>CM057456.1:1129102500-1130352500 GCA_016271365.2 Neoceratodus forsteri | reverse complement strand
TAGCAGTTTTGTCTGTCATCATTGCTATTCCCCGCCTTTTCCCCCATTGGCACCATTTCTCGGTCATGGTGTCCATATACCATGCTCAACCCATTTTTCTAACTTCACCCCACTGTTCCCCTACTACTTCGTCCCCTTCCAGTGCTCATAACCAGCTGCTTCCTCCACCTTTGCTGCTTGGGCTCCTGCCCCCTTCTACCCCTTTCTGTTCTTCCTTAATATTGTGCTCCTTCCCATATCTTTCCTGTATTGTTTGCCATTGCTCGTGCTATGTTTTTCATGTTTCATCCATCCCATGTTCCCACTGTGTTTGTCCTCCTCCTGTTCCCCACTTACATTCCCTTCATCCTGCTCCTTCCTGTTGCTTATTTTCATACACAGCACTTGGCTGCTCTTTTCTTGCTCAGCCCCTACCAGCAGTTTTCCAGTCTCCATCTCTAACTCTGCCTTTAGAGGCATTGAGCATAGGTCGACTTGCCCTGTCTGCAAGGGAAGGGAGTCCATTTCAATTTATCTACCATCTCACCCAACTGGATTCTCTACCATCAATAACCTGTTGCACCAGCACCCTGATATGCTCCTTCCCTACCTCTGCCAGCTGAGGTATCGAGTGAAGGTGGGCTTGCTATTGTCTACCAGGGATGGGAGCATGTTTCCTCTGCCTCAATCTCAACCAATTCTATACCATGCCAACTGCCCACAGTCTCCATCCCTAACTCTGCCCAGCATGGCATCGAATGAAGGCTAGTTCACCCCTACTGCCAGGGATGAGAGCCTGTGTCCTCCATCTATTGTCTTATATTACTGCGTCCTCTACCTGCTATCTGGTTGCCACTTCCCTTTGAAAACAGAACCATTGTATCCCATTAGCCTCCAATCTCCAGACTCATCCAAATAAATCCTATACCAGCACTTTAAGTTTGCCACTTCCGTTCGGGATTGGGACCTCTGTATTCCATCATCTCCACTACCTGCATCCTAAACCAATCTGGGTTTGCCACTTTTCTTTGTGAATGGGACCACTGTACTCTTTCAGTCTCCAATCTCCTGCTCATCCACACAAATTCTCTACCAGTGATCTGAGCTTACCGCTTTCCTTCAGGAATGGAACCCTGTACCCATCATCCTTCAAGCACCTGTACCTGAACCTTTCCTCCAGCCTCACTGCATGTCCTCCCCAGCCTCTCCAGCCTTCTTATTTTGCTCCTCCAGCCTGCTCCCGGGTTTCTGCCTCCGGTTACCCTGTGGAAATATGGACTGCTTTGGCCTCATGGTAGCCCTTCCCCTCCTGCCTCTTTTGCTTGGTTCTCTTATCGTCTGTGATTTCTGTACTTGTCCTCACCTTTGGCCTCCTCACATTCTGGATTTGGACCTCATTATCTTGTTCGGTCACAAATTCCACCCTGTTCATCAGCCTCCAAACTTCATTGCTGCTTGCCTTCCAATGGTCATCCGGTGCTCATATGCATTGTTGCCTTTGGTTTGCCTTCTGACTCAGCCTCCTCCAGTCTCCAGGCCATTCAGCTCCATACTGCCCACTCCTCCATCATTGCTTCTCCAGATGTTCCTGTTTTCCTGCAGCCTTCATCCTGGACTTGTTTCTGCCCACATTTTCCCTTTCTTCCTGCTGGATATGTGAAGATTTGCACCTTTTCAGGGATGGGATCCTGAGCCTTTCTACAGTTTTTCCCCTAATGCTACCCTAATCTCGAACCATTGGTCTACTATCAGCAATTCAGGTTCACCATCTCCTTCGAGGGTGGGTACATCATACCCCGTCACCACAGTACCTGTTAATATCAGCAATTCAAGTTTTCCACCTCATACCCCAACTCTGCAGCACCTTTGTACCTGGATTCTCCCCTTAGTTTTAACTGGATCTAATGCCTGGTGCCCATTTCAGTTTTCCTTCATTTTGTTGCACCATACCATGGCATTACCTTCCATCAGTACCTACTCAGCACTTTCCAAAGATGCTGCTGCTCAACCTCAGTGGATTTCCAGTCTAGCTCCATCCTCCAGTAAGTGGACTTCCACATTGAACTTTTCCATCGAAGACTGGACTATTCCTCTCTACGTTGCCAATCTGGAAACCCAAGGTTTACACGCTTGGCTGCAGCTCGCATGCCAGAATTCTATGGCTTACTCTTTGCCTCTCACTCTCAGCCAGCCCGGACTCTCGCTCCCTGTCAACCGATTCCTTCCCCATGTCAGCACTCCAGGACTTTATGGCTCAGCTTTCTCCTCAGTCTCCATTTCGAATGTCCATAATTGCTGCCCACATCTCCTTTTCTGCTGCTTCTGCTTCTACCTAGTCCTATTCAGTCACCATCCCATCCATCAGTCATGCTCACAGCCTTCCAGCTCTGATTCTTCTGGACATCCTCCTCCTCCTCCATCATCCTGTGAACCCTTGTCTCTCCAGCCTTCAGAATCAGCTTGCTGGGCAGGCTGTACCCTGGTTTCCTTCCTTATTCCCGTACCCTGGTTTCCCTCCTCATCTCCTCTCAGGAGATAGTCGACATTGACTGGCCTGCTGTCATGTCAGGCAACTTCCTTCTTGTCACCCTGGTGGCTCGGGGCTCCTCCACCTTTACTGCTCTATAATTATTTGGGCATTCTCATGACTGCCAATATCCAGGATCCACTCACCCATTCATTTACTTACTTATGACGGTGGGGAGTTTTAAAAAGGCACTAAAGACGTTTTTATGGGAGAAGGCATTTTCTGCTGTGTTGTAATTGATTATTTTAGTTTTGTAATATTCGTTTTGTGTTGTTCTATTGTATGTATCGATTATGCCTGTGTTTTTTATGTTTTTCATGTACAGCACTTTGAAAAATTTTGAAAGGCGCTTAATCAAATAAATTTTATTATCATTATTATTATTATTATTATTATTACTTCTACCAGTTCATCCACTTCACACTCCTACCAACTCTACGGGATAATTCCTTACATGTTCCATTTAATTCAAACAGCATGTATGTCCCAACCTCCCAATGTCTACCACAGAATGCAAGCTCTAGTGGAGTCTTCTTCACACCTGTGATCTCTCACTGGACTTGTGAACATCTTTCCCTCCTGGGATATACCAAGTCACTGCTCCTTGGCCTCTGGATGCTACCATACTTCAATAAGTTATCTACACATCTTCATTATGATACTGTTTGCCAGCCACCTATCTAATGGTCTTCCTAACTCACCTGACAGGATATATCCCCTTCATACTCTTTCCAGCAAGTACCATTACCAAGAGTGGTTCTTCATTCGATTCATCATCCTGCATGTGTGCAACTGACCTGGCTGTCTCCCTATCACAGTTACGCTTCACAGCAGTCTCCATTGGACTAAGCAGTCAATGTACCAGTTATTTTCTATTTTCGACATCAACTCCTTATAGTTCTATTAGTCAGTACACTCAGTCGAAGATCCCTCTTTTTTGGGCACTCCCACAGCATACTCGTATGAGATCCACTAGCAAGCCAATGTGACAAGGGCCACTCAAGCTCTTGCCATTGGGCTACTATGCTACAGCACTAACCATATCCACCATCCTGCACTAGCAGTACTTCCGAAATATCTGCCCAGTCAAACCTTATCAATGCAACTCTAACTCACTTTCAAACCTTGAATCCATTGTACTGAACATTTCAGTTATACCTATTGGTATCCAATTACTGTCTTTACGGCATATTTCATCCTTGCCTCATTGGTCTGAAATAATTCAGTTACCCTCTCCTATCAGATACCCAAAGCCTCACTCTCCCCAAATCCTTGTCTCCCTATATAGTGAAATATTGTGGGTTTACCGAACTCAAAGCCATTAGACTCTACTTGAATATCAGAGCTCTACTATCTCATTGTCCAGTTTTTGTTCAATTCCTACATTTCACCCAAACAAGTACTAAGGACAGGCACTTCCGAGAACCTTGCAATCATCCAAATCATTTGCCAGTCTACAAAAGGATCTAAGCATTGTATCCTGCTCTCACCTTCTACAGAGTCCAACAGAGTACCTTAAGGATTTAATAATCAATTGTTCATCCAGTAATTTGGAGTCTAGCAGCCCATCTAAATAACCTTATTCTCCCCATGCTCACATTGAGTCAGTACCTTTGCCAAATATCAACTAAAATCAAAAATAAATCCTGGCTCTTGTTCAACCCCTTTTTAAGAGCCAGACATAATTCATATTTAGGATCTGGACATTCCTTTGGACTGAATCTGTCTCTTCAACCTCAAGAATCAACCCTCCTGAACTCACCATTCAACAGACTCAGAAGATGGAACTTCATTACTATGAACATTACATCCTACAAAAAAAACACTAAAACTAATTCTAAACATCTAGGATCATCTACTCTTAGTTTGCCTGGTTTACCTATGCCGACACGACAACCATGTTGTCACGGTTCGGCATTGCAACATCCCCAATGTCAACAGGTGAAATTTCGCCTGACAGACATCGGTGTGTTTTTCTATCAGGGGACTGCCCCCCACCCCCATAGATTGTTAACTCTGAGTTAAAGTTAACTCAAAGCGGGGGTGAAACTCGGTGAAAAGGCAAAATTTCACCAGCAGGTCCCCAATAGTGACAATTTTGAAACTTGTCGAAATTGTCACTGTCGGGGTTTCACTCTCCTTCGGCATACCAGTTTGCCCTGAGGATGGGCAGGTCATTGGCCATGGGTCCTCAGAAGTTTCTTCCACCTGGGGGGGTTTCCGCTCCTGCATGCTGCTGGTCATACTCCACGTGAGCTGGAGGAGGTAATCTTTTTGGGCCTTCTATTCTCTACTCACTACCCGGCTTACCTACCAAGGGTGGGAAGAGAGAGAGGACAAAGTTCAAACCTTACATGTATGCACAAGCACTATTCTAATCACCAAAAAATTGAATGGGAGGGCTAAAGCCCCAGGTTCAATGTGGAGGAATAGCTCCTTCCACATCCTCCAAAAAAGCCAGTCTCCCTCAGCATTTCCTCACCCAGCGCGTTGTGAAACACACGTCATCCTCCCCTGCCACCTCCTCCTCTGGCACTCTGCTCACCCTTGACACTGGGCCTTCTATTCCCTACTCACTACTTGGCTTACCTAGCAAGGGTAGGAATAGAGAAAGGCCAAAGTTCAAACTTTACATGTATACACAAGCACTATTCTAGTCACCAAAACACTGAAATTTTTTTACTCCCTACTAGAAATGTTTTTTTGTGAAGCCTAAGTTTAGTTTTTTTAGTTTTTGTTGACAAGGAAATGAGGACTAGGCAATTCTGCCTATTCTAAACCTCATTCCAAGGGTGGTGGTGGGGAGGATACAGATGGTAACCAACTTTGACTAGATCATATTAAGCTGTTGAGCCCCTTTAGGCTACAGCTTTTTGAAACCTTAATCTGCACCCCAATCAGCCTTCCATTAAAGTGAAGGTATGACCTTTAGTATTTCAATTTTGGGCTTCATAGCCCTTTACCCTGTGGGGTGATAGTCAATCTGTGCCAAAATTATAAAAGTTACTAATGTCCAGTAAGGGAGGGAAGGGATCATAACTCTGGCTGAACTGCTGGCCAGCTGATCCTTTTCCACTTTCCAGTCTGCCTGCTGCACCCCTGCGCTCCAACGTTTTGTGATGTTTAACCAGGGAGCACAGGGGCATGCTCCAAAAAAGTCTATGGGGCTCACTTTGAAAATGTTTTTATAAATGTTTAAGCAACCTTTGATAAATACTGAAAGCCACCACTCAACTAATAAGGCCCCTATTAGTTGAGTGGTGGCTTTCATTTTTTTATCAATGTTTGCTTAAACATCGGTAAAAATGTTTTGAAAACGAGACCCATATACTTATAAGGGTCATGCCCCTGCCCTCTATCTGGTTACACATCACAAAACATCAGAGTGCAGGGGCAGAGCAGGTGGACTGGGAAGTAGAAAGGGATCAGCTGGCTGGTGGTTAAGCCACAGTTACAATCCATTCCCTTCCTTAGTGGACAGTACTAACTTTTATAATTTGGGCACAGATTGACTATCACCCCTGCAAGGAAATGGGTTATGAAGCCCAATAAAGTATGTCACACATTTACTGTAAATATAGAATAATGCATGGGGTGATGTACTGTATGAGAATTTAACACACACAAGGTGTGAGACTAGGTTTATCTAGCATTACACACTGAGGGTGGGTATTAAATTTGATTATACCATGCACTTTAAACAACAGCTAATCAAATAATTAGGCTGGCAATTTACCACCATTGTAAATCCTACAGTAACCAGTGCAAGAGATGCCAGCCATGCCAATCTGTTAAAAAATCCATCCGACCCCCTCTCCATGTCCATACAGCTGCCATATTTGTCACTGCTAACCTCCAACACGATGGTCAAACAACCTCAACAAAAACAATAGATACGCCTTTTTACCTCACAGACACCGGTGAAATCGAAGAAATGTTCTGCTCTCTTCAAGAAAATGAACTGGAATGCACCACTGAAACCCGAGAGCACTTAACAGATACAAACCACTCCTCCGGCTCCAGACCCTCCAATTTCTCCGCCTGCTGCGACAGTCCCTCAGCCGGCCACAGCACCATCTTCTCCCGCTGCTGCCAACTCAAACTCTGTGGGCCTCCTGACAAAAACTCGGCCATCTAATCCTGTTGGGAGCAAAACGCAGCACCACGAGCAAATAACCAATAAGGAAATGCTGCAACTTGAACTGCAGCGACATCAGAAAACCTCCCAGAAGCAATACGGTGGGCCATAAATGTTTTTCTGGACTGGGCATTTAATTCTATGTGCATATTTTGCTAATAATAAATCTTATATAAGGGACTATTTTTTTTAAGTTCAAGGTTATTTCTATAAAAAACATTATTTTTGTAAAAAAAAAAATGCATTTGTTAAAATAACTCATAGACTTAATCCATGGTATAATCACAATAAACCACTCAGAGGATATGGGTTATGGGGGGATTTACCACGGCTGGTGAGGATTTTACCACTCGGCCTGCGGCCTTGTGGCCAAACCACGCTAGCCGTGGTAAATCCCCCATAACCCACACATCCTCGTGGTTTATTGCTTAAGTAATTACACCATCCCATGATTTATTTTATATAATCACTGACCATCAGTTTTTTTCTCTCCTTAAAATAAAAGTTATCTATTAATAAGAAATAATGATTTAAATCAATTCTCAAAAGCAGTTTATTACTGGCACTAAAGAAAACTATTATAGAAATACTGCTATGCAAGTTCTGAGGTTAGTTTTTTTATTTAAAAAAAATACTGTATGAAACTGCGCTGGCTGATAATGAAGACTGACTCTGTCTCGGCTTCACCGCGAATGACAGGCATCCAGGAAATGCTGCACTCGAGATGCAGACAGGCAGTCTCGAGTGCAGGTCTGATTAGGGCTGTTTTTCTGGGGTTTTTTTTAACTTTGATATGGGCACATTTGATTATGGCTATTCTACTTTCACTTTTACAAGTAAAAGTGTTGTACACGCAGGAACGCTGCTGTGCTCGAGACAGAAGGATAGAGTGAGCCTTGAGTGCAGATCCTTTGTGGAAACTTACGTGTTTGCTATAATAACCAGCCAGTTATTATGGCAAATAATAACTGGTCATCCACACTGAAAACTGCTGAACAGTTATTACAGAACAATAACCCCACAGGGAGAACCTGTTTTTTATTTCTTCCTGGCCAAGTGTGTCCTTGGCTGTTTAGAAAGTTTTGAGCCCAGCACTGTAAAAGAGCAATGCCCTGCACTGCTCACTGGCACTAAAAGTGTCAAGCATGGGTTCAAACCCCAGATGGCTGAGTCAAGTGCAATATTAGGGTACTGACAAACTCTGGGAAAGAGTACCAGCTGCACCACTAAAGAACATCATCTGACAGCCATCACTGACCCTTCCTCCTGGCTAAAAGAAGGGGTGTCAATGAATCACAGCAGAGGGGAGTTGGTTACTGTCAGTTCTTGCATATTTCTCAAACAAAAGCAAGTATACCATGGTGTAAAAGATCAACACATCTTTTGAAAAATGATGTGCCTACTTTCTAATCTGGCATTAAATTAACCATGGTACTTTATCATAATTTCTTAGTAAGCTAGCATGGCTTATACTTCCAAGTACCGTGTCCTACAAAAGCACACTATGGTGAGTGTGAGTGACAGTCCACAGAATCAATATGCTATTTTTGTCATCAGTATTAAGAATGCAGTAGTCCTGTCCTCTGTGCCTTGGCTAGGATCTTGGACATATTAAAAGATATACAATGATGCAGGAACAGGGCTGGCTGTGCAGAGCAGTAGGATGGCACACACAACAGTTTTTAGAAATTCTTTTTTTTTTTTTTAATGCTCCCTGCTCCCCTCTACCCTTGGCTCCCTCTCGAGCCCCCACTGCACCCCACTCCCATCACCTCACCTCACCTTGTCCTGGGTCTTACCTGCTCCCACTTTACCCCCATGGTTTGCCCCCCTCAATGGTGGAGCCCTCAGGATGGGGCTAAGTACCTCGAATGTACAACATCTAGTCATCAGGAGAGTGAAAGATTGGTAAGTGAAGGGCCTGCAGGTGCAGTGGAGCCATCATCTGCCTGGTGGAGTTTTCTCTTTTTTTCCCCATTCCATCCCATAAGATCCAGGCAGCTTGTTTCACATTCACACATACGCAAACATGCATAGCACAGCACCAGCCTGAGTCTTCCCTCCCCCTTAGCCGCTTCACTGCAGTCATTTGTGTTCACTCAGGTGGCAGTATAGCAGAGAATCTGGCTGCCCTCCCTCCCTGGAGGAGGTAAGAGTTCTTTGGGACACTCCCCCCCCCCCGGGCTGGCCCTTGATTACTCATGTCTGTTCTCGAACACGGGACACCAGCATCACAAGTGACTGTGCCAACAGGCCAGTAGAAATTATTCCTTTTAAAGTCTGATCTGTCAATATAAACTGAAGCCCACATACCAGCCCAAGTTTTTAAACTTATGATAAAAATTAAAAGCTCAAATGGTACAAATCTGTAGTTTTTTCTGTATCTGTATGTTCCTATCTTTATAACTTAACCCATAACATGCATCCACATCAGAATATATCTGCTCACCAGCATGGCAGCTCTTACAATGACCGAAATAAAATGCAGCCACACTACTGAAACTGCTAGAATGAAGACAAGCCATATCTCAGAGACAGGAGCTAGATTTTCAAAATGTCTACAGCCTCACTAGCCATATTTTTGGCCCCAAATATTGCTTTGTGACTAGAAGTATTTTTATGAGGTATTTTCCTGCATCTGAGGATACTGTAAGCACAAGGCTTACTTTCACCATTACGTATCACAATATGGTCATTCTGCTGTATGTCTGCAACTGGTAGATGTCACAGCTCAGTTAGTTACACATCCACCTCTGGGCCAGACAGTTATGGGTTCTAGTAGTCTAGAACTTTGGCTCATATGCCACCTCTGACATTCAACTGCAGTACTGGGAGGGGGGCTATACTGTTTGGATGTGCTGCCCTTCAAATGAGATGTTAACCTAACCTCTGGTACCTTCTGCAATACTCTGGTGCCCTGTTTGGTGTCCAGGTGGTAGTCAAATACCTCATGGGGCTTAAGCAATGGGGATCTTCTCGGTCATCTAATTCTGGGTTAAATTTTTATTTGGCCTGTGAAATAATTTTTTTATTTATTGGAATTTGGTCAACCAGGTAGGCTTATTAAGGCTTACATCTGGGCCTGGATATTCAAAGCGGTTGTGCATGGCACAACAGGGTTGCGCATGCTCAACTGCAGAGATGCACCATAAAGTGATATTCAGCGAGAGCAACTGTGCAGTGCAAGTGACAGTGTGCCAATGCACAATAGAAATGTATGCATGCGCAAGGGCAGGGGGCAGACCCATGAATATGCGGAACAGTGCGATATTCAACCCCCAACCAATGGCGCAAGCAAGGAGCAACTGCCAGTTGTGCAGAACAGACTTGAGCCTATAAAAACATGGAGCAGGTCGGAGGAGAGCACTTGCGTCAGAGGGAAGCAGGACAGTGGTAGGCAGACAGGCCTGAGAGAGGAAAAGGGAGACAGGGAGAGAAAGAGAAGAACAAAGAGAAAGAGGCAGAGTGTGTGTGAGAGAGAGAGAGAGAGAGAAAGCGAGAGAGAGTGTGAGAGGGAGTATGACACACAGGGAGGCCCACTGAGGGAGGGGGAGAGGGTGGGTGCCTAACAGAGTCACCAGACCCAAGGGGAGTGACACATACACCCACAGGGGTGGTTGACAGAGTCAGCAGGCAGAACCCAGCCAGGGGTAGGGTACGCAGGAGGGGGCTCTGCCAAGTGACAGGTACTGCCCCACAGTGCCTGGGGATGGGGGCCAGTTGAGCCGGACACCCAGGGGGAGTGACAGGACAACAGTGGCCATGGCCACTGCATCATTCCAGATGGAGGCCATAATGAGGGGTGTGAGGAGGCAGCAGGCAAAGCAACATGGCTGTGGAAGGGCCCATCGGTGGTACACCCGGAACAGGTGGAACTGGCCCTACATCAGCTTCGAGAGCAATGCTGACACAGAGATCATGGGCTGGTATCACCTGATCCGGATGATTCTGAGGCACCTCTGGAAGCTGTGCAGTGAGGAGATGCAGGCACACACCAGATGGAGCCACGCCCTGACAGTGGAGACAAAGGTAACAGCTGTCATGTGCCTGCTCACCATGGGCACCTTCCAGAGACCAACAGAGGACACCACAGGCATAACCCAGTCAGCCACGTCACGGCTCCTCACACAGTTCCTCAGTGCCCTGCTGCTACATGCTGTGGAACACATCCACTTCCCCAGCACACAGGCAGAGCGTACAGCAACCATGCAGGAGTTCCACATGGTAGCATGTATGCCTGGCATGCTAGGGGCCATCGACTGCACCCATGAGGGCATCCGCATGCCACCTGGTGTGGAGGGGGTAGCCTACATCAACAGAAAGGGCTACCCCAGCATCAACTGCCAGGTGGTGTGCAATGCCAGGGGGCACATAACCAATGTCTGTGCCACACACCCTGAGGGAGCACATGAAGCCTTCATCTGGCACAGCTCGGCACTGTGCCACAGGTTCGAGAGTGGGGACATCCCCATAGGTCACCTAGTGGGTGAGTATGGTGAGACCACAGGCAGCTGGGTACAGCAGGGCATGGAAGGGGGATGGTCAGGGCAGGGGGACTGCAGTGTGTGCCTGGGAAGGGCATGGGGCACAGTGACAGGAGTCACCAGGCTAACCCTCTCTCTCTCCCCACAGAGGTTACAGTGGCTACCCACTCAGGCCATAGCTGCTCACCCCCTACCGGTGCATGTCATCCCTAGTGGAAGAGCAGTACAATGAGGCACACACCAGCATGTGGAACATCATTAAGTGTGTGTTTGGGATGCTGAAGACATGGTTCTGTTGCCTGGACAGGTCCAGTGGTGCCCTACAATACAGCCCCTTGAAGGCCTGCAGCTTATTCTTGGCCTGCTGCATGCTGCACAACATGGCCATTGACTGTGGGATAGCTGTCAAGGCCAATGAGGGGAACAGCAGTGGGGACAACGTGAGCGATGGGCCAGGAGGTGGTGGGCAGCCCCCCTTGGGTGGAGGGATCCCAGGCTCATGCGGCTGGCATGCCACCATCGTGACACAACAGCACAGGAGCACTGCAGTGCATGCAGGTAGGTGGACAAACACCCATGCACAGAACTGACACAGCGGCAGGGCACACAGCCATGTGTGGGCATGGCCAAGGCCATGCACACACACACATGGGGCAGTGGTGGGGCAGTGTCACATGGCCACATGCAACACCACACCACACAGCACTGCACAGCATCATACACACACACACACAATCCCACACAGTGGCACCCACAGGCATGCGACCGGGTGCTAGCGATGGAGAATCACCTTCAAGGTCGCATTGCTGACCTATAAGACCCTACACGGTCAGGGACCAGGCTACCTGCAAGATCTCCTTTGCCCCTACCGTCCTCTCCGCCCACTCCACTCCTCTGATGAGGGATTGCTAGAGATTCCCAGGGTTTGTCTTAAACCATCTGGGGCAAGGGCCTTTTCTTTTATGGCCCCGACCCTGTGGAATTCTCTACCTCGTCAGACTAGAGAGTGTCTGTCCGTGGAATCATTTAAGAGATCCCTGAAAAGTTATCTGTTTTCACTGGCATTTGGTTAGTTTATTTTATGGTTATTTTATTGTTTTGTTTTTATTTATTATTGCTGATGTTTTATTTCTTGTTTTGTATCAGCGCTTTGATTTATTGAAAAGTGCCTTATAAATAAATTTTGATTTTATTTGATTTTGATTTAGCATGTTGCGTGGATCAGACACAGGGCACCAGTGCATATGCACAACCAGTGTTGTGAAGGCATCATCATGCACATGCCACATGGGCCAGCAGCCGGGTAGGTGCACACACGGGCAGCATGTGGTGCACCACAGGCTGCCATGACTGTGCCATGCACACACACACAATGCCCATATGCACACAGGGGGGTGGCTGCAGACAGCAGACAGGGTTGCATGCACATCAGGTCCACTGCACAGACACATGGCAGGCACAGACAAGGGGACAGCCCCACCACAGCTGCACAGCAGATTCAGGCTATGCAACGGCCACAGGGGAGAGTCTGCGACCGCCCCCAGGGGTGGAACTGTGGGACCATGACCAGGTCCTTGCAGGGGTCTGCAGGCTCCCAAACAGGCCTGCACCAGGTGTGCCTGGGATACCCACAGCAGAGCCTGGCGTCGACATGGTTGGGGTTGCCTGATGCTGCGGTGGTGGGGTGGATATTGTACTCCTCGGTGTCTGCGGCAGTCAGCCATGCCCTGTGGCATCCAGTGGGGCAAGGCTGACTGAGATCGCATTGGCAATGCAGTCCAGGGCTGCAGTCGTGTCCTCATGCACGCGTTGACTGGCCTCCAGGATCTGCGTGGTGCCCCTCTCACACTGCTCGGTTGCCTGGTGCACCTCTGTGCGGAGGTGCCATCACCCCAGCTATGAGCAGCACCTGTTGCTCTATGGAGGCCCACAGCAATCGGATGTGCTCGGCCAAAGGTTCGGTGCCTCGGGGTGCATGGGCATGGTGGCGACCCACTGGTGGTGTACGACCACGCTACATGGGCCCCACTCAGGTGGGTGCTGCACAGTGGGGTCCTCATGGGGTTGGGTAATGACAGGCGCTCCAGTGGTGGACACAGTCCCTGGCCTCCCAACGTCTCCAGCCATCTGCTGCTGCCACTCCTCCGGCCCCTGTGCACTGGCCAGCACCTGTGCGGGTGCTCTGCAACCCTGCACCATTGTGCCTGTGCACACAGCAGTACCAGGGGCAGTGGCAGGCAGCAGTTCCATCCCCAACAGGCCACCGGCTGTGCTGCCAGTGCCGATGTTTGGTATGGGTGTCTCCACTCTGACATGACCCCCACCATAGAAACATATGCACACGTTCGCTACTGAGTGCCATTTTGACCTGCATCTTTGCTGTGGCACCATGCCGTGTCGCACAGAGCCTCAATCCTGTAACTGGAGCCAGGTTGAGCTGATAAACCTGGTGTCCCAGGTGGAGCCCCAGGCTGCCAGCCTGTTTGGCCAGCAGCCCCTGCAAAGACCCAGGACCGAGGTGTGGCAGGACATTGCAGATGGGATTGTCCAGGCCAACGGTGTGCAGCACACCAGGGAGCAGTGTCTCCACCAGTATGGGGACTTGTTAAGGAGGGGCCCAGAGAGGCTGAGGGCACTGCAGGCATGAGTCTGGAGAGGGGCCATGCCACGGCCAGGTAAGTGGGCTCCCACTGCGTCTGTGCATGTCCACTGTTCCATGGAGTTGGCAGGCTGCATGCCATGCTGGGGGGTGGACCTGTCATTATGTGTCCTGTGGCTTGGCATTGCCATCACTGGGTGCACTGCACCACTGCCCTGCAGCCTTTTCAGGCTGGGGTGCACTCTGTGCTTGGGGGGTGGAGGCAGTGGGCTCATGCTGTAGCTGTGTTCTGATGTGTGCCTGTCTATGTTCCCATCCTTGGACCTGAAGACCGGAGGACAGCCAGGGTGGCAGGGGCACCTGGCGGTCCACAGCAGGCTGCTGCAGGCCAATCAGCTGCTAGAGGAGGACCAGGCAGGCATGCAGTGCTGGGACCAGAGCGTGCAGTGTCATAGTGAGCAGGTAGGCACTGTGCATTCCCACATTGTTGTGCAGGGTGGGCAGTGAGGGTGGGGGTACGGCCTTGGTCTCCTGTGCTTTGTGCCACGGCAGCTGTGTTTGGCACATGGTGCAGTGTGTGTGGCACTGTGGGGTGGCCATTGCACATGTGTGGCAGCTGCTGGTGGGCTGGGTGTGTGTCCGGCTACCACTTGTGCCGCTGCAGTTCCACTGCAGCACCATGCCACCTGCCTGCTGCTGTGCTGCCAGGTGGCCTTTGGGCAGCGGTTTCCAGTGCTGTGCACTGACATGGCTTGCCAGACTGGTGGCAGGTGTATGCCCACCCACTGTGGGTGGCCGAGGTGCCACTCCAGGGGCATGTGTTCCCACTGTCTGCTGTTCACAGGGGGGGCCTAGGGTGCTTTGGGCATGCATTGATCACCTGTCCCTTCCTCTGCCATAGGTGTCCAGAGGGGTTCCAGACTACCATTGTATTGCCATCTGCTGTGGCAGATAATCCTGATAACCTCACATACAATTGAGATCACAGACCAAACTAGGCAGATCCTGTTATGGGACCGGCGCAGGGGGATGTGCAAGGTGCCGGCAGTATGTGGCTGGCCATGATGTTCCCCAGCCTCCTTCCCACCTCTGTCCTCCCTTCCCCTACCTTCCTCATCCACCTGTACAAGCCCTGTCCCCTTATCCCTTCCAATCTACACCTACCCTCCCCCTTGTTTATTGTTGTTTGTACAGCTGTTATTCTATTGTTATATTACATTTGTTACTGGTTTACCCTTCTGTGTCCATGTCTGCTTTGCAGCTGGTGAGAGGGATCATGCTGCAGTGGTGTGGTGGGTGGCCACGTGGTGCGCCTGTGTTGTTGGGTGGTGCGTGCATGGTGGTAGCATGCCCCTTGGTCAGTGGCTGTGCCTTGGAGTGGCCATGGGCTGGCAGTTCGGGCTGTGTGGTGTATGTGTGGTGGGTGGCATGTGTCAGGGTGTGGTTTGCTGTTGTCCGGATGGCCGTGTGCCCTCCAGTGTGTGGTGGACCTGGGTACCTGCCCTGGATGTCAGTGCCACCTGTGCCCTGCGTCCACCACCAGGGGGGCCAGCTGCATGCCTGCACTCCATGTGCAGTGGTCACCTGTATGCTGGCTGTGTGTCCCTGCCAGTGTTCCTAGCCTGGTGCCCCAGCCTTCCTGCACTGTCACCCCTCCTTGCCTGGCACCCTGCCGTGCCTATGTCTGTTCCTGTTGTGCATCTTTCTCTGCCCCTTGCACATCTCTGGGTGCACTATGGTGCATTTCTGGTTGCTCCTTTGCACAACCGTCACTGCGCAATGGCTCAGCGCCTACGATATTCAGCCATGTTGCGTTGGTGCATGTTGCAGTACACAACCGTTGAATATCGCAGTCACTGCACCATTGCGCAGTTCACCTGTGCAGCACCAGGGTTGTGCATGCCTTTGGCACATTTCTGAATATCCCGCCCCGTTTTCAGGAGTGACCTCTGATTAATTACATTCAGTAGAAAGACCTTTTGCTTTCTCAGACAAAGAGATAAAATTTTAGACAGTATAACAGTGATAGTAACAACAGGTATAACAATTCATACATTGCAGATTTTTCAATAGTGTAAGTTTCAGAAAATTTGGTCAAAATCTGATGTAATTTTATTTTTTTTTGGCTTTTGCCAAATTGTGCATTTTTCCCCTGACTGTGAATTTTTAAAAATTGGAATTATTAAAAAATGCACAATTTCTGCAGATAGTATCATTTCTTCACAAACTGTGCATTTCTAAAAATGTGAGTTCTTAAAAATGTGCAATTTCAGCAGATATTGCCACTGAACACACACACAAAAAAAATATTCTCCTCTTTACCACTGCTGGTACAATTCCAAAGATGTTGCTGATGCCTGGGAAGAAAACACTATATGAGTACTGGACAACACTGACACAATGTGACGAAGTGACATGCTACTGATGCAAAGCACCAGGGCTCAGTGCTGTGTTCTTGTCTGCAATAAGTGTGGCTGACATATTGCAAACTTTTGAGAGTATATTTTTACTTTTTTATTTTAAGTGCTGCCTCTCTTGTTCGTGTTGTCTAGTTCCCTCTAGCTCAGAACCTGTTATGGTTTCGTGAGTGTGTGTTTCTGTCTCCTCCTGTATGTGTAGTGTGTGATAGGGTGGGTGACCCTACCCCAGTTGGAAAACTGTAGTGATGGTTAAAGCAGCTCAGCTTCAACAAAGTTTACGCCATGATGCCAAAATTAGGGATATGTATAGCATGCAGTAGTCCCTGGAAGTAAAATAAAGTTGTAGTTACCTTTTCCTTCCTCTATGTAAGTCTGTTGTACTTTATATTTTGTTGTTTATCTTTGAGCCTTGCTAGCTGGCCACTATAAGAATGTGCCATGCTGGTATATAGAGATCACCATAAGAAGCATTACATGAGAGCTTTGTTTTTAAATAGGAGTAAAAGAAACTGCCCAAGGGGTGTAATCTGCCATTTAACAAATGAATAAAGCTCTCCTTGCTGTAGAAACTCTGCGCATGGCAGTTTGGCTATTTAATGGGAGGATGCAACCCCCCCCAGTACAAGTGTAACAAAGTGCTGAGCACTAAATCCAGGCAAATATACCTGTGCTAAATAGTTTGCTGTTTGCAGGCTGCTGCTGATTTTAGGAAACAGCTGAGACTATATTTCTGTGAAACAAAACATGATATAAGGAAGCATTTGATAGCTTTAGAAAAAGAGATGTGTATAAACTATAAACGTACACGCAGGATAACAGTTAAAGGTTGAGTTCATCTCTAGAAGAATCTATGCTTTTTAAAGGTAGTTTGTACCTGGAAGCTGGGAGTTTAGAAGCTCCTGGGTCTGTGTTTCTGCTGCTGCTATCTCAGCAGCTGCACTCATTTTAGAAAGATGTTCCCTTAGGGAAGGGCTGGCCCTTAATTGCATTGGTATATAGGGAAGGCTTGGGTCTTGTCCTGACAGGAAGTGATTAGTTTAGAGGGATGAACTTTCTGAAAAGGATATTTGTTTGTATGTTCTTGTGTTTATGCTTTTGTAAGGGGTTTAGCACTGTGTAACAATTGCCCCTATATATGTATCCTGTATATTTCTTTGAAAATAATGTAGTTGTGTGAATTATAAATCTGGTATTCCTCTAATTGTTTAATAGAACATGACTGATAAATCATGTGACACCTGAGCTGTATATAAGGGATGCTCAGCTAACTTATAGTTAGTTTTACATTGGGCTGAGGAGCAGAGAGGAACCTCAGGGAGAAGCAGTGTGGAGCCAGAGAAGCAGCCAAATGTGAGAGAGACATGCAGTGGCAAATTACTGAGATCCTGGTTACCCAACGGTGAAGATGAGGCAAGCTTAAGGTGGAGCTCAGGTTGAAAGTCCTGTAAAGCCTAAAAGCAAGGAGGAATCACTGTGGCCTGGGATTGGCCCTGGACCTCCAAAGGTCAGGTTTGGGCTACCTAGATGCTAGAAGCTGCTCACCTGGAATTTACCAAAGGGAGAGGACTCAGACTGCTGAGAAGCTGCAGAGGCCTGAGTGGGCAGATACTCAGACTGCAGAGGAACTTGCAGAAACCCAGGGGGTATTGGCAGGGTGACCATACCATGCGATGGGTTCAGTTCCTAGTCTCTAGAGGGCATTGTAAGGTCCAACTGCAGCATTCTAGTAAGAGGTCTCCTAGCTAAACTCCCAGCCCATACTCTTTATTGTTTTTCCTTATAGTAACCGGACAAAAGTCTACATCTGAAAATGCCATCTGTACAAACCTGGCAATAAAACAGCACCTCAGGGTGTTTTACATGATATTTTATGATTCCTGCTGTCTTCCTGAATTAAACTCCATGACATAGTGCACTGCTGTGCATGATGTAGGATCACCCTTTGGATGATGTGTGTTGTAATGGTACTGGTTGATCACAAAAAAAAGTTTTCCTTTCAAGATACAACTGCTACTACAATTTCCCTGTACAGTTTATGCTGGCATTACTGCTATATGGCAAATTTCAGTGCTGACACCTTGAAATAACATGACTACATGTGTACAGTACTTAGCCATTGTGCATAACACTGGACCTCTGCTTCCATGGAATACTTGTACTGCTACTGGCTGATCGCAAAAAAAAACAAACTCTAGCCAGAGCCAATAGGGCTGTGAAAAGCTACC
Source organism: Neoceratodus forsteri (assembly GCA_016271365.2). Lineage (NCBI taxonomy): Eukaryota > Metazoa > Chordata > Ceratodontiformes > Ceratodontidae > Neoceratodus > Neoceratodus forsteri. Next base: position 1,130,334,128 of record CM057456.1, on the reverse strand, counting down.
AAATAACCAAAGTTATTTTCTTGTTGGTGCCATGTAGTGCTATTTAGTCACAATCATCAAAAACTGCCATGCTGCTAAATCAGTCCTCTTGAATTTATTTAGTCAGAGTAAATGCTGCTGCTGCTGTGTGTGTGTATGTGTGTGTGTGTGTGTGTGTGTGTGCACGCACACGCACACACTTGCACGCAACCTGTCCTGCCCTAGGAATGCGATAGCTAACAGACTGCAATTGCACTGTCTGTAATCTGACACTGTAGTCTGACTTTCAGTTTCTGGCACTGCAGACAACACATAATGAGTTAACCCCTAGGTTGCTGAAAGAAACATAATGAATCTGTTAGACTGAACTGGACAGATGATACAAACAGCAGTTTAAAAGGTTTTTTTTTTTTGTTAATATCCTGAGAAGTTCTGAGGTACAATACAGTAGTATTCCCCCCTCCCTTCAGATGCCTTTAACATAGAGCAGCAAATAGGAAAAAAATCAGAGGGGGACTGCATTATTTTGCAGCTGTGGAGGAATACTTTCAAATGTCCAAAAAGGGAGTTCCACGATCAGCCATTTAAGAGTTACAATCTGATAGATCAAAAAGGGCAGTAGGTTCCACTCACAGCCCTAAAAACACCCACTGTTTTTCTCTTACTATACAGCAGTTACACGTATCATAATTTCCCAGTTCAATTTCATCTTGTGCTGTTTTTATATGATGAATTTCAGTGCTGACAGCTGGGAATTTCAGCACTGTAGGCATACTGTGCTTCTGTACATGATGCAGGACCTACCCCTGCTTGAGTGGTGCACTCACACTACCACTGGCCAATCACAAAAAATAAAAACTGTTTTTGTTTTAATATGCAGCTGCTAGCACATTTTCCCTCTGTACTTACAAGTGGCGCAACTGCTAATAGTGAATTTCAGCGCTGACATGTGGGAATTACAGTGGTAGCCACTGCCACTTTTACATATAATGCATGGTATGGGTTAACACAGATTGACACCATTCTGAAAAGCTACATTCTTCTTAATGTGTATTTTTCCAGTATAGAGTACTCGCTGTGGTACGCCACCATTGAAAGTGGCAGTGGCTACCACTGTACAGCACTGCAAATGTATTGTACTGCAGAAGATGCAGGACCTCCTTATGGAGTGTAAGCTAAATTTTACAGCACAGAAAAAAGCCGTTCTTTCATCCCTAAATTCTTTGCTATGGCAAACTGAAAATGACCTAAATAAATCCTATCAACTGAAAGTACTACACAAATAACACTAGAAATGGATAACCAAATCACATATGGTGGATTGAAAAAAAAATAGATTTTCCAGTTTGTTTTTTCAATGATTAATCTAGACTGCAGCTCTGCAGATCTAACTGTTCTGACAACTCTCTCTCAAGTGCTTAGAGATGGCTGATCAATGCTGGAGCATGCTCAGTGTATGCCAACCAGGAGTAATGGGTAAAAACCCTCCCTCAAAAAAGTGCTATTTGATAAAAGGGTCTGGTATGGTTGCACGACTGTTAGTTTTCCGACGTACTGTTCCCTGCACCTGTTTTCTCGAATTCGGGTTGCCCAATTAGGTATTTTTCCCCGACTGCTGTTCCCCCACAATTGCAGTGAAAATATTTACACACTTTTGCTCTCACAGTGAAAGGAACAAAATATGGTGGCTTGTTTATAGCAGCACAGGTTGGGTGTTTATAGCAGCACAGAATTCTTTGCATTGTTGATCATGGTAGAGGTTCTGAAGCACAGCTTTAGTTAATATGCAGCTGAGCTTCAGACCACAAAGAAATATCCAAGAAATGGATCCCTTCCTTGTAATAACACTTCTGATGGCAATCCTGTTATTACCTGTAATTACAATATAATTACTGACTTCCATTTTTTCCATAGAGAAAGCTGGTTATAATTTAAATTATGGTTATAATTTGCCGTTATAACCAGCTGAGCTGGTTATAACGGTAAACACGTGCCAGCTTTCTCTATCAGAAGCATGAGACACAAACACCTGAAAACAAACTGAATTAGTCAGCCACTCATGCTCTGTCATCTGCGGCCCTCCTGTCAGCTCCATCCCTCTTCTCGGCGATTCACCACCCAAAAAAATCCTCCTACATGTAACATGCTCCCTAACCCACGCTAACCTAATCCTTTTCTCTCCTCAGGCACCACAAGATTAACACCGCATGATCTGCCGCACCATGGGGACCAGAGCTCTCCCTAGCAGCAGTGCAGCAACCCGAACTCTGAAGACTGAACCTAAAACTGGACTTAATAGTTTGAACTTCTCCTTAAAAAGTTAAACATTTTCTTAAATACTACTGTAGTTGCATGTTTACCATTAATTTACCAAACATTTCCAGAAGTAGCAAAAAAATGGAAACCGTCATGGCCTCACTGCATAAAGGACTGTAAGTTACACGATCTTAAATAAGAATCTACTTAAACTGTTTGTTTGCCTAAAAAAACTGATTCAAATACAAATGATTAAAACAGTGCCTGTAATGCAATAAAAACCTTAATGAATTTCCATCCTGTACTACAGGTCTCTTACGCAATTGTTTAAAAATACTGTGCAGGACGGGGGGGCAAAAAATTGGAAACCAGTAATTATAAAAATAAAGTAAGGGTAGGTGGTTATTAGTCAAATTTTACACACCTTCTGTGTGGGATGCTTAATAAACCCCTCGGGCTTCACCCTCGGGGTTTATGTGGCATCCCACACCTTGGGTGTGTGTCAAATTCTCATTATAACCACCTACCCATACATTATTCTCTATGTATTGTATTGTCTTCAGTTTTCTTCAATTAAAGACATAAAAGGCAACACAGTAGTATTGCATTCTGTTTTATCAAAAAAGGAACTGCATCCTGCATTGTGAGTTGCAATGGCCATTGCTGTATCAGAGGCCTGCCAGGTTGTCCCTTCCAAAAGAGGACATGATAAGCTGTGTGCTGAAGGCTATCTGTATGTGAAAGAACGCTGCAGGGGGACTTATTTTACTGGTGTTGTCAGCACAGAAAGTCTGGTGGATGTCATGGTAGGAAGATGGATTGGGATATATACGCTGAAACCTGAACATGTATTAATCATACAGAACTTCAAACAATATGGCTGCCATTCAGGTAGGTGAATTCACATGTGATTTGTGTTGCTTTTGGAGTTTACAAATTTCTTTATGTGCAGGTTACAGATGATGTTTGTTAGCCATTTGCTGCTGCTGATGTGCACCGTGTCGTTCTGGTGGCAGAACAGCCCACTCACCCACCCACCCGAAAATGATGAAGTTGTTTGAAATTTTACATGCTACCTGTGTTGGGGAATGCATAGCCTTCAATCCTTCAGTAGCTAGCTTGCTGCTGTACGCTGGTGCTGTTTGCCCATCATAAGTAGTGACGGGAAAGTGCATCTCGGGGATTTCAGTTGTCGGTCAAATGAACCTGACAGTAAACGGGTGCCAGGCAATTTACTGTCAGGCAAACAGATGTTGGCAAACCATACGGATCCCTTGGTAAACTTGCCCTACTTTTTCTACATACTGTTAATATTGCACACTTTCGAAAGTGTGCACATATTAAAAAACTGAATCTTTTAAACTGCACAGTCTCTTTTTTGTTTTGCCAAACAGAACTCACTAAATGTCTTCCATATCATGAGATTACATCTATTGACTCTTTAGTGACATTCACCTTGTGCAAATTAAAAGAGAATGCAGACTTGTTCCACAAACACAGTGCTATGTATGAAACTTATGCTTCACTCAATTCATGATTATAGAGATGGGTAAAATCTGTGGGTGGAATTTCGTACAGTGGTGATCACACAAAGGTTGTATACTGCTACCGTGCAATGATGCGTGGTGTGCAGTACCCACTGAATAACATATATACTGCTACCGTGCAACTGTGCATACAACCATTGCACGATTATCACTGTATTTTGCATCAGTGAATAATTTTGTGAAATATTTCGTAGGGCGAATTTCCCAGTCTTGCCAGAATTTCACTACATATTTATTCACAAAATTATGCAGAAATTCACAAAAGTGGCACAATTGTGTAAAAAGTACAAAACACAGATTTTGACAATTTCAAGCACCATTCCTGGTGTCCTGATCAGAATTCCCTTTCCCAATAATGCTGACTCAGGTAATTGGCTGTGTGAAGGTGGTAATGAACAGAATTACTGTCACTACAAGTTGCCAGTCATTGTACCACTAGTTTCTCTGATTGCCTGCACTGTAAAGTTAGTGTTCGTGAACAGTACAATATAATGCAAATTGTTCTTCTTATAGCTATTCATTACCAGTGTCTAACTATTGCATTCTTTAAAGCCAGAGATTGTTTTTACATTGGGGCAGACTACATGGGCCCACTGGTCCTTTTCTGCTGACATACTCTGTTTCACTGTGTTTAAAAAGTCCCTAATTTTAGCTAAGGACCAAAGAGTTCCAATTCTCTTCTTAAATCATTTTCAAAAAGAAAGGTTTAACATTAACACATTTTTGGAGTGAAATAGGGATGGACAAAACCAGGGTGAATTTTCATTTGTTTTGAATTTGCCTAATCCAGGCAAAGTTTGGATTTGGTTTTGAACAGAATTTGGATACGCCTTGTCTGGATCTATACTCATTGATGTATTACTGGAGGAAAGTAAAACATTTTCAGTAGAAAAATACTCCAGATGTAAAGGTACAATGGTAGGCTAGCATGACTGACTTGCAGCTGTGAGCCACAGGGACTTTCTGCATTTCAATTTGCCTGAAACAAAGAAATTTGTAACATGGCATTAATAAAAGCACACTGAGAAAGAAAAGTAATTAATTGGTGCAGACAGATCACATGGTCAGTTTTCAACCATGCATTAAGTCCCTAGATATGCACAGTTGTGTAATACTGATATTGACCACAACACAGAGAAAAAGGAACAAAACATTGTGTTACCTACCCACCCAGTGGACACAGTAGATCATGCAACATCTGTATTCAGATAAGATAAAAAAAAGTTAAAGATGGATAATTTTGTAACCAGACTGTCTATGCACAGAAATCAACAGGTTAAAACAGTAGCAATGTCGGAGAAGTGAGTACTATGCCGTGCAGTAAGTCTGTCATCAAAACTGTAGTCAGACATTCACATATGCAGAAACATAGTACTAACAGCACAGGTGACAACTCAGTAATCAATCTGGAGACAGTACGACATCCGCAGCAAAAGTGACCAAGGCTACAACCTCAGAGCCCACCTCATGCGCACCTAAACTGAGCAGCCCTACAAAGTGTGAGTTCTGGAACAGTGCACAGCATAGTAGAGACAATAAAAATGTAGTGCAGGTAATCCAAGTAGTACAGCAAGAAATCTACCTATCGAAATGTATTCCAGGAACCCTTTTCAACTCTCTAGATTTGCTATTAATGGCCTGGAAAATTTCTATTAGCATGCATCTCCACATAACTGATTTCCGGGACACAATTTCTGCGTTGTAGTCAGAACAGAGAAGTGCATAGTCCAGCGAGCGAAAACGGGAATGTAGGAAAGAAAGAGAGATATGGGCAGAAAGGTAGAAGTAATGAACCATAGTGTTAGCAAGTGATAAATGTTTCCTTCAAGGTCGTATTTCCAGCAGTTTTTCTGCATGAGTAGCATGGCATTGTATGGTAATCTGTAGTATTTCCCATAATGCATAGTTAATGTGCAACAGTTTAAAATGAAGTGCAAAGTTATGCAGCAATTGTAAAAGAGTTGAAATACGTTGTTTAGATTATAAACACTGTAAGGAATGAAAGCACCATTTCTGACAAAAATAGTGAAACACAGAAACATAGACTTTGACGGCAGATAAGGACCACTTGGCCCACCCAGTCTGCCCATTTCCCTTCCTATTGGATAAGCTGCAGATTCTAGTTAACCAACACCCTACTTCCTGCAACCCCCACTACAATTGCCTTATATCTATCCCATGCATGTTTGAATTCCCCCACTGTTTTAGACCCAACAACCTCCCCAGGAAGGCGGTTCCATGTATCCACCACTCTCTCCATGAAAAAATATTTCCTCACATTACCCCTGAGCCGTCCCCCCTCTATCTTTAAATTGTGCCCCCTTGATCTTACACATCTCTTTTTCTGAAAGATGCTACCCTCCTGGACTTTTGTTGATTCCCTTGAGGTACTTCAAAGTTTCTATCATGTCCCCCTGTCCCTCCTTTCATCAAGGGTATACATATTAAGCTCTCTCTCAGTCTCTCTTCATATGGTTTCTGATGCAGACCCTGCACCATTTTAGCTGCCCTCCTCTGGACTGCTTCCATCCTATGTCCTCGCATAGATGGGGTCTCCAAAACTGCACACAGTATTCCAGATGGGGTCTCACCAAGTGTCTATACAGAGGGATAACCACTCCCCTTTTTCTACTTGTGATGCCCCTTCCTATGCATCCCAGTATCCCCCTGGCTCTCCTTACTGACTTCTCACATTGCTTACCCACCTTTAGGTCATCTGATATGACTACTCCCAAGTCCCTTTCCATTTTTGTTGTTGTTAGCACCTCCCCTGCTATTGTGCACTCTTCTCCTGGGTTTGACTTGGCTCAACATGAGCTTAGAGCAGTGCAGAAGGACTTTGTAGAACTGGGGAGAGGCCTAAGACAAGTAGCACACACAGTATCCTTCTCAGAGGTGCTGCCTATAAATGGCATGAGTGAGGCAAGGGTACTTTACACCATGCAGTTTAATGAGTGGTTGAAAAAATGGTGTGGAGCACAGGGATTTGGCTTCATTGGGGACTGGGGTTCCACCTGGAGGGACACCAGCCTATACTGGAAGGATGGTCTGCATCTGTCCAGGGAGGGAACACGTCTTTTGAGCAATCGGTTTAAATGCTTCATTGGCAAGCTTTTAAACTAGTCAAGGGGGGAGGCACTGATAAGCAGCAGAAAAATCCCAGCCTCTCCCTACAAAACAGGGTACTAAATGGGAAAAAGACCGAGGTAGAAAGGTCAGTGGGGGATGCTGCAACAGAAAGTAAAGCCATCAAAAAATGGAGAGCAATGAGTACCAATGCCTGTAGTCTGAGTAACAAGCTTTCTGAATTAGTGGCCTTGATGGAGGAGGAACATCTGGATATAGTGGCAGTCACAGAAACATGGTACACACAAAACCATGACTGGGATGTAAACATACCAGGATACACTATCTACAGGAGGGACAGGGAGGGTAAAAGAGGAGGAAGAGTAGCTCTTTACATAAGAGAAGGAATCAAAGCAACAGAACAAAAGGGAAAACAGGGAGGAGAAGAAGCACTGTGGGTAAATTTGGAGACCGGCAATGGCACCACAATCCGCACAGGGGTTGTATACAGACCCCCTTCTCAGGGGGAGGAAATGGACAAGAAAATGATAGAAAGTATACTCAGTATGGCAGAAAAGGGAGATATTGCTGATGGGTGATCTGAATATGCCAGATGTTAACTGGAATGCAGTTGCAGCAGCCACTGAAGAGTGGGGTTATTCTAGATGCCCTACAGGGGCATGCCCTTAGACAACTAGTATTGGAGCCCACTCGAGAGGGAACAATCTTAGACCTGGTTCTCTCAAATGGAGATGAAGAGGATCACAGATGTAGAAGTGGGAGCCATCTGGGAACTAGCGAGCATCGAACAGTATGGTTCACAATAAACACAGCAATAGAGTCAGTTACACAAAGACAAAGGTACTGGACTTTAGGAGGGCTGACTTTGTCAAAATGGGTGAGTGCCTAAGGAATGCACTAGCAAATGGGCAGGAAGGAGGGGTGGAAGAACAATGGGGAATAATAAAAACTGCCATCACAGAGGTAACAAGCCTTTGTGTAAAGCAAATAAACAAAACGAAACAAGGTAAGAAACCACTATGGTTCTCAAAGGAAGTGGCAGTGAAGGTTCAAGAGAAAAAGAAAGCATTCAGGAAGTACAAGGAATCACAGAAGGAACAGGACAGAGAACTGTATCAGTTAAAGCAAAAGGAAGCTGGGAAGGCAGTCAGAACAGCAAAGGCCCAAACCGAGGAAAAGATAGCCAACTCAGTTAAGAAGGGGGATAAAACCTTTTATAGGTACATCAGGGAGCGAAGGAAGACCAAGGGAGGGATAGTGAGGCTTAATAAAGGGGAGGGAGGGTGGGCAGAGGGTGACTGTGAAAAGGCAGAGATACTAAACAAATATTTTGCTCAGTATTTACAAAGGAAGAGGGGGAGGTCCCTAAAACAAACAGTAGAAACACTCTGGATACAGAAGTTGATACCAGCCATTTACAGAAGAAAGGGTTCTGAAAGAACTCTCTAAAATGAAGGTGGACAAAGCAATGGGGCCTGATGGGATTCATCCCAGAATTCTAAAAGAACTAAGGGTAGAACTAGTGACACCACTGACTACCCTGTTTAACAAATCATGGGAGGATGGGGTGGTACCCGAGGACTGGAGGAGGGCAGATGTGATTCCCTTCACAAAGTGGGAGCAAGGCAGAAGCAGGAAACTACAGACCTGTTAGTTTAACCTCAGTGGTAGGGAAAATGATGGAATCACTTCTGAAGGAAAGAACTGTCGAGTATCTAGAGGCCAGAGGGCACAGGACCCAAGGCAGCATGGATTCAAGCAGGAAGGTCATGCCAGACAAATCTGATAGATTTCTTTGACTGGGTGACCAAAGTAGTTGATCAGGAGGGGCTGTGGACATGGCCTACCTAGACTTTAGCAAGGCATTTGACACAGTCCCACACAAAAGATTAATATACAAGTTAGCCAGCCTGGGAGTGGGTCCCAAGATGACAGCCTGGGTAAAGAATTGGCTGGAGAATAGGTCACAGAGAGTAATAGTAAATGGAGTCCACTCTGAAAAAAGGGGGTTAGTAGTGGGCACCGCAGGGTTCAGTATTAGATCGTCCTCTTCAATGTCTTTATGTTACATTGCAGAGGGACTGGAAGGAAAAGTATGTCTCTTTGCAGATGACACAAAGATCTGCAACAGAGTTGATGCACAAGGTGGAGTGGAAAGGATGAGAAGGGACTTGGCAAGGTTAGAGGAATGGTCAAATGTATGGCAGCTTAGATTCAATGCTAAGAAGTGCAAGGTAATGCACCTGGGAAACAAAACCCAGGGAAGAGTACACAATGGGGGTGAGCTACTAACAACAACAAAATGGAAAGGGACCTGGGGTAGTCATATCAGATGACCTAAAGGTGGGCAAGCAATGTGAGAGGGCAGCAAGGAGGGCTGTGGGGATACTGGGATGCATAGGAAGAGGCATCACCAGTAGAAAACAGGAAGTTATTATCCTCTGTACAGACAGCTAGTGAGACCCCATCTGGAGTACTGCGGCAGTTCTGGAGACCCAATCTCCAGAAAACATAGACAGGATGGAAGCTGTCCAGAGGAGGGCACTCAAATGGTGCAGGGTCTGCACCGAAGACATATGAAGAGAGACTTAAGGAGCTTAATGTATAGCCTCGAGGAAAGGAGGGAGAGGGGAGACATGATAAAACTTTCAAGTACCTCAAGGGAATCAACAAAGTCCAAGAGGGTAGCATCTTCCAAAAAAAGAGGTGTGCAAGAACAAGGGGGCACAATTTGAAGATAGAAGGGGGCGGCCTCAGAGGTAATTTAAGGAAGTATTTTTTCACAGAGAGGGGTTGTGGATGTATGGAACGGCCTTCCAGAGGAGGTTATGGAGTCAAAAACAGTGGTGGAATTCAAGCATGCATGGGACAGTCATAAGGCAATTCTAGGGGGTGGGGGTAGGAAGAAGTAGGCTGCTGGTTAACTAGGACCTGCAGCTTATCCATCAGGTAGGGAAATGGGCAGACTGGGTGGGCCAAGCGGTCCTTATCTGCCGTCAAATTCTATGTTTCTATGTTTTTGTTTCCCAGGTGCATCACTTTGCACTTCTTTGCATTGAATCTAAGTTGCCATATGTCTGACCATTCCTCCAACCTTGCCAAGTCCCTTCTCATCCTTTCTACCCCCCCTTGTGTATCAGCTCTGTTACAGATCTTTGTGTCATCTGCAAAGAGGCATACCTTTCCTTCCAGACCCTCTGCAATGTCACCTATAAAGATGTTAAAGAGGACTGGACCCAGTACTGAGCCCTGAGGTACTCCACTAGTAACCCCCCTTTCTTCAGAATGTGTTCCATTCACTATTACCTTCTGTGTCCTGTTGTGCAGCCAGTTTGCTACCCAGTCTACCACCCTGGAACCCACTCCCAGGCTGGCTAACTTGATTATTAGTCTTTTGTGCTGGACTGTGTCAAATGCCTTGCTAAAGTCTAGGTAGGCCATATCCACAACCCCTCCCTGGTCTATTACTTTGGTCACCCAGTCAAAGAAATCAATTAGATTTGTCTGACATCGACCTTCCTGCTGTAAATCCATGCTGCTTTGGGTCCTGTGCCCCGCTGGCCTCTAGGTACTCAACAATTTTCTTTCAGAAGTGATTCCATCATTTTCCCTACCACTGAGGTCAAACTTACAGGTCTGTAGTTTCCTGCTTCTGCCTTGCTCCCAATTTTGTGAAGGGGAATCACATCTGCCCTCCTCCAGTCCTCAGGTACCACCCCATCCTCCCATGATTTGTTAAAAAGTGTGGTCAGTGATGTCACTAGGTCCTTCCTTAGTTCTTTTAGGATTCTGCGGTGAATCCTGTCAGGCCCCATTGCTTTGACCACCTTGAGTTTTAGAGTTCTTTCAGGACTCTTTCTTCTGTAAATGGACTGGTGTCAACCCCCCCTACCCAGAGTGCTTCTATTGTTTGGTTTAGGTAACTCCTCCTCTTCTTCTTTATTGAATACTGAGCAAAAGTATTCATTCAGTATCTCTGCCTTTTCACTGTCTCCCTCTGCCCACCTCCCCTCTCCCTTATTAAGCTTCACTATTCCTCCCTTAACCTTTCTATGCTTCCTAATGTACCTATAAAAGGTTTTATCCCCCTTCTTAACTGAGTTGGCTATTTTTTCCTCAGTTTGGGCCTTTGCTATTCTGACTGCCTTCCCCACTTCTTTCTGCTTTAATTGATGCAGTTCCCTGTCATGCTCCTTCTGTGATTCCTTATACTTTTTCAATGCAGCCTTTTTCTCCTTAACCTTCCCTGCCACCTCTTTTGAGAACCATAGTGTTTTTTTACTCCACTTTGTTTTCTTTATATGTTTCACACAAAGGCTTGTTGCCTCTATGATGGCAGTTTTGATTTTTCTCCATTGTTCTTCCACCCCTCCATTTTGGCCATTTGCTAGTGCATTCCTCAGGTATTCACCCATTTTGCCAAAGTCAGCCCTTCTAAAGTCCAGTATGCTTGTTTTTGTATGGCTTGTCTCCATGGTTGTGCTTATTGTGAAGCACACTGTACAGTGGTCACTTGTTCTCAGATGTCTACTGACTTCTAAATTTGTGATCCTCTCTCCATTTGAGAGTACCAGGTCTAGTATTGCTCCCTCCCGAGTGGATTCCTGCACTAGCTGTCCAAGGCCTGCCCCCTGCAGGGCATCGAGAAAGACCCTGCTCTTGGATGTGGCTGCAGTACATGTCATCCAGTTAACATCTGGTATATTCAGGTCCCCATCAACAGTATCTCCCTTTTTCAACCATTTTGAGAATGTCCTCTATCATTTTCTTGTGTGTTTCCTTCCCTTGAGACTGGGGTCTGTATACAACCCCTGTGCGGATTGTGCTGCCATTCCCTGTCTTCAAGGTGACCCAGAGTGCCTCTTGTCCTCCCCCTTTACTTTTTAGTTCTGTAGCTTTGATCCCTTCCCTTATGTATAGAGCTACTCCACCTCCTCTTTTACCCTCCCTGTCCCTTCTGTAGACTGTGTACCCCGGTATGTTGACATCCCAGTCATGGTTCTCCATGTACCATGTTTCCGTGACTGCCACAATATCCAATTGTTCATCTTCCATCAGGGCTACTAGCTCAGGAAGCTTGTTTCCCAGACTACAAGTATTGGTACTCATTGCCCTCCATTTAATGTTGGCTTTATCCTTTTTTCCCCCATCCCTGCTCTTATTGCCCTTGTCTATTTTTTCATTTACCCCTGTCCTGCCCTCTGTTGAGCTCTGTACCTCAGTGTTTACCTTACTACCTGACATGTTTAGTGGGGGGGGGCTTGAAATTTCCTGCCTCTTAGCACCTCCCCCCTTGGCTGGTTTAAAAGCTTGCCAAGGAAGCATTTAAACTTGCCACTTAGGAGCTTGGTTCCCTTCATGGACAGATGCAAGCCATCATGCCAGTATAGACCTTCATCTCTCCAGGTGCACCCCCAGTCCCCAATGAAGCCAAAGCCCTGTGCTCTGCACCAGTTTTTCAACCATTTATTAAATGCATGGTGTGCAGTGCCTTAGCCTCACCCCTGCCATGGACTGGCAGCACCTCTGAGAAGGTAACCGTGCTTGCTACCTGTCTGAGGCCCTTCCCCAACTCCACAAATTCATCCTGCACTGCACTGATTCCATGCATAGCTAGGTCATTTGTCCCAAGGTGGACAATATCCAGTTCCCTCTCCCGTGATGCTGCTTCTGCAATCCTGAGGATTCGCTTCTTGTCCCTCCAAGCCATGGCACCAGGCAGGCACCTTACTTCCCTCTCCTCTTCCTTCCCCAGTTCTACCCCCCTAACAACTGAGTCCCCTATCAGAAGCTGTTTCCTTCCCCTGTGGTGTCCCTTGCCACCCTTTTGTGGATCTCCCTTGTGGATGTCCTCAGCATTCTTCTTGGTCTCCACTGAGGGTGCCATCATAGAGGAATCTTGCTGTGCCAGACTGGCGTATGATTTGTGTAGAGGTACAACTAGGGGGCATCACCTCTGTTCCACCACCCACACCCTCCCAGAACCCACTGTGGTCCAACTGCTCTTCATACTTGGCAACCTCTGATGCAGTGGTTGTGGCAGTGGTGCTTTTTGGGTGGGGGATGCCTCCTTAGTCCTTGCCAGTTCAGCCTGGAGGTGGGCAATCTCCTCCCTCAGAGCTGACAGTTACCTGCAAATAGGACAGCAATGCAGTTTTCAGAATGTCTCCTGGAAAACTGCTGCTTCCCAGCCAGTGCATTGCACCACTCCCCACAGGTCCCTCTCCCTTATAACATACAATATGTAACATATAATTTTTTTTTTGTGTGTGGTGGTGTGTACTTACCCTTTATGCACTGTGATGGGTTATTAAGAATATGACAGTTCTGCCCCAAGACCTGTTGAGGAAGTGATGTCAGAACTTTGGCTATAAAGGAAATGCCACACTTGGGGGGGTGGTCATCCACAACCACAGGTGACTGTTAGAAACAATCAAATACACCACTGCTCCACCACCCTGGTGAGTACTGCCCTTTATAGTAATTCAACTAACCTCCAGTAACTTATTTAAAAATAGTTTTAACCATCACAAAATCCTACGCACCAATAAATTATTTAAAAATAGTTTCTGTCCCAAAGTCCTAGTAGTCAATCCAGCTACCCACAAGGGACAACCAAAATGCAGTATTCAAACCCTTGTGAAGTTACTTCCAAGACAAGCAGAGTAGCAGAGTTTGCAAGCTCCTTATTCAACTCCTCAGCCACCTGTAATTTATTTGAAAATAGTTTAACTGTCAGAAAATCCTAGTAGACAATCTAGCTACCTCCAAGGGTCTACCCAAATGCAGTATTTAAATCCTTCTGAAGTTACTCACAAGATAAATGGAGTTAGCAAGCCCCTTCTTGGTTAAACATGAAATAAACATGTAAATAAAAAGCAATTACCAAGGGTAGTTAGTTTCACCTCCCACAGAATTGAGCAAAAGTGCACGTTGTTGCAGATATCAAGTGCAATATAGAATTTCCCACACAGCTCACAGCTGAATAAAGAAGTAGTGTCCTTCCAGGTCAAGATAATGTGCTTTGTGTCTGATGAAGAGCATTAAGCTTTAACTATACCTCTGAAAAAGAGCTTTTTTTTTTCCAGATAATGAACAGTTAGATTGGTGGTCCCTGTGTAATAAATTTCAACAAGTGTGTCTACAATCTGCAAACGTACCACTCACAGCATGACCTATGTCACCAAAAGACAAGGTTACAGGGGTGCGCTTTGCAGCAGGGACCACACAACACACTGTGCAAAGGGGGCAGGTGACCAATCCAATTAGTCACGGACTGGTGTCTGACTCCTGGCTGCAGCCCATTACCCACCTCAGCAACGATGGACCGACCCCTTGCATATTTGGCAAGCTAATAGCTGTGCCACACTGTCAATCAGGGAGACATGCATTTGTTATTATTCCTCTCCATCCCCTTTGCAGGTGTGTCACCTGGTCTCCTGAAGTGTGCCCTTGTGACCGGGTATCAGCGCTGCACTCCTACAATGGCTCCCTGCCCCGAGGAAACTGAAGCTCAAGCTCCTACAATGGTGCCCAATGAGAGAAAAAAAAAAAGCCATGAGGAAAAAGAAAAAAAAAGAACAGGAAAAGTCGACCAGAGTCTAAATCAACAAGCCAGATAGGTGGGCTGAGGATCCCTCGACTGAAAGTAGAGCAACCAAAGCTGGGCAGTCAGGGAAGTTGAGGCAGTGGGAGGAACATGTTCACTCCCAACCCCATGACCTGCACCAGCAGCACTTGTGCTTCTTGTCCCAGTGAGAAGGACTTTCCCTGAACAGTCTGGAGGGTCCAACACATCTTGTGAAAATCTTCAGAGAAGGACCTTCCAATGCTGGCCTCAGCCAGGAGCAGTGCCTAAAGCAATGAACTCATGGAGGCTGCAGCTTCCTCTTCATCAAGGGCCATGCAAAGTGAAGTTGACCCAGTAGCTGCTGAGGCCTTGCTGCAGCCCTTAGGTCAATCCCGCTAAGAGGGTCAGCCAAGGGGCGAGCACTGCCTTCCAATCTTCTAGCAATGCTGTGAACATCATCTGGCAAAGGCCACAACCTGCCATGCCACACCTTTAGAAATTCTACTACTAAAGAGTGGTGGACGCCTGCCAAAAGAGGCAGTGGGGGCAAAAACTGTGGGAGTTCCAGACATGCATGGAATAGACATAGGGGAATACTAGTTAATATATAAAAAAAAAGGGGGGTGCTGCCAGAAACCAATTAAGGGAGGGGGGATTGCTGGAGACCAGTTAGGGTCTGTTGGGACAGAACAGGCAGGGAAAAAAAAAACTGGGCAGACTGTGTGTTCCATGCAGTCCTTTTCTGCCAACAAAGTCTATGTTTCGATCAAGCTCGCCGGGGGTCTACACAGCACAGGGCCAGAGTGCACTGGCATCCATCATTTAGACATTAAACCAGTTTTCCTAGTTTCTGCCCTTTAACCATACCAGTTCCATGATGGCACACAATATGAAGAATGGCATACACACACGCATTGTCCTGATACAGCAGCAAGCTTCCCAAACTGTCAGGGATCGCTATGGCAGCGGAACGTGCCTCAAACCCTCCCTACCTGTGACACACTGCCTGGCTGGCCAAGTACAAGCCTCCAGGATCCACTCCCTAACCAGAGTTGCTGGCATGGCAAATCGCTGAGCCACTGGGGAGCTCACTGAGCCAACATCTTTAAGGGCAATCTATACAATAACACAACCGACCAGTCATATACATAAGGCCAGCAGTGTGGCCCAATGATTACAGCACAGAGCTGAGAATCCAGAGGTTCAACATTCAAATCTCACAGTAACCAATGACTTACTGACTGTGTGACCTTGAACAATCTACTTGACTTTCCCACTGTAAATCTCAGGTTAGGATATACAAAGTAACTTAATTGTAAAAAACAACAACAAAGGTGCAAGAATTCATTTCCACAACTGTCCCCTGAATAAGGCTTATTAAAATCTGCTAGCCCTGTATCTCTGATTCAACTGCCCCATAGCTGCACTGCTGTATTATGACACTGTTCACTGAATTTTTTTTAATAACTTTATTCAGATTGTGTTATTTTTTTTGTCTCGCATCATTGTACCTCATTACTTGCTCGTTGCTACTTTGTAACCCCTCTGTTCCCCATCCACCAGAACATACCTGGAAATGAGCTTCAGCTTAGTGTGCCTTTCCCAGTGAACAATTTCCAGCCCCCATCGGTCTTACCCACTCGCCTGGCCCCTCACTCGCCTTTCCCGGGGACTTACCTCACCTCGACACCCTGGCTTACTCCCAGGGAGGGGCCGTTGAGAGGGGGCTCTACCCCCAACAGAAACCTGGCCAGTGCTACAGAGGAGGGTGCCTCAGCCGGCGGTGGGGGGCCTGAGGCAAGGGGCAGACATTCTCCTGCAGTGTTTGGCTTTTTCCAGTTTTTCTGACCCAGCCCCTTACAGGACACCAAGAAGAGCCCTTGACATGAACTGCACATCGGGGAACTTCAGCGTCCTCTCCGATTCCATGGATCCACTTGCACTGCCACCTGTGCTCACCCAGATGGCATTAACTCTTTGGAGCCCATCTTTTCTTCCTCCCCTAGGCGTTCAGCATTCTCTGGTATGCTCCACTCACCTCCCCCAGCTGGCCCTCCAATGACACAAGCTTGTTCCCAAACCTAGGTCATCGGTATTGCGAGCGGCAGTGCTGCCGCTGCACAGGCAGTCCGGCTCATAAGACTTTTTCAAGCTGACTTTACACAGTAAAATTGTACACATTTTTTTTTTTACATTTTGTTCTACACAATTTTACATTGCATCACACACATTTTTTACATTTCATCATACAAATTTTACCTTTAACTTTTTTAATGACTGTATCTATCAGTATATTAATAACTATGGTTGCAAAAATGAACTTCCTGATAGGACATTACAACCATGTACATATGAAAAAACAGAAAGAAAACAGAAGTTGACTTGTTTTCTTTGCACAATTAGTATAACAGAACTAGTACCTATATAAACCATATTAGAAGCCATGTTACAAGTGCATTAAGCCACTCAAAAGGAAGCATTTACAAGGAATTAATGCATAGTTGGGTGGTTGGAGCACTCAGCCTTTGGCCTCGTGCACCACCACCACCACCCCCTAACCATGCATTAATTCCTTGTAAATGCCTCCTTTCTCGTGGCTTAATGCTTACTTGTTAAACAGCAGGATACACAAAAAATGCAAGTGTTTCAATGGGACACAAGACTGTGAGTTAAAACTAACTTTTTTTTCTATATGTGGCAGGCAGGCCAGACAGGCTTATAACACACTAGATATGGGACTTTCTGCTTTGCAGGCTGGCCAACACAGAAAAGCTGGTGGTTTTTTTTTCCCCCTCAGTACTGGTGTTTTAAGTCCACAGCACAGTGTGTTGCTTAAGTTTTCCCCTCAGTCCCATGTTTTACTTTAGCATTTTGCCTTTTTGGACATATTTAACAGTTAGCTATGTGAGGCTTTGTACACAGAAAGGCTACACCAGGAAGTGGGTTCTGATGGCAAAAACCATAAGACTGTAATAAATCCATCTTACCCAAAATGACCAAGAGAACACAAACAGTTTGAAATTTGACCCAGACATAGAGAGTGCATAACCAGACACATCTGGCATCACTTTTGATGCTTTAACAAAAGCCTCATTGCAAAGCTATGACCCACTATTTACACACATAGAATTAAAGGCATACTTGTCATCAAGGCACAGGTCAGGAAGCATAGAGAAAACCCAAGAGCAGTTGCAAACATTCCACAAAACTGTTTATTTGTACAGTAGTTGCATTTACACAAAATAAAATAAACCTGTTCAAAATAATTATATACAGAAACAAAATAAAATCTCTTGTAAAAAATCTCCCTTGCAGCTCAGCTTAGCTGTTTTTATAACTTTTTTCCAACCCCTATCCTTTGCAAGCATCCTGTCCTTTGTAAATTTCAGGAGCTGCTAGAACATTGAGAACTTCCTGAGGTCCCCATAGCAACTACAAAAGGCTCAGGCATTTGCACCCAAGTAACCTCTAGAATTTAAAGTCATTACAAAATACAGTACACATTTCAACAGTAATACTAAACATTTTCTAAACAAAAGTGATCCCAATATCATCTTCATTCCATACAAGGATTTGCACATAATTTTATTTTAGCTGACATAGATATGGGAGGAAGAAAAAACAGACAGCAAGAGAGAATTGAGAGAGAGAGAGAGAGGCAAAGAATTGCGAGACTGTTTGGGTTGATCAAGTCCGAAGTCTCACAGCAAATTTGGCTGCACAACTAGACAGGAGACAGAAAAGGAAAGAATACAGATCTTTGCATTTAAAGGGACACTGTCAACCTGTTTTTTATCATATTATTTCTAGTTGAAACTCCACATTTTATGATTGCTTACCTTCTCTAAAATTCACTGATGTTGCTGTTTGTTTTGTCTGTCTCCTTGCTTAGTAGAACTGAAATGCATGGCAATGTATACTTATAAACAACCTTGTTTTTGTTTACAATCCTGATTCTGTTCTTACTGCATACTTCCTGAGCATTAGAAATATACACAAACAGTGCAGTCACTCATAAGGCAGTAGCCTTCTGAGCTCCCACTGCTAGACTGTTTTGTGGGTGTTCCCAAGTCCAGGAAAGATGCATTTGGAGCTGACCAAGGAATGTAAACAAACCTGTTTTGGTGTGATAACACCAGCATGTTAGGCAGTCTGTTTTTTACCTTTTTAAAGAAAATAAGAGTCAGAATCAAACTACCAGCTACATCAACAATCTTTACAGAATTATGGCAATCATAAAATAAGTTTTTTAAACTAGGGACACTTTGAGACCTAAGGGAGTTGACAATATCCCTTT
The DNA here is from genome assembly GCA_016271365.2 of Neoceratodus forsteri. Lineage (NCBI taxonomy): Eukaryota > Metazoa > Chordata > Ceratodontiformes > Ceratodontidae > Neoceratodus > Neoceratodus forsteri. Next base: position 1,130,315,392 of record CM057456.1, on the reverse strand, counting down.
AAACACTTTCTCCAAAACAAATGGGACAAGGTCCTATTCTACCCTGTCACAATACAGCTCAATAACTTTTAACATCTGGACAAAACAAAACTCTCTCACACAAAAAAGTGCACAGTGCTAATAAATACATACACAGAAAAATGTTAAAAACAATGCTGGGTAACCATAAATATCATCCTACACTTGCATAACTATTCTCTTTATCCGCAGGCTGGTTAAAGACACATACTAATATATATAGACTCCACATATACACCATACCTGCTGTCAGATGCTGACAATGAGGGATGTCGTGGAGATGATGCACTCACTCAACAGGGCTGTTACAGAGATGATGCACTTACTCCCTCTAGATTTATAGAGATGATGCATTTCTCACTAAGGCCTGTCACAGAAATTATCCACTTACTATCTGGGGTGATGCACTCGCTTCCTGGGGGCATCACAGAGATCATGCTCTAACACACCAAGGGGTATTAAGGAGATGATGCACTTACCAACTGAGGTGTGTCATGGAGATGATATACTAACTTACTGAGGGGTGTCACAGAGAGGATGCACCAACTCACTGAAGGGTGACAGTGAGATAATGTACTCACTCACTAAGGGGTGTCACAGAGATGATGCACTCACTCAACAGAGCTGTTACAGAGATGATGCACTTACTCCCTCTAGATTTATAGAGATGATGCATTTCTCACTAAGGCCTGTCACAGAAATTATCCACTTACTATCACAGAGATAATCCACTCACTCACTGAGGGGTATCACAGAGATAATACACTCAATCACTGAGGGGTATCACGGAGAAGATGAACGCACTCACTCACTGAGAGCTCTCACAGAGATAATGCACTCATTCACTAAGAGGTGTCACAGAGATAATGCACTCACTAACTGAGAGGTATCACAGAGATGATGCACTGAATAACTGAGGGGTATCACAGAGATGATGCACTCACTCACTGGGGGTGTCACGGAGATGATGCACTTACTCATTCACTAAAGGCATGTCACAGAGATGATGCACTCACTCACTCACTCACTGAGGGGTGTCACAGAGATGATGCTCTCACTCACTAAAAGGGTGTCACGGACATGATGCACTCAATCACTGAGGGGTGTTACGGAGATGGTACACTCACTCACTGAGAGGAATCACAGAGATGATTATTCTCTAAGGAGTGTCACAAAGATAAAGCATGAACTCACTGAGGGGTATCAAGCAGATGATGCAAGGGATGTCATGAAGACAATACACTCACTCACTGAGGGATGTCACAGAGATAATGCACTCACTCACTGAGGGGTATCACAGACATGATCCACTCACTCACTGAGGGGTGTCACAGAGATGATGCACTCACTCACTAACGGGAGTCACAGAGATGATGCACTCACAAACTGAGGGGTATCAAGGACATAATGCATGCACTCACTCACTGAGGGGTGTCATGGAGACAATACACTCACTCACTGAGGGCTGTCACAGAGATAATGCACTCACTCACTAACGGGAGTCACAGAGATGATGCACTCACAAACTGAGGGGTATCAAGGACATAATGCATGCACTCACTCACTGAGGGGTGTCATGGAGATGATTCACTCACTCACTCACTGAGGGGCGACACGGAGATAATGCACTCACTCACTGAGGGATGTCACAGAGATAATGCACTTACTCACTGAGGGGTATCGACTCAAGGAGATGATGCACTGACTCAATGAGCGGTGTCACAGAGATGATGCACTTACTCACTGAGGGATGTCACAGAGATAATACACTCACTCACTGAGGGGTGTCACGGAGATAATACACTCACTCATGAAGGGCTATCACTTGAGATGATGCACTCCCTCACTGAGGGGTGTCACAGAGAAGATGCACTCACTCACTGAAAGGTGTCAAGGATGTAACGCACTTACGCACTGAGGGGAATCATGGAGATGATGTACTCATTCACTGAGGGGTACCACAGAGATGATGCACACACTGAAGGGTGTCACAGAGATCATGCACTCACTCACTGAGGGCTGTCAAGCAGATGATACGGTCGCTGAGGGGTGTCATGGAGATAATCCACTCACTCATGGAGTGGTATCACTTCTGATGATGCACTCACTAACTGAAGGGGGTCATGGAGATGATGTACTCACTGCGGGGTGTCACAGAGATGATACCCTCACTCACTGAGGGGGTCACAAAGATGATGCACTCACTCACTGAGGAGTATCACAGAGATGATGCACTCAGTTACTGAGGGGTGTCATGGAGAAGATGTACTCGCTCACTGAGGGGTGTCACAGAGATAATGCACTCACTCACAGAGGGGTGTCACAGAGATAAAGCACTTACTCACTGAGGGGTGTCACAGAGATAATGCACTAACTCACTGCGGGGTCTCACGGAGATGATGCACTCACTCACTTGGGGTGTCATGAAGATGATGCACTCAGTCACTGAGGGGTGTCACAGAGATAATGCACTCACTCATAAAGGAGTGTCACGGAGATGATGCACTCACTCACTGAGGCGTGTCACAGAGATGATGCACTCATTCACTTAGGGGTGTCATGGAGATAATGCACTCACTCACTGTGGGGAGTCACGGAGATGATGCATTCACTCACTCACTGAGGTGTATCACAGACATGATGCACTCACTCACTGTGGGGTGTCATGGAGATGATTCACTCGCTCACTGAGGGGTGTCACGGAGATGATCCACTCAATCACTGATGGCTGTCACAGAGATAATGCACTCACTCACTGAGTGGTGTCACAGAGATGATGCCCTCACAAACTGAGGTGTATCACGGACATGATGCACTCACTCACTGAGGGGTGTCACAGAGATAATGCACTCACTCACTGAGGGGTGTCATGGAGATGATTCACTCACTCACTGAGGGTTGCCACGGAGAAGATGTACTCACTCACTGAAGGGTGTCAAAGAGAAATACACTCACTCACTGAGGGGTGTCACAGAGATAATGTACTTACTCACTGAGGGGTGTCAACTCACGGAGATGATGCACTGACTCATAGAGCGGTGTCACAGAGATGATGCAATCACTCACCGAGGGGTGTTGCAGAGATAATACACTCATTCACAGAGGGGTATTACTTGAGATGATGCACTCCCTCACTGAGGGGTGTCAGGAAGAAGACTCACTCACTCACTGAGGGGTGTCAAGGATGTGATGCACTCACTCACTGAGGGAAATCAAAGAGATGATTTATTTGTTTAGATTTTGTTGAACAGGTAGGTGCGTTAGGCAAAAACCCGGCCTACTTTCAAGCACGACCCGAGAGGGTACAGTACACAGCTGACAATTAGGTACAGTGAAATAAAAAAATAAAAGGCAGTACAATACAGTATATGGTACAGATGATGGATATCCATGCAGGGACGGTCAGGAGGAAAAAACAATAGAGCTTACATATAGTATTATCAATCCTTGCAGGCAGTAACAAGAACAGGTGATGACATTAGACTACAGACATTCAACATTTCAGAGACTCAACAAAACTAGATATAAAGAAAGGAGGTAAGAGGGCTAGTTACATTCACAAGAATCAAGTGCTTTTAGGTGGGAGAAAAGTGCAGTTTTGAAGGAGGAGTGAGATTGGAGGCCCTTTAGACAGGGAAGGAGAGAGTTCTAGAGTTTAGGGGCGAAGTGGGCGTAGCCATGTTCACCAATTTTTGTAGAGCAGTGTGGGACTGAGAGCGGGGTGGGGTTTGATGATCTCAAAAGGTGGGAGTGAGGCACCGGGGTGAGCATTGCCCCAGTGCTTTCGGGACAGGAAGGGGTCTTGTCATGGAGTCTATGAAGCAACCCAGAGCGTAAGAGCAAAGGGCAGAAGGGTACAGCCATTGAAGGCTGGCATACAGGAGACAGTGGTGAGTAAATCTGGGTGCAGATAGGGCAAATCTACATATGTTGTTATAGGTAATGTCCCATTTACGAAGGATTCCAGCATTAGTGTGGGATAGAATAGGGAGGGCGTACTGTAGCCTAGGGAGCAGGACACCTCTGGCAACCGAGATCCTGGCCCAGGAGTAAGGGAGTGATGCACTCGATAAGCAGCACCTATCTTGATATTAACAGATTTGCATAACTCGTTTATATGTGATGAGAAGTCAAGAGAGGGATCAAGAGTCACACCCAAGTATTTAAAAGAGTCAGAAGACTGGATGGTAGCGCCATCACTGCTTCACACACAAAACATGGGGGACCTAGTATGGAGTCTTCTTGCCGACCCAAACAGCATAGCCTAGGTCTCAAATAGATTGAGGAGTAGGCCATTATTTAGGAGCCAGGCTTGAATCATTTGGAATGCGAATGCAGATGACAGGTCTGTATTGATGTAATCCAGCGACCGAGCAGTTGAGTAGAGCACCAGGTCATCCGCATACATGATGGATTGACAGTGTGTAGAGGTAGTGGGACAATCGTTAACAAAAATGGAAAAAAGCAAAGGCCCCAGAATGGATCCTTGTGGGATGCCGCAGAAGACAGGACCCAGAGATGATAGTACTTTATTGAAGAAAACGGATTGGGTCCCGTTTGAAAGGTAACTACTGATCCAGGATGTGGTGGAACTAGAGGCACTGAGAGAATGAAGTTTGTTCACAAGTACAGGGTGATTAACAAAATCAAAAGCTTTGGTGAGATCTATAAACACTGCACCGGTAAGTAGTCCTTTGTCCATTCCGGACTTAACATCACTAGTGAATTGGGTGAGAGCAGTTGTGGTACTGTGTCCAGGCCTGAAACCATGTTGAGCCGGGGACTGGAGATCGAATTTTAGTAGATCAGCAGAGATCTAACGGTGAATGAGTTTTTCCAGTGACTTGCTAAGTGCTGGTAAAAGAATAATCGGGCAATAGTTAGACAAAATTATAGGGTCACCCTTCTTGAAGATAGGAATTACTCTGGCAGATTTGTACTCATTCACTGAGGAGTATCATGAAGATGATGCACTCACTCACTGAGGGGTGTCACAGAGATCATGCACTCACTCATAGAGTGGTATCACTTCAGATGATGCACTCACTAACTGAAGGGAGCCATGGAGATGATGCGCTCACTGGGGGTGTCACAGACATGATACACTCACTCATGGAGGGGGGTCATGGAGATGATGCACTCACTCACTGAGGGGTGTCACAGAGATAAAGCACTCATTCACTGAGGGGTGTCATGGAGAGAATTCACTCACTCACTGAGGGGTGTCACAGAGATAAAGCACTCATTCACTGAGGGGTGTCATGGAGAGAATTCACTCACTCACTGAGGGGTGTCACAGAGAAAAAGCACTTACTTACTGAGGGGTGTCACAGAGATAATGCACTCACTTCCTTAGGGGTCTCACAGAGATGATGCACTCACTCACTCACTCACTGGGGGTGTCATGAAGATGATGCACTCAGTCACTGAAGGGTGCCACAGAGATAATGCACTCACTCAATGAGGGGTGTCAAAGAGATAATGCTCTCACTCATAAAGGAGTGTCATGGAGATGATGCACACACTCACTGAGGCATGTCACAGATATGACACACTCACTGAGGGGGTGTCATGGAGATGATGCACTCACTCACTGAGGGGGTGTCATGGGGATGATGCACTCACTCACTAAGGGGTGTCACAGAGATGATGCTTTCACTCACCAAAAGGGTGTCACGGAGAAGATGCACTCAATCACTGAGGGGTGTTACGGAGATGGTACACTCACTCACTGAGAGGTATCACAGAGATGATGCTCTTACTCTCTAGGGAGTGTCACAAAGATAAAGTATGAACTCACTAAGGGGTATCATGCAGATGATGTTATCACTCACTGAGGGATGTCATGAAGAGAATACACTCACTCACTGAGGGGTGTCACAGAGATAATGCACTCACTCTCTGAGGGGTGACAAAGAGATAAAGCATGAACTCACTGAGGGGTATTACAGAGACAATTCACTCACTCACTGAGGGTTGTGATGGAGCAGATGCACTTACTCTCTAAGGGGTGTCAGAGAGAAAAAGCATGAACTCATGAGGGGTATCACGGAAATAAAGCACTCCCTCACTGTGGGCTGTCACAGAGATGATGCACTCACTCAATGAGGGTTGTCACAGAGATAATGCACTCACTTGTGGAGGGGTATGACAGAGATGATGCACTCACTGAGGGGAATAACAGAGATCATGCACTCACTCTGTAAGGGGAGTCACAGAGATACAGCATGAACTTACTGAAGGGTATCACAGAGATGATGCACTCATTTACTGAGGAGTGTCACAGAGATAAAGCTTTCACTCACTGAGGGGTGTCATAGGGATGAGGCACTCAATCACTGAGGGGTGTCAGAGATAATGCACTCATTCACAGAAAGTATCAGGGAGATGATGCACTCACTAACTGAGGGCTATCACAGAGATGATGCTCTTACTCTCTTAGGGGTGTCACAGAGATGATGCATGAACTCACTGAGAAGTGTCACAGAGATGATGCACTCTCTCTCACTAAAGGGGTGACATGGAGATGATGCACTCACTCATTGAGCGGTATTATGGAGATGATGCACTCACTCACTGTGGGGTGTCACAGAGACAAGGCAATCACTCACTGAGGGGTATCATGGAGATGTTGCACTCATGTACTGAGGGTATCACAAACATAGTGCAGTCACTCCCTGAGAGGTAACATGGACGTAATGCACTCCCTCACTAAGGTGTGTCAAGCAGATAATGCACTCATTCACTAAGAGGTGTCATGGAGATGATGCACTCACTCACTGAGGGGTATCACGGAGATGATGCACTCAATCACTGAAGGGTGTGACAGAGATGATGGAGTCACTCATTGAGGGGTCTCATGGAGATTATCCACACACTCGCCGAGGGGTATCTCGGAGATGATGCACTCACTCACTCACTGAGGGGTATCATGGAGATGATGTTCTCACTCGCTAAGGGGCATCACAGAGATCATGCATTCATTCACAGAGGGGAGACATGGAGATGATGCACTCACTTTAAAGGGTGTCACAGTGACAAAGTATGAACTCACTGATTGATGTCATAGAGGTGATGCACTGACTCACTGATGGGTCTCAAGGAGATGATCCACTCACGTACTGAGGGGTATCTTTGAGATGATGCACTCACTCATGGAGGGCTATGATGGAGATGATGCACTCACCCACTGAGGGGTGTCATAGAGATGATGCATACTCACTCATTCACCCATTCACTCACAGAGGGGGTATCACAGGGATAATGCTTTCACTAACTATGGAGTGTTACAGAGATGATACATTCATTCACAGAGGGGTGGCATGGAGATGATGCACACACTCCCTGAGGAGTGTCATGGAGATTACGCAGTCACTCTCTAAGGGGTGTCACATAGATAAAGCATGAACTCACTGAGGGGTATCACTGAGATGATGCATTCGCTCAGTGAGGGGTATCACAGAGTTGATGCACTCACTCACTCACTCACTCACTCACTCATTCACAGAGGGGTATCACAGGAATGATGTTTTCACTAACTATGGAGTGTTACAGAGATAATTAGATGATACATTCATTCACAGAGGGGTGGCATGGAAATGATGCACTCACTCCCTGAGGAGTGTCATGGAAATGACACACTCTCTCTCTAAGGGGTGCCACAGAGATAAAAGCATGAACTCACTGAGGGGTATCACTGAGATGATGCACTCGCTCAGTGAGGGGTATCACAGAGTTGATGCACTCACTCACTCACGCACTCACTCACTCACTCACTCACAGAGGGGTATCACAGGGATTGCAGTGTTACAGAGATAATTAGATGATACATTCATTCACAGAGGGGTGTCAAGGAAATGATGCACTCGCTCACCAAGGGTATCACAGGGATAAAGCATGAACTCACTGAGGGGCATCACAGAGATGATGTACTCACTGTTTAAGGGGTGTTACAGAGATGAAGCATGAACTCACTGAAGAGTATCAAGGAAATGATGCACTCACTCACTGAGGGGTGTCACAGAGATAAGGCATGAACTCACTGAGGGGTATCATGGAGATGATGCAACAACACACTGAGGTGTGTCACAGAGATGATGCACTCATTCACTCAGGGGTGTCACAGAGATGATGCACTCACTCACTCACTGAGGGATATCACAGAGATGATGCACTCACTCTCTAAGGGGTCACAGAAAAATAGCATGAACTCAATGAAGGGTATCACGGAGATAATGCACGCACTCACTGAGAGGTGTCACAGAGATGATGCACTCGCTCACTGAGGGGTGTCACAGAGATAAGGCATGAACTCACTGAGGGGTATCATGGAGATGATGCAACAACACACTGAGGTGTGTCACAGAGATGATGCACTCATTCACTCAGGGGTGTCACAGAGATGATGCACTCACTCTCTAAGGGGTGTGAGAGAGATAAAGCAAGAACTCACTTAGGGGTATCATAAAGATGATACACTCATTTACTGAGGGCTGTCATGGAGATAATGCACTCACTCTCTGAGAGGTGTCATGGAGATAATTCACTCACTCACTAAAGGGTGTCATGGAGATGATACACTCATTTACTGTGGGATGTCATGCAAATTATTCATTCAGTCACTGAAGGGTGTCACGGAGATGATGCACTCACTTACTGAGGCATGTCACAGAGTTAATGCACTCACTCACTGAGGGGTCTCATGGAGATGATCCATTCACTCACTAAGGGGTGTCTCGAGGATGATATACTCACTCACTGTGGGTTGACAAGGAGATGATGCACGCACACATGGAGGGATATCACTGAGATGATGCACTCACTCATGGAAGGGCATCACTGAGATGATGCACTCACACACTGAGGGGTGTCACCAAGATGACGCATTCATTCACTGAGGTGTGGCATGGAGATGATGCACTCACTCTATGGAAAATCACAGAGATAAAGTATGAACTTACTGATTGATGTCACAGAAAGGATGCACACTCTCACTAAGGGGTATCACAGAGATGAGGAACTCAATCTCCGAGGGGTGTCACAGAGATAAAACATGAACTCAGGGGTATCATAGAGATGATTCACTCTCTCACTGAAGGGTGGCATGCAGATAATTCACTCACTAACTGAGGGATGTAGGGAGATGATGCACTTACTCTCTGAGAGGTGTCATGGAGATGGTGCATTCACATACTGAGGGGTGTCACAGAGATAATGCACTCACTCTCTGAGGGGTGTCAAAGAGATAAAGCATGAACTCACTGAGGGGTATTACAGAGATGATGCACTCACTCACTGAGGGTTGTGATGGAGTGGATGCACTTACTCTCTAATGGGTGCCAGAGAGAAAAAGCATGAACTCATGAGGGGTATCATGGAAATAAAGCACTCCCTCACTGTGGGGTGTCACAGAAATGATGCACTCACTCAATGAAGGGTGTCACAGAGATAATGCACTCACTCGTGGAGGGGTATGACCAAGGCCCTTGGAATTCTGCGGTTCTGCGGTTGCGGAATTTGCCGCAGAATTTGCATCATGCTGCAGAATATATATAGTGCCACAGAATTCATTGTTTTTGGAGAATTTTCATATAAATATACTGTTTTTCCATAGTGTCAGGCAGAGCCGTAGGGAGGCATTTCGGTGCCCTGGACAAGAGACTAATTTAGTGCCCCCGTCCAGAAAACAGCTGGGGGTCTGGGGGCCACAAGGCCCCCAGAAGTCCTGTGGGGTTTACATGCTCTGTGGTGAGTTTTGGGGCTTTTCATGAGGTAAAAACATAGTTTTGGTATATGTTCCCTACCCCTGATTTCAGGGAAAATGTTGCTCCCATGGAATCTGAGGTGTGTGAGACTCTGGCTGGCTGGCATCAGAGTGTGAGCGTAAATGAAGTTCTCTTTGCTGATCAACCAATAAATAAAATGTACTAGTCTACACTTGCCTGATGCCAGCTAAGGTGGCAGAGCCGGGAGGCTAACTGAATAAGAAGAAACAAGTCTTGATTGATTTAATTGTATTATATGTATTGGGTATTGTATATCTATGCTCATCTTAAATACAACTGACAGCAGTACCTATAAGTGCTACTTCCCAGTGCTGGCTGCCTGGCCTGCTGCAGCTGATTCTTCATTCAGTAGCAGCCTAGCAGGTACTGAGTACTAGGGTAGTAGTAGGGGTCCCTGGTTGAGGGGGAGTCAGGGCAGTGGAGTCAGAATGAAGAACTGTCTCAGGTCTGGAGGCTCTGTCTGCCCTGGAACTGGGATGAAAGGCCACTGCCAACAGCCACCCACCTGGAGTATTAGGAAAGCAATGCAGGAGCCTGCCTGCCCTGTAACTGGAGCAGCCAGAGCCAGGCCTGCCAGCAGGTCAGCTAACAACTTCCATCCAAGGCAAGGCAATGCTTCATTTTCTACAGCAAGACTGGTGTGGGTGGGGTGGGAATAACGGAAGACATGAAAAAAAAATGAACAATGGCAATGGAATTTAAGTGCAAGGGATGGGTCAAGAGGAGAAGAAAAATTAAAACGTATAACACGTGGGCGGGAGGATGGTGCCCCGCGGCTCGCGCCAGGGAAGTCAGCCCAATTTAGGAAGGCAACGACTTCTGTTCTTCACTCCCAGTCACTCCCAAAGGAAAACCTACAAGTAAGTGACCAAGGGAGTGTGATTATAAAACTTAGCTTAACAACATGCTGAGCAAAAAAATTTACTGTGGACAGTACAAGTTAAAACTTCTTTCACACGGACGGTCACAAAAGTGAATGGAATGCACTCCTCGATTATGAAATAATACACAGCAGCCACCAGCCAGTCAGCTGAGCCAGCCCAGTAATCAAATTCAAAGCAGATTTCCTGAGTTTGCATTTTTTCCAATCTAGTACCCCCCCACCTGGCGCCACTGCTGCCACATACACCATAATTCATCTCACTGACACACAATATGACACAAGTTCTCATTTAAAAAGAATCATTTTGGGTCACACACAGGACGGACGTGGATAGAAATGAAAAATGCTTGCTGTTGCTTTTACTTAATGCAGTCCAGTCAGACTACTACATTATAGACATCACAGAAGACAGTAGTGCATTGCTTACACAAATCCAATATCTCTGTCTCTTGGTCTCTCTCCTCTCTACACTCTATAGTTTATTGCTGTTTTTGCTGCTAGTCTCTTTCTGTCTCAACAAACTACTGCATCTCCAGCCTCTGTTAACCGCCTCTCCAGTACCCGTGCTCGCGGCTCACCCAGTACTTTGTACTAATGGGTTGGTGGCGGTGGCCCCCTACAGTTTCTCTTTCTCTGTACCACCACCACATGATAATATTGTCTGCAGCAGATGGCGCAACCATGGTGACACCCCGATTTGCTGATCTTTGGTCCACAGATGCGCCCCTGCTGACAGCCAGTTGTAATTACAAAACCAAAATATATATAAAAAAAATGGAAACCTTAATACGAAGCATAAGTGAATTAAAAAGTGAGCTTTAGACTTGGCTACTGCCCTCAGAGGTTACGCCCGGGAGCACCACCCGCCCCACCCTTCCCACGGCACTGGTGTCAGGCTTTCTTTCCCACCTCGTTTATCCTGAAGCCCCTCCTCTATGCTCAGCATATGATGTCATCGATGACATCACATCATATTTATCCAATGACAGGACTGCATTCTGCCAGAGAAATGAATAAATCATGCCACAGAAATCAGAAAATGCTGCCGCAGAAGTCAAGGAGCCCTGCCGTAGAAATCAGAAAATTCTGCCGCAGAACACCAGGGGCCCTGGGTATGACAGAGATGATGCACTCAATGAGGGATATAACAGAGATTCTGCACTCACTCTTTAAGGGGAGTCACAGAGATACAGCATGAACTCACTGAACGGTATCACAGAGATGATGCACTCATTTACTGAGGGAGTGTCACAGAGATAAAGCATTCACTCACTGAGGGGTGTGATAGGGATGAGGCACTCAATCACTGAGGGGTGTCCGAGATACTGCATTCATTCACAGAAAGTATCAGGGAGATGATGCACTCACTAACTGAGGGGTATCACAGAGATGATGCTCTTACTCTCTTAGGGATGTCACAGAGATAATGCATGAACTCGCTGAGAAGTGTCACAAAGATGATGCACTTTCTCACTAAAGGGGTGACATGGAGATGATGAACTCACTCACTGAGGGGTATCACGGAGATGATGCACTCACTCACTGAGGGGTATCACAGAGATGATGCACTCACTCACTGTGGGATGTCACAGAGACAGGGCACTCACTCACTGAGGGGTGTCATGGAGATAGTGCACTCACTAACTGAGGGGTGTCACTGGAATGATCCACTCATTCACTTAGGGGTGTCATGGAGATGATGCACACACTCACTGAGAGGTGTCACAGAAATTATGTACTTATTCACTGAGGGGTTTCACAGAGATGATGCCCTCACTCACTGAGGGGTATCAGGGGAGATGATCCACTCACTTACTAAGGGATGTCACAGAGATGATGGACTCACTCACCGAAGGGTGTCACAGAGAGGATGCACTCACTCACTTACGGGTTTCACAGAGATGATGCACTCACTCACTGAGGGGTATCACGGAGATGATGCACTCAATCATTGAAGGGTGTGACAGAGATGATGCACTCACTCACTGAGGGGTCTCATGGAGATGATCCACTCACTCACTGAGGGGTATCTCGGAGATGATGCACTCACTCATGGAGGAGTATCACTGAGATGATGCACTCACTCACTAAGGGGTGTCACAGAGATGATGCATTCATTCACAGAGGGGGAGACATGGAGATGATGCACTCACTTTAAAGGGTGTCACACAGATAAAGTATGAATTCACTGATTGATGTCATGGAGACGATGCACTGACTCATTGAGGGGTCTCATGGAGATGATCCACTCACTCACTGAGGGGTATCTTTGAGATGATGCACTCACTCATGGAGGGGTATGATAGAGATGATGCACTCACCCACTGAGGGGTGTCATGGAGATGATGCATTCACTCATTCACTCATTCACTCACTCACAGAGGGGTATTACAGGGATGATGTGTTCACTAACTACGGAGTGTTACAGAGATGATACATTCATTCACAGAGGGGTGGCATGGAAGTGATGCACTCGCTCTCCAAGGGGGTGTCACAGGGATAAAACATGAACTCACTGAGGAGCATCCCAGAGATGATGCACTCACTGTTTATGGGGTGTTACAGAGATGAAGCATGAACTCGCTGAAGAGTGTCACAAAGCTAAAGCATGAACTCACTGGGGTATCACAGAGATGATGCACTCACTCACTCACTGAGGGATATCACAGAGATGATGCACTCACTCTCTAAGGGGTGTCACAGAAAAATAGCATGAACTCAACGAAGGGTGTTACAGAGATAATGCACTCTCACATTGAGGGGTCTCATGAAGTTGATCCCCTCACTCACTAAGGGGTGTCATGAAGATGATGTGCTCATACACTAAGGGGTATCACGAAGATGATGCACTCACTCATGGAGGGGTATCACTGAGATGATGAACTCACTCACTGGTGTGTGTCATGAAGATGATGCACTCACTCCCTCACTGAGGGATATCCTGGAGATGATGGTCTCACTCACTAAGAGGTGCCACAGAGATGATGCATTCATTTACTGAGGGGTGGCATGGAGATGATGCTCTCACCCACTGAGGGATGACATGGAGATGATGCACTCACTTTAAAGGGATTCACAGAGATAAAGTATGAACTCACTGTTTGGTGTCACACAGATGATGCGCTCTCTGACTGAGGCATGTTATAAACATAATGTACTCATTCACTAAGGAGTATCATAGAGATGAATCACTCTCACACTGAGGGGTGTCATGGAGATTATGCACACACTCACTGAGGGGTGTCACAGGGCTGATGCACTCACTCACTGACTCACTCACTGAGGAGTATCATGGAGATGATGCACTCACTCACTGAAGAGTGTCACAGAGATGATGCACTCATTCACTGAGGAGTGTCACAGAAATGATGCACTCACTCACTGAGGAGTATCATTTAGATGATGCACTCACTCACTGAAGGATGTCACAGAGATGATACACTCATTCACTGAGGGGTGTCATAGAGATAACACCCTCACTAACTGAGGGATTTCTCAGGGTCAATCACTCACTGAGTGGTGTCATGGAGATGATCCACTCACTCACTAAGGGGTGTCACAGAGATAATGGACTCACTCACTGGATGGTATCACGGAGATAATGTACTCACTCACTGAGGGGTGTTACGGAGATGTTGCACTCACTAATTGAGGTGTGGCATGGAGGTGATGCACTGACTCTCTGACGTCTGTCTCAGAGATAAAGCATGAACTCACTTATGGGTATTGCAGAGCTGATGCCCTCATTCACTGATGGCTGTCACGGAGAAGATGCACTCACTCACTGTGGGATGTCACAGAGATGATGCACTCACTCACTGAGGGGTGTCATTGAGAGTATGCACTCTGTCACTAAAAGGATGCACTCACTCAGGTGTCTCAGAGATGATGCACTCACTCACTGATGGGTGTCTCAGAGATGATGCACTAACTCACTGAGGGGTATCACGGAGATAATGCACTCACTTTCTGAAGGATATAACAAAGATGATTCACTCATTCACTGAGATGTGCCACAGAGATAATGCACTCACTAACTGAGGGGTATCACAGAGATGATGCACTGAATCACAAAAGGGTATCACAGAGATGATCCACTCACTCACTATGGGGTGTCACAGAGATAATACACTCACTCAATGAGGGGTGTCACAGAGATAATGCACTCACTCATTGGATGATATCATGGAGATGATGCACTCACTCACCAAGGGGTGTTACAGAGATGTTGTTCTCACTAACTGAGGGGTGGCATGGAGGTGATGCACTGACTCTCTGAGTTGTGTCACAGAAATAAAGCATGAACTCACTTAGGGGTATCAGAGAGATGATGCACCCACTCACTGTGGGGTGTCACAGAGATAATGCAGTCACTAACTGAGGAATGTCACTGAGATGATGCACTCACTCACTCACAGAAGGGTGTCATGGAGATCTTGCACTCCCGTACTTAGGGGTCTAATGGAGATGATGCACTCATTTACTGAGGGCTCTCACACAGATAATGCACTCATTCACTGAGGGGTGTCACAGAGGTGATGCACTCACTCGCTGAGGGGTGTCACACAGATAATCCATTCATTCATTGAGGGGGCTCATGGAGATGATCCACTCAATCACTGTGGGGTATCTCGGAGATTGTGCACTCACTCACAGAGGGGTGTCACAGAGATGATGCACTCAATCACTGAAGGGTGCCATGGAGATGATGCACTCACTCACTGAGGGGTGTCCTGGAGATGATGCACTCAATCACTCACTCACAGAGGGGTATCACAGAGATGATGCACTCAATAACAATGGAGTGCTACAGAGATGATCTATTCATTCACTGAGGGATGGCACGGAGATGATGTACTCACTCACTGAGGGGTGTCAAGGAGATCATGCACTCACTCACTGATGGGTGTCATGGAGATGATCCACTCACTCACTGAGGGGTGTCAGAGAGATAATGCATGCACTCACTGAGGGGTATTACAGAGATGATGCACTCACTAGCTAAGGGGTGTTAGAGAGCTAGAGCATGAACTCACTGAGGAGTATCATGGAGATAATTCACTCCCTCACTGTGCAGTGTCACAGAGATGATGCAATCATTCATGGAAGGGTATGACAGAGATGATGCACTCACTCACTGAGGGGTATCAAAGAAATGATGCACTCACTCTCTAAGGGGTATCACAGTGATAAAGTATGAACTCACTGAGGGGTGTCAGAGATAATGCACTCATTCACAGAAAGTATCAGAGAGATGATGCACTCACTCACTGAGGGGTACCACAGAGATGATGGGCCTACTCTGTAAGGGGTGTCACACAGATAAAGCATGAACTCCATGAGAATTGTCATGGAGATGATGCACTCTCTCACTAAAGGGATGACATGGAGATGATGCACTCAGTCACTTAGAGGTATCATGGAGATGATGCACTCACTCACTGTGGGGTGTCACAGAGATAATGCACTCACTCACTGAGGGGTGTCATGGAGATGTTGCATTCATGTACAGAGGAGTGTCACAGAGATAGTGCACTCACTCCCTGAGAGGTATCATGGACATAATGCACTCACTCACTCACTAAGGGGTGTCAAGCAGATAAGGCACTCATTCACTGAAGGGTATTGTGAAGAAGATGCACTCACTCACAGTGGGGTGTCACAGATAATGCACTCACTCATTGAGGGGGTCTCATGAAGATGATCCCCTCACTCACTTAGGGGTGTCTTGAAAATGATGTGCTCATACACTAAGGGGTGTCATGTAGATGATGCACTCCCTCACTGCAGGGTGTCGTGAAGACGATGCACTCACTCATGGTAGGGTATCACTGAGATGATGCACTCACTCACTGAGGGGTGTCACAGAGATAATGCACTAACTCGCTGAGGGGTATCACGGAGATAATGCACTCACTTACTGAAGGGTATAACAGAGAGGATGCACTCATTCACTGAGAGGTGTCACAGAGATAATGGACTCACAGACTGAGGGGTATCACAGAGATGATGCACTGAACACAGAGGGCTATCACAGAGATGGTGTCTATAAGGGGATTCACAGAGATACAGCATGAAGTCACTGAAGAGTATCACAGAGATGATGCACTCACTCACTGAGGGGTATCACAGAGATGATGCACTCACTCACTGAGAAGTGGCACAGAGATAAGGCATGAACTCAGTGACGGCTGTCACGAAGATGATGCACTCACTCACAGGGGGTGTCACAGAGGTAATGCACTCACACATTGAGGGGTTTCATGAAGTTGATCCCCTCACTCACTAAGGGGTGTCTTGAAGATGATGTGCTCATACACTAAGGGGTTTCACATAGATGTTTCATTCACTCACTTCGGGGTGTCACGAAGATGATGCAATCACTCATGGAGGGGTATCACGGAGATGATACTCTTGCTCACTGAGGTGTGCCATGAAGATGATGCACTCACTCCCTCACTGAGGGATATCACGGAGATGACACTTTCACTCACTAAGGGGTGTCACAGAGAAGATGCATTCATTTACTGAAGGGTGGCACGAAGATGATGCGCTCACCCACTGAGGGGTGGCATGGAGATGATGCACTCACTCTAAGGGGTTTCACAGAGATAAAGTACGAACTCACTGTTCGGTGTCACACAGATGATGCACTCTCTCACTGAGGCATGCCATAGACATAATGTACTCATTCACTAAGGAGTATCATAGAGATGAATCACTCTCACACTGAGGGGTGTTATGGAGATAATTCACTCACTAACGGAGGGATTACTCGGGGTGATGCACTCACTCACTGAGAGGTGTCATGGAGATTATGCACTCACTCACTGAGGGGTGTCACAGGGCTGATGCACTCACTCACTGACTCAATCACCGAGGAGTATCATGGAGGTGATGCACTCACTCACTGAAGAGTGTCACAGAGATGATGTACTCATTCTCTGAGGGGTGTCACAGAGATAATGCACTCACGCACTGAGGAGTATCATGGAGATGATAGACTCACTCACTGAAGGGTGTCACAGAGATGATGTACTCATTCTCTGAGGGGTATCACAGAGATAATGCACTCACTCACTGAGAGGTATCACGGACATGATCCACTCACTCACTGAGCGGTGTCACAGAGATGATGGACTCACTCACTGAGGGGTATCTCAGAGATGATTCACTCTCACTGAGGTGTGTCACGGGGATAATTCACTCACTAACTGAGGGACTTCTCAGAGATGATGCACTCACTCACTGAGAGGTGTCATGGAGGTGATGCACCCACTCACTCAGGGGTGTCACGGAAATTATGTACTTAATCACTGAGGGGCTTCACAGAGATGATACACTCACTCTCTGAGAGGTGTAATGGAGGTGATCTACTCTCTCACTGCGAAGTGTCATGGAGATTACGCACTCATTCACTGAGGGCTGTCACAGAGATAATGCACTCACTCATGGAGGGGTATCACGGAGATAATGTACTCATTCACAGAGCGGTGTCACGGAAATGATGCACTCACTCACGGAGGGGTGTCACAGAGATGATGCACTCACTGAGTGATGTCATGCAGATGATGCCCTCACTTACTGAGGGGTATCATGGACATGATCCACTCACTCACTGAGGGGCTTCACAGAGATGATGCACTCATTCACTGAGAGGTGTCACAGAGGTGATTCACTCACTCACTGAGGAGTATCATGGAAGTTATGCACTCACTCACTCACTGAAGCGTGTCAGAAATGATTCACTCACTCACTGAGGAGTATCATGGAGAAAATGTACTCACTCACTGAAGGGTGTTGCAGAGATGATGCACTCATTCACAAAGGGATGTCTCTGAAATAATGCACTCACTAGCTGAGTGGTATCACAGAGATGAAGCACTGAATCACTAAGGGGTTTCACAGAGATGATCCACTCTCACTGAGGGATATCACAGAGATTATGCACTCACTTTCTAAGAGGTGTCAGAGACATAAAACATGAACTCAAAGAAGCGTTATCATGCAGATAATGTACTCCCTCACTGTGGGGTATCAGAGAAATGATGCACTCCTTCACTGAGGAGTGTCACAGAGATAATACACTCACTCAATGAGAGGAGTCACAGACACAATGCACTCATTCATGGAGGGGTATCACAGAGATGATGAACTCTCTCACTGAGGAGTGTCATGGAGATGATGCACTCACTCACTGAGTGGTGTCATGGAAATGATGCACTCACTCACTGAGTGGTGACACAGAGATAATGTACTCAGTCACTGAGGGGTATCATTTAGATAATGTACTCAATCACTATGGGGTGTCACAGAGATGATGCACTCTCTCACTGAGCGGTGTCACGGAGGCAATGCACTCACTCCCTGAGGGGTGTCATGGAGATGATGTACTCAATTACTGAGAGGTGCCAGGGAGATGATGTACTCACTCAGTGAGGGGTGTCACAGAGATGATGCACTCACTCACTGAGGGATATCACAGAGGTGATGCACTGACTTTCTAAGGGATGTCAGAGACATAAAACATGAACTCACTGAAGCGTATCATGGAGATAATGCACTTCCTCATGGTAGGGTATCATGGAAATGATGCACTCCTACACTGAGGAGTGTCACAGAGATAATGCACTCACTCAATGAGGGGTGTCACAGAGACAATGCACTCACTCATGGAGTGGTATCATGGAGATGATGAACTCTCTCACTGAGGAGTGTCATGGAGATGATGCACTCAATCATGGAGGTATGTCACAGAAATCATGCACTCACTTACTGAGTGGAGTCATGGAAATAATGCACTCACTCACTGAATGGTGTCATGTAAATGATGCACTCCCTCACTGAGGGGTGTCATGGAGATGATGCACTCACTCAGGGAGGCGGGTCACAGAGATATGCATTCACTCATGGAGGGGTATCACAGAGATAATGTACTCACTCACTGATAGGTGTCACGGAAATGATGCACTCACTCACTGAGGAGTATCATGGAGATGATGCACTCACTCACTGAAGGGTGTCACAGACATGATGCACTCATTCACTGAGGGATGTCTATCAGGTAATGCACTCACTAGCTGAGGGGTATCACAGAGATGATGCTCTCACGCACTGAGGGGTACCATGGACATGATCCAGTCACTCACTGAGGAGTGTCACAGAAATGATGCATTCATTCACTGAGGGGTGTCACAGAGATGATTCTCTCTCACTGAGGGGTGTCACAGAGATAATTCACTCACTAACTGAGGGATTTCTCGGAGATGATACACTCACTCACTGAGGAGTATCATGGAGATGATGCACTCACTCACTGAAGGGTGTCACAGAGATGATGTACTCACTCACTGAGAGGTATCACGAACATGATCCATTCACCCACTGAGTGGTGTCACAGAGATGATGGACTCGCTCACTGAGGGGTGTCACAGAGATGATTCACTCTCACTGAAGTGTGTCACAGGGATAATTCACTCAGTAACTGAGGGATTTCTCAGAGATGATGCACTCCCTCACTGAGAGGTGTCATGAGATGCTGCACTCACTCATTTAGAGGTGTCATGGAGGTGATGCACCCACTCACTCAGGGGTGTCAGGGAAATGATATACTTAATCACTGAGGGGCATCAAAGAGATGATACACTCACTCTCTGAGAGGTGTAATGTAGGTGATGTACTCTCTCACTGTGAAGTGTCACTGAGATTATGCACTCATTCACTAAGGGTTGTCACAGAGATAATGCACTCACTCATGGAGGGGGTATCACAGAGATAATGTACTCACTCATGGAGGGGTATCACAGAGATAATGTACTCACTCTCTGAAGGGTATCAAGGAAATGATGCACTCACTCACTGAGGAGTATCACGGAGATGATGCACTCACTCACTAAAGGGTGTCACAGAGATGATGTACTCATTCTCTGAGGGGTGTCACTGAGATAATGCACTCACTAGCTGAGGGGTATCACAGAGATAATGCACTCTCTCACTGAGAGCTATCACGGACATGATCCACTCACTCACTGAGGGGATGTCACAGAGATGATGCACTCCTTTACTGAGTTGTGTCACAGAGATGATTCACTCACTCACTGAGGAGTATCATGGAAATGATGCACTCACTCACTGAAGGGTGTCACAGAGATGATGCACTCATTCACTGAGGGATGTCTACGAGATGATGCACTCACTATCTGAGCGGTATCACAAAGATGATGCACTGAATCACTGAGGGGTTTCATGGAGATGATCCACTCACTCACTGAGAGATATGTCAGAGATTATGCACTCACTTTCTAAGGGGTGTCAGAGACACAAATCATGAACTCAAAGAAGCGTTATCATGCAGATAATGTACTCCCTCACTGTGGGGTATCAGAGAAATGATGCACTCCTTCACTGAGGAGTGTCACAGAGATAATGCACTCATTCAATGAGGGCTGTCACAGATACAATGCACTCACTCATGGAGGGGTATCACAGAGGTGATGAACTCTCTCACTGAGGAGTGTCATGGAGATGATGCACTCACTCACTGAGCGGTGTCATGGAAATGATGCACTCACTCACTGAGTGGTGTCGCGGAAATGATGCACTCCCTCACTGAGGGATGTCACGGAGATGATGCACTCACTCACTCATGGGTGTCATGGAAATGATGTACTTAATCACTGAGGGGCTTCACAGAGATGAAGAACTAACTCTCTAAGAGATGTAATGGAGGTGATGTACTCTCTCACTGTGAGGTGTCACGGAGATAATAGACTTACTCACTGAGGGGTGTCACAGAGATGATGCACTCACTCACTGAGGAGTATCATGGACATGATCCACTCACTCACTGAGGGGTGTCACAGAGATGATGCACTCATTCAGTGAGAGGTGTCACAGAGATAATGGACTTACTCACTGAGGGATGTCACAGAGATGATGCACTCGCTCACTGAGCGGTGTCAGAGAGGTGATTCACTCACTCACTCACTGAGGAGTAACATGGAGATAAGGCACTCCCTCACTGAAGGGTGTCACAGAGATGATGCACTCATTCATGGAGGAGTGTCACTGAGATAATGCACTCACTAGCTGAGGGGTATCGCAGAGATGATGCACTCACTCACTGCGGGGGTGTCACGGACATGATCCACTCACTCACTCACTGAGGGATGTCACAGAAATGATGCACTCACTCACTGAGGAGTATTTTGGAAAGTATGCACTCACTCACTGAAGGGTGTCTCAGAGATGATGCACTCATTCACTGAGGGGTGTCACTGAGATAATGCACTCACTGACTGAGGGGTATCACGGAAATGACCCACTCACTCACTGAGGAGTGTCAGAGAGATGATTCACTCACTCACTGTCGAATATCATAGAGATGATGCACTCACTCACTTAAGGGTGTCACAGAGATAGGGGTGTCACAGAGATGATGCACTCACTCACTGAGAAGTGTCACAGAGATGGTTCACTCACTCGCTGATGAATATCATGTAGATGATGTACTCACTCACTGAAGGGTGTCACAGAGGTGATGCACTCATTCACTGAGAGGTGTCACAGAGATGACAGACTCACTCTCTGAGGGGTGTCATGGAGATGATGCACTCACTCACTGAGTGGTGTCATGGGAATGATGCACTCACTCACTGAGGGGTGTCATGGAGATGATGCAATCACTCAGTGAGGGGTGTCACAGACATATTGCACTCACTCAGGGAGGGGTATCACAGAGATAATGTACTCTCTCACTGAAAGGTGTCACGGAAATGATGCACTCACTCACTGAGGAGTATCATGGAGATGATGCACTCACTCACTGAAGGGTGTCACAGAGATGATGTACTCATTCACTGAGGGGTGTCACTGAGATAATGCACTCACTAGCTGAGGGGTATCACAGAGATAATGCACTCACTCACTGAGAGGTATCACAGACATGATCCACTCACTCACTGCGGGGTGTCACAGAGATGATTCACTCTCACTGAGTTGTGTCACGTGGATAATTCACTCACTAACTGAGGGATTTCTCAGAGATGATGCACTCACTCACTGAGAGGTGTCATGAGATGGTGCACTCACTCACTGAGAGGTGTCATGGAGATGATGCACTCACTCACTCAGGGGTGTCACAGAAATGATGTACTTAATCACTGAGGGGCTTTACAGAGATGATACACTCACTCTCTGAGAGGCGTAATGGAGGTGATCTACTCTCTCACTGCGAAGTGTTACGGAAATTATGCACTCATTCACTGAGGGGTGTCACAGAGATTATGCACTCACTCATGGAGGGGTATCACGGAGATAAAGTGCTCACTCACTGAGCGGTGTCACGGAAATGATGCACTCACTCACTGAGGGGTGTCACAGAGATGATGCACTCACTGAGGGGTGTCACGCAGATGATGCACTCACTTACTGAGGGGTATCACGGACATGATCCACTCACTCACTGAGACTGTGTCACAGAGACGATGCACTCATTTACTGAGAAGTGCCACAGAGATAATGGACTCACTCACTGAGGGGTGTCACAGAGATGATGCACTCATTTACTGAGTTGTGTCACAGAGATGATTCACTCACTCACTGAGGAGTATCATGGAAATGATGCACTCACTCACTGAAGGGTGTCACAGAGATGATGCACGCATTCACTGAGGGATGTCTCCGAGATAATGCACTCACTAGCTGAGTGGTATCACAAAGATGATGCACTGAATCACTGAGGGGTTTCACGGAGATTATCCACTCACTAGCTGAGGGATATCACAGAGATGATGCACTCACTTTCTAAGGGGTGTCAGAGACATAAAACGTGAACTCACTGAAATGTATCATGGAGATAATGCACTCCCTCACTGTGGGATATCAGAGAAATCATGCACTCATTCACTGAGGAGTGTCACACAGATAATGCACTCAATGAGGGGTGTCACAGAGACAATGCACTCACTCATGGAGGTGTATCATGGAGACGATGAACTCTCTCACTGAGGAGTGTCATGGAGATGATGCACTCACTCATGGAGGGGTGTCACAGAGATGATACACTCACTCACTCACTCACTGAGTAGAGTCTCAGGGATAATGCACTCACTGAGGGGTGTCATGGAGATGATGTACTTACTCACTGAGTGGTGTCACGGAAATGATGCACTCACTCACTGACTGAGTGGTGTCATGGAAATGATGCACTCCCTCACTGAGGGGTGTCACAGAGATGATGCACTCACTGATAGGTGTCACAGAGATGATGCACTGCCTCACTGAGTGGTGTCACAGAGATAATGCACTCACTCACTGAGGGGTGTAATGGAGATAATGTACTCACTCACTAAGGGGTGTCACATAGATGATGCACTGTCTCACTGAGTGGTGTCACGGAGGCAATGCACTCACTCCCTGAGGGGTGTCATGGAGATGATGTACTCAATTACTGAGGGGTGTCAAGGAGATGATGTACTCACTCACTGAGGGGTGTCATAGAGATGATGCACTCACTTTCTAAGGGGAGTCAGAGGCATAAAACATGAACTCACTGAAGCGTATCACGGAGTTAATGCACTTCCTCACGGTAGGGTATCAGAGAAATGATGCACTCCTACACTGAGGAGTGTCACAGAGATAATGCACTCGCTCAATGAGGGGTGTCACAGAGACAATGCACTCACTCAAGGAGTGGTATCATGGAGATGATGAACTCTCTCACCAAGGAGTGTCATGGAGATGATGCACTCAATCATGGAGGTGTGTCACAGAGATAATGCACTCACTCACTGAGTTGTGTCACAGAGATAATGCACTCACTGATGAGTGTCATGGAGATGATGCACTCACTCAGTGAGGGGTGTCGCAGAGATATGCACTCACTCATGGAGGGGTATCACAGAGACAATGTACTCATTCACTGAGGGGTGTCACAGAAATGATGCACTCACTCACTGAGGAATATCACGGAGATGATGCACTCACTCACTGAAGGGTGTCACAGAGATGATGCACTCATTCACTGAGGGGTGTCACTGAGATAATGCACTCACTAGCTGAGGGGTATCCCAGAGATGATGCTCTCACTCACTGAGGGGTATCACGGACATGATCCAGTCACTCATTGTGGGGTGTCACGGAAATGATGCACTCATTCACTAAGAGCTGTCACAGAGAAGATCTACTCACTCACTGAGGGGTGTCACAGAGATGATTCTCTCTCACTGAGGGGTGTCACAGAGATAATTCACTCATTAATTGAGGGATTTCTCGGAGATGATGCACTCAATCACTGAGAGGTGTCGTGGAGATGATGCACTCACTCACTGAGAAGTGTCACAGAGATGATGCACTCATTCACTTAGGAGTGTCAGGGAGATGATGCACTCACTCACTCAGGGGTGTCACGGAAATGATGTACTTAATCACTGAGGGGCATCACAGAGATGAAGAACTTACTCTCTAAGAGATGTAATGGAGGTGATGTACTCTCTCACTGTGAGGTGTCACGGAGATAATGGACTTACTCACTGAGGGGTGTCACAGTGATGATGCACTCACTCACTGAGGAGTATCATGGACATGATCCACTCACTCACTGAGGGGTGTCACAGAGATGATGCACTCATTCACTGAGAGGTGTCACAGACATAATGGACTTACTCACTGGGGATGTCACAGAGATGATGCACTCACTCACTGAGGGGTGTCACAGAGATGATTCACTCACTCACTGAGTAATATCATGGAGATAATGCACTCACTCACTGAAGGGTGTCACAGAGATGATGCACTCATTCATGGAGGGGTGTCACTGAGATAATGCACTCACTAGCTGAGGGGTATCACAGAGATGATGCACTCACTCACTGCGGGGTGTCACAGAGACAATGCACTCACTCATGGAGGGGTATCATGGAGATGATGAACTCTCACTGAGGAGTGTCAAGGAGATGATGCACTCACTCATGGAGGGGTGTCACAGAGATAATTCACTCACTCACTGAGGGGTGTCATGGAGATGATGCACTCACTCACTGACTGGTGTCACCGAAATGATGCACTCCCTCACTGAGGGGTGTCACAGAGATGATGCACTCACTCAGTGAGGGGTGTCACAGACATAATGCACTCACTCATGGAGGGGTATCATGGAAATAATGTACTCACTCACTGAGCGGTGTCACGGAAATGATGCACTCACTCACTGAGGGGTGTCACAGAGATGATGCACTCACTAGCTGAGGAGTATCACAGAGATGATGCTCTCATGCACTGAGGGATATCAAGGACATGATCCAGTCACTCACTGAGGGGTGTCACGGAAATGATGTACTCATTCACTAAGAGGTGTCACAGAGATGATCTACTCACTCACTGAGGGGTGTCACAGAGATGATTCACTCTCACTGAGGGGTGTCACAGAGATAATTCACTTACTTACTGAGGGATTTCTCGGAGATGATGCACTCACTCACTGAGAGGTGTCATGGTGATGGTGCACTCACTCACTGAGAAGTGTCACAGAGATGATGCACTCATTCACTTAGGAGTGTCAGGGAGATGATGCACTCACTCACTCAGGGGTGTCACAGAAATGATCTAATGGAGGTGATGTACTCTCTCACTGTGAGGTGTCACGGAGATAGTAGACTTACTCACTGAGGGGTGTCACAGTGATGTTGCACTCACTCACTGAGGAGTATCATGGACATGATCCACTCACTCACTGAGGGGTGTCAGAGAGATGATGCACTCATTCACTAAGAGGTGTCACAGAGATAATGGACTTACTCACTGAGGGATGTCACAGAGATAATGCACTCACTCACTCACTGAGGGGTGTCAGAAAGATGATTCACTCAGTCACTGAGGAGTAACATGGAGACAATGCACTCACTCACTGAAGGGTGTCACAGAGATGATGCACTCATTCATGGAGGGGTGTCAGTGAGATAATACACTCACTAGCTGAGGGGTATCACAGAGATAATGCACTCACACACTGAGGGGTATCACGGACATGATCCACTCACTCACTGAAGGGTGTCACAGAGATGATGGACTCACTCACTGAGGGGTGTCACAGAGATGATGCACTCACTCACTCACTGAGGAGTGACAGAGAGATGATTCACTCACTCACTCACTGTCGAATATCATAGAGATGATGCACTCACTCACTGAGTGGTATCACAGAAATGATGCACTCACTCACTGAGTGGTGTCACGGATATGATGCACTCCCTCACTGAGGGGTGTCACAGAGATGATGCACTCACTCAGTGAGGGGTGTCACAGAGATAATGCACTCACTCACTGAGGGGTATCATGGAGATGATGCACTCACTCAGTGAGTGGTGTCACGGAAATGATGCACTCCCTCACTGAGGGGTGTCACAGAGATGATACACTCACTCAGTGACGGGTGTCACAGAGATAATGCACTCACTCATGGAGCAGTATCACAGAGATAATGTACTCACTCACTGAGTGGTGTCATAGAAATGATACACTCACTGAGGGGTGTCACAGAGATGATGCACTAACTGAGGGGTGTCACTGAGATGATGCACTCACTCACTGAGGGTTGTCAGTGAGATAATTCACTCACTAGCTGAAGGGTATCACAGAGATAATGCACTCACTCACTGAGGGGTATCACGGACATGATCCAATCACTCACTGAGGGGTGTCACAGAGATGATGCACTCATTCACTGAGAGGTGTCACAGAGATGATGGACTCACTCACTGAGGGGGTGTCACAGAGATGATGCACTCATTCACTGAGGGATGTTAACGAGATAATGCACTCACTAGCTGAGGGATATCACAGAGATGATGCGCTCACTTTCTAAGGGGTGTCAGAGACATAAAGCATGAACTTACTGAAGTGTTATCATGCAGGTAATGCTCTCCCTCACTGTGGGGTATCAGAGAAATTATGCACTCCTTCACTGAGGAGTGTCACAGAGGTAATGCACTCACTCAATGAGGGGTGTCACAGACACAATGCACTCACTCATGGAAGGGTATCACAGAGATGATGAACTCTCTCACTGAGGAGTGTCATGGAGATGATGCACTCACTCACTGAGCGGTGTCACGGAAATGATGCACTCCCTCACTGAGGGGTGTCACAGAGATGACGCACTCACTCAGTGAGGGGTGTCACAGAGATAATGCACTCACTCATGGAGGGGTATCACTGAGATAATGTACTCACTCACTGAAGGGTGTAACAGAAATGATGCACTCACTCACTGAGGAGTATCATGGAGATAATGCACTCACTCACTCTACGGTGTCACAGAGATGATGTACTCATTCACTGAGGGGGTGTCACTGAGATAATGCACTCACTAGCTGAGGGGTATCACAGAGATAATGCACACACTCACTGAGAGGTATCACGGACATGATCCACTCACTCACTGATGGGGTGTCACAGAGATGATTCACTCTTACTGAGGTGTGTCACTTGGATAATTCACTCACTAACTGAGGGATTTCTCAGAGATGATGCACTCACTCACTGAGAGGTGTCATGAGATGGTGCACTCACTCACTGAGAGGTGTCATGGAGATGATGCACTCACTCACTCAGGGGTGTCACGGAAATGATGTGCTTAATCACTGAGGGGCTTCACAGAGATGATACACTTACTCTCTGAGAGGTGTAATGGAGGTGATGTACTCTCTCACTGTGAAGTGTGACAGAGATTATGCACTCATCCACTGAGGGGTGTCACAGAGATAATGCACTCACTCATGGAGGGGTATCACGGAGATAATGTACTCACTCACTGAGCGGTGTCATGGAAATGATGCGTTCACTCATTGAGGGGTGTCACAGAGATAATGCACTCTCTGAGGGGTGTCACGCAGATGATGCACTCTCTTACTGAGGGGTATCACGGACATGATCCACTCACTCACTGAGGGGTGTCATAGAGACGATGCACTCATTCACTGAGAGGTGTCACAGAGATAATGGACTCACTCACTGAGGGGTGTCACAGAGATGATGCACTCATTTACTGAGGTGTCACAGAGATGATTCACTCACTCACTGAGGAGTATCATGGAAATGATGCACTCACTCACTGAAGGGTGTCACAGAGATGATGCACTCATTCACTGAAGGGTGTCACTGAGATAATGCACTCATTAGCTGAGGGGTGTCACAGAGATGATTCACTCACTCACTGAGGAGTATCATGGAGATGATGTACTCACTCAGTGAATGGTGTCTCAGAGATGATGCACTCATTCACTGAGGGATGTCTCCGAGATAATGCACTCACTAGCTGAGTGGTATCACAAAGATGATGCACTGAATCACTGAGGGGTTTCACGGAGATGATCCACTCACTCACTGAGGGATATCACAGAGATGATGCACTCACTTTCTAAGAGGTGTCAGAGACATAAAACATGAACTCACTGAAGCATATCATGGAGATAATGCACTCCCTCACTGTGGGATATCAGAGAAATGATGCATACATTCACTGAGGAGTGTCACAGAGATAATGCACTCACTCAGTGAGGGGTGTCATAGAGACAATGCACTCACTCATGGAGGGGTATCACGGAGATGATGAACTCTGTCACTGAGGAGTGTCATGGAGATGATGCACTCACTCATGGAGGAGTGTTACAGAAATAATGCACTCACTCACTGAGTGGTGTCACGGAAATGATGCACTCCCTCACTGAGGGGTGTCACAGAGATGACGCACTCACTCACTGTGGTGTCTCAGAGATAATGCACTCACTGAGGAGTGTCATGGAGATGATGCACTCACTCACTGAGTGGTGTCATGGAAATGATTCACTCACTCACTGAGGGGTATCACGGACATGATCCATTCACTCACTGAGGGGTGTCACGGAAATGATTCACTCACTCACTGAGGGGTATCACGGACATGATCCATTCACTCACTGAGGGGTGTCACAGAGATGATGCACTCACTCACTGAGAGGTGTCACAGAGATAATGGACTCACTCACTGAGGAGTGTCACAGAGATGATGCACTCATTTTCTGAGGGGTGTCACAGAGATGTTTCACTCACTCACTGACTGGTGTCAGAGATAACGAACTCACTCCCTGAGGGGTGTCATGGAGATGATGTACTCAATTACTGACAGGTGTCAAGGAGATGATGTACTCACTCACTGAGGGGTGTCACAGAGATGATGCACTCACTCACTGAGGAGTGTCACAGAGATGATCCACTCTCTCACTGAGTGGTGTCACAGAGTTGATGCACTCACTCCCTGAGGGGTGTCACAGAGATGATGCACTCACTCACTGAGGAGTGTCACAGAGATGATCCACTCTCTCACTGAGTGGTGTCACGGAGATGATGCACTCACTCGCAGAGGGGTGTCATGGAGATGATGTACTCAATTACTGAGGGGTGTCAAGGAAATAATGCACTCACTCACTGTGGGGTATCACAGAGCTGATGCACTCACTCACTGAAGGGTGTCACGGAGGTGATGCACTCACTCACTGATGCGTGTCACGGAGATGGTGCACTTACTCCTGGAGGGATATCACAGAAATGGTGCACTCACTTACTGAAGGGTGTCACGGAGGTGATGCACTCACTCACTGAGCGGTGTCATAAAGATAATGAACTCACTCCCCAAGGCATGTTATGGAGAGGATGCACTCACTCACTCACTGGGGGTGGCACTGAGATGATGCACTCACTGAGGGTTGTTATGGAGAAAATGGACTCACTCCACATTGGTGTTTTATATGTGCTGAACTCTCTCCCAAGGAATTTCACAGAGATGATGATCTTGCTCCCTACAGTTCTATGGAGATGATGCACTCTCTTGCTGAGGTGTGTCACGGAGATATCCACTCACTCCCTGGGATGTTACAGAAATAATGCATTCACTCCCTGGGGCATTACGGAGATAATGCACTGTATTCCTGGGAGTGTGACACAGATGATGCATTTGCTCCCAGTGCGGGTATGGAAATTACGCAGTCTCTCCTTGGAGGTGTCAAGATAATAGTGTACTCACCTTCTTGAGTGTCATGATAAAATGAACTTGCTCCCTGTGTGTGTCTTGGGGGTGATGCACTAGCTCAAAGGGTGTGTCACATCTGTGATACACTCACTCCCCAAGATTGTCATGAGAATGATGCACTTGCTCCCTGAGGGTGTTATGGAGATTATGCACTATTTGAAGGGGATGCCATGAAGATGATACCCTCACTCCCCAGGGATGTCACAACATTAATTATGCACTCGCTGCATGGGGTGTCTCAGAGATGGTGCCCCATCTTCCTAGGAGTGTCATGGAGACAATGCACTCACTAGCCAAGAGTATCACGAAAATGATACCCTTGCTTCCCAGATGTGTCATACAGAAGGTACACTCACTCTCTGGGAATGTGATGAAGATACTGCATTCACTTAATGGAGAGGGAAGGCTAAGCCATGTCACACTCTGAGACTGGAGGATCTCCTGTAAGGCCACTGCCTGTGCCCCTTATGGCCAAGGTTAGGGGCAACAATTCAATCTTTGAATGCTAGACAGTGAGCAAAGGGGAGAATGTGGACAGTTTGGATTTACCACACATTTTGTTCCAAAAACAGCTTCACTGAGATGCAACATCTCAGTTTCCATAAGGTCCAGGATTTGAACATGGGATCTTCTGGTTCATAGTCCTGTGTTCTCATGAATGGACCACACTGCCTCCAAAAGGTAGATAAAATCTGTACTCTTTAATTTACTTAGATTAAAAAAACACACTCACAGAACTGCATGCACACACTTCCAAACTCACCTCAAGTTTTTAAACTACAGCATGGTGACAAGATTAAACATGTTGCCTCTGTCTGCCTACCTCTTTTGCACTTCTTAAAGCATAATTTTATAAATGCTTCTCCATGATCCTCTCTCAGGAGCTGCACAAACAGTATTAGTTTCTCAAGAGACCATTGAAAATTGCATTCTGTTGTCCTCTTTCATGTACAGGCAGGCCAGTGCTACAAAATACGCTGGCAATTAACATTAAAGTTTCTTGTTTTGGAGAGCCAACTTATAAACTGGTGATAAAAGTCACAGCAGGTTCTGAGAACAGCACATACTGTATATAGCAGTAAAACAAACTGGGGCCCTCTGCTTAGAAACAGTGTGATTTTTCTACAGCAACAAAAAAAGTTATTACTCGAAATGGTTGAAAAGACTGAACAGTCACAGAACTGTATTTTTCGATTGCTTCCTTTACCACAACATTTAATTGATGCATAACCACATTCACTGTCCCACATTTCTGCAGCTTTCTTTTAAGACAGTGCCCTGGACAGCAAAATGCATCTGGACAAATAAATCCATATGTAATGCCCCAAAGTTGGGGCATCCCAGAAAAACAAAATTAAATAAATCTATTAGGGGTTTACAGGCGCCCAGGATGCCTGCTACAGGTGTAGACTGCAGGGTATAGGTAAAAGGGGTCCCTCACAAGTTAATTCCCCTCCCTATAGTGGGGGAACACCTGTAAATAATAAAGAAAAGTGCCCTGTGCACTTAAAACATTGTAAAAAAAAAATAGATTCTGATGCAGCTCTCATAACAATGGCCTGGATGGAATGCTGTTCTGAGCTGCTCATGCGCAACATTCCACTCCAGCCATTCTAGAACCCTGGGGGTTCAAGTTTAAAGTTTAACTGTTTTTTTGTTCAGTTGATCCTTTGCAGCTGTAGAGGAAAGAGGACACAGTAAGTCAAAGGGACAAGGAAGGGCTTACCTGTGTGTTGAAGCCGTCCCTGAGGACTTAGCTGTGTGCGCCTGCTCTGCCTCCCATGCCTGAAGGCTCCTGCTGCTGCTCTGTGTTGCGGTTGGTGGTGCCATCGGGGCACCACGAAGAAAGAAAACATCCAGTTTGGTCGTTTTGGGCTTAAGAACTCCATTGTTTTATTGTTTCAGCCCCTTTTAATCTTAAAAGTATTTCCCGCTTCCCTGTCGGCAGCAGAGAAGAGCTGCATCGCGATCGTTTACCTGTCGGATGTCTGAGGACCCCCTGTCGCCCGCCGCACTGCCTGTAATGCTCCCTCCCACTGCCATCACACCTCCCACCTCCCGGTGGCCTCCTCAATCAGCTGTTGGTGTGGGTGAGTCGGCGGCAGCATGATGTTACGGGCTGGCAACCTGAAGTATTTACACAAAGACTGAGTTTTTATTTATTTCAAAAGTGCACAAGTGGCTTGGAGGAGCGACTGATTGCCGCAGGGGAATCGAGTTACTAGGACCCCACAATTAAAAGGGGCAGGGAGATAGTGGACGCCCACAGGGAGGGGCTAGAAACGTAAGACCCGGAAGGCCTATCAATATTCATTTGGAGGGGTGGGATTAGGCGGCGATTTGCCACTGAGTGACAGCAGGCTTTTGTGAGCCAAATAATTAAAGGGGCAGAGCAGTTTAAAGAGGGTGCCAGGCCCACATTTAAAGAGGGCACCAGGCCCAGATGTAGAGAGGGTGCCAGGCCCACAATTAAGAAGAGGGCACCAGGCCCACAGGTAAAGAGGGTACCAGGCTCAAAATAAAGCAGTGGGCACCAGGCCCAAAGTAACAAGGGCACCCAGGCCTGAGGTAAAGCAGGGCAACTGGCCCGCAGTGTTTAGGGCTACCAGGCCCGAGGTAAAATAGGGCATCAGGCCCGAGGTAAAGCAGGGTTTCCCGTCCTGAATAAAAGGAGCCCCAGCCTAGCCAGGTAGGACAAGCCAGCCCAGTGGTAGTAAGGGCAGCCCCAGCCTAGTGACTTAGGGCAGGCCAGCCTAGTGGTAGTAAGGGCGGCCCCAGCCTAGTGAGTTAGGGCAAACCAGCCCAGTGGTAGTAAGGGCAGCCCAGCCTAGTGAATTAGGGCAGGCCAGCCTAGTGGTAGTAAGGGCGGCCCCAGCCTAGTGAGTTAGGGCAAACCAGCCCAGTGGTAGTAAGGGCAGCCCTGGCCTAGTGAGCTAGGGCAAGCCAACCCAGTGGTAGTAAGGGTAGCCCTGGCCTAGCCAGAAAAGGCAAACCAGCCTAGCAGTAAGTAGGGCATATAGGCCCCATAGCAAATAAGGCATTTAGGCCTCCAGTGTTCAGGGAATCTAGTATAGGGCAAGTGAGACACACTAGTATAGTGATTGGGGCATTCATAGCAAAACATTCAGGGATAGCCAGATCCTATTCCAGTAGGCCCTACAGTCAGAGAAGGGTCCATTCAAGGGTGCTTAGCTCATGATAGGTTACAAAGTAACTTTGATGACTGTATCATTTATGCCACTGTTTATTGCTCAAGCATCTGAACAATTGTGTATTGGCTAAAAGCACCACAACTGCATTGTGACATTAGGATTGTGGTTATTTTCCCCTGGTTGTCTGAACTATTGCCCCTTGCATCTGAACTATTGCCTCAGGCATCTGAACTATTGCCCCAGGCATCTGAACTATTGCCCTGTGCATCTGAACAATTGCCCCACAAATAAATAATTGCCCCAAAATTGATAATTTGCCCTTCTCCTGGCAAATTATCTGGTCATTACGCAGTTCTCTTGGCATTGCAGAAAGGTGTATTTCATAGCTACACTATTGCTAGCATATGGGGACAGTCTTAATCTTCTACCACATTGATGTTCCATGGTGTGGTCTTCTGTTCTACAAGTTCAGAATCAGTCTCTACCTGGGAGAAGACGTCTTCATCATCATTCTTCACCAGAAAAGTGTCCGATCATCACATCATCTGCTCTGTCCATGTCATTTGCTAAAGTCGAGTTCGTCGCCGTTCGTACAAGTCACACCCACCATTTCTTCTATTCTGCAGTTTGAGGTTACGTTCGCTGAAGTTCAAACGCATCACGACCACCGTGCCAGTGTCACTTCGTTTGGTTCCTGATCCGGATGTCCCGAAGTTGGTCGCCCTCCACAGAGAGTGTGCACATCCTGGAAGAACCTGGTC
Source organism: Neoceratodus forsteri (assembly GCA_016271365.2). Lineage (NCBI taxonomy): Eukaryota > Metazoa > Chordata > Ceratodontiformes > Ceratodontidae > Neoceratodus > Neoceratodus forsteri. Next base: position 1,130,280,731 of record CM057456.1, on the reverse strand, counting down.
TGCGCCCCATGGTCATTCGCCGCAAGTCGAGTCTGTCGAAGCCCAGTTCAGGACGAGTCCGCCGTTTCCTGGTTTTGTTCTAGTTTGTTGTGATAAGGCTACAGAATCAACCATCTTTACTTCAGATCCTTCTGGTTCCTGGTTGTATTGGAGATCCATCTTCACCTCATATCCTTCAAAATATTGCTGGCCTGTGGAGTGCTGCAGCATCGTCCAGAACATGGTAGTCCTGCAGTGGATTCATCGCCACGCATCTCCTGGTTTCTCTTCTTCTTCTTCCTTAGTGGCCCTGGAAGTGGGTTTTGGCCGAGGGATTCTTTGCATCCAGTGTGGAATTTCAGCTCCTCTGGTTCTTTCTTTCCGGCAGACTTGGAGAGAGTGGGCTTTTGCTGAGAAACCTATGGTCTGTTCACAAAACCTCTCACCTCCCCGGTGGCCTTATCTAGGGTTTTGCTGGGAATTGTGTCTTAGTGTATTACAGTTCTGTTTACCTCCCTTGTAGCTACCAACAAAGAACGACGATGCGCACGAAGACGACAGACATTTGGATTTTGTGATAATTCTGTGGCCATTGTAAAACCAGATATTGTGTTGTGGGTAGTAAATAACACCTGATTTCCACCTAAGTACTAATTGCTTGTATGGGTTACTGCTAAAGAATGGTAGAAGTGTAGTGGCAATAAGCCAAGGTGCAAATTCTTATATTGTTTGTAATCATTTTAGCAGTATTAGATAAAAGTAATTCTGTCTTCTCTATCACCCTGTTATTGTTGTGGGGCCTACCTTCTCTTGTGACTGTGTCTCCCTACCCACTGGTACTAAATAAATGCCCTGTGGGCACTGAATCTCTTGGACAACTCCTGCCTCTCCTTGTCTGGGTAACTGTTATCTTATCCACTATAATTCGGGCCTTGGTGTTCCATCTTCATCTTGAGATCACCACACATAAAAAGATAATTTGCTCCACTGGTTCTCCCATCTCAGCTGGCTACAATTTTGTTGCTTTAAACAGCAACTCTCTATTATAGTAAAACGCATACAAACACTAGCTTAACACCAATTATGTTTTAACATTATTGTTTTCTATTTATATGTTATATTTTTTCACTTTCCCCTGCTTCTGGTCTATTAAACATTGCAGGTAATGCAGCAATTGTGTCACTGAGTCTTTCAAAATGTATCTGACTCTCGCCTACTAACCACACAATTGCTGTTTGTGACATCGCAGTCTGCTGTCAAGGTGAGCACTATGATGTCATAAGCCAATGCACTGTGAGGTTAATAGGGGAGAGGCAAGATGTTTTCAAATGTTTTCTATACAGACTTTTTAGATGGACTACCAAGATGTGCTGTAAATCTTGTAAAGGAACACTGAAAATAAAGAAATGTATTCTCTAGTAAACTGTAACAGCTGAAATATCTTATTTATGTAAGAACCTCTTGAGAATGAGGGAGCTGCTGATCATGCGATCTTAGATGAGATCAGACCAAGGTCTGCAATATTTCGGATCACTCACTACCTGTTCAGTTACAAAACTTACTAGTCTCGCGTCATGAGCCTCAAAGTACTTAGTAGTCACCGGCCAGGTTGAACAAGCAGACTGCAGTGTTTGCAGTAATTTGCCAACACTGCCCACAGTGCACTGAAGACACATTATGACCGGACCCATGTTGTCAAATTTAAAGTTTACACATCATGCTTTTCTAAAATATATCAATTTATGCAACAGGTGTACAAATAAAAATTGTGATGAACCCAATTTATCTGCAGTGTGTAGATAAAGTTTATCCACACAGTAACTTCACACAAAGTTGTGCAAATTACTATGTAGTACATTGCTCAAGCTGAGCAAATTCCACGCTATTCCGCACTAAGTCACATAAATTGTGTGCTATCTGGCGTTAATGGTCAATAGCTCAGTTTTCATCAAATCATATCTAGCCAAAAAAAAAAGCCTGTTGCATAAATAGAATATGTTGGGGTGACTGTGTGATAACGCATTTATGTGGTATAGTTGCCAGTGACCTCTCGTAACCGTCACTCATGGCTTTGCCACTCATGAGGTTGCTAGAAGTCACTAGCAACTGTAGCAGATAAGTGAGTTATCACACAGTCACCCCCCCACGTGTCCCTTATTTACAGAATGGGAGGTAATAAGTCCGCAACACGTGTGCTTGTGGTGATGTCCCTTCCTTTTTTTTTTATTTGTAGACTTTGTTTATTCACTGGACTTCGAGGAACTCTCTTCAGCTACCTCCCATGCTCTGGCTCTACCTCCCATTCTGAAGCTCTGCTCTACCAGGGCGACCCAGCCCAGTGGATCCCACAGCTCTGAGCCCCCTGAGGTGGGACCACCTTATGCCCTGGTGCTCTATCTACAATTTAATGTGCCATGCCAGAGTCAGGGGAGGACAGCCCTGGAGAGAGAGCCCAATGGCGGGAGTGTGGCTGGAAACACAGGAGGCACCTTTGCCTATCCCCAAGCCATGGATTTTTTCCTTGTAGTTTCCCCCAAGAGCACAGCCATGCAACGACATCAGCACGGCTACCCACAGACGTCCACTGCACTCTTCCCCAATTTTTGATCCTGCACTAGTAGCACCCCCAGTCTCCAACGGGGGTCTCTACTGCACCAGAGAAGCCCTGGATCCCTCCCAGGGAGAGGAGAGTAGTCCTCTGGATGCTCAATCCTCTCCCTCCCCTGCTGACCCTCAGAACCCAGGCTCATTCCCAAACCCGGGTCACCAGCATGGCATGACGTGTGGCATCCAGCGCCTCAACCCTCGGCGCCACTGGGCCGGCTGGTGTCCCTTACTTTCAATTCTACTTTCTCCTCCTTACTGTATATCAACATACTACAAAATGGGTAGGAAAACGCTTCTGTCCTGATTGGTTGGTCTTAGTTCTGTCAAATGCCCAGGAAGAAAAGGGCTGGCAATCAGGACACTGCAAACTAGCAGTATCAATGCTTTTTTCAAAATTTCCTGATTGCGATTACGAACATAACTGCAACCTTTGCTCACTAAAAAGTTATCTAGGTCCTAAAAATAAAACTCCCTCAAAATAAAAAGAACAAACACATTAATTAAATGTAATTTTGTTTTATATTCCACTCCTTATACATGTACACAAATAAAAAAAAAAAATGAAGTACTACAATTGTTGCTGTTTCATCTTTGAAGCTTCTTTTCTAATCATGTAAAATCGCCCTTCTATCCTTACCTGCCTACAAGGGAAATCCTTGCTGCTTGCTTTTGCAACAGATAAAATTGAATTCCTGGCTTTACTGAGGCCTCGTGTTGTGCGTTGAGAGGTGATGTTTGAGCCAGTAAAAGGATTCTATAGAAGCTTGAATTCCTGCATTCCATGATAAACAAACAGTCCATCTATTGAATGTGTGCACAGACAAATGACAGCTGGGGAAGGTCTACTTTTTAATAGTTACTTATAACAAAAAACAATACCTGTTTTTAATTTTAAAAAAGTTGACGTAATGTTTTTTAAATTTTCTCACTTTACCCATTTTATAAGCACAATAAGACACTTCAGAGGTGTGCATTATGCTCATCTTACCCCATTTACAGGGGTAAAGATACTCCACCTGCATCACTGTGCCTCACAATGCACCTGGGCATGTGGTTAGATCAGCCTAATGCACACCCCTTTGTGTCTTACTGCATATGTAACACTCTAGGTCCATCGAGTCTGCCACCTGCTTCACAACAGCAGGATAGAGATTAAGTACTGTATGTCATGGGGTACCATGAGCTGCATTAGTCCACAGCTAGTGGGATGCATGAACAGATGACAGGGGGCACAAAGACTAGTCAGCCTATACCCTCCCTCAAAGGAAACCCGGAACCCTGATTTCCCAGGCTGCATCACTAGGATGGTGGTATTTGCGCCAAGAAGTAACATTTGTGTTATTTAATGCTGCAAAATTGTGCCATGCCATGTAACTGGGCATCACCAAGAAAATGTTAATTTTCATTTCATTTTAATTTTTTATACTTGTAAGCCTGATGAGCATAAAACTGCCCGTTTTCACAAACAAGTCAACATAAATAACTAAAACAATACAAACAATATAAAATATACTGACATACAAATGCATTACAAATATACAAATAACATCATTTATTATAATTGACAGGTGCATTCAGTTTTGTTCATTATCCATGGTTGGAGGTGAATTTTAAAACACCAGTTTTACAGTCAATAATTTCAGATGGAACATTGTTATAGAAAAGAAGAGCTCTATACAGCAGTGGCCTTTGCCCAAATGTTTTTTTAAATAAAGGCAATTTAAGCAATAATTTATTCTGTGACCTTGTTCCACAAGGATTAGTAGCTCTTGGGAAAAAATCAGCTACTGAAGAGGGAAACAATTATTCATAAGTTTAAATAAGAAAATCCCACTTTATGCAAGATTCTGTTTGCAAGGGATAGATTATCAGATAGACTATTGGTAAGTTTAAACAACTGACAGTGATGAGTACAATAAGGAGTGTTTGACATAAATCGTAAAATTGCATTGTACAGAACCCTAAGTCCATTAAGTATAGTGCTTTTTATTTTACAGTTTACCAGGCCAAGATGCCTGGCTGATATGCAGTGATTACTTTTCTGTTTGGTCTTAATTCTCTCCACTTTTACAGATGGGGGGGTTTGAAGAACAATTATTTTAGCGTGTTTTTCCAGTGTTCTGCACAACACTGACAGCTGGACTCAGGAGGACTCAGTCACCTAACATTACCAAAACTGAATTTCAGGACATTCTGTTCTTTATCACTAAAGACATTAACCTGGAAACATGATCATTTCTCTTTGAAGTTATATGTTCTTGCTGTTTATGCCTACCTTTAAGTCATAATCATGTACTTGTGATATCATAATCACGTCCACAAAAACAGACTGTGATGTCACAAGAAGAGGTCTGTGACTTCAGGTAAGGCATAAACACTGGCAACACATGACGTCTAAGAGTAAAAAATCCCTTTTCATAAAACGCCCTAATTAATAAAACATGGAGAGCAACATTTTCAAACAGCCGGATCTGTTTTTGGCCAGGGCTGCGTGTCATCCACCCAGACAGTTTGACCACCTGAAAAAGGGGGTCTAACTTCAGGATGTGATTGCCACAACTTGTGTCCTGAAAATGATGCATGCGTTGGAATTCTGATGCATGCATCATGTCGCTTATGCATCAGGAGGTGTGAAAAGTGGCTGCAAGCACCCCAATGCATTTGGGAGGATGCAGCACATGTCTGAAATATGGACATGAGTGCTACAGCCAGATCTATGAAAATCCCAGTCAGAATGTTCTGAAATTCAAATTTTGAGGAAAATTTAGTTCTGTTGTTGCCAACCATGTCTGTTTTGCCGGAAACCAGAACATCTCTATAAGTTACCTGCTCGTAGTCACACAGCAAGTAACGTAAATGGCTCCGGAGGAGATCTAACCTGTGATCTCCTGGTGCACATGCCTGTGCCCTTGACTACACTGCCTCAAAGAATGAAACACAGGCATCTTGTGTTTTACTGAATATCTGCAGTTCAAACCAGCTCTCACTAAATGCCAAGGAAACTGTCTTTCAGACATTTGGAACTAGACAGAGATCAGCAAGGCTCCAACATACAAATGTCTTCAAAACTCTGGATGGCAACGTATAGGAGGCAGTATAGTGCAGTAGTTTAAGGCTGTGAGCTGCAAACCTGAAGATCTGGGTTTGAATCCCACAGCCCCCATTTACATGCTGTGTGAACCTGAGCAATTCACTTAACTTCCTTGTGCTCCCAGGTTGCACCTGTAAACAAGCTTTCAGCTTAGTGTCTCTCTCCTGGTAAAACAAAAGTGAAAAAAACCAAAAAAACACATGCTTGAACAGGTGCCCCACTTCAAATACTTAGGAGTGTGGCTAGATCAGAACCTCAGTTTTTCCACAAACATTGACTCTATGCATAGGATCCTTCTCCCTAAGCTTGGTGTGTTATTCCTAAACAAATCTTGCCTACCTCTCCTTGCTTGCCAAGAGATCGTTCTTAAGATGATCTTGCCAGTGTTCGACAATGCAGATGTAATCTATAGCACTGACCCAAAGTGCTACAGATTACACTTGCCAGACTGAACTTCATTCATTTGGATGCTTTGCCTTTAGTGCTCTCTCTCTCAACCATCACTGCTCCCTATATGCTAATCTCTCTTTCTTCGCCCTGGAGGCCCAGTGCCTCTCACACTGTTCCTTCTTCATGGCCAAATAATGGCTTGCCACTGTTCCCACTTACCTCTCTTCTTTCCTCAACCCTACCATCACCTCCTCCTGCTGCCTCTGATCATCTGCCACTCATTCCTTTTACATCTCTCTCAGTAAACCTGTAGCAGGCCAGTCCTTTCTATGTCTGCCTTCCAGTACTGTGGAACAGTTTCCCTCTTCTCATCCATCACTCTTCATCCCTGCCCTCTTACACACAACTGTTACTGACACACTTCTGAAATACATGTACCTACGGCTGGGCTTCTTCCTCTCTCCACATTATAACAATCGATGCCCTAGTCACCCCACCCCCACACAAACACTCAATTTTACCTATATTACCCATTTTGCCTCTTGCTATTGAACAGCTTACAGTTCAGCGTACTCTATAATTTGAATGTTGTGCCACTGTGATTCTGTACAAATATCTTGCCTTACATTGGCAGCAGGTTCCCTTAGCTCTCATCCTGCCTACTCTATAACCAATGCTCTTGTACAATTTGTACATTTTTTTCCTTTCTCTGGAATTCATTATTTGTACTGTGATTTTATTGTTCATGTACATGCACCTGTCGTTGTCACTTTATTTCTGTTTCATTCACTGCAATATCCCTTCCCCTGGGTCGCACCTAGTGATGCACGAAGTTGGCAAAATTTGATTCACGAACTAATTTGCAAAGTTTGCCACATTTATAAAGTGTTGACTTTGCAAAGTTTTTGGCAGGCAAAGTGGCACTTTTTTTCAGAATTTATGAAAATTTTCTTAACTTCTCCTGACTTCACCTGATAAAAGTGCCATTTCCCAAGGAAAAAACAATGCATAGTGGCAAAGTGGAAAATTTGCAAAATTATTCACAGAGGCGAATTTCACAACCTCGCCAGAACTTCACCGGCGAAGTGAAACTTCACAACATCTAGTCCTAGCTGGAAATGGCCTTGAGAAAGCCCACAGTCACTTGAGTGATTCAACCATTGACTGATGCTGATGGGGTGAGTCGTGTGAGCATTTTATCAAATAAAAGCGGTTTAACTTTTGAGACAAAATACAGTCTCTCTGTGCCTCGTTTTTGCTCACTGGTTGCCAGTTAGCCACTTTTGTACTCTGGAAATGAACTCTAGCTTAGTGTGCCTATCTTGGTCACAACATTTAAATAAATAGATTAATAAAAAAACTGCTCCTGGTGTGCAGGCAGACCCATTAAAGTAGGTGCATATAAAGAAGCCCTACCTCAGCCAGCCATGCCCAAATGTTAATAAAACCACCCCCATGAGCTAATTGGGCACCTACTTCAAGCATGCAGACACCCACCAAGGGGCCACATAAACAGATAAAATTAGTGTTGGCATAAAACTGGGGTGCAGACAGGCTCCCTGGTACACCGCCACCTATATCTGCCATACATGAAGCCTAGACTTAGAAACTGGGGGAAGAGACTAATGTAACCCCTATATGGCACTCTCCCAAGGGCTACTACCCCTGCCTGCATAACCAGATGCAGGTTGAGGGGCCTGGGTACTGAAAATGGGTGCCTCCACCCAGAGGACAGGGTTAGTGGTAGCATAGCTGACCTGGGTTCAGCCACACTTGTTGTACTTACCACCAGGGTTGACCCTGGAGACCCCCTGTAAAATTAGGTTAGACACAGCAAGCACTAGTAATACAGAGCTACTTGTACAAAGATGCACCACAAATAGTTTAAGTGCAAAAAGATTCAGATCTGATTTATTTAGAGGGAATGAACAAGGAAGGGGCGTAATCTGGCTGATTTAATGGCTGATTTAATCAGTCTACAATGCAGGCACTTTAGAGTCCCACAACACAGTCACACACACTCTGGGTACCTAGTGGTGAGGTAGGCTAGTCTGACACGTGACCCAGCATAGGCTGGCGTTGCAGCTGGTTGGGGCGCTATGATGGAAAGACAAGTCATGCACAATAACCCACAATTTGTAATCCAGAGCCAGGAGGCTCAGTTCATAATAATCAAACCAAACAATTGAATCAGATGACACACTTTGATTGAGCTGTTGTTGCAGGGAGCTACCCTGGTGTTTACTCATGCTACCCAGTACAGGACACAGGAGTGATGAAATGGAGACTTTAGAATGACTTGCTGATATGCCAGGAGAAGCAGGGCCCACATGAATCACCGAGGTGTCATTCCAATTTATGGTGTTGAGCATGGTGCTGGGCCAGGTTGGAAGGCCCCAGGCCAGGTGAGCAATTCGAATGGCAGTCTGGTAGTGCTGGATACAGCTTTCAGCAAGTGTGACACAATTAAACAGTGGGGAACCAAATCGCGATCCACTGACAGCATTCAGCTCATCTATAGTAAAAGAAAACACAGTACCACAGTTCGGATGATTGTCCGGTTGCAATTTCAGTGTCCCTAAGTAAAACCATATGCTCTGCAGTTGTTTCAGACGTCCTGACAGGCTGATCACGTGGAAGCAAATCTTCAGTCCTCTTCAGGCAAAAAGGCAGTCACAATTTGGTAATTCTGGTCACAGACTTGTTTGGATTTAGTCTGGTTACAATTAACTGAAGTATTCTCTCATGACAGAAGATGAGGCAGGCAGGCCTGGCACAGCCTTCCCACCAGTTTCCCGCACGGTTATGCAGGAGCAGCTGCTCGAGTATCTTGAGCTGTTCACTCTCTCATCTCCAAACTTAGACAGCTTGGGACTTTCTCTCTGATCCAAAAGGTTTGATTTGTTGATTCATCCATCTGTCACAGCAAGGGCTATCCCTCCAGGTCCATTTAGGTGCCAAAGTGGAAAACTACAATTCCTACAGAAATTCACTCCCACAAGACACCAGGGGGAAGGCTCCATTTTAGGGCCCCCAAAGGTACTGATTAGTCCACAATGACAGTCCAGAACCAAGATGGTGGTGATTAGTAGAAAAGTCCATGCTGCAAAGAAGGCAAAGAAGGCAGGTTAGACAAACTATGATATTATTATGATTATAGCTGATAATCAGCAAACAAGTATAGTTTCCAACAGAGCTCCCTCTGTGCAATTAGTGACAGCAGAATGGAGCAATCCTCTGGCAGCCCAGGTGGGACTCGAGCTTAGAAACACTCAGCCCCACCCAGATTAATTATACACTGCGATATACGCAGCTCTTACAGAGACAGGACACAAAGGCTATCAAGGCACTCACATGCAATAGCTTTTAAATGGTTAAGACACAGGACACCAGCCTGGCAGTGGGCATTTAGGTACACCCAAGGAAGATTTTCGGGAAACCCCATTTGTAGGAGGGTTACACCCTTCCCTGCCTGGAAAAACTTGGCATCCGTGTCAAGTGTACACCACAAGAATATTGAACAGACAAGATACTATACAAGATATATGTGACATTAGTATACTATACAAAGGGTCTAGTACGATCCTCCGACTCCAATTTCCCTGACCTGTAATGGCCCATCTCTGATTTCATGATTATTATTTAGCCGACGGTGCTAACTTACTGACGCTGCCATTGCCTGACTCAACGCGGTGGAAACAATCAATCAACAATTGACAAATATGGTTCAGGAAACATCAACATAATTAAGTGCAAAAAACATTAATTGTAAAAACTGGCTAAACTAAAAGAATCTTAACGATTATGGACACACTTAGTAAAACATCTCAGTTTGTTAAAGTAGCGTCATGTGGCCAGTTCAGTTCCTGCTATCAGGTACTGTATTCACTGTTGCTCTGAGCTGGATAACACTCTGAGCTGGTTAGCTTGGTCTAACAGAAGGCTGCTTCACTTGATGCAAAACTGCTTTCATATAAAATAACATAGACATCAGTGTAACAAGATTGTTTTTACACCCTGAGGTGTGCGATAAGCAGCCAAATGTGTCAGACTGTGGGTGATGCATGCTACAACACGGATTCTAACAATTTTAAAAATTCTCTTAATAAAGTTTGTTTTTAAATTGTTATAACTCTCAAACAATAATGTTTATCGTTGTGTGAAAATGCTGTGTGAAGCTGAAATCTGTTTTCAATCATTTTGGTGCTGTTTAGGAGCTGCTATCTGTTTGTCGGCCAGTTTGAAAACAGACAGTTTTAAGGCGGGATAGTGTGTTTGTTGGGGAAATGCAGTTGGGATAATATGTGCCGGGTAATGATATGTCGGGGAATCGACCGGATCCCCTATACAAATAATATCTGATGCATCAGTAAACGCAAACTTATCACATTACTATTCATTTTTACTACACTTCACAACACTAGATCTACATTGACAATACGTATGCATGTTTCATACACAAGATACTAATTCCACTATGATTAACATACTATCAACATTATACACTGATTCAGGTTACAACTTCTTGCATATTGAACAGTGTAATGGGGGCCCTTCCCTATCAGCTAACTTAGGGCTAGATGAGGTAGGGGCACCATATTCTGAGGGAACAACAATTAACCTAGAGTTGGCAGACAGCTCAGTTTGGGTAGTGAACTCTGAGAAACATAGACACCTTTGTGAACCACATTGAGAGGCAAATCCACTGGCCTCCCAGGGGAGTCATAACTAAGGCACAGCACTGTCTTGACAGCTCATCCAGGCTTTCTGGGGGGTACAGACACAGGCTCTGGGCAATCAACACTGGCACTGGACTCTTCTTCTGTTGTGAGGGGTGCCTCTGCATGGGTTAAAATGTCCAGACCGGGAACACTGTCAGCTCCTTGCTCTGTAGGTTCTGAGCCCACAATACTTTGTTCGTTATTATCTTCAGAAAAGGGCTCAGGTGGCTCATCTGGAGGGAACTCTGGAATTATTGAACTTGGTGGCACAAGAGGGGTGCTGTCAACAATGTCATATGGTTCTGTAGGTTCTGGTGTATCACCAGGGGGATTTATTACATCGGACTCCTCTTCAGGTAACTCAAACAGTTCCGCTAGACACAGGGAATCCACTACTTCAGACGTGATACTCTGCACCTCACTTTCAGGGGGCGTTGGCACCAAGGAAGAAGCTGGGGATTTGCACAATCCTGAAGGTCCAGCCTTGTCCCCATAATTAATGCATAGGGTTTCCTTGGAACAACTGACTCAGTTCGTAAGAGGGATAATAAGTATTGTCACATTCACGTTCATCAGAGGTAGACTGACAGTCACTATCATTCTGGGCCTGCCGTGGGGAAGACCTTGGGTCTGGAACAACTGGAGCAAGTTGATTCTGTCTCTTTTTAGCAGCAGCATGAGTCACCAGCCCAGGAGAGGCATCACTTTTTGGTTCAGCATTAATGATCACTTGGCTGACGGGCAGTAGATGGTTCCTGTGCATGGTGCTGACAGCTTTAGAGTCATTTTCAGGGTGCACTTTGTACACCGGCAGATAATCCATTTTGCCAACTACTACCTGAGGAAGATGGTGCCACCTATCAGCAATTTTATGCTTGCCATGCAATCCCAAGTTATGCAATAGAACTCTATATCTGGGTAACAAATCCTGGGCCTGCACTCGATCATATCTCCCCTTGTTAGCAAGGTTTCATTTGGCAGCCATTGTTTGAGCCAGTTGGTATGCATGGTTCAATTGCGCTTTCAGTGTCTGTACATATTGTAAATAGTTCTCAGCTCTGACCCCATCCGAGGAGACCCCAAAGCAAACATCTACGGGCAACCGGGCTTCCCTCCCAAACATGAGACGAAAGGAAGAGAATCTGGTAGCATCACTTTTGGTGCAATTGTAAGCATGTACCAAGGTGCTAATCTGCTGACTCCACTTAGACTTGTGTTTAGGATGGAGAGTGCCCAACATGTCCAGAAGGGTTCTGTTAAAGCGTTCTGTCTGGTGGTCCCCCTAAGGGTGACAGGCAGTGGTTCTGAACTTTCGCAACCCCACAGGGAGAGCATGTCTTTGATTAGTCTACTTTCAAAGTCTCTTCCTTGGTCAGAATGGGTATGTTGGGGTGCACCATAGTGGACAAAGAACTTTTCTACTAGCACCTTGGCCACAGTAGAGGCCTTCTGATCCTTGGTCAGGAAAGCTTGTGCACATTGGGTAAAGTGATCGGTTACTACCAGTACATTGCCAATGTTCTTTTGATCAGGCCCCAGACACAGGAAGTCTATGCAAACCAGCTCCATGGGGGCACTGGTAGTGATGTTGACAAGTGGGGCAGCTTTCCGGGGCAAAGCTTTCCGTCGAAGGCAGTGACTGCAAGTTCTGACATGATGCTTGACATCTGCCCCCATTTTCGTCCAATAGACTCGGGAACATAGAGAAGTCGAGTGTCCGGTCAATACTGAGGTGTCACATGTGGTTATGGAGGGACCTCAGTACCAGCTGTTTGAAAGCGGTGGGTAGGACCAACTGCTGCTTGTCCACTTGACCTCGATGATCTACTGTCTCTCTATACAATAACTGATCAAGTAACTTTAATCTGGGGCCTTCCTTGAATGACAATGCAGTCTGTAAGTCAGTAGAACATAATTTAGACACATCCTTCCCTGCAGACAGGGCATCAAGTGCAGGTTGAATCATGGGGTCTTGGGATTGAGACGACTGAATGCTGTCACTATCAAACTGTGGAAAAGCACTGATATCTAATGCAGAGAAATGACAATAGGCAGCAGGTGTGCAAGTATCGGGGGCTCCAAGCAGTCCACCAGGCAGTCCATGGTGTCTGCAGACAATTGTTCATCTTTGTCAAACTTTAGGCACAATGCTTTAATAGAAGGTTCAGACAGCCTCACCCAATTGTCTTTGGAACTTGGCCACCGTGAAAGGGCAACAGCATCAATATGGTTCAGTCCAGGCCGGTATTCAACCGCATAATCATAAGTTGATAGGGCAGAAAGCCACTGGTGCCCAGTGGCGTCCAACTTGGCTGAAGTCTGTACATACGTCAAAGGGTTGTTATCAGTCTTCATTAATATCTTGACCCCATAGAGGTACTCATGAAACTGATCGACTACAGCCCACTTTAGAGCAAGGAACTGCAACTTGAGAACCAGATAATTCCACTCAAATGGTGTCAGGCTGCGACTGGCGAAAGCCACAGGTCTCAGGCCATCTTCATACTCTTGATATGACACAGCCCCAAGCCCCTTCATACTGGCATCCGTGTGCAGGATGTATGGCTTGGTGGGATCAGCATATGCAAGGACTGGGGTGTGGGTAAGCTAATAGATGACTTCAAAGAATGCTGCCTCGCACTCAGGGGTCCAACGGGTCCCAAAGGGTTCACCTGTTCAAAACTACATCTTCCTTGAGGGACCCCCTCTTGTATCTGCGGTTGGTGGGAGGATAGCCTTGGGTAAGGTTAAGGAGCAGTAGGATTACCTTCGAATAGTCCTTAATGAATCAACAATAGTAGCCGAAGAACCCAAGGAAACGCTGTAGCTATTTTAAGTTGGTAGGCTGGGGCCAGATGGTCAGAGACTCCACTTTACTGGGGTCCGTCTGTATCCCCTCGGCTGACACTATATGTCTCACATATTTTACAGACTCTTGAAAAAACTAGCACTTGTCTATAGATAACTTGAGGCCAAATTCTTCCAAATGATTGAGGGCTTTGAACAGTCTGGTCTCATGTTCCTCTAGCGTGTGTCCAAAAATGATGACATCATCCAAGTACACTAAACATTCTAGCAGGTTCATGTCTCCCACTGCATGTTCCATCAACCTCTGGAAGGTGGCAGGGGCACCCAAGATCCCCTGTGGCATCATCAGGAATTCGTAGAACCCCAAAGGACAGATGAAGGCTGTTTTCTCATGGTCCTCCAGGGCCATCAGAATCTAATAATATCCACTGCGGAGATCCAGTACTGAGAACCACTGACTCCCATCCAGGCAGTCCAGGGCATCCTGTATGCATGGCATGGCGTATTGATCTGGGACAGTCCACCGGTTTAGGGTCCGATAATCCACACTCATCCTCATGAACCCATTCTTCTTGTGCATAACTATGATGCGCGTTGCATAGGGGCACCTTGATTCTTGAATAATACTGGCAGCTAGCGCCTCCTGTAGGTGCCTCTGAACATCATCTATGTCAGCTGGGGCAAGGCAGCAGGACGGTTCCTGGAAAGGTCTATCATCATGCAGCTGAATATTATGCTCAGCACCATGGACGCATCCCACATCCCATTCTTTCAGCGAAAACACCTAGTCCCTCTGGGCAAGTTTCCTGCTTATTAGAGTCTTTCATTCAGCAGACAAGGGGGAATCACCAAAGTCAACTAGGTCTGGGATCACTTCCTCCTTTCCACCAGAATGCTTGTGGCTGGGTAATACTGCAGTGTCTGCCCAGTGTATTGTAGCCAGTGTACATCCCCTGTTCACTCGGACTTCTTGATCCGACACATTTAGAACCTGGACCATCACTCGTCATGCATAGGCATGGGCATGGGTGGGAAGAATACTGAGTTTAACCAACAACCCCTCTGACAATTTCCCCTTCATCAGGAGTGTCTAGAATCAATATATTATTTTTTATATCCTTCCTAAGACAAACTTCTCCGTGAATGGTGTATTGAGTGTTGGGTGCTAGCACTAGAGAGTCGGGATCTTTCTTCCACACTATCCCCACTGGTTCATCTCTGTCCACCTCAGTAGTCTGCTTCTGCAGGTCATAGGCTCTCTGGATCAGGGCAGGAATTCTAAGGGCTCACCCAGTCTGTTGCCCTTGTTTTTCTTGGCACAACTGCGGTAGCCTTCCAAACATGTGGGCGTTTGTTCCGATGAGCAGTGGAACTCCATCATATAATCCAGTAGGGGGACACACCAGAGCTAGTGTCTCAACTTGTTCATCCACTCCAGCCACGGCAGTAGGGAATGACAACCAGATCCGAATACATCCCAAGTATGGGCAGGACTTCTCGCTTAACCCCCACATGTGCAGGCCTTCCAGCGGTTGTAGGGGCACATCAGACAGGTGTTTTTGGTACCAGTCTTGAAACACTATGGTCACTTGGGATCCGCTGTCAAGCATGGCTCAGGTAGATACACCATTTACTGTTACAGTGGTCTCCATGGATGGGCCTACCACTTTGGACCAGTCAGGGGATGAGGACTTAGATGTCTGCCTTATAGCTGTCTTGGATGAGTAACTCTGTCTGGTAGGCCCAGCCTGAGGCCGTATATTCCTTCGCCGAATTAATGCCAGCAGCAGTGTAGTAACCTTTCTCAGATTCTCAGGTGAGCTGTAGTTAAACTGGGTATGCCTGTCTTCTCCACAGTGATAGCAAAAGATGGGCTCCTTGAAGTCTCTAGTGGAAGGGGAGCCATTCCCCTGCTTGGGTATGGTAGGTGAGTCTCCGGGTTCCTCTCTGATCCGCGATCTGCTTTCCTTGCTTTCTGGGCTTCCCCAGGGATCAGCAACTTGGGTAGCTTGAAGCAGGTCTCCCACCAGGACTCTCAGTTCTTGTACCTCTTCTAGTAGGTTACCCTCAGTCTGGGTTTCAGAGGAGATGACGTGTACCCCCACTCCTCCAGGTGGGACCCTGCTCTTTGACTCGGGAGGTGCCTGACAGGAATTAGCATCTTTTGCCACCTCGGCAGTTTGTTGACTGACTCTCAACTCTGTCGATTCTTTAATCAGTTCTCTCATCTGTTGCAATTCAGTCTCATCACTTCTTTCAGGGGTCTGGCAGGTATGGGCAACCCTGGCATAGGGCTCCCATCCCTCTTCATTATTCTCTGCTTCACAAATCTCTGTCATGAGGTAACAATATTCAGGAGGATTAGTCTTCCTGTCTTGCAATTTAAGTTTCAGCATCATCACGCTAGAGTACCTGGCTGATTTCAGGATATGGTCTAACCTGACCTGATTCAGTTCAATAGCAGGTACCCCTGCTTTCCTGTGTGCCCTCTGCAGAGCCTTCTCAATTCTGGTAACAAGCATAGACAACTTCTCATTCTTCCATTGTTTTGCAGATTTAAATTTCCACATCAATTCATCCCCCGACACAGTGCTACCAAAGACCCCCTCCAGAGCAGAGAGGTATTCAGCAGTAGTGGCCTCTGGGCTGGTAGATCAGGGAAAATGAATGGTCTCCAGTGCAGGGCTCTTCAAGCTCTCCATGAGCCTCTTCCTTTTCTCCCCCTCTGAGCATTGCCACTCCTGGACCAGGGGGGTGGCATAGTCCATTCACGTTTCCAGGTCGTCCTCCCCAACCGGCACTGGGACCATGCCTGAGAAGAGTCTAAGTCTATGGTAAGAATCCAGGTGTACAGATGGAATCACTATGGGGGAGGTGACAATTGGGGAGGTCGCAGGGGTGACAGGAGACGCTATAGGAGAATGCAAGGGAGTTTCATCTTCAGAAAGATCTAGCATCTTCACTAACTCTTTGGCAGATCGCCCTTCAGAGGCTAACAATTTGAGCAACGTATCTTTGAACCCCTCTATGCTGGGGGAAGCTCCAGGAGTAGCCAGATCACTGTGCAGATGAATGAACCTCCACCCCTTCTGGGACCCTTCAGGCAAAATAACAGAAGGAACCTTCTTTGGGTCGATGGGGAGGCTGCAGGAGAGGAGGGCCACCATAGTTTGATCAAATAGGTTTGAATCCCTCCCTTTCACCTCAACCTTCCCCAAGCATTTAATTTATTCAACGGTCTCTACAATAACTGCATTAGTGGTCCCTAATAGGACATCCATTAACAGAAGAGCTTGATGGGGGTTCACCCCCTCAGCCTCACTCCACCCCATCATATGATGCACTACTAGCTTTTGGGGAGCGAGTTTAAACTTAGGTGTAGTAAGCGCCTCCATTTTGTCATAATTTGTTGAACATGGGGTTGTAGTACCCACTTCTGACCACTAGAAGGTGCCAATCCCATCGGTGCCTCCAAGATGTAACCCCTAGGTGGAGGTCTCCCATGGGCTACTACCCCTGCCTGAGTAACCAGATGCAGGTTGAGGGGACAGGGTACTGAAAATGGGTGCCTCCACCCAGAGGACAGAGTTAGTGGTAGCATAGCTGACCTGGGTTTAGCCCTCTGGGACACTGTTATCCCCCTCTTTCCCCTCTAGTGGCCTAAACAATGTACAAAGCACACTGACACAATAACCCCCACGCAGCAGATGTACCCCCACACTTGTTGCACTTACCACCAGGGCTGGTTCCACCAGTTTGGCCCTGGAGACCCCCTGTAAAATAAGGTTAGATACAGCAAGCACTAGTAATACAGTGCTACTTGTACAGAGATGCACCACAAATAATTCAAGTGCAAAAAGATTCAGATCTGATTTATTTAGAGGAAATGAACAAGGAAGGGTCGTAATCTGGCTGATTGATTTAGTGGCTAATTTAGTGGCTGATTTAATCAGTCTACAGTGCAGGCACTTTAGAGTCCCACAACACAGTCACACACTCTGGGTACCCAGTGGCGAGGTAGGCTAGCCTGACACATTGCCCGGAGTAGGCCAACATTGCAGCTGGTTGGGGACCTATGATGGAAAGGCAAGTCATGCACAATAACCCACAATTTGTAATCCAGAGCCAGAAGGCTCAGCTCGTAATAATCAAACCAAACAATTAAACCAGATGACACACTTTGATTGAGCTGTTGTTGCAGGGAGCTACCCTGGTGTTTACTCACGCTACCTAGTACAGGACACAGGAGTGATGAAATGGAGACTTCAGGATGACTTGCTGGTATGCCAGGAGAAGCAGGGCCCAAACGAATCACCGAGGTGTCATTCCTGTTTGTGGTGTTGAGCAGGAGGCTGATCCCCGGCAGGTCTCTTGTCGATGGTCTTCTCTGTGGCGTGAGTAGCTGGCTGGGCCAGGTTGGCAGGGCCCAGGCCAGGTGAGCAATTCAGATGGCAGTTCGGTAGTGTTGGATACAGCTTCCAGCAAACGTGACATAATTAAGCAGTGGGGAACCAAATCACAATCCAATGACTGCATTCAGCACATCTATAGTAAAAGAAAACATAGTACTGTACCATAGTTCGGATGACTGTCCAGTTGCAATTTCAGTGTCCCTGAGCAAAACCGTATGCTTTGCGGTTGTTTCAGATGTCCTGACAGGCCGATCACATGGAAGCAAATCTTCGGTCCTCTTCAGGCAAAAAGGCAGTCACAATTCGGTAATTCAGGTTACAGACCTGTTCAGATTTAGTCCAGTTACAATTAACTGAAGGATTCCCTCATGAGGGAAGATGAGACAGGCCTCGCACAGCCTTCCCACCAGTTTCCCACGTGACTATGCAGGAGCAGCTGCTCAAGCTGTTCACTCTCTCAGCTCCAAACTCAGAATGACTCTCTGCTGCAGGCAGCTCGGCACTTTACCTCTGATCCAAAAGTTCGATTTGTTGATTTATCTGTCTGTCACAGCAAGGGCTCCCCATCCAGGTCCATTTAGGTGCCGACGTGGAAAACTACAATTCCTACAGAAATTCACTCCCACAAGACCCCTGGGGGCAGGTTCCATTTAAGGGCCCCCGAAGGTACTGACCGGTCCACAATGGCAGTCCAGAACCAAGATGGTGGTGATTAGCAGAAAGTCCAAGCTGCAAAGAAGGTAGGTTAGACAAACTATGACATTATTATGATTACAGCAGATAATCAGCAAATAAGTACAGTTTCCAACAGAGCTCCCTCTGTGCAATTAGCGATAGCAGAATGGAGCAATTCTGTGGCAGCCCAGTCGGGACTCGAACTTAGAAATGCTCAGCCCCCACCCAGATTAATTATACACTGTGATATAGGCAACTCTTACAGAGACAGGACACAGAGGCTATCAAGGCACTCACATGCAATAGCTTTTAAACGGTTAAGACACAGGACACCAGCCGGGCAGTGGGCATTTAGGCACACCCAAGGAAGATTTTTGGGAACCCCCGTTTGTAGGGGGGTTACACTAACATGATAATAAGTTGCAACTCACATTCAGATGCATAATAAGCAGCATAAACTGGGCTTGCAGCTATTAACATGCTTCACTGCAACACTTATGCAGGTTTGGGTAAAGAATAGTTCTAGTCACAGAGCTTGTAGGAAGTGTGCTGTCACCATACTCTTCCCCTCCCTGCCAGACCCTTTCATTTAGGTTCTCTTTGAAGAGATTTTCTCATTATGAGTAAAACATTAAAGCTGGCATCAGCTGAATTCACACAAAAATTCCCCCCAAATTTAACATTTTTGGACATTCAGTATTTTATTACTTAAAATATCTTGCATAAAAACAGGCTCCTCACCCTTTAGACATTCTTTGTTCCTCCTGCTTTCCTGCTTTTGAAGTCATAGTCCTCTGCTTGTGACATGATAATTAGTTTCATGGCAACAGGTTTTGATGACACTGCAGTGGATTATTACTTCCTGGCAGTAAAAACAGCAGGAACAGATGTTCTAAAGGGCGAAGAGCCCGATTTCCTGTAAATGTTTTTAGTAATAA
Source organism: Neoceratodus forsteri (assembly GCA_016271365.2). Classification (NCBI taxonomy): domain Eukaryota; kingdom Metazoa; phylum Chordata; order Ceratodontiformes; family Ceratodontidae; genus Neoceratodus; species Neoceratodus forsteri. Next base: position 1,130,261,110 of record CM057456.1, on the reverse strand, counting down.
ATAAAAGGGAAAGTCCTGAAAATCGTTTTCGGGGATGGGGGGATTTTATGATATCTGAGTCCTGCAGATTCCAGCTGTCAATGTTTTGTATAAAACCAGACCCTCCAACTGTACAATTTTTGCTGGTACAATACCGTATTTTTCAGACTGGTACCAGATCCTGCCTGGACTGTACCATGTACCAAATTTGCCACCTTCCTGTTAAACAATTTTTAATTCCCCCCCCCCAAAAAAATCTTTACTTTTTAACCGGCACATGCAGCTGGCACAGTCCGAGGCAGGGAGCGTTCTGGTGTCCCCATGGTAACCACCAGACTATTGCCCTTACAGTGGTGCCACCAACAGAGGGCTCCTCGTTGCTCACTGTGACCCCCAGAAGCACTGCAGCTGTCAGTTCTAATTTGCTGCGCAGCCTTGCCCTTTCCCCTGACTCTGAACTGGCAAGACGTAGTGTCATTTCTGAGGAGATATCACCTCAGAACTCGGGCTGGACCTGGGGAGTTAATTCCCTAGGTCCAGCCCGAGTCATGCCGGAGCAACTGATTGTCCTGACCTGTCGTAATTTAATAATAAAAAAAAAAAATGGTCGAGTCACCACTCTCTCTTACCAGCACTGTCTTCAGAACTGAACATCCCTGGAGCAGGACTGGAGTGATTGTCATTGACTGCACATCTCTCCCGACAGATTCATTCATGTCTCTCTGCAGGTGATGGGAGGGACAGGGGTGTGACAAATCTGCCGTAGGTCAGGTAGTGATGCTGATTGCTCTGGCAGCTGGGTGTTGACACTTCAGGTTGAGGTGTTCCGCGAGGTTTTCTAAAAAGGATCTGGGGGGTTTCTTGTTTAACTTAGGCCAGGTTTGCTAAAGAGGGGAGGGTTCTGCCAGGTTTACTAAAAAAGCAAATGCAGTACAAGTCTGAGTCGTGTTAGACTGTGTCCAGCTTTCTGACCGTGGGACAGCAACAAAATAGTCCATGTGAGCATAAATTATCTATAAATAGGCACAGATTTTTTTTTAAATTTTTTAAGACTGCTCTGGTATACTGTGTTTTGTCAGTTGACACATCCAGTATTGTAAAATGTTGAATGGGCCCTTGGAATATTCATTGGCAAATGGTGGGGGGGGCCACCCCACTCACTGCAACAAACACAGATGTGTACCTATTTTGATGTGTGAAACTTTGGAGGGTCTGCAAAACTGGAAACTCAGTCTTTATCCAGTCTTGTTTTTAAGATGTACTCGGATTGGTGCAGTAATTTCAATACATATGATGAGCTTATGAATTGTTGAAAGTCTTGCCAGAATTATGGCCACCCCTTCCCCGATGTCTAAGTGCCCAATGAAACAGTTCAGGGGAAGTGGCATCACTTAGCAGCAAATCATATCCAGAATAAGAAAACTGGTACATACCTGGGTCCATCTTAGTCTCCAGAAGGCGATCCCTGGGCACAGCCTTCATCAGGGTGCAGAAGAGCAGCAAGATTGTAGGCTGTGGGGCAAGAGGTTAACCGGCAGCAGGAATTAAATTCATAAAGCAACCGGAAGCCCACTCCAAATTCCATTATTTAATGATAAGAAAATGTAATTCAAACAGCATAAAAAAGTACAGACTGCTCCCGGGAGCAGGGGCATGGCTAGGCAGAAAGAACAATTTTATGAGACACAGAGCCACTGCACCATACTTATTTCCATTAAGGCTGCAATGCTGAGTTCCTGCAAAGTCTAAGTGTCTCCCTTACTGAAACTGATGGCAGCAGAATGACTTAGGCCTTACACAAACCACCAGGCCTCATGACAGCTCGACTCCTAGGCCTACCCCTCTCTCTCTCTCTTCTTGCACATTCGCAGTGGCAAAACACAGCTACAGTGCCTCCCTTGATTTCCATCACCCTGCAAAGTAGGGCCCACTTGGCCAGGCCACCGGCATCCCAGCACATCCCCGGCACAGGCGATCTGAGGGTCGCACTGACCAAACTCTTCATTCCCCATAGGTCACCTTCACCTCAGGCGGAGTGCCACATGGGTTAGGGGATGCAGGCTGCCACCAACGATCTCTCCACTATGCAGGTTGCCACCATTGCACTGTCCCCACTGCCCAAGACTCCTTTTCAGGCATTATATCACCAGCATCTGGGCCTTCCCCACCTCAGTGCCATAGGGCATGCAGGTGGGGGCCTTACTCCCCACGCCATGGCTCCCCATACAGGACCAGCTCCCAGCATGCCACAGACTCTACCATGGCCACCACTCTTCAAAGTGGAGTTTCCCCAGGATGAACAGCGAGCCCTGAACCAGGCAGTGATCAATGCCCCAGCCCCACTGTATGTCTCAACTCTCTCTCTCTCCCACCGGCCTCCCTAAACCTGCAAAAATGCCTCCCACAAAATACCACTCAGAGGCCCTAGCTCTGCCCAACCAGTGGTCGAGCCTTCCCCCAACTTCCCAAACAAGGAAACAGGGGTGGAGAGGGTCACCTTAATAAGCATCCCCCGAAAGGGGTGCTTACAATTAAAATACAGACTGTCACAAATCCAGTGTTTCAAAGTCAACACACTTCAAATGAGGAAGATCTCCTGATATTGTGTGGGTGATACAGGGTCACATATTTTCAGGTCAAGTCTGAACTTGGATTATGGGCCTGGTTCACTATTTATGCTAATAGCCAGCCTGTCATTTTAGTACTGGGTCAATACAGTGTTGCCAAAACAGCACATGAATAACCGTGTTGCAGAAAGCGCACCAGTATCTACAGCGACAGGGGTTTCTCAGCATGCAGTAATAACTGCTACCCCTGTCACTGCAGGCTCATATGGGGGGAGTGTCAAGTAGGCTGCCAGTGTGGTGCCTGGTCAAGCCACTCCTATAGTGGAGTGGCTAGAGCACCAGCACCCAGAGACATTGGATACCTGGGTCTGCAGTTCGGTTCCCCCAGGTCCATTTGTACTGCTTTTTTATTTTAAAAAGAAAAGATTCTCCCTACTCCCAACTTGTGCCCCATCCCCTAAGTCCACACCCCTCAGATGTAGTTAGTTTTAGTCTGGATGGTGTGGGGGTGCGGGGGCAGAGCCTCCCCCATAAAAACAAAGATATACTTATTGTTTCTAACAGTGTGCACTGTTGTGTTGCGGTCAACATTTTCTCCTGCCCTTATTTTGTTACATGCCGTTTTGTCTGCGGCATTGTTGTTTTGCACGGTTTTAGCCATGACATTATGACCCTGTGCCATCATTTTAACACTGAAATGACTAAATAACTGTTTATCTGCGAAGCTTCTGACTCTTCAAGGATATGCAGAAACATACTTATCAAATGTTCCTAGCTGAAATTTAAGCAAAATTCAGCTTATTTGACCTAATGACTAATGATGTAAGATTAAATATTTACAATGCAAAATGTACTATATAAAAATATGACCATTTCTTGTGAGACACTTTGGTATTCTGAACATCACATGCCATCAAGAGATGTGTTATTTCTTAATATCAAATGCCACGAACTAGGGTATTTTGAACATCTGACACCATCAAGATGGTATTTCCAACATCTGATACCACCATCGCATCAACTACAGCAACAAGTCTATCTACAGCAATTCAAAGCCACGAGCCCCCATGAAAAGACAACAACATGCAGAATTCTGTGCCATATACCATGCCTTAAAATCATGATGTGACAAGTCATTCAGGAACAAGACTCACACCAGCTCCAAACATTTGCCATGGGATCAGACCATCGAGGGAGAGAATGCCAGCAAGCATCATCCCCCCCCCCCATCGAGAAGGTAAAAACAAGTATTTGTCAGTGACTGCAAGGCCTTGCCATCTAAACTCCCTAGCTAATGTCTCATCTTTGACAAGGGACTAAAAGGGCTGGGACTGAGATTTTACTTGGGAGGCTGCAGGTTAATTGAGTGGCTAATGTGTATAAACTGTCATCATCTGGACTGGTTATATGCCAAGCTGAAATTGGGACTGTTGTACTGAGAATATCAACTGAAAAGGAACTGTTAGAAGAACATACCTTTCAACCCCTCCCGGGAAGCAAAAGACTGTTAGCAGTGTTCTTCTGGCAAGAGTGCACTGGTACAGATGTATTTTAAAGATACTGTTGCTTAATTACTTGCTAACTGCTTATATATAATCTTTTTATTTTTAAGTTTGTTGCTTAAAATAAGATCTACTGAATGGTATATTATGGGTTTCTTATCTGCTTGTCCTGCGAAACTAACAACATTGTTACCCGGTCAACACAAACTAAATAAATAAAAAATTAAGAGTTGCTCTTGGGCTAGTACAAAGTAAAGCAGGTTGCCTCCCACACAACTGGTTTCCAAGTTTGGGTAACTAAAACTGGGTAACAACACTCACATTGACCACTAAAACCAATTGTATTTTCACAGGACCCTAATTTATGGGTCTGAGTGAATGCTGGTGAAATTGCAATGCTCGACCCGTTAAGTACTGTAACAAGAGAAACAGGCTGCTCTTTGATTCAAAGCATTTTGAAAGGCACATGGTGGTGCAGTGAGAAGCAGGGGACTCCAAAAATGGGCAGAAAGGCATAGAAAACATATACTGGTCTAAATCACTATCTCAATTGCACACAAGTATCACATGCCAAACAGACATTTAGTTGCAACCTGCCAGTAAGGTAGATGGAAGGGACACAGATTTTAAGACTCTTAACAGTATATAGAATAAAGTATGGGGTGGTGTGTATACCGAGAAGTTTACACACACCCAAGGTGTCAGATGCTACATAAACCCCGAGAGCGAAGCGCGAGGGTTTTGTGAAAGCATCTAACACTGAAGGTGTGTGTAAACTTCGAGTTTAAACACACTACCCCATATTTTGTTTTATATAATTACTGGGTTTCCATTTTTCACCACAACAGTTATACAAAATTGCAGACGTTCCGGTGTGGCTGGGCTCCAGTTTCGTTCAGCCTAGTCCACACATTTTCAGTATACAAGATTTTTACATGTTTTAAAATGTTTGTTTAGCCCAGTCCAATATTTGCAAATGTGTAACATTTTTTAAAAATGACTTACCTCTGAATCCCACTAATGGTCGAGTTTTGGTCGAGAAGGCAAGCGGCGAGCAGTGAGGATTAGACGATGTACGACGGGTGCATGCACAGAGTGAGGGAAACCTGGCACAGGTTTGCTGTTATAAACACTCCTTTATAACAGCAAATTATGTCACAGTTTCCCTGTGGGAAAAATGGAAAACCATTAATTTTATAGAAAATAATGCATAGCTGACTGTGTGTTATGGATTTTTTTTACACACCCAAAGTTTGAGGTACTCACACACTGAAAGTGTGTCAAAAAACAATAGAAAGCCATAAAGACACAGTCATCTGTGCTGTATTTTTTTATAATTACTGGTGCAGAGAGACTACAATAGCTTCCATGAGGAGGGACGGCCTATGAATGAACAAATGCACTGTTTTAATAAAGACTAAAATTCAGGGGTACAGAAGTACAGAGCACTGTTAGAAATAAAAAAAAAATGAAAGTCTATGTTTGCATTTGCCATGTTTTGATATTGCAACTGCAATAGCTACAATATCACTTGGTTACCAAGGAGACAGAGATCAGAAGCCAGGGTCAGGAGCTGTAAAGAGAAAGCACGGGACTGAGTGTAAATTGTGGTTTTGAGGCAGATTTGCAACTAGTTATTCTCCATACTGTGTGGGATATTTTTTTTTGGGGGCTATGCCTGTAGTTCAATAGGGCAAGCAACCAGCCACACCCCCTTCCTGAGCTTTATAAGCAGTTCCTCCCAGCCTCTCTTGGAGGCATTTTTTCTTTGTTGGTCTGTCTTCTCCCTTGGCGCCTGCTGGGCTTGCACCCCCACCCACCCCGGTTGCTGGGCTTTTGGCTCGATCTGCGATCTGCTTGGTTTGTGCTGGACCTCTCTGTTTTGTGTTCTGCTTTGGTTTGCCTTGCCTCTGGCTACAACATGCTTCCTTACGTGCCCATTTCCTTCCTGTACTTGTTTGCCTTGTTAGTTTCTTTTGGGCTTGCTAGTTTTCTAGGCTCTGTGTTTCATTATTTACTGGTGCTTTAGGTTACATATTGTTGTTTCCTTACCTTCAGCTGCCATGTGCCTGAGCTCTCAGGCTACATTTCCTCACCAGATTTGCCATGCCCTGTCAACTGTATTATTATTGAGCATTTCAGCTCCTATTGCTGTTTTCTTGCCTGTTGTCTCCAGTGCTTTCCAACCTAATCGTTTGCACCTGGTCCTGGCTTCACCCTGCCACTCCCTGTTGCACTATGTGTGCTCAGAGCTCTGCTCTGCTCTTACTCTAGTCAGTGCTAGCTCAATTCATTCAGTATTGGAGTTCAGTGTGCTCTGCTCAGTTTATTCAGTGCTTGCTCAGCCAGGCCCATCTGCTGCGTTATTATACTGCAACTTCCAGCTACAGTATTGCATTGAATGCCTGGTCTCAGCTTCCAGCTGCAGGCATTTTTGCTGTTTGTTTCTGAATTTAACTATTTTGAATCTTTCAGTCATTGATTTGCTTCCCCTGTTCACGTTACTCTGGCAGCTTACTATCCTATGACTTCGTCCTTCACTAGGACCATGCTAATAAAAGTGTCTCTTTTGGGAGTTCCTACCCTACGAACATTACAATTGCTATTGGTCTCAGGATGCTCAGCTTGCGGCTCCCTGTTATTCCCATGGCGGGGGACTGCAGTGTAACAATGGGGCATCGTAGCTCCAATTAGCAGGCGCATGCTTGTGTAAGCTATATGATTTTGCCCTGCTCCTTTGCCTACATGACTTTTTAGTTATCCTTGCATAAATGCCTTTGCCTTTACGGCTTTCAGTTATCATGCTTCAATATATTTACCTTGCAGCCTACTGACTTCAAATATTCATTGCATTTCATTGCTGCATTGGAAATACTTACTGCCCGAAATGCATGCTACTGGAATATTCTAACCCTGCCTTCATGGCATAAGTTGTTTCGTACGTGCTTGAGAAGAGCACAACCTGACAGCACTTTTTGACTTTGAGCACTATTTACACAACTTGGCTGTCGATAGCAGTAAGCAAACAAAAATTACAAATTACTTTCAGCTTTAGATGCTGTACCTGTTCTTTTAACTGCACAATAAAAGTGAATTACTTAAGATCCTTTCTTGTTTTGTAATCTGCAGCACTACACACACACACGCAGGAGGTTAACAAGGGCAAGCAACAAAGTTTGAATGAGCAACTTCGGCTATATGCAAATTCCACTTGTATGCACATTTTGCTGTTGCAAAGCTGGTGTGCATATAAGCGGATTCCACTGTATTCATACCGATTGTATGATTCCTTATTTATACTGAAACCATAGCCTGTCCATACCAATGCTATTTAACCATCCATTTAAATTCTCTACTTATGCTGCAACCATAGCAATCACTGCTAAACCTCATTGACTCAGTTTCTGGCATCCTGCCTCTCACCGCATAATGGCTTCACAGCCATTAGTCTATCATCTACCTTCCATGACACCACTAATTTGGCTTCTGTAGTGGAATTGGTTGGCTTGTTTTCACTGGCTTTGCTTATACTACTGAACAATTTTAAACTTTCCTTCCATCAATGAACCTTCCTAGCCATCAGTTTCACCAGTCATATCAGTCCATTGTATCAGTCAATCAATCAATCATCTCAGACAATCCTACCATATACCAATACCTACCAGACAGCTGCTGACTTCGCCCGGCCCCTCCTAGCAACACTTCATAATTATCCATATTCTCCTTTATCAATCAGAGTTTTGCCATACATGACCATTACTTTCTGTGGTGCAGGCCCCCCTGCAGTCAACTGTCTCACTCTGCACTGAAGTCCGCATCTTTAGCATGTGAAACCTAGGGCACAGTCCATCTCATCTGGCCCACTGTGGGAATGTCCTCGCCCTGAGTGGAACTTTGGCCCTTCGTAATTTGGCAGTGGCTCTTAATGTAATATTTATGACTAGCTGCGAAGGGTGGTTAAATCGATCTCCTTTGGCTGTAGTATTAATTTTCTACCATCGGCACCTTCAATGCATTCTCCCTATGTCTGCTTTTGGTTCACTTGATTTGGGATAGTCGGTAGGTCAAGCAGCGACTCAACAGTTGTTCTCTACTCCTCCCGCCTTTGCTGAACTTGTTGCAGAGACTAACCTCCTAACCTTAAAAGGTGTTCCTGTTAGAGGGAAAAAGTGAGAGCTCCCCCTAAATTGGAATATTTTCCACTTCCCTACCAATTCAATCTCTAAACCGCAGCAGTCAAGCTGTCACTTAATAAAATACCCCAAGCCAGGAAGGAAGGCGACCTAGGCCTTGGATCCCCAGAGGTTTTCTCCTCATAAGGTTTTTTTTCTCTCCTCTGTGCCAAAGGTCATAAAATGTAGTTTTCAGTGGTATTCCCTAGTTCATTTAGGTAGGTTCCACTGTTGGATGGAGGTGGATGGTGACCCTACTCGCAGTTCCCTATCTCCTTAGGAAGCCCTCATGTCATCAGTGCAATTCTGACAACATGCATTTAATTTGTATTCTCAATCTGTCTCATTGCTGACAATATGCTTCTCACACTTGCAGTCCATGTATAACTGCTAAATGCTCCTTTTTGGGTCTCCTTCCTAAGGTACCTTTAACCAAGGTAATCTTCCCACGGCACCTCTAGTGGTGGAACCCTCTTTGAGGGTTCCTTGCCTTTGGTACCCCTACAAGGTGGCAATTCCTATGAAATAGAGAGTGCGAATAGCCAAAGCAATTATTACAATTGCACAAGCAGAACACTACTCTGGTTGCATAGATCCATTGAACTGGAAGGCTATGCTTATAGTCAAAGGGGCAAGCAACCAGCCACACCCCCTTCCTGAGCTATATAAGCAGTTCCTCCCAGCCTCTCTCTAAAGCATTTTTTCTTTGTCTCACCATCCTCCCCTCCTCCTCCAATGGCACGCCTATCTCCAGGGGCTCTTTCCTAAGGTACCTTTAGCCAAGGGAATCTTCCTGTAGCACCTCTAGGTGGGTTCCTTGCCTTTGGTACCTCTACAGGGTGGTGATTCCTTGGTTCTATGTAAGGGTGGTGATTCCCAAGGGAATAGAGAGTGCGATCAGCCAAAACAGTTATTACAGTTGCACAAGCATAACACTACTCTGGTTGTGTAGGCTCATTGAGCTGCATTTGTGAGAGCCTGTGGTTGTTATTATGAGATGAAGAATGTAGACAGAGATAGTCAGTAGGGGAAGGTTCAGAGCAGTGCTGAAACTGCTGCATGGCGCTGACCGTGAGTCCCTCTTTTACTGACTCTGTCTTGAGAGAGGTGTTTCCCACTCACTTGTTGAAGAGAAGCCTAAAGCAAAACTTGCCAGAAAATGCAGCAATATCTGGATATGATGTTATAACTTTTTATTACAGCATTTGAATGGAGCTCTGTAACCGTGTATTAAAAGGGGTCACCAATAAATTGTACATGCCTAATGTTTTCCACATAGTTTATGTACTCTCTTTCAGTGCTTCATGAAAGTCTTCTCTGACATATTACAAATAACACGAAGGAGCTATGATACTCTTGACAATTGTGAAATGTGACAATCTTGCACATGACAAATCAGAGAAAAGTATATCAGGCACATGCTGTAATCTATGGGGAAAAATGTGCATTACCACAGCTTGTGATACCCTAAACAGCATACTGTAGTGTTCCAGATGTGCAGAACAGTCAGCACTGTACAACAAGGCAGCCTCATTATTACCATGTTAAATAGTGAGCTTATACAGCAAGGTCTTTGTCAAAACCCAACTTTTTGCCTTTTTTGTGGGTTTAGTGTAAAACTCTCCATTAGCAGAACATAACTACTGTACAAGGGCCAACTAAGCATTTCATTTTACACTGAAGATTTCTTAGCACAGGAAGGAAATACCACTTCTGCAATTTCCTGGCTCTCTAATGGTTTCAGCTTTCATAATACTACAATATATACTGTAATAATTTTGTTTTGATTTAAAGAGTATTGGTGGACCTTTAAAGGTGACAACAGACAGGTCCATATATTTGTACATTCCAATGATTTCTTTCTTTCTTTCTTTCTTCCCCTCAATCCTAGTCAACCATGTGATGTCATATTGATTTAGCATTACCTGCCGCTCATGAAGTCATGCTAACAGCGAGCATGAACCTGACCTCAGACGAGTGCTCCATTATTCTGTCCCTGAAAATAGATTCAGGACATTGCCCAGCACTGATGTCAGACTAACTATCCTATATTCTTCTGGTTCTGACCTTGTCCCTTCTTGAAGATGGGGACAACACTGGTCCATTTCCAGCACTCTGACACCACAGCTGTATGGACAAGACTCATGAAAGATTACTGCAAGCGGCCTAGCCAATTGTTCATGTTGCACCACTGTGAATCTGGTGTGTATCCCACTGACTTTTTGGAAATTGCATGACTTGACCTTTGCCAGATAGTCAGCTACCAGGTTGGGAGTGATGCTAGCTGGCTGCACATGGCCATCCCTGATACCCAGCTCCTTCCAATGACCACCTTACCCTCTCCACTCCACCCCCACTCTTTGTTGTACACCAAAGCAGGGTGTTCATTCAGCATTTCTGCCTTTACACCTGGCTCCCACATAGGTTCATCCACATCATTCCTGTAAGTCATACATCAGTAGGTCATGAATGCCCTAGTAAGACAGGAAACAGAAAACTACGCAATTACGGCTGGAGAGCATGACACATGCCAATCAACATGTGTTTACCCAGAGGGTGGTCATGCATGACAAATGTTTTGAGCTTCACTGACCCAGTGAGATATAACTAGGATAAAAAAAACAGACATAGTATATTTAGATTTCAGCAAAGCATCTGACTTGGTACCAAAAAAATAAAATAAATAATTAACTGGAAAGCAAAGAAATAAAAGACAGGACAATGAAATGGATGAAGAGCTGATAGAACAACAGGTGGCCAAAGGGTTTGATTTAAATGCATCTTGGTTTGGGGGGGGGGGCAGTGGAGTGCTGCAGAGATTGGTGCTGGACCACCAATGTTGTTCAACATTTTCATCAGTGACCTCGAGTAGGGAATAACTGAGTTGGTAGCAAAATCTGAAAATGATACCCACCTAGGGAAGTATCAAACTCAGAAACAGGTGAATAACCTGCAGATTGAGTTAGATTTGTTATTTGGTTGAGCTACAGTATGGAAAATCAAATGAAGTGTTTTAGAATGTGCAGTGATACTCCGAGGGGGGCAGAAATCATAAGGCAGAATGGAAAGGATTATTAAAACATTAGCCCTGCACTAATAGGCTTAGTACCACACTAAGTGTTAACAGTGGGTCAATAGCCAGTTGGCATGACTGCTGCCATATTTGATACCAGGACATAACCCACTGCTAAGCCAGTATCACATTTGAGCTACAGACCTCTATTTACCTATGAACATGAGGGGTCCTCTACACATATAGGGCACAGTGCTATCTTTAACTGTTCCAGAATGCATGAACAGGTTGCCAGTGCAGCACTAGTTAACAATTCCAAAAAACATGTTTTAACAACGTGCTAATGATAATACACTGTTAATGGGACCAAGCATGTTCCCTCCCTCACCCATTGCCCATTTGCATCATAACCATTTCCCTGGCATCCAGTGATCCCTCCCTATTGGATGCCTTTATCACCCCCCCCCCCCATGCCAACCCACCACTGATGAGCTCCAGCACCTATCCACCACTCTGTCTGGCTGCCAACTGTTCCATAAATGTACTTTATCCCAAAGTACCTCTACATAGCAATACAGTACTTCTCTAAAAAAGAAACTAAATCAACGTGCATACACAGTAGTGCTTTATGCTGATTTAGTTTCTTGTCATACTGCAAGTACTGTTTCACTGTACAGCAGTGTACCTTTTTTGTTTGGGGCAGATGGCAGCTGGCCAGGGAGGTGAGTGGTGGGTAAGTGCTGGCCACCACTGGGGGGGTTGGCACTGAGAGGCTGAATGGTACTGGGAGGTGGAAGGGACTACTGAACACCATGGAAAATGGTTGTAATGCAAATGGACACAGGGTGAGGGAGGGTAGTACCCCTTGACACCAAGGAAAATGTTTATAATGCAAATGGGCACAGGGTGAGGAAGGGGGCATCACTGTACACCAGGGTTAATATTTATAATAAACAATGGCACATGGTGCAAGGAAAAGACAATTAAACTACTAGGAAACTATCTGATATGTGGTCAGCCACCCAGAGCCACATACTCACGGTTTGACCTTGGGGAAATCATTGTACCTTTGTGCACCACACTGCTGTAGAACCTGGTTGAAGCAGGTCCCCACAGAACATTATATATTGCAACGCAGCTGGTCTGTTCTTGGTAACTATGTTGAGGACTTTGTAAACTAATAATAAAGACAAGCGACACAATAATGGGCTGTGTTTGACTGTGTCATACCACAGTGCTGCTCAGCCTACACGCAATCCAAGGAGTGAAGGATGGTTCCATAGCTTCAGTAAACCCATCTTGAGAAGCTAAGAATTATTTTAAGGACTTCCTTGGGGACTAGGAATTTGCAAGTACAGTGGCAGTCATGGGTGAAGGAACAGGTGGGGCCGCTATGGCCACGGCCCTACCACTTTCATAAGTAGTAGGGCCTGGGTCTGTCAGTGTTTACAGTCATGTCCATTTATTACTATGGAAGACTGTGTTTTTAAAAAGCAGCATCAGCAGCAAACAGTGTTTATTACTAATCACTCTCTTTGTGGCTTGTAGGGTGTTAGAATAATTTTGGAAAGAGAAGGCCTGAGTAATGCTGTTTGGGGTGGGCTGGGATCATCACCCACTGAGGTAAAGCACAGTGGTCAAACTTTAAAAATGAAAATAAAGGGCCAGGCCCTCCAGGCATGCATCAAGAAACTAGCCACAGGAAAATGCTGTCTGTTACTGGGAGGGAGTTTAAAAATTTGATCAATTAAAAAAAATAAGGCTATGTGTGAGTCCACTCAACGGAAGGGGGGGCATGGAATTTACCCCTTACATCCTTGGCGCTACCATTTTTTCAGACCCTTCTGCCATCTCTTGTGACAGTTAAAGATAGCAACTTAATACAACAGCAGTTATAGCACAAAACACTTTTCGGATGTCCTGCTGTTACTTTGCTTCATTGCGTACGCTTGTTTCTCTTGTTGCACTACACAAGGAAGGGCAGCAGGGGACTGTGATTTGTTCCTGAGCACCTGTTACAGCCTTGCTTTAATGATGTTCTCTGGCAGCTAATTATAGCCATGCTTCGGGCACTCAAGCACTACTCTACACTCTTTTATAAATAGTACATGTTTCATCTTTGTACTACACAAACTTCAACTTTTAAAAATCCTGCCCTAGATTTCATAACTGGAAAAAAAGTTAGGGAATCTACAAACCTAAAATGTATGAAAGACAGTAAATGTATTTATTTATTTTTATTTCACCAGGAGAAGCTCCATTCGGCAAGCTCATTTTCAAGGAGGTTCTGGACAGAGAAGGATTATACAGACTGACAGTTTACAACAAATACGTTTCAGAGTCGCACTAAATTCATAGAAAGCTTTGTACAATAAGTGCAACACTAGGAGGATGGACAACATATGTAGCAAAAATTTATGGCAAAACGGGGCAATCCAAATTATGGAGTGTATCGAGAGAAACTTTGTAAATTCATCAGGAGAAGTCATCATGCCCTTCTACAGATTTATGATGTTGAGCCAGCATTTGCAGTACTTTTACCAGTTTTGGAGCACCAATGGACATTAAATGAGTGCACAGGGTGCAGAAAAATGGTAACAAAGTTTATAAGAGGGCTCAAGGACAAAAACTATGAGCAGAGTGGGAAAAAATCAACTGGTTTAGCTTGGAAGAGAAGAAGAGGTGACTTAATAAGATATTTGATACAGATTAATACTGGATGTTTTGCTACTACATAGGTTACATTCAAATTAAAGGAGGAAATCAAAAGAACCATGAGATACAGCAAACAGCTAATTGGAGGACCATTTGAAACATTTCTTCACACTGAGAATAGTAGGCATATAGCATAATCTACCAAACAGAGTGGTCAAGTCTATATTGCCTAATATATTTAAGGTGAATCTAGAGCAATTTATGATGGAGGCGTATATACCATACATGTTGCAACTTTTAAGTAAGTGAGGATTGGTCTTGATGGGCTAATCAACCTGCTTCCTCATCCTGTTAAATCACCTAGACAACTCACTGCCCATTCTATGGATCTGTCAGAAGGTGCTTCCTCCATCTAGCTTACATGAGAACGGGTGCACTGGGGACTCAAGCAGTTGTGCCTGTGCTACTGAGCAGAGGGTTGGCTTTTTCAGAGCTACCTACTCCTCAGCCTTCTCACAAGCACACATCTGTAACCTGTAAATACAGCATGAGAAATAGTCCCATACATGTCTACCGATAAATGACAATGAAAACTATTTCTTGCAGTGATATACTGGTACACCTAAGCGATGAGCCTGTATTCTCAGTGGAAGCCCAGTTTATCAAACATATGTGCATCATCCACTTGGGGTTTCACCCTTTAAGAGGGTAGAGAGAAAATGGAGCATGCACTTTATGTCCACATTTTGCTGTCCAGTGCAGAAGCTACTGTGTGTCAGCTTTGTGATCATGAAAGATGGGTGGGGGTAACAACAGCTTAAATCCTTCTTGATTACACTTACTGTGTGTGTGTAGGATATTGACTAACATAAAGCTTTTATTTTATAATTTATTTACTCAGGATTGCTCATCTGAGTTGTAACCTTTTGTATTCAGTGAGGTTCAGCTTCCCTCAAGTTTGCAGTGCAGACAGCGGAAGCATGGACACCTAATGTGATTGGCTCAAGTTCACTCACAGTGAGCCTGAAGATCTGTTTAAAAAAACTAATGAAAATTAACAGCAAATCAAAAAACATTGAATAATCCTGGCCAGCTGCATCTATCTTACTATTTCTGAGTTGATCATTTTTTCTAGAGTATGGAGTTCAGTACTGGTGCCCACACCTCAAAAAGGACATTAACCGGCTGGAGAAGGTCCAGAGGAGGGCTACAAAGATGATAGCCGGTCAGCAGGGTAAGGCATATGATGAGAGGTTGAGGGCACTGAACATGTACTCCCTGGAAGACAGGAGAGAGAGGGGACATGATTGGGACCTTCAAGTACTTGAAAGGGATACATAAGGTTGATAAGGACAGTCTCTTTAAGCTGAGTGGCAACCATAACATGAGAGGGCACAGTCTTAAGCTGGAGGGTGGGAAGTTTAGGAAGGAGGTCAGGAAGCACTTCTTCACAGAGAGGACGGTGGACACTTGGAATGCTCTGCCAGAAGAGGTGATCTCATTGAAGACAGTGGACAGCTTTAAAAGAGGCTGGGATAGCCATGGGGGAAGGTAAGGATCATGGGTAGGGAGGATGGGAGGAGTGGGAAGGAAGGTCAGGAACATTAGCTCAAGCTGTGGACCCTGCAATATGAGCAGACTTGATAGACCAAATGGCCTTCTTCTGCTGGCTTCTTCGTATGTTCGTATGATCATAATAGCATATAATGGTATACTCATAGTCACTAATAGGATGTAAAGTATGTACCAGCAATAAGCAAACTACAGAATGCATGTGGCGAACTCTTGTTTCCTGATAATAGATGCTTCAAGGTACATAAAGTGGACTAAAATAAATATTTTGATAATTAACTGGTTAAAAATTCTTGGCCAAGTATGGTATGTAAACAAAATTGCATTAACACAAGCACCACCAAAGAAAAAGCTTTCCTCTGATAACACATCAGAGCCACTCCACCCACACATATTCAAACTTCTAAATCAATTGTAATTAGGTTGTTAAGAACTTCCTTTTCACTGCCAAATATGTGTTTCCTTTAACAAAAAAGAAAGGTTCCTGAAATAAACTAACCTCATTAGCAAATAAACTGGCAGCCCTACAAGCTGTTTTCAGAATCAAAATACATCAGATGTCAAGCAAACAGTAACTCTTGGGGAATTGTCCTATATTTATTTAACAACAGACAGTCCCTTCCAAAATAAATCTAACAGTAATATGTAACTCGCTTAACACTAGAAAGCTGTCAACAACTCCAATCAGTACAAGTTCATTGTATTTCTATGGCATCCTTCTAAAATACAGGCAGAGTGCCTTGAAATTTAAAAGCACACATTTTACAAGGTCATCCATTAGGATAGCTGCCAAATTTGTATCTGTATCTCTAAGAACGGTATTATCATACTGTGACTGTTCCTGTATTCCATACCCTATGACCCTTCCCCGAAGTCAGACCCCGAATCTAGCAATAGCCTGGTGTGCTTCTCTTGGCTAACATTTCTAAATTAATAAATACAAATGCTCATTGAGTGGGGAAGCGGAAAGGTACCCACAAATTCCCAGTCAAGTAATGCTCTTTGGACGAGAGGAGGGGGCTGTAGATGTGTAGCTTTGTGCCCTCCCTTAATCAATTTGTATACCCCTCCAAAAAATAAAGTAGCTTAGTATACGGTTCCGTGTGTCACGCATTCGGAATAGTGTTCACTGTTGAACTTTGATCTGCTCTTGGAATCATCTGTTAGTTAATCCACATAGGAACAACAGTTTGAAATCCTGCAACAAGAATAATTTGACTGGAGCTGCTTTACTACCTGAGCCACCCAGCTCGCCCTTACTGTGAGTAGATAAGCTCTGCATCCCTCACGCTGCGTTCCTGCTGCCTCCCTCGAATACTGCTTGAATCAGCATGGCGCACACACCCTGTGCTTCACTGGTTTCAGATTTGAGCAAAGGATGAACACTGAAACATGCATGACCCCAATAGGTAGTAGGCAGGCAGTTAGCTGTTCCTTGGCACTTTATCGCCACTTTATTGGTGGGCACCCGAGGCTGTGATATTTCGCGCAAAGGACACCACTACTACAGTCAGATATTATAATAAAAAAAAAACTACAAAACTTTCGGCACCACCTCCCCGCCCTCCGGTGGTCAGGCAGACTCCCGTGTTTCCCTGCGCTCATCACTTACCGTTCATCGGCGAGTTGTACCTGTAACTGGCCCTATTTTGGTTGTTCCTCACTTTGTAAGTGTGACTGGCGTTATTTTGTTGTTATTCGGTTTCGGTTATGCAGCTGAATGTTTTGCTCCTTAGTCCCCTGTCTTGTGCTTTTAAACGTCCCTTCTCCACAGCGTGGCCGATTTACATTTGATGCTGATTCCCTGGGCTGGAGAGAGCCTCCAAGAAGCTGCCACTCCCTGCGTCTGCTGTCTTCCTTGCTGTCAATCACGGGCGGGCGAGCATCTCCCGGCAGCAAGCAGGTAATATTGCTCCGGTAATATTGCCCCCAAGTTTTTATTTTCTCTTCCCCAAGCCCCCATCTCTTCTATAGACCTGCTTACAAGTTTTTGCTCTTTGGTATTGTCTATATATGCACTTTTGTCACTTTCACACAATATGCAGTGATTGCTGTTGTTCTGCACTTTATACCGCTTGCGCATTACAGGTTTGTCTCTTTAAGCGACACCTTTTTAAGCACACTACAGGGAGAGGTTCTTCACCCTCTGATGATGTTATATCAACATTGATACTTAAGTGACCACCAGGGCGACCGCCCTTAGAAACATAGAAAATGACAGCAGATAGGGACCCCTTGGTCCACCTACTCTTCACATTTTCCTGTCCTAGGGTAACACCACAGACCCTGCTTGAGCTCTGTTTTTCCTCCTCTTTCCTTACCACTAAGTTTCTCTTATGCCTATCCCATGCCTTCTTGAATACCACTAGTTTTTGCCCCATAGCACCTCTGTTGGAAGGCTGTTCCAGGCATCCACTACTTTTTCTGTGAAGAATTACTTCCTTACATCTCCCCTGAGCCTACTGCCCTCCAGCCTTATAGCATGAACCCTTGTTCTTCAGCATCTTTTTCGCTGAAAAGGGCTTCCTTCTTGAACCTTATTTATACCTCTGAGGTATTTGAAAGTGTCTGTTATACCACCCCGCCTTTCTTTCTTCCAGGATGTACATACTGAGATCCTTCAGTCTCTCCTCATAGGGCTTTTGATGCAGACTCTGCACCATTTTAGTTGCCCTCCTCTGGACTGCCTCTACTCTATGTCCTTCTGGAGATGTGGTCTCCAGAATCAAACACAGTACTCCAGGTCCAGTCTCAGCAGTGATGTATACAGCAGTATCACTACTTCCCTCTTCCTGCTGGTGATACCCCTCCTTATGCACCGTAGCATCCCACTGGCTCTCTCCACTGCCTTGTCAAGTTGTTTTTCCACCTTCAGGTCATCCTTTATGATTACCCCCAAGTATCTTTCCTGTTTGGTGGTCACCAGTATAACTCCCCCCATTTCATACTTCACCCCTGGGTTTCTGCACCCCAAGTGCATGATCTTGCACTTCTTCACATTGAAACTTAGTTGCCACACTCTTGACCACTCTTGAAGCTTTCTTAGACCCCTCTTTATCCCCCCCAAGTGACTACCCTATTGCAGATCTTAGTGTCATCTGCAAAAAGGCATACCTTCACTTCTAGCTCCTCTGAAATGTCGCTGATAAAGACATTAAAGAGGACCAGTTCTAGTACTGATCTTTGTGACACACCACTGGTCACCCTCCCTTCCTTGGAGTGAACTCCGTTTACCACCACCCTTTGTCACCTATCTCCCAACCAATTTCTTACCCAGTTTACCACCTTTGGACCCGCTCCCAGGCTGCCCAGCTTGTTTATGAGTCTCCTACAGATATGTGAAACACTGTCAAAAGCCTTGCTGAAATCTAAGTAGGCCACATCCACTGCTCCACCCTGATCAAACTAATTCCCTAGTGACCCAGTCAAAGAAATCTATCAGATTTGTTTGACATGACTGCCCCCCAGTGAATCCATGCTACCTCAGATCTTGTAAGCCACTGGATTCAAGATATTCCACAATCCTTTCCTTCAATAGTGATTTCTTTAATTTTCCCATCACCAAAGTCAGGCTGACTGGTCTGTAATTTCCAGCCTCCTCCCATCTACCACTTTTGTGAAGCAGGACAATGTCTGTCCTCCTCCAGCCCTCTGGGACAACTGTCTCCAGTGAGTGGTTGAACTGGACCATCAGAGATGCAGCCAGAACATCTCTGAACTCCCACAGAATTACTGGGTGTATCCTGTCAGGCCCCATTGCCTTGTACACTTTCAGATTTGCAAGTGCCTTCAGGATTCTGTCCTCTGTGAGTGGACTAGTGTCCACCTCCCTTCCTTTGATGCCCTTGGCACTTATCTGTGGCCCCTCTCCTTTCCTTTTCTTCATGAACACTGAACAGAAGTGTTTGTTCAGCATGTCTGCTTTTTTCTTGTCCCCTTCCACACATTCCCCCCTTCCTCCTTAGTCTTTCAATCCCTCCCCTAGTCCTTCCCATTTTGCTTACATACCTGAAACATGTCTTTTCCCCTTCCTTTACTGCTCAAGCTGTTTTCTCCTCTGGTTCCGCCTTTGCACTCCTGACTGCATTCTCTGCCTCCCTCTGCTTCTCCTGATGCACTTCCCTATCCTCCTCCCTCTGTGTCTCCTTGTACCTCCTGAATGCTCAGTTTTTTGCCCTTATCTTCCCAGCCACCTCTATTGAGAACCATAGCAATCTCTTTTTCCTCCTGCTTTTGTTTAACTGCCCGACACAGAGGTTTATTGCCCTCACTATCTGTGCTTTTAGTCTTGCTCACTGTTCCTCCACCCCACCCAAGTTTTCCCCCCAGCAGGACATCCCTGAGGCATTTCCCCACCTTCATAAAATTGGCCCTACTGAAGTCCAGAAACCTCGCCTTTACGTGGTTCACTTCTGCCAACGTTCTTATATTGAACAGCACCATACAGTGATCACTGGTCTCCAGGTGGCCAACCACCACGATGCCTGCAACAGTGTCCCAATTAGTGAGTACAAGGTCCAGTACTGCTCCCTTGCAAGTGGGCTCCTTTACCAGTTGCCTGAGGAAGGCCCCCTGCAGGGAGTCTAAGATGTCCTTCTCCTAGCTGAAGCTGCAGCTGTGATGCTCCAGTCTACATCCGGCAGATTGAAATCCCCCACTAGCAGTACCTCCCCCTTATTTGCCATCTTTTGGATGCCTTCCACCAGATTCTTATCCATCTCACCCCCTCTGTGCTTGAAGTCTGTAGATCAAATACAGTAGCAGAAAAGGTCAGAGCCAAAGGCTGGCCTTCAGGAAATATAAGGGAACACAGCAGGATGAAGATAGGGAGACAAACCAAACTGCCGTAAGGGAAGCAGGGAAGGCAGTAAGGCAGGCAAAGTCCCAAACTGAGGAAACACTAGCACGAACAGTAAAAGAAGGTGACAAGACTTTCTATAGATACATTAGTGAAAGGAGCAAGTCCAGAGGGGGTATTGCTAAGCTCAAAGGAGAAAAGGGGCATGTAGGAGGACAACCTGTAAAAGCATCTATCCTAAATAGATACTTTTGCTCAGTATTTACTGAAGAGAAGGTAAGGCAGGGCCCACAGCTCAGCACCATGGACACAGGGGGGAGGGAGGTGAGCACTACTCCCTTCACAAAAGAAAGGGTCCTACAAGAGCTCGCTAAGCTCAGGGTGGACAAGTCAATGGGACCTGATGGCATACATCCCAGGGTACTTAAGGAGCTAAGGGTGGAACAAGCAGAGCCATTAGCAGAACTGTTTAGTGAGTCTCTGAGCACAGGAGAGGTCCCAGAAGACTGGAGAAGGGCTCATGTGATCCTGCTCCACAAGAGTGGTAGCAGGAGGAGGAAGAAACTACAGACCAGTCAGTCTTACCTCAGTAGTGGGCAAGATTATGGAGGCACTCTAAGGAAAGGACAGTGCAACACCTGGAATCCATAGGGGCACAGGATCCAAGACAGCATGGGCTTACAAAGGAAGGTCCTGTCAAACTAATCTCATAGATTTCTTTGACTGGGTAACCAGAGTGGTGGACCAGGGGGAGCAGTTGATGTCACCTACCTTGACTTCAGCAAAGCTTTCGACACTGTTCCACATAGAAGATTGATAAATAAGCTGGGTAGGCTCGGGGTGGGTCAGAAGTTGGTCAACTGGGTGGCAAACTGGTTGACGGGCAGAAAACAGAGAGTGGTAATAAATGGTGTACAGTCAGAAGAGATGCAAGTCACAAGTGGGGTACCTCAGGGATCAGTCCTGGGGCCAGTCCTCTTCAATATCTTCATTAGTGACATTGCAGATGGACTAGAGGGTAAGGCGTGTCTGTTTGCAGATGACACCAAGATCTGCAACAGAGTAGATGATCCAGATGGGGTGGGCAGAATGAGAAGAGATCTGGATAAACTAGCAAAATGGTCAGAAGAGTGGCAACTGGGATTTAATGCAAAGAAGTGCAAGATCATGCACATAGGGAAGAGAAACCCTGAAGCCACCTATAGGCTGGGAGGGGAGTTGCTGGCAGTCACAAAGGAAGAAAGAGACTTGGGCATCATCATCACTGATGACCTGAAATTATCCAAGCAGACCTCTAAAGCAGTAGGTAAGGCTAGGGGGATGTTAGGGTGTATTAGTAGGGGCATTGTAAGTCGTAAGAGGGAGGTAATAATCCCTCTTTACAAGACACTGCACACCTTCACAAGGACATTAACCAAATTGAGGCAGTCCAGAGAAGGGCAACCAAAATGGTGCAGGGACTGCATCAGAAGACATATGAGGACAGATCAACGGAGCTCAATATGTATACCCTTGAGCAAGGGAGGGAGAGATGTGATATGATCGATACATTCAAACACCTTAAGGGCATTAACAAGGTGAAAGATTCTAACATGTTTAAATATAAGAAAAATAGCAGGACAAGAGGTCACAGCATGAGATTAGAGGGAGGCCGATTAAGGGGGAATGTGAGGAAATTCTTTTTCACAGAAAGAGTGGTGGATGCATGGAACGACCTACCTCAGGAAGTGGTGGCTATGAATACAGTGCAGGGTTTCAAACAGGCATGGGATAGGCATAAGGGAGCAATACAGATGAGTATGAATAGATAGGCCACTGACAGAGCAAAAGCCGATGGCACATTTATAAGGTAGAAAAAGAAATGGGCAGACTGGATGGGCCTTGCGGTCCTTATCTGCCGTCAACCTCTGTGTTTCTATGTATGTTTCTATCATGCCAGTGTGAATAGCGTCTCTGTTCCCTGTCTATAGGGTGACCCACATTACCTCTGCCCTTCCCTGGTTTCCCTGTATCTCTGTGGCTTTTATGCCATCCATCACAGAAAATAGCCACTCCTCCCCCTTTCATACCCACCCTGTCCTTCCTGAACAAAGTATTGCCTGGTATGGCTGTGTCCCAGTCATGGTTCTCATTGCACCATGACTCGGTAATGGCAACAATGTCCAGGTTGGCCTCTGTCATAATGGCCACTAGTTCAGTATTTCATTTCCCAGACTTCGAGCATGTGTGCACATGGCCTTCCAAATTCTGTTACCACCTTGCTTGTCCAACCGCCTTTTCCCTTTCGCCTTCTCTCCTTACCCCCTTTGCCCTCATTTCCATCTCTCTTCTTCTCTACCATTGTGTTTTTATTGCTATCAGGCACCGTTGGGGATTTGTCTCCCTTTGGGTTCTCCCTACTGATTACTTCAGTTTGAGGAGTGGAAACAGTTTATGTCTCCCTGCTTCCTATTGCCAACCCCTTTGGCTAGTTTAAATGCTCACTAATGTAACATTTAACCCTCTCACCGAGGACCTGGGTTCCCCTCCTGGATGGATGTAGACCATCTCCCCTGTATAGTTCTTTATCCCTCCAGGTAGAACCCCATCCCCAATGTAGCTGAATCCCTCTCTTCTGTACCTCTCTTCAACCATTGGTTGAAGCTCCTGGTACATAGAACCCTATCATCCCCCTCTTTTAAAGACAGGCAGTACCTCAGAAAAGGTTGCTGATCATGCTACCTGCCTAAGACTCCTCCCCACTCCTTGAATTCCTCCTGCACCACCCTAACCTTCTCCCTAGCCAGATCATGAGTCTCTAGGTGGACAATGACATCCAGCTTTCCCCTCCTGTCCTGCTGCCCTAACGATCCTCAGGATCCATTTTCCATCCCACTGATCCATGGCGCTGTGCAGGCACCTTTCTTCCCTCTCCCCCTTACAATGGAATCCCCCACCAGGAGTTTCTTCCTCCTCCTCATGGGTCCTCTGCCACCTTCCCTGGGGATTCCAGCACGGAGATTCCCCACATCCTCCCTGGTGACTAATACAGGGGCCTCCATGGGATAGTCCTTCTTCACCAGGGCAGTGTATGAGTTGTGTAGTGGTACCGTATGGTGGATGTGCATCTGACCCACCACTGTCACTCTTTCTGAGCCCACCACAGTTCAGCCATTCCACCTCCTTTGCACCCTTTGAGGCAGCAGCAGTGGACTTGGTGGTCCTTGGGTTTGGGCGGAGGACCCCTGAATCCTGGGCAGCTGGACCTGGACTCTAGCAAACTCCTCCTTCAGCCCAGAGAGGTGTATGAAGATGCTGCAGCACCACAGTCTCCAGAAAGTCTCCCTGAAAACTGCCACCCCACAGCCACTGCACTGCACCACTCCTAGCATATTTACTACCCTGCTTGTTTTTGCTCACTTACTTACTCCAAACCCTTTTTACCCTAACCTAGATAGGTTGTTTCACCAATTCCCAACTTTATGTGTAACCCTTACTTACTTAAAACCCTTTTTTTATCCCTACCCTAAATAGGTATTTCACCTAATCCCTAATTTTTGTGTGCCCCAAACTCTCCTTGCTCCTGTACATTGTAAACTACAATGTTAGTTTAACAGGACACTTACCACTGTTGTTCAACAAACTTTCTAGTCTCCCCCTTCCACCTGCTGATGCCTGCTGAGTCTCTGCCTTTGTTTCCCTCCTCCTAGGGTCCTCTGTCTCCCTGCTGTGGTGCGGAGTGTCTGGCTGCCTGCTACTTCGTTGGGCTGATGCCAGTGGGCAGACTCCGCTGTGCTGTCCTTGTCACGTTGGTTCTTAGCACAGAGGTCCACAGCGCAGAGGGCCACTTGGTGGCTACCTCCTTTTATACCAACCAAGGGCTGATGGAACTGTCAAGGAATGCTCTGATTAGGTGATTCAGAAGGTGGAGGACATGTCCACTATGCCGGTCATCTGGGTCTCTACTGCTCCTGCTCTGCTGCTGTCAGTCTCCACCAAAGTAAATTACAGCTCTGATTGTGATTGGAGGGAGGGAGGGAGTGTTCCTAGATTGATGAGAGCCTCCTCCTCTTAAGCCTGATTACGGAATGCCACTGTGGTCCAGTGGCCTCTGGGGATTTGAATGACCCAGGACCATTTCTTGCTGTTGTCTGATTGGGTGTCACAGAGGTGGGGGTTGGGTCCACTCTGCCAGTAGTCTGGATCTCTAATGCTCCCACTCTGCTGCTCTTAGTCCCCCACCAAAGTAAATTACAGCTCTGATTGTGATTGGAGGGAGGGAGGGAGGGCTCCGTGCTTAGTCAGGCCTCCTTCTCTTAAGCCTGATTGCTGAATGCCACTGTGGTTTGATGGCCTGCGGGGGTCAGACACAGTGAGACATGGTTAAGAAAGTCATGTGGACTGCAATACATTTGTGCAACAACATTTCTAAGTGCTGACCCCATCTCCACTGAGTGGGGTACTCAGTGCTCTGTGCTCGTTCTCTCCTGAGTATGTGCACTATACAGGGTAGTGAGCTACTAAATCTGCATGCTGTTTAAGGTACTGTATAACCTGGAATTGCTAGATCCCAGTAGTTGTTGCCACCAGCCCAAGTCTCCACAATGACAGCTAGGTCTAACATAGCTGCTGCTACCAATCCTTGCAGTTCACTAGTCCTATTGTTTACACAAACATACAAACATGCACAAGATTTAAAATGTATAACTAGTAAACCGAAGCTGTGGTCTGACTCAAAATACAACTTATCATCACTTGTGAGGAAGCAGGCCTTCTATTACTCACTAGTGGCTCTGCAACTGGTGAATTATGGTCCTGAACCCTGACACATAAAGGTAAATTACTTATTTTGAATTGACCTATTTTATAGCCAATATATATTTATGCAGCATATGTGGACGGATAAATAGCAAGATAAAAAGTGTTATCATGACCCAACATAGCAAGATAATATTGTCTTGCAAAGTAGGATATCTCACAGTGCATGTCGGACCAGAGTGCAGCCTTCACATTGCTAACGACATCACAAAAAGTGCAGCTCCGAAGCCAGTAGTTGAAATCAAACAGAAGCAGTTATATCTTCATACAAATGGCAAAATAAAAATGTATAACTAGTAAACTGATGTTGTATAAGTCAAATATAGAATGGTCTGACTCAAAATATACAGTTTATCACCACTTGGGTGGGGGCAGGAGTTTCACAACTCACTTGTGGCTCCACCACTCCTGGGTTATGGTCCTGCCCCTTCACATATTAAGATAAATTGCATATTTTGAGTCCGCCTACTGCATATCCCATATAGATAGATAGATGGATGGATAGATAGATAGATGGATGGATGGATGGAGAGATAGATAGACAGACAATGCCACTGTATTTTGTTTCTGTACTTATTATCCTCTGTATTTGTCTTCATTCTCTGTATGACGTAGAGCCTTTGTAAATGAGTCCCAGACTCAAAGGGTTGTAATTCCTAGACTTTTAAATAAAAAAAAAAAAGTATATGCAAACTGCAAAAAACTACATTAATGCAGACATTAGGGTTGAAGAAAGTAAAGCACAACACGTAAGGAAATTAAGACATTAGCGTTTGGAGGTTCAGGAGTCTTGGTAGATCAGTTGTGTGGTGTTCCTTGGGGAGCTCAACTCTAATGCCCATGCCAACCCCCGCCAACATCTAGTCTGATGACCCAAGTGAAAGCTATATGTGCAGCCCATGCTTGGTGCTAGACAGCTATGGTTCTTTGCATGTGGCCCACAGAATCAATCAATCATGTAGGCTCTGTGCAAAGTATGAAATCAAGATCATCCATATGTTTCTTTGCACGTTATGGTCCCAGTACAAACTGAGAGAGCATGAATACCTTTTTCTGCTCTAGAGAGGGGCCGGGCATTAGGGTTGAGAACTCCAAGGAACACCACACCACTGATTTGCCAAATCGTTGGATTCCAAACCCTAAAGTTTTCTTTTCCTTACTTTGTGTGTTTTACATTCTTCAACCCTAATGACTGCAATAATGTGTTTTTTTGCAATGAATTTCCTTTCTTTTTGTGATAGTGGAATTGTAACCTTATTCACCCAGGTCTCTATGGGACCTGTGTAAAATATACCAAGGGAAGAGTGTATCTGGCTCTGGATACTCCAGCTGGTTGCAGACACACAGGATCTTCTGGGCCTTGCTCCAAAGGAGAATTCATCTGGCTATGGACATGCAGGGCCTTCCTGGCCATGCATCAATGGAAAAGTCTTCCTTGCTTGAAACATGCAGGGACCGCTAAAAAAATAGCAATACAATTTAAAACTATTTCTTTTTTTAAATGCTCACAAAAGTAAAAAGACCTCGCAAAACTGTTTTAATATGTCATGCAGTGCTATTCGATGGAAGCATTCATTTGTTTTTGCTTTCATATGTCATGACTTGACAAATTTTGATAGTAACAGTAGAGGAAACCCACCTTGTGTTGTAATTGTTAGTGTGTAATCATTTCCCACCATTTGACACTGATAATGAAAGAATCGCATACAAAACCATAAACACAAGTGACAAAAACATAATCACAGACTCATAAAATATTTATGCTTCCATCACACATAATTTGAAACAAATGTTATTTATTGTTAAGAAACACATTATTAAGGGTTAAAATGTGCCAAAGCACATTCCTTTCAGAGTGATTTTTAACAAATATTATTAAAGGAATATTGCATGACAGGGTGTGTGTTGTGCTGGGATAACGCCATGCCTGGGGGGGTTGGGCACGAGGCTGCAGGCCGAGTGCGTCCAATGCCCCAGGTATGGCATTATCCCAAATGACACACACCCTGGAATGCATTATTTCATTTATACAATGGCTCATTGCTATATATATAAAATAAAAAAAGAGGAGATGGAAAAAAGTGGTCTATAAGGTCATCTACATTGGTTCACGGTGCTGAGACTAGACCTGTGGTGTCGTGCTGGCATAACGCCATGGGTCCAGCCCCAAACTGACCAATCACAGTCCAAGATTCTTTCTTGCCATTGTCTAATTAAGCAATAAGGCATGACAGGGTGTGGTATATCATGGGATATCATCACACCTCGGGTGGTTGGGCACGAGGCCGCAGGCCGAGTGCATCCAACCGTCCAAGAAGTGATGATATCCCATGATATACCACACCCTGGAGTGCCTTATTGCTATTATGTACTAGCTCAATTGATATTTTATGCATTTAATGTAAAAAAGGAAAGTTTTAAAATATTTTAATAGTGTTTTTATATGAGTGTAGGTAGACATTTAAAAAAAAAAGTTTGTGTATGTCATGTTTTGGCCAGTAGGTAGTGCTGTTGCATGAGGATTTTGTTACAGTCTTAATTGTCATAGTATTCATTCCCCCCCCCCCCCGGAAGTTTAGTTTACTCAACCATGTTGATATTGTTTGGCTTTTTTGTTTGAGGAGGTGAAGATGTTTTGTTTGTTTCGCCAAAATCACGATGTGAAAAGGGAGATAGCTGGTTGGACAATAAAGTGCATATCAATGTACACCTCAGCTCCGCGAGGTGAAAAAGGTTTTTTTTTTAGATGTGTCCAAAGATCCGTTAGATCTAATACGTTTTGTCTGCAGTATTTGAATCGTGCCATGCTTCTGAGGAAAGCAAGAAGGTAAGGGTGAAGTCTGGTGTTGTTGTTGAGGAGCGGGTTTGTAGATTTTGCCATTTGGCGCAAGGCAGCATGGCAGCGAGGGCGAGCAGTATTTGGTGCTCTGAAAGGAAGAAGATTTTTTTGTGTTTGCAGAGCGTGTGCTTTGGGAGACATGTAAGGGGGGACAGTTGTGAGGATGTGTTTATTTTTTTTTTTTTAATACCATCGCAGTGGAGGTCTGACTTGCTTCGCCTGTAGGGATGTAGAGAACGTTGTGCTGGGAGTGAGGAGGCTGGTGGCCAGAGGTTTTCTGAAGCTGTGATGATGTAGCTTGATATCATTATGGCTTCAAAAACCTCTCGGCCAATTAGCTTCCTCCATTTATGATCTCCAGTTCATAATTTTAGTTAAACAACACACTATTTAGGTACAAAGATTACCAAAGCACATTTCTTTCTGAGTGGTAGGACAACCAGTCAAAGCACAGACCATCAACTTATTTCCCTGTTTGAGCATGCACAGATTTTAAATGTTTTATTATTTGTGTGGGTAACTCATTAAACTTTTTATCAAACTAATGCATTTTTTGCTATACAAACTACAGGATGGTGAGCCTCACCCTGATCATGGGCAAACTCATGGAGACCATCCTAAAGGAGATGCTTGGGAGCTTCTTGGAGGCAAACGGTATCCAGGACAAACAGCAGCGTGGATTTGTCATGGGCAGATCATGCCAGACAAACCTGATAGAGTTCTATGGGTGACATGGAAACTGGACAAGGGCCATGCTGTAGACATCCTGTACTTGGAATTCAGTAAGGCCTTTGATTCAGTGCTGCATAGGAGATTGGGGGGGGGAGCTGGCATATGTGGTGGCAGGACCAAAAATGGTGACCTGGATCAGGAACTGGTTGAGAGGGAGACAGTAAAGGGTGGTGGGGGGGAACTCTCATCACTGAGAGTGGTGATGAGCAGGGTACCACAGGGAACTGTGCTGGAACAAGTACTGTTCAGGATTTTCATTAAAAAAAATCTTAGATTTGACAATAGAAGCATACAATAAGATTCAGGTATGCACTATATAAATAAGACAAAGTGTTTGTGATAGAGTAAAATGAGTATGTATTATAAGAAGGCACTTTGTATTATGCATTTATTTTTTGATATAGATAGTCACATTGAAAGTCTTATGCACTATCACTTTAAGCTGTCTGTATAAATTACCCTAGGTTTTGCATTTTGGAACTCCCCCCCCCTCCCCGAGGATGTACTGCATACGAAACCGGTCGGCATTCTGTAACCAGCTGTAACCATTATGGTGGCGTGCCTTTTAAATTTGTAATGAAGTTGCTTTTCTACCACAGCAGAGGAGTGCGGTTGTTTGCTGGCTCACTATTGTGATATTGTTACATCCAGCACCCTCCTAGCACAAGTGTGGCTGTTTTTGCTTTTCTGTCAGGATTTTCATTGCAGATATCTCGAATGGGATCCAGAGCATAATTAGTCTGTTTGCAGACAATACCAAGATGGTAGCTGTGGTAGATGACATGGAGTGGGGGAAGAGGTTGCAGGAGGACCTGAATAAGCTGCAGGAGTGGGCAGATAAATGGCAGCTGGGATTCAATGCCAAGAAGTGCAAGGCTCTGCACTTTGGAGCCCAGAACCAGGGGAGGGATTATCACTTAAATGGGGTTCAGTTGGGTTGCTCCACAGAAGAGAAGGATCTGGGTTGATCATAACAGGGAGCATGAACAACTCTGTTCAATGCAGAAGGGCAGCAGCAAAAGCCAACAGAATGCTGGGGTGTATAGCTAGAGGGATCTCCTCCAGAAGTAGGGAGGTTATCCTGCCCCTGTATAGGCCATTGGTCAGGCCCATCTGGAGTACTGCGTGCAATACTGGTGCCCGTTCCTGAAGAAGGACATCAGATTGTTGGAGGTGGTACAGCGTAGAGCTACAAAGATGATCCAGGGATTGGAGGGCAAGCCATATGAGGAAAGAGTGGGGGAATTGAATATGTACCCTCTGGAAGAGAGGAAGGACAGGGGAGAAATGAATGAGACCTTTAAGTACCTGAAGGGAATAAACAAGGCTAATACAGAGAGGATTTTACACATTAGAGAGGGAAGGGACACGAGAGAACACCAACTGAGATTGGAGGGAGGTAGATTCAGGAGCGAGATGAGGAAACATTTTTTCACAGAAAGAGTGGTGGACAAGTGGAGCTCTTTGCTGGTAAGGTAGTGGCCTGCAAGATGGTAGACAGCTTCAGAAGGGGTTGGGATAGGGTAAGGGTAAGGGGTAATAGGATGGGGGGGAAGGGAAGGGCAGCAGCATTATAAGGTGCTAGCCGCACACTCGAGCAGACTCCATAGACTGTGAGGCCTGTTTCTGCTGGCATTTTTGTATGTTCATAATGCAAACATTTATGCTTCTGCAAAAATTGTTATCTTTAGAATATTCGTTTTTGCTAATGAGCATGTGAGAAAAAACACAAATATTTTTACAAATATCTCAAAGATGGCATAAGGTAGAAAAATAAAAATTATGAAAGTGCACACTTTGGGCCAAACTCTATCAAACCTGAAAGTTTAAGATTCAGATCCAAACCACTTCCAAGTTATTGTGTGAAAAAAAATCTTAATTTTGGTAAATTTATGTGTATTCAACTTTCTAGAACTTTACCCCCGCTGAATCGACTACTACAAAATTTTCAGGATTCAGAGATCCTTGGACTAACTCTGCACATGCCACTTTTTAGGTAAATTGGTTGAATGACAGTCATACTGTTAGGGTGCAAAAGTGTGGTTTAATATAAAAATGCTTACTCAACCTTAATATAGAGGTGCCATTGTGCCTGTAAAATATACTTGTGCGGTTGCGTGAGTATAGTTAGGGTTGAGTGGAGTGTTCAGTGTTAAACTTCAATCTTTGCACCTTAATAACTTTGGGGGTGTTTGACAAAATTGCACATAATTTGGCATGTGTGGTAAGATCTTGAGACTTGGGAAGTTTTGTGATGGATGCTTAACCAGAGTCCGAGATCCAGAAATGTCAATAATACATAAAAAGCACAATTTCTTGCTCTAACCTACACCCAAGATGGTATGCAGTTTTGTTCAGAAATTTTAAAGCAGATGGGGCTTGTGCCAACGGTGTACCTTTCAAAGATTTTGTGAAAAAATAATCGGTTCCAGAGTTACAAGATTTTAAAAAATTAGCTTCTGAGCATGCTCAGTGGGGTTTTTGCGATAACCTTCTGATATGACTCAAAAATTCTTCTTTCATGAGCATTTTTGGTCCCAACTAATTGTATTTTTGGGTCGCAAGAATATTTTTTTAGGTCTTGATGGCTGCCGTCTTGTTTTATTTTCTGGGCAAAAAAAGTGAAAATATATTAATGGAAGTTATTTAGAAAACACAAGAATTTTACTAAACAGAACCCATTAAGCTCGATTCTGGTGTTTGTTGTTCAAGGTAAAAAGCTAGACATGCCTTTTTTGGACTTTGTTAAGATATTTTCCTGTCAGCTTAATGAGATGACTGGCTCTTGTGTTGCATGTTGAAAACTCTTTGGTTGTACTTAAATTTGTGACCCAAGAATTCCATTTTTGGTGCACATGAAAATTCTTTGGTTGTGCTTAAATGTGCCACCTACGAATTTGTGGCTTACCAAAAATGCTTGTTTTTCTGCCAGATTACTTCTTTGGTTAATGGGCAGACTGGGTGGGCCAAGTGGTCCTTATCTGCTATCAAATTCTATGTTTCTATGGTTGCACATTTAAGTGTGACTCAAGA
The DNA here is from genome assembly GCA_016271365.2 of Neoceratodus forsteri. Classification (NCBI taxonomy): domain Eukaryota; kingdom Metazoa; phylum Chordata; order Ceratodontiformes; family Ceratodontidae; genus Neoceratodus; species Neoceratodus forsteri. The sequence continues at coordinate 1,130,229,451 of CM057456.1, read as the reverse complement.
ATTTTTCAAGTGCACCAAAAATGCTTGTTATTCTGCAGGATTATTCTTTGGACACACATGAAAGTGTGACCGAAGAATTTTTATGGTAAACTAAAAAATAGAAAAAAAAAATTGTTTTTGTGTCGGGTAGAGATTTTAATATGCGGATGAAGAATTCTTCTGTCACATATTAAGTGTGACCCAATAATTTTTTGTGTGAACTGAGAAAACTGTTTTTGGGCCAAACAGAGATTTCAATATGCAGATGAAGTATTCTTTGGTTGCACACTTAGTGCAACCCAATATTTTTTTATGAAAATGTAAAATTCTTACTTTTTTGAACAATTGAAGATTTTGATGTATGATCTAAGAATATTTAAGGATTTTTCACAATATTTTAGTCCAAAATGTTGAATGTACTGTTTATGTGATCCTACTTTATGGGCAAGGATGGTCGGAGTTTTCAAATACAGGATGAAAGGTGATTTTGCTGTTGCTTTGCGAAACCACTTGGGATTTACCACATTCTAGCAACTAAGTTTAAGATGTGGTGTAAAAACACAAAACAAAACAAAAAAGTTGTGAAGAAACGTGTGCAGGGCCAGCCTTTGGCGCAGTAGGTAGTGCATTGTGATCATGTGCCAATGAGCTGAGTTCAGGGGCAAGCTCAGTGAGCCACCTGGCTGGGTCAAGGCTGAGGGGACAGTGCTGCAGTGTGGTACTACCCCCAGCCTAGGGAGGGTCAGTGCAGTGTTGGCCACACAGGCAACAAGTAACTATATAGTGAAGAGAAGTCTTCTTTTGGCATAGGGCCCAGAGTGTCTCGCACCTTTGCACTCATATCTGAACAGAACTACAGCTAGATGAGCTTTTGACCCCATGTCTCTGCATCTGTAGCCTCATGAAATAGCAGGGCCCAGAGGGCTATGCTCTTCTGCAGGCAGATGTGTTCTTCCCTTGGTGTAGGGCACAAAGGGCTCTGTGTGTCTCCATCTGTTCATGCAAGTCCTGAAGGGACCTGTGTGACCAAGGAGATGACTCCACTATCTCAAAAAGAAAGGCAATTCATTGCAAAAAAGAAACTGTACTAATACACCAGTTAGAATTCATCTTAACCCCACAAAAGTAGGGAAATATAGCGGTAGGGTTTCCATCCCTGACTCCCCACCTTCCCAAGCAGCAAAAGGACAAGACTACACAGGCAATGACAGACCGCCATCATCAGGAAAAACATAACAACATAACAACTGTTTCCAGATGACACAAATGCAGTAGTACTGATATGCTTCCTTTGTGGGTTTGTATCTGTGGCTGCAGAAGGGGACCTTCGCTTATGTAGCCAGAAGTGTGTGTGTACAGAATGCCTTACAGTGTGCATTAGTGCCTGTGGCTACTGAAGTGCTGGCCCCATACACATATGAAAAAGAAGCCAGCAGAAGAAGGCCATTTGGTCTATCAAGTCTGCTTATGTTGCAGGGTTTGCAGCTTGAGCTACAGTCCCTGCCCCCTCTCCCCACTCCTCCCATCCTCCCTACCCATGACCCTTACCCTCCCCCAATACCAGACCCAACCTCTCTTAAAGTTGTCCACTATCTTCCATGAGACTACCTCTTCTGGCAGTGCATTCCCAGTGTCCACCACCCTCTCTTTGAAGAAATGCTCCCTGACCTCCCTCCTAAACCTCCCACCCTCCAGCTTAAGACTGTTACACAGAATAACTGTTGTCATTTGGGTATCATGCATTTGTATCAGTGGCTGCAGGGGCATGTGCTGCTGTGGACAGAAGTAGTGTGATTTGAATATTGTGGATTTCTATCTGCAGCCTGAAGTGAGAGTGTACTGCATGTCTTGCAATGTGCAAACCCCAGATATGAATCCATGAAGGAAGCACATTAGTGCTGCTACATTTATGTCATCTGGAAACAGTTGTATGCTGTTTATATTACCTGATGATGGCAGTCTGTAGATGGTTGTGTGATCATGTACTTTTGCTGATTGGGGTAGGGAGTAATGGTTGGAAACCCTAACACCACATTTTCCTACTTTTGTTGGATCAAGTTGAGCCACAACTGGTGCATTAATGCCATTTGTTGCAATCTCTCTCTCTCTCTTTCTCTCTATCCATCTATGCAGTTACAATTTGCAAAAAAAACTGTGTTAATGCACCAGTTAGGGTAACGTAGTGCCACAAAAGTAGGGAAATGTGGCATTAGGATTTCCCACCCTAATAACATCCCACCCACCCCCAAGTAGCAAAAGGAAAAACCATTAGGGATTGGGGTCTCCAGAGCTTTGGTGAATCAGTGGTGGGGTCTTCCCTGTGGGCTGTCAGCCCTAATGCCCACCCCATTCTGTGAGCAAACAACATCACACATGATTTCCTTTCTCCACATAGGGATAACGGGGGGTGGGAGGAGCATTAGGTTGACAACCACAGAAAACCCACCACTGATTCACCAAAACTCTGGAGACCGTAAATCCTAATAGTTTTCCATTTGCTGCTTGGGGTGGTGTGGGTGTTAAAACCCCTAAAGCCACATTTCCCTACTTTTATGGTGTTAAGTTACCCTAACTGGTGCATTAATGCATTTTTTTGCAAATAATTTCCTTACTTTTTCAGATAGTATATTCAGATTCTCATTTGCCTGTGGAAGTGCAGGGCCATCTGGGTCCTATGCTCCCATCCTTCCATAGATGCATACATATATGTTGCTATGGTGCTTGCATTTCAGACAAAACAGCAACCAAATTGCCAGCATACTCTTGATATTACCCCACCTCATGAACGCTGTGCTGAGAATTTTCAAATCCTCACAGAAACGTAATTCCACACCACCACAATGTAATTCTGTGCCACAAGTGCAAAAACACATTTTGGCTAGGATGTGAAAAATGACAGCTGTCATGCTCATGATGTGATGTGACAAAATGGCTATGTTGAAAATTTGGGTTAAAAACATTTAAAATTACCAAAGTTACGAGCAAGCATTGTAAAATGTCATTGCAAGTGCCTAACTTAGCCATTTTTACATATTTTGACTCCAACTTATCAACATAGCCTTCTTATGACCCCCACCTCATGAACAAGGGTAGTGAAAATGTTCAAATCACACCCAAAATGTGATTTCGCTAAACGACCACAAAATCGTCTTTTGGGCTGGATTTGTGGAATTCCACTGAAATTGTTCATGAGGTTGGGTCCCAAAAGGCCATGTTGAAAATAGAGCATCAAAATATGCAAAAAAAGGCCAAGTAATGCATCAGAAACCCCCCACTGAAATACACTGAGCCACCTTTACCTTAGTTTCTTATATTGCAGTTGCCAGTTCCAGCAGCAAGACATGTCTTCAATCAGAGAGTAGAGCTTCACCCTGGGACCTGTTCGGGTATGTTAGGGGGTGTGGGGTGGTGGGTGCTCAGTGGGAGGTCATGGGTGATCGGTGAGGGACATTTTTTTTTTTTAACAGGTTTTAAAAGACATCTCACAGCTCTCCCTCCAGCCTGTCATCCACCCCATTAAGCATGGGCCAAGTCATTCTGCAACCTTGTTCATCAAGAATTTAACCAGAAAGGAGGCATATTCATGCCCTACCTAAACCCCAGGACTGGCAATATGGGCAAGGGTAGAACAAGGGAGGAAAACAACCATCAGAGCACAGCCACAGGATACTAAATAGTAAACTTGAACATGGGTCCACAAAAACACCACAAATCTGTAAGGTACTCCATATTAATGACTTTAGGATAAAGGCTGTCCTGTATGTTCCCTGTCTATAGCTGCATGCTTTTGCAGGGGAAGGTTCCAGAGGTCTGTACTATTTCAGCTCCACAGAATGAGGGAACACCAAAGATCAGTACATACTTTAGAGATGTCTACTTATTCTATGATTGAAAATACCATGCCAAGAGCTGCTGCGATGTATAGCCCCTGAAGATGGAATCAGGGCTCTGTTGTCTATTGAACAGAGTAAAGGATGACTACAGGTATTTTAGGCATCCCTGACTGGAGATCTGAAGTAGGGTTGGCAACCAAAGACAGCACAATTCCGTCCTCATCTAGAAAACAGATGCACACCCAGCGGTGTTGCAAAATAGTTCCCCTTCTCATTCCCTGCTGAGCCATGTGACCAGTACAGGCTTGTTGGAAGCGTGGTGCTGGTGGACCTCATGTCATTTACTATTGTAAGTATCAAAAGTATCCGTGACAGGGCCACTCCTTATGGTAGACTGTCAACACCCCCTAAAGCCCTATGATTAAGTACCTTTTTGAGCTGAACCCTTGCTAAGTCCATGGTAATCCAGGAATGCATATCTGTCTGGGATCTACTTAAGGTAAGCAAAATCTCCATCACAGAGAAAAGGGAGGGGGGAGGAGAGAATCAATGTGGTGGGGGGAGAGGGAAGAATAAGGAGGCCCCATTCACTTCCAGCATGTGAGGAAGAGATTACCGCTTACAATGCAGTCTGGACAGAAACAACCTGAACAGGTGTGATGAATTCTCTACTGCTTAAAACTGAAGGTATTCTATGTAACAGACAGCCACTGTCAGTTCTGTCTAGATGCCAGAAGATGAGCAAATGACAGGGATTCACTATAGCCAGCAACTTAACAGTGAGACCAATGTGGCCAAGGTGCAAGCAGTGGGGGGGCAGATATAGCAAAAAATTATCACTACATTATACAGTATGTCATTAAAAGCAGAGCTTGGCACTGTCTCATTGCAAAGTAAAGATCCTTTACATACTTTAACTAGCTCACACTTATGACCAAGTGCTCCAATTCAGTTCCATGTCATAACAGCTAAAATACAAACGCGACTCACACAACAGCTAGTACATATCGCCAAAACCTATTATTGTCCTTATTTTTGACTACTGTGATGTAATCTACAGTGCTGCTCCCAAATCCGCCTTATCCAGATTGGACCTCCTCTTCAACTCTTTCTGCCGCTTCGCCTCATGATCTCTATCACTCTGTCTTTCTCTTCTCTTACTAATCGGTGCCTCTCCCACTGCTCCAAATTCATCTCTAAATTCTGGTTTGACTCACTTCCTTCCATTTGTCCTCCTCTCTCTCTCTCTCTCTCTCTCCTCCTTCCTCTCCTGCTCACTCCCTCAGATCCACTGACTCATGCACCTTTGTGATCCCTTACTGTTCTGCCCTCACAGGCCAATCTGCCTTCATACACAGTTTCCTCAAAATCTGGAACACCCTCCCTCAACAAATTCATTATTCTTCCTCCCCTCACTCCCTCTCCTCTGCCCTTCATAATTTCCTTTCTTTTAACTGTACCTGTTTTCCACAATCTTAACAATACCAGATCTCTTTTTTTTGTTTTCATTTTCCTCCCATAGCTGTGACTGTTTTTATTTTCAGTTGACACTCTTGCACAATTATGGGCACATTAACTGTATTTAATGTTATCTGTTACACTCCCAATAGTTACTGTATAATATGTATTTTGTATATAGTTACTGTATTATATGTTTTTATTCTTGCAATTCTGTCGTAGTTGCACTTACACTGTAAGTGCCTGTCATGTATTGAATTATATGTATACTCCCTGTTCCCTCTCCCCCAGGTCACACTGGGAGACGAACAACCTGTTTTTCAGTGTGCCTTCCTTGTGAAACATTTGAATAAATAAATTAAACCAACATAGGCACAGAACCCACATCTGCACCTATCATAATGGTGATGACAAGCAAACTAATGTTTAATGCAGGGGCTACACCCCTGCACTTCCTTTTGTGGGTCAAGCTCCCCACACCCACAATATAAATATAATCAACTCGGGGGCATGGGGGACACTGAACAGGGGAAACCAGGGCTGAGGCAACAGACCAGAAAAAAAATTAATCAGCAACCCCCACAGAGTTGCAAAATAATGTCCGAAGGCAGTCCCTAACCTGGGACCATCAGCACTGCAGGCAGCGTCTCCACCCGCCATTGCAGGTGACCAGCTCAGCAGTAACAGGCTGCACTGATGTACTTAACCTACACCAGCACATACAGCCTGAACATTCGCCATTGCTATAGTGTTCCTCCTCCCTCACTATTCCAACATTCTCACTACCCTTTCGCTACTATGACGTCTGCGCAAATTGAGTGGCTCTTATTTGAGTCACTCAGTTTGGTTTGCTATTATAAAGTGCTATCCTCCAGCTCTTGGCATAAGGTAGGAGTGCAGGGAGAAGCTGTTCTACTAGCCCTGCTACTCACCGTATCCCTAGTGATTCCCATTAAATGAATTATCACACAGCAACACTTCAAGTACGCAGACACACATAAAAAGATGAACACAGTCGGGAACAGACAAGCAGCAGATTATCCAAAAAGTCTTGCCCGCTAAGAGATTAAGAACTGCAACAAAATCACTCCCTAGGAGAAAACTACTGTATAGTCACTACCTCTGGACACCAGTAGCTCTGTAAGTGAGGGAATAATACATATGTTAAAGCCTGTAATAGCAAATGGAGTGCATCATGTTTACCAGCTAGCAATTAAAAGTAAAAAAAAAGACATAAAGAAAAGCCACTGGTTTCTGCGCTGTTGCAGCAGTTCCTGGTTCCAGATGTCTTGAGCGATGTCTGCCCAGGACATTTGGGACTCCTGTCCCGCCACCTCTATACTTGCTTGGGCAACACAATGAGTATACTTCAAGTCATAAAAATGGTAGAAGCTTCGGACGTTAGTGTCGCCAGGCTCAGTCTTTCTGGGGGTGAGCTAGAAGGAGACAAGTCCTTGTTGTAGTCTCTAGAACACCTGCTTCTGTTAGGAAGGGGTCTACTCTGAGTTCTAGTTGTATTGATAGTAGCAAGACAAATATCATTTTTCCTATTTCTGTCCCTCCTCTTTTTGTCACATCTCTGGAGCAGCAGTACTGTAGAGGGAGATGGCAAATATGTGGCACTGTCCATCTGGTGAGGATCAGGCTGCTGACCAGGATTTGTCTGGCAATGGTGTCAAGTTGACACCCCAGGTCATCTGAGCAAAAGCGAGTGCTTCATCAGCACTGGTTAGAGATGCAGCGAATTAAAAATCCACCTGCGAAGTGGACGCGAAGTGACCACTTCGCGTCCGTGGATCACAACGTGAAGTGGACCCTGTAAAGTGCTCACTTTGTGTTATCATTACCACTTCGCATTCTCATTATGCCTTAACGTGAAGTAAGGCGAAGTGAGAAGAAAATAGGCACATGACATGGCCTGCAGTACTGTAAGTCACATGCTTTAGCTAGGCAGGAAGGAAGTGAGTCAGAGAAGCAGTTTCACTTTCTCCTTTGCATTTGTACAGGGAGAAAGCAAAATTGTTTTGTAAGAGGAGTTTGCTTGGCTCATGGAGTCGTTACTGCCAATCCAATTCAAACAGCTTTTGTAAAAGCTATTTTATTTAGTGTTTGTATTATGTTAGTGTTTTTTGGTTCGTGAATTTTTTTGTATAAGTTTTGTTTTTGTTTTGTGTGTGTGACTGACTGTGTGTGTGTGTGTGTCGTCCCGTGGATCCAGGAGGATGGAGGGTCAGGTTGGAGTTGGGGAAGGTGAGTCGCTGTCACGTGGGAGCATTAGAAGGGGAGGAGTGCGGACCCGTGGGGGCCGGGGCGGCTGTGTTATGTTGGACCGCTCCAGACTCCTGGCCAGTGTTGCTTCCCCTGCAAAAGCAACAGGAGGAGCAGCAGCAGCACCAATGCCAATGCCACTGGTGGCTGTTGCTCATCCAGCTTCTCCACCACCACCACCACCACTAGCAGAAGCTGTTGGGGCTCCAGCAGCACCCCGTCCACCACCTCCACAGCCACAGGAGGTGGCCTCGGCAATAGTGGTTGGTGGTGGGACTTGTGCCCACCAAGTGCGTACTGTGTCTGGTCCCTCCCGCAGCTCCCCAGTATGGGAGTTTTTTAATTGTGTAGGGGAGACAGCACAGTGGTGCAGTGCCATGTGTGTGGTGTGATGGTGCACCGTGGTCCCCCTGGGACACATTTGGGGACCGGTGGCCAGCGCACCCACATGATGAATCACACAGGGCAGAGTGGCAGGCTGCCACGGAAGGGGCCATGCGTCCACCTGATGGCCCTTCTGTGGCAGTGGTCGAGGGTGCTGCTGGGGTGGGAGATGTGCCTCGTAGCAGTCACCACTGCAGCAGGAGGAGGAGAAGGGCTATATCAGGTGCACCACCACTGCCACCACAGCCACCAGCACCACCCTGTCCACCACCAGCCCCACTACCTGGATTACCCACTGCAGTGGACCCCGGCACAGTCCCTGTTAGCCAGTTTGACTTCCTCCTGGTGTGGGCAGCACTGGAGGAAAACAACAAGTGTTTCATTAATTTGGAGCAGCGGGTTACCAGAGTGGAAGCACAGCAGCAGAAAATACTTTCAGTGTTGCACCTGCTGCTGGACCACCACAGCATCCCACGGCCATAGTAAGTCCAGGTATTGCTTTCTGCCCCCCACACCCACCCCCACCTCCTGACCCCACCCCACTACTGTGTTGTACTTTTGTTGTGTGTTTTTGTTTGTTATTATTAAATCATATACATTTTCCCTTCCAGGGAAACCTTTCTTGCACCACATAGTGCAATAATTTTTTTTGAAAGCAATGCGTAAATGCATTACAGTAAGTCATGTGACAGAGGCATTCCCATTCTGAAAATCTGCCCACATTCTGCCTCCCTTCTCAGCAACATTAGGACATGATGGCAGGGAGAGCGCGTGTGCGTGTTCCTTACAGCGAATATCGGAATGTGCAGGTTTGCGAATGTTTCTTTATGTTAATGGTCAGTTTGTTGTGAAATGTGTGGCCACGTTTCCAGTAAGAAGAGCCTTGGTAGTGGAAACATCCCACATTTCACCACAATGTCAACCTTATAACATTAGGAAACATTGCTTGGGATAGCTGCTGCACATTCAGTATAGTGGAGCATGCACCTGCGCTCCCCCTGCCATCACGTCTTAACGTTGCTGAGGAAATGTGGCACAAATGTGGGTTGCTTTTCAAATTGTTAATTCCTCCGTCATGTGACTCACTGTAATGAAATTATGGGTGATTTTCACAGACATATATTGCACTCTGTGGAGCAAGAAATATTCCAGTGGTAGTAATGCCCCCACATATTAATTTATGTGCATCACCATAACTATGTAATGTGGTGACTGTCTGTAAAACAGCAGCAGTTCAACAATCTGTTGATAACTCTGACCTATATTTTTTAATGCCGTGTTACAACTTCCTTTACTTACATCCTGACTGACTGGAATGATACGATAATTTGCAGTAGTTGAGTGTGCTGTACTACCTTTTTTCATGTGTGAAATAATGAAAGGAGCATTCCTTTTATATTGGTGCTGCTGACAGTGAGTGTGACCAGGTCTTTGTCATTGTTTTCCTCTGCTTTTCTCCATCACATCAAGTAGTTGTCATATATAACTTCTGTTGTTAACTAACAGTTATGCATCAGTCAGTGTTTTATATGACACCACGGAACAATAGTTATTGAAAAGCAGCTGCAAATAAATACAAAGCTGGTCGGAAAAATATTGGAAGACGTGCTCATTTTGTTTTCATACATGAAAAAAGTAGGAGTAAGAGAAGCAGACATAAATTGTGAGAAGAATCGCATCATTCAAGTCACTGAAGACTCGCATGTAAGTACTGGTTGTTCTGGCAATTTAAAGTAGCATAAAAAAGTAGAGTTCAGAACTTTGAGGACATTCTTGCAATGCTGCTTTAATTGTAAAAATGTCACTATGACATCATGACTATGAGCTCACAGCAACAATCACAGAACACACAAAAGTGGCACAGAGTCCCCAGATTTTTTCTGCAGGCCCACAATGTATCCTCCTTGTGTGCAGAAAATTGACAAGTAGTATCGAAGTGAAAAGAGACTGTTTCAGCACATACAAAGTCCCACAGAATTAATGGCACACTCAGTCATGCGCGCAGTGTTGGGACAGAGTCTACAGATTTTTTCTGCAGGTCCACAATGTGTCCTCCTTGTGTGCAGAAAATTGACAAGTGGTAATGAAGTGAAAAGAGACTGTTTCAGCATATATCCTGTCCCCAGTATAAAATGATGACTGTGAAGTTTGTGTTGCATGTCCAGTGCGTTGTACGAGATGATTCCACCAAATGAAATGTGATCATCTCAACTGTATTGAAAGGTGCCCTTTGGATGTACACTAATAGCAGCCTTGGTGAGTAGATATATATATATAGTTGTGTATTTTGTAGGTGATGATGAGGGGGGTTGAACTTGACATGGGCATGTACTCATGCTGTTGTTCTGCATCACACAGGTGACTCCAAACTGTTGCTGTGCACATTCCGGTGCTCAATGAGAATTTTTTGCACTTAAATGGAAACAGATCACTCTCAAGCACATGAAGGTAAGTATTTAATTTTTTGGGGGTGGGGAATCATATTTTCAGTTTTGTCTGTAATGGTTTCTTATTTTATTACTTCTTCACAGATTTCATCAGCATCCTTCTAGAGTCCGGTTGTTGTTAATGACGGTCATGGTCATCGAATGAAATGACTTCTGCAGGTTGCATGTGTGCCCAAGCTCGGGTCGGGGAAGGGGTGTGGCTGATGTTAAAGAACTTTTTTGGATAAGGCGACTTTGATAGAACAACAAAGTATCACAAATTTTCCTAAAAAAAGAAATGAATGACTGCTTAAAAGTTACAACTTCATTGTCATGTATCCCTCCCTGGTTCTCAAATCTCAATCTCTATTGGCAAGTTACATTTCAGAGACATATCTTGTCAACTACTAAGACAACCAGTTGTGTGCAATATTTGCAGCAGTCTTTACAAAGCAATGAAACAGATGAAATAAAATCTTCATACTTACCAGAATGGATTTCACATGGACATTACATTGGTTCCTCTCTGTACGGTATAGCTACAGCATCTTTCCCAACGAGTAATAGCGATGGAGCCTGTTTTTGTTCTCCTGTAAAAGAAACAAAAGAAGTGTACTGTATGTGTTTTGCCACTGCGGCTCTGAAAAGCTACAGAAAACAAAACAGACAACTTAAGGAAGTGAGGCAGCATAGCAAACATGAGTGCACATACTCACTTTATGGTTTAAATATTAAGAAGCTGGTGGTGGTAGTGCACTGGTGGACTGCTGGTCCATGGGGGGTAGACAGACTTATGGTGGCAGACTTGCATAACATCAGTCCCGGTGGTGGTGGTGGTCCGTGGGGGGCAGATAGACTCTAGGTGGCAGACTTGCATAACATCAGTCCCGGTGGTGGTGGTGGTGGTCCATGGGGGGAAGACAGACTCATGGTGGCAGACTTGCATAACATCATTCCCGGTGGTGGTGGTGGTCCATGGGGGGCAGACAGACTCGTGGTGGCAGCAGAGTTGGATAACATCAGTCCCAGTGGTGGTGGTGGTCCATGGGGGGCAGACAGACTCATGGTGGCAGACTTGCATAACATCAGTCCTGGTGGCGGTGGTGGTGGTCCGTGGGGGGCAGACAGACTGATGGTGGCAGCAGAGTTGGATAACATCAGTCTCGGTGGTGGTGGTGGTCCATGGGGGGCAGACAGACTCATGGTGGCAGACTTGCATAACATCAGTCCCGGTGGTGGTGGTGGTCCGTGGGGGGCAGACAGACTCATGGTGGCAGCAGACTTGGATAACTTCATGTCCTGTTTATTCGACCCCTCCCACACTCCCCTCCCCCCACCTCTGGCCCTTTTTACATCCATTTTCTTCCAGTCCTGTTTCATATACATATGTGTATATATATATATATATATATATAAATACATACACACTACGCACACATATACATATATATATATATATATATATATATATATATATATATATATATACACACACACACACACACACACACACACACACATATACACACACATATATATATATACACACATACACACATGCATACACATATGTATATATATAATAGATAAACCACTCTGAGGTGTGCGGTTGCACTCTGATAAATGCATGCCTTAGTGTGTGTTGTTACTCATGAGGCCACAAGCCGAGTGCGTCAACTACCCAAGGCGTGCGTATATCAGAGCGTGACTGCACACCTCGGAGTGGTTTATCTATCTTATAAAATGTCAAAGTTGTTTTAGAGGGGCGTAAAAAGTGCAGGTGTGTGGTCGCGCTCTGATATACGCATGGTCATGTAATGCTGTTCAGCCAAATATTGCTGTAATTTCCCTACCCATTTTACATATATATATATATATATATATATATATATACACACACATACATACACATACATACATACACATACATTATCTATATATTATATATGTAACCCCCCCTGTTACCGGGGGTTACTAATGTCCCAGTAAGACCTAGTGGTAAGCAGGGAAGGCAGCTTGTGAAACTCCAGTTAAATGGATTTCACACTGTCTCACTCTTTTCTCACTCTCAGTTGAGACAGAGGGATGACATCACCATAGAACTCTCGCAGCTGCATGAGCCACACCGGAATCTTCAGTTGGGAGTTAGGTTAGAATGTTGGGAGTTTTTGAAAGGACTTGTGTTTGAGTAGTCTTGAAGAGGAGCACAGCAGTCTGTGCACAGGCTCTTGGAGCCTAAAGCTCTGATATAGAACTACTGTTAGGGGAGGTGTGTGTTTCCAAGAGGAACACAGTAAGCTGTTCATGAAGTGGTGGAGACCACTGTTACTGGTCCCTGTACCCCATCCCTGAGGGGATGGGGGTGGAAAGGTTTGTCTGTCATTCCAGGGGCAACCCTCCTGGTTCTGGCTAGGGAAGAAGCTATCTTATTCCAAGTTGTGCTGCGGCACCAGAATCTGTGGGGATGAGATTCCTGTGAAGAATCGCCTGTGGGGCACCTGCAATCAAAGGGTGAGTTCTGTCTGACATAGGGCCTATGTTTTACCTGAACTGTTGTAAAGTAGGGCTTGGACTGCTTGATCAGTGGGAGGCCTAGAGTAATGGGCTAAGCCAAGTAAAAGTATGTTCAAGTCCAGCACAATGGGAAAGCAATGACAAGTAGAGGAAATATGACATGCATTCACCCTTTAATCTACATTGCCAAGCTTTACTGAAAGAGATGTTTAATGTCCAGAGAAATGGCCGGGTATAAATTGTGGAAGCAAGAGGTGGGAGGCCCCCCATCAGTAGTAACCAAATTCACCTCTACGGATTTGCTCTGTGGCACTCTTACTTTCTCTCAAGTACTTGACCAGTGCCTGAGGAAAGTATCCAGACGTGGGATTAAAAGGAAGTTTCCCTTAAGGAGTCGAATGCTCTTAGGTGGTGTAGGGAGCCACCAGAAATTGTTTCCATGACAAATAGAAGGTGTTCAAGTGGCCGGCAGGGGGAGCTGAGCCAGGGAAATCCCAGAGTAGTGTACAAGTTCGGGCTGTGTACCCAAAGCAGTGTGCAAGTCTGGGCTGTGTGCCCAGTGGGTTCAGAACCTGAGGGCTGAAGTGTTGAGGAAGTGTTCTGATTCTTTTTAATCTGCATTACCAGAAGTGTAGCACCATGGGGGTCCATCTATGCTTTGTTTGTTCTGCTTGGATGTGAATAAAACCACACTTTAGAATCCCATTCCTGATATTGGACATTACAGTTATTGCTTCCTGTGTTCAGATTTACTTGGGTGCCCCTGTGCAGAGTAGCCAAACCTAGCCCTCGTGCCGAGTAACCTATTCCTCCCCGAACCCAGTCCCCACCTGGTACTGCTGTCAGATTCAAACAGCATACCACCTGTTATTTGCAAAAAGGCAAGGGGGTGGGGGTTACATATACACATATGCCTCTTTTTCATACTTTCCCCCTTTTTTGCTTCAATTTCATTTTCAGCCGACCACTCCAGCTGTTCCCCACCACCTTGTAGTGTGTTTCACAAACTTCTCCTCTTGTTTTTTGTACCTCGCTGCCATCCACCTTTGGCAGTATTCGCTTGTCCCAACAACCTCCCCCTTCAAAACTTCTTACCCTTTGCAGAGCGGGTGGTAGGTCAAGAACTAAAGAGTGGCAGCAAAAGAGGCTGAATGCCTCTGTGCAGCCCCTTAAAAACCCCAAAACCTGACCCCTCCCATTTTTCCCTTGCCCTATCCCTTTTCAGCCTCCTCTGTCTTGCCCCTCCCCATTTGTGATGTTACCTTGTGACTCACTGCTCGTGGCCCTTCCCCTTCCCTCCCTTGCTCCCTCCTCATTTCTCACTTACTGCTTACCCCTGTGAGTAAGCCATTGGGCGGTGCAGCCAAGACAACCTGGTCTGCCTCAAAACAGGCAAACTCCATTGTCCTGGATTCTACCCATCCCAATTATGACAGACACCCAAAATTTTGTAATGCTCAGATTGGCAATTAATTTATTTTACAATCCATTCATATACATTTCAGAATCATTATTTCCATTACATCAGAACCATTCAACATTGTGATTATTCAAATATTTACATCCTTCCACATTCTATTCCATTTCTTTATAAATTCCATCTCAATTACATATCCTCCTTTTCTTCTCCATCCTTCTTCCTGCCTCCCAGGTGTAAACCTAGGAGACTTCTCTGCTTTCTGGAGGTAAACGGTGTAGACTGTTACTGCTTTTCTCAATTGATGCTGTTGTCTTTCATGTCCTGTTTATTCAACCCTCTCCCATACACCCCCCACACCCTACCCTTGGCCCCTTTTTACATCCATTTTCTTCCCATAGCCTGTCTCCAGCCTGCGTTGGATGACAGGCATTCCCCCCCTTCTCATTTTTCTTTCTGCCTTCTCCAAGCCTCTATGAATCCCATGATTTCTGTATTGAACATATCTACCTCCAAATCTGACAGGGGGACCCCATCCAATTGATAAAAGTCATCTACTCTTTCTTTCACTCCCCTCAGGATGACCTGCCTACCCCCATGGCCCAGAACAGTGTGCCTACCCTCCTGTTCATCTTTTGTCTGTCTCTCTCAATAGCTATATGGCTGTGTTCATTCTGCCATACCCTTCTCTGTATTATGTCAGACCACACCAGTGCAACCGTGGGCCACCATTGCTTAATCTTTTTTAAGATCATGTTTTATTTGTAAGTAAGTGTCCAACCAGGGCCTGGATCCAGTGTTGTTTCTCCCAAGATGTACAATGTTCATATCCGGCGTGGAGCATATATCCCTCATTTCCTGCAGAGTGGGTAATAGTTGTGCCCATTTCATCCCTGAATTCCTTTCCATGACAGACTACACTGTCTGACATCCTGATACAGCTGCTTGCCCCCTGCTTTCCTCTCGGCTCTCTTCCTGCACAGTAAATATATGAGTGGCTGCATATCCATATTTCCATGCACTGTCTGTGTCCTAGTAAGGAGACAAAATGATAAATGAGCAGCGTTCTATTTCTCCCAAAATTTCCTCCCCCCTGCCCCATTGCTCTCTCTCTCTTCTACCTTACAACTTTTATTTTCTTACAAACCTTAACCTGTAAGACAAAAGAAAATTGGTTAATAACTTATTCATTTGGGAGTCATATGTATGTCTTATAACATTCAGACTTCCAACATCCAATCTTCTGTACCCACTCTATGGATCTCTCTTCTGCAGCGGCCTGTGACGCCACCCCAATTCTGAAAGAATGAGATGAGTACTTTGTCGAATTCTCTCCCAGAAATGTCATGCCTTTTTCAGGATGGCTATGGTCTGATAACACGTTGACTCCTTTCCCATCCCCATGAGTAAATAGTTGACCCTGCTTTTTGTGTCTCGTTGTGGTGGAAGCCCAAAAAGCTTGGACAGAACATAATATTGGATTGCTGTGCAGCCTTGCTGTGCAGTCTCAGGGTCACTAAACACCCTTTTCCCTATTGATCCATCTTGGACCTCTTGAGTAATATGTGAATCTGACCCAACCCCCACATTACATCATCCCACCCTAGGCCCCCGGAGTCCTCTCTCTTCCTGTGCCCTACCTTTTTGCTCACTCTCAGGGCTCCAGAAAACATTACTAAATATATGGCTTGGAATAAAGTGGCCTCATCTCCCGTGTTACATATCGTGGGTAAGATACTCACCAACCTGCCCAACAGTTGACCAAAACAGGGCGCCTGTCATCTGTTGCCCTCTGCTCAGTGGCGGAGCTGGGGGGGCTGGGGGGGCAGTCGCCCCTCCTGGCTGCCCCTGTCTGAGTAGTGGCACCCCGCCACCATCTTTATTCACTGTTTAGTGCCCATTGTGGAGCCCTTGATTGACTGAATGGCCCCCCCTGGCTCCCAAATGCTTCCAAACCTGGCTCCGTCTCTGCCTCTGCTTCAGGCGCCCCCAGCCTTGTAATATTCGTCTAATGAACATGTTCTTAGTTGGGTCAGGCCAACCTTTTAAGCTGCATACTATGCTGATCACTGCCAAATGGACTCTTATTGTGGCATGCGCTAGGCCCTGTTCCCACTGGTAAACTATGAACTTTCACACTTGCTGTTCTGTGACCAGCACACTTACCTCCATGAGGTGCAACTCCCTGAATGTTTGAAATGCCCGCCAGGGCCCTACAAATGCCTTCAAGGTCCTGGACACCCGGGAATTGTGAAACAGCAGTTCAGTTCCTTCCTGCCAATGTCCCAAATGTTCGATGGAAAAGGTGTTTTCTGTCTCTCTGCCTTCTGGGCAAAGGCCCAGAATCAATCCAGCTGCAGATGGGAAAGGCTGTCGGCTAAGGTGTTCTGTACCCCATCAGTATGCCTAGCCCTAAAATACATGTTCAGCTGTAAACCCCCAGCACTATTTGGCATAACACCCTCAGTACTATTTCTGATTTTGCCCCTCTATTGTTGAGTATGTCCACGACTGTTCTGTTGTCACACCAGAAGGTCACCTTTTGATTATGGAGCTCTTCACCCCATAACAAGGTGCAAACTCAAATTGACATGATCTCCAACAGTGTGATGTCCCTTGTCAGTCCCCCTTTATCCACTCGTTGGGTCATGGCACAGAGAACCATTTTCCCCGGAAATATCCCCCCATGCCTTAACCTCCTGCCGCATCCGTGTGCAACTCTAGGTCTGTGTTGTAGACCCAGTTGTCTTGCCAAAAGGACCACCCATGAAAATCTGTATAAATTCGTCCCATACCCATAAGTCGTCTTTCAGGCCCTTGTAATGTCAACCCAGTGGTGTGGTCTGGTAGCGCCTCTAGTTGCCTGGGCCAGGTGTCTGGTAAATGCTCGCCCTGCACCAATGGCCCTGCAGGCAAAATTGAGGTGCCTCAACAACTGTTGCACCTATCTTAACTGCACCCTCCTTCTGTTCAAATGCACCCCTATGAGATCCTTCAATCGCTGTACTTTGTTGTCAGGCAAATGTAACATCTTTGCTTGTGTGTCAATCTCTATTCCCCAAAACTCTATCATTCTTCTGGGTCCTCCATTTTGTCCGGCACCTGCAGCACCCCTAATTCATGACACAAGTCTTGAAAACAGGATAACATGCATTCTGCTTCTTGTTTTCCTTTTCCTATAAGTAGAAAGTCATCCAGACAGTGTATGACTTTTCCTGTACCCTGTCTTTTGCTGCAAAATCCACTGAAGGTGCATGCTAAATAATTCAAAAGTGGCACAGGCCATGGAGCACCCCATAGGCATGGCTTTGTCAAAGTAATACTGCCCATCCATCTTAAAGCCTAATAGGTCCCAGTCATCCGGATGTACAGGCAGCAATCTAAATGCTAACTCCTTGTCCATCTTGGTCAGTCATGCCTCTGGGTTGGCCCTGATAATCTGTACTGCTTTCTCCAGTCTGGCATAAGACACCCTGCTGTCCTTCTCATCAATATAATCATTGACTAATCGTGGTCATCGGGACATGCTCTCCTATCCTCATGCCTGGGGCACTGATTTCTTTTGTCCCCATCCCCAACCCTGGCCCATCTGTGGGTTTCTCCTCTCCCCTCAGCATGACCTGACCTGCCTTATTATCAGACAGAGCTTTTTCCAGCTGCCCCTAACCACCCGCCACCAAGGAACTAATCATCTGCTCCATGTAATCTCTTGTACTGTCCCTGAAAGTCACCACTCTGTTACCTGTTTATGGGAATGTTCCCACTGTAGGTGCCAGTCCTGGCCTAGGCAGTTCTGTTGGGCCTGGGGCTATTGGGCTTACTGGTTGTTGCCCTGGTGGCTGAGATTCAGCTGTGGCTAGAGTGGTGAGCAGTCTAGGCACTGGAGGAACCACTGGGATGGGATCTGGTGCCAGCAAATGAAGGGGCTCAGGATGAGGCAGAGGCACAATGGGTGTGCTTGGGTGTGGCCAAGCTGGGTTGGCAGGCTGGGCAGGTCCAGCCAGTATAGGAGGTAGCCTCTCCAGGCTACTTGGCCTAGTTGGGGGTAATTTTCCCTTTCCCCTCTGCTTCTCTCAACCTTACACTTTTCTCCTGTCCTCCAGGGCTCCATACCCTCCACCAATTCCTTCACTTTGTTTGTCCGCTAACTCCAGTGTGGCACTGTAGGCATCATCTCTGGTATGCTTGCTCTTCCTCAGCTCCATGTCTAACAATGATCCCTAAAGAAAGCCAGGAAAAACTGAAAGAAAGAACAGTTGTTAACATCCAATCCCTTAGTATCATTATTATTGTTCTCTTTTTCTTATGCCCCATCCCCTCCCCAGCCATGCTGCCTTCCTCTTCCCCTGTGAATGAGGCCCAAATCTCCATGTATCTCAAAAACCTTACTATTCATGGGATTTGGACATATTCAGTCCTTACCCAGCCCTATAAAGTAGTTATTAATTGTCCTGATACTTCAGCTTTTGACAATAGCCCTGTGTTCTAGATGCCCCTTCTCGTCACCTGCAAGTGAGATTATAAACCCCTCATACCCCTGCAAACATGCCTCTATCTAAAAAGTTGCCATTGCTGTGCTCGGGGGCCAGTGTCCTACTTTATTCCCCCCCTCAGCCCCATTCAGCTGTGGGCGACTGCTCACCCCCAGTTGTAGCAGCTGTGTTGTTCTGTGTCTTAAGGCCCACCACTCAGGTCCACGTGAAAACCCCCACAATATGGCATCACTTCACAACCCCCCAGCGGTGTCTCCACCACCTTGAGCTGCCCATATCATTAACATTAAATAGTAGGCTAAACTTGTCACTTTAAAACAGAACATGGCTTTTCTCTATACTCTTTTCCTAACCATCTAAATTGTAAAACTTCTCCCTTGGGACCAGCATGCTGTGCTAAGAATTAGTAATATACTGCCTCCCCTCTAACACGCAGATAAAAGTGTTTTTATCCCCCCCAAAAAAAAATCTCATTATTCTTTCTGTTTGGACTGTCCTGATCCCTGCTCCCATGAGACATTGCCTGTTTTTTTTTTGTTTGTTTGTTTTGTTTTTCTTTCTCCCCATTAAATTCTATTGCCTTCATTGGCTATAAAAAGTGGGGCCCAGCTCTGGTCATCATGGCCTAGCTAATCCTACAGTGATGGCAAAGTCCCTTGTGTGTCCCGCTTTCGGCATGTCCATGCGCCTGAGGCCCTTGGCTCTTCCTTTACACCGCATCTCTCTCCTATACTTCAGCTCTTTCATTGTTGAGAAGCAGGCCAGACAGTCACATGGTGATGATGTCAGACACCATCCACCACATGGCCCACCTCTAGGCCCATTCGCTGTACCGGGCCCTCTCTCACCTGCTTCTTCCTCGTTGCCTTCCATCTCCGTGATGCCAAGAAAAAAACCCTGTTCTAATGCTCTCCCCCTTATTTTTTTTTTGTACTCTCCAAATGACGAGAAGACATGGGAAAGTGATTAACTTCTTTTGGGTCTCCTGTGCCTTCCCAATCTCTTTCCACTTCTGAGTTCTTAGTCCACCTCGGCCAGGTCATCCCAGGCTAAACTCCCAACCTGTATACACTGCTGGAGCAGTTGAATTTTCCCAGCAGCCCCCCCCTGGGCTTACCCCCAAATGAACCTCACCCCCAGTCGGGTGGTCTCACTGGCAGTGGCCTGTACCATGGAATCCTTGGAGCCCCCCCCGCTGTTTCCAGCATCTACACCTGCTGGCTACCAACCAAAAAGGTGTTCTTTCTGGGGGGCTCCCCATTTCCAGCCTCTGTATCTGCTTTCTCTTTCCCCCTATAGGCTTAAACGCCCATCACTTACCTTGCCTTCTTGGTTCCTCCTTCCCCTTCCCCCCCCGGATCTCCTCACAGCTTGTACCCATTAAGGTTAGCACCAAAAACCAACATTGGCCTTCGGGAAAAACTACTGTACCAATATGTTGTATCCGTGGCTAAACAGCTAAACTGTAGCTACTGAAACCTACAGCTTATCAGCTAAAATCTTTTTTTTTTTAAGTTGCTAATCTGACTTGCTGCTCCCTTCAAGAACTAAAGAGTGGCAGCAAAAAAAAGGGTGAATGCCTCTATGCAGCCCCTCAAAAAACCCCAAACCTGACCCCTCCCATCTTTCCCTTGCCCTATCCCTTCTCAGCCTCCCCTTTCTTGCCCCTCCCCATTTGTGATGTCACTTTGTGATTCACTTCCCCCTGTCAGCCCCTTCCCTACCCTCCCTTACTCCCTCTCCTCCTCTCTCACTTACTGCTTACCCCTGTGAGTAAGCCATTGGGCTGTGCCACCAGGACAACCTTGTCTGCCTCACAACAGGCAAACTCCATTACTGGCAACAAGTTAAAAGGTCCAAACTCACACAGTGCAGCAGGCTTCCAGATTCACCCCTCCCTCAGCAAACTAAACATTTTTGCACTTCTCACGCATTGTCAAGGTTGGTGGGTGTCAACACTGATACAACTTTTTTAAAGCCCAATCTTAAAGTGACAGTGCCTATAAATCACTGGTATACTTAATTCATTCTAAGCTGTGATATCATCAATAACTGTATGAATATACCTAAACACATATTAAAAAACTTGTTATACATACATACTGTATTACAAACCCCACACATAAAAAACATGCCTAAACTATTAAATCTATCTAAAAAAAAAATCAGTAAATAACCTGAAGAGTTTGGACCTTTTAACTTTGTCAATAAAGGTGCTTTATCTGCAACAACGGATTGCTTTAATAGCATTTACAGTGATTGGGAAGCCAAACCCCTTGGTGCTGTGTTTAGCATTGGGAAGACAGTGCTCCCCTTCAAACTATCTGGGATATTCTGTCCCTGTATCAAGGAGCTGAATAAAATGACAAAGATTGGTATCCACCAGTTAGGAAAGGTTTTATGTATGTCACCCAAAATACTATCAAGTCCAGGGGGTTTATTTGAAGTTATTGTGATTAATGCTTGAAATATTTCAATTTCCCTTATAACCATTGGGGTTGGGTATAATATACCCCTTTCAATCAGTTTATTCATTATTACATTATTTATCTGAAATTCCTCTTCTGCTGAGAAATATCATTTCTGAAAATGAGTTTCCCAGACTTCTGGCATGACATAAGCTTCTATTTTAGTTGAATATTGACCATAGCCTCCATTAGCAATTTTCCGAAATGTTTTATCTTTCGCAGTAGCAGCTTTTTTCACCTTTTCCCATTGTTCGATGCTATATTTATTATTCTCATTCTAACAGCTGCTTATAAGTCTCCCTTGCTCTGCTAAAGTATTTGATATTCTTTCTTATTCTCCTTTGTGTTAATGCTCCAGCCACCTAATTTAATTTCTGTTTAGTTTTGTTGCAGGTGTTGTTGAACCATGTTTTCTAACCCAAAATCTGTTTTTTTATTTGTCTTGCAAAGAGGCCCTATATAAAGATTAATTTTTTTGTCGTTCTTCCATTATATTGGTAAAGTTGGCAGTTTCTGACAGGTACTGTCGCTGCTTTTCCAGGCTACTTTCCGTGAATAGTTCCTGGAATATACTTATTGCATCTCTCTGCCACGCAATCTTTTTAAGATTCAGGATTTCCATATCACCCTTCTGGGTGGATGTGTTTACTTGTTCACCATTAGAATTTTGTATCTGTATCATAGTTAATATTGTATAATGTGAAGAATCTGGTTGGTCCGAGACTGTTAAATTTTGTATTATACTAAGTGGTTCCACACTGACCCAAACTAGATCAATTGTGGAAGAACTCCTGGGTCCTGTATACAGTATATGTAACTTCCTTCCTGATCTTCAGTTGATCTTCCATTCATTAAAATGAAGTTATGCTCTGAGAGGAAGGTTATTAAGTCATTTAAAAGACAAAGAACCTCTGTGCGCAAACACTGAGGCAAGGGTTACCCCAAAGGGCATTTGGCTGGGAAGCCAAGTTTCAAGAAAATACAAAATCACACGCCCTATTTTATCATTTTTTTTCTTTAAGTTTCATAAAATAACTTTTTTTATGGTTAAATGATAGTAGACACTGCAAGAGATCATTATACAGATCTCTTGTATGTTTCCCCATCTGGGACTTGGGCATTAAAGTCTCCTACTATATAAATTGGGCTGACCTCTTGTTCCTCTATTAAATTTTTCCAAAGTTTGTTTGGTGTTTATCCACACATCCCTTGATTTTTTTTTTTATTTTTTGGAGGTATGTATACACATTGATCATTAATAATTTGATTTTGCCATTTTCCATCTTAAATGGGAGTACATCATTACTAAAGCATTTCATTTTAGTTTTTCTAACACTCAAGGAGGTCTTCACATAAGTAATAAGTCCAGCTTTCAGGTAGCCCTGCTTTCTTTCTTTTAGTGCAGGGACCCCATTACACAATAGATCCTGGATTCAAGCATGTTTCAATGTGATTACTCCAGGTCTCTTGTAAACACAGTGCATAAAATGTCCCAAGAAATCATTGATTTTCTGTCAGCCAGTTCATATTTTATACCCTCTATATTCCATGGTAATATTTTTAGGTACATCACATTCTCACTATCATTAATTTCCTGTCATTTTGTATTTGATCCCTGAGTCTGTATAAATGGACTTTATCTTTTTTTTGGCCATCATTCATTGTTTGTTCCTTAGATATTATAGATATCAAAATGTTATTTATGCCTTCACTGTTATGTTTTTCAGTATTTCCCTTTCTTGTTCTATTTGTACAGTAGTTGTAAAGACTTTTGGAGTTGTTATGAGAATACCAAATGTATCCAATAATGTAGCTTTTTTGAGAATTGCATCCACCACGTAGGCATTTTTGAATATTATATCTATCTGAGTTGTTACTGATGTTTCATCTAGAATTCTTGTATTATCAATTGCATAAGTTGGGATTTCAATATTAAGAGATCATATTATACATGCAATAATTTATTTCCCAATTTTCCCCTTAGACCTTTCTTCTAGTGTATTCCATCCACAAATTAAGATAACTTTACTCTCCCATCTGAATATTGTTTTTTTTTCATATTCTACTATAATTTTAATATGATTCTGTATTTCTTTATCTCTTAACCCTTTTATTCTGCTGTGCTTTAGACTCTGAGTTAACCTCTGATGTTCTATCCAGAATAATGGGTATCCTCTGTGGTTGACTTATATTAAAACCTTTTACTCTAGGTACCTCTGCCTGTGCCTATATCCTCTCCATCAGTATCCAAGAATGACAGTACATTAAAACACAATCTGGAATAGTAAGGATGAGAAGTCTCACAGTTTACATTTCCTTCTCCTGGTGATTTATATTTAGTAGTTCCCCAATATGTTTATCCAAGTCTTCTAGTGTTTTTTTCCAGTATCTCAACCCATACATTTCCACTAGAAATTCTGTTTCATGTTCCTCTCTCTCTTTAAAAAGACTAAAGGAGGTATATTCATGCTTATTTCCTTTAGTATTATTACCAAATGTCCCTCTTAATTCTTCTAGATTTCCTCCTGGAGTTACAACAGTTGAGGTTCTGGCCTTCCTTATGGCCCATTCTCTTGTTACAGTGTCATTATTTGCAAGGCCACTGTTTTTTGGTGCTTGGAAAAAGCAAATTCCGTTTTGACCATCCTGGATTCCGGGATTTTATCAGTGTTTGGGAGTCCAATTTCTGGGATTTTTCCGATAATCCAAAACTTAATATTATTCACTCATTTTAAGTAATACATTTGTCTATCACAATGTTTTATCATGTTTTTTATGCAGATTTAAGCCACATAAGCAGAAAACAAGATTTTATTTTGATGATTTTTCCCTCCTTGACACCTGAGCTTCTCCCTCCCATCAGGGGACATCCAGTCACCACCCACCTCTGCCACGGACACTGGACTCTGTGGCTTCCCCCCCAGTGGGGCCTCAGGGAGGGATCCTGTGTACTCCCTGTGGGCACGAATCAAGGTGGGTGCCCTGGCAAAACTTGTGGATGGCCATCAAGCCGCTCACTTCAGGTGCCATTTTTCCTGGTTTTTCTTTTGTCCAATCAGTGCATGCTTAGACAGTGCCCCCAGTCTCCACTGGGGGCTGCTGCTGAGTGATGCCTCCCTGGATCCCACCCCTGGAGAGGAGAGCATTCCACTGGATGCTCCATCCTCTCCATCCCCTGCCGACCCCCGGTGCCCTGAGTCCATTTCTGAACCCAGGTCGCCAGCATGGGTCAAGGTAAGGCAACAGTGCCTCAACCCTCTACACCACTGGGCCTGCTTGAAAACAAGAAGATTTAATCTCATATTCCACGTTATATTATAGGCTTAGCTACCCAATATTTGCAACTACCAGCGACCAAGGCTAATGACTGTGGAACTCCATTGGCCAAACTGGTATAATTATTAAAATATTCCCTTATCAGGTCAAGGCAGCAGGTGAAATTAAATGGGCTCATGCAACTAACATTTTTCTCACAGGAAGGAACCAATTCTGATGTCTGTTGGATACTAAATAGCATCAAAATCTATTCTGTTTTAATGCTGACAGTGTGTTCTGTGACATGTGTAATAAAAATGTCTCAAAGCTAAAATGCAATTCATGTGTTTTATTTTAATTAGATTTACAAAGATAAAGATATGCAAAAAACACAAATCAATTCAAGTACTGGCTACTGAACAAGGTTCAACAAATATGCTACCCAGACAAATATGCTACCCAAATACACTACACAAACAACATGAACTAAAGCATACTATGTGAAGGACAGTAGAATCTAACCCATAGCTACATAATGCAGAGATTCTACATATTGCATGTCTACACTTTATTGCACAATGGAGCACCATTGTTTCCCTACAATACTGCACCAGAACTGCACGTCTACTTCATTGCACAGTGGAGCATCATTTTGTTTTCTACAATATTGCACTAGAACTGCATGTCTACAATTGTATTGCACAGGGGAACACCATGTTTCTGCAATAGTGCATCAGAACTGCAATTACACAAATGAAGGTGGGAGATTCTGGGTCTACTTATTGAATAGCTGCATTGAAAATAATTTTAAATTGTCAGCAGTCAGGCTTTTCCATTGGTCAGTCAGGATTTGTCCATGTGCAAAAAATGACCACTCCACATCTGCACTAGAAACAGGGACCTAGATGGCCTGAAGGGCTGCCTTTGCCAGAGTTGGTACCAGTGAGGACATAGAGATCCAGTACTGGTGAAGATCAAATGATTCGATCTCTGGTAGTTCCCGCACATCCTGATGTATGCAGATCTCCCAGTCCTTTAATAGTTATTGTGTAACATGAACACTGGGATATAGGTCAAGTACAGTTGGAACTCCTTATTGAGTTTGGGTAGGTTGAGTGGGTTGAGAATCAGAAAGACCATGAGAAACTGTACAGATGGGTTTAACTGCAGGTACTTTGTCAGTTTCTCCAAACTGACCTTGAAAGCATTTTTGAACAGTTTGATGTTCTCGTACCTTACTTTATTCCTCAGTTTAGAGAGACACAGCTCTGCTTTTCACCCAAACCATCATTTTTAGCTGTGCCAGCCTCAAAGCGACTCTTAATTGAAATTAGCATGTCATATGTGGATGTTACAAGAGGTTTCTCCTTTGACTGCAAAAGTTCTATCGCAGCAATAATGTCATCAAAATTATCTGTGATGAATGCCAGTTGTGCTTTTAGCTCATCATACCATTCATC
The DNA here is from genome assembly GCA_016271365.2 of Neoceratodus forsteri. Taxonomy (NCBI): domain Eukaryota; kingdom Metazoa; phylum Chordata; order Ceratodontiformes; family Ceratodontidae; genus Neoceratodus; species Neoceratodus forsteri. The sequence goes on along the minus strand of CM057456.1, from coordinate 1,130,203,496 downwards.
CAGTAATGCCCATAGATTGTTTATTGAGGTGGCATCACTCGAATCTGCCCTAAAAATGTCCCTCAGATATTGCAGGTGTGTTGAATGGTATGCCACAGCTGCAAACCATGTGTTCCAACTAGCTAAAACAGGAACCGGTGACAAAGCAATCATTTCCCCAGGAGCTTCCAGATCCTCCAAAAATGTGATGAATTCTCGTTTGCATTTTGGTGATTGCTGAAAAGCATATTTCACCAATGAAACCAGTTCATTAACTTTTTTGAAATGGTGCAGCCATGTATCCCCAACAAGGGACAAGACATGTGCCCAGTAACACACATGCACAACATGGTCCCCAAGAACCCCATAAAGTGCGTCATTAAAACATTTAATCATATAATGAGCACTGTCACTGACAAATGAAACTACATTCATAAAGTCAATGTTACGACTCTGGAGAGTCTTCAAGACAGCTTGAGCCACTGTGGAATGGTTGACAGAGTCTAGTTCTGTGCTGTTTGCAAGATATGTCTTGCCCCCTTCCAACACAAAGATGACATTAAGAATGCAGCGTGACTGTGCATCTGTGCTCTCATCACACATCACAGACAATGATTTCCCAGGCACAGTTGCTTTAAGGTCTTCATCAGTTTGTTCTCTTACCTTGGGTAGATACCGCTGCCTCAGGGTGTCTGCTTTTGGCACTGCTCAACTCCCCTTCACATACTTGCACATCCATTCCCTCACCTGTGGATGATCCAGCTTCTACAATGGGATATTTGCAGCCCCTCATGCCTTAACTGTGTCCATGACCATCTCATTTCTTACTATGGATGTTTCTGTTGCAGCTCTGAAACTGCTGGTCAGGGTCACCTGCCTTGCTGGTCTTCCTTCTTTAGCAGCTCGTTCCTTATTCCTAGCATGTTTCTTGCTGAGCAGATTATCTTTGGCTGTATCTTTTCTAGAATGGTCCAGGACATGGTTGCTGTATGGATAGAAAAGTGTTCCTCCATCCTCATAGAGGCCTTCAGATTTAAACTGAAGGGCTCGCTGCTTAGCTGAGGTGTAGCAGAGCTTGGCTTTCTTATTCAGTGGTGCAGCAGACATCATGCAGGAAGAAAGTATGAATACTGAAATCACAACCAAAAAAAATATTATCAGTAGTGTGTTCCACTAATCTGCTTGATAAGATAAAAATTCAAACAAAATGGGAGTCTCAGATCCCCTGGATAAGGCAGTCCATGACTTTTATCCTCTGGCTATGATGGCAGCAGCCACAGAAAAAGCCCCCATTCTTCAGGTATGACAGCAGCAGCTTTCTATGACTTCCATCCTCCAGGTACGATGGCAGCAACAGCCTACGACTCCCATACTCCTAGGATGGCAGTAGTAGCCAGTGACCACCATTCACTAGGTGAGATGGCAGCAACCGTCTACAACTCCCATCCTCCAGGTACAATGGCAGCAGCAATCTATGACTCCCATCCTCCAGGTGTGAAGGCAGTAGCATTCTATGACTCCCATCCTCCAGGTATGAAGGCAGCAGCAATCTATGAATCACATTCTCCAGGTATGACTCCCATCCTCCAGGTATGATGGCAGCAGCCTACAGCTCCCATCCTCCAGGTATGATGACAGCAGCCTACGACTCCCATCCTCCTGGGGTGGCAGTAGCAACCAGCAATCACCATTCACTAAGTGAGATGGCAGCAGCGGTTTACAACTACCATCCTCCAGGTGCAATGGCAGCAGTAATCTGTGATTCCCATCCTCCAGGTGTGAAGGCAGTAGCATTCTATGAATCACATTTTCTGGGTATGACAGCAGCAGGATTGTATGACTCCCATCTTCCAGGTACAATGGCGGCAGCAGCCTATGACTCCCATCCTCCTGGGATGGCAGTAGCAGCCAGCGACCACCATTCACTAAGTGAGATGGCAGCAACTGTGTACAACTACCGTCCTCCAGGTACAATGGCAGCAATAATCTATGACTCCCATACTCCAGATAGAATGGCATCAGAATTCTACGACTCCCATCCTCCATGTGTGAAGGCAGCAGCAGTCTACAACTGCCATCCTCCAAGCACAATGGCAGCAGCATTCTACAACTCGCATCCTCCAGATGAGAAAGCAGCAGCAACGTTACAACTTCCAGATTTTCTCCAAGAGAAATAAAAACAGTTATTTATAGAACTCAATGTAACAGCAGATCTTGAGAGAATCTCTTGCAGTAGGTCACATCTTAAAAACTACACTACAACCATGAGACACCAGGACTGCACAAACATTCTTGCTAGCAGTCCATCTGGAGCCATGCACAGCTATATAGGGAAGATCAACATGATGACATCACCATGCGTGACCCTAAATAGACTGCTAACAAAAAGGTTTCCATGTGGTCCTGACGCCTGACTGCTGCAGTTCCTAAGGTGTAACCTGCTGCAAGAGATTCCCTTGAAGATGTACTGTTACAGTAAGTTCTTACACAAGTGTTCCTTGTTCCTCTTGGGGGGGGACTCAAAAGCTCCCTGGATCCCCCACTGTAACCCTCCTCCACATCTATCTACTATGCTTCTGAGACCAACCTAGGTGCAGTGATTTTTTTTCCATAGTTTACTGTATGCGGAGGCACATTTTTCTGCTGGTGAAAACAGGGACAACCCCCACATCTCCACTGCAACTGTGCCTAGCCATGCCTGCCTACCCTCTAAATATGTAACAGAATGTGGGTGCAACATAAACACCCCTCACTAAACTAGCTCTTGGCATATACAAACCAACACAGCACCTTTGGACATACTCAGAGATGCAGTACTGCCAACTCTCACCCCCAAAAATGAGCCCCACACCCCACTTACTCTGGGTCACACACACCACCAAAACAGCCCCTTGGAATTGCTAAAGGACAGTGTGTGCAAACCATCCTATCTCCTATGAAGTCTAAGGGGTTGTGTTGCTTGATGTGTACCCTATATTAGTTTGGGGTGAGCTTGCTTTTCACATAGAATCATCAGCACTCTTTAATAGCACAAAAGCATACCAATTCAAACACCAAAAGATGTAATCTGCAGAATAAAGCATCCTGCCCCCCCACACACATACACTGACACTGACCCCTTTGCTTTTTAACCCTGCTGCACTGTCACCGAGTCACAACATTTGACCAGAGCTACACACTCTGGCAGCAGGGTTAAAAAGCAAAGAGGTCAGTGAGTGTGTATGTGTGTGTGTGTGTGTGTGTGTGTGTGTGTGTGTGTGTGTGTGAGGGTGCTTTATTTTCCTGCATTTCCAACAAGCCAAAAAGGCTGAAATCCACAGTATTTAGACTTGGGGGGAAAATATCCCAAAGCAACTTCTGTGTCTTCTGTGTGCCCCTGAGCTTGTAGAGTTTGCATGTGTGTGAGTGAGAGTAGCTTGCTGTGTGCCCCAGAGTTATGTGAGGCAACATGGGCATGGTTGGGAGTTGCCACAGAGTCAGCACAGGTGCACCTCTGCTGAAACATCAGTGTCTATGTGCCACTAATAAGCATGGCTAGTGGGGTTAGTGTCACATGTGTTAAACAGAAGCAAGAAAAGCAACATATTTATCAAGCCTTGTTTTGTCGCCAGTGTTGCTCTGTAGATTTTGCAAGTATTGTTTGCATGTCATGCACGCTCACCAGCAACCAAGCCATTTTGCTGCTTGTGTTTCACATATGTGACACTAACCCCACTATCCAGACTTATTTGTGTTACACAGTTGCCCCCCCCAATAACTCTGTGGCACACAGCAAACTAGTTACACACACACACACACACACACACACACACACACACACACACACACACAGAAGGAGGTTAAGCACAAGAGGCAGCATTCATTTAACACACAGAACAGGAGTGTACATATTTTTTGTCACCAGCACTTCAACAATACAATATTTAAGCACCACTCTGCAAAATGCATTTTAGACACCACCACCAACCATGGTAGGGAAGGCAGGGTCACATGGCAATCTGGACCTATTCCCAGCTTTTACCCAGATGCAGTGAAACTAACATGCAGACAATCATGTAAAAGTTTTGAACTTTCACCAAGCTGCGCTTTTACATGATGTTCTGCATTATGGTGGCTTTGTTGCTGTATTAGAGTGGTAGGCAGGTTGGGCATAAGTCACATTTTCTACACTCTAAAACAGTTCATAGACAGAATATACCTGCACCTCTCTGGGGCATCTTTGGCCCCCACATACACATATTCTCTGGGGAAAACAAAAGACAACAGAATAGCCAGAATACCCAGACCCACTACCTGCTCATTCTCCCCACCACCACACACACATTCGCAGGACTGTGAGACCATGGTGGAGGCGGTAGCTAGGGAGGGTATTCACCCCCCCCACACACACACACTGATTCACACTCTGGGGTACAAAATACTCAGACCCCCCCACCCTACTCAGGCCTCCCCCACAAAAGGGTTCCCTGCTAGACGCACACACACACACACGTACACACACACCATCCCCCCCCAACTACTCTAAGGCACACAGAAGGTATAGCTATTGGGTGGACATGGGTGGTGACAGTGCAATAGGGGAATCCAATAATAAGGGAAGGGCTGCAAATGACTGGGGACCAGAGCAGAGGCACATCTCAGCATGTCCCCATCTCATTGGTCCTCCTAGGGTGCCTTTGCCAGAGAGGGTGGGACTAAACAAGGAAACATCCCCCAGGTTTCACCTGTAGACAGGCCTCAGCATCTGGCAAGCAAGGAAGGAGCCAAGGAAGCAGGAACAAAGTGCACGCTCTTTTCCTGAAGGTAGGAGAGGATAGGGAGACTCCTCCACCCTAGCCGGGGGGTAATCCAGAGGGCTAAATAATTGAGAAGAGCAGGGCCACTCATCTCTGCTTGCGACCCTGACCCTCCTGTTGCCAGGGCTCATTTGAGGTCCCCAAAGAAAAGAGCAACTGTGGCACTAAGGAGTAAAGTAAACACTTTGAGGGCTTTGTTGGTATGCCCACATAAAGCAAACACAGTGTTATACACCCTTTTAATATCTTGGGAAAGGGCACTACTTGGGTTTAAACTTCACAGCAGCATAGAAACCACTTGCCCCCCCTACCAGATACAGCATTGCCAGCTGTAACCCCCAAAATGCCCATGCGCCCATCTCCTTACTGTGGCACACAGCAAATTAGAAGATCCTTGCCCCCCCCACACACACATATACTCTGGGGTACACAGAAGGCTAAAAAGTTGCTCAGAGCTCCTGGGACTTGCCTCTCCACCTGCAAAGTTTGATAGTCTGTGCAGATTTCTGTGTGCCTCAGAGCAATTTTGCAGGCAAGGGCTTCATAAGTGTGAGGCAGGGTCTTAACACTAACACCCCTCACCAAGCTTGCTCTGGGGCACAAAGAAACCACACTGCACACAGCAAGCTTGAGGATCCTTGCCCTCCCTACCAGATGCAGCACTGCCAGCTCTGACCCCCACACCACCACCACACACACTCTGACCCATTCTTTCTTTTTTGTTAAACACTTAAAGCAAACACAGTGCTGTACACCTTTTTGATAACTTGGCACTACTTATTTGGCTTGGGTTAAACACAGCAGCAGTATGTATGTATTTTTGAACCCCCCTCGAGCAAAATGTACACACACAAATTACTATAAATAATGCAAAGTAAGCATTTCAAGGTGCCACCTATGTAAATGCGAGAGAGTATGTTTTCTGAGTTTTGCTGTCTGTGTGCTCTGTGTGCACTGAGATGCTACTAAGTAGCAAGCAGTTTAACTAAAACCTCCCAAGTGTAACCCCAGCAGTTCGATCCCAAAAATATCAATACAGCAGCAGTATGTATGTATTTTTGACCCCCCCAGAGTAAAATGTACACACACAAATTACTATAAATTACTTCTGTGGGCTAATATGGGCTCACTTCCTTGCAGATTGCATGTGAATATATTGTAGTAGGGCATTTTTAGCACTGAGTCCACTGGACAAAAAGACCTGTAATCATCTTTGAGATACAAGCTATTGTTGGATAAGGAAGTTTGTTTTTAGGCATTTTGACCTTGCTAGTCCTGAATGTCATAGGTAGCAGTTTCCATGAATTTGGACGCTAGACCCATGTACTCAGCACATCTCAAAAATATCCCTTTCTTGTTTTTGCCCCAAAGTTTCACCTCCTTATGACCGGGAAACACTTTTATCCCCCCCAGCATAAAAGTGTGTGAGAAACATATATTTCCAACCCGAGCTTTCAACAGATGGGCATGTTTTTTAGATTTGCTCTCCACTGTGTAAACACTAAATTCTTCAGTGATTCTCAAATTATGTGTACTTATTCATGAAAGAACTGGGATTTTCTTACAGCACAGTGCAACAGAAAGGTATGATTTTACTAAGAGACAAGAAGCATACAGCCTATTTGATTCCTTTATTGCTGCAGCAGTATGTCAACATGAATCAGTGACTCTTTGCCAGCTTGCTAGTACATCTGCTTTCTGAACTACTAAATAATGTAAAGTAAGCATTTCGAACTGCTGGGGTTACACTCAGGAGGTTTTAGTTAAACTGCTTACAGAGTATATTTTCTGAGTTTTGATGTCTGTATGCTCTATCTGAACTGAGGTGCTACTAACCGCCTGAGTGTAACCCCAGCAGTTTGATCCCAAACATAGCAATACTCTATTGAAAACAGAAAATAGCTGTATTGAACAGTACTTGAAATGTAACCAAGATGTAGGGAAAAGGAAAGGTCGTGATGCAGCTCTGAGCGTGTGTTGCAGAATGTGGCCATCACAACAGCAGTACGGTCAATAGCCAGTCAATACTACACTACAATACAGTATTTTAAAAATGCTTTTAGCATTAAATGAATGAAAAAGTGAACAAAAAAGAAAATCTCAGGTGGCTTCTCCGGCGTCTTCTCTGCGCAACAGACTAGGGTGGCTTGTTTTGGCATCCTCTGTAGCATGGTCTCTCCTAACATGGTCTTGACTCCTCCTTCCATTTTATTTCTTGCTTCTGGGCTAATAAGGAACAAAGGCCGCTCTCGTGCCTCCTCTTATACCACTGAAGTCATGAACACTCATGCTCCATCCTCTCCCTGGGGGACTACGGGATCACTATATACGGCTCTGCTGAACCCACCTCCCTGAACAGGATAAACATTGTCCTGAACAAAGTCTGCCGCCTAGTCACTGGTTGTGATCGGCTAACCCACACCTGTGATCTCTATGCGTTATCTGGTTGGTTAAACTTCCAACATCGATTACAGTTCCACACCTGCATCCTTGCAAAAAAGATACACCTTCACCTAGCCCCCGTCGGACTTTTCCCTTAATCAGCTCTGCACCTCACACGTGCAATACAAGACTTGCCACAAGCTCCCCCTTCCTTGTACCTCAATGTAGAACTTCCCTAGGGCAAAGATCCTTCAGATACCGGGCCCCTCTCTGGCTCAATGCATTACCACACTCACTCTCACAGACCCACAGCATCTCTCAATTTAAAACAGGCCTCAAAGCTCACCTCCTTGAGAGAGCCATATGTGGCTCTCGGCTAACTCTGCTCACCTGGTTAACTGCCCTCCCTCCCCCCTACTCTCGACTCAGGGCCACACAAGGCCCCATCGTCTCTCCAAGAATCCCGCCTGGGTATCCCAAGATTGCTGCCCTAACTTCCTCAACAGTCATTAAGTTTGACTGGACTGCTCCTTTGATTTTTATGTATATTCTGCCTGTTACATGTATGTTCTCTACTGTATTTGTCTACCCTCCACCCTTGTAACCGACATGGAGCCTTTGCAAAAGAGTCTGTGACTCAAAGGGTTGTAATTCTGATTGTTTCCAATAAATAAAATAAAAAAAAAAATAAATAAATAAATAGCAGCATGAGATCCATGAGTTATCGTGGGACATTTCAAATTTCAGCCGGCCAATAGAATTCTGTGATTCCGTCTGTGATCATGGAATCACGGAGGAACAGTGGCCTTGATTATTTGCTTCAGCTCTTTCAATATCAAGAACTTTTCCAATGAAAATGCCAGAACTTAAGTTATTAATTTCTTTTTTCCCCTTCATTTACTGGATCCATATGCTTAGTCTTTCCCACTTCCATCAAAACAGATTGTATCCTTTCCTCTATTTCAATTTCTCCTTCTTCATTGCTTTCCTTAATGTCAACTTTACAATCATTTGAATGTTTGTCTTTTAGCTCTGTTTTTGTTATTTTTTCTTTCTTTCTTCTTTCATTTGCCTTGAGCCCTTCCTTTAAGCAGGGCACCATCCAAAAAGAGAGGTAGACTGTTCTTTGAGAAAAGGTGAGGGTAAATTCACCTGTATTCCACGATTCATCCCTTGCCACTGAACTCCCTGTGTGACTCTGATCTCCAAGCTTGAGTTAAGTCATTACATTCCCCCTGAATTTCCTATCTGTTCCAGCAAAATCTTATTCCTAAATACATTGACTTTCAGGGAAGAGACCTCTTCCTTAAGAGCTGCAATACTTTCCAGAGTTAGTACATTTGCACTCTATGGATTTTTAATCATCTCCTGCATCTGCCTAGACAAAACAGAGCTGGGTGTAAAATTCCCTTCATTTGTGAAGTATTCCTTATTATACTGTATTGAATGCACAGTCAGATTAGAATTGATATATTATTTTTTTGTTTTCAGGTTTTCTGTGCTAAGTCCTCTCCTATTTGATGGTCCCTAGAATATTGTTCTCCCTGCTCCATTTCTAATTTCTTCAAGCCATCTATAGTATTACTCAGTTCTTGAATAACTGAGGCCAGTTTATCACCTCTACTTCTTTTCAAAACTTTTCCAGTCCTTCTTCCCTTTATGAGCAGGGGGAAAGGGGGAAGAAAGTGGAATATAAGAGTTATTCATTGTTTGATTAGGTATAGTTTCTCCAAAAGTGGTGTATTCTGGGGAAAACAATCCTTGTAGGAATCTAAATTTAAATTATCTTCCTCAAGTTTTTGTAGTTCTGGTGTTTCCCAGCTATATGTAAGTAAAGAAATATCCCCATCTTGTGCTTTATGAGTTGCACAAGTATTCCCCTCTGTGGTGTTTTCTTGAGAAACCAGATTAATCATGTCCCCATTTTTGAGTTGTTTTGGATCAGACTTACTGTAGGTGTAGATAGTTTATGGGGGCATCTACATGTTCAGAAGAAAAAGCAATTATTTTAAATTGTTTGCTTTTTTCTCTCTCTTGAGACACTTCGACTGATATATTTTCCCCTTCTGTTATAGTTTTCTACATTCTCTTAGGTTTTTTCCACTTCCTTAGTACTGGTTCCTCTAGGGTACTTAAGTTCAGGGAACTATTATTATCACTTCTTGTTGAAACCATGCCGTAATAATCTAAGTTCAAGCCATTCCAATATTAACCCTATATTAAACTTTATGCTATGCAAAGTTTTTAATTCCAAATGTAAACAATTGAAAATGAATTAGGAAATTTCAAAATATCATGCTTATATGCAGGTATCCTAGCTAAGGTAAATCTAGTAACAGTGTTAACTACCTCAGCAATTAGAAGATAAATACAATATATTCCAAGAGAAAGTCAAAATACAGAATACAAAATTCACCATCAGTCCTTTGTGAGTCCTGCGATATGGATTCATCTGAAAATGAAAATGTGATGTCCTTATAGCCTTTCCCTTTAGTTTCTTTCAAGGGCTCAGCCTCAGTTCCCAGAAGATACAACTTTGTCTTTGCTGAAATCAATTTATTGGCTTCTCAGCAAGTAGATATAAAACAACTTCGAATAAATAAAGCCTTCTCCTTTGCTTCCCTTTGCTTCTTTGAGCTGATTCCTCTGGTATATAAAGAGATTTTTAAAACCTCCAAGTATCATAAAGAATCATAAAATATATTAAACTTAACAATATACAGTATGTACTATATGTATCATGTGACATAAATTATAACTTTATAAACTCTTTAGAATTTAGCATATAGACTATACATTTTTTCAAGAGAACTAGAACCTAAAAACTACAATGTTTAAAATCTAGGCTAAGAGCAGCTTTAATTAAAGTGCTTTTATATAGTTCTCTAGTAAATTTCTGGTACATTTAATTTTGCCTTGTGTGGAAACTCCTTTTAATTTAATCAGTATCAGAAAACACCCAAGTCTTCCTGAAAGCTGGCTTATGGTTCTTGGAAGCATCTAACAAAATACACAGATTTTAGTTTCAGTGCCACGCACACCTTTAGTTTAAGGCACCCAGTTTGAAAAAAAGATTGAAATGTACCTTTAATTCTTGTTAATACAGCTGTATGCAAGAGCTTGCAGTCTTCTTTTAGATTTTCCTCTTTAGAGAAAGGCTGCAGTGTTTCTGCCTTTGCACCCACTGAGTTTCTAGTTAAGCTACTACCTGTAGTCACTCAGCATAATTTCAGAAATAGCTCTGCTCTGAGAGAGCACCAATACATGCAAAGTACTCTGGGTGTCTCCACTTGAGGTGTTGTCACCTGTTCCCTATTGAATAGCCAATTACCTAAACAGTATTAGCAACCTGATAGCCAAACCCATGTCTCTTGATTTTTTATTACTAATTGACTAATTAAATAATAGCTTCCACCAAGTCTCCTCCAGCAGGTACCAATAAACTCTGTACCACGTAAGTACTTGTGTGCCTTAACTTAATTCATAGGTTTCATAGGTTTTTACAGAGCCCTTAGAAGACCAATGGTCTGTTATAGTTCGCCAAGCTGCTTCAACTATACCCAGAAATTTTATTTGCAACCAGATGGCAGTCCAGTTTGTTCTTGAACTCCACCATGTTCTTACTAGCAACTACCTCAACTGGAAACCCATTCCACACATTAACCACTTTTAAACTAAACCAATGTTTCCTTTTGTTTGTACAGTATCATTCCCATTTAGTTGTAATGGGTGTGCTCTTGTGCAGTAATTCGGTTCCCTAAAAACCAGGCCTAGCTGTTCTCATAGCCCTGTGTCTGATAGGGCCTTACAAATCAGATACATGTTGCCCCTTAACCTGCGGAACTCCAGGAAGTACATCTCCAACTCTTCCAGCCTTTTGTTATATCCCTTGCCCTTGACCTCCTTCATCATACATGTGGATCTTCTCTGAACCTGTTCAAGTGCTTTGATTTTGTTTTTTCCCCCTCGTGACCAGAACTAGGCACAGTATTCCATATGAGGTCTCACCAATGAGGTATATAGTGGGAGCAGCACCTCCCTTTCTGTGCTCTTATTACGTCTATCAATGCAATATAATACACTGCTAGCTTTCTTGATCACCTGATTACAGTGCATCTTGAAAGTAAGGTCATCACTAATTCTAATTCCAAGATCTCTTTCATCTAAGCCTTCCTTGAAAACTATCCTACCCAATACATAGTTTATTTTGTTGTTTTTGTTTCCAAGGTGCACCACAGTGCACTTGTCAGAATTGAATATTAATGAAATCACGTGATGCAGCTTTCGGGTTAACAGCCCTAGAATGAGCTCCTATTCAGCTCTCCTTTTCCACTGAAAATCCATGCACCCAAATTTCTATTTGCACTGCTTTCACATTTTAAAGAGTCAGTAGTACTTACCGAGAAAACACACGGCAGTTTCAGGCGAGATCGGTGAAGCATGGAGGCGGAGATGTGGGTTGCACTCCCTCGGCATACACCACCGAATACACCGGAGAAGGCCCTGAAGAAAGTGAAAGCACAAGCGGGCTCGGCTGGGAAGCTCTCGGTGGGCCCTCAAGACTCAACTCTGCTCATTCTAGAGAAATTCCTCAAGGAATTTTGCTCCTTCAGGGAAGAAATGAGATCCCTGAAAGATGATGTAAAAGGCATCTCGACAGCTGTAGAAGAACTGAATAGGCGTACCAGTGACTGCGAGGCCAGGGTGGTATCAGCAGAATGCAGGCTGGATAAAATTGACCCCGCTATGGTAGAGACCAAGCAGAAGATCCAGAGACTGATAATAAAAATAGAGGATCTCGAAGGGAGAAGCTGCAGAAATAATGTTGTGGTAATTGGCCTTCCAGAGAAGGAAGAAGGGTCAAATGCTGTGGTTTTTGCTCAGAAATTTGTGGAGAAGCTGTGGGACCCTCACCTTTTGGTTCAGCCTACATCATTGAGCGTGCACACCTTGACCTGAGACCAGCGCCCCACCAGGAGCCTCACCCTGGACTTTCATTTTTAAATTCCTTAATTATCAAGAGCACCAGCACTTTTTATCTACATTGAAAAAAATTAAGGAAGTGTTGTGGGAAGGGAAGTGAATCCGGGTAGCCCAAGATCTCCCACTTACTGTCTGCCAAAGAAGAACAGCTTTTCATAAAGTAATCACGAAATGGCTAGCAGCCAATATCCAGTTCAAATTGATGTACCCAGCAATTCTTCAAGTTTCCTTGGATGGGAAATGGTGCTGTTTTGAAGAGCATAAGGTGGTAGAAGAGTTTCTTAAGAAGGCACTACCAGATCTGTTCCGAGATGGCTGATCTCTCCTCTGGGAGACCTTTATGTTTACATTCTGTTTAAAGAACTGCATCTGTGAGTATGTGCAAACAGAGCTACCTACTTCAACACACAGATCTTCAACTCTGCATCTCCCCAGGAAGTATTTAAAAGCGAGAGGAACAAGTGACTCTTTGTTTTCATTTCCAGTTTTTGCTGCTTATTTGTGTAGTGGAGTAAGAACTTTGATTGAACATGGAAACCTGAGGATCTGCCCTGAAGCTTTACAGGACTAATGCGCAACTTGTTAATTGATGCATCTTCCCTCCAAAGAGAGGACCCATTTCTATTTTTGGTTTTTGCTACTTTATGTGCCCTGCACTGTTAACAGGACGGAATAAAGCAAGTTTAAGGGGTTCAGTTACTGTTGTGTAGGACTGAAAGCAATAGATGGGAATTTGTTTCTTCAGAAGGTCTCATTGGAATCTAACCCCTTCTGCTTATCCCTGCTGGGTGTGGCATTATGTTCAGCCTGCATATTGGGCCAGAGGGACAGGCCTTTACATGCACTGGTAGAGGTGACGGGGGAGCTTCTAATCTACAGGGACCTGGAAGGATTGTGGTAAGTGGGTATTTTAAGTTGGATTATACAATAGGGGTGCAATCCTCCCACATGGAGTCCAATGTCGTTTTACAGGGAATCTTGGCTCTATTGCCCCTTGTTTTGTTTCCCCCCTTTTAGAGGTCCATTGTTCTTTCATTCTCAGACACACCCCTGCAGGGTTAAGGTGTAATGGTAGAGACATGGGCATTCTTAACAGTAGGCCTGAATAATTATATCTGGGTGTTGTGATGGTTGAGTGGGAAGGGAGAGGGAGCGGGGCTTGGTGCTGTGACAGAAGGCACATCATGCATGCTTAAGTAGTGGTGGGAAGGTGTAGACAAAGACATGCGTTCTGTATGATATTTGTTTCACGGATAGAAAAAGGGACTTCAGGGAGGGGGTGGGAGGAGGAGTGGGAGAGGGAGAAGGTTGTAGACTTGTTCTGTGGAGAGGGGGGCTCTGGCTTTGCATGGGGGAGACAGTGTTTTTGTTATTGTTTACAGAAGAGGTAATTCAAGCTCAAGTGATTGCCCTCAACATCATGGGAACAATGGCCACCCCTAAAAGGTTCTGTACTTGAAATGTACACGGGGCCAGAAACAAAAATATAAGGTACCAAGTGCTGAAACACTTACACCGTATAAAAAGCGACATCTCAATGCTCCAAGAAACCCACCTACTGGAGCCAGAAGGTGTGCTTTTCTGGCACTAATTTGTGGGGCAGACTTATAGTGCGGGGGATAGCACCCAGAGTAGGGGAATCATTCTTTTAATCGCTAGAAGAATCTCATTTGTCTGTGAGCAAATGGTGAGAGACTCAAATGGGCACTACATTCTCATAAAAGGGTGTCTTGATAGAACCACCATGGTACTGGGTAGTGTATATGGCCCGAACATGGACTCTCCCATTTTTTTACAGAGCTTTTACAGATCTTAGCTCCCTTCGTAGGATGCCCAATCATACTCGGAGGGGATTGGAATCTCCCCTTCTCCCAGGATTTGGACAGGTCGGACTCCATAAAGAATGGGTTGTCTCCAGCACAGAGGGCCATCAGGGACCTGGTGGACCATTTGGGTCTATGTGATCCTTGGAGAATTCTTTACCCCAAAGCCAGGGAGTTCACATTCAGGTCTAATGTACACAAAACCCACTCCAGAATTGACTACTTCTTAATGAGTCAAACTTTATTAGTTGGGTTAATGGATGCAAATATAGTATGGGATTATACTAACCACTCAGTGTCCAGCTGTGCAATGACCTTTCACGCTGACATCACCAAAAATTCGGTGTGGAAACTGAACAATCAGTTGTTAAGGGAAACATCTATAACTGAAAGGATTTTGCAAGAAGTCGAATTTTATACAACTACAAATCTGCATTTCACAGACTGCCCCAACTTGGAATGGGGTGCATTAAAATGTGTCTTGAGTTGGGAACTTATTAAACTAGCTTTGGGGAGGAAGACACAGAGGGAGCACAACGCACTAGAGTTGTTATCAGAAATCCGCAGTCTGGAAGGCTCGCTTTCCCTGTCTACTCTGGCTTTAGAGCAAACATGATTGTTAGCTCTTAGAGATCAATATGCAGCCCTTCTCGGGGAGAAGGCGGAATACACCATTTTAAAAGCTGGTTTGAAATATATTGACCAAGGGGAGAAGCTGGGGCATCTGCTTACCTTGCGTCTCAAAAATGTTGAAACCTCCAGGCTGGTCAGGAGGATTTGATCTCAGATAGATGGATCCCTCTCTCTTTCTCCTCATGACATCACTGATGCCTTTGCCCAATCTTTATAGCCCCATGGAAAACCCACCAGATTGACAAGTCAGTTTGGGACTATATAGATTCCATTCTCCTCCCATCTTTACCGCCTTTATACAGTGAACGGTTGATTTCTCTCATAACTGAGGAGGAAATCACAACAGCTATCTCATCCCTTGCCTCAGATAAAGCTCCAGGCCCAGATGGGTTTTCCCCCAAGTTTTTATAAAAAATTTAGCAAGTGGCTCTCCCCCTGGTTAAAGAGGTTATTTGATTGGATCCTTGACGCTAGCCCAGTAGACCCGGCCCTTTTTGAAGCAATCATAGTAGTACTCCATAAGTCTGAGAAGGACCCTGAACAAGTTACAAGCTATAGACCCATATCATTGCTTAATTGTAATGTTAAGATATTATCAAAGATACTGGTGGATAGGCTCAGCATGGTGTTACCCTGGTTGGTCCACCAGGATCAAGTGGGGTTCATGCCAGGAAGGAGCACCTCAGATCATTTCAGGAGGCTGGAGCACATCTTCTATGCATCCAGAGATTTGGGGATACCAGCTGGTCTGATGTCACTGGATGCGGAGAAGGCATTCGACCGGGTTAGCTGGCAGTTTCTTATCAGCACCATGGTGAGGTTCGGCTTCCCTACTAAATTTTTATAGTGGGTTTCCGCACTCTATTGGAACCCACAAGCCCGCATTTACTGCAACGGGGTGTTCTCAGGCTATTTCAATCTTCATTCGGGTACTAGGCAGGAGTGTTCCTTGTATCCCCTTTTGTTTAATATTTATCTTGAGCCCTTGCTATCTTTGTTGAGAGAGAAAGTAGGAGTACATGGAGTGATGGTGGGTTCGCATGAGTACAAACTGTCTGCTTATGCAGATCATGTTCTTCTGCACCTACGACAACCCAGTCAGTCAATACTGGTCATACTATCTGTAATAAAAGGGTTTAGTGTAATGTCTAATTATAAAATAAACCCAAATAAGACCACAGTCTTTCCCTTGAATAGCAGGCTGTTGAATGGGGACATTGAAAAACTGGGGTTACAATGGTGTCCTAAAAAAATCAAATATTTTGGTCTCTTCTTAACTACGGGAGAGGCATAGATGAGATCCTAGAATTTGGATTCACTGTTGATAACAATTCAACAAGATCTGGTGAGGTGGCAATCCCTACCTATCTCATTATGGGGGCGCATCAATTTGATAAAAATGAATGTACTCCCAAGGCTATTCTACCCCCTGAGTATGTTGAACATCTGGTTACCCCGGACTGGTTTAAAAAAGTGCACTCCATTATATCAGCCTTCATCTGGAGGTGGAAATCTCCCCGGAGGGCCTATAATAAATTGGCTGCTTCTAAACCCTTTGGTGGGTTGAAACTACCATATTTTGGACTTTATTACTGGGCAAGCCACTTGAATAAGTATCTGAGGTGGGTGGGACCTAGGGAAGGGACGGACTTGAACTTGTGTATTCTGGACTGGGTGGTATTAAAAAGGGAATTAATCTCCCATGTGGGAATTAATCACAAGGCAATGATGTGTATCTCTCCCAAGGTCTTGGGAAAGAACCAAGTCCCCACTCCTATAACCACCTCACTAAGAATCCATATGCAGCTGTGCTCCTTTTTGGGACTCAAAAACACAAAGAGCTCTTTGCAGCCAGTAACTGGGAACCCTAACTTGAAGATGGGGGGAAACAAATTCCAGACAACTGGATTCCTCAGATTACAGGGCTCAATTTAGGGGATTTCCTCAAAGATGACTACTGTATGACCTCAGCAGAGATCATGGCAAAATACCAAATTCCTGGATCCCAGGTTTTTAAAGTGTATCAATTGTGCCATTTGGTGGTAAATGTATGTAAAGACATGAGAGTGTCAGAAAGGCAGGAAGACTGGGTAGCCTCTTGGGAACAGGTCAGTGGAAAACCCCCTGCTGTGTCCTTTCTGTGCGCCTGTTTGGTATCCCAATCTTTAGACGCACAGTGTAAAGACCCAAACTATTGGTCTATGGTTTTCTCTCAATATAAAGATCAGTGGGAGGTCATCTGGAAGGATTTATACTTATATATTCCACAAGATAGACTCCGACTCACCCAATACCAAATTATCGATGACATGTATTGGTCCCCAGTGAAATTACATAGGATGAATTGTGCCCCTTCTCCGTTCTGTACCAGATGTGGATGGCATGAGGTCACCCTTCTACATGTGTTTTGGGAATGCCTTCCCATCAAAGGTTTATGGGATACCATTAAAGTGAAATTTGATCCTTTACTGGGGTTGGAGAATCTATTTATACCTGAAATTTGTGTTTTAGGTCTCTTCTCCTTGATTCCAGTGAAATCTTGAAGATACCATATGGCTTTGGTATCACTGACCTTAAAGAAACTGGTGTTACTACACTGGGTTGATGGGAAGAGCATTCCTTATACTGAATGGCTTCAAGATCTATTGTTCAAACTCAGGGCAGAACAGATGCATGCTAGTTTATGGGGTTCTCTGGCAAGATAGAAAAAATTGTGGGAGGGTTTTCATTCTCTCTATATGTTGGTTCCTCGGTGACTGTTGTGCCTGGAATCTAGTTTCAAAGGCTCAGATATTGATGATTTATGGTAGAAGGTATGGAATGCCTCTCTGTTAGGCACCCAAAGTATAAGTGTGAAGCCAGTGGGGAGGGAGGGGTGGGAGGAGGGTGGCATGACAGTTTTCCTTTTTGATGTCTATACCTGTGCTGAGTCATTGTATATTATGAAGCCATGCTGTATACTTATACAATTAATAAAGTGTGAATTAAAAAAAAAAGAATTGAATATTAGCTTGTATTGTTTGACCCAATACTCCAACTCCCCTAATGCTGACTGCAGGATGTTAGCAACTTCTATGTTGTTTACTACTAGTGCTATCTGGGTAGTGTCAGTAAATTTTGATTCCCAAACTCTTGTTTTCACTGTCATAGAAGAGATATATATATATATTGAATAAACATGGGCCCAGTACAGATCCCTGAGGCACCCCGCTGGTTACCTTGGTCCACTCAGAGTATGCACCCCTGACACAGACTATCTGTTTCCTGTTGGATAGCCATGCAGCTATCCATCGGGATAGGTTTCCCTGGATCTTGTGTTCAATTAAGGCATCAACCAATTCCCTATGTGGGACTTTGTCAAATGCCTTACAGAAGTCCAAAAAAATGACATTAACCGAATTTCCGCTATCTAGTGCCTTGCTGACTTTTCCATAGAAGTCCATGGGGTTGGTCTGTCACGAATGTTTCTTGGTGAACCTGTGTTGTGTGTTGTCAATATCCCCAGTCTGATGTAGAATTTCTGTAATGTGATCTTTAATGAGTCCTTCTAGGATTTTCCCCAATACAGTTGTCAGGCTGACTGGCCTGTAATTGCCCACATCTTGTTTTGTTCCCTTTTTATGTATTGGCACCACATCCGCCAGCCTCCATACCACCAGCACCTCCCCCTGGTTGATGTATTTCTGAAAAAGAGATGTCAAAGGTCCTGCCAGTTCCTCCACCAGCTTTTGAATGACTCTGGGATGCAAACCATCTGGTCCCTGTCCTTATTTTGATCCAGCTTCAGGAGTCTTGTTCTAATATCTATTATTTCCAACACCAGGCTATTTTCTGCTATGATATCTAAATGGTCCTTGGTTCCTAGTGTTTTATTGTTGTAGACTAAGGTGAAATACTTATTGTAGTGTTCAGCCATATTGCAGTTGTCTGTGATTAATGTTCCATCTATGTTTTTCAGTGGGTCAATTGTTTTAGTTCCTCCCATTTTATTATTAATTTACTAGTAGAAGAATTTGTAATTATTTTTAACTTTGTTAGCCAGTCTAATTAAATGATTTCATCTGGCGCAATTAATATTAATTTTCTTCAAAGCGTCCTTGTAAGCACCCCAGCATGCCTGATGTCCACTTTTCTTTGCCCTTGCATAAGCTTTATTTTTCCTCTTTATGCATTTCTCGACCCTGAGTGTCAACCATGGTGGTGAGATTGTTACTGCACTGTTATATTTTCTTCTGGATGGTATATACCTTTTTACTTAGTTGGTAATTTTGTCATCTAATATTTCCCACATCTTTTGCAGAAACTGTTGTGCAAAAGCGGCCTCCCACTTCCACTCATCCAGTTCTTTTCTCTTACTATGGAACTCTGCCTTCCCATAGTTATAGAGAAGAGTATTACCTGTAACCTCTCCCCTGCTTCCCTCAAAGCAGAATCCCACCATGGAATGGCCACTTGAGCCTAGAGGTGCTAATACCCTGCATTCTTGTATGTTATTTGTCATATTGCTCAAAACCAAATCCAACACATGCTCCCCCCCCCCAGTTCTCTCTGCCACAAACTGTTCCATTCTGGCCAGGTTGAATGCTTCCATGAAGTGTAGTTCAGTTGACGTTTTTAGCCCTTTGAGTATCCCAGTCGATCCCTGGAAGGTTGAAATCACCTACCATTATGACATTATCAGCTGTTGTTATTTTGTTTATGAAATCTAGAAGTTCCATGTCCTCCAGATGGGAGTTAGAGGGTGGTCTACACACTACTCCTATGTTAATTTTGGTGCTATGTGGTGGGAAAATTTTAATCCATAATAACTCTGAGGTATCCCAGTGTGAAGTGTCGATCTGCTCAGATATAATATTATTGGCTACATACAGGGCCACCCACCACCTTTCAAATTTAGCCTGTCTCTGGAATATACAGTGTAGCCAGGAATATGCCTATCCCAGGTGTCCTTGCTTTTCCACCAAGTTTCAGTTATGGCACAGGTCTGTATTTTATTCTCACATAAGGCATAGAAATTCATCAGATTTTTTGATAATGCTTCTGGCATTCACCAGTAAGCAGTTCCATTTTGTTGACACCAGATGACTGGAGGGTGCCTCTCCTTAAATTGGAGTCCCCTCATCCCCCCCATGGGATTTAAATGCTTATCGATTTCCTGCTTTAGCTTATGTGCCAATATTCTCTTGCCTTTCCTACTTAGATGCATTCCATCCTAAGCAAACATATCTAGGTCCTGAAAACTGTCCCAATGATGTGCCACTGTGTGTCCCTCCCTGTAACACCATCTTTTCAACCAGCCATTTAGCAGCAATATGTCTGTAGTTCTTGCTGTGCTTGCTCTAGGGACTGGGAGAATCCCTGAGAGCAATAAGTCACAACCTTTTACTTTTAGGGATAACCCCACCTGTTCAAAATCTCTCTGGATGTCTGTAATGTTACTTTTACCAATATCATTTACCCCCATGTGTAATAATGTAACTAGCCTTGTTGTGTTATTTAGCAGACCCAGGAGAAGCTGCCTGATATCACCAATTCCTGCCCCAGGGAGTACACTGACTGTGGTGTATTTGTTATGGTTTTTACATAATGCATAATCAGTACACCGCAGCATGGAGTCCCCAACCAACAGAACATCACGTGGAACACTATCTACTGATGGTGGTATTAAATCCCTCTCCTGGTTATCCATGTTAACTGTTTCCTGAATTACTGTATCTGCACTTATAGGAGACAGCTGTTCCTCATGCCTGTCCTTCCTATCATCGCTGTTCTGGGCCATGTCATCCACAAGGGCACTAAACCTATTGGGAGTGAGAATATTTGATGAACCCCCAATGTTCCTTCTTCCCTTTTTAGTGGTCTTGTATACTGTGCACAAGTCTTCCATATCCCTGCCTCCCTCAATAATATTAATCTCGGCTGCTTTATCATGTTTAATTGGTCAAATTGATCCCTGCAAGTGTGCATTGGCACCCTGGACAATTTGTTCTGCTGCTGTATCAATGAACTGCTCCAGTGTGCTAATGTCATTCTGAAGCTGGACCCTCTGCTGTAGTGCCACAATTTCTGTCTGTAAAACTTCTATTAAAATGCATTTGTCACAAACACAAAATCAGGAACCAGATCCCCTTCTGTAAACATGCAACATTTCTTGTAGTACTTCTTTATGGTCATGATACCTATATTCTGTGTTGCTGCCATTGTGGTATACCTCACAGGCCAGAAACCTATCAGAAGCTGATTAGAACCCCTTACCTTGTACAATATGATGGTATGCTGAGGTGGTCCAGGTCCTCAGCTGTCCCCAGCTGACTCAGCCAACACACACTGATGCACTTGTCTCTGCATGTGTCTCCGCATGCGACCCCACGCATGCTCACCCCGCTCACTATGGGGATCCTTAGGTAGCTCTGAAATAATCTTCCGGCTTCTGGTTTAGCACTACTACCTGATGGCAAAAACTGAAATAAAAATGATTTGAAAAGCCCTGCTCATGCATAAGAACTTGCTGGCACATTTGCTGCTATAATGCAGACTTTGCAAGGCTCACCAAACAGTGGATATCTAAAATATCAAGACATCCTGAAGTGGACACCTTCTGTGTCCCACAATCCTCTACACTCCCCAGGAAGTCTCCACAAATGAGAGACTGTACTATCCTCACCAGTACCACCCAATAAATGGTGTATTTGCAAACAGTGTACTGTGCATAAATATATGCGCAATGTTTGTTTCCCTGTCTCTCATCAAAGACTCACAATAATCCAGCTGTACTCAGCCCTGATGCCCCACTTGCTATGGGGCTCCTTTAGTAGCTCTGAAACCAGAAGTAAAGAATCTTCTGGCTTCTAGTTTAGCACTACTACCTGATGGTGAAAATTGAAATAAAAATTATTTAAAAAGCCCTGCTCATGTGTAGGAACTTGCTGTCAACGTTTGCTGCTATAAAGCAGACTTTGCAAGGCTCACCAAACAGTGGATATCTAAAATATCAAGGCATCCTGGAGTGGACACCTCCTGTGTTCCACAATCCTCTACACTCCCCAGGAAGTCTCCACAAATGAGAGACTGTACTCTCCTCGCCAGTACCACCCAATAAATGCTGTATTTGCAAACAGTGTACCGTGCATAAATATATACAAAATGTTTGTTTCCCTGTTTCTCACCAGAGACTCACAAGAGATCAGAGGGCTGTGGGTTCAGTTCCCACATCTGGCACTTGGGTTAATATCCCAGTACTGACACTGTAGTGCATCATGAGAGGGGTGCTGCACTTCTGAGATGCCGTCTTTCAGATGAGACGTTAAACCTGGATTGGTGGTAGTTCAGGTGGATGTTAAAGATCCCATGGCACTTATTGAAAAGAGTAGGGGAATTTTATTAGGCAAACAAACATAACATCAAGTATATACAGAAAGGGAGTAATGAAACAATGCAATAACAGGAGAAATAATACATGTCAAAACAAATTATAAATAAACATAGTGGAAGAGCAATAATCAATCAGCATTACAATAACAATCAATGCAAAAAGTTAATATTCTTCCAAAAAGAAGTAAAACAGGCAACAGAAACTCGGTTATGCTCTGAGTCAATAATAGTTAACAAAGCATTTTCTATTTGCTGAATAACATTAGTAGGAGGCGTCTGTACCTGTTGTAAGACATATTGACAACGAGCTTGCCACAAATAATATTTACATACTGAAAAAATCACTCTAAGGGTACTGGGGTGAAATTGTAGCCAAGGAGCAGAGAAGTCTCCCAATATCAAAATTTGATAAGTAATTCGGCTAAGAAATGGCCATTTCCATTTGTTGGCCAATGTCTTCCAAAATAAAAGAGCATCTGGACAGTCAAGGAAAAAATGAGACATGGTTTCCTCAATATTATAACAAGAAGGTTTTGGGCAAAACCGCTCCTGGGATGATTTATGCTTTAAATTCCACCGTACAGGTAATTGTCCGTGACAACATAACCAAGTTATGTCCCACATATGTAAGGGTATTCATGTATCTCTCAGCATTGACAAAGCACAGTCCATTCTAGAAGGAGAACATAAAGGAAATTGTATAGCTGGTCTAGAGAGGTTAATGAAAGCATCATACAAGCGCTTCCGAGAGAGTGACATTATGGATGCTTTGGAAAGTTTCCAGCTGCGTAATTTCCTAAAACTATCCACTGCATGAGTTGGGGAACCAGGGACATGGGTACGTATAGGAGGAAGAAGGACCCAATTATCCAACATGCTTTGCATGTGATAATTGATCCATACATCACAAACATGGGTTACGGATCTGACTCTAAAAAAAAGTTGAAAAAGAAAGAAAGATAAAAAGCAATAGAGTGAACCATAACAAGTCCTCCATGTTTAACGGGTAAATACGTGAAGTCATGCTTGACAGGGTTCAGATGGTTATCCCATAAGACTTGAAAGAAAATACTGAAGATCTTTGTTTCTAGGGTACGGGGCGGAGCATATATATAACTAAGGTATAAAAAAATTGGAATGATGAATTTTTTGACTACTAAGACCCTCTTTTTTTTCCCAATTTCCAGGATTTCCAAATATTAACTTTAGTTTCTCCCAAACTCAGGCATTTTTCCCAGTTATAGAGGGAAGTATGTTGAACATTAAACCAAATCCCCAAAATACGGTGTGGAGACAAACATAACTTAATCCCACCAACATCCGGTACTATAGCAGAGTCAGGATCTAAGGGGATAGAGACACTTTTTAGTAGGTTAAGAGTGCCTCCAGAGAGTTTTGAAAACAAATGGAAGATAGCCACAGCACGGTCTCCTGACTATTTATCCTGAACAAATAACACAACGTCATCTGCATAGGCAGAAATCTTAACATGGGGCAATGTTGGGTGAGGTGCAAGACCTATAATAGAAGAGTCCCATAAAATATGTCATATAACAGGGTCTAATGTGAAGGCGCATAATAGCGGGCTAAAGAGACAGCCTTGACGAATGTCAACTGTCTGAAGTAAAGTATTTCCCATGTGACCATTAATGAGGGGTACAAAATAGGCCATAGAAAACAGACATGTAATCCATTGTATGAAAGTGGCAGGGATACCATAGGATGTCAGAACTTGTACCATGTATGCATGTTGTACTGAATCAAAAGCTTTCACTTGATCTAAGGAAAGTATAAATCCTGAAAGAGCATTACGATCTTTTGCCTCAAAAAGTTCATGAAGAAGGAATAAATTGTTTTGTATGGAATGCCCCGGAACAGTGCATGATTGGGCAGGGTCAAGTAGGTCAGGAGCTACGAGTGATAATCTGGACCTGAGAATTCTTGCTAGAAGTTTATAATCGGTATTAAGGAGATGCAGAGGTCTCCAATTTTGTGAGTCGTGGGCAAACCAAAATCAGGGACAACCTCTGTATCGAATAAGATATAGTTAAAAACTTGTGTCAGAATTTCTAGGAGATTGTCCTTAAAACTTTTATAAAACTTATGTGTTAAGCCATCAGGGCCCGGGGAGACCTGTAGCGATAGGTGAGATATAGCAGAAGCCACTTCCTCCTGTGTAATGAGTGAAACAAGATCCGAGACATGGTGGACAGGAAACTGCGGAAACGGGGCAGAAAAGACTGAAGAGAAGTCTGGTAACATAGGAGACGGTCTGAAAAATTGAGACTGTAAATGAGAATGAACAATAGCCAGCATGCTAGGAGTGTCATAAGTAATAATACCTTGCTGATTTAATAAACCCTGCATCACCGTGTTCCTAATCCTATCTTTGTGTGTGAAAAAAGGGTTTGTAGAGGGTAGATTCGAGGTTCCCACTCTCATGAAAATATCCAGCATGCGAGCACTGTCATACTGATAGGAAACCATATGACCTTTTACCATAGCAATTTGGGAGGAATAATCAATAGGGTAAGTTGTGGATAGAGAGAGTAATTTATATAATTGATTTCTATATGATAAATAAGTGATATATTTATCTCGGGCTACGCGTTGTCCCATAGTTTGAAAAAAATGATGTAATTCTAATTTAGTGTCTGTCCACCACTGTAATATGGAATCATAAAAACAGAGTACTGAAATCCGGGCATGAAAGAGAAGATGAACATGATCTTGCATATCCAGAGAAGTAATGAGAGTATTGTTCAATTTCCAGTGAGTAGAGGAAGAATGGGAGGAAAATGGGGATTGATTAATGAAAAACATGCAGGATAGTAAAAAATGATCCAAAATTTCCAAAGGTCTGAGCATAGCCATACGTGCTACACACTGTGGGGAAGAAAAAAAATAGTCAATTTGAGTATGGAAATGTAATCTATAATATGTATGACCAGCAGTAGTGTGCAAGGAATGGTATGCATCAATGAGACCCATATCTCTCACTAGATCAGACAAGGCTAGAGAGTCACAATAGACTTTCTTCCCCTCCGCAGTCTGGTATTTAACATCTAAGGAACAATTAAAATCTCCCCCCCAAATTACATGTTTTGTGGTACATAAATACGGTTTCATTAGGTTCATTAAGGCAATATAAGTAGCCTTAGTTTGTGGGCAATAGATAGTAATCAAACGAAACTGAGAACTGTGAAAGGTACAATCTAGGATTAAGGCCCGACCAGGATAAACATCAATAATGCGTGTAATAGAAAAGTGTACAGAAAAGAACAAAATAGCAACCCCATCTGCAACATTCTCTCCAAAGGTCCAATATGAGGGACCTTTAAGCCAATCTCGTTTAAGATGCTGAACCTCAAACAGCGTGGAGATATGGGTTTCTTGAATAAATAGGATGTCAATAGGTAGGGAAGCAGCAAGATGAAAAAAAAACACCTCTTCTTGTAGCTTTTTATGCTACAAACATTGAGAGTAGCTACGGTAAGGGAAGCCAGGATAAAGCATGTATTCACCCGCTGCCATCAGTATTGGTCATATTTTTCCACTTCTTACTGCCTTTGAGTGATTTGTTGTTTTTTTTTATGAGAAACATCAGGAGGTTTGGTGGCAGTCAAATCCATATCTGAGGGAAAAATAGAAGTATCTGACTCTCCCTCCGATTCTTCCCTGCCACCCTTCAGACAATCAAAAGGATTAGAGAGGGGAATGTCAAAAGCTTTCACATTTTTCCAAGCAGCAGCTAGTGACCCTTTTACTGGGCTTAAAACCATCCAGATCCATAGTAGGGATCACGATAGTAGTAGTAGGACATGATGAGGAATCAGATGAAGGTACTGGAGTAATAGGGTGATCTAATAGAATAGGTGTGTCCACACTCTCCACAGGATGGGGAAAAGGGGAGGTGTAACATCCATGGGATTTGAGACATCAACCAGAGTAATAGGTTTATCCTGTATTTTATCCTGTGCCTTTTGCACTAGTACATCAGGATCCCATCCCTCCTTACTGTTTTTACTTGCCCAGGGACATTGGTGGTAGGCGCGCCCTGTTTCTTCACACAAATTACAGCGGAAAACATTCTCACATGTAACACTAGGGTGTCCACACCCGCCAAAGAGACTACATTTTAAGAGATCACATGTACTGCTTAAGTGTGTGTGAGCTCCACATTTGTAACATGCACTGGGTTGACCCCCTAGAAACACACACCCCGATCCTTACCCAAAAAGAAACTATTAGGCAAGTGGAGAATTTTGGAGTTAACTAGAAAAAGTTTCACTCTGAATTTCCAGCCTCCAGTCCAGAGGTCTTCCTCGTCTAAAAGTGCCTCAGGAGGGGATAATACTGTGCAGCGATTCTGTAGCCAATGATTAATGTCACTAACACTGACTCTCTCATTTCTAAACATGATAGTCACAGTACGAATACAAGGTTTAGTAAGGGGAATAACATAAAAAGGAGTCCAGGGGGAGGTATTCTTTAAAGAAGCATATTTATGCCAGAATCTATCTAAACCAGTAGAAGTTTTAAAACTGATATCAAAAGTTTCTTCCCCAGAAACATGAATCAGGGCATATATGTCAGAAGCCTGAAAATGCGTAGTCCCTTTTAACAATGTATGAGCTACATAATATCTGTCTGGAAATTCTGGAAGTCCGCCCCTATAATGCAAATGAACAGCATTACGTCTTGGGGCTTGTTCCAGTTTGTTTTTAAATAAATCAGAAAGTACAGGACCACTGTGAGGGGCAGGAAGGGGTACCACTGGGGAAGGCTGTAAGGTAGGAGTCATGGAGGATGGCCCTTCACTGGGATCATCTAGGAGGGAGAGTGAAGCAGGTGGAAGAGAAACAGGGGCAGAGCCTGAGAGAAGTGGGGAGGTTTGAGCACTTACTGGGTAGGAACAGGAGTAGACTGGGCAGTATGAGAATCCCCTGTGTTAGGGTGTAATGTTAAAAGGGTAGATTCACTAGGGAGAGGCTGTTCCGTAGAGGGAAAAGGGGGCTTATATATATAGCATCCTGTAAATCCATAACATCCCCCCAAGCTACCTTGTGCACAGGAGACTGTTTAGAACTAGAATCATCAACAATTGAAATGTCCACATTAGAGGAAACCCCTTGTAGGAGAGGTACCTCATTGGAGCTCATAGACGTTGCTGGCCTGGATGGTGAAAACAAAACGCCATGGCAGTCAGCGTCCCAAGAATGGTCTGGAGTCCAGGAACCAGACACCGTTTTTGTCCATCCTGCCTTCTGTAGTGCACTCGAAGCAGTCCAGTGTGGATCACAAACATGGCCATCCGAGTTTAGTCCAAAATGTGAATGTAAAAGGTCTGAAGTGGAGGAAGGAGGACGTGGAGTGGACTGGGAAGGCAGTGGTAAGGCAGGAATCATAGGCAAGTCTCCTGAAAGCGACTCCGTGGTCGCATCCCCTGCAGGAAGGAAACACAAGGGGGAATATCCGGTGGGTGACACAGCGGTAGCTGAGTAGTGCGTTCTGCTAGCAGACCTGAAGAAGAAAGCAACTCAGTCAGCAAAGGCTCCAAAACACGGAAAGCAGAAGGTACAGTGTTGTTCTCCGTAACACCAGCTAGTAGCGTATCACTGAAAACTCCAGTCTTCTCAGGCAAAGTTGTGGAAGGCAGTTGTGAAGGCAAAGCATTCTCTTGTAGCGTAGAGAGCTCCTGAGATGGTGCAGCACCATCGTGATGCTGACACCGAGTGAAAGCATCCATGTCTGCACACTGGAAATCCCCTACCGACAAGAGTAGAGGAATTTCCCCAGTATCCTGGCCAAATTTCTCTAATTCACTAAAAATACCACCAGCAGCTTAATCTGGTTCAAGGTCAGTTGGCATTCATCTGTATCCCCCTTCTCCCGGGTCGTGCCTGAAAATAGGCAGGATTTGTCTAGTGCACTTACCCGATCAACAAAAACTAAATAAATAAATAAATACTCCAGCTGTACTCAGCCCTGATGCCCTGCTCACTATGGGGCTCCTTTAGTAGCTCTGAATAGAATAAAGAATTTAAAGTGCTTGTGCACCTTTCTTTGAAATTTATGGTCTCATGCACTTTGTAAGCCTGAAGCAAAATTAAATACTGAAACAGTCGAAGTGCCCAGAAAGCTTCAAAACTTTAGGAATTCCTCAATCCTTAGTTAAGGAAAGAACAGTCAATACAATCAGGATCTCCAAAGTTTTAAAAGGCTCTTCAAAATTGAAAACAGCTTAAAGATAAACCCGTTTCCAAATTCTTTTAACTCTCAGATACCCTCGCCCTAAATGGGCTTGTTCGCACTTCTTGTTTGTGGAGTTCAGGCTCGGGGTTCGAGGCTGTCACCCACCAAAACCAGTACTTCAGCTTTTCAGTGTTTCAAAGCATTTTATCCTCTGCATAGCTTCTATGTAGTTTCTATATTTAAGACGCAGTTTCCAGAGGGAAGGTCCTTAAAGTGAGTCATCAGCCTTAATCTTTAAAATGAAAAAGAGCACTGAACTCCTATATTTGGTAAGGCAATGATGGCATACCTTTTAAAAAATAAGGGGAAGCTTTTCAGTGTTCCTGCATACTTGCTCCTCTGAGTTTCCCCACAGCAAAAAGTGAGCATTGGTGTTAACTCTCTCTCTCTCTCTCATCAAGGATCCTCTCCCTATATCAGTCTTTGCACATGCTCAGCACCCTGGGGTGAGGTTGGTAGGAGTGCAGGGCATGACTCTTTGATATATATATATATATATATATATATATATATATATATATAGGTTGTTCCTTAAGTCCAAACAATGCAGGAGTTATGGCTTGTTGAAGTTCCAATGTTATGCTATGGGAATTTTCATTTTGTATTGTTTTTTATATTGCCCCTAAATGTTTAGGGGTGAATATGTGTTGCTCTTGAAGTACTCATTAAGATCTTTGTTGTGATAAACAGATTGTCCCTTAAGTCCAAAAATTGAGGGAGTTATTTTGTTGAAGTTCCAATCATATCCAATCGGAATTTTCATTTTTTATATTGCCCCTTTTTGGGGGGGAGGTGTTATTCTTGCAGTACTCATTAGGACCTTTGTTTTGATATGTACACTGTCCCTTAAGTCCAGCTATTGAGGAAGTTATGCCTTGTTGATATTCCAATGTTATCCTGTGGGAATTTTCATTTTTGTTTTATTTGACCTTAAATGCTTATGGGGAGAATATGTGGTATTCATGTAGTACTAATTAAGATCTTTGTTTTGATATATAGATTGTCCCTTACATCCAAATATTGAGGAAGTTATTGCTTGTTGAAGTTTCAATGTTATCCTTTGAGAATTTTCATTTTTTTATATTTATAGTTTTTTTTATGTGGATTCACTTGGGAGCTTAAGCAACAGGTTGGTAGAAAAGAGGTCAGGAGTTATATTTTGTTTTAACTGAAATATTTGAATAGTTTGTAAGTGAAATTAGTTCTATGTGTTAAAAATTATTACCTTGAATTTGAACTGTTACTTGGGCTGTGATATTGTAGGTTTGGGGATAGTGGTTTGGCAGGGAAAATTAGAAGGTAATTTAAATGTGTTGTTTGCCTGGTGTTAGGGGGAAGGGACATTAGCTGCAATTAACTTGTCTTTAAACAGGAATTACCTTGGCTTTCATTGTTCACTTGGAGCTTAAGCAACAGGTTGCAGAAAAGAGGTCAGGAGTTATATTTTGTTTTAACTGAAATATTTGAATAGTTTGTAAGTGAAATTAGTTCTATGTGTTAAAATTATTACCTTGAATTTGAACTGTTACTTGGGCTGTGATATTGTAGGTTTGGGGATAGTTGTTTGGCAGGGAAAATTAGAAGGTAATTTAAATTTGTTGTTTGCCTGGTGTTTGGTAGAGCCCTCCCACCACCCTGTTTTGTAGGCTTTCTTAAATACTGAAAAGCCACTGGGGGTTGGGATTGAAGGGCTGAGTATTTCTGTTTGGGACTGAAATTTGAAGCAACAGGAGTTGGTGGGCCTGTGACATCTTACAGTACCTGGTGTCTGCTTACACACACTGTTAGTGGGACTGAACACATACTGCACTGTATGTGTTTGTGAGACTTGGGAACTTTGTTGGTGGGGTTGAAATTGGGTTTGTAAATAACCAGTCAGTATAGAGAGAAACTGTACTCCAGGGGAAAGGGACTGAGAAAAGGGGGTGTGCTATTATAAACAGAGGGGGATAATCAGGGTGGCCATATTCCACCATGGCGGGCATCTTCGGAAGGGTTGTAGGCTGCACAGGCTGTGGGATGGCAATAATTCTAAATTGGGCCTGGAGAGAGGGGCTGCCCTCAGTAGACAGCTATCTTGTATCAGGAGTGAGTATATTGGTTAGGAGTAAGCTGTGGGAGCTGGGGGGTGTCCAAGGATAAGGGTGTGGATATGGGCAGCAGAAGGGTGGGGCTGAGGGGAGGCTGGAGGCACCGCTCTGAAATTACAGGACATTATGCTACAGCAAGCAGAAGGGGATATTAGGGACAGAGGACCTTAGATAGAGAGTGTGCTAAGGGAAAGCGTCAGGGTGAACATTCTAAATTCAAAGAGACTGGAGGAAGAGTCAGGAGGGGCTGTTGTGCAGAAGCCTAAAACAGCAGACTGTGGGAAGGGAGCTCCTAAGGTGAACAGTGCAAGAGAGGAAGAAGAGGGTCAGTTTAGAGATGCAGTCAGGGGAAACTCGGGTTACTTGATGGAGGCTGACATAGAGTGTCACAATAAATTTGAGATACTAAGCATCCTAGAGGGGGAGGAAGGGGTTGGTGGAAATGAGGAAACTTATACAGAGGCCGGGGGGAGGGAGGCAGATACCCATAGGGCATCACAGACCAGCTATGGAAAAGATAGACATTGTCCCAGAGGGAGAAGGGGAAACATATATGTTAAGCAAATGGGGGAGATGCAACATATTCCAGACATGAGGGAGGAGAGCATGATTGGAGAGAAACTGGGAGACAAGGAGGTGGAGAGCCCCCTTCAGCAGGGAGGTCAGTACCAAGGATGGGGCCCTAGCTAAAGGGACCACAGAGAGCCTCTGGAGACAGGAATTACTATTACAAGGGGGGATGATGGTGGTGTGAGAAACCATCAGGGCCAGGATAAATGGTTCAGATAAGAGAGGGTTAAAGGGGACACCTATTCAGAGGGGGTTTGAGTTAAGTGGGCAAAATAGCAAGGGAGGCAGAAAGGGGAGGGTGACAAGGGGGTCTCTAATAAGGCAGGAAGACTCCCATGAAATTGCGATCATGAATAAAGTGGGGGAGGGGGGGCTGAGAGGGCATAGTGGAGGTAACCATAAGGATGATGGCGGTGTTAAGGTTCTGTTACTGGGAGACTCGATGATTAAGGGTATCCATTGGGAGGGACAGGGGTGGATGCCATAGCCAGGTGAAGGTAGTGAGTATCTCTGGGCTGACAGTGCACAGAGCAAAGTTCATGGTGTATGAAATGGTTAGGGATTGTGGAGGAAACCGATTTCCTGGTGCATTTGGGAACTAATGATCTAGAGGGAAATAGCATTATGGAAATCCAAGCAAGGTTCCAAGAACTTGCCAGAGTCTGTCGGGATAATGGATGCAACGTTTCCTTTTTGGAGATATTGCCAGTACCAAAGGCCTCAGTGCAGAAAAAAATGAAGCTCACAGAGGTTAATGACTGGCTCAGGAAGTGGGGTGAAGAGAATGGGTTGGGGGTGTAAGGGACCTGGAATGGAGTTTGGGAGGATAAGGGACTATATGCCAAGGACAGGTTTCATCTTGCCCCATTAGGGAAGGAAGTCCTTAAACAGGGGATGGCTGACTACATACAAGAAAGATGGGGTTTAAACTTGTAAGGGGGGGAAGGGATAAGGGAGGTGCTGACCAGAAGCCCCCCTCCAGATGAGGAGTAGCCTTCAAGCGCCAAGGGGAGGAAACAGACCGGAGGTGGAGTTTCAGGAGGAGCAGGGGAGGATGGAAGTATAAGGAATCTGGGTGGGTTCGACAAGAGGGATCAGGGATAAGGGTGGGGTTAGTGTTAGTAAATGCCAGGAGCTTGGAAACAAGTTGCCAGAGTTCCAGGCCATGCTGTTCGGGGTGGATGTAGGCAGTCACGGAGATGGGCCAACAAAACCATGACTGGGACCTAAATGTAATGGGGTACACTATGCTTAGGAAGGATAGGAAAGGAGGCAGAGGGTGGAGTGGCTATGTTCATTAGAGATGACATAGAAATTGCTATGGTAGAAGAGGCAGAGGGAAATCTCGGAGGCCTTATGGGTCACCTTACCATCCCCAGCAGGAGATAAAGGTCAAGCTGGGAGTAGCATATAGGCCCCCGGGATGAGTGATGTTCTAGAGGATGGTTTGCTGGACAACATCATTGCCAGGTGTGGTCCAAAAGGGGAAGGAGTGGTGTTGATGGGGGACCTTAATATGCCAGGTACAATTGGGGAACCATGTCTCTAAGGTGGCCAAGGAGCAGAGGCTGCTGATAGCTTCCAGGATGTGTTCTTAACACAGCATGTGATGGAGCCCACAAGGGAGGGGCATGTCCTGGATATGGTTCTGGCAGATGGGGATCCAGTAAGGGACATGGTTGTACAGAACCCCTGACTGGGAGTGACCACAATACTTCAAATAAGCATTGGGGAGTGGGGGTGAGATCTAGGACACTGGCAGTGGACCTCAGGGGCAGACTTTACGGGCACGGAAATATTCTCAAGGATCACTTGAAGGGGATTACCTCAATGACAAGTGTGGAAAGGAGATGGGAGGTCATGAAACGGGACTCATGAGGCAGTCAGGATCTGCGCTAAGTTGAAACGAAAGGGAGCAAGGTCACATAAACCATGCTGGTGGTCCAGTGAGGTCCAGGTAGCAGTCAGAGAAAAGAAGGCACTTACAAAAATATAAAAACAACAAGAGGAGATAGGGATAAGGAAATGTACCAGCTTGCATCTAGAAAAGTCACCCACATGGTGAGGGAGCAAAGTCCAGTAAAGAGCAACGGCTGGCACAGGGATACATGGAGGGAAAAGGGTTCTTCCGGAACATTGGGGAGTGGAGAAAAACTAAGGGCCATCTCAGCAGATTGAGATCAGAAGGAGGGTGGGTGGAAGAAGCGAGGGACCAGGCAGAGGTATTTAACGAGTACTTTGCCTCTGTGTTCACTAGGGAGGGGGATGGGATATCTACAAAGCAAGGCACAAAGGGGATAGAAGCGGCAGGGAGTGGGATCAGGGGAGCAACAGAAATGGAGCAAAAGGGAGGGAAAGTTACCCCAGGGGATCACATCTGGATAAGGATAAAAAGACCAGTAAGGTGGAGGGGACGGATGATGCCATCCCCACCAAAAGGGTGTGGTTTGCCCTCAAGGCCCTAAAGAAAGACAAATCTCCTGGGCAGTTGGCATTCATCCTAGAGTACTATGGAGAATTGGCGGACATACTGGCTGCACTCTGGCGGAGCTCTTCAGCAGGTCACTTGAGACAGGGAGGGTACCTAGGGATTGCCAGAGCACATGTGGCACCAACTACAAAGGGGGTCAAGGTGCCACCAGGAAACCATAGACCCATCAGTTTAACCTCGTGGTGGGAAATTAATGGAGAGTATACTAAAGGAACGATTGGGGTTTACTTGGAGGAGGTGAGAGGTCTGGATAGTCAGCAGCATGGGTTTGTGCCAGGTAAATCATGTCAAACCAACCTTGTGGAGTTCTATGAATGGGTAACATCAGAACTGGACAGGGGTAAGCCTGTGGATGTATTATTCTTGGACTTCAGCAAGGCGTTTGACTCTGTCCCCCACAATGGTCTGGTGGAGAAACTGATGGGGTTAGGAGTAGGCCCTTTGATGGTCAGATGGATTGAAAACTGGATAGCTGGACGCACTCACAGAGTAGTGGTCTGTGGGGAGCTCTCGAACCCTACAGAGGTTGGTAGTGGGGTACCACAGGGCTCGGTCCTGGGTCCAATCCTGTTTAATGCATACATATCGGACATCAGGGATGGTATAGGGTGTGAAATGAGTCTTTTTGTGGATGACTCCAAGATGGGAGCAGTAGTTGAGGGAGAAGAGGGGAGGTTGGCCCTGCAAGGGGACCTGGACACCCTGGAAAGCTGGGCCCACACATGGAAATTAAATTTCAATATCACCAAGTGCAAGGTGTTGCATCTTGGTCGGGGAAACCCTAAACACAGGTACACCCTGGGAGGGGAGGTGCTGGAAGCCTCAACAGGGGAAAAAGACCTAGGGGTCATGGTGGATACATGTATGAATAACTCTGAGCAGTGCAGGAGAGCAGCTAGCAAGGCAAACAGGATGTTGGGATGCATCAAGGGGATCACCTCTAGGAGCAAGGAAGTGATTCTGCCGCTGTACAATGGACTGGTTAGACCACACCTTGAGTACTGTGTACAGTACTGGAGACCACACTTGAAGAGGACATACAGCTCCTGGAGAGGGTACAGAGGAGGCAACAGAGATGATATGAGGACTAGGGATTTGACTTACGAGGACAGACTTGAGGAGCTCTGCCTGTTTTCATTGGAGGAGAGGAGAGATGGGGACATGATTGAGGTCTTCAAGTACCTCAAGGGAATAAATAGGGTAAACATGGAGGGGATCTTTAGACTAAAGCAGGGAGGCATCACCAGAGGGCATGGTTTGAAGTTGGAAGGTGGAAGGGTGAGGGGGGAAAAGAGGAGGAGGTTCTTCACTGAGAGGGTGGTGGACCCTTGGAATGCTCTGCCTGGTGAGCTGGTTCAGAGATCCACAGTGGAGGGCTTTAAGAGAGGGTGGGACAGACACAGAAAGTGGATGTAACAGATGATGGCCTGTCCCGGGGGGGGTGGGGATGGATGATAGGGGTTTCTGGAGCACAAGGGATGGGAGGGTCTCGGCACCCAACTAAGGATCTAGGTTCGAGCAGACTCGATAGACCATAAGGCCTAATCTGCTGGCAAATAGTATGTTAGTATGTCTTAAATTTATCTAGGGGGATTATGTACTAGTTTTGTAGTACTCATTAAGGCTTTTGTTTTGATATATAGATTGTTCCTTATGTGCAAATATTGAGGGAGATATGAATTGTTGAAGTTCAAATGTAGGAAGAAAGTTAAATCCAAATCTTGTTTCATAAGAGTGTATTCTTTTTTTGTATGAATGAAAAAAAGCCATACGAAAAAGGATGCCTTCATACAAAGAAACAATGGGAAAAAACTAAGTCCAAATTCTTTTTTCATATGTAGGCATTCTTTCTCATATGAACGACAAAAGCGTACAAAAAAGGATGCCTTCATATGAAAAAAAGAATGGGAAAAATGAAGTCCAAATTCCTTTTTTGTATGAGGGCATTCTTTTTTTTTTGTTTTGTAACAAAAAAGCATATGAGAAAAGATGCTTTCATATGAAAAAAGAATCAGAAAAAAAAACTAAGTCCAAATTTTTTTTTCATATGAAGCCATCCTTTATTGCATGGAACAATTATTTTTTCATATGCCCATACAAAAAAAGAAATTTGGATCATGGAAAAAGATTTTTAAATGTTTATAAAAATAATTTATGGGTCATTTTTCCAGAAACTAAGTGCAGAATCCACCTAATAGGATGTCATTTTTGTGGGTTTTGATTTATTTTGGAAAAAAAAAACAGAAACAAGATGGCAAGGGTAGAGGGTGGGTAACAAGAAGAAATCAAGAAATTTTTGTTTGCCATTGGCCAGTATTCTATATTGTACAAAAAAAGGTTATAAATATGGGTATAAAAAAGTATGTATTTAAATGGTTGCTAATAATTATTAAAATTGTTTCTTTAAATGTTAATGGACTGAACTCCCCTATAAAAAGATGAAGAATGATGACATACATAAAAAAAATCATATCCACATGTAATTTGTCTGCAAGAAACACATCTTATGGAGAAAGAAATTGTTAAAATGAGAAATAAAGGATTTAATCAAGTAGGTTATAGTACGGGGTCCAGTAAAAGTCGAGGGGTAGTTATATTAATTAGGTCTACCTTATCTGCATCAATTATTAATCAATATTCAGATAATGGGGGGAGGATAATTATAATTGAACTCAAGATTGATAATTATAAGTTAATAATTGGTTCTCTATATACCCCTTTTTCTAATTATGACCAATTCTTAGCAGAAATAACTATGGGACGCCAACAAATGGAGGGTGATCAGATTGTATTAGCTGGTGATTATATAGAGAATATGTATAGGCAGGAAGAGTGGAGAATTTTACATTACTCGAGGTGTGGATGCCCCATAAACCCCGAGGGCAAAGCCCGAGGGTTTATATAGGCATCCCACATCGAGGGTTTGTGTAAAATTCTACAAACAACCACCCGCCTATTACTTTATTTTTTATAACTGCTGGTCAGCAATTTTTTCCCACATTGATGCTTCTCGTCTGTGATTCACTCACATACATACATACACACACACACACACACACAATCTTTATTAGAAAAATAGATTTTTGTTTGTTAGGCATCTTTTTGTTTCTTGCAAGTGTTTCTTCGTGCTGTGGTTGAATTTCATTTAAGTTGCTGCAACAGTGCTTACCTCTGTTAAGCGCTTCAGAGCCGTTCCAGTGCGGTGTTGTGTTTCGGAGGCATTTCTCAGGCTGTACGGGTTCTGGACAGCAGGATCAATCAGATAAGAGATTTTGAAAAAAAAGAAAAAAAAAAACGAACTCCGGTGTGAGGGCTGGTCTGTAGCAGCTGCTCGGTAAGCGGGACGAGGAGTCGCTATGTTTGTTGAGTGTTTAGCCCGCCCATGAGAAGAGGAGAGCCAATCAGGATGTGGCTGTAGTCCGATTGAAGTGACGCGTGTTTGAAATTATAACTGGTTCAGCCTATGGAAAGAATTGCTGACCAGTCTAGACAGAGGTGGCGCGTGTTTGCCGTTATAACTAGATGAGGTAGTTATAACGGAAAATTACAACTCGATTTGACAATGTAAAAAAATTGTGACCAGTAATTATAATGCTCTATTACACCCATTAAGTGATAAAAATACTAAACCAACTGCTGAAAATGTTCAAATATCAAGGAAATTAAATGTCTTTTTGCAGGAGGAACAGTTAATTGATAGTTGGTCCCATTTTAAACCACAAATGAAAGAATATACACATTATGAAAAGAAATGTAATATATTTTCTAGACTTGATTACATCTTTATTACTAAGAATATGGGAAAGAGTATTGTAACAGTTGATATAGATTCTATTTTCATATCAGATCATGCTAGATTATCTTTGGGAATCTTTATTAACCCTGATAGAAAAAAAAGTGCTCAATGGTTTTTCAATAATGATTTTTTGAACGATAAGGAGTTTGTTGAACTAATTCAGAACAAAATAAAGGAGTATTGGCACTTTAATTATCTAAATCAGACTAAGATAGTGTAATTTATGGGATGCTTTTAAAGCTGCAATTAGGGCCTCAATTATTTCATACCAAATTAAAAGGAATAGAAAATTAAAAGAACATAGTTTAAAAATTGAAAGGAGATTAAAGGAATTAGACAAGTTAGTACTGGAAGATTTAAATTTAAATAAGAAGGAATGGGAAGAATATAAAATTAAAAAATATTATTTGATACTACAGGAAAATAAAAGATTGGCCAACAACTTGAAGTCAATAAAGTATTATAATACAGATAAGTCAGGTAAATTACTTGCTAATTTATTGAAAAAAGAGAAAATGAAAAATGCCATTATTAACTTAAAAGATACAGACGGGAATGTAAAGGTTAAAGATAAAGAAATTGCAAAAATCTTCTTGGAACATTATAGAAATATCTATCAAAACAACTTAATGTTGATAAGACAAAAATTGACATATTTTTAGAAAGAGCTCAATTAAAACAGGTCAATTCCCATGTTATTCACTTTGATGAGAAAGAGATAATTGACACAATAATTTCATTACCTAGACATAAATCACCGGGCCTTGATGGGTTCTCAAATGAATTCTATCGAGTCTTTTACGAAAAAACTGGTGGAAGAACTCCAGAACCCAGAAAATAATGTTCCTGCGACTTTTCAGTTAGCTAAGGTTATTTTAATTCATAAAGAAGGAAAGGCAGAAGACCAACATGAAAATTATAGACCGATTGCATTATTAAACTCGGATTGTAAATTAATTACTAAACTTATAAACAGTAGAATTCAAACTAATCTAACGGAACTTATACATGGTAATCAAAATGGATTTATGAAAGGGCGTACTATAGCTCAAGCAATAAGAAAGATTCAAGCACTGATATATCATATAAATAATAAGAGAACTTAAAAAAGAAACATATTTTGCAATAGCTTTAGACACGACTAAAGCTTTTGATTTAATAAATAGAAATTATATGTGGACAGTTTTGGAAAAGTGGAAATACATTGGGAATTAAGAACACTGATTAAACAATTATATAGAAACACATTGGCTAAATTTCAAATTAATACATTTTTAACAGAAGATTTTCAAATGCTTAATGGAGTCAGACAAGGTTGCCCCTTGTCTCCAACTATATTTTTGTTGGCTCTTGAACCATTTTTACAGATAGTTAGATTTAATCCTAATATACAAGGAATATATATTAATCAGGAACATACAAAATTAATTGTTTTTGCTGATATCTTATTAATATTAAAAAATATAGATTTTTCTTTAAAAGAATTCCTAAAAGAAGTTGTACAGTTTTCTGGTATATCAGGATATCAAATTAATAAAAGTAAATCGATAATAATGAAGATTTCTAGATTTAACTATTATGATCTGAGAAATTTTGAAAGTGACTTTAGTATTCAAAAAACAATGACATATTTAGGTGTTGATTTATTTTCTGATCAACAACTAATTGTTAAAACTAACTTTAATAAAGTAAAACAAAAAATGTCTGATTTATTACAAAATTGGACCAGATTAACTTTGTCATTATGAGGAAGAATAGCAGCAATAAAAATGTCGGTTCTACCACATTACATGTTTGTTCTACAAAATATACTTGGGACTCCAGCAGAATAGTGGTTTCAAGATGTTAAACGTATTCTGAAAAAATTTCTGTGGAGAGGGGGGAAGCCCAGGATTGCATGGAATAATCTGATATTATCTAGAAATAAAGGAGGGATGAGCTGTCCAGATCCCAAGTTATATATGAAAGCCCAGATATTGTCAGTAGTGTATCAGTGGAGTTTCTTTTCATATAAGGACACTATTTTATTTGTATCCTTATTCGTTAATATAGGGAAAAAACAAGGTTATAATTTCTTTTTTGATTTCAACATATTAGAGTTAAAATATAATATTTTCACTTCTTGGTTGTTATTAATCAAGAAAGAATTATTAATACCACAGAAACTACAAATTCCTTGGCTTTTCACACATATTTGGCCTAATCAAAGAATTTGGAATTCCAAGGCTAATTTTGAATTTAAGGTATTTTTGACAAGAATTTGTATACTTGGAAAGATATATTATGGGATGATGATTTCCCCACTTACAATCAATTATTAGTAAAATTAGGGCTTTCTACGTGGAATAAATTATATTATTATATGCTTCAAAAATTTTTTTTGAAATTAAATCAGATTTTTTGTAAAAACTTAAACTTACAGTCTGAGATCCAGTTACAAGTTTTTATAATGAATAGTGGTCTCTGCAAGTTATTGGCCAGATTTTATGATTTTCTATGTCAAAAAATTAAAAATTCCATAAAAAAGATTGATCATCGATGGAATAAGGAGATAAATAATACTTCATCATCTGTATATTGGGAGTATTTGAGAGTTAAATGGAATAAGATTTATAAATCAGCTAAGAATAAAACGATACAAAAGGAAATTTTGGATAGAGCTTGTATGACACCTCTCATGATAAACAAAATTAATCCAGAATATGGTTCATTGTGTTGGCATGGATGTAATGAAAGAGGCTCATTGATACACTGTCTATGGGAATGCCCAAATATAAAAATTTGGTGGGAATCTATGAAAAATATACCACAAGATATGTTGGGAGGTGTTATTCCTTTAAAACCGGAGATATTTCTATTCAATGCATCACAGCATTTATATAAAGATAAATCTTTGAATATTATTTTTGCATTAGCTACAATGGCTGTAAAAATATTAATTTTAAAGCTTTGGAAAGATAACGTTTTACCCCCTTTCAATCTTCATAATTGGTGGTACATATTTCATTAAACTTTATTATTGGAAAAATTTATATATGAAGTAGATGAAACAGTAGATGATATTCTGGGATCACAATGGAAGTCTGTAATGGACAGCTTACCTCTCAATAGTCAGATCTGAAGCTAAGAAATACTTATTTATACCCATTTATTGATGGTTTAGTGCATTAGAGATTTGAATAGTTAAGAAAGGTGTGGAATTATGGCTAATTGAATTGTGTGTGGGTGGGATGGGAAGGTTTTTGGTAAGATTAGCAAGTTTTGAATTTATTATATAGAAGTTTATCAAATGTTATGTATATTATGGAGATTAAAGTTTTGTGTATTTTGTCTTATATGCATCAAAAATAAAATAAAATCATTTAAAAAAAGAAACAAGATGGCAGCTACATGACATTTTTTTCCTCGTGAAACATAGACTTACATAGAAATAATAGACTTTGACGGCAGACAAGGACCGCTTGGCCCACCTAGTCTGCCCATTTCCCTACCTACTGGATAAGCAGCAGATCCTAGTTAACCAACAGCCTATTTCTTCCTACCCCCACAAAAATCGCCTTATGTCTGTCCCATGCATTCTTGAATTCTCCCACAGTTTTAGACCCACAACCTCCTCAGAAAGGTGGTTCCATGTGTCCAATACCCTCTCTGTGAAAAAATACTTCCTCACATTGCCCCTGAGCCATCCCCCCTCTATCTTCAAATTGTGTCCCCTTGTTCTTGCACATCTCTTGTTCTGAAAGATGCTGCCCTCTTGGACTTTGCTGATTCCACTGAGGTACTTAAAAGTTTCAATCATGTCCCCCTCTCCCTCCTTTCCTCAATGGTATACATATTATGTACTGTACATATTAAGTTCCTTTAGACTCTCCTCATATGGCTTCTCTTGTAGACCCTGCACCATTTTAGTTGCCCTCCTCTGGACTGCCTATATCCTGTCTATGTCCTTGTGGAGATGGTGTCTCCAGAACTGGATGCAGTACTCCAGATGGGGTCTCACCAACTGATTGTACAAAGGGATAACATCTTCTTGTTTTCTGCTGGTGATGCCTCTCCCTATACATCCCAGTATCCCCCCCAGCCCTCTCTACTGCCTTCTCACATTGCTTGCTAACCTTAAGGTCATCTGATATGATTACCCCAGGTCTCTTTCCATTTTTGTTGTTGTTACTACCTCCACCCCCATTGTGTACTCCTCGCCTGGGTTTTTGTTTCCCAGGTGTATTATTTTGCACTTTTTTGCATTGAATCCAAGCTGCCATACATTTGACTCCAACCTTACCAAGTCCCTTCTAATCATTTCCACCCCCTTGTGTATCAACCCTGTTGCAGATCTTTGTGTCATCTGCAAAGAGGCATACTTTTCCTTCCAGTCCCTCTGCAATGTCACTTATAAAGACATTAAAAAGGACCGGACCCAGTACTGAACCCTGCGATTCTCCACTAATAACCCCCCTTTCTTCAGAGTGGACTCAGTTTACTATTACCTTCTGTGTCCTGTTGTCCAGCTAATGTTTTACCCAGGCTACCACCCTGGGACTCACTCCCAGGCTGGCTAATTTGTTTATTAATCTTTTGTGTGGGACTGTATCAAATGCCTTGCTAAAGTCTAGGTAGGCCATGTCCACAGCCCCTCCCTGGTCTACTACTTTGGTCACCCAGTCAAAGAAATCAATTAGATTTATCTGACATGATCTTCCCACTGTGAATCCATGCTGCCTTGGGTCCTGTGCCCCACTGGCCTCTAGGTACTCAACAATTCTTTCCTTCAGAAGTGATTCCATCATTTTCCCTACCACAGAGGTCAAACTGACAGGTCTATAGTTTCATGCCTCTGTCTTGCTCCCACTTTTGTGAAGGGGAATCACATCTGTCATCCTCCAGTCCTCAGGTACCACACCATCATTCCATGATTTGTTACAAAGGGTAGTCAGTGGTGTCACTAGTTTTTTAGGAGTTCTTTCAGAACCGTTTCTTCTGTGAAATGCCTGGGATTGACCCCCCCTATCCAGAGTGCTTCTGTTAATTGGATAAGGTACCTCCTCCTCCTCCTCTTTTGCGAATAGTGAGCAGAAATATTCATTCAGTATCCCTGCTTTTTCACTGTCCCTCTCTGCCCACCCACCGTCCATTCTATTCAGCCTCACTATCCCTCCCTCGGTCTTTCTATGCTCCCTAATCTATCTCTCAAAGGTTTTATCCCCCCCCCTCTTCAATGAGTTGGCTATCTTTTCCTCAGTTTGGGCCTTTGCTATTCTGACTGCCTTCCCTGCTTCCTTCTGCCTTAACTGGTACAGTTCTCTGTTCTGCTCCTTCTGTGTTTCCTTATACTTCCTAAATACCATCTTTTTCTCCCTAACCTTCCCCACCACCTCTTTTGAGAACCATTGTGGCTTTTTCTTTCATTTTTGATTTGTTTATTTGCTTCACACAAAGGCTTGTTGCCTCTGTGATGGCAGTTTTGATGTTTCCCCATTGTTGCTCCACCCCTCCTCCTTGCCTGTTTTCTAGTGCTTTTGTAAGGCACTCTCCCATTTTGACAAAGTCAGCCCTCCTGAAGTCCAGTACCCTCACTATTGTATGGCTTGACTCTGCAGCTGAGTTTATCATGAACCACACTGTTTTGTGGTCACTTGTTCCCAGGTGGTTACCCACTTCTAGATCTGAGATCCTCTCACTGCCCCCATTTGAGAGTATGGGGTTTAAGACTGCTCCCTCCCAAGTGGGTTCCAACACTAGCTGTCTGAGGCATGCCCCCGTAGGGCATTGAGAATGGCCCTGCTCTTGGATGTGGCTACAGCAAAGGTGCTCCAGTTAACATCTGACATATTCAGGTCCCCCATCAACAATATCTCCCCTTTCTCTGCCATCCTAAGGATGCCTTCTATCATATCCTTGTCCATTCTCTCCCACTGAGATGGGGGTCTGTATACAACCTCTGTGTGGATTGTGGTGCCATTTCCAGTCTCTAAGGTGACCCACAGTGCCTCCTCTCCTCCCTGTTTACTCTTTTGTTCCATTGCTTTTACCCCTTCCCTTACATGGAGAGCTACTCCTCCCCCTCTGCTACCCTCCTTGTCTCTCCTGTTGATCATGTACCTTGGTATGTTAACATCCCAGTCATGGCTCTCTATGTACCATGTTTCTGCAACTACCACGATATCTAGGCATCCCTCTTCCATCAAGGCCACCAGTTCAGGGAGCTTGTTGCCCAGACTATGTGCATTGGT
Organism: Neoceratodus forsteri; assembly: GCA_016271365.2. Classification (NCBI taxonomy): domain Eukaryota; kingdom Metazoa; phylum Chordata; order Ceratodontiformes; family Ceratodontidae; genus Neoceratodus; species Neoceratodus forsteri. Next base: position 1,130,160,097 of record CM057456.1, on the reverse strand, counting down.
ACTAATTACCCTCCATTTTTAATGGCCTTACCCCTTTTTGCCCCATCCCTGTGCTTACTACCTTTGTCATTTTCTCCATTTATCCCTGCCCTTCTCCCAATCGACATCTCTGTCTTGGTGTTTACCTCACTAACTACCCTGATTTTTTGGGGGCTAGGATTTCCTTGCTCCTTTTCAGTGCCTCCCCCCTTGGCTAGTTTAAATGCTTGCCAATGAAACATTTAAACCTATCACCTAGGATCCTGGTTCCCCTTCCGGATAGATGCAGACCATCACGCCAGTATAGGCCTGCATCACTCCAGGTAGACCCCCAGTCCCCAATGAGGTCAAACCCCTGAGCTCTGCACCAGTTTTTCAACCACTGATTGAATCCCATGGTGTGGAGCACCCTACCCTCACCCATGCCATAGACAGGCAGCACCTCCGAGAAGGTTACTGTGCATGCTACTTGTCTAAGACCCCTCCCCAACTCCACAAACTCCTCCTGCATTATTCTGATCCCTTTCCCAGCCACATCATTTGTCTCTAGGTGGACAATGACATCCAGCTCCCTCCCCCATGTGGCTGCTCCCACAATCCTGATGATTCGCTCCCTGTTCCTCCAAGCCATGGCACCTGGCAGGCACCTTACCTCCCTCTCCCCTCCCTCCCCCATTTCTACCCTCCTAACAATGGAGTCCCTCACCAGGAGGTGTTTTCTTCCCCTGTGAGGTCCCATGACACCCTGCTGTGAGTCTCCTTTGTGGAAGTTCCCAACATTCTCCTTGTTCTCCACAGCAGGTGCCTCTAAAGAGGAACCGTACTCTGCCAGAGTGGCATACAAATTGTGGAGAGGTACAACTGGAGAGATGCGCCTCTGTTCCACCACTCTCACTCTCCTTGAGCCCACTGTGGTCCAACCGCTCCTCTTTCTTGGCAACCTCTGAGGCAGCAGCGGTGGCCCTGGTAGTCCTTGGGTGGGAGAGGAGGTCCCCCAAATCCTGACCAACTCAGCCTGGAGATGAGCAACCTCCTGTCTCAGCCCAGAGAGATTCCTGCAGATGGGACAACACTGCATCCTCCAGAATGTCTCCTGGAAGACTGCTGCTCCACAGCCACTGCACTGCACCACTCCCATCATGTCTTATTTCTGGGCCCTTAACTGTTGTTTTGAATACTTACTTTCTCCTCTGTTTATTTATTTATTTTTTTATATATTATTTTTTGTTTCTATCTACTTACCTACTGCCTCTGTGCCCTTAAAGCTCCTGATCTTCCTGTTCTGAGACAGGAAGCTCCTATATTTCTTAGTAGTCTCCTTATTTGCTCAGAGTTAGACCTCCAGCTGCTGGGGGGACGGAGAGCTACTCTTTTGTTTCTAGGATGATGAGTCTTTTGTGGCTCTGTGATCACTCCCTTCCTGCTCCCAAACAGGAAGTTCCTGTTGTCAGTCAAATACTGTGCCTGTAAAAGTAGAACTGGCTAAGGGTGGGGGGTGGAGGGAAGGGAAGGAGGGCAATATAGTCCCAGTAGAGAAGTATAGTACCTCTACAGTACCTCCTTCCTCTTGCTGTTCTCTGCCAGAAGCTATCTAGGGCAGTTTTTAAATCCTAATTACCTTGATATGAAGAAGAATATTTTTTTGTATGGGCCAAATTTGTTATTGTTTATGTATATTTTGCAGACAGGAGTTGGAATTGAAGGACAGCAAAAGCAGTGAATAAACTAAATGGTTCTGAGCTGACTGTGCCTCTTGGTCTGGAGAAGTAGTAAAGCTTGATTTTAAAATGTTTAATATTTGTAGTCACAAGTATATTGTGATTTATAAAATTGTGTAACAGCATTTTAAGTACTGCTGAAGAAATTACATTAATTCATATACAAAGGATATGGCGTGGTTGCCAAGAAAAAAATACACGCTATATGAGCTTTCAGAAGAAAGGATTTTCTTACTGATAATTTCAGTGCTTTAAGCCCTGAGCTGTTTTTGCCTCATGGTTGCCTACCAACAGTATACACTATACAGGCTTGCAAGTGGGAGGTTTCTTGGAACAGTAGTTCTGGCCTCTACAAAAGTGTATAATGTTCAGCTGTTTTTACATTTTTGTTTTGTTTTGTAAAATATTTTTATTGTCAAACTGGAAATAACATACAACTGTACAACATGTATGGCTTACAGCAAATATAAGATAGAAACATATATAACTGGGTACATCACACAGAACATAAAACACCTCCAGTGGTATACACTGTAGACATACTGTTTACATTGGCACTTATTTGGGTGAGCTACAAGCTTATCCTTTCTTATAGAGCAACTATAAATTAGTAAGTTAATATTTAGTATTTCAGGGGGTACTTTCAACCCCAAAAAGAGTGTGCATTTGAGTTTTTCCCCTTGAGCAATGGACAGAAAGGGATCACAATGTTCAGCAAGCAAGCCATTGTGTTCAATGGATGATGTGGGCCCAAGTCGACCCCACACCATGCTCCTCAGTATGTTTCTATGTACAGGTTTGTCCTATACAGTAGCTCACCATGAGAACACACCTGTTGTGACAGCCACCAACATCCTACTCTGTGTTCTCTTGAATTTTTGGGCATTGCCAGTAATGACTAACTGGGTCCGTTTAAATTATTAGGCAATATAAAAGGTTGTGAGCCAATTGCTGTATAATGGGTGGATTGCCAGCCAACCAGCATTGAACCAATGTTTTTCTAGCATTTATTAATGCAAGGGACCACAGGTCTACACCGCTTCCCAGTGACCTTCCTTTTGGGTCTACCCGCAGCAAACTCTCCAAAGGCTACTTGGGTGGTGTGGCCCCAAGTGGCATGATTTTATGGATTTTGTGCCAATATTTGAGGATTTGGGGCACATAAGTGTAATATGGAGAAAATCTTCATCTGTGGCTCCATGATCAGGGCAAGTTTTAGGTTTGTCAGGTCGGAGATGATGCAACCTAGCCAGGGAAATATATGCACTGTTTATGAAGCTAAATTGGGTTTGTCTTAGTCTGTTGTTTTTAGAGCATTTCTTAAAATGTTCAAAGGCCATGGACCATATTTCTGGTGAAAGGATGATGTCCAGATCACACTCCCAGACCTCACATATATGTTGGGAAGGGTCCTGAGAACCACCCTGCAGTATCCCATAGTATATTGACAATGGTTTAGAGTTGGGCTGAGGTGCAAAAAACTCCTCTTCAAGTGGGTCAGGTAGGTTACTTTCACTAGGATTTGCATTCAGCCCATTCAGCCAGTTTCTAACCTTGAGGAAAACAAAGACTTCTTCAGGTGCAGAGCCCCATTGATCCTGTAGTTCTTTGTATGTGAGAAGTCTGCGACCCACATATAGCTGGCTAATGTATTTCAACACCCTCTTACCCCATCTGAGAAGTCCTCTGTGCAGCAGAACATTGTACATCAGAATGGTCTTTAGTATTGACCAAATAGAGGTATGTTGGGACATTCCATATGATTGTCTCAGGGCCCCGTGCATCAACTTTCACACTCTCAGCAAGTTCTTAGTGAAGGGATTATTACAAGTTTGCTGTGCCCCGCCGAGTAAGGTTTGTCCTAATGTCTACTTCCATCTGTTCCCCCTCAATTACCAGCCATGTGTAGTACACTGAGGTATCTCCCACTGGGAGAAATGCTAATTGTGCTGCATAACAGTAGGTCCTAAAATTTGGAAGTCCCGCACCATCCCTCTTTATAGTTTGCTGCAAGATCCCTTTGTGAATCTGGGCTGGTTTCCCCTTTCCATAATAATCTGTGTATTATGTTATCCAAACTGTCTAAAATATTTATCTGGGAGATGCACTGGTAACAACTGAAATAGATATAAACATTGAGGATGGATATGTCATTTTGACTGTTGCCACTCTCCGCTTGAGTGTTAAGGGTAAAGAGGACCATCTTTCATTATCCTGAGCTAACCTGGTCAGGAGGGGTACATAGTTAAGGGTTATTAATTGTGAGTGTTTGACTGAGATTTGCACCCCCAAATATTTAATCTTCTGGACCACTTGGGCCTTCACCGCATTACCCATCAGGTGATGCTTGTTCCTGTCCCCTATTTAGAGGATTTCACTTTTGGTCCAATTTATTTTATGACCAGAGACAGAGGCATACTCCTAAAGAATTGATTGCACCTGCAGCGGCTTTCGTGTGAACTTCTAAGATAAAGGAGGAGGTTGTCCACAAAGAGGAAGAGTTTATGTTCCCTCTCGGCTCCAAAACCCTCTATCCCTGGGTGATTGCACATCACTTCTGCCAACAGCTCCAGGGACATAACATACAGTAGGGGTGATAAAGGGCAGTCCTGGCATGTCCCCCTCTGCAGAGTGAAGCTAGGGGAAAGGGACCCATTAATCAAAATTTGGGAAGTGGGGTTTCTATATAGTCTTTTAACGAACTTAATGAGTTGTGTCCCCAAGCCAAAAGCTGTAACAGTAGCAAACATATACCCCCATTCCACATGGTCGAATGCTTTCTCTGCATCCAGTGCAAGGACCACTGCCCCATGTGATTTGCTTGTCTTGGCCCAAGAGTGAATAATGTTTAGGATTTTCCTCACGTTGTATTTACCATGGTGACCCTGGACAAACCCACACTGGTCCATGTGAATCAACCGGGGCAGAAGGGGTCCCATTCTTGCCGCAATTATGTGAGCAAGGGTTTTGTAGTCAGATGTGAGGAATGGTATAGGACGGTATGAGGCACACTGTGTTGGGTCCTTGCCTCATTTGGGTAGTACAATAATAACACCAACAGCATGGGTGGGGCAGCTGGCCACTCTCCAGCCCCTCTCTGTACACTTTGAATAGCGGATCCAATAATTCCTTTAGGAATTTTTTGAATAAATCTGTTAGCAAGCCATCAGGGCCCAGACCCAGAGCCTTACCACCCCTAAGTTTTCCATCCACTTTGATAATTTCTGATTTCTTTATGGGGCTATCCAGATTTTCTACCTCCTCCTTGTCTATTACCATCAAGGTAGCTTTATTTAAGAAATGCTGTATATGGCTAGAGGAGGGAGAGACCTCAGAGGAATATATATCTTTATAAAAGGAAGGAAAGACCTCACCTATAGATTTTGAAACAGTGCTAATACCCCCTTGTGGATTACTCAGATCCTTTATATTGTGTTCACTTTCTCTTTTCCTCTTCTGCCCCCATCAAAATAAGGCCCCACATTGCCCAGAAGCAATTTGCGCTCTGTTTGGGAGCTACTAAGAATGTTGAATTTTACTTTATTCAGTTAATTCTCTTATATGACTCAGAGCTGGAATGTGTCACGTGGGCCATCTCCATTTCCTGAATTTTCTTCTCCAGAAAGTTTAGATCAGCCTCTTCTAGTTTTTTTTTTTTGTGAGCTGAGTAGGAGATTGTTTGTCCTCTTAAAAAAGGCTTTTAAGGCCTCCCATTTAGCTGCATTTGAGGTATCTCCTCTCTTATTGCAACTTTAATATTGTAATATCGCCTTACGCATGTCGTCATTGTACTTATCGTCAAGGAGGAGCCTAGGGTCTAACTTCCATTGCCTATCTTGGATTTATTCTTCTCCACGGTCTATCGGAACAATCACTGGAGCATGGTCCGAGATCAATATGGCCTAATATGAGACATGGCTTACCTTCAAGGAGGCTGACACCAGCATTAGCAGCTTATCTATGTGAGCATAGGAATGGTGTGAGTAGGAAAAAAAACTATACTGTCTTCCTGTGGGGTTGAGGTAATGCCACATGTCATTTAGAGAGTAGATGTCTGCAATATCTCTGAGTGCCTAGGCATTTTTAGACATTGCTATTGTGGGAAGGATTAGGCCTGTCCAGCACTGTGTCAGACATACATCTGAACCCCCTTCCCCCCAGGATCCACTCTCCCTGATATACAACCATATCTAAGTGTAGTTTTTGTTAAAAAATGGGGTCCTCTATTTTTGGTCCGTACACACTACCCACTACAATCATCTCCCCTGTGTTTAATTGGAGCTGTACCAAGGCATATCTCCCACCCGGATCAGCATATAAGCTGGAGACCTGTCCACAAAATCCTCTTGGCCACCAAATAGCTGTCCTCCTAGCCAACAAATTATAGGCCACTTACACCCACATCCCCCCCATGCATCTCTTAACTTTTCCATCTCTCCTCCTGAGTGATGGGGCTCCTGCAACAATACCATGTTAGCTTTTGATTTTTTGATTTTTGTCAACACATTTTTCCTTTTGACCACATTTTTAACCCATTCACATTCCAGGACAACACCTTTATGGGGTATGCCATGCCATCATACCCTTTTGCGAACCCATGTAGCTCAGCGTTGTGCATGCATGTGCTTTGGTATACCATTGGAACTGATGTACCCTGCTAAACCAATAAACAACAACATTTAACTCAACAGTCAGAGAACAGTTTACCATCCATTTTATGGTTGTTCCCCATTTTCTACCATCCCTTCCCCCTCCCAGTAACGTCCTCCCCCTCCCACCCAACTCTTCCCAGATCCATAGTTACCCTGCCAATAGTGTATATTAACCCTAGGCTCAACAGGTGACATAGAGTGTAGCACAATTTCCATGTCAGCCCACCCCCACTCCCTTTATTTACGATGGTATATTGCATTGGGTACTCAGCATTATACCCTGCATTTTAGATTTGAAATCTATAACTTAACTGGCATTTGTGGAAATTCTGTATTTGTATTATTCATATAGGAAAAAGAGTGAGGCCCAAGAGAGGCCCCCCTCCCACCCCACTCAGTTTTCTGCTGTAAATAGCCCCCTGGGATGTGATTCCAGCCCCTTCACCAATGGATGGGACACCAGAGAGGAAACTGCTTTGGGTTTGCTGCAACTTGACCATGCATGTATAAAAATATAAAACCCCAACTAGTAACTACGTGTTCTCATTGCAGCACCCAGCTATTGTTAATATACTATAAATCCTCTTGCCCATTTCCCCACTTATCCTGACTAGTCTCCTGTCCCTCTGTGTCTCCAGGTCCACCATGGCCACCTCACCCCCTTTGTTTCTCCCAGTTCGCCTCCCACACACACACACACACACACACACACACACACTTTTTCATCTGATTATTTTTTAAAAGGTTGTGAGCCTTATATCCTTTACATTTACAATTATGGTACATTTTACAGTAAAAAGGGAGGTTGACACTGGGATCCAAACACTGATTTATTGCCAGGTAATGTCCTTTTGCTATATCTGAGCCCTGTCAAAGACATGTACTGTCTAGCATTTTTCTTACACTTTATGTAAAGTCCACTTTGTTGGTACCTGCACCCCTAAGCACAGTAGACATGAGACATGGGAAAGTACCATTCCCATGGTGGAGCAGCAGTTCCGACACTAGGAGACTGCAATTAGGGCCCAGACTTCAACACAGGGTGGCAGATAACATTATGGCAATGGTAATGGCAGTGCTGCATATTATATCGCATATGTTCTGCCCCAGAATCTGTACACCACTACTCAAGACTTTCTTACAGCCTGCTCATATGCAAGGTGTTCAATCTGGTCCCCCTCTCCAGCAGCACACAAGTCAGCATGGCCTGCTGCTGCCTGGGAAGAAAACAGTGAGACCCCAGCATGTCACCACCTGCTCATCCCCTTTGGAAGCCAAATATTCCTGTCATCGTTGGAGTAGATCCAAGACTGTACCTCCCTGCCTGGAAAAGACAGACTGCAATCAATCCACCTAGATGATACATGAGTCCACACAGAGGAAAGAAGAAAGGCCTTGTTCCACCCTGGCATGGTACGGTCTCCAGCTGCATGTTGAACTCCTCTTGAGCCTTCTCCTGCAGACCTTAAGGTATTTATTTCATATTGTTCAGACTGGTATCCCATGACAAAGGCATCTGCTATTGAGTGCTTACAAAAAGGGTGACTCAGTAGTGGTACCAGTTCACAAGGCTACTAGACAGGGGGATGAATACGGGTATAGCGACATCCTGTCACTATATGTGAACCCACACGCAGTGGGGAGTGAGCACACCATGCGATGGGTGGAAGGGGAGGGAGGGCTTGTGAGGTGTAGCGCGACAGTGGGTTGCCAAGCTGGCCATGTGGCATGGGGGGGTTCGTGGCAGGCTAGGGTTGGGAGGGTGCTAGGTTTAGTGCTGAGTGTGTCGGGAGGTTTGCGCTGATCTGTGGAAGATCTTTTTTTTTTGTCCCTCCCCCCCGGACATGCATCTCCCTGAAGTTGAGAATCCTTTAGTAGGGGGGTGCAGGGAGTGCAGCCCTCCACAAAACCAAAAAAAGCTATCTTTTCGACACCCTTTTGGTTTGCGCCGTGAGTGTACAATGGCGATATTGATTTTTGCTGATGTACATTCACCCTAATGGCGGTCACCTTTCTACTATCGCTGTTATTACATAGACCCATTCAGACCTTATCACTGACTAGACTTAGCGATTATATTGTCCGGACCATGTCTTAGATGTTTGCCCCTGCTTCCCCCGCAGCCTCGAGGACTAGTTTGACAGGCTGAAGGCACAGTTTGGAAATTGAAAAAATGGCAGCTTCAGTGACAGGCAGAGTTTGTCAATTTCGCACCACTGGTGGTTGTCAAAGATGACTGCTGGACCTTACCGTGTTAAAGTCACATCCTCAAATCTGACCACATTAGCACCTCGTTGAAAAACATTTTATGTACTGAGGATCCTAGAATTAACTGAACTGCTAGAAAGGTAATTAAGTCTTTATTGCAGACATTTGTTTCACAAGGAGTGACCGGGCCAGTCAATGCATTCATGATCAATTGTAGGGGCCCGAAGAGAGACTAACACATATTTGGGAGACCAGTTTATCCAGGGGCTAGCAACAGGGAAGCAGAGTTATAGAAGGATGAAGCACTTACTTCAAATTGCAGCTATCATGCAGGGGTTGTAGTGTAGGCATTTTGTAATCCCTCTCCCATCATGATTTCAGCATCAATAAAGGATTTGGCTAGTTGGGGACTTTCATGAAACCTTGGCAGCTGCTGCATTCGAGAATTCCAGTGTCTGATTAGAAAAAAGTGTGCGAATTCCCACCCTCTTTGGTACACTGCATTTTTCACTTTAGAAAATTGTTGATGATGGAATTGTAGGTCTCGACTGTAACCCTATATAATAAAAACTTTCTGACCAGATTTGAGAATAATGGACCCCTTGGACTTTGCTGCATGTAGCATCCTCTCTTTGTCCGTGTATCTTAAGTATTTTATCAAAAAGTGCCTTGTTCTCTCTCCCGGCTTTGGCCTTGGGCCCACCCGGTGGGCCATCTCCACTTTATAAGTCCCCAAAGTTTCATCCAGCTTTAGATGCTTAGCCAGCCAGTTGTGCACCTCTGTCTTGGGACTGTTTTTTTCTATGCCTTCTGGTAAGCCAATAATCCAGAGATTAAACCTATGAGATCACTTCATCCTTTTTGTTCATAAGTTCTTGGGTTTGCTTTTTTAATGTGGATCTTTCTTTATTAAGTTCTTCCAAATTGTCTTCAGCATCACTGATTCTAGTTTCTGTTTCCATCAGTCAGGCAGTGTGGGTGTGATAGAGCCCTGTAGCCCCCCCCCCATTTGTAGGAGACATTGTGCAGAGAGATGCTGTCTCTTTTCTAAAAGTCTGTTGCAACAGCATTTCTTCCCTTTTCTATCCTACGAACATACGAACATACAAAATTTGCCAGCAGAGAAAGGCCTAGAGGTCTATCAAGTCTGCTCGAATGTGCAGCTAGCACCCCTTATTCTGCAGTTGCCCTTCCTTCCACCCTTCCCCTTCATTAACCCTCCCCCTTGTCCTGTCCCATCTCCTTTTGAAGCAGTCCACTGTTCTTCTGGATACCACTTCTGCAGGTAACACATTCCACCCAGCCACCACCCTCTCTGTAAAAAAAGTGTCTCTTCATCTCCCTCCTGAACCTTCCTCCCTCCAGTCTCTTATCATGGCCCCTGGTGTCCTTTTCCTCCCTTACTTTGAACAGCCCCTCTGTACCTGTCTTGTTTATTCCTTTCATGTATTTAAAGGTTTCAATCATGTCACCCCTGTCCCTCCTCTCCTCTCCTCTCCTCTCCTCTCCTCCAGTGAGTACATGTTCAACTCCCTCAACCTCCTCTCGTATGATAAGTCCCCCAGCCCCTTGATCATCTTTGTCACCCTGTTCTGCACCCCCTCCAGTAACTTAATGTCCCTCTCTTCAGATACGGGCGCCAGTACTGCATGCAGTACTCCAGGTGCGGTCTAACTAATGACCTATACAGTGGCAGAATCACCTTCTCCTTCCTCGAGGATATACCCCTTGCAATACAACCCAGAATTTTGTTGGCCTTTGCAGCTGCCTTCCTACATTGTGCTGAGTTGTTCATTGATCCTGTAATGAGCACCCCCTGATCCTTCTCCTCTGTCTGGGCTAGCTGCCCTCCCCCCAGCTGGTAACTCCTCCTTGGGTTCTTCATCCCAAAATGCAGCACCCTGCACTTTTTGGCATTAAACCCCAGTTGCCAGGTGTCTGACCAGGTTTCAAGCTTTTCCAGATCATCCTGCAACCCCTGCCATCCCCTTAGGTCATCCACCACCGCTCCTACCTTGGGATCATCAGCAAACAGACTGATCTTGCTCTTGATGTCCCATGATATGTCTGCAATGAATATCACAAACAACACTGGTCCCAACACCAAGCCTTTTGGAACACCGCTCATCACTACCCTTGGGTGTGAGAGCTCCCCACCCACCACCACCCTCTGTTGCCTTCCCTGAAGCCAGTTTCCTACCCATCTCACCAGCTTTGCTCCCACCCCTGTGCCTACTAACTTACTTCCCAGCCTTCCATGTGGCACAGAGTCGAATGCCTTACTGAAGTCCAGATACAGGACATCCACTGCATGGCCCCTATCCAATTGCCTAGTTACCCAGTCATTGAACTCCACCAGGTTGGTTTGGCAGGATCTGCCCCATATGAAGCCATACTGTCTGCTGTCCTGTAGTCCTTTGGCCTCTAGGAGGGCCACCAACCTCTCCTTCAGGATAATCTCCATTAGCTTACCCACGATGGATGTGAGGCTCACTGGTCTGTAGTTTCCTGGTTCATCCTTGGGGCCACTTTTGTGGAGGGGCACCACATGAGCCATCCTCCAGTCCTGAGATACACACCCCGAATGAGGCATTAGTGAGGCATTTAATAGGTCTGCCAAAGGTCCTGCAAGGACCTCTGCCAGCTCCTTCAGTAACCTGGGGTGGATGCCATCTGGGCCTGGTGCCTTGTCCACCCTCAGTGCCTTCAAACCCTCCCGAATTCTGCCCTCCATGATTTCCCCATCTGTCACCCCTTCCCCTCCTGTTTCTGCCATTTCTCCCCCTTTGGGTGTCACTCCCCTCTTCTCTTTAGTAAATACTGAGCAGAAGTACTCATTTAGTGCTTCTGCCTTCTTGCACGCTGCTTCCACCCAACCCCCCTCCTTCCTAATCCTTACTATGTGGTCCTTACAGCTCCTTTTCTCCCTGATGTACCTAAAGAAGTCCTTCTCCCCCTTCTTAGTGCCTTGTGCCAGCCTGAGTCCCATAGATGCTTTGGCTCCCCTTACTGCCCTTGTCACCTCCTTCGATTCTGTCAAGTACTCCTCCCTGTCCTCCCCGCTCCCTGTTTTCTTGTACTTCCTAAAGGCAGTTCTTTTTTCCTCCTTACCTTTTCCATGACCTTCTTGCTCAACCAGCTCAGTTTCTAGCCCTAGTCTTTTGTTCTGGGCCTTGCAGCAGGTTTTGGTTGCTCCATATCGCCAGCTTTATGAGCTCCCACCTCTGGTTAGTGTCCATACTAGATTGAATTCTGGCCAGGTACCCTTTTACCACTTCCTCCATCCTCCCAAAGTCAGCCCTCCTGAAGTCCAGCACTCTTGTGCCAGATTCCACTCCTTCCTTGCCCATATCCAATGTGAGCCATACTGAGTGGTGATCACTCCCTGACAGCGGTTCCTCCACTGTATCCTATCCTATCCTATTCTATCCTGTAGGCTGGCCAGCTACTTCTCTTATTTCTCTGTTCATTCTTTCCTTTTTCTGTTTCTCTCACCTTGTCTGCCTGCCATTGGGAGGTCCCCCCCCCCCATTTTATAAGCATTCATTGCTTAGGTTTGCCTATGCCCTTGCTAGTATATGTAACTGGGTTACATCTTTAAAATAAAAAAGTAATGAATGCTTTTGTTAGCAGCATGAAGCTACGATAGATTGTGCTCCACAGAGCTGCAATTATATCATTGCAGGCCTGTGCATGGCGTCATATTAATAGCAAGACTTTTTCTGTTCATTATTGTAAGGCACATAGTTTAACAGTCAGTACAGTACAGGGGCATGATTATGTGATGTCCTTGCCGTGATTTAAAAGTGACATAAGCAGCAGCTGTGCACCAATCAAAGCGAGCCCAAAGTTGCCCAAATATTTTATAAGCATTGGGAGACACGGAGTTACGTTTTAAAAGTGCTGGGAAATATTGTTTGACTGTTTACAAGCACATGCTTCATGTTTGCCCTTATTTCTAGAAGTAGGAAATGAGCAAGGACATTAACCAAATTGAGGCAGTCCAGAGAAGGGCAACCAAAATGGTGCAGGGACTGCATCAGAAAACATATGAGGACAGATTAACTGAGCTCAGTATGTATACCATAGAGCAAAGGAGGGAGAGAGGTGATATGATTGAAACATATAAACACCTTAAGGGCATTAACAAGGTGAAAGAGTCTAACATGTTTCAATATAAGAAAAATAGCAGGACAAGAGGACACAGCATGATTACAGGGAGGCCAATTAAGGGGTAATGTGAGGAAGTTCTTTTCCACAGAAAGAGTGGTGGATGCATGGAATGACCTACCTCAGGAAGTGATGGATATGAATACAGTGCAGGGCTTCAGACAGGCATGGGATAGGCATAAGGGAACACTACAGATGAGTATGAATAGATAGGCCATTGATAGAGCAAAGGCCAATGGCACATTCATAAGGAAGAAAAAGAAATGTTCAGACTGGATGGACCTTACTGTCCTTATCTGCCGTCAACTTCTATGTTTAGCTACGTTTTGAACCTTAATGAAATAAGTCATTTTGAGAAGTGGGTTGTACCGTGGAGCTGTTTTGTATGTATGTTTATTTTTTTTTTCCTTTTTTCACTCCATGACCCTCCTGCTTCTCTAAGTTATAAATGCTAAACACTAGTTCCTTTTGGGTCTAAAGAAAAGACCCGACAGGCAAATGTCTGCATATTTCAGACTGTCAGCTTAGCAGGGGAGTGCATGAGTTTGAATTGGGAGTGCTGTGCGCTCTTCTGTGTGGCACTCTTCCTGCTTGCAATTCTGTAACACTGCTGTTAGGCTGGGCACCCCTTTTTGCCTAAATAAAAACAATTGTTATAGTTTTTTTTTATTTTACACAACATTACGTTTATAGTACCTTGGCCTTTGTGTAACTGTTACCTTGCATTTTAGGTTGTGTGCAGACCTTGGATACAGGGTAAAACAAGGCCAACATTGTTTTGTGCCGATTTATTTTGCACAGTATTCTCCTAAGAAAACTAAACCTCCTATTATCTTGTCAAAGCACAACCCTTTTGGTACTGCAAACAATATTTTTCTTAGGCTGCAAGCCTGGTATAGCTTCTAGAATTTTAAACCAAACTTATCTTAGCACTCTCTCTCCTTAGCAGCCAGTGCCCCAAATGGTTATTATTGATATACACCCCTTGCTGTCAATCTCAGCTGAATGGGTGGAGCGTCCTAACCCATTCTAGGAAAATATAGTTAATTTTCTTCACTAAATTCTAAATATCAACACTTTTAATCTAAATTTGTGTTTCTTTGCATGCTGAGATAAACAAATATATTTTAAAATTGTTTTAGAGCAGAACAAACGTTGTATTAGTTTGGTAGGGAGCAGGATGGGGATAAATGCAGAAAAAGCCGGTAAGGACAGGGATGGGGCTAAAAGGTGTAAGGCCATAAAAAATACATGAAAGGTGATGAGTACCAATGCCCACAGTCTGTGCAACAAGCTCCCTGAACTAGTGGCCTTGATGGAAGAGGGATGCCTGGATATTGTGGCAGTCACTGAAACATGGTACACAGACAAACCCATGACTGGGATGCTACACAAACAGGATACACAGTCTACAGGAGGAACAGGGTGGGTAAAAGAGGAGGAGGAGTAGCTCTCTATATAAGGGAAGGGATTAAAGCAACAGAACTAAAGCGTAAACAGGAAGTTGATGAGTCACTATGGGTCACCCTGGCAACAGGAAATGGCACCACAATCCGCATGGGGGTTGTGTACAGACCCCCATCTCAGGGAGAGGAAATGGACACGGAAATGATAGAAGGCCTCCTTAAAATGGCGGAAAAAGGGGATATATTGTTGATGGGGCACCTGAATATGCCAGTTGTTAACTGGAGTACCTTTACTGCAGGCACATCCAAGAGCAGGGTCATTCTTGATGCCCTACAGGGGGCATGCCCCAGACAGCTAGTGTTGGAAACCACTCAGGAGGGAGCAATCTTAGACCTGGTACTCTCAAATCGGGAAGGAGAAAGGATCTCAGATTTAGAAGTGGGTAGCCATCTGGGAACAAGTGACCACCAAACAGTGTGGTCCACAATAAACACAGCCATAGAGTCAAGCCATACAAAAACAAGAGTACTGGACTTTAGGAAGGCTGACTTTGGGAAAATGAGAGAGTGCCTCAGAAAAGCACTAGCAAACGGGCAAGAAGGAGGGGTGGAGGAACAATGGGGAATAGTCAAAACAGCCATCTCAGAGGCAACAAGCCTTTGTGTGAAGCAAATCACCAAAACAAAATAAAGGAAAAAAGCACTATGGTTCTCATAAGAGGTGGCAGGGATGGTTAAGGAGAAAAGGATAGCATTCAGGAAATATAAGAAAACACAGAAGGAGCAGGACAGAGAACTTTATCAGTTAAAGCAGAAGGAGACAGGGAAGGCAGTCAGAATAGCAAAGGCACAAACTGAGGAAAAGATAGCCAACTCTGTTAAGAAGGGGGGGGTAAAACCTTTTATAGGTACATTAGGGAGCAAAGAAAGACCAAGGGAGGAATACAGAGACTTAATAAAGGGGAGGGAAGGTGGGCAGAGGATGACAGTGGAAAAGCAGGGAACCGAACAAATATTTCTGCTCAGTATTCACAATGGAAGAGGAGGGGGAGGTACCTAAACCAAACAAGGGAGAAACTCTGAATAGGGGGGTCGGTACCAGTCCATTCACAGAAGAAAGGGTTTTGAAGGAACTCTTAAAACTGAGGGTGGAGAAAGCAATGGGGCCTGATGGAATTCACCCAAGAATTCTAAAAGAACTAAGGGTAGAACTAGTAACACCACTGACTACTCTCTTTAACAAATCTTGGGAGGACAGGGTGGTACCTGAGGACTGGAGGAGGGCAAATGTGATTCCACTTCACAAAAGTGGGAGCAGGGCAGAGGCAGAAAACTACAGACCCGTTAGTTTGACTTCAGTGGTAGGGAAACACGAATCCACTTGAAGGAAAGAATTGTTGAGTACCTAGAGGTCAGTGGGGCACAGGACCCAAGGCAGCATGGTTTCACAGCAGCAAGGTCATGTCAGATGAACCTAATAGATTTCTTTGACTGGGTGGCCAAAGAAGTAGATCAGGGAGGGGTTGTGGATATGGCCTACCTGAATTTTAACAAGGCATTTGACACAGTCTCACACAAAAGATTAATATACAAGTTAGCCAGCCTTGGAGTGGGTCGCAAGGTGGTAGTCTGGATAAAAAACTGGCTGGACAACAGGACGCAAAGGGTAATAGTAAACGGAGTTCACAGTGAAGAAAGGAAGGTAACTAGCGGGGTACCGCAGGGTTCGGTACTGGGACCGGTCCTCTTTAATGTCTTATAAGTGACATTGAGAGCACCTGGAAGAAAAGGTATGTCTCTTTGCAGATGACGCAAGATCTGCAACAGGGTTGATACACAAGGTGGGGTGGAAAGAATGAAAAGGACATGGCAAGGTTGGAGGAATGGTCAAATATGTAGCAGCTCAGATTCAGTGCAAAAGAAGTGCAAGGTAATGCATCTGGGAAACAAAACCCAGGGAAGAGTACACAATGGGGGTGAGTTAATAACAACAACAAAATCGAAAGAGACCTAGGAGTAATTATATCAGATGACCCAAAGGTGGGCAAGCAATGTGAGAAGGCAGTAGGGAGGGCTGGGGGATACTGGGATGCATAGGGAGAGGCATCAACAGTAGAAAACAGGAAGCTGTTATCCCTCTGTACAGACAGTTAGTGAGACCCCATCTGGAGTATTGTGTGCAGTTCTGGAGACCCCATCTCCTCAAAGACATAGACAGAGTGTAGGCTGTTCAGAGGAGGGCAACCAAAATGTTGCAGGTCTGCACCCAGAAGACATACGAGGAGAGACTAAAGCAGCTTTAATATGTATACCCTTGAGGAAAGGCGGAGAGGGGACATGATAGAAACTTTCAAGCATCTCAAGGAATTAACAAAGTCCAAGAGGGCAGCATCTTTCAGAAAAATAGATGTCCAAGAACAAGGGGGCACAATTTGAAGATAGAGGGGGGGACAGCTCAGAGGTAATGTTAGAAAGTATTTTTTCACAGAGAGGGTTATGGATGCATGGAACAACCTTCCTGAGGAGGTTGTAGAGTCAGGAACAGTGGGAGAATTCAAGAATGCATGGGACAGGGATAAGGCAATTCTAGTGGGGGGTAGGAGGAAGTAAGCTGTTGATTAACTAGAATCTGCAGCTTATCCATCAGGTAGGAAAATGGGCAGACTAGGTGGGCCAAGCGGTCCTTATCTGCCATCAAATTCTATGTTTCTATGTTTAGGAGGTGGAGTAATGCATCATGTGATTGTTTCTGTGTATATATTCTGGGTGAATGCTGTAGAGAAGTTAGTTCAGTTCAGCCTGAGGGCAGGTTGAAGACACAGAGGGTGGAACTGCTGTTGTTTAAGTCATAGCTGTGTACTGTTGTTTATTTTGCTTTTATTTATTTGCAAGTTATTTTTTTTCTTTCTTTATTAAATACACGCTTTTGTGTTTGAATCCTTCTTTGTAGTCTTGTGTCTCTTCATCCCACATGCCTCTACCACAGTGGTGTCAGCAGTGGGATTTGGTGTTTCAAGCCTAATGGGGGACACCATTCCAGGATATCTGCCTAGATATCTGCTGAGACACAAAGGAAGGATATCATGGTGGAGAAAACAGAGACGGGGGGAATTAGAGGAGCCTGTGGATACCAAAGTCACTGGTGTCCTAACACGATCCAGGTGGAAGCAGACTGGGGAGACATTGGTACCTGGTCTAAATCTGTGAGCCCAGCCCAAGACAAAGCTAGGGGGACCTGCAAGGATCAGCTTTTCTGATAAAGGAGAAGTAGAAGAAGAAGAAGCCTCAGAGGAACCACCCACTCATATTAGCAACCTCCTGAGATGATTGGCAATCTGACAATTAGAGATGGAGCAACAGCAGGAGAGGGACTTCTGAGAAACAGAATTGGAAAGGTGGCGGCAGGACCAGTGGTGGGCAGAGACAGTGAGAGCACTTCAAACCATTGGTACTGGCATAGGTAACAGTGGGCAAGACACTGGCCCAAAAGACATTAAATTAACTAAGATGGCCCCCACAGATGAAATAGAGGCATATTTAACACCTTTTTAGAGAGTAGCCAGAGCATGGGGGTGGCCCCAGACATGATGGGTTGTCCGACTTGCCCCTTATCTCACTGGTAAAGCCCAACTAGCCTATTTTAACATGGATCCCAGGCATGCAGAGAACTATGAGCAAGTAAAAAAAGAAATATTATGAAGGTATGATATAAATACAGAGACATATCGGCAAAAGTTATGTTCTCTGCAATATCAACCATCTTATACTCCTAGAGAAACCATTATAAGACTGATGGAACTATGTCATAAGTGGCTACAGCCTGAGGAAAGATCCAGTACTGAGGTAGTTGTGACTTTGGTTGTGGAACAGTTTTTACAGATTCTTCCAAACGAGGTACAAATCTGGGTGAGGGAGCATAGCCCTGAATCTGCAGAGATTACTATTACTCTGGCCAAAGATTTTTTATCAGCCAGGCCCATAAATAAAAATACCTATTGAGTGGAATCTGGTCCAACCTCAGCAACCCCCAGATATGTTCCTAATCCTACTCCATCCCTTGCTGGGAAGAGCCCACCTAGAAAGAATACTAAAGTTGGAAAAAGTGGGAGAACCTTTCCCGCTGATATTATATGTCATCATTGTTTTGGCAAGGGACATATAGCCAGATATTGTCCAAAAAAGAAAACTGATGCAGCCCAACTAGTTTTATTAACTGCAGGATATAATATGGTAGACATTCTTATCAATAATCATCATGTGTTGGGACTTTTGAATACTGGTAGCAAGCATACCCTCATTTGGCCTCAATTGTTAAACTCTACAAAGGAACCAGGAGAACCTGTGGATGTAGTCCATATCCATGGGGACAAGCTCAGCTATGCCACAGCCATAGTGGACATGACTGTAAAAGACCAAACCACTACTGTGCATGCTGGCCTGGATCCAAATTTGCCAGTATCTATTGTTGTTGGCCATGACTTTCCATAGTTTGAGACCATGCTAGCTAAAAATCACCAGGACATTGCAGCAGTAACAACAAGGGCCCAAAGCTGACAAGAAAAACTTTTAAGAGAGACATTCCCCTTTGATGAGGACATCATAGAAGCAATGGGAAAGTCTAGAAAGACAAAAAGAGAAAAGAGAAGATTGAAAACCTTATGGACTAACAATAATAAGGGATTTGATGAAGTACCTGTTGAGTTGAATGTGACAAAATATGATATAACCAATGACCAAAAACGTGATCCTACTTTAACCCTCTTATTCCAACAGGTTCATAAGGTGGTACAATAAGATGCCCCATAGATAATAAAACAAAATGATGTGTTATACAGGAGGTGTTGTAATCCTAAAACAGGGAAAATAGTTGACCAACTGGTTATTCCAGAGAAATATAGAAAACTACTATTTTTGGCACATGATTTACCATGCTCAGTACATGGGGGTAGAAACCGTACTCTGGCTAGGTTACTCCAGAGTGTTTTTTTGGCCCTCCATACATGAGCATGTTGCAGAGTACTGTAAATCTTGTGAGGCTTTCCAAAACATAGCGCAGATAGGAAAGAGGGACATGGTTCCATTAGGGCCCGTACCCCTGGTATTCCAACCTTTTGAGAGAATGGCAATGGATATTGTTGGTCCCATTGAGAAAAGTGTCAAGGGAAATAGATTCATTCTTGTGGTTTGCAACTATGCAACCCAATATCCTGAGACTGTACCCCTATGCTCCATCACAACAGAAAAGATAGCTGAGTAACTGGTTAAGCTCTTTAGTAGGATTGGCATTCCAAAAGAAATACTGACTGATTGGGGCAGTAATTTTAATTCAGCCTTGTTTAGATAGCTTTATCCTCTGTTGTGGGTGGTAGCGGTTTGAACATCTCCCTATCATCCCAAAACAGATAGTCTTGTTAAGAGATTTAACCAGACCTTAAAGCTTACGTTACGCAAATTTGTACAGGATGAAGGGAAGAAATTGGATCAGTTTCTCCCCCTTCTCCTTTTTGCATATCAAGAGGTTCCCCAGGCTTCAACAGGGTATTTCCCCTTCAAATTGTTGTATGGTCAAAATCCTAGAGGATCTCTCAATGTTATTAAGGAGTATTGGGAGGAAGGGGCCAGTCCAGGAAATACTGGTATTACTGAATACATGATTACCCTGAGGAAAAGACTGGCTAAATATACTGAGATGGCTCATAAAAATGCCAGTCAGGCTCAGCACAAACAGAAGCTGTATTATGATCAGAAAGTTGCTGAGAAAGAATTTCAAGAGGGAGAGAAGGTACTTTTGTTATTGCCTACAACTGAAAACAAGTTACTAATGAAGTGACAAGGGCCTTATGAGATACTGAGATGGGCAGGTACTGTTACATACAAGACAGAGACACCAGAGAAACACCCTGGCAAGAAGATATATTATGCCAACCTATTGGAAAGATGGTAGGATAAATCTGAGCCAGTGGCAATTTTACTGATTGCTCCAGAAAAAGAGGAATCAGATCTGGAGGTTGCTTATAGCCGGCTGGACAAAGAAGTACAAACAGGAATAGAGGACTTATATATTAACCCCTGTTTAGAAGACTCCAAAAGAGTTGTTTCAGGTCTTGCAGCAGTTCAGTGAATCCATAACTAAAGTACTGTACCTGGGAGAGCTACAGGGGTTGAACATCATATACATACTTCTTCTCCTCCCATCCAGCAGAGACCTTATCATCTCCCTGAGTGGGTTAGATCCCAAGTTCAGCAAGACATACAGAAAATGAGACTACTGGGTATTATTGAGTCTTCAAAGAGTCCCTGGACCTCTGCCATTGTAGTAGTACCCAAGAAAGAAGGAGGACTCAGATTATGCCTGGACTTCAAGAAACTGAACCAGGTATCCCAATTTGACGGGTACCCCATGCCTCGAGTCGATGATTTGATTGACCATATAGGGAATGCCAAATATATTTCAACACTTGATTTAACCAAAGGATATTGGCAGATTCCTTTGGCACGGGTCAATACCACACACGGCAGAATGTCGTGCAGCATAAGCGTGTTACGCGCTTCAACGGTAATATTTCTTCTGTGGGAGGGGCTTGCCCCAACACCCCTGCTATGGGGTTGTATCCCCGGACCCCCCACTAAGGATTCTAACTCCGGGGGGTCCAACACGGAGAGCGCACAGGTCTGGGATTCGGTATAATGTCATGTGCTATTATGTGAACGACATTATGACCCAGTATGAATTCCTTTGAGTCAATCATCTCTCAAAAAGATGGCATTCAGTACCCCATGGGTCTCTTTCACTTCATAACCATGCCCTTTGTCTTGCATGGTGCACCGGCCACTTTTCAGAGGTTCATGGACCAACTGCTTGCCCCTCATGCTTCCTTTTCAGCTGCCTACCTGGATGATGCAGTCATTTTTAGTTCAGATTGGCAGACCGATTTGGAACATCTCATAGCTGTTATTAAAACCTTTAGTGGCGCTGGGTTGACCATTAACTCAAGTAAGTGTGCAATAGCCATGAGGGACACTAAATATTTAGGGTTCATCCTCAGTAATGGTCAGGTGAAGCCAGAAATTTCAAAGATTGAAGCAATATCTCAATGTCCAACATCCCAGACAAAGAAACAAGTAGGTCATTCTTGGGTCTTGCTAGTTATTACCGGAGGTTCATACCAAATTTTGCCCTCTCTAGCATCTCCTCTCTCTGACCTCACTAAAAAGAGATGGGGGAACATGGTAAAGTGGACTCCTGAATGTAAACAAGTTTTTCAGGCTATTAAATAGAGAATAATATATGAGGTGGTGTGTTTAACGAGATTTTACACACACCTGATTTGTGGGATGCTACCCCGAGGGGTTTATAAAAAGCATCCCACAACTCGGGTGTGTGTAAAATTGAGTTTTACACACACCACCCCATATTTTATTTTTTATAATTGCAGGAGTGCGCTTTTTCACCTCAGCAATTATAAAAAATTAAATAAGCTAACAGATTAGTGTTCAGGAAGCTGCGGACCAGTCTTGATTTTGCGCAGTCCGCAGTCTTCCTAATTATACAGCTGCACTTGTTGGAGAAAAAAGGAAGAGGATATTTTATTAAAAAATGTGTAGAAACTTAGATTTTTGTTTTAATATAAACTTACCGCCGAGAGGCGGTTGCAGCATCCTTCTGGGCTTCGAGAGGCAGGGGCAGTCTGTGACATGGACTAGGCTGTGGTGTCAGGCTAACGGGTAAAGACTTTTATTTGCTTCCATTTTTAAGTGGTTTAGTTGAGGAAAAAAGTTTTTTATTTTTTTTTTATAAAAAGTTCATTACCGCCGAATCCGAGGGACCAGGAAGTGTGCTGCGCCATGGGATTCCTTCACAGAACGTGAACGTCGGAGAACAGCGACTGAGGGATGGCTGTTCCAAGGGAAACCTGGCGCGTGTTTGCCATTATAACCAGCCGAGCTGGTTATAAAGGCAAATTATAACCGGGTTTCCCTATGGCAAAAAGCGCTACCCAGTAATTATAATAGCCTTATGTTCATCTCCCATTCTAAATTGTCCAGATTTTTCTAAAACTTTTGAGGTTCATACTGACACCTTCATTGTAGGTATAGGTGCAGTTTAAAGCCAGAATATTAATGGGGAAGAGCATCCTGTTTTATACATATCCAGGAAACTGCATGATCGAGAAACAAAATACAATAGAAAAGGAGTGCTTAGCAATAAAATGGGCCATCAAAGCACTTCAATTCTATTTGTGGGGAGCTGAATTCACCCTAGTAACTGGCCATAACCCTCTTCATTGGCTGTGCCAGATGAAGGACAAAAATGCCAGGATTTTACGCTGGTACTTGGCCCTATAACCTTATAAATTTGTTGTCCAACATAGGCCGGGGTCACAGCATAAAAATGCAGACTTTGTGTCTGATTATGCAGCAGGTGTAACCTCTCCTGACATAGGAAATGTAAACATGTAAATAGGTAAATATTGATGAATGGTGATGATCACTCAGACAATGTATACAGATATTTGGGATTAAGTATACTGTTAAATAGCAGATATCCCAGGGCAAATGTTGACTGATAGGTTATTATGACCATATTGCATTATGGTGTAATATTTATGTCATAATACGTATGACTTTGATTTAAGGTGCCCTGGGGTGGGGCTTCCAGTAAGGGTGGGCGGAAGTCCCAACCAACCCGTTGGGTTGTCCCAAGTGGGTTCTGTATCCTGATTTAGAAAACCAGTAAGATATGTACCCCTGGTTTCCTTCTGAGCGGGATGGTGTGTGATAGAGCCCTGTAGCCCCCCCCCCCATTTGTGGGAGACATTGTGCAGAGAGACACTGTCTCTTTTCTAAAAGTCTGTTGCAACAGCATTTCTTCCCTTTTCTATCCTATCCTATTCTATCCCATAGGATGGTCAGCTACTTCTTTTATTTCTCTGTTCATTATTTCCTTTTTCTGTTTCTCTCACCTTGTCGGCCTGCCATTGGGAGGTCCCCCCCCATTTTATAATCATTCCTTGCTTAGGTTTTCTTAGGCCCTTGCTAATATATGTAACTGGGTTACAGCTTTAAAATAAAAGACTAATGAATGTTTGGGTTAGGCAGCTGTAGAGATCTGACATGCAGAGCTGCAATTATATTATTGCAGGCCCTGTAACATATCGTAATAATAGCAAGACTTTTTCTGTTCATTATTGTAAGGCACGATGTTTAACAGTCAGTACAGTACAGGGCATGATTATGTGCTGTCCTTTTAAGCCGCATTTGTAAAAGACATGCTGTGCAGGAGCGCACCTATCAAAGCAAGCCCAAAGTTGCCCAAATATTTTCATAAGCATTGGGAGACATGGAGCTACATTTTAAAAGTGCTGGGAAATATTGTTTGACTGTTTACAAGCACGTGCTTCATTTTTGCCCTTATTTCTAGAAGTAGGAAATGAGCTACGTTTTGAACCTCAATGTAATAAGTAATTTTGAGAAGTGGGTTGTACCGTGGAGCTGTTTTGTATGTATGTATGTTTTTTTTTTTTCGCTCCATGACCCTCCTGCTTCTCTGAGTTATAAATGCTAAACATTAGTTCCTTTTGGATCTAAAGCAAAGACTCAACAGGCGAATATCTGCATATTTCAGACTGTCAGCTTAGTGGGGGACTGCATGAGTTTGAATTGGGAGTGCTATGCGCTTTTTTGTGTGGCATTCCTCCTGCTTGCAATTCTGCAACACTGCTGTTAGGCAGGGTACCCCTTTTTGCCTAAATAAAAACAATTGTTAAAGCTTTTTTTTTATTTTACACAGTATTACCTTTATAGTACCTTGGCCTTTGTGTAAATGTTACCTTGCATTCTAGGTTGTGCGCAGACCTTGCTTGCAGGGTAAAACAAGGCCAACATTGTTGTGTTGATTTATTTTGCACATTTTCTACTAAGAAATCCAAACCTCCTATTATCTTATCAAAGCATAACCCTTTTGGTACTGCAAACAATATTTTTCTTAGGCTGCAAGCCTGGTATAGCTTCTAGAATTTTAAACCAAACTTACCTTAGCAGACAAGCAGTCTCTCTCCTTATGAGCCAGCGCCCAAATGGTTGCTATTGATATACACCTCTTGCTGTCAATCACAGCTGAATGGGTGGAGCTTCCTAACCCAATTCTAGGAAAATATGGTTAATTTTCTTCACTAAATTCTAAATATCAACACATTTAATCTAAATTTGTTTGTTTGTATGCTGAGATAAACAAATATATTTTTTACTTGTTTTAGAGCAGAACAAATGTTGTATTAGTTCAGGAGGTGGAGTTGTGCATCATGTGATTGTTTCTATGTATATATTCTGGGTGAATGCTGTAGAAGTTTATTCAGTTCAGCCTGAGGGCAGGTTGAATACACAGAGGGTGGGACAGCTGTTGTCTAAGTCCTACCTGTGTACTGTTGTGTACTGCTGTTTATTTTGCTTTTAATTATTTGCTAGTTATTTTTTTTTCCTTTCTTTAATAAATACACACTTTTATGTGTTTGAATTCTTTTTTTTGTGATCTTGTGTCTCTTCATCGCACACGCCTCTACCACAGTGGGACTCAACAGTTTCAGATAGCCCTGATACTACAGTCTGGAGATGGACATTGTATGCTGTGATATTTTTGAAACCTGCCTTCATTTAGTTTTGCAGGTTGATCAGCATTGCAGGCATACTAGCTAGTGACTTTTCTAGTTCAGACATTTTTCCCCTGCTCTTTGCATTGGTGCACTGTTGCCCTGCTGGTGCCTTGTGGTCTGAGAACAAAACCGTTGGTTGTTCTCTTGATTCGATTTGCAACTTTGCTTGCCTAGTTTTTGGATTATTCGTTACAGCTATACTTTTTTTTAGCCTTTGATACAATTAGTTTTCCTTAATTCACAGTAGAGATGTTTTTCCCCGCAAATAAAGATATAGCATGAGTTGTTCTTGTCAAAGGACATCCACCATCTTGCTTCTCTGACCCCGCCCCTGTTTTTACAATTTTTTAGGCTGACTGCCTCAATGAAATTAATGTTTCTGAGCTGATCCAACAACAGTATAATTTTTACAAGTTTGCAGGCAAAGGGTTATTCTCTGCTAATAGCCACAGCATGATGAAAAATACATATGTCCTGGTCTGTTAAATATTTGATACAGTCTGCTGAGATTTATATATACACATTATATGAGCTCACAAAAGGGAGGATTTTTTTATTGATAACCTCAGTGTTTTAAGCTTCAATCTGTTTTTGCCTCATGGTTGCCTCTCATCAGTACACACTTTACTAACTTACAAGTGGCACACATTTTGGAATGGTAGCTAGAGTTTCTATAAAGGTGTATAATCTGTCTTTTGGATGAAATGTTAAACCGAGGTCCCATCTGCCTGTTCTGGTGGTAGTTCAAGTGGATGTTAAACATCCTATCGCACTTCTTGAAAAAGAGTAGGGGAAGTTTCCCCGGTGTCCTGGCCAAATTTCCCCCATTCACCAAAAATACCACCAACAGCTTAATCTGGTTCAAGGAGTTGGCATTCATCTGTATCCCGCTCCCCTGGGTCTTGCCTGAAAATAGGCAGAATTTGTCTAGTGCACTTACCCGGTCAACAAAAACTAACTAAATAAATAAATTATTGTATTTTTTAAGCTGACTACCTCAATGTTCAGCAAAATTAACATTTTTGATTTTGTGGTTGCTATAACAGCAGTATATTTTTATAAGTTTGCAGATAGAGGGTTATTCTTAGCTAATAGCCATAGCATGACTATGAATGCAGGGTTCCTGGTCTGTGAAATGTTTGATAGTCTGTTGAGATTTATTTCTCTATTTATACTTTTAGAAAAATGGATTGTTACAGTGCCTGGAAGTTTGCAAATAAATATTGATTTGAAAGTTTACTCTGATGATGTGCATGTTGACGTGGCAACAGTACACTGTACATACTTCAAATTGTCAGCTAGCCAATCAGTAAGCACCACTCTAAGGATATGCATAGTGCAAAATGTTAATTGGGGCAATTGAACGCTGGCTTAGCTTCTTCTGGAAAGTTTGTGTTGGACTTCTAAATGGAATTTTAATACTATTTCCTGCTAAGTTTTTTTATGTCACATTTTGATATTAATAAAAGAAACTGATTTGTGCACCAATGCCAGATTCTGCAAGTGGTCATTTTTTAACATAGCCATGAGGTCATGAAAAGTATAAATCTCCATGTAAGGGAGGTGAGTGCTGTTCTTTATTTGGAACAGATCACCTCCATTGACCCTCATTTCTAAGTAATGATGTAGTGCCCCAAGTCCCTCATTATGGTAGATGTTTAGTATAGAAGAATTCCACATTGAGAGTCACTAACAAATGTTCAGACACAGGAAAGGGCAGAAAGGCACAGACAGCTACACAAAGCAGACCTGAAAAGTCTGTGATTGAACTGTGAAAACTCTTATTCAAGAGGGGGAAAGAAGAAGTAGAGGAGAAAACAAAACAAAAATAAAAACCAAAAACAAAACAGGAAGTTAGACAGGAGGGATCTGGACTAAGACTGGGTACAGGGGTTTGGAGGTGAATTACTACAGGATGTACTACGGATAGTGGGCACAGTAGTTTTCAGAAGGAGGGTACCCTTAAAACAGTCAGTGTAGTGACAGGCAGAGAAAAAGGGGGAGATGCTGGGAATGGTGCAGTGCAGTGACTGTGGGGCAGCAGTCTTGAGGAGCACCTTCTGGTTACTGTGGTGCTACCCCATCTGCAGGCACCTCTCTGGGCTGAGGGCAGAGGTTGCCAGTTTCCAGGCCGAGTTGAACAACTCAAGAAGAGTTGCATTTCAGAAAGAAATACACATCATCATGAATTTCAAATCCAAACTACTTGGTTTATTCAACAATGTTGCCAGTGAATGGTTGCTTTGCCAGTCACCTAGTGCAACTGTGTCAGTGTCCACCACAGTGCTTTGCCTGCTAATGAGGCTTCATCAGGGGGCTGACTAGGGAGACAGTGCATTGCATTTTATAGTTCATTAGCTATGACATCATCACCTTGTGTCATTAATTTCATTTTTATACAAAATCAGAAAAGGTGTTTGAAGTAACAAATTCAATGAAAAAATAAGAATTGATATCAACTATATAACTATATAAAGTCACATAATGATAATACAAAAGCAATTAATTAACAAAATGTCCTCTGCACACGAGGTTAAATGTCTTATCTTTAAAGTACTGGAACTGTATTTTTAAATTTAACACCGTATGTGTTTTCAAATAGCCCCTAAATACACATACTGTAGATGTAAATCCCGGTGATTATATCATGTGATCACCCTCATATACTGTATAAAGGGCAATCCTGGGGATCAACTTGATCATCCACCTTGTGGGAAATAATGTCTTGTGATTCAGGCTCATTTAAAGGCAAAATCCTTAGAAAAGGAGAAGACAAGCACCATGTTAGTTTTAAGCTTACATTTATAATCAACTAACACAACCTACTATTGTGGGAACAGGACACAGTACAAGGTGAGCAGGTCAGAGAAAAGTCATGGGTCCCCCTTTGGGGGGGGGGTCATTAGCAAATGATGCTATGCAATTATTTTACAATTTTACACAGTATCTTATAAGTAGGGTTTCAGATCGAAACTTTTATTAAGACCATGTTGATTTGTGGTATTTAACAGGTAGATCTAATATCCTTCCCTTTGCAACAGTAGGTTGAGGCAGTCACCACCTGTGTTGCCACATTTACAGGTTTCTAAGCCCATGCACTTGAGATCCCTCAGATCTGAGTTGTGTTTTTCTTTAAAATGTCTACCAACTGCTTTATCCATTCTGACATTAAGAACATATTGGATATGCTCCTGCATCCATTCTTTCAGTGATCTTACTGTCCTTCCCATAACCCCAAGACCACATGTACACCAAATGAGATATATAACAAATGTTGTGCTGCATGTCACAAAACCCCTGATCTTTATCTCTGTGTTACATAGATACATACATAGATACATAGATACATACATAGACAGTGTCGGCAGATAAGGGCCTATGGCCCACCCAGTCTGCCCATTTGAGCTTGTAAGTTCAGTTTGTTTTCCTACAAGTCTGTTTCCCCTTACCCCTGACCTCTAGAATTCCTTTATGTCTATCCCATGCATTCTTAAATCCCATGATTGTTTCAGCCCCCACCACTTCCTCTGGCAGGGTATTCCACTTGTCCACCACCTGCTCTGTGAAGAAATTCTTTCTCATGTTTCCTCTGAATCGCTCTCCTCCAACTTCATCCCATGCCTCTAGTCCTGGTACATCTTTTCGCTTAAAATAGTGTTTTCCTGCACCCTGTTTCTCCCTGTAAGATACTTGTATGTCTCTATCATATCCCTCTCTCCTCCCTCTCCAGGGAGTACATGTTCAGTTCCTTCAACCTGTCTTCATAGGACTTGGTGATGCAACTATGCATCATCTTTGTTGCCCTCCTCTCTGAACCTTCTTACCCTGTCTATGTCCTTACGTAGGTATGGTCTCCAGAACTGCACACTGTACTCAGGTGGGCCTTACTAGTGTTTTGTATAGCTGAATTATGACCTCCTTTTTCCTGCTGGTGATGCCCCTGCTATACATCCCAGCATCCTATTTGCTTTACCTGATGCCTTGTCACACTGTTTCCCTATTCTGAGGTCATCAGAGATGACAACCCCAAGATCCCTTTCCTGCTTGGTGCATGCCTATCCTCACCTCCAACTGATATATTGTGCCAGGTTTTGTGCCCCATATGCATTATCTTGCACTTCTTTGCATTGAATTTCAACTGCCAAACCCTTGACCATTCCTCAAGTTTCTGCAGGTCACTTCTCATTCTGTCTACACCCTCTGGTGTGTCTACTCTGTTACAGAGCTTTGTGTCATCAGCTAACAGTGAAATTCTGCCTTCTAGATCCCCGGCAATGTCACTGATGAAGATGTTGAATAGGACCGGCCCCAGCACTGATCCCTGTGGATACCCACTGGTCACTCTTCCTCTGTGGAGTGACAGCCATTTACCACCACCCTCTGTGTCCTGCCACCCAGCCAGTTACCTACACACCACACTACTGTCCTGCCCACACCCATATTCCCCAGTTTGTGTAATAGTCTTCTATGTGGCACAGTGTCAAAGGCCTTGCTGAAGTCCAGATAGGCCATGTCCACTGCCCTCCCCTGATCCACCTCCCTAGTCACCCAGTCAAAAAATTCAATGAGGTTGGTCTGACATGACCTCCCCCTGGTGAAACCATGCTGCCTTGGGTCCTGTAGTCCATTGACAACCAGATTATTTAGTGTTATTTGTTATTTAAAAAAAACACTCCTCCCCCAACCAGAGGCCACCAAATACACACCCAGTACCTCAAAGGTTGCCCAGCAGAAGGACTGGTTGGATTACAGTGGGCTCAGGCAGGGTAAGGGAGGTAGGTTAGAGTCAACATCCCCCAGCTGGTGCAACTGCAGAACTCCTATGCTGTGTTGGAGGAACGGGAAGGTCCCACAGCATCACCCATAGTTGCCCCCAGGGAGGATGAGTGGGACCTCCACAATGGAGCCCCAAGGGAGGGTGGTAGAGGAACCCAAAGGAAAAGGAAGCTACTCCTGGTGGGGGACTTCATCATCTGGGGTGTGGAATTGGGGGCCGGGATGTCTAGGAGGATCGCTAGGGCAGTAGCAAGGAGGGGGGAGCTAGATGTCATTGTCTATCTGGGGAACAATGACATGGCTGGAGACAATGCAGAGATAGGAAGGGTGCAGGAAGAGGTCAGACAGCTGGGGAGTGATCTGAGGCAGAGAGCAAGCTCCATGACCTTCTCGGAGGTGCTGCCTGTCCATGGCAAGAGGGAGGCTAGGGATCTCCACACCAGGGACTTAAACACTTGTTTACAGAACTGGTACAGAGAGCAAGGTTTCAGCTTCATTGGGGACTGGGGACCAACTTGGGGGGATGTGGACTTGCACAGGCGTGATGGCCTGTATCCTTCCAGGAAGGGGACCGATGTCCTTAGTAAATGGTTTAGATGCTTCATTGGCAAGCATTTAAACTAGCCAAGGGGGGTGGAGGAAGGAAGCAGGGTAAATCATACTATCCACCCCCACAGAATAATGCAGCACTGAGGACCATAACATCACAATATTGCCAATGCAGTCTGAACTTGGCATAAGGGAGAAGAGGAGAAACAAATGGAAAAGGGGGAGGTCAGGAGGGGAATTTGCAGAAAATGGAGGGCCATGTATGCAAATTCCTGCAGCCTGAGGAATAAAATCCCAGACCCGGCAGCCTTGATGGCGGAGTCTGACCTGGACAATGTAGCTATTACAGAAACATGGTATAATGGGGACCATGACTGGGACATAGCTATACCAGGTTCTACTTTGTTCAGAAGAGACACAGAGAGTAAAAAGGGAGGAGGGGTGGGTCTTTACATCAAGTAGGGTATAAAGGTGATGGAGGTGCAAGGAATGCAGGTGGAGGCAGAGGCACTGAGGGTCACCCCGGAGACAGGCAGTGCCATATACATTTGCACAGGCATGATCTACTGACCCCCAGCACAAGGGGAGAAAATGGACAGGGATCTACTGGAAGTCATCCATATGATAGTAGCTAAAGGGGAGGTGCTGCTGATGAGTAACTTCAATTTGCTGGATGTTGATTAGAGTATCCCAGCTGCTGCCACAGCCAGAAGCACAGACATTCTGGACTTCCTGCAAGGGGCATGCTTCAAGCAGACAGTGCTTGATCCTACCCAGCAGAGAGCGATTCTGGACCTGGTGCTAACCAATGGGGACAGAATTACAGATGTCAGGGTGGGTGAACACAAGGAGACCAGTGACTATCGCACAGTGTGGTTCAATATGAGTACCACAACAAGGTCAAACCACATGAAAGCAAAGGTTGTGAACTTCAGGACAGCAGACTTCACTAGGATGTGGGTATGTCTCAGGAAAGCCATAGCAGAAGGGGAAAATTGGGGGGAAGTTGAGGAACAGTGGGCCCATCTGAAAGGAGTCATAGTGAAGGTGACAAGACTCTGCATTTGGCTTATAAACAATAGCAAGAGAAAAAGAAAACCACTATGGTTCTCAAGTTAGGTGGCCAGGAAAGTTAGGGCAAATAAGTTGGCCTTCAGGAAGTACAGGGAAACACAGAAGGAGGAGGACAGGGCAGTTCATCTAGAAAAGCAAAGGGTAGCTGGAAAAGTGGTCAGGAGCGCAAAGGTGAAGACAGAGGTAAAAATAGCAAAAGAAGTTAGAAAAGGAGACAAGACTTTCTATAAGTACGTTAGCAAAAGGAAAAAGACTGGGGAGAATTATAAGGCTAAAAAGGGAGGAAGGAGAGGGTGTTAAAACAGACCAGGAAAAACATCAATCCTGAACAAATACTGTATTTCTGTTCAGTGTTCACAGAGGAAGGGGAAGGGAAGGGCCACAGCTAAGAAACAGGATTGGAAGGGAATGGATACCAGTCCGTTTAAAGAGGAGGGAGTCCTAAAGCAACTCATAAAACTGAAGGTGGACAAGGCAATGGGACCAGATTTGATAAACCCGAGAATATTAAAGGAGTTAAGGGAGGTACTAAAAGCACCACTGGCAGCCCTGTTCAACAAGTCACTGGATACAGGAGTGGTTCCAGAGGACTGGAAAGGGCTGATGTAGTCCCTTTCCACAAATGTGGGAGCAGGGAGGAGGCTGGAAACTATAGACCTGTCAGCCTGATCTTAGTAGTGGGGAAACTTATGGAATCCCTGCCAAAAGAAAGGATAGTGGAGCACCTTGAATACAGCAGAGCGCAAGTTCCAAGGGCAGCACGGATTCACGTCAGGAAAGTCATGTTGAACAAATCTGATAGATTTCTTTGACTGAGTGACCAGGGAAGTGGATCAGGTGGGAGCAGTGGATGTGGCCTACCTTGACTTCAGCAAGACGTTCAACACCGTCCACATAGGAGGCTTGTAAACAAGCTGGGCAACCTGGGATTGGATCTCAAGGTGGTGAACTGGGTTGGGTAATTGGTTGAGGGATAGCATACAGAGTGTGGTGGTAAACAGAGCTAAATCCGAGGAAGTGAGGGTGACCAACAGGGTGCCACAGGGAACAGTTCTTGGGCCAGTACTGTTTAATATCTTCATTAGTAACATTGCAAATATCCTGGAAGGGGACAGTAGGCCTCTTTGCAGATGACATTACGATCTTCAATAGGGTAAACACTCTGAGAGGGGTGGAGAAAATGAGGAAGGACCTAGCTAAATTGGAGGAATGGTCCGGAGTGTGGCAGCTAAGATTCAATGTGAAGAAGTGCAAAATCATGCACTTGTGGCACAGGAACCCAGGGGAGGATTATATGATGGGTGGGGAGTTATTAACAGCCACCAAACAGGAAAGAAATCTGGGGGTGATCATATCTAATGACCCTAAGGTGGCCAAACAATGTGCCAAGGTGGTAGGGAGAGCCAGTGGGATGCTGGGGTGCATAGGGAGAGGTATCACCAACAGAATAAAAGAGGTAGTGATGCCACTGTACAAATCATTGGTGAGATCTCATTTGGAGTACTGTGTCCAGTCCAGAAAGCTGCATCTACAAAAGGACAGAGGCAGGGTAGAGACAGTTAAAAGAAGGGCACCAAAAATGGTGCAGGGCCTGCACCAAAAGTCATATGAGGAGAGACTGAAGGAGCTCAATATGTACACCCTGGAGGAGAGGAGGGAGATGGGAGACATAATAGAGACCTTCAAATACCTAAAGGGAATAAATAAGGTATAGGAGGGCAGCATCTTTCTGAAAAGAAGATGCTCTAGAACAAGAGTGAATGACATGAGAAAGGAGGAGGGTAGACTAAGGGGCAATGTGAGAAAGTACCTCTTCACAGAAATGGTGGTGGAGGCATGGAACAGCCTCCCAGCAGAGGTGGTGGGAGCAAAGTTGGTGAGGGAATTCAAAACTGCATGGGATAGACATAGGGGACAGTAGCAATTCAAAGAGAAGAGAAGGTAAAACCAGAGATAAAGTAGGATCTCAAGCATTTTTAATAGGTAGGGAAAAAGGGCAGACTAGATGTACCTGTCGGTCCTTATCTGCCATCGAATTCTATGTTTCTATGTTACTCTTCAATGTGGCTATTCTTCAGTACACACATATGCTCCATGGAGTCCCTGATGTACAACTGTAACTACCCTACAAATGTCCATATATGGTAATCAACAAATTACGAAAAGGGCTCAAGTATTAATCCCTTTTGGACTGATCTGCCTGATGGGCACTCAAGGATCCTGTATACATTTGGGAGCATGTAAATGTTTGGTGCATAGGGTAATCAACAGTAAGGAAAGCTTTCACTTCCTCATTAATAATATCACTACACAATACAGTTTATAGATATGCAACAATTTTGTTTTTGAAGGTTCATGTTGGATCCCAGGACAAGGGTCTATAACCTTCCATTATCAAGCTGTCTTCCACCTTCAGCAATGTAATTCTTGGTGTCCTGGACCACAACACTGCCCCCCTTGTCTGTTGGCTTAATTGTTTTTCTCAAGATCCAGTATAGCTTTAATTCAGCACCAGTTGTATTAACAAAAGGTAGCCTACCAGTCTCTGCAGCTCTTGTTTGCATGCATGAAGAAAAACACCAATGATACCATTTATAGGTGGTATAAATGTAGACATGGCCCTAAATATATGTTCACTGTAAATGTCCTGATTGTCACTCACATCTAATTCTGACAAAAGTTCAATGACATCCACTGGGTCTTAGCTCTGGGTTCTCTGGCAGAGTCGCCCACTGACCTTGCTGTATGCCATGGCACATGTTGAAAAAGAAACTTTAACAGTCTTGCAGATTTAAGAAGGCTCACAGTAGTGTCAAAGTGATTGATATTATATGTTGGGACAAATTTTAAGGTTTTTGAGGATGGACAAATAATCAGCTCTGAGTACATGGGAGTAAAGATTAATCGTATTGTTCTGTTCTTCCCTCTGCCCTTCCCTTTGCCCTTTTGGTGACATTTTTCTGTCTACTGCTGCCCTGCGTTCCTCCTGCCCATTCTCCCCTTCCTTGTTCTGTTTTTGGAAGGTGATTCTCAGACTGAGTCATGGGCAGGGTTCTGGGGTCTCATCCCTAAAAAGACAGATGATGCGCCTTCTGATTTGCTGTCAGTAGTTTGTGGGTTGTCAGTTCTCCTCCCACTGTGGAATTTAATACAGATGTGGGGGATTATTTTGTTTCTTTTCCAATTGAAAATGCAGTTGTTCTTACAATTTGCCTTGTCTTTCAAAAATGCATGCTGTTTATAAGCTTTCTTATTTTAATGCAGCTTTGATAGAATTGTCAAGTTTTACTTTCAAGGTCTCAAATTCAGCCGAGTCCAAGCCTGTGGCTATATACAGTCCGTCTGTGACTGTAATCAGCCAAGGGAGGACAGCAGGACTGGCAAATATCTGACTGGAGCTTATAAAAGCTCTAACATGTACTGCTAAGTATTTAATTGCCCATTGTTGTAGTGAAGTGAGCTGAGTTGTTACTTGAAATAAGATGAACCAACCTATCTGACACATGTATCCTGCCAAGTATGCCAGGTGAAGTGAGCCAAGAACAGAGAGGGTGAGAGTATGTCTCTTGGTTGGAAAAAAAATAAACCAACTTAAGGGTAAGGAGGTGCTTTGTCTATTTGGATACACAGTGGAAGTTTCACCAAAATGGATAGGCAGGAGGTACAACTCACAAAAAGAACCAGTTTATTAGCAGCTGAACCACAGAATTCAGAACAAGGAAAAAAGGGATGATCAACAAAATACTTTCACTCCTAAACACTCTACTGACACTGCTAAGCTACTCAAGGTCACTGCTATAACTGTAACTGCTAAGATAACTATCACTATAAATTATAGTAAGCTCTATTGCAAAACGTATGTGACTTTAAAATGTTGAAGTTTCACCCCAGAGTTCAAATGGATCCATTGAGTGCCACAGAAGATGTGATTCAGAGAAAAGCAAACTAAGAACACCTCTGTGCATGTGCTTTCCACTGGCAGGCTTGTAGAGCAGATGAAGAGCAAGGTACCTGACTACCGGTCATTTACAAAACTCAGGGTTATGAGAAAACAATGCACATTTTTATTCCACAGAGGACCACCAGGGCTGTCACAATGGACTCCAAAAAAGAACAGGACACTTATATTTCCAAGGACTTGTCATGAACTGAAGAGCTTCTGACCATCACCACTGACCTCGGGAAAAGATTTAATGCACTGGAGGACTGAAGAACTGAAGAAGTAGAATGCCTCAGGGCCATCACGACTGCCCTTAGGAAGAGATCTGAAGAACTGAAGAACTGGAACACCCTTGGGCCATCACCATTGATCTTAGGAAGAGATTTGAAGGACTGAAGATCTGGAATGCCTCCAGGCCATCACCATTAACCTTGGGAACAGATTTGTAGCAATGAAGGACTCACAAATGTGATAACTTGGTGTGATGTAGACAGAAGTAGGCAGTGGCCCATCATGACCATCATCACTGACCTCAGGAAGAGATTCTAAGCACTGAAGAACTGGAACACTTCTGCTGAAGAATCTCTGGAGAGCTGAAACAAAAACCCCAACCCACTGAGTGTTGGATCCCTATCTATGAAACAGTGTGATTCCCTGCACTAGCTAGCTCACTGTTAGGGAGAGGTTGGCCTAAAGACTCTGAAGAAAGCAATGACAGAAAGTTCCATAGCTGACTATGCTATTCCTATTCTGACAACCGGCCTCAAATTGTCAGGATGCAGATGGGTGAAACAAGTCTCTGAATCATGCAAGAGGTGTTATGATCATGCAGTCACAAAGAAGTACAATTTAATCTTTACATGAACTGTCTTTTACTTAGTGGTTGTTGGTATCAGCAATCTTTATTTATTTGTTTACCAGGTAGGTGCGCTGATCCAAAGGACCATTTTCAGGCACAACCGAGCCATAGCGATGACACAAGAAATAGTACAGACAAAAGGTAAATTCAGACCATTCAAGATACAAATTGAGTATTGGGTACTGAAATAGTTAAACAAGAATGGTTACATTTGTGTACATTGGTAGTAACAGTTGCAGTACAATGTTAGAATAAAGTGCAAGGGTACATTGAAGTGCAGAGTCCAGAAATGACTTTCAAAGATAGTGCATTGCAATACTAGGGATAGCCCTGACTTTTGGTCAGGGGAAAAGAGAGAGACTTGCTTACTTGAGGCCACCTGGATGGGCACTAACAAATGGATTTCCACCTGGAGCCAGGATTTGAAGTGTCCTTTGAAGGAGGTGTGTGTGTCCAGGGAGTGGAGGGAGGCAGGGGGCTTGTTCCACAGGATGGGGGCAACAATGGAAAAGGCATTGCTGCCCAGATGGGTGGAAACCCTAGGAACAACCAGTGGTGGGATGGTGGACTGCCGGAGAATGTGAGTGGAGGATTTGCATATTAGCAGGATGTAGTAAGGGGACAGGCGTGCACTCCTGGTGGCATTGCCTACTACGCATCCTAGTGCATAGCTGTACCTGGCTTGTAGTGGAAGCCCGCCCAGGGACTTGCAAAAGGTGCAGTGGTGAGTGGAGTAAGGAGCAAGTAACAAAAATCTACAGATGCTGTTGTAGGCAGTACTGAGTCTTGTAAGTTGGTTAGCAGTTGTACGAGAATAGATGGGGACGCAGTAGTCAGGTATGGAGAGGAGGTTGCCTTGGACTATGGAGAGGCATGCCTCTGAGGTTAGACAGTGTTTGAGTCGGTAGCCTACCCCCAATTTCTGGTTGATGCATCTGACTACAGTGTTTATGTGGGCCTCAAAGGTGAAGGAGGGATCCAGGGTGGCACCCAGGTTCTTAAAGAAGGGGACATTCTGCAGGGGAGTACTCTGGAGGTATTATCATGAATGTAGAATTGGGTTTAGTGAGTTTGGATATATTGGGTTTGGATCCCAGGAGCATAGCCTTAGGGTTTTTTTGCATTTACTAGGAGCCTATTGGTCTGGAACTAGTTGTGGAAATGGCACCACAATCCGCACGGGGGTTGTATACAGACCCCCCTCTCAGGGGGAGGCAATGAACAAGGAAATAATAGGAGGTATCCTTAGAATGGCAGAAAAAAGGGAGATATTGTTCATGGAGGATCTGAATATGCCAGATGTTAACTGGAGCACCTTTGTTGCAGCCACATCCAAGAGCAGGGTTATTCTCGATGCCCTACAGGGAGCATGCCTCAGACAGCTAGTGGTGGAACCCACTCAAGAGGGAGCAATCTAAGACCTGGTACTGTCAAACAGGGACAGAGATAGGATCTCTGATTTAGAAGTGGGTAGCTATCTGGGAACAAGTGACCACCAAACAGTGTGGTTCACGATAAACACAGCCATAGAGCCCCTGAAGGGGTTAGTCTCATTGGGGGGGTCTTATCCAGTAGCTCTCATCAATCCCGGACTACCCACCCTTGAGGGCTGACTGCTAAAGTTTCTTCCCCTAGACAGAAAACTGACCATAGCCATGGTGGGGGTTAAGGAGGGGCTGGAGGATGGGGGTTTGGGGCCGGGTGGGAGAGGGGTGGATGTGGACACCTACTGTATTTTGTGCATGCAATTTTGTCTTGCCTGGATTTGCTGTTACATGTCTACTTTTGTTTTTTCTTTTTGTGAAAAAATAATAAAGATCTTAAATTAAAAAAAAAAAAACACAGCCATAGAGTCAAGCCATACAAAAGCAAGAGTATTGGACTTTAGGAGGGCTGACTTTGGGAAAATGGGAGAGTGCCTCAGAAAAGCACTAGCAAATGAGCAAGAAGGAGGGGTGGAGGAACAATGGGGAAAAATTAAATCAGCCATCACAGAGGCAACAAGCCTTTGTGTGAAGCAAATCAACAAAACAAAACAAAGGAAAAAAACACTATGTTCTCAAAAGAGGTGTCGGGAAAGGTTAAGGAGAAAAAGCATTCAGGAGGTATAAGGAAACACAGAAGGAGCAGGACAGAGAACTGTACCAGTTGAAGCAGAAGGAAGCAGGGAAGGTAGTCAGAATAGCAAAGGCCCAAACTCAGGAAAAGATAGCCAACTCAGTTAAGAAGGGGGATAAAACCTTTTATAGGTACATTAGGGAGCAGAGAAAGACCAAGGGAGGGATAGTGAGGCTTAATAAGGGGAAGGAAGGGAGGGTGGGCAGAGGGTGACAGTGAAAAAGCAGGGATACTGAATTAATACTTCTGCTCAGTATTCATAAAAGAAGAGGAGGGGGAGGTACCCAAATGAAAGAATAGAAGCACTCTGGATAGGGAGGTCAATACCAGTCCATTCACAGAAGAAAGGGTTCTGAAATAACTCTTAAAACTGAAGGTGGACAAAGCAGTGGGGCCTGATGGGATTCACCCCTGAATTCTAAAAGAACTAAGGGTAGAACTAGTGACACCACTGACTACCCTTTTTAACAAATCATGGGAGGATGGGGTGGTACCTGAGGAATGGAGGAGGGCGGATTTGATTCCCCTTCACAAAAGTGGAAGCAAGACAGATGCAGGAAACTACAGACCTGTTAGTTTGACCTCAGTAGTGGGGAAAATTATGGAATCACTTCTGAAGGAAAGAATTATTGAGTTCCTAGAGGTCAGAGGGGCACAGGACCAAAGGCAGCATGGATTCACAGCAGGAAGGTCATGTCAGACGAATAGATTTCTTTGACTGGGTGACCAAAGTAGTAGACCAGGGAGGGGCTGTGGACATGGCCTACCTAGACTTTAGCAAGGCATTTGACACAGTCCCACACAAAAAATTAATATACAAGTTAGCAAGCCTTGGAGTGGGTCCCAAGGTGGTAGCCTGGGTAAAAAACTGGCTGGACAACAGGACACAGAGGGTAATAGTAAACAGAGTCCACTCTGAAGAAAGGTTGGGTTACTAGTGGGGTACCGCAGGGTTCAGTACTGGGACATTGCAGAGGGACTGGAAGGAAAAGCATGTCTCTTTACAGACAACAGAAAGATCTGTAACAGGAACGGAAGGTGGGGTGGAAAGGATGAGAAGGGACTTGGCAAGGTTGGAGGAATGGTCAAATGTATGGCAACTTAGATTCAATGCAAAGAAGTGCAAAGTAATTCACCTGGGAAACAAAAACCCAGGAGAAGAGTAAACAATGGGGGTGAGATACTAACAACAACAAAAAAGGAAAGGGACCCGGGGGTAGTCATGTCACATGAACTAAAGGTGGGCAAACCATGTGAGATGGCAGTAAGGAGGGCTGGTGGGATACTGGGATGCATAGGGAGAGGCATTACCAGTAGAAAACAGGAAGTTTAGGCAGTATAGTGCAGTGATTTAAGGCTCTGAGCGGCAAATCTGGAGACCTGGGTTTGAATCCCACAGCCCCCACTTGCATATACTGTGTGACCCTGAGCAAGTCACTTAACTTCCCTGTGCTCCCAGGTCACACTTGTAAATAAGCTTTCAGCACAGTGTGCTATTCCTGGTTAAACAATTGGGAAAAAAGTTATCCCTATGTACAGACAGTTGGTGAGACCCCATCTGGATTACTGTGTGCAGTTCTGGAGACCCCATCTCCACAAGGACATAGACAGGATGGAGGCTGTCCAGAGGAGGGCAACTAAAATGGTGCAGGGTCTGCACCAGAAGACATACAAATAAAGATTAAAGGAGCTTAATATGTATATCTCGAGGAAAGGAGGGAGAGGGGGCCATTATAGAAATTTTCAAGTACCTCAAGGGAATCAACAAAGTCCAAGAGGGTAGCATCTTTCAGAAAAATAGATGTGCAAGAACAAGGGAGCACAATTTGAAGATGTGGGGGGTCTCAGAGGTAATGTAAGAAGTATTGTTTCACAGAGAGGGTTGTGGATACATGGAACGGCCTTCCTGAGGAGGCGGTGGAGTCAAAAACAGTGGGCGAATTCAAGAATGCATGTAACAGACATAAGGCAATTCTAGTGGGGGGTTAGGAGGAAGTAGACTGTTGGTTAACTAGGATCTGCAGCTTATCCATTAAGTAGGGAAATGGGCAGATTACGCGGGCCAAGCAGTCCTTATCTGCCCTCAAATTCTATGTTTCCATGTTTCTATGTGTGCATCTCCATAGTTTTTGGTGAGGGTGGTGGATAGAGTGGTCAAGGATTTATTGCTGTGGAAAAGTACTCTATCGTCTGTGTATAACAAGGCCTCACAGAAGAGGCAGTTTGCAGGTAGGAAGTTAATGAAAAGTGAAAATAGTAGAGGGCAAAGGATGGAGCCCTGGAGGACCCCAGTGGACAAAGCCATGGGCAGAGAGTAGGTGGGTCCTATGCTGACTGTTTGGGTTCACTCTGAGAGGTAGTTTTGAAACCATGTAGCAGTGTCTATTGAGCAGCCAATGTGCAGCAGCTGGTGTGGAGTAGGCTATGGTCAAGCAAATCAAATGCCTTGGTCAGGTCAACGAAGTCGGCTCCTGTTATGTTGCTGATATCAATGTTTCTGTACACATGGTTGGTGAAGTGGGTAAGGATAGATGTGGTACTGTGGTGCTTCCTAAAGCCATGTTGCTGTGGGCAGAGCAGGTTGTAGTTCACGTATTCGGATAGTTGGTGGTGTACGATCTTTTTGAGTAATTTACTTAAGTGAGGAAGGATGGAGATCGACCTATAGTTGTCTGGGGACATGGAGTCACCTGCTTTGAAGATGGGGTCCACTTTAGCATTCTTCCAAGCAGTGGGCATTGTAGATGTGGTCAGGGCAAGATTGAAGATAGTCTTTGGATCAAGCAACGATCAAAAGGATAGTTAGCAACAGGCAGGGTAATCCAATTGCATGCAGGGCAGTTCAATAATATGCATGGCAATTCACGGAAACAGAAACATAGAAACATAGAAAATGATGGCAGAAGGGGACCTGTGGTCCACTGAGTCTGTCCAAACCTGGTTTCCTGGATCTATTGTCACATCAGAGTCCTGTCCCTCGAGATTTCAGCCTAGCCTTCTCCAGCGCTGTGTGATTGTGCCCAAGCCTTGTCCCACATGTGCTTGAAGCTCAACACTGACTTTGCAGCCACCATTTCATATGGCAATCTATTCTGCAGCCCAACCACCCTCTCTGAGAAGTAATATTTCCTGATGTTCCTCCTGAAATTCCCACCTTTTAATTTGCACTCATGCCCTCGTGTTATCGAGCTGATATTCCTGTTGGAAAGCACAGTATGTGTGGCACTTTTTTTATGCCTCTAAGGAACTTGAAGGTTTCGATCATATTTCCCCTGTCCCTCCTAGTTTCCATTGAGTACATGTTCAAAGCCCCTTGCCTCTCCTCATAGGTGACTCGCCGAAGGCCATGTGTCATCTTTGTTGCCCTTCTCTGGATCACCTCCAACCGATCAAGATCCATTCTAAGGTGAGGCCTCCAGAACTGGACACAGTACTCCAGGTGAGGCATCATCAAGGACGGGTAGAGGGGCAGTATCACCTCCCTGTCCCTTTTATCTATGCCCTGTCCAATACATTCCAGTACCCTGCTAGCCTTACTGTAAGCATTATTAAACTGGCTTTGCTGCTTGAGGTTGTCCCTAATAATGGCTCGCAGATCCCATTCTTCAGCTGAGGAGCTAAGTCTGACCTCTTTTACCCAATATTCTGTCTTAGAGTTAACTCTACCCAGATGCATCAAACAAATGGGATGAAACAGAGCTCACACCATGGCTGGCAACTACTGATGAATTGCCAAACCACTGAGGACTGCTGTACCACCAAGAGACCTGACACCTAACTGAGGGATGAGAGAAGGATAGCAGGCAAGTACTTTTTTGACAGCATTTTCCTGTGATCCCTCAGTCCCTCAGGCCATGATTCTTTTTCTTTTCCGAAGCACCTGAACGTACTCCAGAACTGAACTGCTCTGTTCCGCTGAACTAACAGCTGCTGCTGGCCACTCTACTCAAGGTCCCCAGAGTTTCGGATGTCAATTCTCTAATAACGCAGGGGTCAACCAACAGCCCAG
This sequence comes from Neoceratodus forsteri, assembly GCA_016271365.2. Classification (NCBI taxonomy): domain Eukaryota; kingdom Metazoa; phylum Chordata; order Ceratodontiformes; family Ceratodontidae; genus Neoceratodus; species Neoceratodus forsteri. The sequence continues at coordinate 1,130,117,990 of CM057456.1, read as the reverse complement.
CTAGAGTTGGACTTTCAAAAGTGGCAGAGGCTCATGCCACTTTGCTGGAGTGGGAAAAGGCTGGGGAAGGCTGCTGAGAAGAAGAAAAAGAAAAAAAAAGACATTTAAAACTGTAACCCTGGCACCGTTATACCAAGAGCTACTGTACTACCCCTGCCTGCTTCTCTAACTGCAGGTTAGGGGGCCTGGGTTCATGATCAAATTACTGTGGATCCACTACCAACAGTAATACTATAATTATGGTGCCTCCACCCAGAGTAAAACATATGTGGGTAAATAGTAACACTGGTACAGCCCTCTGGGAAGCTATAACCATCAACAACCCCACCTAGTGGCCCAACACACAGTTTGCCTGTAGACACAGTATTTAACTTGCAATAACACACTTAATGGCTGGCCCTAATAATATGCTGACCAATCTTGCGATTACCAACAGGGCCTGGACTTCTGGGTTACACCCGGTGTCCCTTGCAAAAGAACAGTTTTTATCATCAACACAGCACTCATCGCTGTACCCCTTGAGAGACTCAGTAACTGAAAAACTAGGTAATGATATGCTCATGACCCAAACTAACATCAAACAGGAAATCTGGTTTAAGGGAACGTGAACAAGGGAGGGGCAAGAAGTTAGCTGAATTATTGTTGTACTGTAATCAAACAGATAGCACTGATCATTTGTCACAATAGTCCCTGAATTAATCAGTTTAACCAGCTGCTGGTACCCAGAGTGGAATAGGGAGCAGGCCTGAAACGTTACCGCAGCAAAAGCTGTGGCGACTTGCATACGGGCATGAACTTTGTCACCTGAAGCATTACCGTGGGTTGGCTGGTGCTGCAGCTGGTTGGGGCCCTTGACGGAGAGAAGGATGTTATTAGACAGATAAAAATATTTGCAAATAGGAGAATATTTGTAATTGTAGACCGGATGGTCTGTAGCCACAATAAAATCCACTGTGGAATTATAAGGCAAATCAGTTCACAATATACAGTTATTTGATTGTTGCAGGGAGCTACCCTGTTTGTACTCACTACACTCAGACAGACTGAAGACACAGCTGGTGACACTATGAACCTTATGGCCTTCCAGGATTCTGATGGGGACCAGGGCTCACTTGACTCACCTCCACTTCATGACCTTTCCCAGGAGATGGCCACAACCTGCTACTTGCTTCTCCGCAGTGGCTGACTCCCCAAGGCTGGTCTCTCACCAGGCAGACATTGGATCTGGTGCAGGAACAGTGTTTTGGGCCACAGTTAGCACAGGCCCAGTGCATGAAGTTCAGCTTCGAATGCAGTTCAGGGAACTCACTCAGTTTGCAGCTTGCAGCCTGGTTTAACTTTGTTTGGGAACAAACAGAAACAACTGGCTACAGGTCTCCCCCTTTATGGAATGTGGTAGGAGAGCAACACAACATCCGCAGGCTCCAGATGGCACTGGAGTGCCTTAAACCTGAAGTCCTCACAACAGTTTTAGATTTAGCCACTTTTGGCAAAAGAGCACTTATCTGGCAAAGCATTGTACATCATGGCAGTCTACATCCCCCCCTCAAATCAGAAACAAGCCTTTGACTCTATCTTGGCCAGCATCACCCATCTCCCACCCAGGAGCGAACTAATTATTATGAGTGACTTTAATGTGAATTGGTTATCCCCTGCATCAGCAACGTTCAAAGATGCAGTCTGTGCCTATGACCTTGCACAGGTTGTCCAGTCTCCCACCAGGCAAGATCATAGGTCAGGGACTTCCTCCCTTATTGACCTCATCTTTACAAATCTTCCCAACCACCTTTCCAAAGTTAAAGTGCTCCCTGACGTTGTAAGTGACCACTCGCCCGTCTCTTGCTGCTGGTCAAATAAAATCTCTCCCAGCCATCCTAAAATTTCCATCCAGAGGCACCTCAAAAAAGGGACCCTCTCTCGACTCAAACTCTACTGTATCTCTCCTCCTGTGACTGGGCACCTGTATACACTGCCAAGTCTGTTGACGCTGCCCTCACCTCCTTTATTAAAATTTTTAGCACTGCCTGTGACATTTTGGCCCCTTTCACAAAACAGGTTATAAAAAGCAGGGATACTCTATGGATCTCGCAGACCCTCCTGGAACAGATGCACAACAGAGATAACGTCTGGCATAGGGCACTGAACTCCTAACTTCCCCATGATAGGCAACTCTATAGAGAGGCAAGAAACAAGTGCACCTGGGCAATTTGGCTAGCTAAGTCTACCTACTATAAGCAAGCTTTCACTTCCTCATGGGGCTCTGGGAATAACTTCTGGAACAATGTCAAGGAACTCTGTGGGAAATCCATTTCCCCTACCCCATCGCAAATTCTAGACCATGGAGCCCTCTCCCAGGACCCTACCACCATAGCTAATGTCCTGAACAATTCCTTCTCTGATCTTAGCCACATCCTACCGCAAAACTTCTTTGACCCTATCCCCATTGGCCCCTCTATCACCTCCCTACTAATACACTCCCTCACTCCGCTAAGAATCATCTCCTGCAACGAGGCTAAACGTTACCTATCCAAAGCTTTGCGCGACTCGCAGTTCAGTAGCGACTCCCTAGACCTTAAAATTCTCAGACTAACTTTTGACGTGACCCTGCCTCACCTCATCAAAATATTAAACTGCTCCCTGTGCCTAGGTCAATTTCCTATGCTCTGCAAAAGGGGAATTATCACACCAATCCTAAAAAAGGGTGATCCAACTGACCCCGGTAACTATAGGCCCATCACAATCCTTCCCCCCCTCTCTAAGGCGCGCGAAAAAATTGTTTCAGACCAGCTCACTGAATACCTGGACAAACACAATCTGCTGTGCAATGAACAGCATGGGTTCAGAGCAGGTCACAGCACAACCACTGCCCTTCTCGAATTTACCTCTTACATACATGAGGCATTGGAACAGGGGTCATTAGCAGGAGCAATCTTTGTTGACCTGAACAAAGTGTTTGACACCGTCAGTCACGCACTACTTATCCACTCTCTCCACTCCCTCAATCTAACCCCTGAAGCAATCTCCTGGTTCAAAAATTATCTCACTGACCGGACACAAGTCAAAATCAACACCACCCTCTCCACCAAGCAACCAGTTCTTGAGGGTATCCCCCAAGGGTCGATTTTAGGCCCTTTACTATTCACTCTTTTTCTAAACTCCCTCCCGCAGGCCTGCAGTGGTAAGCTATTGCTCTATGCTGACGATGCCGTAGTATACTAGAAACACTCCAATCCAAACTCTCTACAAAATGCCCTGCAAGGCTACTTTAGAGGACTAGAATCCTGGTTCATCGATCAATTATTACTAAACTACAACAAGACTAAATCTATGATCTTTACTCACCGTCAAAACCCCAACAGTAACACCCTGCTATTTATCTCAAATTCTCAGGGCACCCATATTGAACAGGTCCCTAACTTTAAATATCTAGGCATCACACTGGATACATCCCTCACCTACCACATACACATTAAGCACCTCTCCACCTCAGCAAACACCCAGCTTGGGATTCTATACAGACACAAACACTGCCTCCCCCCCACTTAGGCTGGGTGTAACCTGCTCAGTCCTATTTGTGGTTGATTATGGGATAATAATTTACGGCACGGCTGACAGCACAGCCCTTAACAGCATCAATCTAGCTCTCAACAAAGTCTGCCAATTGGTCACAAACAGTAACAGATTAACCCATACATGTGAGCTCTATAAGCGAGCAGACTGGCTGACATTTGAAAGGAGACTAAAGTACCACACTTGCCTCCAAGCAAAAAAGATCCTAATGAATCTTGCACCCATGGGCCTTCACCCCCTCATCCAGCCAACCCCCCACAGGAGCACTCCTAGGCACCAGGCTAACACCCCACTCCTAGTCCCCCACTGTAGGACCACTCTAAGGCAAAGGTCCTTCCGCTATCGTGCTCCCCTCTGGCTAAATAACCTTCCTACCTCCATCGCCCTGGCCCCTAGCCTTGGCCTATTTAAAAATGGTATCAAGAGATTTCTCCTTGACTCAGAGACATGTGGCTGTTACCACCAGCCCTCCCAAACATGGTAGGTGATAGAAAGCTAGTGTTTCCCACTTCTTCTCCTCAATGGCCCAGGGTTCTTTAACAACCCTAGAGATACTAACCAAGCAATGTAAATTATCCTGTATGGGGTAACCATGTAAAATTTGTGTCAATGTAATGTTTTGCTTACTGAGCTATGTACAATTTGTCTTTAAGTAATGTCTCTGTTCTGTTTTATTTTGATGTGGAGCCTTTGCAAAGGAGTCTTTGACTCAAAGGATTGTAATTCCGAAATTTCGATAAAATAAAAAAGCATCCTCTTTCTCTCAGCCTGGCAGCTGAACACACAATTCCTTTTCTGCTTCAGGGAGTCCAGGGTTCAGCAGGGAGGCAGAAGAAGGCCTTTCGCCTGCAGATCTGCAGATGAGCCACACAGGCTCCTTATTTCTCGTAGCTCTCCTTGGATCTCTCTCAGTTCAAACAGTCCCTGTTAAATAAAGGGCAAAATCCCAGCAATCCAATTGGCTGCCCAAGCTGTCAGTCACAGTCCAATTCTCTTAATTGGTTAGATTTTAGGCACCAATGATTTGTCCCTTATTTTCTCCCAAAAGGCTCTGGCACAGTACAAAGAGTCTCTGTGTTAAATCCTGGATCGTGATTGACTGGCTGACTGCCAAAATGGCTGCTGTATGTACAGTTTCTATTCAGTTCACACAGTTCCAGACTTTTAAGTTCTGGGGCAGCCAATATATTTATTCATTATTTACAATTTCCCCCTTGTTTAATAGCCCAAACTGTGCTCTTTCAATTGAGCCCACTTTTAAACATTTATGTACAGTATTCTTGCTATTGATGCTGCCGAAAGACTGCACCCCTAGGCGGAAGGCAGCAACTAATTAATATTCATGAGGCTCATGAATAATATTTATGAGCCCTCGATTTGTGCCCCGAGCCAAACTCTTTATTTATTAACTAACGAGACTTCTCTCATGCCTCCTTGAGGTCACTGGGCCCCCATTTAGATCAGGAGGGGCACTGAGACAACTGACACTCTCCCTGATCGACTGTAATATTGGCGGTCTGTACATCAAAGCAATACAAGGCGCATGCTCGATCGTCCACGTGCTTGGTAAGCAGCAGAGAGCAGCGGCAGCTTGCGGCTTACCTTTTTAAGCCCAAAATGGACTGAGATAAAATGAGGGGGCTATTTGGGGAACCTGGGGAACCAGATTAACTCAAGTTGTAGCAGTGGACTGAAACGGGGATTCGGGGATGCCAGCAGCAGTCAGGAGAAAACTGGGGCCAATTAAGGTAAGCCTCCAAAGGGTGGTTACAAAACTGCAGGCAGCAGCTTCTTCACATGAGTTCCCCTGCCACTATATTTACCTCCCTGCCACCTTTAGCTTTCAGGGGCACTTGGGATGGAGAACCTTACTGGGCACACTAGGGCTATTGGGGATGCTAGTTTGGGGATATTACACTAGCCCTCCTTTGATGTCAGCTGTGGAATTTTTTGATTTGTAGTTACAGAAAATGTCTGCTTGCAAGTCAACAAAAATCAGCCTAATACAATCTTCTATGCTGCATTATAAAATGGGTAGGGAAAATCTTTCATCCTGATTGGCTAGGATCAGTACATTTTATAAGCAATAAGCCACACCAGGTTTGGGTTGTTTTCTTATAAACGTAAGATGTAGGGTGCATAGTGAGGCATGAGGTGATTACACCAAGTGCTTTCATCACCTGGGAAGTATGTTTCTCAAACACACAACCCACACCTCGGTGTGGCTTATTGTATACCTAAAATGAGTTGGAGAAGTGAAATGAAAAAGGAGAAGTGACAAAGAAAAAACCTGTATTACAGTGTGCTGCAGTACAATACAAATGTACCGCAGGGTTCAGTATTAGGACCAGTTCTCTTCAATGTCTTTATAAGCGACATTGCAGAGGGACTGGAAGGAAAAGTATGTCTCTTTGCAGATGACACAAAGATCTGCAACAGAGTTGATGCACAAGGTGGGGTGGAAAGGATGAGAAGGGAATTGGCAAGGTTAGAGGAATGGTCAAATGTATGGCAGCTTAGATTCAATGCTAAGAAGTGCAAGGTGATGCACCTGGGAAACAAAAACCCAGGGGAAGAGTACACAATGGGGGGTGAGATACTAACAACAACAAAAATGGAAAGGGACCTGGGGTAGTCATATCAGATGACCTAAAGGTGGGCAAGCAATGTGAGAGGGCAGCAAGGAGGGCTGGGGGGATACTGGGATGCATAGGGAGAGGCATCACCAGTAGAAAAGAGGAAGTTATTATCCCTCTGTACAGACAGCAGGTGAGACCCCATCTGGAGTACTGTGTGCAGTTCTGGAGACCCAGTCTCCGCAAAGACATAGACAGGATGGAAGCTGTCCAGAGGAGGGCAACTAAAATGGTGCAGGGTCTGCACCGGAAGACATATGAAGAGAGACTTAAGGAGCTTAATATGTATAGCCTGAGGAAAGGAGGGAGAGGGGGGACATGATAGAAACTTTCAAGTACCTCAAGGGAATCAACAAAGTCCAAGAGGGTAGCATCTTTCAAAAAAAGAGGTGTGCAAGAACAAGGGGCACAATTTGAAGATAGAGGGGTGGCTCAGAAGTAATTTAAGGAAGTATTTTTTCACAGAGAGGGTTGTGGATGCGTGGAACGACCTTCCGGAGGAGGTTGTGGAGTCAAAAACAGTGATGGAATTCAAGCATGCGTGGGACAGTCATAAGGCAATTCTAGGGGTTGGGGGTAGGAAGAAGTAGGCTACTGGTTAACTAGGATCTGCAGCTTATCCATTAGGTGGAGAAATGGGCAGACTGGGTGGGCCAAGCGGTCCTTATCTGCCGTCAAATTCTATGTTTCTATGTTTCTATTGGGGTGAATGCAACAAGAGGGCACTGCATTGTTTTGCTTTTTTTGACTACCCCCTCCAGCACCATTTATGTTGTTATCATTTGCTTTGTTGATTTAATTTTTTTTTTGTGTGAAGTGTTGCTTGCTGCCCATTCTGTGTTGCAACTATATTTGCCAAAATCTGCCGAGCAAGTGACCTAGTTGTTGCTAATATGTCAGCAATAGTGGGTGGTAGTGCTCGTAGCATTGGTGAAAGTGACGGCTTTCATATATCAGTTTAAATTTCCCAGTCAGGATTGGTGCTTCTTTCTGACAGAGCTGTTTGTCTTTTAATAAGAAAAAGATGAACTCTATTTATGAATGCAGGAGACAGGAAGACTCGCTGGTGGGGGACTGACAGTCCAGTGCCATTGGAAATGGCAGCAGCAACATAGGCCAAGGATTACAGGCCTGCAATTAAACAAATTGAGAAAAAGCAAGACGGGGTCAGTTTGGGCTTTTTTTAAATTTTTTAAATAATTTCATGTTTTCTTGCTGTTTGGTGTGGGTGATTTTATTGGTACTGTTGTAGAATTTTAGTTACTGTGCTAGAGAAAGTGCTGACACTTTACAGCACTAACATAGCCACCAGAAATTTGCTTTCCAAAGTTTCTGGCAGGCATGGATATGTGCCATGCTCTGCATCTTGGTTGCTAGTAAAGTGCCACCCTCAGGGTTGTCGCTGTATGAACACACATTTGGGGATGGCTCTTTTTTTTTTTTAACTCTGTTTATACCCCAGTCTTTGTGGAACTCTCTCAGGCATCCTCAAATGCCCCCAACTCTACCTCTGTGCCTGAGAAGCCTCCTAGTTCCTGGGAACCAGCCAGGCTATCCCCCTGGCTCTGAGCCCCTCGAGGTAGGGCCACCCCTATACGCCCAGGGTGCTCTATCTAGAATTTGGGCCTGGATGAGCTTGACCCAGGAGAGGAGTGCAACCAGCGGTGGAGTGTGGTCAGGAGAGTGGAGGTGCCGTCGCCTATCCATGAGGTGGGGGGGGGGGTTCTTAGTTACGTCCCAGATGTGGGATGTGCAATGCTGTACAGCCCACGACATGAGTGCTCCCACCTATGTCCGGATGACAGCCGCCCAGCGTCTACCCTGTTTGTGAGCCCTTGTGTGCTGCAGTGCCTCCGGCCTCCACCGGGGGCCGCTGCTGTGCTGGGCTCCCCCTGGATCCCTCCCCGAGAAAGGAGAGCAGTCCTCCGGATGCTTGATCCTCTCTCTCCCCTGCCGACCCCCGGCGAACCGGGCTCATTCCCAAACCCGAGTCGCCGACATGACATGAGGTGTGGCATACAGCACCTCAACCCTCAGCGCCACCAGGCTGGCCTTGGGGATGGCTCTAACCAGTCAGAATGCAGTGTTTTCCCTACCCATTTTGTAAAGAATCAAAATGCACTGTAAAAATTAAGCACTTTCAACCAGGATGAAGCACCTAGTGAAATCCTTATGTCATGTTTAGGATTTTCACAACAAAATAAATAGCCATTTTTTCAGTCACAGATACCCAGAAAAGGGCCAGAGACATTTTACACCAACATTTCCAAATGAATGATCACTGAATAATCAACAAGAGTTTGAAGCAGTCATTTTCCTTTTTTTTAAATCAGAATTCAGATGTTTAAAATGCTGAGTCTATTATTTACTAAGCCATCTGTTTCTGAAGTGCCAGTCCCTTCACATGCCCGCCTGATCACATGGTGTATAAACCTGGAGAAAATGTAAGTTCACACTAAATGAATACTGGTACTTAAAACAAGCAGTAGAACAGATAGACACCATCTTATTCTATAAACTGTGACGCCACTCCGCTCTGCTCGCTCAATCAAGCTCTGCTCGATTAGTTGGTTCACCCCCGCAGCCCATCAAGACACAAAGCAGCAGTACATTTTTGAATAACACTACTGTAAATGGCAGCATGCTACCAGAAAGGCTGTCAAGCAATGTTATGATCTCTTGTTATGATCTTACCACACAACCACTTCCTAGCATTACTGGGCAGTCTTTTTTGAATAAGGAAACACTTACCAAAAAGTATGTATGCTTGTTGTTCTGATGCTTGGAACAGCTCACTAGGTAGTCATGTTTAATTAAATCAGCAGTAAAACAAATGCCATGGTGCCTTTCACCTTAACGATCGCATGCCTCTTTCTCTATGACCATTCTTTTCCTTGCTTCTGTGTAACTGATCAAACGAAACTCGGCACTAAAGGAAGGGGGGGAATGATCAAACAAAGCATCACAAAAATGAAAACACCAAAAAAATTAAAGCAGGGAGAGCGCCAACAGGTCAAGCAGATACCAGACCATCAACGTCTGACATGACCAGAACTGTTGGTATCCACTGGTGGAGGGACTATAAGATGTTGTTTGCAACCTGTTTTCCTGATTGTGTTGTGTTTTTTCTTAATACAGTTCCCTATTTTTGTTACATTTTGCCCAGATATCCATTTTATAAGCACAATAAGACACTCCTTTTAGTACGTTAGGTTGGGATAACCTCACTCCCTGGGGAAGATAGCACTCAACCTTCAACCTTATGCCTAACTACACCCCTGGCAGTGCAGTTATAACAGTGTAATGCAGTACCCATCGTGTGTTATTGCTTATATAAAAAGTACATAAAAAAATGATATTTTGCACACAAAGTGCAAATTGGGACCAGCTGTACACTTGGGTGTGGTGCTCTTAGTGCTGACTGTTCCCCTTTAAAGTTTAAGTGTAGTGACCTGTGTCCTCATATTTACTAAAATGGTTGGGGCCCCATTTTCAAAAGGTTAACGTGGCACAAACTGGGTTTGCACTGCGTTAGCCAGGAATAGCACCGGCCGTTGAGGTTGTGGCCATATTCAGAGGCCACCTATGTATGACACACCCCCAACAGCTCTGTGGCTCACAATATTGCAATGCTCATATACAGATGAGGAATCCCCATGCATATTCAGCACAGCACAATATTGAAAGTTTTCAGAAGCACTACATAGCTACAAGCACGGTGCAGTTTAACATTTCTGAAACCTTACCCTTAACAGTGCACAGAGGGGTGGGTGCCCCACACCACCTCCATGCATCATAAAGGGCTGGGTATCCTGGTGGTCCAGTGTTCCCTCCCATGCCTCAATCCCCACATATATAAAAAATAAAATAAAAACTTTGGTGGTCCAGCGGTCCATCCCATGCCCCGATTCCTTTATATGTAACAACAAAATAAATCCCTGTTGTTCTAGTGGTCTCTCTCTCCCCAGCCCCAGTCCCACCCATTTCAGAAAACAGAAATCCCTGGTGATCTAGTGGTCCCTCCCCAGACCTGATTCCAGTCTATTTCAGAAAATAGAAATCCCTGGTGATCTAGTAGGCCTTCCATAGCCTTGATCCCCTGCCTGAACTCCAAGTATGACTCTCTGATGGTCTAGCAGTCTCCTCTTGCTAACCCCAACCTGCCTGTATCATACAAAGTCATGTCCCTGGTGGTCTAGTGAAACCACCCCACCCCAGCAGGTAGTGCACCACCACCACCCCGCTCCCCCCGTCACATCTCCTAAAGCTGGCTACCAGCACAGCCCTCTGCTCACCACCACAGAAAGCACAGACAGAGCTCTTCTGGTGCGCATTCTGTACAGTCGTGTACAGAGAGCCCACAATGGGCATGTAAATAGCCTGCTAGCACCGTACATGCCCAATGGGCTCATCTGCATGTTTGGGCTGAATATCACCCATAGGGGCCATGGTACTAACCAGTGTGTGCCACACTTTACCCCATGGGCGGTCTTTGGCCTGGCACTCTGTTAGCATGGCATATAGCACGGTGACAGCTGGCTGTGCACCACCCTACCATGGCCCCAGTATTCATATGGATAGCGTGGTCATTTCTGATTGTGCTATCTGTTTGACTATGGCATCAGAGCTGGCCGGCCCTATTTTTTTATGTGGTGCCCCCATGTGTGCACACAGTTGGCTGGCTATGAATATGGAGCCCATAGTGTGTATAAGGTAATTTCAATGAGGAATGCAAGAAGTTATGGTTTACAGTTTAAATAAATTATACCAGTCCCAATTTGCCATGAAGAGAGAGACTTAGTGTACAGTGTGATGCAAGTTAAATCTATTTCTTGACTAACAAAGGTGGCACTGTTTGTCCCTGGAGCCAAGGGAAGAACATGAGGAAGGGAAGAAGAATGTGATTGGGCCCACAGAGCCAGCATAAGTTATTGTAACTACTGGCCAAGACTGAGCAGAAGAGAGAGGTGAGCTGTCTCTCCCAAAGGGCCACAGGTAGTATGGCTGAAGCAGTTCCTGCCAATGTGCACAGACACTTTATAGACAGTGCCTCAGTGGGTCATTCCTCCAGAGGTGTGGGGAAAAACTCAGCCTTGGACTGTATAATTACATAGGGGTATCTTCCAGTGAGGCAAGCCATCTAAAATTCCCCTAGAGACAGGAGTCCCTCCTTGAGGTTATTGCCCACCCCCTTCTCTCCACAGGACGACATGGCAGAGACAGCAGGATGGGGGGTTATGTTGCACGTGATAATATCAGATTTTGCTTTTGGAAAGCTCTTTTTTTGGAACATGGAAACTGATGAAAACCAAATTGATTTTTTAATTTGGCAATAATCAGTGCTAAAAATGTGTTATTACAGCATTGAAAGGATTTGAATTCTCTACCTTTTTATAAGTGGCTCTTCATCCTAATAGATTGCACAATGATAGAGGAACATTGTTATATTTCTGAAAACAATCTAAATAAATCTTTATCTATTTGGCATCCATTTGTAGATTATCTGGAATTTTTTTAGATTTTGATGGGGATGTACCAGGGTTAGAAGTAGACCCAAGGTGTTTTGCATGAAGCAAGACTGAACGACTCTTTTGGTCTGATTTCTCTGTCCTTTTCATGGCTGCAGGTGGAGTCTAGAGCCATATCATTTTAGCTTGAAAAGGGGTTTCCGTGAAACACATTTTTTTAGAAGTTTTTAGTGTATACTTCCATAACACTGCAAATCCATATGGCAGTTAAAAAAAAAACTCCCTTCTTTCTTTTAAGAATGATGGACACATAACCCCAAGCTGCTTTTCCCCTGAGAGCAAATGTGCACACCTTCCAAACAAATCTAAATATCTTTAAAACTATTCAATGTGCACAAAACCAACCAGTGTGAAAGTTGTTCAGGACAAAAAGACCTTTCACATGAGGATAGTCACTAATCTGAATTCTTTATGTTTTGTAAAATATGGTCTTCCAAACCACCTCATTTTTTTCTCTCTGAGTAAACACAGTAGGAGTCATGCCAAACAAATGTAAATATCTCAGAAAGTATAAAAGTTACCAATATACAACCAACATGAATGTTGTTCAGGACAAAATAACCTTTCAAATGAGGGTAGTCACTAATCTGAATTCATTAGATTTTTTTTTAATATAGCCATCCGAAAAGTGAAAATTCTGAAGTAAAGTAAAAATTTAGGTAATCAGATGGCCATAGTTTAAAATATATAATTACTGCAGCATAATGAATAGGCTCATTTGAAAGGTTGTTTTGTCCTGAACAACTTTCATATGATGGTTTATGCATAATTCATATGCTTGTAGAGATATTTACATTTGTTTGCCATAACTCCTATTGAACTTATAACAGCCTCATTTCTCTAAAGCACTACACTACTTTAAGTGAAATGAGACCAGACCATCTTGTCATGCCTAATTTAACAGTAGATCATCATGACTTACTAGTACTTCGATAGAATTCTTTAGTGTTTACCAGCTTGAAACAAAATGATCTGCTTATTGGGGTCACATTAGATATTTTCAGGACAGGATCATGTTAAATCTTTTCAGAACAAAAGCAGCAGATTAATTTTAGTCATTATTAGCCAGCAATATCCTGTGAGATCTCTATGTGAAGCTGACGCTGACCAGATAGGAGGAAGAAGGAAGACAGAGAAAAAAAAAACAATGGCTGGATGTAAAACTTTTAGGCATCTATGATGCAACACTGATTTTTTCATTTATTATTTTCTCTTTGGCAACTTTTATTATTAAAATGCATTGAATGTACAGTTTACTAAATGTTGACCTTGGGATAACTCTTGAATGACTCCTAAATATGTTTTAAGCTGTTCCCTTTATGGGAGGTCAAGACCTTTGCAAAAGGTCAAGTGTTATTTTTACATATTGTTTTACAAATTTCCACATTAGAAGTGTGGAGAAATAGAAAAGCATGTACAACTAATCTCCCATGCATTTTCAACTCAGAGAGAAGTTAATATTTTTTTTCAAAATCAAACCCAAAGTTTATGCAGTTTTGTTCAAAAGTTAATTTATTCTAAATCTTATTGGACTGTTGAGTTATATTTTTTCATATATATATATTTTTACAAATTTCCGAAGTAAAAGTGTGGAAAAATACAAAAGTATATACAACTAATCTCCTATGCATTTTCAACTCAGAGAGAAGTTGATATTTACGAACAATCAATTCCAAAGTTGATACAGTTTTTGTTCTAAAGTAATTTTATTCTAAATCTTATTGGACTATTGATGAACCAAACAAATAAATGTTTAGATAAAACAAATTGAAAACTCCAGGATTGGGAGGTCATTAAATTGGCAAAAGATCAAATTATGAAACTTCAAATGAACTCATTAAGACCATTCTTCTTAATGTGTAATGATAATGAATTAAAGCCATTTGACTATAGACCTACAATTATACAACCATTGTGATACATATTTTTAGGATCAGAGGAATGGTGCAAGGCTACCAAATCGTGGTGATCTCACTGCTTCAGTGCTTCAGTGTATGTGGATCAAACCAAAAAGAGCCATAATAAAAGCTTCTATCTTCTCAAAAAAAATAAAAAAAAATTGTATTTTATTATATTTTATTTAATCTGAAAATACAAAATAGCAATAAGGAAGTAAAACAATCAAGATGAGATTTTAGCATTCTCCAACCATACAGGGGGTGATGTCCAATGGCGAGGGGGGCAGCAAGGTCAGCTCCCAGGCTGGGGGCTGACCAAACGAGCAGTCGCGAAAGACCATTAGGCCTATTCTGCTGGCATTTTAGTATGTTAGTATGTTAGTTTGTTAGTATAATTACATACTAAGAATAATGATCTTAATGAGTTCATTTAAGGTTTCATAATTTGATCTTTTGCAATTTTAATGACCTCCCAATCCTGGAGTTTTCAATTTGTTTTATCTAAACATTTCTTTGTTCGGTTCATCAATAGTCCAATAAGATTTAAAATAAAATTACTTTAGAACAAAAACTTTACCAACTTTGGAATTGATTTTTCGTAAATATCAACTTCTGTCTGAGTTGAAAATGCATACTTGCACAGGACTGACCTCTTGAGAGCGAGGGATCCTCGCTGCTTGCAGAGGAAGTGGGAGGGGTCATAGTTGGTGTTCATTTGTGTGCTGGGGTGGCTGACTGGGCTGGGAGGAATGCCTTTGAGTGTAAGAATTGCATGTGCCTGAACTGTTGTGGATTGCATGGGCGTAGGCAGGGGGGTGTCCAGGGTGTTCAAACCCCGTCCCCCTGAAATTACCTCAGAAAATTTCAAATTCCTGTATTTTATTTTCAGGTTGGCTAAGGCTCAGCTGCTAAAAAACTCAGTGTCTCAGCAGTCTCCATAGTGGTTGGAGATAGCTGCAACACAATGTGCATGTGCGGGACCATTGATGGCCAGAGGAGATGGAGTCATAATCAACAGAGAGAGCAGGAGAAGCCTTGTGAGATGGATTAGTGAGCATGCTGCTGTGCTGTGTCATCTGCACAGCACCGAGCAAGTTGTGGTGGCCTGTTGACTGTCATGGTGGTAGAGTGGGATTGTGTGCTGCTCTTCTCTAGCCTTAGTTGAACTGTGGGAGAACTTGACGTATGGTCTACTAGAGAAAGAAATAACCCATCCAGTGCCGAGCTGCGAGTAATGTGCAGTGAGTCTTCTTGACTGTGTTGGACGCTGGCTGGACTGGTGGTGTGGTCCGAAGAGAAGACAGCAGAAGTTGAGGAAAATCTACCCTGGCCTAATGGCCTGTAGTCCTGTCTTGGAAGGGGAGCAACTGGTAAGGCAAGCAAACAGGAGGATAATCAGCAGAAAAGTAGTGAGTGGTGAAAAGAATAAAGATTGATTCGGGGGAGGGGACTTCTCTCATTCAGAGAGGTGAGGATGGGTACTGGCAGCATCTCCCAGGGCAACCCACTCATTACATCTCAACCCCACCGATGTTCTGCCCAACTTGGAATTTATCATGTGGATTGGGAATAGGTGTGGAAAGGCAGATGCCTGACTGACCTCTTTGTCTCTGGCTGTTGCAGAGTGCTCCCATGTGCAAAGGTGAAATGTGGTTAGGAGTACTGTCTATATACAGAGGTGGGATGGTGGTAGAGAAGGAGTGATGCAAATGTCTGGAGATGTCCCCATGTGTAGGAGTGGGATGGATGGGGAGCAATACTCCTCATGTAGAGGCAGTGGGATGAAGGGGTGGAGTGCTCCCATGTACAGAGGCGATATGAAGTGGGAGGAAAGCTCACCATGCGTGGAGGTTGAATGGAGGGGGAGGAGTGTTCCCTATGTGGATGCAGTGGGAGAAATGTTCTCCATGTGGGGGAGGTGAAATGCAGTAGGAGAAACTTGTGGGGGAAGGGATAAGGAGGGCTGACCAAAACCCTCTCCAGATGAGGAGCAGCCTTCACGCCCAAGGAAGGGGTAAACAGATTGGGGATGGAGGTTTCAGGAGGAGCAGAGGAGGATGGAAGTATAAGGAATCTGGGTGGGGTTGACAAAGAGAATCAGGGATAAAGGGTGGGGTTGGTGTTAGTAAATGCCAGGAGCTTGGGAAACAAGTTGCCAGGAGTTCCAGGCCATACTGTTCGAGGGGTGGATATGGCGTTGGTCACGGAAACGGGCCAACAAAACCATGACTGGGACCTAAACATACTGGGGTACACTATGCTCAGGAAGGATAGAAAGGAGGGCAGAAGGGTGGAGTGGCTATGTTCATTAGAGATGACATAGAAATTGCTAGGTAGAAGAGGCAGAGGAAACGTGGAGGCCTTATGGGTCACTTACGATCCTCAGCAGGAAATAAGGTCAAGCTGGGTGTAGTATATAGGCCCCCGGGATGAGTGAGGTTCTAGAGGATGGTTTGCTGGACAATATCATTGCCCAGTGTGGACCAAAAGGGAAGGAGTGGTGTTGATGGGGACCTTAATATGCCAGGTACAAACTGAGGAACCATGTCCTCTAAGGTGGCCAAGGAGCAGAGGCTGCTGGATGGCTTCCAGGATGTTTTCTTAACAGCATATGATGGAGCCCACAAGGAGGGGCATGTCCTGGATGTGGTTCTGGCAGATGGGGATCTGGTAAGGACATGGTTGTACAAGACCCCCTGACTGGGAGCGACCACAATACTGTCTGGTTTCAACCAAGCATGGGGAGGGGTGAGATCTAGGACACTGGCAGTGGACTTCAGGGGACAGACTTCTTGGGCATGGGAAATATTCTCAAGGATCACTTGAAGGGGATTACCTCAATGACAAGTGTGGAAAGGAGATGGGAGGTCATAAACCGGGGACTTCATGAGGCAGTCAGGATCTGCACTAAGTTGAAACGTAAGGGAGCAAGGTCACATAAACCATGCTGGTGGTCCAGTGAGGTACAGGTAGCAGTCAGAGAAAAGAAGGCGGCCTACAAAAAATATAAAACAACAAGAGGGGATAGGGATAAGGAAATGTACCAGCTTGCATCTAGAAAAGCCACCCGTATGGTGAGGGGAGCAAAGTCCAGTAAAGAGCAGCGGCTGGCACAGGGGATACATGGAGGGGAAAAGGGGTTCTTCCGGACATTGGGGAGCGGAGAAAAACTAAGGGCCATCTCAGCAGATTGAGATCAGAAGGAGGGTGGGTGGAAGAGGCGAGGGACCAGGCAGAGGTATTTAACAAGTACTTTGCCTCTGTGTTCACTAGGGAGGGGGTGGATATCTACAAAGCAAGGCACGAAGGGATAGAAACATCAGTAAGTGGGATCAGGGGAGCAACAAAATGGAGCAAGAGGGAGAAGATCCCAGGGGTGTCACATCTGGGTAAAGATAAAAAGGCCAGTAAGGTGGAGGGGACGGATGATGCTATCTCTGCCAAAAAGCTGTGGTTAGTCCTCAAGGTCCTAAAGAAAGACAAATCTCCTGGGCCGGATGGCATTCATCCGAGAGTACTATGGGAATTGGCGGACATACTGGCTGCACCCCTGGCGGAGCTTTTCAGCAGGTCACTTGAGACAGGAAGGGTACCTAGGGATTGGCGAGAGGCACATTTGGTACCAATCCATAAAGGGGGGTCGAGGGAAGTACCAGGTAACTATAGACCCATCAGTTTGACCTCGGTGGTGGGAAAATTAATGGAGAGTATACTAAAGGAACGATTGGGGGTGTACTTGGAGGAGGTGGGAGGTCTGGATAGTCGGCAACATGGGTTTGTGCCAGGTACATCATGTCAAACCAACCTTGTGGAGTTCTGTGAATGGGTAACATCAGAACTGGACAGGGGTAAGCCTGTGGATGTATTATTCTTGGACTTCAGCAAGGCATTTGACTCTGTCCCCCACAATGGTCTGGTGGAGAAACTGATGGAGTTAGGAGTAGGCCCTTTGATGGTCAGATGGATTGAAAACTGGCTAGCTGGACGCACTCAGAGAGTAGTGGTCTGTGGGGAGCTCTCGAACCCTAGAGAGGTTGGTAGTGGGGTACCGTGAGGGTCGGTCCTGGGTCCGATCCTGTTTAATGCATACATATCGGACATCAGGGAGGGTATAGGTGTGAAATGAGTCTTTCGTGGATGACTTCAAGATGGGAGCAGTAGTTGAGGGAGAAGAGGGGTTGGCCCTGCAAGGGACCTGGACACCCTGGAAAGCTGGGCTACACATGGAAATTAAATTTCAATATACGCCAAGTGCAAGGTGTTGCATCTTGGTCGGGAAACCCTAAACACAGGTACACCCTGGGAGGGAGGCGCTGGAGGCCTCAATAGGGAAAAGACCTAGGGGTCATGGTG
Organism: Neoceratodus forsteri; assembly: GCA_016271365.2. Taxonomy (NCBI): domain Eukaryota; kingdom Metazoa; phylum Chordata; order Ceratodontiformes; family Ceratodontidae; genus Neoceratodus; species Neoceratodus forsteri. The sequence goes on along the minus strand of CM057456.1, from coordinate 1,130,100,005 downwards.
GATGCATGTAGAATAACTCTGAGCAGTGCAGGAGAGCGGCTAGCAAGGCAAACAGGATGTTGGGATGCATCGTAAGGGGATCACCTCTAGGAGCAAGGAAGTGATTCTGCGCTGTACAATGGACTGGTTAGGACACACCTTGAGTACTGTGTACAGTACTGGAGACCACACTTAAAGAGGGACATACAGCTCCTAGAGAGGGTACACAGAGGGGCAACAAAGATGATACGAGGGCTAGGGATTTGACGATGAGGACAGACTAAGGAGCTCTGCCTGTTTTCACTGGAGGAGAGGAGAGACAGGGGGACATGATTGAGGTCTTCAAGTACCTCAAGGGAACATATATAGGTAAACATGGAGGGGATCTTAGACTAAAGCAGGAGGCATCACCAGAGGGCATGGTTTGAAGTTGGAAGGTGGAAGGGTAAGGGGAAAGAGAGAGGAGGTTTTTCACTGAGCGGGTGGTGGACCCTTGGAATGCACTGCCTGGTGAGCTAGTTCAGAGATCCACAGTGGAGGGCTTCAAGAGAGGATGGGACAGACACAGAAAGAGGATGTATCAGATGATGTCCTGTCCCAGGGTGGTGGGGATGGATGATACGGGTTTCTGGAGCACAAGGGATGGGAGGGTCTCGGCACCCAACTAAGGATCTAAAGTTCGAGCAGACTCGATAGACCGTAAGGCCTAATCTGCTGGCAAATAGTATGTTAGTATGTTAGAAACACTGGAGGGGTCAGGGGATAAGTGCTCACAATGTATGGAGGTGGGATGAAGGTGGAGCAATGATACCTATGTGTGGAGATGGAATGGAGGGAAGAGTGTTTTCCATGTTCAAGTTCAAGTTTGTTGTGAAGGGATAAAATCCATTGAGCAAGCTCATTTGCAAGGAGGTCCCATGTACAAGCAATGATAAATACATGGCGTGAGATACAAAAAGTAAGGACACATAATATAAATTAAAATAAAGCAATTTTCTTTACATTAGTATTTACAATATGTACAATGTTGCATTTAACAAGGATTGAGATAAATATCATTACATAAGCCACTATGTCCACCATGTGGAAGAGGGCTGGAGAAGGAGAATTGCTCCCCATATGCAAAGGAGGCATGGAGGGGAAGGAATTATCTCTATGTGCAAATGTGTAATGGAGGGGGAGGAGTGCTCCCCATGTGTGGAGGTGAGATGGAGGTGGGGGGGAGACAGTCACTTAATGGCCACCATCTTAGATCCCACTCCAGTCTGTGTGTGAAACTTTTTGGAATGGGCACAGTTTATGATGGGGCAGACGTGCAGTCCATATCTCTTCTCTGGCTGATGTAAAGTATTGGGATGATAGGTGGGGGGTGCAAGTGGGGGCACCAGTCACTCAGGAGCACCCACTATATCCTATCCCCCAACTACCTAGCAGAGTGGGAACAGTTGTGATGGGGGAGATACAAGATCTACATTTTTATATCTCAGTACCTCAGAGTGCTCTCCATGGGTAGAGCACATTAGGTGGGAGCACCTCTGGCTGTGCCACTCACCAAAATCCCACTCCAACCTTCATGCTAGCTCTGGTGGAGCAGGGATGGGTATGAAAGGGCAGATGTGCAACTTGCATCTCTATCCCTGGCTGCCGTAGGGTGCTACCTTTGTGTTGAGGTGGGATGGGAAGATGGAGCATCATTCTCCCAGAGCCACCTGCCTGGAGCCCACCCAATGCCAGTGCCAGCTTTCATGGAACTCAGATGGGTGAAGATGGAGAGATGAGTGAACCACATTTTTCATTGGCTCCTGCAGAGTGCTCCTAACACGGAGGAGGTGGAATGGATGGAGAAAATGCTTCACATGTGCAGAAATGCGGAAAGACGTGTTGGGTGCCAATGATCTTGGGCCACCCAGTGAATTTGGACCACAACCCCATTTCCACAAACCTGACACCCACCAGTGGTGGGATGGTTGTGGAGGGGGCACTAATTACAAACTTCTGCCAAGCCACAGTCCACTATTTACCTTGGGCTGCCTACCTGGAGGTCACCTTGTCACTATACTAACCTGTGTTGAATGAGATGGGTGTGGAGGGGAAAATGAGTAACCTACATCAGTCTGTGGCTACTGCAGATTATTCCATATGTGCTGATGTGAGCTGGAGATGTAGGGGGTAGCAACTACCCAGGGGTGCCCATCCAGTGCCCACCCTACACTGTGATAGTCAATGTGAAGGGGCAGATATGTGACCCACATATTTGTCTCTGGCTCTATCTGTGTGTTCCTTTTGTGCAGTGGTGGAATAGATGCACCAAATTTGTTTTACACTGTCTCTTCTGGTCTCTCTCTCTCTTTCTCTAACATCTGCTCTCCCACAGTGAAAAGAAAACTCTGCAGCACTGCTCTCTATCCCGGTCATGGCACTCTTGCTGCCACTTTCTATGCCTCTCTGTATGTGCTCTCTGCTTCCACTGAGCTTCAGAAAGACAAACAGAGTCAGACCGACAGCAAGGTGCCAAAAGAGTGAGCGGAAACAAAATGGATGGGAACTGAGCTCAGGGCGCACACTGTACTCCACTTCTCTGTTTAGGGGGCTGACATCGTCTCTGACTGGAACAGATTGGACCTGCACATATATGATGCACTAGAAGTGACTCTCACTGTTGCTGTGTCTCTCTTGGGGGTGGGGTGGGGAAGGTGTGGGGAGGGAGGCAGTAGATACTACTAGGGGATAGGCCACCCATTTAAATGAATGTTTGTTCAGGTGCAGGTCTGGGAGCCACCGGTCATCGTGGTTATGGTCACTATATTGCACTGCCCCCAATTTCACACTGCCAAGGTGGTGCTGCAACAGTGACAGCCTGTCACCTGGCAATCACTCTCATTCCTTTAACTCGCCACATCTCAGCATGTTGCTGTCACTGTTTGGGGTCTCTCTCTCTCCACTCTGACCATGACACTGGTGCCACCCACCACCTCTTTTGATCCTGCACTCCCTTTCAGGGGTGGGGGAGCCCTGCTGCCTCTCCTACTCAGTGTATCTCCCTGCAGCCCGTATCTCCCATTCCCCACCATCCAGGGTTAAACTGCAGCTCTGCAGGCAATGCTGCCTCACTTCTCAGCACTCTTGCTCCTTGCATTGTGTGGCAGGGTTGGCACACTGAGGCAACATGGACACTAGAAGATCCATGGGGTGGGTCAGTGGGTACCATCGCAGACAGCAATGCTCAGGCTGGGCATTGTGGCACACATGAAGCATTGGAGAGAGAGGAGCTCAGGGTCAAGAACACACACTGTCATTCACACAGAGACACAAACAAGTTCAACGTGGACATCTGTCTGGGGAAGGATAAATAATATTTATTTATTCTTTACTGCTAGGACTGTTTACTGCTTATGGCACAGAGAGTGGGGAATGCAGTGTATGGCTGGGTACCCAGACATCTGCAGGATGGGTTGGGAGACGAGCAGGAAGATCGGTACAGGCATGAATGAAAGGAATGAAGTGCTCTTATTCAAGCACTTTATTTCTTTCAACCAGAGAACGGATTTCAGATGTGAAACGGTGACTAGTGTCACAGTTTGGTTACGTGCTCATTGGTCAGCCAGAGACAAGCCCACTGTAGATTACTGTGCATTGGACTCGTCCCTGACACACCAATGAAATGTCGTTCTACCACAAGATATTTCTTGTGCACTGCAAGGAAACAGAAAAAACTATAAAGAATTTAGATTAGTGAATACCCTCATTTGAAAGCTATTTTTGTCCTGAACACAAAAATGTAAAATAATGCACTTGGGGTACAGAAATCCAGGGGCAGAGTACACATGGGTGGAGTGGTATTGACAACATTAAGAAAGCACAGATTAAAAAAAATCTTTTATGTACAGTTGATTGCTGTTTAACGATATTTTGCACCTACAGCTGCCACTGTACATCTGATGCAAACCCATAATGACATTCCTCACTTGAAGCAAAAAGGGGGGACAGAGGCCATAACTGACTCCTTGTTTTTGTGTTAAAGGGGTCAGTTTCCTTACAGAAAAAACAAAGAAAGGCATCATTTCTGAAATGTGCAGACGGGCATGGGGACCACTTTTTCCCAGAGCATGCAACCACGGGCAACTACCACTTCAAGACTGCTACTGCCCTCACCTTATACAATCAGGGGAAAACCAGAAGTTGTCTACCAGCACTGAGATCAATACGGTTAAGGCACATTTGCCAGAAATTACTGCTTAGAAAAGAATGAGAAAGTGACTGTGATGACGAGCAAATCCAAGACCAGATCTCTAGTTTGTCAATAGACTCCTCCTGAGTCTAATTTGTATGACTGCATTGGTCAAGCTCCACGGATGTTATGCCATCATCAGATTTGTACAACAACACTGTGGAAGCACATAACCGGACCACTGTCTGATGTGGTGCCACAGTGCTCCAACATAGTTTACAGTGATTCTGTTTATGCTGCCTTTCCCCTCCACAGGCCGCATAAACATACTCACTTCCCGGTGCACCACTTTTCTGTTCTGCAACTGCAGTACTGATGGCCACCATGAGCAACATGGTGACGTTGATTTACACTGTGCATGCATGACTACCATGCATACATAGTTATGTCAGCATTGCCATGTTGTGCAGGGCTGGCTACAGGGCAAACTTCACATGTGCGAGTATCACTCATGTGAAGTACTGTAAATGCTGCAGTATTACTTACGGCTGACTCCGCTGCAGTGAAGGCACCGCATATTCTTTTCCACGCTCTTGCCAATCCTAAAAGCTCTCCACAGCCATATCGGCTCTGACCAGAATTTGTTTATTTTGCTAGTGCAAATAAACTTTCATATTATGACCCCCCAAAAGAGCAGTTGTCACCATGCAACTACCAGTTATCACATATTCCATCCATACCTATGGAGTGTAGCATGGTCTGACAGGAAGGCAGTACAGTAACTTTCATTTACAGCTACATTTAAATTATCATTTATGTATTACCCATAAATGTCATACCAGCGATGGATGACCATTGATGAGGCTGAACAGTCCCCTCTTCAGCCACAACATTGACAGGGACCACTGCACCTGCTTCATCACCAGTGAATCCTAATGGTTCCCCAGCACCTCCCTTTCTGCCACTGGTCTGTTCAGATTAATGAATAGCTGTTGCTGGAAATTAGAAAGATTACATCAACAAGACACCAGGAGTGCTTATTTCTCAATATTTCAGCAGTTGTACAAAGAGAAAGACTTTTTCCACACTCAGTCAATTTTTGTCCAGATAACTGGATACCCTGGAGAAAGCTGGAAGGCGCTCACTACTGACACATGGCAGGCTATCTGGGAAGTAGAGATGGTGCCATTGCAGTGCCAACACTACACAGTTTGGTCAGAAGGTATGTCCTCCACAGACTTTCTTCATACATAACTGGTTTACTGAAGTCACTGATCATTAACTGGTGCCATGGGGAGGTTGATAGAAGAAAAAAGAGAACAAAACACATGGGTGACCTTTAAACAGGACTTCCACTGTGGACAACAACTATATGGACTGATGGTAGTGTTACTGATGAATGGGACTGGAGGAGCCTTCACATACAGTGACATACAGCAAAGACCATGGACTGGGTCAATTGAACATGGTGGAGTAATAGTCAGACTGTAACAAAATATACTGTTATTGTGATCAGAATGCAAGAGTAGAACAGGACCAAAGAAATAGCCAGGAGCCAAGCTTCAACCCATTCTACTACCCCCAGCCCACTAGAAGTGGAGTCATGGCACACAACATGGTGTGCATTTGGACTTTGTTCACTCAGACTAATGAAACAGAAGTCGAGGATCATAATAGAGGCTCAAATAACAATTCTCAGGGACAAATAAGAATGGAGAGGCATCACTAGGACATTGCCAGCCAGCTGCCAGCAGCAGCACCTCAACTAACTGCTATACCAGCACCACCCCAACAACTCTCAAGTCAAGAGTGCCTCATTGCTCAGTTGTACAATCTTTTCCTTAAGATGTTAATAGTTCATGTTTAATGGGACTGAAGGAAAGAAGTACTGTAACACTCACCAACACAGTAGTGTAACAGCATTTACATTCTGTCTCCATCAGAACACATAGATGCATACAGTCGATACACAGATGTTGATGGCAGAAAAAGGCTCTTGGCCTACACAGTCTACCCACCCTACCTAACTAGTCTACCGTATTTATCCCATATAGGTGTGTGTATTTCTCAGTCATGTCACCCATTTCCCTCCTTTTCTCCAGGGTGTACACGTTTAAGTCCTGCAGCCTCTCCTCGTATGTCCGATCCCCAAGGAAAATGCACCATCATAGTTTCCCTGTGCTGTACTGTCTCCACCTTGCTGCAGACTTTCCTCAGGTGTGGGCTCCTGTACCTTGCAGTATTCCAAATGCAGCTACACCAGTGACCTGTGTTGAGGGAGAATCACCTCCTGCTTTCTACTGGTTATCCTCTCCCTGTGCATCCAAGCCTTCTGTTTGCTTTGTTTACTACCCTATTGCAGTGTGCAGACATTTTTATGGTCTCCAGTATCATCACCCCTAAATTGTTTTCTTCTGTATTGCTATCCACAGCACCATCCCTCGCATTTCATATTGCACCCTTGGGTTCCTTTTCCCACAAAGATTTTCCAGCATGTGGGGTCCACAATGTTGAATGCCACTACACCTATGCTTCAGCTGCTTTACTGTGTGGGCCATTGTCTCTCCACCACTGCTCACAACAATGTGAACCTCCTCCCATATTTTCACCCCTTTCTATGAATGATAGTCCTTTGTCTCTAAACAACTGGTCAGCATATTTATAGATCTCTTGTCACCAGGAAGCTGGTCTGCTCTGGTGCAAATTTGCAGATGGAGCCTTTTGGGTACTGCCCTCTGAAGATGCCATTGTAATAGCTGCAACTCACAAGACATGCAAAGTTATACAAAAAAAGTATACTGAAACTCGATAAGTCTCTTTCCAACACAGTCTCTCAAAAGTGAAACTAAACTACAAGGCAACATAAATATGCCATTCATGAGGCCAATTTTTGGTGGTGTTTGCAATTAAGGCACACACCTGGGTATCTACTTGGAGCCCAACTAAAGGTCATACATGACCCAGGGGCAGCGGCCCTTAAAAATGGACCAAATTTAAAACCAGGTGTGGGGGACAATCTATAAGACACTGCTAGCCAATACTAGGCCAAACTTAGCAGCACACAAAGCAAAATGGGAGGAAGATTTGGCTTTATTAACAACACAACAATGGGATGCCTGCTGGTGTCACGCACATACTCTGTTAATTGGCATGCAGCTCCAACTAATCCAGAAAAAGATCCTCTTCTGTTGGCAACAGACTTTGAAGCTTTGTTGGTGCTTGGGCCAACATGTTAGCACACCAGCACATGTTCTCTGGTCATGTCTCCAAACTGAACCACATTAGGGAGAGATAATAGAGACTTGCCAAAGGATGGTAGGGTCATCTATTACTCACTGTTCCACCCTTTGGTTGCTGGGGGACATCTCACAGCATTCACTGGAGGTGGCTACTGCAACTGTGAACTTTGGCTTATGCTCTTTCTGTCCCTGCTACAGGGACTTACACCCTGTCAGGATGTAACACGGATGTGGAACCCCGACGAAGGGTTCCAATCTCTCAAGGTGTCACTGGGATGGGGTCCCAGGATCAAAGGCACCTTAGGAAAGAAGACCCAACCCCAAGGAGAAATTGGCACCACAGGAGGAGAAGGGAAGAAGGTGGCAACAAAAATTCTGAGTGTCCAAAAGACGCATGGACTTGTGTAGAGCCAAAACAGGCAGACAGGAAAATACTACAAATTTTAAGCAGTAGTCAGTTGTAACGCTTTATTTCTGATGTATTTTTCTTTTTCCTGTAACCCCCTTGCAAATGGGGGTTCCTAAAAAGCTTCCCCGGAGCTCGTTTTTCCTGCTCCATGCCTGGTTGGTGATCGGCATAAAGCCATTTAAATGGGGAGCAAGGAACGCTTTTAAAGCCTCCGTATACTGTCTCTTCAAGGGCTGCCTGTTGCAGCCATAATTAACTGAAATTGGGGGGGCTGTGAGGTTGTATGCTCGAGTCTCGCTCGGGACGTTGAAAAATAGCTCACTCCTGCCATCGCTAGTGGTGCAGGGGGAGCTTTGCTGGGGGATGTGATTGTTTGTTGAAAATAACGTAAAATAATAATGATAATGTGGTTGTTCTAACCTGCCTTCCTTTTGCAGTGAGGACTGTTTCGGTTGTCTCCTCTATTTTGGTCCGGAACTGCTAAATTGGACCAATCAGTACCTTGGGACCTGGGAAAGCTGTCTGACCAATAGAGTAACTGCTTATAAGTGGAGAAGGCATTATGGGCTATGGCTTTTTTTTTTCTCCACACCACTGAGCGGCAGCAGATTGATGGACTGACAGGTGTGCCAGCCAATAGAAACGGGTAGCATCCGAATTGTAAAGGGAGCCCCATGCTGAGAAGGGGCAGATGCATTGTGGCTGGTGAGAAGAGAGGAGCTCTGTGCTTCTGCGCTAGTGGAGTGTTCACGCGGGAAGCGCGTGAAGGCCTGCATTGGCCGTTTGTTTGCCGTTGAGTGAGTCAGATTAAATCCGCTGCATGCAGTCAGAGGAGGCTGGTGCCAGCCCAGCTACCCACCAGGCTTGACCTGTTTGGAGGATTGGAGAAGCTGCTGAATCGCGCTCGGTCCTCAGGAAAGCTGAAACTGCCGTTGCAGCACTTTAGCCAGCTGAGAATTCGTGTAAGCCTTGGAGGCTGCGGCCTGGTGTGATACCCCTCTGGAATTGCCATATAAATGTGTGAGGAGGCTGGTGAAACTCAGGCTTGGCCCTGCCAGTGGTGCAGAAACTGTTGCTGGCTGGAGTCGTGAGTACTAAACCAGGGTAGCTCCCTGCTAAGTTGCAATAGTGGTATCAAGTTGATTTATTCTACTGCTGGCTGCCTAGTCAAATCTCCTTTCCATCCTGACTTTTATCAGTATTAAACAGGCTATCTGTGTCAGGGCCCCAACCAGCTGCCACGGTGGACCAGCCATTAGGGCTTGGGTACCCAGGGACAGTAATTAGTAGGGTCAGGCCTGTGCACAGAGCCCTAAGTAGATAAGTATAGTGATAAGCCAATCAACTTGATCCTTCCCCTGTCCTTGTTACTTCCCCCTCAAATAAATCAGATTGTTTGTTTCTCAACTACACCCTGGCTAGTTTGTGCAATTATGGTGAACTACTGTATAGTGACTGTGATATAACTGTACCTTACTTTACAGGGGGTCCCCGGAGTGAGCCGAGAGATACCAGCCTGGGGCTACGTGTACTGGGGAACAGTATTGCTGGTACCTCGTGTGAGCCATTAGTGGGATGAAAGGGGGGGTTGCAGTAGCCCAGAGAGCTGTGACCGAGGCAATCTCAACAGCATTAACCCCGACCTCTGGGTGGAGGCACCTGCCAACAGATCTGGGCCCCTTACCCTGTCTCCGTGGAGGCAGGCGAGGTCAGCCTAAGGAGTGGCGCCCCCTAGAAGTTACAAATTGGAGGCACCACTGGGATCAGCCCCCTAGTGGCCAAGTGGGAAGTACACAAGAGATGGAAAAAGTGGAAGGGGATATGTTGGGAAAAATTAAGTTGGGACCTATTAAGACCATGGTACACAGACTGATGGGGTGGGGTGGGGTGAAGCCGAAGAGCTGGACTCCCAGAGAATTGTGTTACTGTGCGATGTGCCTTTGGGAACCTCAACTGCTGACATCATTTCTGCAGCAGAGCGAGTAAAATGTTTGGGCAAAGTGGATGTAAAAGGGCGTATGGCTGACTTGCTCGACCAGACGCTGCAGGTGCTACTCCTGTGCAGTGTGGCCATCGACCCCGAGAAGGTACCTCCCGTGATTTATCCGGAGGGTGCCTCACAGGGATGGAGGCTAATTCATATCCGAAGTGGGTCAGTCACCCCTAGGGGTTCCCCCCAAATGAATAGTTTTAAAGACAAACTGCTTAAATTGCTGGCTGTGGAGGGGAGAACTTTTCAGGAACTGCTACAAGTATTGGATTTGTCCAGCGATGCTACCCCTCAGGGCTTCCCTGGCACCTCCCCCTGTCCCTGCAAGAGTTCTGTGTTGGCTTCACTGCCCCTAGTGGTCCCACCTATACAGCTCGATTCTTATCGTAAGTTAAAGCTTTTTTCTGGCACGGTGCCCGTGCCTCCAGGGGAGGATGACCTAGAAGCTTGGATGGACTATGCCACCCCCTTAGTCCAGGAATGGCAATGTTCTGAGGGGGAGAAAAGGAAGAGACTGATGGAGAGCTTGCGGGGTCCCGCTTTAGAAGCCATTAGGTTTTTGTGGGCCACCATTCCGGAAGCCACCGCCACAGAGTATCTCTCTGCTTTAGAAGGGGTGTTTGGGAGTACAGAGACTGGTGAAGATTTATTATGGAAATTCAGGTCTGATAAGCAGTGGAGGAATGAGAAACTGTCCGCCTCCATCACTAGAGTGGAGCGGGCCTTGCAGAAGGCCTATAGAAAGGGGGGAATCACTGCCTCAGTCCTGAATCAGGTCAGGTTGGAACATGTTTTAAAATCTGCCAGATTCTCTAGTGTAATACTGCTGAAACGTAAGTTGCATGACGGATGGGCCACCCCGCCTGAATATTGTCAGTTAATGAGGGAAATTAGAGAGGTGGAGACTGATGAAGAGGGGTGGGAGCCATGTGTGGGGGCGGTGAACCCTAGTGGGACCCCTGAGCCTAGTACCCCTGAGGAGGTCAGCCTCCTGGTGTTGTGGGAATGTGAGTTGTTTCCTCTGACCCCCAGGTAGAGAGTGAGTTGAGGGCCGAGGTCAGGAATTTACGGGAACTGGTGAGGGACTTAAAGCAATCTGCTATGTACCCTGTTAGGTCTGGGGCCCCTGAGATAAACCAAAACCAGGCCCCCGGTCCAAGGGAGCCCCCTCACCCCTCTCAGGGCCTCCCACAAACATGGGGCCCACCACCTAACAATGATCTCCGGGACCCCAAGTTCTGTTACAATTGTGAAGAAGACGGGCATTTTCAACCTGAGTGTCAGAGGCAGGAGAACCTGAGGAAAGTTAACAGTAGATTGATCACTTGGCATCGCCTGACACAGTCTTGATCCCCTAGGAAAAGTTTTGTGACTCGGGCCCAGGCTCAGTCGACCCTCAATGCTGTGGCCCCCGACTGGTCTGATGTGGTCAGGCCTTCTATGGAGACCCCGGTGCGAGTAAATGGGATTCCCACTTGGGCTGTACTGGACAGTGGCTCTCAGGTAACGATCATGTTTCAGGACTGGTACCAGGCACATTTATCCACGGTGCCCCTGCAACCCTTGAATGGTCTACATGTGTGGGGTTTGAGTGACAAGGCATATCCGTATTTGGGGTATATCCGAGTTTGGTTATCATTCTCAACATCTGTGGCTGGAATGGATGAACAGGTGGAAACTTTAGTTTTAGTTTGCCCACCCACTGGACTGTATGATGGGGTGCCTTTGTTGATTGGAATGAATGCTCATATGTTTGGACGATTGGCCCAGTTGTGCTCAGAAAAACAGGCATGCAAAACTGGGTGAGCTCTAAAAATACCCCCTGTGTTCCAAAAAGCAGTTGCCTCCCAGAGGAAAGTTGGTCTAGAGGAACCTGAGGGCCCGGTGGGGGTGGTGTGGAAAAAGGATCTGGCTCCAGTGATACTAGCCCCAAATGCCCAGTGTGTCTTGCATGGAGAAGTACGATTAAGGACGGATGTCAAGAATAAGTTGCTGATGTTGGATGCGCCTGGGAAGGGGAGATTGCCTGAGGAACTGTTGATAAAGCCCAGTATCTTGCCGGCTAGAGCTCATGCTTATGTCAAGAGAGTGATGGTTCAAGTGCATAATGTGTCCGACAAAGAGATTCGAATAAGAAGAGGGTGCACCCTGACAAGTGTCCATTGTGCGGATACCGCAGTACTGCCAAGTAGCAAGGGTCCCGATGTAGACGATCGAGTTACTCCTGATTTGTTTGATTTCGGTGACTCCATTGCCAGTTGAATGGAAAAAGAGGATCAGTGAGAGACTTGCCCAAAGGGACCAGGTATTTTCCCTGAAAGAATGGGATGTGGGATGTGTGCAGGGGGCTGAGCATCACATTCAGCTGCATGACGAAAGGCCTTTCCGAGAGAGATCCCGGCGCCTGGCCCCAGCTGACATCGATGATGTACGGTGGCATCTGCAAGAGATGTTGGCTGCTGGTGTGATACAAGAGTCCAGGAGCCCCTATGCTTCCCCCATCGTGGTGGTAAGAAAGAAGAATGGGACGGTTTGGATGTGTGTAGACTATCGCACTTTGAATTGGTGGAAAATCCCCGACCAGTACACCATGCCATGAATACAGGACACTTTGGACTGTTTAAATGGCAGCAAGTGGTTCTCTGTGCTGGATCTCCGTAGTGGGTACTACTAGATCCCGATGGCCCCAGGGGACCGAGAGAAGACTGCATTCATTTGCCCTCTGGGTTTCTATGAATTCATTCGGATGCCTCAAGAGATTTCAGGCACCCCCGCCACCTTTCAGCGCCTGATGGAGAGAGCCATGGGGGATATGAATTTTCTCGAGTGTCTGGTCTATTTAGATGACATCATAGTGTTTGGACGCTCGTTGGAAGAAAATGAGCAGCGACTATTTAAGGTCTTGGATCGGTTGGAGGAGTTCAGCCTCAAGCTGTAGATAGATAAGTGTCAATTTTTCCAGACTTCTGTAAAATATGTGGGCCACACAGTGTCTACTGAGGGCATAGAGACTGACCCCAGCAAAGTGGAGGCGTTGACTACTTGTCCCCAACCCAGGAACTTGAAAGAGTTGCAGCGGTTTCTGGGGTTCTGCGGATACTATCAGCGATTTGTCAGGGACTATTCTCGAGTGATTCATCCCCTTCTCAACCTCACTCAGGGGTACCCTCCTACCCACAAAAAGTATAGGAAAGTTGTGCGATCCAAGACCGAGAAGAGGTATTTCCAGCCGAATTAACTGTTTGAGGATCGTTGGACTGTTGAGTGTGAAGACGCTTTCTATGACATCATATATCAACTCACCCATGCCCCCATGTTGGCTTATGCTGACCCGGCCAAGCCCTACATTCTCCATACCAATGCTAGTCTTCAAGGATTGGGGGCTGTGTTGTATCTGGAGCACTTGAATGGCCTGAGACCTGTAGCTTTTGCCAGCAGAAGTCTGGCTCCGTCAGAGAAAAACTATCCCGTGCATAAGCTAGAGTTCCTGGCTCTGAAGTGGGCCATTGTTGATCAGTTCCATGACTATTTGTAAGGTGCCAAGATATTAGTAAAGACTGATAACAATCCTCTGACCTATGTACAAACCTCAGCTAAGTTGGACGCCACTGGCCACAGGTGGCTCTCTGCCTTAGCCACCTACGATTATGCTGTTGAATACAGGGCTAGTTTAAACCATATAGATGCGGATGCCCTTTCTCGGAGACCTATGCCCCAAGCTGGTTGGGTCAGGTTGTCTGAGCCTGACATAAGGGCCCTTTGCCAGAAGTTTGACAAGGAAGATCAGGTGTCCTTGGATGCTGTGAACTGAATGGTGGATTGCTTGGGGCCCTCTGAGAGCTGTATACCTACTGCCTATTGTCATTTTTCCACCCTGGATACTAGTTCACTGCCTCATTTTGACAATACTAGTCTTCAACAGGCTCAATCCTGAGATTCTCTGATAAAGCTGGTGGTGGAAGCCCTGCAGGCTGGGCGAGATGTGTCCAAATTGCGCTCTACCGACTTAAGAGCCAGCCTGTTATATAAAGAAGGGCCCAAATTAAGGCTGATTAACCAACTACTATACCGAGAGACTGTACATAAAGAGGACCAGATCGTCAAACAACAGCTGGTGCTGCCTTCAGAGTTAAAGGAACTGGTTTTGAAGTCTTTGCATAATCAGATGGGACATCTTGGCATTGACCGAACTCTCGATTTGGTATGAGCCTGGTTTTACTGGCCAAAAATGAGAGCAGATGCGGAGCAGTATGTCAAGACCTGTAGTCAGTGTTTGCAGAGGAAAGCCTTGCCCCAGAGAGCTGCTCCTATGGTCAACATTACTACTAGCGCCCCTATGGAACTAGTCTGCATTGATTTCTTAAGCCTGGAACCCAATCTGAGAAATATCAGTAATATATTGGTGGTTACCAATCATTTCACCCGGTACGCACAGGCGTTCCCTACCAAGGATCAGAAAGCAACCACAGTGGCTAAGATACTTGTTGAAAACTTTTTTGTCCACTACGGGGCCCCCCAGCGAATCCATTCCGACCAGGGGAGGGACTTCGAGAGCCGCTTGATTAAAGTGATGCTGTCTTTGTGGGGGGTGCGAAAGTCAAGAACCACCCCTTACCATCCTCAGGGAGATCCCCAGCCTGAAAGGTTTAATCGCACATTGCTTGACATGTTGGGCACGTTGCAACCCAAAGACAAACCAAGATGGAGCCAACAAATCAGTACCCTGGTTCACGCCTATAACTGTACCAAGAGTAATGCCACGGGATTTTACCCGTACCGACTGATGTTTGGGAGAGAAGCTAGGTTGCCTGTGGATGTGTGCTTTGGAGTTTCCCCTGATGGGGTGCAAGCAAAAAATCATCTACAATACGTACAGAAGCTGAAGGCCCAGTTAAATCATGCGTATCCTAAAGCCTGGTCACACAGGCCATTTTAAAATCAATCTCCTCAACGCTGGCTGGTCAGCAGTGTTTGGGGCTTCTGACACTGATAGTGCACTTGACCATTTCATCCTTCTAGTCAACACGATCTGTGACACTCACGCACCCTTCAAAAAGCGTAAAATCAAAGGCCATTTCAACCCCTGGATGAGCCCAGACACCCTTGAACTTAAGAAAAATAGACACCATCTCTGGCATGTAGCCAGAGCCACAGGCAAGCAGTCTGACATCCTGAATTACTAATGGGTCAGGAATAACTGTACCAGGACCAGAATAGCCAAAAACTTATACTACAAGGAGGTTTAAGCCAAGAACTGGAATGATGGTTGTAAATTCTGGGCAAACCTAAAAGAGGTCGCTGGACATGAGCCCAAAACAGCCCCCACCATGCTCAGCGTTGATTGATCCCCCATCCTTGACCCTAAATCTATAGCCAACACCTTCAATCTTGCTTTCACTGAGCTCCATAATGCCCTCCCTACCGACTTCTTCTCCCTCACCATCCCTGCTGCTCCTTCACAGACCCCAATGAATCCCCCTTTTCGCTTCAAGACTTTTACTATCAGGGAAGCCAGGAAAAACCTGTGTAAGGTGCTTGGTAAGGGGAGATACAGTGGAGATAACCTTGATCTGAAACGAATCTCGCTCTCTCTGGAAGAAATCCTGTCTCCCCTTACCCATATCCTCAACCAATCACTCCAGTTCACAGTATTCCCTCAAAATTGGAAAGCTGCAGTAGTTACCCCTGTGTACAAGAGCGGGGATTGGGCCATGCCCGAGAACTGTAGACCCATCTCTATACTTCCACCACTCTCGGAGGCCCTGGAACGAATCGTCGTGGACCAATTTGTTGAATACTGGGACAAACATAAGCTCCTATGCCTTGAGCAGCATGGCTTTAGGGCAGGGCACAGCACCACTGCAGCCCTCCTGGAATTCACGGGCTTCATCCATAAATCTCTCGATCTTGGACAGCTTGCTGGGGCAATCTATATCGATCTAACAAAGGCCTTCGATATGATCAATCATCCCTCCTAGTTGACCAACTCACTGCTACAGGCCTTGCCCCTGAGGCAGTTGCATGGTTTTGCAGTTACCTGCACTGCCGCTCCCAGCAAGTCAGGATAGGTACTGTCCTCTTAGACAGCAAACCTGTCTGCTCAGGTGTTCTGCAAGGGTCAATACTGGGTCCCCTCCTATTCAGCTTATTCTTGAATTGCCTCCCCCAAGCCAGTCAAGGCCGCATCCTCCTTTATGCAGATGATGTAGTTGTCTTCTCAAATGGCTCAGACCCCAGTGCCCTTGAGCAGTAACTACAGAGCGACTTCATCAGTGTAAAGACATGGTTCAAAAATCATAAATTGATAATGAACTACAAGAAACCAAAAACCATGCTGTTTTCCAGCTCTCTAAACAAACACAAAACCTACCCACTATCAATATGCAATAGTGGCGGGGTTTCCCCTTGAACTTGTTCAGCACTTTAAATACCTTGGTATCACTACTGACAACTCGCTCTACTATACTCTGCACATTGACAACACGGCCAAAGCTATCAACAAGCGCATAGGGCTACTTTATCGTCACAAGCATAGCCTCTCCCTTGAAGCCCTCAGCATAGCTGTTCACAGTTCTGTGGGTTCCCTGGTGGACTACAGGCAGCCTATATATGGTTCTGCCACAGATACTGCTCTCCGGAGCATAAAAACTACAATCAACAAAGCCTGCCAGCTCACCTTAGGTGCGCACTGACTGGCTCACACCTGTGATCTCTATTCCAGGGCACACTGGCTCACACTCAGTGGCTGAGTAAAATATCAATCCTGCCTTCTGGCCAGAAAGATCTGTCTTGGTCAGTTACCACCAGGGGTCCAACAACTTCTGGTTCCCAGCAATAATCCATGGCACACCCATAACTTCAAACACCAGTCCTTCCTAACTCCGAAATGCCGAACATCTCAAGGACAAAGGTTCTTTGCTTATAGTGCACCGCTGTGATTTAACTCCCTCCAGGAGAAAATTGCGTGCCTGCCCACACTGGGTACTTTCAAAATGAACTTGAAGCTCCTTATGATACGCGAATCTCGATGTGCCTGCCTTTGCTAGCATCACCTTTCCTCCTCCCCATCACTACTTCCGTCCCCAGCCCCCTCAACCCTTCCCTCTCTCCCCTGAGCAGGACCTTCTGCTCCCCCCCACACACCTAGCACCCTCTCCCTCCAATCTAGTCACCTCCCTCTGATCCCTACTACTATACTGATATTACGCTCTCCTTTTGCACACTGCACTTGGGCTTCTCCCCTTCACCCCCTTTTTTCTTGTTTTCTTTAGCACTTAGCAACGCTCCAAGCAACCTCTTGTTTGCTGAAAACTGACTGGTTTCACCATTGGGCACTGTAAATTGTCTGTTTTCCTGTGATCTGTACTGTGTTTGATATATAATCCTGTTTGTTTACCTTTGTATTTCTGCAGTCCTTTGTATAATTTCACCTATTTGTTGCACTGAAATGGCCTGACATGGAACCTATGTAAAGAGCTCTGAGCTCAAATGGTTTTCCTGGTACTGAAATAAATAAATAATGGGAATGTTGTAAGGATGCCTCAAGCCAATCTATGCAGCCAGAGAAGGTTCCCCATGAAGGAGGCCCCCCCAGGTGAAAGAAAGAGAGCAGTGGCCACTGGAAGGCACTTACCTGGCCTCCAACTGAGGGGAGGCCTAGAGAAGAAGTCAAGGGATTGGAGTTGGGCCTTAGAGGGGTAGAATTTGAATAGTTGTATAATCTTCACTGTTGAGGGCAGAGGAAGGGAAGTAGCTGGAGACTAGGTGGACCTTTGGCGGCCGTGGGAAAGAATAGCTGTTGAAGGTGATGCCAACATGATCTGTGTCACTAAAGCAAGCCATAAGGGTTGAGAGGCATCACCCTCAAGTCACTGAAGTCTTGAATGCTACATCGACAGGTACTGCTGAGTTGATCTGTAAAGTTGTCCCAGCAGCTTAAGACATTTTCACCCAAAGATCAAAAGGAAAAAGATCCCACCCAAATCAAGGGACCCATGCTTAGAATGTGGGCTTCTCAGGAGCACAGCAAGACCATTGGCTTACAGGGCAGGCCCTGGAAGCCATGCTATGATCATGGTTGGCATGCATCCGAGTACAGGAATGTAGTGGAAGGCTTCTGGCAAGACCTGATGGTCATGGACTGCAAGGTAAGCAAGGTAGATAGAACTAAACGAAGGTAAGACTTAACTGACTACAGGCATAGGATACTGACTGAAATGTGAACTGAAACTGATGAGTTCTGCCTCAGATTGAAAGATGCCTGAAATAGAACAGTATGGATGAAACAAAAATGTGAATTTACACCAACCAACTTCATAAGGAAGGGGGGTGATAGTGATGCTGATGTCGACTAGTTAGGCTGAGGCAGGATGACACTGAAATTAACTGCTGTGAGAAACAGAGCATGACTGATGCACTGAGAACAGGAGAGCAGCATGTTGCTGACTAGATAACCACTGCTGAAGGTGAAAACAGTGACACCTTTAGGACCCTGCAGATGTCCACTTCCTATCCATCTAGCAGGACAGTGTGGCCTGTCTCCTTTTCCCCTCAGTGAATAGCAACTCTATGGGAAGCAGGGCTAGGCTGCAATTGAGCATCCAACCAGCCCTCTACCTAGTGTGGTAGAACAAAAGGATGGAGTGATGTCTGGAGTCTGAAGGCAAGCCCAAAGGCATAATGCGGGACAGCAGATGACAGCAGTCAGAAGGTCAAGAATGGGAGAGATAACAGAAGAAAACAGGAGCAGAGGAGGGAATCCTGGAGGCAGTGACATAAGGGGAGGGCAGAGAGGAAAGCAAGAGGGAATGAGCAGCTGTGTAACAGCCAGTAAAAATGTCACACATACAAAGGATGCTTGGACATGCATGGTTCTAACCATGTAGTGGTAGGGTCACATGGCATGGCCGCCTGCTGTCCCTTAGAACTACAGGCAAAGTCTTTCAAATCTGGTTCAGTGCCACAGGTAAACTGCAATTGTTTCTAAAGATATGGAAACCTTTTCTCAGCATCTTATATAAGGCTAGTCCAAGGGCGTGGGGTCATTTTACCGCAAACAAAAACTGAGCGGCAGTAAATGCCGCAAGGAAAACAGTGGCCTCTCAAACAATGTCGGGTACAAACTAAACACAAGAACAATGACAGCCCATTCAAAACAACAGGACTTCTTTTTCTGCAGGGGCTCTGCCACCCACACACCTGACATGGGGCTTCACCCTCCACACCCCCTGGACTTAATATAATCAACTCCAGGGGGTCGTGGACTTTGGGGAAGGGGAGAAAATCACGAGAGGAGAAAATTACTTTTTAAATGAAGTTGCAGCAGGAGACCTAGCGGGAAATGAACCATGGTCCCAGGTCTCCTGTTTCTCCATGTGCTGGTGCCCTAGTCACTCCACCACAGGAGCAGCTCGGCCATGCACCCCAGCACACGGTAACTTGATCCCTCTACAGGATATCTGCACAGCAACAGGGGTAGCAGTAATTCCCTACTGCTCTTATACGCTGTCGCTCTAAATCATTTTGTGCTTTATATAGCACAGTTCCTGCAGCGCTCTTCCTTGTGCACTGTTTTGACTTGGTACCAGCCCAAGGGGCTCTAAGCCCCCAAGTTCCCAGTCATTCTCTCATAGGTAATCCAATCCTCACCTACCCTAAAATATATTAACAACTCCCAAATGTAGTGGAAACTGTTATGCCTTGATGTAATGTGCTTTATTCAGTAAACTAGAACTTGCTGTCCATATATGTCAAACCTGATGACCATGACATCTGGCAGCAGCTCTGAGGCATGGCTTTGGAGTATCAGTATTAATTAACACCATCAGCTTACTACAGTGTTATTACTGACTCATTCAGAACAATATAGAGTGAATCTGTTAAAGAAACATGTGTTGTTATATGTGAACTGGAACTACATTAAAACCTTTTTGGCACATCCCAGTTTGTCAGAATTGGTAACTCCGGGGAGACCACGTGATGCAGGGTGCCGAGTAGAAGCTCCTCTGCGTAGCTCCAGCCTCATGACTTTATATTTGGTTATTTGTGACTGTAAACTACCTAAAAGCCTTTGCTTTCATCTAAGTCTGCCTTCTAACCATCCCGGGCTTTGGATTAGTGAGTTTGAAAGTCGATGGAGGTCTTCATGAAAAGAGCACCGCAGAAGCACACTCCACCAGTCAACCCTGAAAAGGCCCCAAAGAAATCTCGGACCTCAAGTGGGCCAGACAGGCCTGAACACTCTAGCCAGGTCTCAGAGCAGGAGCCATTAACCTTGAACAGGTTCTTAGAAGAGTTTAAACCCTTCCGTGAGGAAGTAAAAGGGATTGCGACAGATCTTAATGCCCTTTCTAAAAAGCTGGATGAGGTCTCTATCTCAACCTCGGATAATACCACTCGCACTGTGTCTCTAGAGAAGCACCTGGAAAAGGTAGACCCTCAGCTTGTGGCTATGCGGCAGAAGCTCTCCCGTGTTGAAGCAAAATTAGAGGATCTCAAGGGCTGTAGCTGAAGGAACAACATTGTTATATTGGGGCTACCAGAAGGCGAGGCAGAATGCCATCATTTTGTGCGAGATTGGAGCAGTTGCGGTCCCTCTCCCTTGACTCCATGTATACCACTGAGAGGGCACATAGGTCCTTCTGCCAAAACCTCCATTAGGGCTGCTCCTCGCCCCATCATTTGCCGTTTTTTAAATTATTTAGAGCGGCAACACTTCCTGTCAAAAGCTAGGGACTTACAAGAAGTCCATTGGGAGAATACCAAGCTAAGAATAGCGCAGAACCTACTGGGATCTGTCCGGCAGAAGCACACAGCATTCCACCCTATCATGTCCAGGATCATCGCTGCTGGGCTCAGGTTCAGGTTGGGGTACCCAGCCAGGCTGCAGGTATTAATAGATGGAACCTGGTCAGCTTATGAAGACCCAGATAACGCTCTCTCCGGCCTTAAACTGGCCCTACCTGACCTGTTCCATGACCCATGAAGAGTCCTGCATTAATGATGAGAGGGAGCCCCAAATAATTAGGCTGATTTTGCTTTTCAAGAGGAATGATGGAAATGAATGCAATTACCTGTCTGAGTTCCGGTGAACCCGATATTGAAGGAGGTAGAGTCCTCTGTTCTCTGTGTTTATTTGGATTGGGACACTTTCTCATTGAATTTAAGCATGGGACTGATGTTCATACCAGGCGACTGTTTTGAATGAATGGTTCGCTTACTTGGAGGAAGGTGTATTTTGTTTCAGTTTTAGTTTGAAGCACCTTGCTTCAGCAGTAAGGGGATATTTGATTTATACCCCCTTGGCTCACTACTCAATTTTGGGTTAGCCTATTCGAAGGGATGTGTTGGTCTTTTCCTTTTTATTTGTGTGGTGGTGCGCTTTCGTTCTGGAACCACAAGAGGGAGCTCAGTGCACACGCTTTAAAGTTTAGCGTTAGTTGCCAATTCGGGGCTTGTTTTCTTCTGCACGGCTCTCTGCTAGAGGCCTGGGTTATTTAATACACCCCTTATTGGGTTACTTTGTTCTTGTGTTGGCAAGATCCAGAGGTAAACGGGCCCTTTCTCCTATCTCCAGTTACCGGGGGTTCTTGGGCGATTATGATTTCCTAGCAGGCTACATGTACCCTGTTAAAAATAATAGTATACTCGCTGTGCCCACATGTTATAAGCCGAGCACCTCTCTTTAGCTATCGGGAGTTGGTAAGGTAGCAGCATTTTCTTGAAATGCCAATTTTCTTTTACTTAACGCTCACTTGTTCTTACTAGGGGTTTGTTGAATTTGTCTGGGGCTGTAGGGCAATGTTGGGGGGCTGGGGGGTGAGGAAGGGAAGCGGTACTTGTTGAGCGTTGTTTGTGACAGCTGGAGTGGTTGGGTGGGGGTTCTATGGTCTGGCCTAAAGGATTGGTCAAACTTATGTTAAATAAAGTGGGGAGCTTTACAGGGGGACGGGGAAGAATGGGTTTGTATTGGAGGGTGGGGGGAAGGGTGGGGGTACAGCAGTATTCAAGGGGATTTGGATTGTGGCTTCTCACTGTCATTGTACAGAGATTATCGTTCTGAGCATATTATTACTGATCTAGATGGCTAACAATGTAGTTTTTGCTACTTGGAATTTGAAGGGGATAAGGAAAAAATCCAAACAATACCAGGTTCTTAAGTACTTAAGTCTACTGCATTCCCAGATAACATTTCTACAGGAATCCCATTTACTAGAGTCAGAAGCTTTACAACTAAGGAGGCAACAGGTGGGTCAGGTTTTTAATGCCTCGGGGTCCACTAACAGTTGCGGGGTCATGCTAATTGTTAACAGAAGCATTCCCTTTACTTCTTTACACATTATTAAGGATCCAGGGGGCAGGTTTGTCTTGGGTCAGGGCACTCTCTGGTCCATACCACTTTTACTCTGTAGTATTTACGGGCCTAATATAGATGACCCTGGCTTTTTTATGAGGCTGATTACCATTATTCTCCCTATGCTTCCTATTATGATCATCATGGGTGGAGACTTTAATTTGGCCTTGGACCCTAATATGGACAGGTCAGGTAGTGGATTGAGGGGACTGTCCCCTGGGCAAAGGGCTTTTAGGGACCTGTTGGATCAGTGCGGGTTATGTGATGTCTGGTGTGTTTTGCACCCTAACTCCAAGGAGTATACTTTCAGTTCGCCGGTGCATGGATCATAGTCCCGCATAGATTACCTATTAATTTCCCAGGGGCTCCTGCCGGGGGTTATGTCCGCTTCAATTCAGCCTGGCCCTACTTCCGACCACTCCCTGGTGGTATGCAATTTAGCTTTTCTTAATATGCCTAGAAGGGAGACCTGTTGGAAATTAAATGAACAATTATTAAAGGATGCCAGATATTGCAATCTTATAAAAGAACAGATTGAGTTCTTCTTTTCAACTAACCTGATTGACAGTGCAAAGCCAGACATTTTATGGGGGCGCCTTTAAGGCTTACATGTGGGGAATTCTTATTAGTTTAGCTACTAAGAGGAAAAGGGCACAAGAAGCAGAATTATTATCCTTATTGTCCCAAGTACGGTTCCTAGAAGCTAACTTCTCCATTAGCACTCCGAGTGAGGGCAGGCAGAAACTTCTGGTAGCCAGAGAGAGATATTTAGATTTGTTGAGGGAAAAGGCAGAGTTAGCCATTATCCAAATTAGAGCCAGTTATATGGATCAGAGAGAAAAGGCAGGGCATCTACTCGCATTAAGGTTAAAGCAACAGGAATCTGCAAAGATTTATTCCTCCAATCCGGGCTCAGGTGGACGGGTCTCTGAGGGTATCTCCTTCTGAGACAGTGCAAGAGTTTGCATTGTATTATGAGCAATTATACAAGGACATGGACTGTCACCCTCCTCTGGAGATGCTGGAGGGGTACTTAAGAGACTCCCATCTGCCTACCCTATCAGAGCCGCACAGGAGCTTCCTGTCCTCACCATTATCCCTGGAAGAAATTTCAGAGGTCATCAAGGCCTTACCTTCGGACAAGGTCCCGGGGCCGGACGTTTTTTCCTCATTATTTTATAAAGTTTTTCAAGAACAATTATTGCTGGTGCTTCACCAGCTATACCAACATATTCTCTCCGGGGTTGCTGTAGATGCCTATTTGTTTGAAGCCCTGATTGTTCTCCTCCCCAAACCGGAAAAAGACCCTGAGTTAGTACAGAGTTATAGGACTATATCCCTTTTAAACCAATATATCAAAATCCTTTCAAAGATATTGGCCGATAGGTTAACATTGGTTCTTCCGGACCTGATCGGCATGCCCCAGGTCGGGTTCATGAAGGGGCGCTCATCTTCAGATCATCTGCACACCCTCTCACATGTCTTCTCTGAGTCCAGGGATGCCACCTTTCCTGCTGGGTTGGTCTCCCTGGACTCCGAGAAGGCATTCGATTGTGTGAACTGGAATTTTCTATTCCAGGTTCTCAAGGCCTTCCATTTTCCTACTTTGTTCACAGACTGGATTCGTGCATTATATAGAGCTCCATCTGCTAAGATTTCAGGAAATGGTGCATTTTCTAAATCCTTCTTTTTATATTCAGGTACAAGACAGGGATGCCCCCTCTCCCCTCTTTTATTTAATCTTTATTTGGAACATCTTATTCAAAATATCCTCAACAATGCAGAGATACAGGGCATTCAGGTGGGGTGCAACGAGATCAAGATCACAGCATATGCTGATTACCTCCTTCTTTATCTATCCCATCCGGTGTTGTCTATCCCAGCCTTTTTGGGGGAAATTGTTAAATTTAGCTCCCTTTCAAATTACAAATTAAATGCTAATAAATTGTCCTTTTTTCCCCTAAACCACAAGGTCTTTAAGTCTGACATTACCCCTTTCGGCTTGTGTTGGGCATCCCAGGTACTAAAATACTTGGGTATTAAATTAACATGTAACCCCTCCACATGGTTCAGAGAAAACTTGGAACCTCTATCCCAGTTAATCGTCCAGGACCTGGATAGGTGGTCCAAGCTCCTGGTTTCACTATGGGTCCGAATCAATATAATCAAGATGAATGTTTTCCCCCGCCTTTTTAACCCCCTTTCTCTCCTTAATTCATTTATCCCATTATCTTGGTTTCAAAAAAGCACAGGATTTTTACTAATTTTATTTGGTCAAATAAATACCCCCGATTGATGGGGCCTTGCGGATTCCTCACTTGGTAATCTATTACTGGGCTAGTCATCTGGCTAAATGCCTGAAGTGGGTGAGTCCAGGTCCCGAGAGTTTGAGACCGACTTGGCTCAAAATAGAACTAGACTTAGTCCAGTCTATGAACATGTATCCCTTAACTTTGTTTCACGTCAAAGTGTCCCTTTTACAAGGTGCTGGTAAATGTCCCACCCTTATGACTTCACTAAAAGTGTATGCGCAGCTCTGTTCTTTCTTGCGTTATTCTCCATACCTGGACCTGTCCCAGTCTATTTGGAACTCCCCGGCCTTCACTATAAATAAGCAGTTGATTCCCCATACATGGCTGCCCCAGGTGGGTGATGGGATAGTATTCACGTTTTTGGACTATGAGGGAGCATGGCTTCCGGTAGCTAAACTTACCCAGAAATTTAGCACCCCAGTATCTTTACAATTTAAGGTGTTCCAATTAAAGCATTTGCTCACTACCATGATGGGTAGCACCCCCCCTCGCCAGCTGGTTAGTGCACTGATTTCGGAGATTTCCTCCTGATTGGGTTCTTCTAATGTCATTTCTAAAATATATCAAGACTTGTTTCATCGATGGTATGGGGGCGCTTTCGGTCCGACCAGGTTCTGGGGATCTATTTTCCCTCAACATACCTTCAACTGGCCTGTCTTATGGAAGTTCTGTCATAAATATGTGTCTCAAGACAGATTATGCCTTATGCAATTCCACATTTTACACAACCTGTATTATACCCCAGTCAAGTTAGCGAGATGGGGTCTGCTTGAGTCAGATGTATGCACCAGATGTTCCCAGGGAGAAGGAACACTCCTCCACATATTCTGGTTTGTGTCCCAAAATAATCCCCTTGTGGGATTCAATTAAATCTAGTCTGGACCCCTTATTGGGTTTGTGGGATTGTTTCACACCTGATATTTGCCTTTTGGGTGACCTGTCCTCCATCAAGGTTAAGGCTCGGAGATTTCATATTTCCATGATTGCATTATCTGTTAAAAAACTTATATTAAGGCATTGGAAAGATAAGGTTAGTCTGACATTTCAGGAATGGGTGAATGAAATCCTCGCTAACCTTGGTACAGAGAAAGCCATAGCTAGCCTCCATAATAGGTTGCCAACTTATAAACATATCTGGGATCCCCTTCACACCTTAATCACGGTTACACGGACATAAGTGTTGCTATTTGGTAGTTATCCCTGTACACATATGGCTATTGTTATAGGAGTTCAGGCTATAATGTGGCATAATACTGCTGTCACAGGGAGGGGTGGGAGGGGTGGGCTGGGGCAGTTTAAGTTCTGTACCGGGAACAAGTTGTATATGTTATAATTGCTGCTTCCTACATTGTGAAAATGTGTTAATAAAGTTTGAATTGAAAAAAAATTGGTAACTCCACCTCTCCCTTCCTTCCTCCTCCCCCCCTCCCGGTTACCTCTGGTGTACCCCAATGCTTGTTCCTTGGCCCGCTACTGTTCTCCATCTTCTTCAACGATCTGTCCAATGCCCGCCCACACACATCCATTCACATGTATGCTGACGATACAGTACTGTATACATCCGGCCCCTCGCCAGCTGATGTTGTGACCAGACTGCAACAGGAATTCAATAATATTCAGCTATGGTTTCGCTCAAATCAGCTCTTTCTCAATGCCAAGAAAACTGTCTGCATGAGCTTTAGCACTAGGTAGAGACTTTCTCGGCTCCCTCCCTGCCTTCTCCACTCTCCATCTACACCCTTAATGGAACTGCGCTGGAGGATTGCTCCTCCTTCAGATATCTTGGGGTATGGCTAGACCAGCATCTCGATTTCTCTGTGCATATCGATGCAGTCCACAAAAAGCTTCACCCCAAGCTGGGTGCCTTGTACCGCAATCGTGGGTACATCCCTCTGCCCACCCACCATGCAATTGTTCAGAAAATGATACTACCTGTCTTCGACTATGGGGATGTAGTCTACAGTGCCACCCCAAAGTCCACCCTCGCCAGACTGGACACCCTCTTTCATCATTTCTGTCATTTTGCCCTCGACTGTCCTACCTCCACTCATCACTGTACCCTCTGCCTGTTACTGGACCTCCCATCACTTCAAGACCACTAAGCACTCACACTGTGTTGGTCATACAGCTAAATTCTGGGCCCAGTCCCTTCCCCCATACCTCACCTATGTTCTATCAGCCCCTGCCCCTCCCCCCCGGTGTACAACCTCAGGAATAATGACTCTTGTTTACTGTCTGTTCAGCTAATGACCACCAAAGCAGGCCAGTCAGCCCTCAGATATCACCTGCCAAAACTATGGAATTCCCTCCCTGTCACCATTGGAAATGCCTCCCCTGGCTGGCACCTCAACTCCCTTTGCAAAGCACAATTCTCCCCCACCTGCCCCTGTACCCTTACTAGATCTGATACTCTGGAATAGCCTATGCTATTCCAATAGGTTATGTCCAGGTCTGCCTGTATTTATCTGATTTATACTATTGCTATGTAATTGCACATGTTATGTGGCTTGCGCTTTTGTCTCTGTGTACAACTCATTTTATTGTTCTCGCCAATGTTCTATGTATACTGTAATTGGTTTTGGTCTCCATATAATATTGTTTATTGCATCTATGATGTTGCTATCCCTATTCCTGTCTCCCCAGGACATATCTGGAATCAAGCAATAGTCTGCTCAGTATGCTTTCCTGGTAAAACTTTCAAATAAATGAATAAACAAATTGCAGGAAATTGATTTTAATTCAAAGGTTACGAGAAACTGTAATAATTCGTTGTTGTTTTCTTGCTTTTTTATTCTTTGTTATTGTTGTTCTTCACCCCTTTTCCTTCCTGTGTATATTTGTTAAAATAAACTGTTGATTTGATGATTGGTTACTGTACAATAAAAGGCCCTCAAAATGTTTGTTACAGAGCAATGCAGAGTCTGTGCCATTTATGACTGGATATAAGAAAAATCAATGCAGTTTTTGACAAAAAAAAAAAAAGTGAAACTAAACCACAAGCACATGTACAAAAAACATGTACTCTGAACCCACCAATTAATATGTATTCCACTAACTACGTAGACCTCACCTTAAAAATGCAGAATACTGCCCCAGCAGCTGGAGTCAGTGCCATAAGAAAGTACTACAGAATGCTAATCCACATTTACAAAAAAGCAAACTGTAGCACTGGAACCATGGAACACCTTTCCTCTTTGCAGTCATAGAATTATGAAATCAAATCCTCATGGAGAACTGCAGTCCATGGTTTTAATAAGGAAGACACAAAATGTTACTTTTGGAATGCTGTGCGACTGATCAAGAAGTTCCAAAATACAGTTTGGAAGTGGAATTGCCATTCTGCCAGTATTCTGAGCAAAATTCTGTACCCCTACAGCACTACAAGAAGCCATCACTACCAGCCACCACAACCATGTGAAACATCAAAACACAGAAACTGTCGGCAGATAAGGACCGCTAGGCCCATCCAGTCTGGCCGTAGGCCCAATACATTGTATGTGGCCACTGACCCTACGTGATCAATGGCTTTTCATCACTCCCTCCCCTCTCAGGCTTCCCTTGTGCCTGTTCCAAGCATAATTAAACCCCTCCACTGTGCTTGCCCCCACTGCCTCCTGTGGCAGACTATTCCAAGTGTCAAATACCCTTTCTGTGTAGAAAAACTTTCTCACATTGCCTCTTAATCTACCCCCTTCAAATTTCATATTGTGCACCCTTGTTCTAGTACTTTTTCTACATTGGAAAAGGTCCCCCGCCTGCACCTTGTTTATACCCTTGAGGTGCTTGAAAGTTTCAATCATATCCCCCCCGCTGTTTCCTCTCCTCCAGTGAGTATATATTGAGGTCCCGTAGTCTCTCCTGATATGTTTTGTGGTATAAGCCCTGCACCATCTGTGTTTCCCTTCTCTGGATAGTTTCCACCTTATATACAGTATGTCCTTGCACAGGTGTGGTCTTCAGAACTGCACGCAGTACTCCAGGTAAGACCTTACCAATGTTTTATACAATGACATCACCACCTCCCATCTCCTGCTAGTGATACCCATGCCTATGCACTCCAGCATGCCACTGGCCCTCCCTGCTTCCTTTGTACATTGCTTTGATACCTTAAGGTCATCAGAGATGATAACCCCTAGGTCCCTTTCCTCTTTGGTGACAGTCAGTTCTTCTGCCTCAACCTGCAGCTGTCCCCATGGTTCCCTCTACCCAGATGCATTATTTTGCACTTTTTTGCTTTAAACCTCAGTTGCCACATCTCTGACCATCTTTCAAGCTTCTCCAGGTCCCTCTTCATTTTCTGCACCCTATCCACCTTGTTGCAGATCTTGGTGTCCTCTGCAAACAGGCATACCTTTCCTTCCAGCTCACATGCAATGTCACTAATGAAGACATTGAATAGGAGTGGTCCTAGTACTGATCCCTGTGGTACCCCACTGGTCACCCCCCTCTCCCCAGATTGTACCCCATCTACCACCACCCTCTGTCTCCTGTGTGTTAACCAGTTCCTAACCCAGTTCACCACCTTGTCTCCCATGCCCAGACTACCAATCTTGTTAATCAGCCTTCTATGTGAGACAGTGTTGAAGGTTTTGCTGAAATCCAAGTAGGCAACACCTACTGCCCCTCCCTGATTAAGTTCCCTAGTCACCCAATCAAAAAAAACTATTAGATTTGTTTGACATGACCTTCCTGCTGTGAATCCATGTTGCCTCAGACCCTGAGCACCACTGGATTCCATATGTGCCACTATCTTTTCTTTCAGCAGTGTCTCCATGATCTTACCAACCACTGAGGTGAGGCAGACTGGCCTGTAGTTCTTTGCCTCCTCCCTACTGCCACTTTTGTGCAGTGGGACTACATGTGCCCTCCTCCAGTCCTTTGGAACGACACCTGTGTTGAGTGACTCTGTGAACAGGGCCACCAGAGGTGCTGCTAGTTTCCTTCGCAGCTCCTTTAATATCCTCAGGTGGATGCCATCTGGCCCCATGGCCTTATTCACTTTCAGCATTGTGAGTTCTTCCAGAACTCTCTCCACAGTGAATGGACTGGTGATCACCTCTGCAACCCAACTGTGGTCCTTGACCTTCCCCCTCCTTAGTGAATACTGAACAGAAGTATTTTTTCAGTATTTCTGCCTTGTCCAGATCCCCCTCCTTACAGTATCCCTTCTCCCCTTTGAGCCTCACAGTTCCCCCCAGTTTTTCTTCTTTCACTGATGTACCTATGCCTTATCCCCTTTGTTTACAAACTGTGCTAAGCTCTCTTCTGTCTGCACCTTCACCCTCCTAACAGCCTTCATTGCTTCCCTTAGACATTCAAGGTACACCTCCCTGTCCTCCTCCATTTGGCTCCCACTTATATTTCCTGAAACTTTGCCTTTCAGCCCAGACTTTGTCCTTCACCTCTTTTGAGAGCCATAGTGGTTTCCTTCTTCTTTTCCCTTTGGCCACTATCCTAATGCATTGGTTTGTTATATTCACTATGGCTCCTTTCAGTTTCTCCCATTGTTCTACCACCCCTTCTACTACCTCTCCCTTCCCCAGGACTGCTGGTATACATCTACCCATTTCAGTGAAATCCACCCTCCTGAAATCTAATACTCTTGCTCTTCTGTGGCTTAATCGAGTCCATGTCTCCATGCTGAACCACACCATGTGGTGGTCACTGGACCCAGCTGCCCTTCCACCTGTATTTCTTTGACTCTGTTCCCATTGGTCCATATCAGGTCCAGAATTGACTTGTCCCTGGTAGGCTCATGCACCAGCTGCCTGAGTCCAACCAGCTGCCAGGATTCAAGGATAGCTGTGCTTCTGATTGAAACAGCCTTCTGGGTGGCCCAATCCACGTCCGGTATATTGAAATCCCCCAGTAGCCCTGCCTACTTCCTCTGTCTGTGCTGAAGGTCTGTAGATCACCCATGTGCGTATTGCTGTTCCATTCTCTGGCTCCAGGGTGACACACATTACCTCAACCTCCCACTGTCTTCCCTGAACTTCTGTAGCCTTTATCCCATCTCTGATGTACAAGGCTACTCCCCCACCCTTTTTAACCTCCCTGTCCCTCCTGAACAATGTATAGCCTGGTACATTGACTTCCCAGCCATAATTAGCAGAGTACCATGTCTCTGTTATTGCTGTAATGTCAAGGTCTGCATCTGCCAACAAGGTCTCCAGGTCTGGAACCTTATTTCCTAGGCTACGGGCATTGGTTAGCATGACCTTCCATGTTTTACAGTCTACCCTCCCTCTGCTCTTGTTCTCCCTCTCCAGCATTTTCCCTCCACCCTGGATTCCTTTCCTGTGTGCTCTTGCCCCTCCATATCACTCGTTATACATTCTTCACTTGCCTGCCCCTCCCTGCCTGCTTTTGCTGTTCCAGTAGTCAACTTATGTTCCTGCATCTTCCCATGAGAGGTGTTCCAAAGCCTCCTGACCCTCCTGGCCTTCCACCCCTTGGCCAGCTTAAATGCTCACAGCTGAAGCATTTAAACTTCCCACCAAGAACCAAGGTCCCCTTCTCAGACAGATGCACGCCATCCTCCTTATATAAGCCTGCAAGCTTGCATCTGGCCAGGTCAGGCCCCAGTCCCCTATGAGGCCGAAACCCTCCATTTCACACCAGTCCTTCAACCAGGAGTTGAAGGTGCGGATGTGGAGTGCCCTAGCTTCCCCTGTGCCCTGGATAGGTAGCACCTCTGAGAATGAGATGGAGCATGCTATCGGTTTCAGGTTTCCCCCCAACTTCCTGAAATCATCCTGGACTTTGGCTAACTCCACCCTTCTCCTGGCTTGGCCTGTAGTACTTTGGAGTTGCCTTGGAGCTCCACAGTGCACTGGTCAAGGAGGAGGGTACTCCTAAGTCCAGGTTCAAATGAGACACCCTGAAAGAGAAAGAGAAAGAAAGAAACTGATGGAGAGAGCGAGAGATCAGTCGATCTGTGCAAGGTGCCAGTGAGCAACCAGCAAAAAGATCTGTGAGAGAGGCATACCAAGACTTCAGAGCTAACCTCTGTGTGAACCCTTATCAAACAAAGCATGTAGTGGAGATCTGAATTAGTTGGAGAGGCTTGCATGGCTTTGTTGAGATAATGAGTACATGAAGAAGACCTTGATTCTGCAACTAAATTTAGCTAGATAGTTTAGGGTTACCTTATAGACCTTGGACTTTGGATATAACCACACCCAAACATTATTTTATTCTTTTAATTTCAAATTCTAGTTGGCCTGTGGATTACAAATACTGTACTGCACTTGAACTTATTTGCATTTCCTTCTCTAACTATCATGCGCAGTATGACTGTCAACAGCCCTACACTGTTCCAGTGGCTCGGTACCCACTGAAGAACAAGGGACTACTAGAGTTAAGGTGTAATTCTGGTAATAGTAATTTATTTAAATTTATTTATTTATTCAATCTAGGATTACAAATACCTTTGAGTGCCAGACAGCTCATTTACAAAGGTTTCACATCAATGGGGTGTTACAGATCCATAGTGGAAAACAGACTGGTTTCACAAACAATTAAGCAATTTCTATCACAAATACAGAATAAGAGAACAGCAAATAAATACACATTAGTTTAGCATGTGATTCAAGGCAGGGAGTGAAGAGGAGGGAATTAGAGGAGCCAGATCAAGGAAGGGGAAAGCAACCAGGCGGCATTGTCAAGTAGCAGCTAGAACAGTAAGGTACGCAAAGCAAGGAAGACAGTAGGGAGAGAAAAAGAGGGGGAGATGGGAGGGCAGGAAGGGAGAGGAGAGTGACAGGGCAAGACAAGTAGAGAGCACAGTGGAAGAATGATGGGAGGGGGGGTGAGGTACAAGGATGTTAAGTGGTGCAGTCACAGGAGTTTTCAGTTAGGATGTGCTGATGAAGTTTGAGTTTATATTCACCAAGACTAGTAAGGTTAGCCAAACCATTGTGGAAGCCATTTAACCAGTATGGCGCTTTGATACAAAAGGAGCATTGGTACTGGGCAGTCCAGCACATCGGGACTAGTAGGAGTGCGGAAGATGAGGTGCGTGTATGTTGGGTCTTTGGGGATTTGTGAAGTAAGCATCCTAATCCTGAAGCCATGAATCCAAGGAGAATCTTTTTGGCAAGTAAGCAGGTGTGGTATTTAATTCTCCCATGCAAGTTGAGCCACCCAGCCTGCATATAAACATCGCAGGTGTGGGTGAGGCATGGGGCACTAATTGGGAGTCTACAGGCCTTGTTTAATGCCACAGTGAGCCTTTTGAGTGCAGTGGTGGAAGCAATTCCATAAATGTCAAAGACATTTTTAATTAAGGTGAGCATCGAGCTATGGACAGCAAGATTTAAGGCTTCAGGTGTTAGAGACTTTCTCAGTCGATAGAGGAGCCCAATCCTGGTATTGATGGCTCTGGCAACATTTTTGATGTGCAGTAAATAGGTGAGGTGTCTATCAAGGGTAACCCCTAGGTACTTGAAGTGCTGTATAACGGGGTCACCTTGGGAATTTTGGATGGTAAGGGCATGCTATTCATGTCGACTGCAGGCTGAGAAGAACAACAGGACTTTTGTCTTCTTGTAGTTTAGTACTAGTTTATGGTTGCGGAACCAGCGCTCAACTTCCATAAAGCCCTTTTGAAGATAACTTTCAAGGAGGTAAGTGTCAGGGTGGCTTGCAAAAATGACAGCGTCATCTGCATAGAGCAGTGTTCACTGGTGGCAGGCAGTCAGTAGATTGTTAAGGAAGATGCTGAAAAGGAATGAACCCAGGATTGTGTCCTGGGGTACCCTGGACCGAACAGGCTTCTGGTCAGAGATAGCATTGGAAATCTTCACGCGTTGAGATCTGTCACCAAGATAGCTTCTAAACCAGGGCAGTGAATCAGGGGAGAGACCAGTTTGTGAGAGTTGTTTAAGGAGGAGTAGATGATTAACCATGTCGAAGGCCTTGGTTAAGTCTATAAAGACTGCACCCACAAGACTGCCTTGGTCAATAGATTGCTGGACTTAGCTGGTGAATTCTAAGAGTGTGGTGGTGGTGTTGTGCCCTTTCCAAAAGCCATGCTGTTGTTCACACGGTAGGGAGTATCTATCGAGGTAGTCCACAAGTTGGTTGGCAACAATACATTCAAGTATTTTAGAGAGGGGTGGGAGGATTGATATAGACCTATAGTTGCTGTGTAATGCACAGTCTCCATATTTGTGAACTGGGGTAACAATGGCTGTGTTCCATACCTGTGGGAATTGTGAGAGGGTTAGAGAGAGGTTAAGTAATTTAGTAATAGGTGGAAGTACTTCCCCCCATGGTGAGTGCGATTAGCTTGAGGTCTAAAGAGTCGCCACTGTGCCTGGACTTGCCCAGCACATTGTTTAGTAGTTTCCTGACCTGGGCCACTGAGACACATTTAAAGTAGTGGGGGGGTGATGATTTGTCTTGGTCTCAGGATGATGTGCTGCCATTAAAGTGGTATCGTCAAAGAAGTTTTGTTGTAGCACACTACTTAGGTCAGTGAAGGCATCATAAAAGGTATTCGCTATTGTGAGCAGGTCATGTATAGGGGTACCATCAAGGTTAAACATTGCCTGAGCCTTTTTGGGGTCTTTCCCTAGAACATCATTGATATTTACCCATAATTTCCTGCTGTCACCCCAGGTATTGGTAAGTTGTTCCTTGTGGTGAATGCTTCTTGCATTACGGATTTCCTGAGTGCAGGAGTTTCTTGCAGCTTTATAGGCTTGCCAGTCCTGTAGCTTGCCAGAGGATTTAGCACAGTACCAGTGGTGTTCCCTCCATTTCATGCTGTCTATCAGCACAGGAGTAATACAGGGATGAACAGTGCTGTGCACCTTAATTTTCTTGAGGGGTGCGTGAACATCACAGGCAGAATTGAACATAGTGATAAAATGTTGGAGTGATACATTAATGTCTGAAGAGGAGTCAAGTAGCGACCAGTCCTGACAGCGCAAGTGTTGTTTTAGGAGTTCCAGGTGGCCACGTCTTAGCACTCTGTTGTAGATAGTTAGAGGTGGTAAGGCATGGAATTTGTTGGTCCAATTGCGAGTAACAGAGGAATGGTCACGGAATGAGTCAGGGTGCACACTTACGTTGGCGATGTGGTCAGTGTGATTAGAGATTATCCAGTCAAGAGTGGTGCTTGTACCAGTCTTATAGTTAAAACTTAGTGGGAGAGCTGACCAGCTGAGTAAGGTGCAGAGCTGCCAGTGCATCCTTTTCGGGGCCACTGGAGGCAGACAGCCAGTTTATGTTGAAGTCACCAAGTAATATTGCCTCACCAATGTGATTTTGGGCTCTCAGGTAGTCCAGGACTTTATGAAGACCAGTGGTAGGGTTGGTGGGAGGTATGTAAACTGATAGGATTGTGAGAGTCTTGTGGTAGGCCCCCAGTAGCACATCAATCGCTAGTTCCTGGGTGGGCACCCAAGGTCAGCAACAGGCAAGACCAGTCCTTTTAGAGTGTCTTTTAGATAGATAGCACAACCACCACCACGCTTGGTCGATCTGTCCAATCTGAAGATAGTGTAGCCAGGTATGGCAACCGCTGCATCTGGTATTTTGGGAGATAGCCAAGATTCAATGACAGAGAGTATGTCGGGGTTGTTTAGCGAGACCCAGGCTTTATGGAGGTCAATTTTGCACAGGAGGCTGCAACTGTTAATAGAGGCCAGGTGAAGAGTTCCCTGTTTCCGGTAATTATCCTTTGTTATAAGGCACGCTGGTCCAGGGTTGGGGTGGATGTTACCTGATACCAGAAATAGCAGGAGAGTGAGCCTTAGGAGGTACTCTCTAATCAGTTTGGATGCTTGCTTAGTAGCCATTCTGAAGCTATGCAATGATTTCACATTCACTTTCATGCCCAGGAAGTGGAAGATAACAGGTTCTGAGGTGGTTATGATGTAGGTAGGTGGGTAATTAGAAACCCAATAATCATGTTGAGGACAGAAAAATAAGGGAGACCAGGGCCCATTTGAGATGGAAAAATAATCCCCAGAAGTCCAGCCTATAGCGTAGTGGAGGCTAATTCCAGCCACAAGGTTGCGGGATTGAGTCTAGTTAGGTATAGTGTTTCCAGAGTGACTGATCTAGAAAAAGAGGATAAGAATGTGGTGCAGTGCAGCAATGTTAGGCATGAACATAGTGTCAAGTAAGACTTAATTAAGGGAGAGGATAGAACAGCAGGGAATAACGTAGCATGGTGTAGTTAGTTAGACTAGACAGTCCTGAGATACAGTAGCACTAGACGTCAGTGCTGGCAAAGCCCCCTCCCTTGTAGACAATTTGTCGGCAGGCAGCCAACTAGGATGGAGTCTGAGTGGAAGGATGAGGGAATAAAGGATCGGAGAGAGCGGCCTGTGCAGGTATATATGAAGGGTGGGAGTGGGCAGTGTTCTAGCTCACAACAATTGCCAGAGGGGGACAACTGTTCTATCGTCTGAGCACTGCTTATTATTTTGCATATGTTTTCTTAACCCTTTCCTTCCCCAGATCATGTGTTCATGCCCCAATAGAGCCTTTTGTATTTAGTACTTTATTACTGAACTATTACCTTGACTACTGCTTAGAATTAATTGCATTATCGTTAATTAGGGATTTCACTGTGTGGGCACTGGGAAGGGTGTGATCACTTGGAGCCACAGTAGGATAGTGTTGTTTACCAGGGAGCAAGACTAGTCTTGTCACCTAGCCCACTTGAATTCCCTGGGTGGAGGCACCACACTTATTATTATAGTTCAACCTGGATTTAAGAAACCCAGTAAGAGTTTACCAGCCCAGACCCCACAACATTATTGAATCCATAAGCCGGGGTAGTGATGGGAAGGAGGCTGCACTTCTATAGGCATCCTTAGGGGTCACACTATTAGATGTTTGTTTTCATCTGTGCTGCATAAGATATTATTAGACCTCTAAGATAGGCTGTAACAGCTCCCAGGCTATGTTAGATGGTGTTTCAACTTGGGTATTTAAAGTCATGAATTCATTAATTTCCCTCGGGTTTTTACTAATTAATGTCTGATCCCTTAATAATGATGAACCAAGCCTCCAAACTGAATCTTATTTAGACAGACCTGCTGTATCCATGGAGAAATATACTGGAGCATGGTCTGAGATTTTTAATTTCACCATATCTTACATCCAAAATCTTCAACGAGATGTTGCCAGACACCAGACAAAAATCAATGCTAGTGTATGATTTATTTATATTAGAGTAGAAAGAAAATGTATGTAGGTTTGGAAAAGAGGTCAACCAGCTTTACATCAGGCATGATCTTGTTTAAAATTGTGACAGTTTTTTTTTTTCTCTTGGAGCCTATAGGTCTCTCTACAGCATATTACTCAGGGTTAAGTCAAAGTCCGTCCCCCACCCCCAATTAAATGTGGAACTGGAAACTGAGCTCATTTCTGGTTGAAATCTGTGAAGGATACACTGTCCTCATCAGAAGCACACACATATTTGCCAAAGTAAATGCCAGACATCTGCCTGCCAAACTTTATTAATGACATACCACCCCCTAGGGTCAGTTAGCTAGTTTTCTATCACACCCTGGAAGCTGTTTCTCAAGATGATAGTTACCCCTTGGAGTTTGTTGTATAAGGAAGTTGGATCCTCCTGCCCCTTAAACACATTAACAAATATTGATAATCTTTCTCTAAAAATGAGTTCCTTGTATGAGCAGACACTCAGTGTCAGGATATTTGTTGGTCCAGATAAGGGCCTACTAACTATTTGCTCCAGGAGCAAATTAGTGCCAGATGCAAACCAGTGATATATTGAAACTTGCTATGGTACTTTGGGAGTGCTAAAGGCATGTTCCAGTATACCAGCCAGGCACTAACCAGATTGTGACCCCTAACCCTGGCCCACTATTGACAACAGGAGCTATTTGGCCAATAGGCTGCGATGGGGATGGTGATCACAACTGCGCTGTTAGGGCCTGGCAATTACTCATCTGGAGAAAACTGCCATATTCACACCTTAAGGTGCTAATGACATCACTGCACGAGCAAGTTGCTATGGGGTCATTTGAATATCATTAGGGCCTCATTACAGGGCAGGTGCAAACAGAGTTTACAACCCCCTGCACCTGGCAGGGTTGCCTTTATCAGTGGTATAGTGCCCTCTCTTGTCCCCCCGAATACTTCTGCGAGTAGGTAAACATTATTTCCTGCTGTTTAGTGGTCCCCCCATCCCCAAACACCTTGGACTGTCTGTAGTTATTAATCCCTGGTGCCCAGTGGTCCCTCCCACTCCCAAACATCTACAACAGTATTTACTGAATTATCCATGGTGTCCAGTGGTTCTTCCTGCCACTGAACACCCCCAATGGTATTTATTTAATTAACCATGGTTTTCAGTGGTCCTTCTCAACCTTTGGGCATGAATCCTGCCATCAGACTCCAGTACTCCTCTGAGGTCTGACTCCCCCCCCTCTGCAACTGGTACACACCCTCCACTCACCTTCATGGCTGGCTGCCAGTTGACAGTTCCTGATCGTGCACCTACTGTAATCACAGTTTCACAGTTGATTACAGTAGGCACACAGTCGGTAACTGTCAGTCAGTGGCCAGCCATGGAGGTGAGCAGGGGGGTCTGAGCCAATTGCCTACTGTTAGACCTGGGAGGTGCCAGGTCAGGTTGGGGGATACAGACCCGAGGGGTGGGAAGGACCACAAGACACCAGGGTTAATTTAATAAATAATGTCAGGGGTGTTTTGGGGCAAGAGGGACCAATGGATACCAGAAATAATTCAATAAATACTGTTGGGGTAATTGGGGGTGGGAGGCATCACAGGACACCTGAGATTAGTAACTACTGACTGTCGAGGATTTTCAGGGGATGGTGGGGCTACGTTTATGGAAACAGCTCATAAGACTTGGTTTAGGGAGGCGGTAGTTAGCGCAGCATTGTCGGCTACTTACCATTTCTCCAAACATACCAACATGCTGGTGTGCCTGTATGCAAGGCATTGTCAGCTGCTTTGCATAGGTGAACTGGCATGTTTTAGGGTCAGTCGCAAATGTGTTAGGGACTCAACTAACCATGCCATCCAGTACAGCATTTTATGATCCCTCCCTGCTTTGGGCCCCACAATATGGTAATAGCGAGTCGCTAACCTAGATTGTGATCACTAAACACATTCAAATTTTTCAGCCTTTTGTTTAGCACTATGAATATTGCTTCTTATTTTAATCCTCTCTATCAACACTTTACAACATTTATATCAGTGTAGGTTTTTATCCTCTTACAGATCTTTTTCCATACAGTAGTTATCCAGAGCCTTAAAAATAAAACCATTATAGGGTAACCCCAGGCATACTTTTACTAGGGTTTACTAAAGTTAAATAAGCAGAACTAGACCATGAGGCGCATTGAGACTGCTTACCTACTCTCAGTGGATTTGACCAGAGTATGTTCTGATAAAAAGTGTATATCCAACCTAGCCTTAAAAGTTATTTTATTAGCAGTGTCAGTGTCATACTGGGGCAGATGGTTTCGCAGTCCTACCGCTTTTAGTGTAAAATAGTTTCTTTGTGTGTTAGTTTTTAAGATTTTTAATCTTAATTGCTTGGTATGGCCTCTGGTGACCTGCTTCCTATGCCTAAACTTAAAATCCATAGTTAATCTTGGGGCTTAATCTTATTTGAGCTAGCAAGAAATGACAGGGGAATATAAAAGAAGCCACTCCTAATGTGTCCCATTCATGTTTGTGTTCCAAAGCGTGACTGGAACAGAGCAGGAGTGGAACAGGATTAGCATTTTAGGCACAGGTGGGCATCCACTAGTGACAGCAGGCACACAGGGAACTCTGCCAGTCCACTGAAGTACGGTAAAGTACCTGTTTGCTTGATACTGCCTATGTAAGGAATTACTGAAAGATAATAAGGAGGATACAGCAGAGGAAAAACAGTTAATACAAGCTGATACTGCCTATTGTGTGAAAAGACAGGAATCATCCTATCTAGGATAGGCATATAGAGGGATGAAAACAAGTTAAAAGGAGCAAACTAAAAGCACCTATAGTGTGGGAATATATGCTATGCCCTATCTAGGGTAAGGGTAAAAAGATAATAAAAGAAGCAAAAAGGGAAAACGTAAACACCTTATCTAGGGTCAAGTAACAGGGGTTAAACAAAGTAAAAAAGGGCAAGATTAGAAACACTCTAACTAGGGTAAGGGTACAACATCTTCCAGTTAACATAGTGAGTGTAGGAAGAGGAATGCTGGGACTGGTGCAGTGCAGTGACTGTAGAGCAGCAGTTTTCAGAGAGGCCTTCTGGAGACTGAGGTGTGTTATCCTATCTTGAATGCACCTCTCTAGCCTGAGGGAGGATGTCGCTAGACTCCAGACTTAGTTGGCTAGGATTTGAGGGACCTCTTCCCCTACCAAACGTTCACTAAATCTACCACTTTTGCCCCGGAGGATGCCAAGTAGGAGGGTGGGCTGGACTGTGAGGGCTCTAGGAAGTTGGGGTGGTGGATAATGGACACATTTCTCAGTCAGTGCAAGTACAAAATCCATTTACCATGTTGGTGTGATGGGACTACTGGGAGAAAGCACCTCTGGTAGTAGCCAGGGAGGATGCAGGGGTTTCCTTAGAGGAGACCACAAGGTGGGGGGGAGAGGACCCCAGTAGAGGAGGAAGCAACTTCTGGCAGGGGATTAGATCATCAGGGAGTTAGATTTAGGAACAGGAAGGGAGGGAAAGAGGGAGGTGAGGTGCCTACCTGGCACCTAGGCTCATAGGGATGGAAAGAGGATCCTAAGGATTGCCAGGGCAGCAGAGTGAGGGGGGACCTGGATGCCATTGTCCACCTTGGTACAAATGATCTGGCTATGAGTGGGGCTGGGATTAAGCAGTTGTCCACCTGGGGACAAATGACATGGCTATGGATGGGGCTGGGATTCAGCAGGGGGATTTTAGGGAGCTGGGGCGGAGTCTTAGGCAGGTAGCATGCTCAGTTGCTTTTGTTATTAGTATGGGCAACATTGGGAGTGGGAAGAGGGGACCACTAGAACTCCAGGGCACGGGGAAAAATGTATGTGATATAATACAAACATATAAAATAAATATTATTTATTAGTATGGGAAATATTGGGATTGGGGAGGGGGGACCGCTAGACCACCAGGGTCTAGAGTGGCATATGGCTACCGGTGTGCCCTCTGTTTGGCACCTGGCCATGGCTGCCGCAAGCTGTGGGACTTGCTGCTGGGACCCTGCCAATAGAGAATCAGGCACAGGGTTCCTGGCACACAGAGATTTGGCGCAAGCTGCTGTCTGTCACAGCTTGTGCCGATCTCAGCCCCCTTTTGAAAATCGAGCCCAAGAAGTCTAGTAAATAAACTACTGGACATAGAGGCCATCATGGCAGAGGCAGACCTGGATATTGTGGCATTACTGAGTCACAGTTCACAGAAAACCATAATTAGGACATGGCCATACCAGGCTATACTCAGTTCAGGAGAGACAGGGTGGGAAGGAAAGGAGGAGGGTGTTGCTGAATGTAAGGGAGGCTATCAAAGTGATGGAGAAACAGGAAATCCAGGGGGAATAAAGGGGGAGGTACTGTGGGTCACCTTGGAGCTGGAAAATGGAGCCACTGATCACACTGGTGTGATCTACAGACTGCCAACATGGAGGGAGAATTTAGATAGGCACTGTTGAAAGTCACTGGCACAATGGCAGAGAAAGGGGAGATGCTGCTGCTGGTGGACTTTGGTCTGCCAGATATTGACTGGAGTCTGTAAGCCACAGCATCTGTTGGAAACAGGGATATCTTGGACTCCCTGCAGTGGATGTTTTTCAGGCAACTAGTCAGGAAACCCACTCATGCTGAGGCAATACTAGAGCTAGCGCTCACTAACAGGGACAGTATTGCAGACACCAAGGTTGGAGGCCACCTGGGAACCAGTGATCACCATACAATGTGGTTCAGCATCATGACAGCAGTGTAAGTGAACCATACAAGGATGAGGGTTCTGGACTTCAGCAGGGTATATTTTTTTTAAATGGATGAATGCCTCAGAGGTGACCTAGCAGGGGGGATGACTTCAGTGGGGGTGGAGAAACAGTGGGCTAAGCTAAGGAAAAGCAAGAAACCTCTGCACAAAGGAAGTGATCAAAAACAAGAGGAAAAAGAGACCACTATGGTTCCTGAAGAAAGTGGATGAAAAGGTAGCGGCAAAAGGATAGTTTTCAGCAGGTATAAAGAAACACAGAGGGAAGAGGACAGGGAGGTGTATCAGGAGAGGCAGAGGGAGGCAGCGAAAGCAATGAGAGTGTAAAGGTATAAACTTATAAAAAGGTAGTCCAAGGGGTAAGAGAAAGGGGACAAGACATTTTTAGGTACATAAGTAAAAAGGGAAAGACTAGTGGAGGGATCATAAGGTTAGACTGGGCAAGTGGGGACTATGCAGAGGAGAATCAGGAAAAAGCAGATATCCTGAACAAATACTTTTGTTCAGTCTTCATAGAGGAAGGGGGGAGGGAATGGCCCACATAAAAGCAGCATGGGCACTGGAGAGGGGAGGTAGACACACATCTTTTACAGAGGATAGAGTCCTGAAGAGACTCACAAATGTGAAAGCAGATAAAGTTTTGGGACACACAAGGTACACACAAGGGTGCTATCTCTTCTCATGCCTGTTCTGGTGAACTATTCATTCTGGGGGGTTTCAACATTAACTGGCTGTCTCACTCTCATTCAAATCTCTGCCAAAACATTAAGTCCCTACACCTAACACAGCTCATCTCTGTCCCTACACGCCATAACTCTTGATCCCCAAGTCATTCGCTACTGGACTGGGTACTCACTACTCACCCCCACCGTATCATTGATGCTGGTGTCCTCCCTCATGACCTCAGTGACCACCACATGCAGATGCCAAGAAAAACAAAGAACGAATCTGGGAATATGACTTTTGTAGCAAACTTTATTTCTATATTGAACTCAATAGATATCTTGAGGAACATGAATAACAAACCAAAACTCCTCATAAATTTACTTAAACATGAGCTAAAAATAAGATGCATGTGCAATGGTTAAAGAGCAAAATATCTCTAAATTTGAATTTAAACTGGGGATGAAATTAGGTGGATGTGAATGATCAGAATGTAAACCTTCTGTATATATAATGAATGACTATTGGCAGTCGTGTATGAAATGTTTGGGTCTGCTTTGAATGATGTATTATATGTGAAGTTTTTAAAGAAACTGACATTTTACAAATCAGAACCATCTTGTAAATAGGTCCTTGGACGTAATGATGTAAATATAAGATCTTATCCTGCATAAAAAGAAATAATTTTACTAAAACTACTTACATGGTTTACTGTGTGCATAAAATTCAATTCCAAAACCACTCCGAAATGTATTCAAATCAGGTCCTTCAGGTCAATTGACCTATCCTCATTGCATGCTGATCTGCTTTCCACAGACTGGTCCCCTATCTCCATGGCCAGTAACATCAATCAAGCCCTCCAATGTTTCCACACTAAATTCTTACAAATCTGGGATCATCATGCCCCCCTCCAGAAAACTAGGGTTAGAGGTTCTCACTTCCCCTGGATCTCAGCTGAACTTATGGCCTGCCTCTGTGCACGTGATCTGGCTTGGAAGTCCTACAAGTCCACTGGCATTCTGGCAAATCTTAACAAGTACTGTGCCTTGAGGAATACTTGTACTAGGGCTACTAGGCTAGTTATGGCTGAATTTTTTT
This sequence comes from Neoceratodus forsteri, assembly GCA_016271365.2. Taxonomy (NCBI): domain Eukaryota; kingdom Metazoa; phylum Chordata; order Ceratodontiformes; family Ceratodontidae; genus Neoceratodus; species Neoceratodus forsteri. Next base: position 1,130,056,847 of record CM057456.1, on the reverse strand, counting down.
CCTCATCTTTCCAGAAAAACTTAAATCACTCTCTAAGTTCTGGAAAGTTGTCCATGCCCTCTTCATCCCCTCTAGCCAGTCCCCCCATCCCAGTCCTCAAGATGGGTGACTCCACTACTGTATTTCCAACCCCCTTTCTGTCTTTCCTGCTTTCAACTCCTACTTCACCACCTGTGTTTCCTTTCTCCCATCTTCCCCATCTCCTCACCATCTCCTACATCCCCACTGATCCCCCCTACACTACCCTTCTCATTTTTGCCAGTTACCCAATCTTCTTCTCTACAAGCCCTCTTGGTGCTAAACCCGCAGAAGGGCAGGAGTCCTGATGGGCTTGGCCTCAAGCTCCTGCACCTCTCTGCACCTGCCATTGCCATTCCCATGTCCTCTTTTCTCAACTTTTCATTCTCCCTCACCTCAGTTCCCAGACTCCTGGAAGCATGCAACAGTCATCCCTCTCCCTAAAGGTGGTGACTCCTCCTTTCCTCACAACTTCTGCCCTATATCTCTTCTTCCTACCTTATCTAAACTACAAGAACACATTGTTCTTTCTCAACTCTTTCCCTACCTTGATTCCTCCTCTTTCTTTACAACCTTCTAGTCTGGCTTTTGTAAACTTTATTCCACCACCTCTTCTCTGCTCAGGCTCACTGACTCCATCCTTACTGGTATGGATCATGGCCACCTCATAGCTGCCATCTTTGTCTATTTAGTGGAAGCTTTTGACACTGTCTCCCACATTCTTCTCCTTCATAAACTCAAGACAGCAGGTCTTTCAGACTCAGCAACTAATTGGTTCCACTCCTATCTGGTAGGTAGGTCACAGTCTGTGACAACTGGAGATTCTTTGTCTGCCCCCCTTCCCTATCCATACTGGAGTACCCCAAGGCTCCGTCATTGGCCCGTTGCTTTTCTCCATATTCCTCAATGACCTTCTCTCAGCCTGTTCTTCTGTTTCTATTTATATGTATACAGATGACAAAGTCCTGTTTGCACCTGGGTCTTCTTCCTTCCAGTTGTCATCCAGACTTCAACTTGACTTTGACACTATCCAGAACTGGTTCGGCTCAAATCAATTAACACTAAATGCTAAAGAAAACTGTCTCCATGTGCTTCAGCACCAGTCAGAGGCTTTCTAGGCTTTCCTCCCTCCCCACCTTCCACACCATTGATGGGGGTACAATTATTGATGTACTCTTCTTTAAAAACCTTGGTGGTTGGCTTGATAGGTACCTTGGCTTCTCTCAGCACATGGAAGCTATTCATAAAAAACTCTGCTCAATGCTTGGTGCCTTTATAGGAACAGAAGCAGTATCCCTTCATCTGCTTGCCAGGAAATCATTTCAAAGATGATACTTCCCAGTTTTGATTATGGTGACATAGTTTATGGTACTGCACCCAAGTCCACTTTGGCCAGACTGGATCCCCTCTTCCACTACTTCTGCCGGTTTGCCTTATCCTGTCCTTCCCTAACTCACCACTGTTCTCTGTACTCTGATCTCTCCCTCCTCTCCTTAGTACCTTGCTGCCTAACCCACTTTGCCTCCTTCATCTCTTTTCTGTCTGTCCTCCTTCCCCCTTATATCAGTTCTCTTCTTTCCCCTATGCCTACTTCCTCTTACTCTCTCCATAACTCAAGCTATTACTCCCTAATGCTCACTTCTTGTAAATCCCTTGCAGGACAGAATGCTTTCTCTTGCCATTTAACTAATATCTGGAACTCTCTTCCCCTTACAATTCACTCTACTTCCTCCAAACACTCTCTTTCCATTTTACTCCAAGCCCATACATCTCCTACCTGCAATTGCCCTTCGTCTAATGTCTTGCAACCCATTCTCTTTCCCCAAGCTACTATAATACTACTACTAAATGTTTCAGCTTCTGCACTCTTCCTCTTCCCTTTTTTCTCTCCTTGCCCCTCTCCTTCCGCAACATTCCTCCCTTCAACCTTTTTCCTCCCTATCTCCCTCTTTGCCCCTTCACTACTACCACCAATCAATTCACACTCTTTTTCATCCTCTCCCTCCTCCCCGCTCCCTACCCCTCCTTTTCCTCTTCCTTTCCTATCTATCTTTCTTGTTTAGCAATTTGCCATTTACTTTACTGTATATATTGTGCATAGTTATGCCTTTTGCTTATCAGATTACTGTGCTTTGCTTATACTATGTGTTTATTCCCACCCTCATTCCCCCAGAACACATCTGGAAACTAGCTTTATGGTTCAGTATGTATTTCCTGTTAAATCTCTTTCAATAAATAAACACATAAATAAATAAGGGTACTGAGGGATCTCAGGAGGCACAGGTTCATAATGTCACAAGACATTATTCCGCATGCATATATCATGCTGCCAAAACAGCGCCAATATATGCCATGCTGCTAAACCTTGTTGTTGCAGATGGCTCAGCCCCACCCCCATTGTGGAGAACTGTTACCGAATCCCCCAACTAATATAACTAACTCCGATTTAACACAAATATCTCACAAAGTGCAAAAAAAAAGAAAATGTCCATGCGTCTGGGACCAGGAATCAAACCCAGTCCCAAATGCATTGCTTCATTTCCTTGCTGCCAGTGCCTCACTGCATCGAGCCACGGCAGCTGCTTGGTGAAACCATATCCCAGCAGTGGTCTTATCCTCTGCCTGGAACAGTGAGAGGGTGCAGTACCATGCCCAGACTTATTCACGGTATTGCACCCTCTTGCTCAGTTGTACTGCACTGTTGCAGTTAAGGGGTTTTGTCATACGCTATTAAGGCGTATGACATATTGACCCAGTAGGCACAGGGAGGTACTGGATGCACCTCTGGTGGTCCTTTTTAACAACTCACTAAAAATTAGCAGTGGTTCCAGAGGACTGGAGGAGGGAAGATGTACTCTTGTTTCACAAAAGTGGTAGCAAGTAGGAGGCTGGCAACTATAGGCCAGTCATCCTGACATCAGTGGAGGAGAAGCTAATGGAGTCACTTCTAAAGGACAGAATTGTAAAGTATCTTGAATCCAGCAGGTTACAACACCCAAGGCAACATGGCTTTGGGGTGGGTAATGTCAGACAATTTTGATAGATTTCTTTGTCTGGGTGATCAGGGAAATAGATCAGTGTGGGGTGGTGGATGTGGCCTACTTAGATTTCAGTAAGGCTTTCAACACCATTTGACATAGCAGGCTTATAAGGCATGCTGGCAGCTTTGGGGTGAGTCCAAAGGTGGTAAACTGGGTAACAATTTGGTTAAGAGATAGGTGACAGAGGATGGCAGTAAGCAGAGTTCACTTCAGGGAAGAGAAGGTGACCGGTAGAGTGTCACAGGGCTCATTACCTGGACCAGTCCTCTTTAAAGTCTGTATAAGTGACATTACAGATGAGCTGGAAGGGGAGGTCGGCTTTTATAGGGAGGACACCAAAATCTGCAATAGGATGTAGGCTCTAGAAGGAGTGGAAAAAATGTGCAGAGACCTGAGAAAACTTGAGGCGTGGTCAAGGGCATGGCAGCTGGGTTTTAATGCTAAAAAGTTCAAAATCATCTACTCAGGGCACAGTACAATATGGGGGAAGAGATAGTGATGATCACCAAATGAAAAGAGACCTGGGGATAATCATATCTGATGATCTCAAGGCGGCAAGACAATGTGACAAGGCAGTAGGTAGTCCTATGGGATGCTGGGTTGCATAAGGAGGGGTATCACCAGCAGAAGGATAGAGGTAGTGTTGCCACTCTATAGATCACTGGTGAGACCCCACCTGGAGTACTGTGTCCAGTTCTGGAGACCATATCTAATGAAGGACATAGACAGAGTGGTGGCAATCTAGACAAGGGCAATTAAAATGGTACAGGGTCTGCATCAGAAGCCCTATGAGGAGAGACTGAAGGACCTCAGTATGTACAACTTGGAAGAGAAAAGAGCAAGGGGGATACAAGAGACACCTATAAAAACCACATAGGGTAAAGAATGTACACAAGTGGAGTATGTTTCAGAGGAAAACATATATGAGAACAACAGAACATGCAATGACGCTGGAATGGCTTAAATTAAAAAAAAGATGTGAATAAGTACTTTTTTCATTTATTTAAACAGTTGCAATAACACAGGATGAGTTCTATGAGGAGCAAGTCTCATTTACAGAATGTCCCAAGTTGAATTTAAGACAAAGTACAACAAACAGTAAAAACAATCAGCTAACAAACATACACAAATCAATGAATAAAACAATTACAGATTGCTCCTGAAGCAACATTTTTTAAGCCTTACTTAAAAGTGGCAAGAGCAGGCAAATTCCTTAGATAAGGAGACACATTCTTCCAAGAAAAAGGGGCCCCATAAGAGAAACATTCTTTGCCAAAATGTGTATAAAATTTGGGTAGCAAAAGGTCACTTTGTGGCACATCTCTGAAACCATATTTGTGGACAGGAATTATTAATCTTTCAGATAGGTAAATAGGGGTCTGGTCATTGGCCAGTCTATAGATGAGAGACAACCAATGAAGCTTGCACCTGGTGGAGGGAGATAACCAATTTAGCTGATGTAGTAAAGAGCAATGGTGCTCATCCCACTTTGACTTTAATATAAAACAAAGTAAATGAAAATAAAAACAGTTTAAAGAAAGGTGCAAATCGAAAGCATGGCAATAAGTACTGTTGTCATAGTCAAGGATGGGGAGAATTACTTTCCAAGTAACTCTGTACATATGGGGTGCGAGATCTCATTTGCATGGGGGTCCTGGACAGATCTCTGTACATTAGGCTAATGTTGTAGTGATTTGTGGAAATGTAGGTATGTTAGACCTCTGGTCTTACTCACATACTTTATATGTACCTCTAGTTACCTTACCTGGGAGGGTGGCAGGTTTATTTCATTGTAGTTGCATCCAGAATCCTTGAAAATGTGTGTGTGTGTGTTTTGTGTGAGCATCTCCTTAAAGCTAGTTATCCCCCTTCCCCCCACACACATTATGGGGATGTGGGGTGGGGTAGGGTTTATTGTTTGTGTGAAGAGGAGTAGGAGAGAAATTACATTTTTATCTTTTTCAGATTCCTTAGACACTTCTGTTACATCAAGTTGTTACATGCTCAGTGTATACTGACATCAGTTCATATCAGGCTACATGGACTTAATTCCTTGGTGGTCCACGACTAGAGTTTTTTATTTGACACTAATACTGTCAATTTATATTTAAATTATCATTTATAAAGTCCTGTCACTAAACTAGAGGTTTTTTGAAATTTATGGGGCATGATATCTAGCTGCAGACTACAGCAGGGTGACAGGTCCAGCTAAGTTTTACACATCATAGAGTGTGCACTGATGTTTTTAAGAAAACTTTACTGGTAATTTCTTATCTATAATGTATACATTGAAACTTCTTGGGAGTCCTAAGACAGTCTTAGTATGTCTTTAATCTAGGTGGAGGCTGCTTTTCAGTAACGACATTCTTATACAAACTGTGACACCCATAGCTTGATTTAGGAGTCATCTGCTCCAGCAGTGTTATTGTATGTCAATTAAATTTATATGCAGTAGGATTCTTTGTATGTCTGTTCCACCAAGCACCTTTGACTCTGGTACCCTACTGGCTGAAGGTATTATGGTGCTGTTAAACTTCTCTGACATCATTTTCTGTATTTTTCAAATGAGTATTTTAAACCAATGAGGATTTTTTCTGTTTTTTTTCTGCATGATCTAGCTGTTAAAAGTATTATTTTTTTCTAAACAACTGCCATTAGGCTTCTGACAAAGGACTGGTTGGTCCGAAAGCTAGAGCACTTTGTTCTTGTTGTTACATCTATGTTGGTCCACTCAAAGGTATCAAATGATTTGCTTCTGGATCAGTTCTTGCAAGGACCAATACGACAACTACTAAATCTAGTTTCCAAGTACAGTAATTTGTTTGCAATCCAGGTTTGACAAGCAGTGACTAATGCGTTTTAAGCATCTCAGGCATTGACAAACTTTGGAAACAGTTTTATCAACATGTGGCATAAAGGTTACAGAAAATCAAAAATGAGACCAAGGTACTTAAATTCATTAACAAGTTCCAGAGGATGATTTTTCAAAATGATTAAAAAGGAAGAGTCCAGTGAAGATAATGAGTGCTGGGACACAAACAGCATTGTTGAGTCTTCTTACCATTTAAAAGTAATAAATTATCTGAGAACCATTGTATCACTTTATCAAAGTCACCCTGAAGAGTCTTGGCAAGAGAAAAATGAGAGTCATGGGTAAAGAAAAGCACTGTGGCATCAGCATAAAGTCTAACAGAGCAGGAATCAGAGGTAGTGGATCAACAAACAGGTGAAGTAAAACAGGACTAAGTATAGACCCCTGTGCAACCCCTGAGGAAACAGGAAGATGAGATGAAAGACAGCAGTTCCAAGAAACAGATTGCATTCTGACATGTAAGTAAAATGAAGACCAGTTGGTGATATTTGAGAAAAGAGTGACTGATCACATTAAAGGCTTTTGAGAGATCAATGAACAGAGATCCCACATGACACCCCTTGTCCAGAGCCCCTGAAACAGGATCATGAAAGTCAATTAGTGCAGTTTGACTAGAAAGTCTGGGCCTGAAACCTGACCAAAAACTGAAAAGGACCTTATAGCTTGATAAATAATCATTCATCTGAGATAAAACATGTTTTCCATAATTTTAGAAACTATGGGAAGCAGAGAAATTGGATGATAGTTATCTACCCAAGTTTTGTCCCTATCCCAACCCCTCTCCCCTTTGTGGAGTGGGATAACTAAGGAGTGTTTCCAGGCTATGGGAAAAGTTTACATTGTAAGTGAATGTATGTATACATTTATTGTTCAATCAATAAAAATGATCCTTACAATGTATAAAATGTTCACACAAGTTAAAATGATATACAAAACACAAGAGGAATTAAAAAGAGCCTTAGGTCATGTAACAAAAGAAAATCAGGATTTCTGTACCAGTCTTGTCATAACTGCCTGTATGGTGACCAAGAATTTAGTCACTCTCTGAATAATAGTCATCTTCAGCAGTACATAAGATGCTAAGGATAGTGTTATCATCAGATTATTGTAAGGATTCAATTATGGGGTAAATCCACCTTTTTCTCACTCTTTTGGTACCAAATACAGTACAAAATTACATTTGATAAGTCTTCTGTATCCCTTTTATTACAATGACAACAAAAATAATGTGGAGACCAAACCTAGTAGAAAGAATATTTGATTCAGATAATTCCATTTTGTATCTAGCTAAACTCCTTTGGCTGATTTGGTCCTACAGAATATCTCCATAGTATCTGAACATATCTCTGCAATCGTTTGACCTATACCACTTTGCATATCTGGAGGATTGAATAAGAACCAAATCCTTAGCTTTTAAATAAGCTATAATTTTCTTTTTGATAAAGGGATTATATTGGCCACTAATAGTGATATTTCTGCTGATATATCTAGGAAGGTCCTCTAGTCCATGTTTCTTTAGTAATTTTTTACGATGACATAACCATGAGGACTGATTACAGCTCATATGTTCCCATAACATCTTTTCTACCAGACACTGCTTTACTAGTCTATATTGTGATAATTTATCTATTCTGATACAATAATTAATGATCATTGAGTCTGCTAGGGTTTGTAAGCTATTAAGTCCTAATTCAAACAACATGAAGTCTTGCTATATTATGACAATTGCAGTATGACCGCAGGTTAGAACTGCTCAGGAGGTGAAATAGTTAACTTTCCATGCAGGCATAGAACTTAGAGCGCGAGGTCGGTTGAAAACTTTGTCTGTTGTGCTTCAAAGGTAAACTGTCAGATTCTTTACTCTGCCTCACTGAACAGTCGCTCCGGAGATTTCTCCTTCTGCTCGGTTCATTTTGTCGGTTTAAAAGTATTATTTTTCGGTTTTTAGCCGAAATTAAACCGCAACTGGTAGGTTCAAGCTCTGTCTGTGGTAATGTAAGTAATAGATAGGTTTTACATTAGTTTTTCTGTGTGGAACTTGTAATTTGTTATTGGTTCGGATTGAACCGATCAGGTTGTTTTAAAATCTACTAGCCCTTTTTTAGAGTGCAGTTCCCGGTTCTTATCGGTTCTAAAAAAAACGGATTTCATTACGGTTTTTTCCACGACCCGTGACACGGTTGGGAACCGCTAAGGGTGTCTTGCTTGGTGGATTGCCTTAAACGGGCAAGTTGGTTAGGCTGGCATTATGTCTGAGAAACCCAAAAGAAAACGGACCCACTGGTTTCAACACTGTAGTGTTTGTGGGAAGCTTTTGCTAAGGCTGACCCACACACCACATGTGTCTATTATCTGGGGTTTGACCACCTCAATTCAGACTTCCAGATTTGTCACAATTTCCCTGCTGCCACCATAGATAAGAGAGTTGGTAGGCTCAGGGAAAGGGAGGCCAAAAAGTCCGCTGACCCGGATGGCCAGCCCAGTTTGGTACCAACCGAACCGGAGGGAGTGCCCTCTGACCAGGGCGATACTTCCTCGTGCAAACAAAGAGCCGGTTCTGAGGAGCCAGTTCCATCAAAAAGGGCTAGAAAGTCAGCTAGTTTAGAGCCAAAAGTTCTCTCCCCAACTGCTGAGGAAATAGCTAAAGCAATTAAAATTGTCAGTCTCTCTCTCGGTTCCGACCGAACCGACACCTTCCAGTGGCGTTCGGTTCGGCAGTTCCCGATTCAGGATTATGATTTTGAGGATTTTTATGAACGGGGAGGGGAGGAATATGAGGAGAGTGAATATGGTTTTGAAGATCTGGATGTGCCCATTGATCCAGACATCTCTCAGATAGACTCCTAGGGTTTCTCCTCCAAGACTTTCTGAGTCCCTTCTCATTTCATGTTTTATAAAAGTTGCTGAAACTCTCCAGCTCCCTGTTGAGGAAGCCGTTGATGACCAGGAGGAGCCAGACTATGTAGAAATGATGGATATTCCAGAGTCTAGGGAGACTGTCTATTCCTTTGCATAAATCTTTTGGAAACAGACAGTAAAAGTTTTAAAACTCCCACACTATACCTCCTGTGGATAAAAGGATGGACAAGAGGTATACCTTATCAGGCTCCGACACTGATTTCCTCACTCAGCAATGCAGCCATGTGGGGAGTAGTGCAGGCTGCAGCCTGTGACAAGGCTAATATTCCCTAGCTTCACCCCCTGAGAAGGACTCCAGGAAGATTGATGCTATGGCAAAGAAACAGTACATGGCAGCATCTTTGGGGCTCAGACAAGCAAATTATATGGCTTATGCTGCTAGGTACCAGAAATCCAGATGGGATACTGTGCTGGCCCTAGCAAAACAAGTCCCTGACCAGCTTGCCAGGGAGCTGGAGCAGGTGGCTATGGATGGCATTGAGGCATCCACGGTGCAATTTCATGCTGCAGTGGACTCTAATGATGTTTCATCAAGAGTCATGGCTACATCTGTGGCACTTCGCAGGATGGCTTGGCTCAGATGTACTACCCTGTCTCAGGACACCCAGTCCAAGGCCATGGATTTTCCTGTTGTAGGAAATTCTCTGTTTGGGGAGCAAACAGAGAATTACATGAAAAATGGATGAATATGGGACCACCTATAGGAGTGCACAGGCCAAGGAAAGGCAGGCCACTCCTCAAAGCAGCTTCCTAGAGGCAGGGGCAGGCCTTTTCATAGGCCTTTTAGCAAGCCAAGCTTCCTCCTCCTCCGCCTATGCTCAGAGGGGGTTCTTTAGAGGAAGGGCAGACAGGGTACAAGCAGGTCTGCTTCCACCCTCAGCCCAAAGCCCCTGCCAAACAGGCACCCTGATGGGATTGCCAGGGCCGATTCTCCCTCTACCTGTAGGGGCAGGCTGGCTTACTTTGTCCAAGACTGGAAGTCTTTAACATCAGACAAGTGGGTCCTGGAGTAGTAAGCCAGGGACTGGTTCTCAGTTTCAAAATTTCCAAAGCTGAGAACCAGATCTTTCCACCTGCAACTCCATCAGAGGCTCTTGCCTTAGAGGCAGAGGTCTCTACCCTCCTGGCTCTCAGAGCTGTGAAAGGTTCCTCCCTACACCAGGGCAAAGGTTTGTACTCCAGGTACTTCCTTACCCCAAAAAGACAGGAGAATGGCGGCCCATCCTGGATCTCGGATATTTAAACAAGCACCTTTTAAAGCCAAAGTTCAAAATGGTGACTCTGGGAATTATCCTACCCTCTCTAAGGCCAGGGGACTGGCTAGCTTCCCTGGACCTCAAGGATGCCTACTTCCATATTCCCATCAGAGGCTCCCATCGAAAGTACCTCAGGTTCGAGCTGCCCTCAGGCCACTACCAGTTCACAGCAATGCCCTTCGGCCTCACTTCTGCCCCAAGGGTATTTACCAAATGTCTGGCAGTAGCAGTTGCCTACCTAAGAAGGCAAAAGATTGCCATCTTTCCTTACCTGGACGATTGGCTCATAGTAGGCCAGTCCCAGACCAGGTCAAATTACATCTCCAGATAACGCAGCAACTGCACCTCTCTAGGTTTCCTTCTGAATCTCTCAAAGTCAGTTCTAGAGCCTGTCCAGCTTCTTACCTTCATAGGCGCAGAGCTGAACACACAGGAAGCCAGGGCTTTCCTTCCCCTAGACAGGGCAAAGACCCTGGTCTCCCTGGCCTCCTCGTTTACCCTGCAGGTCTCCAGGCCAGCAAGGCATTTTCTGCAGCTCCTAGGGCACATGGCTGCTTCCACAGCGGTTGTGCAGGGAGCAAGATTTCAGATGAGGGACATCCAGTTCCATTTGAGAGCCTTTTGGTCTCAAAGAAAGGATCCTCTTACCAAGTTGATCCCAGTAACTCGAACCCTGATCCAAGCCCTACAGTGGTGGCAAGATCAGACCAACCTGAGACAAGGGGTTCCTTTTGTCACTCAGTCTCATTCTCTAATCCTTACTACAGATGCGTCCCTCTTGGGCTGGGGAACTCACATGGGCGATCTCACCACCCAGGGTCTGTGGTCTCCCCAGGAATCCCTGCTCCACATCAACCTGTTGGAGCTCAGAGCAGTTTTTCTAGCACTTCAAGTTTTTTCCAAATCTGTTCAGAACAAGAGTATTCAGGTCAGAACAGACAACACCACTACAATGTGGTACAGCAACAAGCAAGGGGCACTCGGTCTACAGCCTTGTGCACAGAGCGATGAGTTGTGGTCTCTGAGCTACTCCTGAACACCTCTCTTCTGCAGTTCACCTCCCAGGCAAGGACAATGTCCTGGCAGATGCTCTCAGCAGGATTTCCCAGGGCCACCACAATGGTCACTGGATCCCTGGTCTTGGGAGTAGTATTTGCCAGATGGGGCACATGAGATAGATCTTTTTGCAGCCCCAGACAATCACCAACTTCCTCTTTTTTGCTGCAGGCCCCCAGTGTTGGGCTCTCTCCCGCTGGATGCCTTAGCCCTCAATTGGGAGGGGAAGTTTCTCTATGCCTTTCCTCCCTTTCCTCTCCTGTTCAAAGTGCTAGTCAAAATCAGATCCCAATCCTGCAAAGTAATTCTGATAGCTCCGGATTGGGCCAGGCAGCCCTGGTATCCACTCCTGCTGTCCTTAGCAGTCCATCCTCCCCTGTGCCTTCCCAAGAATCACAATCTGCTAACCTGTGCCCAGGGAAGGGTCTGTGCAGATCTCATCTCTCAGTCTCAAGGCTTGGTTCTTGAAGAGTTAGAGTTGCTCATTTACGTTTCTCAAGGTGTAATGGTTATATTGAAGGCCTCAAGGAAGCCTTCCACCAGAGACTACCTACAATTCCAAATGGAAAAGGTTTTCCATATGGTGCTCGGAAAAGCATATTTCCCCAGTCTCTGCTGATCTACCCACAGTCCTGGATTATGTGGTCCACCTGAATTCTTTGGGGCTGAGACCAGCTACCCTCAAGGTGCACTTGGCAGCTGTGTCTGCTTTTATTTCAGCAGGTAAATCCTCTTCTCTTTCAGCTCATCCCGTATTTTCCAAGTTTTTTAAGTGGTTGTTGCACACCAACCCTCCATTCAGAGATCCTGCCCCTGCCTGGGATCTTAATGTTTGCATTGCTCAGCTTATGCAACCCCCTTTCGAGCCCTTGTCTTCAGCTGAGCTCAAGTACTTGACTTGGAAAACTGTGTTTCTGGTAGCCATCACCTCTGCCAGATGCATAAGTGAATTACAAGCGTTGTCAGTGGAGCAGGAGTTTGATCTCTTTCACAGAGATAAGGTGGTCCTTCGGACTAACAGAAAGTTCCTGCCTAAGGTGGTTTCAGATTTCCACCTTAATCAATCTATTTCTCTTCAGTGTACTTTCTGGCCACTCCTCCCCTGGGGAGAGGCTGCACAGCCTAGATGTGAAGAGACCCTTATTTACTACATAGAGCATACCAAGGGTCATAGGTTTGACTCCTCAACTGTTCCTTACCTATGGCGAGTTGGGAAGGAAAGCCAGCCACTAAAGATCCATTGCCAGGTGGATTGTCTCTTGTATCAATTCTGCTACTGAGAAGTTTGGTAAAGTTCCTCCCTCAGGCCTGAGGGCTCACTCTACCAGAGGTACAGCTGCTTCTCTGGCTGCTTCCAGAGACATCCCTATTCTAGAAATATGTCAAGCAGCTACCTGGAAAACAGTTCACACTTTTACCAAGCATTACTCCTTGGACATCCAGGCTAGGAGTGATGCTCAGTTTGGCACAGCCGTGCTTCAGAGCCTATTTCCTAAGTAGGTTCCGTCCCTCCTCCGTGGGGGTACTGCTGTGTAGTCTGCAATTGTCATAATATAGCAAGACTTCATGTTGTTTGAAGAAAAAATTACTCACCTTAGTAATGTTGTTTCTTCTAATGGAGTCTTGCTATATTATGACCTCCTTCCCTGCCTGCCCCTCTCAGAACCTCTGTTTTGGGATGTGGGTGGGCAGTACAGGGTTGGCACTTTTTTGATGCCCACCTTGTTGTTTCACCTACCTTTTTGGGTGAATTGGTGTTGTGTTTTTGCATTTTTTGGGTCTCCTGACTTGAGTCTTTGTTTTAGACCAAAAAATGAGTGTTTATGTTAGTAGCCAGGTGGCTAGTGTAGGTTTACAGCTTTCACACAGAACCTTAGTGAGTTTTAGCTCGTAAAGATCTGACAGTTTACCTTTGAAGCACAACAGACAGAGTTTTCAACCGAGCTCGCGCTCTAAGTTCCATGCCTGCATGGAAAGTTAACTATTTCACCTCCGGAGCAGTTCTAACCTGTGGTCATACTGCAATTGTCATAATAGAGCAAGACTCCATTAGAAGAAACAACATTACTAAGGTGAGTAATTTTTTCTTCTTTCCTTTATCAGTAACTGTAGGAGAAACATAGAAGGATAACATAGAAAGATAGAATTTATCAGCAGAAAAGGACCGGTGGGTCTACCCAGTCTGCCCAGATGGTCCCTGCCTAGTCTGTCTCTACAGATCCTAAGTGGTCTGTGGCAACCCTCCCTCCTCCCTGCCTGTTTATGAATATTCCCCTATGTCTATCCCATACATGCTGACTGTTTTTGCCTCTCCCATTTCTGCTGGCAGTCTATTCCAGGCATCTACTGCTCTTTCAGTGAAGAAGTGCTTCCTCACATCCCTCTTGAATCCCCCCCAGCTTCATCACTTGCCTCTGGTCCTGATGCTCTTTCCCATTTGAAAGACACACCCCTCCTGCACCCTATTCACCCCTCTGAGGTACTTGTAGAGTACATGTGCACAGGGTCTTGATCTTGGGGCCTTACATTACGATCTGAATCAGAGTCTTACATCCCTTACCCACTCTTACCCCCATTGATGTTAGCAGGTGTCCTTTTAAAAAATGGCTTAACTAACAAAAATAAAAGAGTCTGTGGCTAACAAAAGAATCCGGGGTTTACCAATATGACTATTAATTTTTTATCATTTAGAATCAACACTGGTTGGGGGTCCCAGAAAGCTAACATCTTAGTTGCTGCTATAATCACATTGCTATCTCCATCCCCGTCAGCATAATGTCCCCCTACTTTAATGTGTCTGCCGATAGGGATGCCCGATCCCCCTCGGCATCATGCCCCCCCCCAAAACACACACACATTTTCTTTGCCAACAGGGTGCCCAATCCCCATCGGCTCCATTACCCCCTAAAACACCCCGGTGGCATACTGGGAGCCCACCCCGTGTGCCCAAAGCAAACCTGAAAAAAAAAACTTCCCTTAAATTGTTTTTTTTTTAAATCACCTGTAAACAAGAAAACAGTCCCTCGCTGTCTGCTGTAACTCCTCCCCCAACCTGCACCCACTCTCTACACACACCCTCACCCCATACTTACCTCCAGAGCCTGGCACAATGATCTTAAGTGGAGCGGGAACACATCTGCTGTCTTTAAAGCCGACTGCAAACTGAAGAAATGCCAGTAAGCTGTATAATGGCATCAAGGGGTGGGTTGCAACTTAGGTGGATATCTCAGCCACTTTTTGCAACTTTTGTCTCCATATGTGCAACATGGTGTTCTTGGGACCCCATCTCATGAACTCAGTCACTGTCATGTCGTTATTCGGTCCCGAAAGGTGATTTTGTGGTCACTGTGTGGAATCACCTTTCAGTACATGTTAATGAAACAACAGTGTTACTGTTCATGAGTGGGGGTTACAAAAAAGCATATGTTACAAATTCGGTGAAAAAATTCCAAGAAATGACTGTGTTATGAACGTGTGTTGTACAGTTTCCACACATACTCATAACATCAAGACTTTTTAATACTTTCACTCCAGATTTTCATCACAGGCATTTTTTCACACCTCCTTATGAACAGGACAGCTGTCATTTTCACATCCTGCCCGAACACTGTTTTCACACATCTGGCACAGAATGGTGCAGTCACTGTAGCAAATAAACATTCAAGACAGATTAACAAAATCACACTGTCACTGTTCATGAGCACAGGTACCAAGTGCTTTCGTGAGATGGGGATCAAAAAAAGGCCTTGTTGAAAACTTGTACTGCAAATACCAACAAATGCCTGGGGCATTACGGTTTCTAACCATAACATCTCACCCTGTACAGACTGACAGGTGTCAGGTGTGTGCCGTTGGATTGTGGGCTGTAATGCTCATGCTATTTCACCCCCATCCTGCAGCCACTGACAGGCATTGAGGTTTGCCTTGGACTCTTCAGCCCCAGAGTTCACCACATTCTCCTATACTGCACCCATTGCAGCGTATGTCCTTATGGAATGGGTAACTGTAAAGTCAAACAACCCAAGGCATACCTCAACACTTGTCGGTGTCTGCAGAATAGGGTGAGGTGAAATGGCTTGAGCATTATGCACGATGACCCAAAGGCATACCCCAATGCCTGTCCATCTCTGCAGGGTGGTGGTGGGGCTCGTGTGAAGTTCAATACTTCACTGCCATTCCTATTCTGCATCTGTCTAACTCCTGCACTTCCAATGCTAATACCAGCAAGCAAACATTCGGCATTGACAAATGCTTGTTTAATTTTGAGTTATTATTCACTTTGTTCCTTTTCTTTCTACAATGCTTCTTACTTACTTTTTCCCTGTTCTTTTTGGGTGGGATCTTGGGAATTATTACTGGACTAAAGTCCAGTCTCCTATGAGGGGACTGAGAAATCTTCTGATCCCAAGAAACTGAGTCAGAAACTTTTGGAGGTTCTATTTCATCCAGTCTGGCTAGAATTGTATCCAATTTTGCAGCACTAATAGAAGTATCATATCTTGCTGACTCAATTTCATTTTTTAAAACTACCAATTGTTCCATAAGTAGTATGTTTGCTGTAACTGGATTCTTTAATGACTGAATTAAGCCATCACTTAAACATGTGGGGGCCATTAAACTCACCCCACCTGGTGTGTTAGCTTCTATTTTTAAATCACTTGCACTGTCTAGAATACTTACAGTTTCCCTACAAAACTCCTAAGATGTAAATTCATGTCCTTTCTCCATTGATTTAATGCCCTCAATGGTCATTATCAACTTATTTGTAACATCTTGCAACTCCTCCCTAGGGATAACTATATTGCTTGTTTGGACGCTAATTAATTCAGATTCATCAAGTACTGTGTGAGTAGTAAATTCAGGGTTCTCCCTTAAATCCCCACAATTCTTTTTTGCATTATTAATTGGTAGCATCTTAAAACTTTCCCATAATAGTTCCAAGGACTCAGTCTCCTCGTTCTCCTCCATAAACTCCTCAGTTCCTTTTAACAATAGAGGAGTACTAGTCAATTGTTGCTCATTATTAGTCATGGAATTTCTGATCTCATTGGCATTGTCCTTGACAAGGTCTAACTGGGGGAGAGATCTTGACATTTTCAACCTAGGCAGTGTAACTCCAACAGAGTCTTATGGTTCCACTAGTTTTAAATGTTCAGTAATTTTCGTTTGCTTATCACTGTTATCTGTATCAACTAAAATTGCCTTCTTTCCTTTTTTATTTATAGCTCTCCCTCTTCTCTTGTGTTTCTTGGTTGCTGAAGTGAGATTGGACTCAAGTTGGGGAGATTCCCCTAATACTTCCCTTTGCAGCCTGGTTTGAACCATCTTAACTATTATGGCAAAGACTACTTTAATACAACTCTAAGGATTCTGGATTAATATATCAATAAAATGACCTGAACTCATCAAGAGAATCAAGGACAGCACACTAATTACACCAATAACAACTAACTAGAATTAGCAGTAGTTAATTGTTTCTTAATTATTTCTTAAATACTGTTATACTAGCCCCCAAAACTGATACATACAAAAATGCTGTTAAAAAGTCCAGAAAAGAGTCCTCTAGTACTGTTCTGTGCAAAACTGAAACATCCCACTAGATATCCTTCAGAGAATGGCAGTTATTTGAGGTTTCTTCAGAGATAAAATATAAAAGCAATGAGATTAGAATTTATCAGTCCCAATCCAGACTCAATCTGAAAGAAGCAAGATTCAACAAGCATTTGTCAATGCCGAATGTTGCTTGCTTCTATGTGCTGTTTAGGTATTTGGAAGTCATTGGAGTGCAAATATTGAAAATTTGCGAACTTACAAGCGTACGTAGGAACTGCAACGCATGCTCGTAAAACAGTCATTGTTAGGAAATTTTTCACGAATTGTTCAACATAGCCATTTAAGACCTCTGGTCATGAACAGTGTCAGTGTGATTTTGTTAATGTGTCCCATACATTGAGTTTGCACACTGACCGCGCCATGTGCGCTTGCATGGGCGGAAACACATTTGGGCAGGATGTGAAAAATGACAGCTGTACTGCTCATAAGGAGGTGTGTAAAATGGCAATGTTGAAAATCTGGAGTGGAAATATTGAAAATTCGCAAACCTACGACGTGCAGCGTGGGAACTGTGCAACCACACTCATAAAACAGTCATTTTTAGAATTCTTTCATCAAATTTCAACATTGCCATTTTAAGACCTCTGCTCATGAACAGTGTCACTGTGATTTTCTTAATTTGTCCCGTACATTGATTTCGCACATCGACTGCGCCATTCTGCGCTACAAGGGTGGAAACACATTTTGGGTGAGATGTGAAAAATGACAGCTGTACTACTCATAAGAAGGTGTGGTAAAATGGCAATGTTGAAAATCTGGAGTGAAAATATTGAAATTTCGCGAACTTACGAGCCTGCGTAGGAACTGCACAACGCACACTCGTAAAACAGTCATTTTTTGGAATTTTTGGACCAAATTTTCAACATGGGGTTTTTGGGACCCCTTCTCATGAATGATGTCACTGTCATGGCGGTATTTAGGCCCAAATGGTGATTTTGCAGTCACTGCACAGTCACTGCGCGAAATCACCCTTCAGGCCCAAATAACGCCATGACAGTGACATCATTCATGAGAAGGGGTCCTAAAAACCCCATGTTGAAAATTTGGTGCAAAAATTCCCAAAAATGCCTGAGATATGCAATAAAGTTGAACCCTCCTATCTAGCCCATTATACAGCTTACCGGCATTTCCTCAGTTCGCGGTCGGCTTTGAAGAGTGCAGACGTGTTCCCGGTCCACCGAAGATCGTCGCGCCAGAGTCCGGAGGTATGTATGGGGTGAGGGGGTGTGGGGAGGCTGGGTGCGCAGTGGGTGGGTGCGGGTTGTGGGAGGGGTCAGGAGGCAGCGCATGGGACCGTTTTGTTTACAGGTTTAAAACAAAAAAAAGCGTTAATGGACCGTTTGCCACGCTGGGGTGGGCTCCCAGCGCACAAGGATGGGGGCCGTTCAGCCAGCGGGATTGGGCACCCCATCGTGAGGACTGATTGCCACGCTGGGGTGGGCTCCCAGCGTGGTACCACTCTGAGGCGGTCGACAGCAGCTCAGCCGGCGGGATTGGGCACCTGTCGGTTACACAGAATGTGCGGCGCACATGCCTGCGTTAGGGGGCTACGCTTATCGGTGCTCACTGAAGCGTAGCTCCCCCTTTCAACTGTAAGCCAATGCATTTTGGAGCGTGTCATAGACAGCTCCAAAATGCATTGGCTTACAGGGGACGCGCCTGCCAGCTCACTGACTGAATTGGAGGAGGAGGTGACACACCTCCGAAATCTCTGATGATGGCACTATGTTTCTTGCACATGCGTGCAAGCAACATAAAAATGAATTAATATAGTATGCAGTAGCAGACTTAACACCATAGAATCCGTAGTTTGCTTTCACACTTGAAAATTCTTGTAGCTTCACTGTCTCGCTGTTTTCCTGACTCTTCATATCTCCAAATACCAGTCCTGACTAAAAGCAGGAATACAATCCCGAGCACTGTTAATAGACAAAGCGCCTTTCTTGAGTTACAACATTAAATAAATCAAAGGATATACAAATTATTAACTAAACTGCCCAGTAAGGTTACAGACAATTTAAATTCTAGTTCTCATATTCTTGTAGTCTATAATCAGAAAACACAACAACAGAGGCAGCACTACTCAACACTACACAATTACATTTGGATACATTCAGTTACGTTCAGATCTGATATTTAGTTTGGATGTAATTTGGATATAACAATTTTCTGCAGCCAGGTGCTACCAGAAGAGAAGACAGAACTGAAGTCAGAATTGAAGCAAAAACTGATACCTTAAAATGCAGAATTTTTACAGCTTACATATTTCTATAAATACTTTTCACACTTTACACACGTCTTTAAAATAAAAAGCAATTTAAAATTTTAGGATTTTACTTACTCTTGCACTTCTGAGGAATCTTGCCAGAGAAACCATGATAAAACACAGGAGACACAATAACCAGGGACCCGAGGCCAAGAAACCCCCTAGCCAAAAAGTTTCCCTCACAACCCTCTTTTATGTTAGACCGAGGGTTAAAGGAACACAAAATAGTCAGCAGTCACCAAGAAACATAGAAACATAGAAGTTAACAACAGATACAGACCACAAGGCCCATCCAGTCTGCCCATTTCTTTTTCTACCCTATGAATTTGCCATTGGCCTTTGCTCTGTCAATGGCCTATCTATTCATACTCATCTGTATTGCTCCCTTATGCCTATCCCATGCCTGTTTGAAGCCCTGCACCATATTCACATCCACCTCTTCCTGAGGTAGGCCGTTCCATGCATCCGCTGCCCTTTCTGTGAAAAAGAACTTCCTCACATAACCGTTTAATTGGCCTCCCTCTAATCTCATGCTGTGTCCTCTTGTCCTGCTATTTTTCTTATATTGAAACATGTTAGACTCTTTCACCTTGTTAATTCCCTTAAGGTGTTTGAATGTTTTGATCATATCACCTTTCTCCCTCCTTTGCTCTAGGGTATACATATTAAGCATCATTAATCTGTCCTCATATGTTTTCAGATGCAGTCCCTGCACTAATTTGGTTGCCCTTCTCTGGACTGCCTCAATTTGGTTAATGTCCTTGTGAAGGTGTGGCCTTAAGTACTGCATGCAGTACTCCAGATGGAGCCTAACCAGTGTCTTGTAAAGAGGGATTATTACTTCCCTCTTCCAACTTGTGATACCCCTTCTAATACACCCCAACATCCCTCTTGCCTTACCTACTGCTTTAGTGGTCTGCTTGGATGATTTCCGGTCATCGGTGATGATGACGCTCAAGTCTCTTTCTTCCCTTGTGACTGCCAGCAACTCCCCTCCCAGCCTATAGGTGGTTTCAGGGTTTCTCTTCCCTATGTGCATGATCTTGCACTTCTTAGCGTTAAACCCCAGTTGACACTCTTCTGACCATTTTGCCAGTTTATCCAGATCTCTTCTCATTTTGCCCACCGCATCTGGATCATCTACTCTGTTGCAGATCTTGGTGTCATCTGCAAACAGAAAAATCTTACCCTCCAGTCCAATGTCACTGATGAAGATATTGAAGAGGACTGGCCCCAGGACCGATCCCTGATGTTACTTGCATCTCTTCAGACTGTATACCATTTACCACCACTCTCTGTTTTCTGCCCATCAACAAGTTTGCCACCCAGTTGACCAACATCTGACCCACCCCGAGCCTACCCAGCTTATTAATCAGTCTTCTATGTGGAACAGTATCGAAAGTTTTGCTGAAGTCAAGGTGGGCAACATCAACTGCTCCCCCTTGGTCCACCACTCTGGTTACCCAGTCAAAGAAATCTATGAGATTAGTTTGACAGGACCTTCCTTTTGTAAATGCATGCTGTCTTGGATCCTGTGCTCCTATGTATTCCAGGTGTTGCACTATCCTTTCCTTAAGGAGTGCCTCCATAATCTTGCCCACTACTGAGGTAGGACTGACTGGTCTGTAGTTGCCTGCCTCCTCCCTGCTACCACTCTTGTGGAGTGGGATCACATGAGCCCTTCTCCAGTCTTCTGAGACCTCTTCTGTGCTCAGAGACTCACTAAATAGTTCTGATAATGGCTCTGCTAGTTCCACCCTTAGCTCCTTTAGTACCCTGGGATGTATGCCATCAGGTCCCATTGTCTTGTCCACCCTGAGCTTATCGAGCTCTTGTAGGACCCTTTCTTTTGTGAAGGGTCTAATGCACACCTCCTTCCCCCCAGTGTGCATAGTGCTGAGCTGTGGTCCCTGCCCTACCTTCTCTTCAGTAAATACTGAGGAGAAGTATCTATTTAGGATAGATGCTTTTACACGGTCCTCCTCCTCACACACCCCCTTATCCCCTTTGATCTTAGCAATACCCCCTCTGGACTTTCTCCTTTCACTAATGTATCTATAGTAAGTCTTGTCACCCCCTTTTACTGCTTGTGCTAGTGTTTCCTCAGTTTTTGCCTTTGCCTGCCTTACTGTCTTCCCTGCTTCCTTTAGGGAAGTTTGGTATGCCACCCTATCTTCATCCTGCTGCATTCCCTTATATTTCCTGAAGGCCAGCCTTTTGTTTCTGACCTTCTCTGCTACTGTTTTTGAGAACCAAAGTGGTTTTCTTCTTCTTTTGCACTTCCTTTTCTCATTAACACAATGGGATGTTGCTTCAAGCATTGCATCTTTAATGCTTGTCCACTTTGCCTTACCCCCTCACCTGCATTACTTTTTGCCAGGGCTAGCTTAACTCTGTTGGCCATCTTATTAAAGTCAGCTCCTCTGAAGTCCCATATTTTTGCCTTGGAATGGGATGATTAATTCTAGTGGCCAAATTGAACCATATCATGTGATGGTCACTGGCCCCCGGGTGACCTTCTACCTGGAGATCTGTGATCCTTTCCCTGTTGGTCACTACTAGATCAAGGATAGCCCTGTCTCTTGTGAGTTGTTGTACCAGTTGTTTGAGGCCCTCCCCCTGCAGGGAATCCACCATGTGTCTAGTTCTGGCAGATGTCCCTGCTGGTATTGACCAATCTGTATCTGGCACGTTGAAGTCTCCCATTATCAGAACCTCCCCTTTAGCTGTCATGTTTTATATATCTTCTAACAGTAATGTGTCTATGTCCTCCCCCTGGTCTGGAGGCCTGTTCACAACTCCAGTTCACATGGCTGTCCCATTTCCTGTTTCCAGGGTGACCCACAGTTCTTCTGGCTCCTTGCATGTATTCTGAATTTCTGTAGCTTTGATATTTCCATTGGCATAAAGGGCCACTGCACCCCCCTTGCACCTCGATCTCTTCTGAGCAGTACGTAGCCAGGTACTGAATTCTCCCAAGTGTGGTTACTGGTAAACCATGTCTCGCTAATGGCTGCTATGTCCAGTTTAGCCTCTGTCATTATTGCCTGCAGGTCTGGGATCTTGTTTCCCAGACTGCGAGCATTTGTGTACATGATTTTACATTGGCCAGATTTTGGTGTGTTAGTTGTTGGGAGAGGTCCAGCATTTCCCCTGTGCATCATATAGGGAGCCGGACCTTTTTCCTTACCTGGTGATGCAGATGAACTACAAACATGCTGAACTCCTGTTTGATCACTAGCTGAGGGGATAGGGGTGTTCTTCCCATTCGATGTATGGGGCGTTGCACCCCTCTCCCCAATTGCTAGTTTAAATATTCTGCAAAGACGTCAAACTTCTGCCCCAATGCACTGACTCCCTCCTTAGTCAGATGCAGTCCATCAAATTTAAAGAACTTTCTCTCCCAAAACTGTTGCCAGTTCCCTACAAATGTGTGTCCTTTTTCCTGGCACCAGCCCTTCAGCTACATGTTTAGCTCCCCTATCTCCCCTTCTCTGGGACACTATACCCTGTTGAATGGGAGTACACATTTTATTCTCTTCCCCACAGCACTAACTCAAGTAAAATTTCTTCCTAATCAGTCAGAGGCTATAGATTGGAGCAACATGGGGATTCTACCCTGGGTCATTTTAGACAATGTCCTAGTGAAACTGGTGGTATATACTGATTTTTAGATGGAAATAGACAAAATGTGGAAGTTAAATAATAATCTCCTTAAAAATGAGTTCACCGTTGCCTGCCTTAAGGATTTTATCAAATTATTTTTTGTTGAAAATGTAGGCTCAGTGGATAGGGTTGGTACTCTTTGGTGTGTCTTTAAGTGTGCCATTAGGGAGGAAGTTATCCATTTATCCTCAAATGCTAAGAAACAAAAACATTCCCAAGTGGTACAGCTTTTAATGCAGATCAGGGTACTACAGAAACGCTTAGCAGTTATGGTCAAGGACCAGATTAAACAACAACTTAACACCCTTAAGGAGCAATATCATGAGCTCAATAGGGAGCAGGCAGAGATGACCCTGTTTAAGGCCAAAGTGAGCTGAATTTCCAAGGGAGGCAAGTTTCTGGTTTTCTGTCTCAAAGCACATTAGGCATCCAGAACGGTCAGGCATATTCACCAAACTTGTTCTAACAAAATCCTCACTAAGCCAATGGATCTCATGGCAGAATTCCAGGATTTCTAACCAGCAGCTTTACAACACTGAGCAAGGTCCAGCTTTGGAGGAGGAAACAGACAATTATTTACTGGACAATATACTCCCAACTTTGGACCAGGAGGCACAAGCAGCTCTAAAACAACTTCTGATGCTGTTGGAGATTGAGACAACTTTGAACTGTCTAGATAAGATGTCGGTACCGTATGGTCTCTGTTAACTTTTATAAACCCTGAAAAGTGTTCTTGTCAACCCCCTATGGGTTGTATACATAGAGTCTTATGAGTGGGGTGAGCTTGATTGCTCAAAGCAGCAATCTGTAATATCAGTTTTAGCAAAGCCAGGGAAAGCTGAGTATTACGTAAAAACACTACAGGCCAGTTTCTTTGTTGAATATTGATCTGAAACATCTATTAAAGACATTGAGCAGGATTTTCAAAAGCCCTAGATTGCCGCAAGCCCTGGTGCACTTATGATATGGTGCATGGAGCTTGCAGCAATCTAATGGGAATTTCTATCCTGTGTGGCAATTGCAACAGGTTAGACCAACCTTTTCTGTTCTAATTTGTGGAAATCCAGGGGGTCGTTTTTCACAGCGTTGACCAGATATTTAGCACATGCTTCCATGTGTCATGGTGGCAACTGTTACAACTGCATCCGAGATCATAAAATTGGCCGCAGTTGTGGCAAAGGGTTTGGTGCACCACCAGAACCTATGTGCTGTGGCACAGGGCTGAACGCAAGCCCTGCACCAGGTTTTGAAAATCCTGCCCCTTGGCTCTGAGACTTGAAACAGTGTGGTTGCAGTTAATTGGGGTAGAGCAAGTAGGAGTTATGAGGGGAAGGGTCTCAGAGTAAGTAGGGTTTATGAGGGGAAGGGTCTCTTCTGCTCAACTTTGAAAGCTGTTACACATTATCTCTGTGTTCAGGGAGGCCCCAGATCAGGCAGTCTTGGCCTCACCGGACACAGAGAAAGTTTTTGACTGTGTTCATTGGTTATATCTGTTTAAGGTGCTGGAGAGATATCAAATACCTGGGGAATTGATTAAATGGGTTCAACTGTTATACTCACATCACTCAGCACAAGTTCATTGTAACAGGGTTCTGCCGCCTGGTTTCCAGTTGAAGAATGGTACTTTTCAGGGATGTCCTCTATCCCCTTTTCTCTTTAATCTATAATTAGAGCTTTTGGTGGTACAAATTAATCAGAATCCAGAAGTCCAGGGAATTCAGTTTGGAGGTCACCAATATAAACTCTCACTCTATGCAGATGACATCTTGCTGCATGTCCCACACCTTCAGTCCTCCCTTCCAGTTACCCTACAGGGAATAAAGGATTTGGGGGGCTCTTTCTTTTTACAAACTGAATGTTGTGAAAACTACTCTATTACCCCTCAATTATAAAACCAGCTGGCAGGAACTTGAACATTTGAGCCTCAAATAGTCTAGCAAACATTGTGCATTTGGATGTTAGGACTTCTCTGTCATCACAAATAGTCAATGATAATCTACATCGTCTGCATCCTCTAATAAAACAAAATTTAGATATACAGAGGAGGGTGCCACTTTCACTTATGGGCCACATAGCCATGGTAAAGATGAATATTTTGCACAGGATCTTGTGTCTGCTTAATATGCTGACTGTGACCTTGTCCTGTCATGGTTTAGAAACTTGAATGCCATTCTTTCTGTTTTTCTATGGCAAAGAAAAAGCCAGGTAGAGCTTACTTAAAACTGGCAGCTGATAAGGTTAAGGTGGATTGTTCTTGCCGGTCTTGTTGACCTATTTTCATGTAGTCCAAGGGGCAAAGTACTTCAGATGGTACACTTCTGCAGAACCAAATCCGGTGCATTGCTACCCACAGTGGCTTGTAATGAGGAACACCTCTGTCAGGCACACAGTATAACTTTACCCTCCTTTTTTTAATGCTCACATGCTGGACTGGCCCTCCATTGGCCCTACCATGTATCCAGCCCAGTCATCTGTCTCCCCAAGACTTACTTCTTCCAGTGTTCCTCCCTGGCTTGTTCCACAAGCCAGGGCCTTCAGAGTGTGGGGCATGACCCTTGCGAACTCTGTACTCAGTTTCTGGGGAGTAACATGATTTTGATGGTGCAGGACCTGTGGTGCGAGGTGGGCAGCAACCTGCTGCAGTCTGCTATTTTCTATGTATGGGGCCCCACCCACCACCTGCATACATGCATTCACTGTGGCATCCTGGGGTGAGGACATTCAGCAGCATGTGGTCAAACACACCACCAAGAATTCCTCTGCAGAGCCACTACCAGGAGCAGTTATGGAACCTGCATGCATTCTCCCACCCTCTGGGAGGCAAGCATCCAAAGTATGCTCTGATTCCCTCTCTGCTAGCCTCCACTCCTGATGTCCTCAGCTTGGTGGGTGAACCTGGGTTGCCAGAGTGATGCCCCATCACTCGGCACCACAGAGCCAGCACACCCTCCCTTTTTTACAGCATGTAGGCTAAGCTTCCAAAGACCTTTACTTGATACCCTGATACAAACTTCTGTCACTATATTCGGCCAGCTCTCTCAGTTACTTAAGTTTTCCCCAGTGGATCCTCTGGATCAATCACTTTAGCATAATCCCAAAGTTAAGATAACTGGGAGACCAGTCTGTTAGGCATCCTGGAGGGATAAAGGCATCGCTAGAGTTAGGTATTTTCAGCATTTAGATGGATGGATGACCTTTCAGTACATGAAGACACAGTTTGCCCTGACCAACAGAGAGGTTGTTTTATGCAGCTGCAACATCTGTTTGCTCACACTCCAGGTAAAGTGGTGAGGCAGCCACCCCATTGCACAATTTACATGAGTTAGGAGATCTAGCCCAGCAAGGGCATGCCATTTCATTTTTATATTTGGTCATCGGGGCTCTGTGCTACATAGGTATGATACTCAGTCTCCTTATTTGACAAGGAATTTGGCCTGGGCTGATACACAACAGCCCAGGGAGGCTGTGTGGGCTAATATGTATAAATATATTAAAGTGATTTATGGAAGGTTGCCATAGCAAATGGGTGTAGTAACCTGTAGGAGTTGTGAATCAGTCTCCTACCTTTCAAACTACTAAAACACACTGTTTTCCACAAAAAAATCCTTTTGTTTCTGTGCTCCAATATCATTTGAATAGCCCTGCCCCTTTTTTTTTTTCAGTACTGCATCCCCCGACCTTTATATCATGCAAGGGAAACAAAGTTATCAGCTATGTACCTATAATGCCTCATTATGTAAATTAGCATACAGGCTGTTATGTTTCTGTACTTACTACAGAAATAGGAGAAATAGGAGACTACAGTACATCTCTCAGTAAAGGAATATTGTCAACCAGACACTGTATACATGATGTCTTGTTTTAAAAATAAACATATGAGATCTTATATTGTTGTGGCAACTATAGAGAAATGAGACTGCACCTCACAGTAAGGAAAATGGAAAACAACTTTCTATTGTACCCACAGTGCCTTGCTATGTACATATTAAATGCTATACTGCAGTCACCATTACCAAAATAGGAGACTGCACCTCTGAGTAGAGAACAATTAAGTTAGCATTATAATCTACACAGAATTCCTTGTTGCTCCATGTAAATCAATTTATTTAACTTATACTGCTGTAACCATTACCAAAATTTCCCTCTTCGATAGACTGTGAAACCAGTGAAAGTGATTGATGGCTCCCTTGCATGACATCATTCTGGGGTTGTGGCTGCAAGCTAGCACTCAGAGAAAACTGGAGTGCAGCCAGAAAAAAAGTGCTGATAAAACATCATAGACAATGACTATGACTGATTTTTTTACAAAACAAATTGCATCTTCTACTTCTGAAGCATGGTTGGCAGTGGCATACAATGTGAAAAAGGCATTCAGGGAACTTCTATAAAGCACTTTAAGGTAGATATTTACTGCCTTATGCAATATAAAATGTTGCAGAACATGTTTCATACACTCTACAAGTGGGGACTCCTGGACATGCCCCTATGTACTTATTGTGGGCTGGAAGAGGAGACACATCACATATGCTGTGGTAATGTATCAAAGCATAGCCCCTGTGGCAGGCAGTTCAAAACATTCTAGACCCCATGTTAGGGTTGGAGGGTGCCTTTACGAAAGGAGGGTGTTTACTAGAGCTAGATCTTCATCTTCTTATGGTTCAGTGAAGATATCATTTCACATTCATTTCTATGGTTGATAAATGAATTATACTTTGACATTGGTCGGAGTGTGAAGTACCATCACTACTTGAGTGGCACCAGGAAGCTTTGCAGCTATTACATATGGAAAGGATGCTTGCCACTATGCGACATAGGTTGGACTCTTACAAAAAGAGGTGGGAAAGTCTATAGGCCCTATT
This sequence comes from Neoceratodus forsteri, assembly GCA_016271365.2. Classification (NCBI taxonomy): domain Eukaryota; kingdom Metazoa; phylum Chordata; order Ceratodontiformes; family Ceratodontidae; genus Neoceratodus; species Neoceratodus forsteri. The sequence continues at coordinate 1,130,029,281 of CM057456.1, read as the reverse complement.
GTCCCTTGCTGATTGTTCTGCTGGATGTCAGTATTAGTCTTCAGCTACCTATTTTGCCCACGTTTCTACTGATGAACCATGAACCATGTACTGGATTATGATGTGACTCTGGATTAGTCTGTTTTGTTTTTGTTTCTGGCTACTGGTTGTGTTGTCTGTGTATCATTCATCACCAAAGTTAATAAAGTATATTCATTCAAATACAAAATAACACACGCACTAGAGGTACTATGAAGAAGTTGGTAGAAGAAAGTTTTAAGAAGCAGTTCAGCAGGTTTTTTATGGAAAGGGTGGTGGACATTAGGGAACAGATTGTAAAGCAGTAGTCTGTGTAAATCAGTAGATGGGATAGACATATGGTTTTAGTGCAGGTCAATGGGGAGGAGACAAATTAGAGGAGTAAGGAAACGATGACCACTGGATGGCTCATTCTGATTGGCTAGTCAGGGACAAAGGGAAACAAAATGGACCATTTGGCCTTCTTCGGCCATCAACTTCTATGTAGTATATGGTTGACCTTGACAGTGGAAGGATTTCGACACCTTTCCAAATGTTGTTGTACTATAGTTCAAAGGTCCAATAAAGCTGTTGTAGTATCATTCTGAATTCACAGTCATACTACAACAACTTTTTGTCACCTTTGAACTACTCACATTATTCTAGCACTTGGAAAACCCAAGCAGATTACAAGGCAGAGCATTTTGAGGTACACACTGCTAAAATAGTTAAAACTCTTGCCTGTTAGTGCCCTGAAGGGTAGTTAAATTTAATATTTTTTTAACACCTCACGTGTAGCTCAGTGGAGTGAGCAAGCTGGCAGCAGTTCGTGCATGCCATTACCAAGAAAAGCCACACCGTAGCTAACAGAAAAGAATCTCTAAGCAAGTTTAAAGAAAAAAAAACAAAAAAACTTATCATTTAACAACATGGTACAGCAGCCTGCACCAGTAGGCGGGTGGGCAGGGGGAAGTGAAACTGAGGGTTCTGTTTTTTCCCCTCAATAGTGTTCTGGCTAAAACTCCAACCACAATCAAGGGCAACCATATACTATTTATTTATTTATTTAAGTTCTTGGATAAACATTTGAGCTCAGAGCTCTTTACATAAGTTCCATCTCGGGACATTTCAGACAAACAGGTGAGAGATTATACAAAGGATTACAAGTAATAAGGCAAATAACAGGATTGGAATAAAACATTTAGGTACAAGTGGTAATTAAACAAAGCATTGCGGGATACAGCAATAACCAGCAATGGATTGTTTACTAAATACAGTATGATATGCAAGTAGGAACAGACAAATTACTGTGCCCAACAATGTACCTGTTAGTTGTCAAGGTGTTAGAGCAAACTAAGAGCAGAAGAAAAAGTGGGGAGGGGGAAGCCCCACGTGCAGTGTGTATAAGAGAGAGAAGGATCAGTTCAGCCAGAGGGAAGGGATGGTAAGGTAAAGGTAAGGTAAACTGTAATTTTCTGGCACCCAATCCCAGAGGATCTGGGTGCCGTACAAACACAAAACATTTAAATTTTAAATAAATATACATCACACCATATAATAGAAAATCACATATAAAAAACATCAGCCTTCATATAAATAATTTCCCTCTTTACTTTTAAAAACAAGGGACTGATAATCTGTGTTCTATCCAGTACCTGATAAGACAGAGGAGATGCCTTAGTTTGAGCTAGCGATGGCAGGTGCATTGAGAATCACGTATTATAAGGTTCTTTATGTTCCTTTTGAAGGACGACAGTGTGGGTAGATGAACAATGCTCTCCTGAAGGGAGTTGAACCACAACAGGGCCAAGTAGGCAAAGGACCTTTGACCTTGAGATGTACAACATTTTGGGGTTAGGAAGGACTGCTGTTCAGAATTTCAGGTGTGTCACGGATTTATGCTGGAAACCAGGAGTTTTTGGACCCCCATCAGTAGCTGACCAAGGCAGATCTTTTTGGCCAAGAGGCAGGATTGATATTTTAAGTGACCATTGAGCATTAGCCAGTGAGCCTTAGCATAAAGATCGCAGGTGTGAGTTAGTTGGTGCACTCCTAAGGTGAGCCTGCAGGCTTTGTTAAATTCAGTTTTTATGCACCGGAGGGCAGTTTCTGTGGCAGAACCATATATTGGCAGTCCGTAGTTCTCAGGGGAGCCCACAGAACTGTGAACCACTATGTGAGGACCTCTGGGGTCCGACTTTGCTTGTGACGATAAAGTAGCCCTATGCATTTGTTGATTGCTTTAGCTGTGATGTCAATGTGGTGGGTGTAGGAGAGCGAGCTGTCAATAGTGAAACCGAGATATTTGAAGTGATGAACATGTTCAATGGGAACACCACCACTATTGCACATTGTCAGCAGGTAGTTTTTGTGTTTGTTGTGAGGGCTAGTGAACAGCATGTTTTTGGTTTTTTTGTAATTCATTATCAATTTATGATTTTTGAACCACGTCTCTACACTGGTGAAGTCACACTGTAGTTGCTGTTCAAGGGCAATGGGGTCTGGGCCATTAGAGAAGATAACCGCATTATCTGCGTAGAGGAAGATGCTGCCCTAACTGGCTTGGGGGAGGCAGTTCAAAAACAGGCTAAAAAGGAGGAGTCTCAGTATAGACCCCTGAGGAATGCCTCAGCAGACAGGCTTGGTGTCGGAGAGAACAGCACCAATCCTGACTTGCTGTGATCGAGAGTGTAGATAACTGCGGAACCATGGAGCTGCTTCTGAGGCAAGGCCTAAGGTAGTGAGTTGGTCAACTAGGAGGGCATGGTTGACCATATTGAAGGCCTTTGTTCGATCGATATAGATAGCCCCAACAAGCAGGCTGAGATCAAGGGATTTGTTGATGAAGTCTGAGTATTCCAGGAGGGCTGTGGTGGTGCTGTGCCTGGCCCTAAAGCTGTGCTGCTCTAGGCAGAGAAGCTCATACTTGACTAGATATTCAACAAGTTGGTCCACAACTATTTGTTCTAGGGCCTTTGAGAATGGTGGAAGTATAGATATGGGTGTATAGTTCCCAGTGAGGGCACGATCTCCACCCTTGTATACCTGGGTGACTACTGCAGCTTTCCATTTTGGGGGGAATTCTGCAAATTGGAGCAAAAAGTTGAGAATATGGGTGAGGGTGATAGGATTTCTTCAAGTGTGAGTGAGATTAGCTTCAGATCAAGGTTATCTGCACTGAATCACCCCTTACCAATCACTTTATGCAGGTATTTCCTGGCTTCCCCAATGGTAATGGTCTTGAAGCAAAAGGGGGGATGCTTTGAGGATTGTAGGGGTGCAGCAGGTTTGGTGGGGGAGAAGAAGTCAGCAGGGAGGACACTCTGAAGATTGATGAAGGCATTGTTGAAGGTGTTGGCGATAGTTTTGGGGTTGAGGATGGGGGAACCATCAACATTGAGCATGATAGGGGCTTTTTTGGGCTCCTGACGATGACCCCTTTTAGGTTTCCCCAGAATTTGCACCCATCATACCAGTTCTTGGCTAGGGCATCTTTATAGTATATGTTTTGGGCTATTCTGATGGTCCTAGTACAGTTTTTCCTTGCCCGTTTGTAATTCAGGATGTCAGACTGTTTGCATGTGACCCTAGCTATATGCCAGAGATGATCTCTATTTTTCATTAGTTCAAGGGTGTCAGAAAACAGGGTTTATGAAAACAGTATATGAGTAACCATACACAGCAAGGTTGTGTTTCCATTTTGGGTTTTAGATGACATCAGGACCTCTTGAGATTCACTCTTGAGGTCCCTATGGTGCCATCAGAACCCCTCCATGGAAACACAGCCTTACTGAGTATGGTTACCCATACACTGTTCTATTTATTTCTATGATATGGGTGTGGGGGGTTAAAGGAGCCACTAGAAATCAAGAAGTGCTAGATCTAATCCTTAACAATCAGGATAACCTGGTCACAGAAATAGAAACTAGAGACACACTTGACAACAGTGATCATAGCATTCTCCAGAAGTGCCATTGGATGAAACGGAGAAACCTAGGGGAAAGATGTGCACCATGCTCCTGCATAAGATAGATTCCAAAAAGATTAGGGAGCTCAAAACACAGGTACAGTATATTGGGAAACCAAGCTTGTGGGCATTAGCATTCAGCAGTAATGGGACACCCTTAAAAACGTATGAACAGTTTAAAACAAGACTGTATCCCACAAAAGCAAAAGAACTGTAGTAAAAGATGTGTACTGATAAGGATGAGAACTGAGGAACTTAAAGCAAATAGGGAGAAGAACACGCATGCAAGAAGAATAAATTATAAGACACCAGCTGAAACATACCAAACAACGGAGACAAACAAAGGAAGAGCAAAAGCAGACTCAACAGGGCAAAATAAGTTGCAAAGGAACAGAAGTTTCAGGCCACATCAGTAATAAGCATTCTTTAGGGAATAATAAGAGGAAAACACAAAGAACTGTAGTTATTAGGACCACAGAGACGTCATACCACAGCAAGGACAGATTATTGAATGCCTACAGTACATGACTATTTTGAGATGTTACATGTAATCAAGGCAATGGAGCCTAATGGAATGCACCCTCCAAGTCTTGAATTGCTTACTTTGTTGTTCAGGACTGTATTCTGTGTGCACTGGCAATTGGAGAGTATCTCATGTGGTGCCAGTACTGACAAAAGGCCCCAGGGCAGAACATGGAAACTATAGGCCAGTCAACTTGATGACAATAGAAGCTGCTTATGACAATCATAAGAAAGAGCGTTTTTGGAACACTTGCAAAAAAAGTATTTCCCAGCTGAGATGCAGTATCTCATTTTTAGTGGGGTCTTGCTTTTTAACCCTTTTTACAGTTGGGCCGACTGAATCAGGTTATAGTACTTCCTCAGTGTCACATAGTATGACTTTGGTAGACTTTGAACCTTGGTCAGCTGGTTCTCAAGCCTATGTTCTAGCCACTAGACCATGATGCCTCACTGGATGTCAAATTCAGTGTCTGGACCAGACCCAGATGTTATCTGGACATCAGTAAAGTGTTTGATGCTGTACCATACAGGGGATTAATTCATAAATGAGAGAATCTGGATACAGCAAAAGAGTGTGAGGACAGTAGTGAGGATGCGAATGCTCATGAGACCACTCTAACAGCAGTAACAGTGGTCTCAGCAGCATTACTAACATACGCATGGCCCTATAAGGATCCTTGTTCGGGCCCCACCTTGAATACAGTGGGCTGTGCTCAGCCTCATATCTGAGGAAAGATATTCACATGATTATGAAAGTATAGTGAGGGTAACCAAAGAGGCTGAGCATTTGAAAAACATGGGCTAGGTAGATTGGCTGACACAACTGGGGCTGTTTTTCATGGAAAAAGAATCAAATGGTATTTGATCATGATCTTCAAATATACACAAGGGGAAAATTGTTATCACACTTACCCACAAAAGTAGATTATTGTGTCATTTCAGGTTGCTATTGTCCCATGGACTCAAAATGAATAGGTTGGTTGAATGCTGTTCTATCTCCAGGCAACTTCTATAACTGGGTTCAAAATGAATCCAGAGGGTAAGTTTAGCACCTCATCACGGCACCACCAGAAAGCTGAGATCTAACTTCCCCTATCTAAAAAATAATGTCCAAATTAAATTATATTTGAAAAATGAAAGTTTTAGGTCTGCTGGCTGGCAGATTGACCACTGCTGCAGCCATGGACCCTTGTTGTCCCAGGCTCCTTCCAGTAGTACAAAATACCATGTTGCCTGACAGACTAATTAGCAAAATTAAGGCATGCCTTCACAGGAGTTGTAAAAAGACATTCTTTAATTGACTGAGATGCTTGCCTTTATCCCCTAATTACTTTATCAGACCACATGACATTTTGAACTGATGAAGGGAGCCTGAAACATAAAGGGACCATGGCTGAAGCAGTGGTCAAGCTATCAGTGAGCAGATTTAGACATTTCATTCTTGAAATAAGATTTAATTTGAATGACATTTTTCAGATAGACAAAGTTAGATCTCAGCTTTATGTTGGTGCCTTGCCAGAGGTGCTGAGCTTATTTAGAACCCATGTCCAGCTGTAGAAGTTGTCTGGAGATATAACTAAGTTGAATCGTCTTGTTCAGTTTGCATCCATGGGACAAAAAGGCCCCCTGAAAAGACCCAATACTCTACTCATTTTCAAAAATATGAATGGGATAACACCCTGAGACCAAATGCAGCTCTTCCGGATGCATAAGAATTAAAGGTGATGGGGACACATGATGCTACTGAAAGGGAGAAGTTTCAAGGTGAATATCAATAAGTACTACTTTGCAGAATGAGTGCTAGACAATAGTAGTAGACTGCTAGAGCAGGTGTTTTTTATGTTGACTTGCACTTGTGCAGCCAACATATTGTGCTAGTAGCAGATTTAGAGGCACAGTCACTGTTAGGTGAATGCAGGGCATGCAGCAGTAGGTGTGTTCCTCATTCCCCAGTCAGCCAGCATGCAGGCAGCACACCAGCAATGCATAATGTGGCAAGCACATCTAAGTAAAGGTCCACTGCAAAGAGAGCCATCTCGTCACGCAGCGGCACCTCCCAACATGCCTTTTCTGGTGAAGCATTGTAGGAAACATGGCAGGGGTGCCAAATCCCCCATCATCTAATCCCCCAAACACTCTGGTGGCACACTGGGAGTCCATGCCAGCGTGCAAATGACTCTGTAAAAAACGTAATTTTTTCAAACCTGTAAAGAAAAAAAATGGTCCTCGTGGTCTGTCCTTCCTTCTCAACCCGCGCTCACCCTCTACACACCCTGCCTCCCCACACACCCCCTCACCCCATACTTACCTGTGGAGTCTGGTGTGATGATCTTCAGTGGACCAGGAACACGTCTGCATTCTTCAAAGCTGACCACGAACTGAAGAAATGCTGGTGAGCTGTATAATGGCATAAATAGGAGGTTTTCAACTTCGGTGCATATCTCTGGCATTTTGGGGAATTTTTGCACCAAATTTTCAACATGGGGTTATTTGGGGCCCCTCCTCATGAATTCAATCACTGTCATGGTGTTATTTGGTCTCGAAAGGTGATTTCACGGTCACTGCATGGAATCACCTTTTGGGACTGATTAATGAAATGACAGTGCCACTGTTCATGAGGTGGGCTCTCAAATAGCCTATTCTGCAAATTTGGTGAAAAAAAAAAAAAAGACTGTTTTAAGAGTGTGCATTGCGCCGTTTCCACACACACTCATAACTTCGTGAATTTGTAATATGTTCACTCCAGATTTTCAGCATTGGCATTTTTCCACACCTCCTTATGAACAGTAGAGCTGTCATTTTACATATCCTGGTCAAAATGTGTTTTCACACTTCTGGCACAGAATAGCGCGGTCACTGTGCAAAATCAGTTTTCGGGACGGTTTGAGAAAATGACAGTGACACTGTTCATGAGCAGAGGTATGTTGAAAATTTGGTGATGAAAGTCCATGAAATAACTATATCACAAGCATGTGTTGTGCAGTTTCCACGCACCTTTGTAACGTCACAAATTTGCAATATTTTCATGCCCGATTTTCAACACTGGCATTTTTTCACACCTCCTTATGAACAGTACAGCTGTCATTTTTCACATCCTGCCCAAAATGTGTTTTCTCACCTGTGGCGCAGAATGGTGTGGTCACTGTGGGAGATCAATTTTTGGGACAGATTAACAAAATCACTGTGCCACTGTTCATGAGGGTAGGTCCCAAAATGCCTGTGTTGAAAATGTGTCTCTTCAGGGTGGGGGTGAGGTTGGCATCAGTTAAATACTTCACTGCCATTACTGTTATGTTTCTCTAACTCCTACACTACCAATGTCAATGCCAGCGAGACAACACCCAGCATTGACAAATGCTTGCTATTATTTGATACTGTTGCAACCTTTCGGTTTCGACTCCGCAAGTACTTTGCTGAAAATGGGGTGACAGGGTGTTCCCACTGAGCTGGTGGGCAGGAGGAACTCGATGGGCTGATGGTCTACTTCCACCTGTAAAATTGTGTGTTTGTAACCTGAAGACCCTGGTTCAAATCCCAACAGCACCACAAACTCCATAAGTGTGCTTGAGCACATCCCCTACCTTTCCAGTGCTCCAGCCCATCTAGCTGTGAAACAGGGTAGAAGAAGAAGCCCACTGAAAATGAAGTGTTGCATCTCAATTGTGCTGTAAATGGAAACTTAAACTGTAAGAGAGTCTAATAATTTTCCCAATATTGCAGTGAGGATTGCTTATGAAACAAGAGTTGGTTTTGTGTGAAAGTGGCATTTATGTTTTTTGTTTAGCAACAGCTATGTTTATCTCTGAGAGACGGTTGCCTACCTTAGTTTCTGCCCTATCTCCCATCTCAACAACACTGCATCATCTCAAGAGTCCCAGATCCTCAACAGTTCTATCCTTCCCTCAGTGGGGCATGTCACAAGATACAGGGTGTTGGTGGTAGGGGGGTAATCTCCAAGAGGCAGGAAGGCCACTGGGAAAAGGGTAAGTGGGTGGCACCACCACCATGTTAGGTTAATTGCTCAATGTTTCCCACGTATCAGCATTTCAACCTTCTTGTCTGTGGAATCTTTCCTGCCATGCCTGACTTAATTGGGGTTGGGGGAGGAGATATTGTGTGATCACCCACTTCTTCCCTTAAGAGACACTGTGGCAGTGGAATGAGTGGCACCTCCTCCCTCCCTGGGGTCAAAAAAATGGCACCTCTGCAGCACATTTAAAACTCCTTCACCCCAGGGTTGGGATCACAGTGCAAACATGGGTCTCCCACTTGGATGCACAGTGCTCTACTGCTGGCAGTGACTCTTTAAAGTATTGCTTCTGTGGGATTAATGGCTCTAGAAACTGAACATTCCTTTTTTCCCATAAGTTTTTGATAGCATAGGCAAATGCAGGCTTCATATTGCTTAGAAGAACCACCCGCCCATCTCTTGCAATTTAAGCTATAACAACACAGTGGTCAAGGATAATAAATAGAATAATAGATAGGTTCCTGTGCATTACAATGTAGTAATTCCATCGAGAGGTTCTGGGGACATTGGGAACCTCGAGAGCGAAGCTCAAGGGTTCCATGTCCCAGAACCTCAGATGAATTCCCATATGTCTTACAAAATTGCTATATTTTATTTTTTAATATATGGATGTCGATTTCATTTCTCTGAGGCAGTCGGCATGTAGCCCGAATAAGTCTCTCCGTTGGTCACGCTACACTGTCTCACTGCTCGTTTTGTTTTTTTGTTTTAGTGAAGGACAGCCTACCTTTTCCATGTCTGGGGAACGTAGGGTCAGCTTGATATCTGTATTTTTCAGGTATTTTTAAAAAGCTGTGAAATGTTACGGTTGGGAAATCTCGTAAGTTGTAGACAGTGGCCGCCATGTTTTTCGAACTGTTCTGCCCGCCTAACAGGAAAAGTGGCCAATTGGAAGGCACGCTTTAAAAGACGTTTGGAGCTGGATTAGCGCTTGTGTTGTTGTGATTTGGTGATAATTACTATCGTTCAGGTACCCAACGATAGTATTACGGCACCTGAACGATGGTATTATCACTCCTGAAGTGTAGTATTATCACTTTGGGAGTGATACTATTATGGGGAATTTTTTGTATGCTTTTGTACTATATTATTTTCATGATCCATATATTAAAATGTAATAACTGGAGTGTATGTGTGTGTGTGTGTGTGGGGGGTGCAATAAACACTGAAGCCGTAGATGTTTATTACCTCACATGTCTGGTTATCATTAAGTAAAGCCCACAACCACTAGACCAGCTATCATTATTATGCTAGAAAAACAATGACAAAAGAGAAAGAAAGGTTTTGAATTAGAGCGCAAAAATTATTCTCACTCTCTAGCACTGTAGTGTCTGTGAGAAAAGCAAAAATAGGTGGTTTCTCACAGATGTCCTGTAGCATTAGCAAATTAAAACACTGGGATTAGCATGCAGTTCCATTACTGAGTCTACTCTCCAGTTATCACAGAATAACAGGACAGTAGCTCTGTGTACTGATTAATTGAGAGGTATCTTTTTCAGCATTTCAGAGAATAAAGCAACGACTGTACCCAGCCATTGAAAAGTGGGTCCTATATGAACAAATACTATGTATTATATTGTCATTACACTACATTCCCCTACTAGCAATATACAGTATCAAAATCCTAAAACAAGGTAACACAAACTATACAATTTACTGTATGATGAATTGCACACATGTTTAGTTGATAAAAGTCATGGGTGTTTTATTAAAAAAGGATTTAGAATCGTGGCTTAAATGATGGACTTTTTGAAACCTGTAATAATGATTTATTGGTTATTCCCCAGTTGGTTTGAAATAGGAAATGCAGAAAAATGCAAACTAGTCAAATGAAACAAGCTATCTGGCACTCATCAGTCTTGTTAAATTACAAACGTTAAAAATTCAAAGTATTCTTTGTTAGGAAGAAGTTTGAATCCCCTAATGGATATTTTTTGAACATATCTAGATATTAGTTGCTTATCAAAAAACAGCAGCAGAAGCATTTATCTGACAGAGGCTAATATAAACCAGTGTAGTGGAAAATTAGTTCTGACTTCGGTTTCATATTAATGTAATATTTTCTTAATTAGCACTTACAGCCTGGGAATTGTCAGTACCTCTACACTTCCTAATCAGTAAACTGTTATTCTCAAATGGCATTTGTTTTTTTATCCATTTTATTATGTTGTTCTTTAGAATGTATTTAATCTTAAATTTTTATTAAGTTCTAATTACTTGCTAGTAGTGGAGGCCATTACAGAAGGACCAAGAGGCTGTTGAATAGTAACATAGTATTCTGATGATGCTAGATCAACAAACGGTGCATCAAAGCAACAAGATGTGCCATGCCCTGTGCACCACTCATCGTCCACCAGATTCTCATTGAGTCACCCAATCACCCCAAACAGTGATGCAATGATACATGGTGCAAAGCACACCATAAGACCAGCTCACCCAGCGACATTGTCAGAAGCTGCACTGTAAACCAGAGGGAAAAATGGTAGATGAAGGAAAAGCACAAGGTGCAGAGAGAGACAACACAGGAGGAAAAAAAAACTTCACAGTGGGTGAGACGGACATCCTGATCAAGGCTGTGGAGGCTCAGGCCAGTACAAAGGTGTACACGGACAGGCAAACTGAGGATAATAGTGCACATGGTCAGCACAGAGCAACATGTCCCGACCGATGAAAAAGTGCAGAGTAACATATGACCTATCACACAAACAGGTGGAACTGCTACTGTCTGAGGGCTGGGGCAAGGAGATGTATGTCAAGAGACAGCAGTCATGGGATGATGTGGTGACAAAAGTCAACACAGTAGCTCCCTGCAAATGCACAAGGCAAGAACTGCAAAAGCAATACCACACCCTCCAAAGGAGGACCAAGGGAAGACCACCCACAAGGGACACAAAGGTACTACACAGCAGGACAGTCCCATGCTGTCCAATGGTGCTATATAATACCCCTGTGACTGTGCTGCATATCCACTGCATAGGGACCCAGGTATGGGTTGGGGTGGGGATGACGGAGCACACAGCCATGCAGTAGTGCAACAGACATGCAGCAGACATGCACCACTACAATACAGGATGGCCACACCCCACACAGGTGGCTCAACCAGTGCACTTGACCCAGTGTGGGAACATGCCAGCATGCATAGGACAAATGGAAACACACAGCAGGGCAGCTGCAAGGTCATGCATGCTGGTGCAGACCATATGTGAATGGGAGGCACAAAACAAGGCCTGGAGATGAGAGACAGTGGCCAATGACATGTGTATAGCTGTCATGCAGAGAGGTCCACAGCACACACTGCCCATGTCCAATTAGACTGTGCCAACACAAACCAAACCACGCATGTGCAATATGCATGTATGGTGGAACAACATGGCATGCAACGTGTGGCATACCATAATGGCCACCAATGTACATGGCCCAGATATATGGAATGAATGGCATGACTGCATTGGTATGAATGACAGTAACATCTATAGGTGGCACATCAGTAACACATCCAATGCATTATGCTGCCACACAGATGCAGGGAGTGCAGTGGCGGTGCAGATAATGGGTACCATGGATGAGGGCACACAAGGTGCGGCACAACAGATGGATAATGTGGACCAAGAGAGTGTGGGCACAGGACTCACAGAGGTCACATAGGACACAACACTGGCCATATAGAGGACACAAACTGTAGCCTACCCACCCCCCCACACACACACAGCGATATTGGCAGCAGCGACTCGGAGGCCATGAAGGAACAGTGGATCGCAGAGCTGAGACTAGGCCTTGCAGGCATGTCCCAATCACCAAGTGATGCCTGTGAAACAGTGCAGGAGGGGAACATAGAGGGGGACACAACACCATTGTCTGTCAGTCCAGCACATTCACCACCACCCCAGGCAGTGGGGCAATGACCTGATCAGGTACTTCCAGGATGTAGTGGGGTACCAGGGTGACCTTCAAAACGCAGTTGCAGGCATTTGAACTGCACTACATAAAAATAACACTGCTGCAGCAGAGCACATGATGTATGCAGAGGTGACCATGCAGTGCATGTGTGATGCGCTAAATAACCATGTGTGTGATGCTGGATGCTGGCATGTGGAGAGAATGGCAATGCAGAATGCAATGCACATGTGTGCACAGCAGCAGGCAGAAGCCACAGAGAGCCTGACTGTTGTGGTGGAGCTTGGCCTGCAATGTAGCACACACAGACAGAGGCCATAACGGCAATGGCAATAGTGGCTGCAATCATCAATTTAACACAGGCCGTATGTCAGTCCAGTGAAATAGTGCAAGGGCCCTCACACAGCCATGGCACACAAGGTACTTTAGGAGACCACAGCATGCCGCATGGCCACTGCAGTGAAGTGAACAAGCACAGCAACCACAGTGACACACATCTGGGCCAGACAGATGGGTGCCTGCTTTATACAGATGTACCCGGTAGGGACAAAGGGCCCACGTGCAAGGGGAAGGTGATGGGAACACCTGCACCACTGCATGTCCATGACAATGACTGTCGATGGCACACCAGCAAGCACAACTGTAGATGTGTGACAGGCAGCACAAACAATGAATGAGGACACACACATGGGTATGGTAAATAGCAAGGAAGGGGCAGGCAGCAGCACAGAGAACACCAACAAAAGGGACAGACACACACGGCCATGAAGAGGAACACTGCACAAGAGGTACATGTGTTGCAGGGGACAATTGCAGCACAGAATACAGCAAACGTTGCTGGTGATGCTGCTGTCATGTTGTTCGGGGAACACATGGCACAACCGAACACATATCCACACAGGCAACAAATGCAAACCACATGCAGACACAGGAACAGCTCACTGATCCAAGGCGCTCTTCCAAGAAGAGGATGTGAAGCATGCCAACCAAAATTTCACCCATGGCCTAGATACACAGGGAAGACGTGTGCAGAAGAGCACAGTGGAGACGGCAAAGGGGCAGCAACAGCATTTCACACATAGCACGGGTGGAAATGCGAGCAAAGCTGTAGCAGATGAGACCAAAGGCATAGGGAATGCACATGAAGCACAGAGGGACCTGAGGTCCACCACGGTGGATACCAGACATGTACATGGTGTCACCCATACTGACAACACACAGTTTGTGTCAGTAGGACAGCATGGCCACAGGAAACCAGCAAAGAGCAATGGAAGAAGCAGGGGATGAGCAAGGCATGGACACAGCATGTAGCACACGGCTGTCTGTTGACATCAAGGCTGAGCTGTGGTGCACACCAATGCCAGTGATGCACCAGAATGGCATGACACACAGTACCCACAGTACACTGATATTAGTAACAATATCGTATTGCACATGGTATGGACACCATACATAGCATATACAGCGATCCTCCATATGGGATGCCACCACATACCCACAGCACAGGTTTAGATGATTCAATACATAAGTAGGTCCAAATCCTGGTGTTCCACCTTATGTATGGTGGTTTGGCTTACACACATATAAAATTCAGTATGCATACACCATGTACAACATAATGCATGTGTGTGTGGTCATAGACAGTGGGCATGGGCGGATGACAACAGGGATGCGCAGGCCAGCACAATGTGCTGTCACTGCACCCTGTGTGCCTGCCCAACATATGCAACCCACCAGAGGCAGTCAGATACTGCCATGTGTGGTGACAGGTATATGCACTGATATTGGTAGCCCACACTACTACAAGAAAACCATGTGGTATGGCATGCATAGGTGCTGCACATGTTGCATGGGCCAGGATGTGTCTTTGCCCTACACCCCTCCCAGGGTGATCATTGTGTAGATGGCCAAGCCAGCATGCATACGCATATGACTGACTGTCACTTGACTACAATGGACATGCCCCCCCCACACACACACACAATGGTAGCAGCACATGTCACATCCGGGTCTCCCAATGGTGCCATATCATTGAGGACAATATGACCTCCACATCCTCAACACTGCAGATGACCAAGAGAATTAAATACACTATACAGAATGGAAGGATGTCAGACGTTCTGGCCCCATCTGCGGGCCTACTTTGTGCCTGTGTGTGTATGCCAATCTACAAATGAGGTGGACAGCCATCACATGCAGCCAACTCATCCCACATGTGTGTTTGTGGAGGGGGAGCCATTATAATTCATGAAACTGGCAGTGCATTGCCTAGTCAGTAACCTTGTGGTGCACACAATACTTGTAGTATATATGTACAGTATGATTACACATGACAGACAGGTGCGCACCATAGGTTGGTGGCATAGTGTAGACACACTGCATCAGTGCCAATGCCACTCTTTAACTGGGACAAACATATGAGGTAACATTAATAACAGTATGAGCATGCACCCATTGCATTGTGGTTGTAGGGTGGACAGGGCATGGTTATGGTACTATGGTTCCCCATGGTTATTGTGTCAATATCACACTTGTACACCAGATGCCATATGACGTGGCTGACCATGGGGGAGCATGTTCTCACCCATGCAACGGACTACCAAACAGCAATGTGTACGTGCACCATGCCTTCCCCCCAACAGGTGTGTACTACTGTCACACAGTCACCCATCATTGTCAATATGGTAGTATGTGCCTGTACACATGGGACATGATGATGGCTATGGACTGCAGTACACCCTCCCCCCTCCCTCCACCAACCCTAATGACACTGTATTGTGCTACACTCATATTCACGTATGGTATGCACCATATATCTGGATACACACATACACCACATTGGTGACCTGCACAGGCAACGTAAGTCTTACCCTGCCAGGGGCATTGTGTACACAATGGGAACAACATGGAATGGGTGTGTCCATAGCTGATATGCACACTCTACTTCGGGCATTTTACCCTGGGATGGTGACTGTCATTGTATGTATGGGTCTGTGCACATTGGGTGGGGCCGTACAAAGGGCACATCACACTTATTGCCATCGTGTGATGCATACGGTTTGACAACCTATGACCTTCCATCACACTCCATGTATGGTTTAGTGACAGGGGAGATGGTCATCCTCTGCATCCACTTTGTCCTCTCCATGCTCCCTCTCTGGCTCTGGCATCCAGATGTAATGTGCTTTAGCAATGTTATGGAGCACACAGCACACCACAACTTTGCATGCCATGTCAGGGTGTACTACTGGAGTGCTTCACCCAACCTAAAGGCAATCAGAATTGCATCTTTAGCAGTCCTAATGTGTACTCAATTACACACTGCATTGCAGCATGTGCCTCATTGTATGGTGTGTGTGGACCAACTACTGGGTGCCGCATTGATGTCATTAGCCATGGTCACTGGGGATAGCCACAGTCATCTGCAGTGGAAAAACATTAACATTACTGCTGCATGGACATAATACACATGTTCATGTGTTTTACCTCTCAGATGGCATGTATGGAACTTGTCACAAAATCTAGCTGTCACTGCCACCCATCCATTCCACTGTGATTCTGTTGTTCTGATGGTTATAGCTGTACAAGCATGCGGTGTTATGTGCCAAGCTGCTGCCTATCCAATGGGGTGCTGCAACATACTCCACTGTCCTGTGCCATGTGTGCTGTTGCCTATCATGTCATAGCCTGTGTCCCATGTGTGCTCTATGTGTGTGCTCCAACACTTACAGCACCTTGGGGCTGCTGTGTACATGCCTACATGTTAATATCTTACCTATGAGCCAGCCATCCTGCAGTGTGTGAACCTCAAAGGCATGGCACAATCCGCAGTTCCTGAAGATGTATGCATCATGGCAGGACACTGGGTACTTTGCCACCACATCCAGGATGTGATTCTGGCTGACACACACACCACCTGAACGTTTATTGAGTGGCACCCTTTCCAATTTATGTGCCCCTCTGGTTCATCAACAGGTGACCTGATGGCGATGTGCATGCATCCTATGGCACCTAGCACACGGGAAAAACCAGCAATGCCATAGAAGACCTGTTTTAAGGACTGCTGCTGCTGTGCACCCATGGGGAAGCGGATGAGTCTATGGGCATGGTGTAGTAGTGCACTCACAAACTGCCTCACGCACTGGCTCTCAGAGGGCTGGGAGATTATCACCATATCACCACTGGGCAACTGGAAGCCACCAGTGGCCAATACATGGAGTGCAGCACTGATTTTCACCTCTGTTGGTAGGGATCTTCCTCTGTGTGTCCATATCTGCATTTCCTTCCTCAGGTCTTGGCACAGCTCCATTATGGCTGCCTTTCTCATCTGGTATCCGGTGATGCATTGCTCCTCTGTTAGGTCATGGTATTATGTGTAGTGGCAATATACATGCCTTGCATATCTATGGTGTCTGTCATGTGGCATGTTCATGGGCAGCGCTGCCCTGTTCATGGGCACATCTCTGTCAACGTGCCAGTATGACCAGCCCCACAGCCATCAGTACTACTGCTCCTGACATCTTTCCTATACTTAGCTATTGCTGGTGTGGTGTTGCCTTATCAGTGTTGCTACACAGACTGACTGTTGCTTGCACCCATCTATGTGGCCTTAGATCATCTTTGGCTGGTCTAGCCGGCGTTAGGTTTTGGCTGCACTGTCTTGCATTGAGAGTACGGGATACAGGATATTGAGAATACTGGAGAATATATTGCATCAGGTCACAGCACTTGCATTGGTGGTGCAGTGGCACATGGCCTCATGGTGCACCCATCCCATGCTCAGCACAATGTGCATTTCAGAATTCCATTTGGCTCTGTCATTGGTGCACACATCTTGCACTGTTTCTTTTCTTTTGACAATTGGTCCATTTTGTCCACCCCTCATGGGGCATGGTAGATGCTATAATTACTGTAATTTGACTATGGACATACATACATGCATACATACAGTGACACATTCATGATTTGTGCCCATCAAAATGTGAAAGTCCATGAAAAGTTATTTTAAATAAGATACTGAGCTTAACTACAGCTGTCAGTGGCTCAGAGATCTTGATGGCTATATTTGCCTCAGGTTGATACCAAATTACTACCATTTTTAGAACCTTATGATGTCACTGATGATCAAGCTGTGGCTAACCATAGTAGTCAACCACAGCTTGATCGTCAGTGATATTACAGGATTCTAAAAATGGCACTAATATAGCATTACTATGGGGTGATTGTAATCATTGAATATCTCTGGACTGCTGCCAACTACAGATGAGTCAAATACCTCAATTAAAAGATATCTTATGGGCTTTCAGACATGACTGGCACTCTTCAAACATGTTCCCCTTTAACAGCAGTGATGCCACCTCTTCTGCTGTATAACCCTCGATGTCATCTCCCCTTTTGAATTTGAATGCATGTGTTCCCTAGTTCTGCTTACAGTCATAGAAACAGAGAAACATACTGTAGCTACAGTGTTTCCCTGTTTTATTAGTCATTGGTATGTGCACCCTTATTAGTGTTTGAGCTGCATGTCTTGTGCTTCTTTATGCTGTAGAATCTGATGGAGACCATTGGCCCATGAAGTCTGACTACAGTTATTACTACTTTACCCAGTGCCCCCCCAAGCTAGTTCTGCAGAGGGTTATTCACCCATGGGCCCACCTCCTTGTTCCTTTCCCTCCCTGATTCCCTCAAGTGGGACTATGTGTTTCTCAACCTTGTCTTATTCATGTTTGAACCAACTGAGGATCCTTGCCCCCTCCACCTCCCTTGGGGATCTGTTTTAAGACTCCACCACCTTTTCAGTGATGTAGAACTTCCTCACATCCTTCTAGAGTATACCTCCCACAAACCTCCAATTATGCCCTCTCAAGACTGCATCTCTACTTCTGACAAACATATCCTTACAGTTTACCCTAGTTATACCCCTTGGGAATGTAAAAGTCTTTGTCATGTCCCCCCTTTCCTGTTTGGCCTGTAGCAAGGACATGTGAAGGGGTTTTCAGACATTCCTTATAGGATTTGCCCTGCTGGCTCTGAATAATTTATGTGACCCTCTGCCACACTGGCTCCATCCTATTAATGTCCTTTCTCAGGTAAGGACTCCAAAACTGGGCACAGTACTCCAGGTGAGGCTTCACCAGTTATCTTTATAGGGGCAGTATCATTTGCCCCTCCTGCTATCAAAACCCCTCCCTTTATACCCCCAATATCCTAGATGCCTTGCTATAGGCCTTGTTTCTCTGGCTTGTTTGCTTAAGTAAGTCACTGATGAGGCCTCCCAAGTCCCACTCTGTCAAAGTGGCCAGCTGACCCCTCCTACTCAGTATTCTGTACATTGATTCATATTCCCTACATGCATCACCTTGCACTTGGCATTGAATCTCAACTGCCAAACCTTTGACCATTTTTCAAACCTTTCCAGATCCCTCTGTAGTTCCCTCACCCTTCCGCAACGTCCACCCCGCCATACAGCTTTTTCTCATTGGCAAAGAGAGGCATCTTTTCCCTTCTGCTATATTACTAATGAACATATTAAATAGGACAGATCCCTAGGCTGACACATCCAGCACCCCACTCGTGACTCCCTATGCCCAGAATTGACCCTCTGCTGCCTTCCCTCCAATCAGTTTCCCACCCACTTGACTATTCCCTTCTCAATTCCTAAATCCTTCTTCTTTAGTAGCCTCCTGTGTGTCACAGAAACAGAGCCTTTGCTGAAGTCCAGATAGAGCAAATAAACCAGCTGGCCTCTATCCACTGCTTAGTGACCCACTCAAACAACACAATCAGGCTGGTCTTGGTCTGATATGACCTTCCCAACATGAACCCATGATGCTTGCTCTTCTGCAACCTGTGTCTTCTAAGTAGGCTACTAGGCTTTCCTTTACTATGGTCTCCATGAACTTACCTATGATAGTAGTAAGGCTTACTGGTCTATAGTTGTCTAGGTCCTCCCTCCTTCCATGTGGATTGGGAACTATCTTCACAGTTCTCCAGTCCCTTGGAACTATCCCAACTTCAGTGAGTTATGAAATCACTAAGTAGATGGCTCTGATGGCTCTGAAGCTAGTCCTCTAAACATCCTCAGGTGCAGGCCATCCGAGCCTGGTGCCCTGTCCACCCAAAGGGCTTTTATCCCTTTCCTTACTCTTTCAGTCATGATCACTACCCTCCCCATTTCCTGTACCTCTAATGCAGCTGCCTTTATACCACTTTCTGGTAGAGGTCCATCATCCTCAACCATAAACACTGAACAGAAGTAATTATTTAGGACATTTGTCCTCAGCTTGTTATCCTCCACCACTCTTCCCCCTCAAGTAGCCTGACAATCCCTCCCATAGCCTTCCTTTTCTCCTGAATGTATCTAAAAAAGTCCTTTCTCCTCCCTTCACACTCCCCGCAATCGGCAGACACTGGCTCATACATCTGTGAATGCTTTATCCTGTCTAACCCAGTGTTTTCCTTTTTTGGCACTGGAACAGCTTGTTAAGTAGTCCTGACCTGTGTATCACATCTAAAGATGGGAGCACCCTAAATGTTTACTGCAGTATAAATGTCTAGGGTTTATTCTTGACCAGTCCTTTGACTACTCCACTCATATTCATTCTCTGATCCCTAAGTCATATTTATTTGTTCATTTATTTTAAAAGTTATACCAGGAAGGGCATACTGAGCTGGTAACACCTCATTCTGAGATGTGTACTGGGGGAGGCGGAACTAAGGAAACAGCTGTGCAATGACAACATCAACACATTAAGTGTATAGTAAATCACAACACAACTAGTGATAATAATACAGTAAAGGTGCACAGTAAATCACATTAGAATAGCAGAGATGATGTGTAAATAACAATTGTGATTGGTTGACCATCCATGGCACTCCAGACATTGCATCATGGGTTTTAGCCCACCTGATAGGCTAGTGATGCACATCACTCTAGGATCAAATCTTGTATATCCAGGTCCCAGAAACCACTGTTCTCCAGTTCAAATCGTGCATCTGATAAGGCTACTAGCACACCAGGATCCCTGTTGTTCTACTCCAGAAAGGTAGGCCTCTGATTTATGTTCCTTATATGGCTATAATACTAAAGGCAGAGCAGTAAAACTATGTGCTGCAGTTGTTTGTGTCCAAAAAGAGAAATGCAGCATTCAGTATTTGAGAAAAATGATGAGGCCAGCTTGTTGATTGTTGTTTATTTGGTTTATTGTTGCTGTGGCTATACATATCCCTGTGTTGCTACCCTATATCTTAAAGCCAGCAAACTGTGTCACAGTTGTGTTTTTCCTGAGGTGTTTTTTGCTAACTCACCTCTGTTTTTGGCCCTGTTGGACTATTTGAAATTTGTTTACTGTCATAGTTTGAGCGAGAGTATAATGTTACCCATTCTTAAGAAGAAAGGGGATGTTAATGAGTCTTGTTCATTGCAAGTTGCAAAAAAATCAATTACCCCTCACTTGATCACAAGTCCTGGTGTCTCCCTGCACCCCTTACACCTCGTGCAGTAGTGCAAACCCACAGGCAGTCCGACCCCATAACCCTGCACTCGCTCACTAACTCACCAAGCGACTGACAATGAATCGATGAAACAATCTGCAGAAAAGAAGAATTCCCCAGTTTTAAAAGCTCCTCCTAAGGCCAGCCTGCACCTTAACCAAGGGAGCATGCCTCTATTCTAGGCATCCGGCCTACTACTATGCGGCAAGCATGGCGATCCCCTTCCCCCCTTCCCCTCCAGCTGCATAGTTGGCGTCTAGTTCAATCGAATGGGCTTTTGTTTTGTTTTTCAATTCAAAGTTTATTCACCACATTTTCCATGTTACAGGAGGCAGTAATGAACAGTTTGACACAAGATTCATAAGACAAATCATACTGCCCCCAACCTTTCCTCCCCCCCCCAGCACAGCAGTTCATTCAAACACTGTTATCACCCACTAACTACCTTTACCAAGAATAATTAAGGTGATAACCTCGACTACACATTACTTCATAGCCAACGAGATTAAAGTGCGAAGGGGGTCCCAGATAACCTTATACCTATGTACTCTGTTTTGAATGCTAGCAATAGCCTTCTCTGTACGTATAGTTGCTAAAATCTCATTGAGCCACTCCTGATATGTTGGACCGGTCCCTTCCTTCCAACACCTAAGAATTATTTTTTTGGCCGAGAGCGCAACCATGGATATATGAAATCTCCGTATTTTAACCCTTATGGAGGACAAGTCCCCCAACAGGCAAATATCTGGTGTAAAATAATCTTGTAAACCCAATAAAGGATCCAGATTGGTTTTTATATGCTCCCATAATGAGGCTATCCAGGGACATGACCAGAACAGATGAAAAAGTCACCCTGTGTCCTGGGAACACTTATTACACCTATCAGTATCAAGAAGGCCCCATTTCACCAGTTTAGTTGGGGTATAGTACAAGTTATGCAGGATGTGAAACTGCATGAGACGTAATCTATCTTGGGATACATATTTATGACAGTACATCCAGAGGATGGACCATTTACAAGTATATTGGGGAAAAAATGAAACCCAAAAGTTAGTGGGGGCCACCACTGCATCCAAACCGCCATCGGAACAACACTTGATAAATCTTAGAAATCACACCTGAGGAGATGAGAAAAGGAGAGAGTTCAGCTACCAATGCAAAGGCCGCTGGATGGGGTGGAGTCGCCCCAAGGACCGTGGTTAATAAGTGCCTCAATTGAAACACTTTAAAAACCTGAGACTCCGGAATTTTGAACTTGTAAATGAACTGAGAGAATGAGAGCCACTCTCCACCTTCATCCAAAAATGAGGATACTATCCCCTCTCCCAAATGAGGCAACCATGAACGGGAAATTTTCTGTTTGTTTATGGTGAAAGCCGGGGAATTCCAAATGGATTGAGCAAGATCTTTACTTTGATTGTAATGCAGAAAGGAGCACAATTGCGAATGTACTCTTAGCGAAGTCATGGTGGTGGGACATTTATTAATATCTTGCAACTGAGAAATTTTTAGATAGAGCATAGTCAGAGGGTCCATGTTCATAGATTGGATAAAATCTAATTCAATCTTGAGCCAAGCCGGGCTCATGTTATCTGGGCCCGGTCTTACCCATCTCAGGTATTTAGCCAAATGACTAGCCCAGTAGTAGATGGGCAAGTAAGGAATCCGCAGCCCCCCCTCATTTTTGGGTGCAGCAAGTTTGTGGTTTGCCAGCCTAGAGGTCTTACTTGATCATATAAACTTGGTAAAGAGTTTATGTGTTTTCTGAAACCAGATTAAGGGGACAAATGAGTTAAGATGCGACAGAGGGTAAAATAAACGGGGAAACACATTCATCTTAATTATATTAATACGACCCCATAAAGATAACAGGAGTTTATCCCATCTCTCTAGATCTTGAGTAATACCCTGCAAAAGAGGGTCCAGACTTTCTTAAAACCACAAGGAAGGATTACGCATTAGTTTTATAATTAAATATTTAATAGCCCAGGGTGACCAGCATAGTCCCAGAGAGATAATGTCGGTCTTGAAGACTTTATGATTAAGAGGGAAAAGGGATGTCTTGTTGGGATTTAACTTGTAATTTGAGAAACTACTAAATCTATTAACTTCCCTTAACATGTTCGGGATAGATATTACCGGATTAGCCAAATGTAAGAGGAGATCGTCAGCGTACGCTGTTATTTCCATTACCTCATTCCTAATGGGAATACCTTATATTCCTTCATTATTGAGAATATGTTGAATAAGGGGTTCTAGATAAAGATTGAAAAGTAATAGAGAGAGAGGGCATCCCTGCCTCGTACCTGACCACAGCGTAAAAGACTTGGAGAAGGTCCCATTCCCTGAAATCCTCACTGTAGGAGACCGGTAAATTGCCCTGATCTAATCTATGAACATGGATGGGAATCCAAATGCCTTAAGGACTTGGAATAGAAAAGTCCAATTAACCCGATCAAATGCCTTCTCGGCATCCAGGGAGACCAGCCTAGCAGGATATATGGCATCCCTGGATTCCGAGAAGACATGCGAGAGGGTACGTAGGTGATCTGAAGATGCACGTCCTCTCATAAATTCCAATTGCGACATACCCACAAGATCCAGAAGAACCAGGGTTAGTCTACATGCCAGTATCTTCGAGAGAATTTTGACATCTTGATTAAGCAAAGATATTGGCCTATAGCTCTGAACCAGTTCTGGGTCCTTGTCCGGTTTAGGTAACAAAACTATCAATGCTTCAAACAGATGTACATCTGCCGTCTCTCCAGAAAAAATGTGCAAATAAAGAAGATGCAACACTGGTAGTAGTTGTTCCCTGAAAACTTTATAAAATAAGCAGAAAACTCGTCTGAACCCGGGACTTTACCCAGATGCAAGTCCTTTATAACAGCAGCTATTTCTTCCTGTGATAAAGGGGAAGATATGAAATTCTTTTGAGAGTCAGATAGTAACGGAAGATGTGCTTCCCTGAGATACTCCTCCAGTTTTTGAATGGGTAGAGAACTATCCATATCCCTATATAATTGCTCTTAAAAAGTAGCAAACTCCTGGACTATCTCTGAGGGGGATACCTTCAGGGTCCCATCTGACTGTGACCTTATTGGGGGTATAAATCTTGCTGACTCTTGTTGTTTTAAACGTAAAGCCAACAGGTGCCCCGTTTTTTTCTCCTTGATCTGTAAAACTGGCCTTTGTGCAGATTATAGCCAGCTCTGCCTTTTCTCTTAACATTCCCAAATATTTATCTTTATATGTTAATAGCTTCTGTGACTCCTCTTGAGAAATTTTTTCTGGGTGTATATTTTCTAATGCCCGTATCTTAGACAATAAGGACAGTAACTCCATTTCCTGTGCCCTCTTCCTCTTTGTAGCTAGACTAATGAGAATGCGCATTATATAAGCCCTAAAGGCCCCCCATAAAATATCTGACCTTGCACTATCTATTGGGTTTGTGGAAAAGAAAAACTCTATCTGCTCTTTCACCAATCCTCGATACTTTTCATCTTTTAGTAATTGTTCATTTAATTTCCATCTGGTCTCTCTTTTGTGAATGTTAAGGAAAGCCAGATTACCCAGGACTAAGGAATGATCCAATATTGGACCCGGTTGGATTGAGGTGGACAATACCCCTGGCAAGAGCTCGTGAGAAACTTACAGGTAGTCAATGTGAGATTGTGTGCCAAGTACTAGCGAGCAATAAGTATATTCCCTAATATTAGGATGTGTGACTCTCCAGACATCACACAATCCACACTGATCCATCATTTCCTGTGCCCAGGTGACAGTCCCCTCGACCCAATGCCAATCTATCCAAATTTGGATCCGAAACCAAATTAAAATCTCCCCCTAAGATAATTGGAATAGGGAGTATAGGAAGGATCGTAGAGATCAGTTTCATGAAAAAAGAGGGATCATCTGTGTTTGGTCCATAAATGCTACCTAGAACCAAAGGCATGGCCCAAATAATACCCTGAACTAAGAAGTATCTGCCATCTGCATCCTTAAAAACCTGAGAAGGGATAAATGGGATGTCTCTATTAATCAGTATCATGACCCCGCAACTACTGGTTTTCCCTGAAGCGCAAAAAAACTGACCTATCTGTTGTCTCCGAAGTTGTAATGCTTCGGAATCCAGTAAATGAGATTCTTGTAAAAATGATATCTGGGCACACAACAGATTCAGGTGTTTAAGTACCTGATATTGTTTTAGTTTTTTCCTGATCCCCTTCACGTTCCACGTAACAGTATTAATATTCTGAGCCATCTATTATGTCAGGTATAAATCCAGATAAGGTATCTATCGTATACTGCAACCATGTAACAGGCGATTCTATTCCCCTGAATCTGCTGTTCCGGTCTCCCACCCCCCAACCCTCCCTTATTGAACTCCTGTCCCTCCCCACCCTCCTGATTATCCCACGAACAATCCACAGCTTCAGTAACATCAAAACATAGTCCAAAAAACCATCCACCCAAACCCCCCTGTTATCACTAACAACGTTCAGCAATACTCCGTTTACTACTCCTCCCCCAGCCCCCTGAAAAACCGTCCCCCGAACCCTATATTAATTTATAATATATTCCCCTTTTGAGATGTTAGTAATAAAGAAAGAGAGAGGACTCAACATCATTGCAGTACAAGCCCTTGTGTCCCTCGCCTATCCCCTAATGAAAACCATTGAAAGCAAGCCAGTATCGATAAGACATCGCCACCAGAAACATCACAGCTTGCAAGGACATGTGGCTTGTTAGATGTGAAAAGGCGCCTCATGGTGCAAGATCAGGAAGCCGGCCGCAGCCATACATGAAATTCTGTATGCAGGCCGTTGTCTCAATAAGCTCTCCAGCCCCCGTTCCTCTCCTCCAATTTGCTGTGCCTTTGCCCCAGTAAACCCCCACTTTTCTCTGGCCTTAGCGACCATTAGCACTTAACACGCATGAAACACAAGCTCCCTCCTGTGCTGCAAGTGTGTAACTCCACCCTGATGCTTTACAAGGGAAAGGACATCACAGCCCTTGTAATTAGATTTCCCCAAAAGCTATAGCCTTTTACCGGACCCATCCTTACCAAACTCTTACGGGGAAGGGAAGACTAAATATTGCTGAGTTGGCTTTGTTTTCTTCAAACACGAAAACTAATGAGAAATCACTTGATTACTTGAAACCCCAGACCCAAACAAAACAAACAAGAATATGCATCCATGATTGGAACACTGTGAAAACCTAAGGGCCCAAAACCCCAGACCCAGACAGAACAAATAAGAATATGCATCACTATGAAAACAGAAGGGTCCTTTCTGCCCCTTATTCGGGCTGAAATGAGAGTCCAAGAATGTTTAACCGCTTCTTTCCAGAAGATTTCTTTGCATGAATGCCCAGCCTTCTCAGATTAATTCTCATCTTGTCGGGAGAGACCTGAGGCCTTTCATGTGTCCCTAAAAAGATCTGGCAGGGATCATTTTAAACCAGCAAACGCTACCTCAGGGTCTCCGTAGGTAGCCCAGAAACCAGCCACCTGTACCTGTAGCCTGGCTGGGTATCCCATAAGAAATCTGAGTCCAGCCACGATGATTTTTGAGACAACAGGATGAAATGCTGCACGTTTCAAATTGACTGAACCCGGAATATCTTGTGCTATTCTAAGCTTAGCTTGCTCCCAATGAACTTCTTGGAGTTTTCTTACTTTGTACAGAAAATGTTGTCGCTCTAAGAAATTTAAAAAACGACAAATTATAGATCGGGACGTTGCTCCAGGAGGGGACTTCAGTTTTAATGACCTGTGGGCTCTCTCTATAATATATTTGGCCCCAAATGTGGAAGGGCCTGCAATCTTCTCCGCTAGCTTCTGGGTAAAAGCAATGGTATTCTGTCCCTCCTCTCCCTCCGGTAGCCCGAGAATCACAACATTATTTCTCCGGCTGCGACCTTCAAGGTCTTCAAGCTTAACCTCAAATATGGACAATTTCTGGTGCATTGCTACCATCTCAGGCTTGAACCTCTCCACTTGCTTCTCTAACGAGAAGATACTAGTTGTGTTGTCTGAGGTAGCGAGAGTGATCTCTTTAATTTTTCTCATGAGCGATTTCATTTCTGATGCCATCTCCTTAATCTCATCTCTAAATGGTTTAAATTTCTCCAGAAATTTAGACAATGTGAGCAGCTCCTGATCCACCCCTGGGTTCAAAGCATCTCCCTTTTCCGCTCCACTCAAGGCCCGGGATTTTTTTGAGGCCTTTTCTGGTGTAACTGGCGGGGCGTGTTTCTGCTGTTGCTTTTTCATGTAGACTTCCATTCTCTCTCAAAATCACCCTGCAAGGGCACAAAGTTGTAGGGAACCAGAATAGCACAAAATAAGAGGTTTAGAGATCAAGGAAATATACCATAAAACAAATAGAAAGAGACGGGAGGCTGGAGCTGTACTGAGGAACGACTATCCGGTAGCTTGCATCATGTGGTCCCCCCTCGAAAGGGCTTTTGGAGTGAACAAAGCAGGAAAACCTCTCCCATGCTCAGAGTCACTCTTTTTGGCATTTTCCCTTCATTTTTCAAGGCCTGGTATTGGCGCCCCATGCTCCCACTGGCTGCATGGTCTCTGCGGCCTACTCTGGGATTGCCCTATCACACTGTGCGATAGTGAACCTTGCCAGTACAGCTCCTTCTGGTATTTAAATCCAAAAAAAAGCAGGGATAATGCCATTCGGTGACTGCTTCTCTTCCCCATGCTAATCTTGGCCACATGGTCGCACAGCTACGCCCTAGCATGGGAGGGATGGGGGGATCACTCTGTTTGAGGGGTATAACACTCGTTTTATAACATTCGATTTATAGGGTCCAGTCGCTCTCAAAAACAACACTGATCTCTACAAACGCTTCTTGAGGGCAAGGGAAATAATATTATAATGGCTCATAAAAAGGAGCACTTCATGAGATGCTCACAAATGGGCCTACCATAAGACCTGAGGAAGGAGACACTCAGTCTCAAGGGAAAAATGATGGCAATGATCTCAGCCATCCTATTGACCCAAGGTCCTCCCTTATCTCTTATGGGGTCCCTCCCAATAGCGACCCCATATTTTTGCAAATACCCAAAGAAAAACCTCCCTCTAACTCATGTGATGTCCCTCTCACTAGCGACCCTATATGCTTCACTAGGAGACTGGCGGTCCCTCTCCATAGCGACCTCCAATATGTGTTCCTACATGCTGGGTCCCTCACTATAGCGACCTCCCATGCTGAACCTTACCTGCAAATCTTTATATACCCTCCCAGGCCAGCGTTTTTTCAACAGCACCTTATGGTTTTCTCCTACAATGTGCTGTACTTCTAGGACTGTATTAACAGCTATGGGGCATCCACTAATTTGGAGGCCCATTGTCAACCAGCCCTAACAAGACACTTGCCTTTCTTCTCTTCCTCTCTCACCAGATGGTCAAGACCAAGAAATGCACCTCTTGCAACACTACCCTCCTGCCCCACGCCCGGGCCCCCTATGCTCCGCCTGTCTACATGACAATGATGACCTATTGCTGGAGCAAACTCCTGTCATGGGTCCCAGCAATCCAGGGCCCTGTGGCTCTACTTGGATGGATCCTGGAACCATCCTACTTCAGAATCAACAGGCCATGGTAGCAATGATGGAGATCCAACAGAATTTTATGCTGAAGATAATGGAGCAGCTAGAATCCCTTACCCAGCATAGAGCAACTACTTCACCACTTCTGGAACCAGAGAATGTGGGGGGGGCCCAATGAAGAGCATCCGGACACTGCAGAACCAGTACCAGATAATAATAAACTGGGTTCCAGAGAGGACAAGGATATGCCAGACGAAGAGGATGGGGCGGAGACTGAGGACGAGGACATGGAACCACAATCCGTACCATCCCTCACATCTAAACTTTGTTCCTTCGACATGGTTCCGGGGCCTCATGAAAATTGTCAAGGCCACCATGGGGTTCGACGTCGAAGAAGGAAAACCAGATTCTAAATTAGACCCCTTGATCCAACAAAAGGCGACTACCAAGGAGACCTTCCCAGTATGCCCAGTGATCTAGGACATTTTTAACAAAGAGTGGCAATCCACAGAGCCTAGCAGAATGTCAAATAAGAGAAACTTGGACCACATGTATCCGGTCCAAGAGGACAAGGCCAGCAACTGGTGCACAGCCCCAACCATTGATCCTTAGGTAGTGGCACTCAGTAAGAAAACCATCCTACCTTGCGGGATCATATTCTTAAAGGATCCGACGGACAAGATGGTGGAAGACATGTTGAAAAAGGCCTTTGAAATTAAGGGAACTGCCGCCAAAGCTTCCACTATGGCCATTTACACGGCACGTACCCAGATCCACTGTCTCGAAGAGCTCCTTGAGCAGGCAAACCCCAAATCCAGAGATGCAGAACTGTTAGAGTGCACTCTTGATGCTGAAAAATACCTGGTGGACATGGCGGTGGACACCCTTAGACTGCAGGCCAGGGCCACAGCCATCATCAACCATGCCAGAAGAGCATTGTGGCTAAAATTATGGGAGGCTGACAACAAATCCAAAGCACTTTTGCAAAATCTACCTATGAAGGGAAAGCACGTCTTTGGGGAGGGCCTACAGGAATTCCTGAAACAGAAAGAGGAGGGCAGAGACCTACTCAGAAATAAGAATAGGCACACCTATCTCCCTTCAGTAAGGCGGAGATTTCAGTGGGAAACAAGTCTCACTAATCACGAGGAGACACGCATTTCCAGAACAATACATTTCGAAGCAGGGGAACATCCAGCGGATACCGCAGTCCCTTCTCCCATTTCTACCAACCTTCCTCCTTTAGAGCCTGTGGGTCCAAGTTTGGGGGAAGAGGTAGAGGTAATAGGAGAAAGCAACAATGACTACGTGGACAGATCCCCACTCGGTCAGGAAACGTACTCTCCCGTGGGACAAAGATTG
Source organism: Neoceratodus forsteri (assembly GCA_016271365.2). Taxonomy (NCBI): domain Eukaryota; kingdom Metazoa; phylum Chordata; order Ceratodontiformes; family Ceratodontidae; genus Neoceratodus; species Neoceratodus forsteri. The sequence goes on along the minus strand of CM057456.1, from coordinate 1,129,999,443 downwards.
TCACTTTTCAGACACCAGTGGTTCTGCACAACCTCGGACAAGTGGGTCCACGAGGTGGTGTCGAGCGGATACTCCATAGAGCTATCCCAATCCCCAGTCACACACAGGTTCTTAAGCTCTCCCATTGCCAAGAAGAAGGCAACAGCTCATCAGGTCCAACATATCCTGCTGGGTTTGCTACACAACAGAGCAATCCAACCCATCCCCCTGCACGAACAGAAACTAAGAGTGTACTCCATTTTCTTTCTCGTGCCCAAAAATTCAGGAGAACTATGCCCCATTCTGGACCTGAAGCACCTCAACCAACACTTGGTTTCCCAAAGGTTCAAAATGGAAACCCTAAAGTCCACCCTATGCAGTATCTGGGTAGGCGATTACCTCACATCCATGGATCTGAAGGATGCATGCCTTCACATACCTGTCAGACCAAAACACAGGCAATACCTCAGGTTCCACATCTTAGGCCAGCATTACCAGTTTCAGGCCTTACCCTTCGGTCTTACCTCAGCATCAAGGGTATTTACCAAGGTGTCAATAGTCTTAGTAGCCAGACTCAGAGAACAAGGTCTGGATATCATTCCCTACTTGGACAACTGGCCGATTCGGGCACGCTCCAAGGAGCGCTTGCACCAAGACACCGTGATCACTCTAAAAGCACTAGAGGAGCATGGCTGGGTAGTGAACTGAGCCAAGAGCCACCTGATGCCCATGCAACAGATAGAACACCTAGGGGCTCTAATCAACACATCACAAGGATGGGTGAAACCATCCCAGACAAGGGTGCACAACCCTATAAGATTGTCTCGTGACCTGAGGGCTTGCCATCAGACAACCATGGGACAGATAGCCCAGTTACTAGGTTGCATGGCATCTTGCATTGACCTGATTCCCTGGGCCAGGTGGCACATGCGACCCCTACAGACTCACGTCCTCACTCGAGAAACACAGAACGAGTACAACTTGCATGTCATAGTCCCACTACCACCATCAGTGAGACACTCTCTAGCATGGTGGACAGTGAACTCCAGTCTCACAAGAGGGGTTCCACTAGAAGCATCCTACAATGCCTCTATAGAAATGGATGCAAGCCTATCAGGCTGGGGAGCGTGCTTGGGCAACCTGATGGCATAAGGCCTATGGACATCAACAGAAACCAAGCTGTACATCAACGTCCTAGAGATGAGGGTGGTATCCCATGCTCTCAAAGCTTTCATATACTCCACTTCCGGTCAGTCAGTTCTGATGCATTCCAACAACCAAGTCACGGTGGCATATATCGCAAAACAAGGGGGCATCAGGAGCAGAGCTATGCTGAGGGAGGCGGCATCGGTCCTCAGTTGGGCACAGACCAACCTCACACATCTCGGCATGGTACACCTCGCAGGCAGGCTCAACATGTGAGCAGACTGGCTCAGCTGACAACAAGTCCACCCAGGGGAGTGGCGCCTCCATCCCAGTCTTTTTCAGATGATTCAGGAGACTTGGGGACCAGTCTCCATGGACATCATGGCCACAATGGAAAATGCACAGGTCCAAAAGTTCTATTCAAGATACAGGGAAAACTGGTCCCAGGGGACCAATGCCTTGTCACAACCTTGGTCCTGGGAGCATGCATACGTGTTTCCCCCCCCTCCCTTGCTACCCCAGGTGCTAACCAAGATACGATCATCCTGCCTTACCATCATTCTGGCGGCACCCTACTGGCCATGGAGGGCATGGTTTGCCATGGTACTGGCCATGACAATGGACAGTCACAGGTTACCCTACTGGCCGGATATGCTGACACAAGGTCCAGTACTTCACCCAGCTCCACAGATCCTGAAACTCATGGCCTGGCTCCCGAGAGGAAGAGACTGATGAGAGCAGGTTACCACAAATCAGTCATATCAACAATGCTACAATCTAGGTGATCCTCGACCACCTCCACCTATGGTAGACAGTGGTCGGTGTTCACAAAGTGGTGTCGAGAACACGGTAAGGACCCTGAACTACCAGACATGTCCACCATTCTCTTGTTCCTTCAATGAGGAGTGGACAAAGGGTTGGCTCACTCATCCCTCAGGGTACAGCTCTCAGCCATTGGAGCAGCCACTGGTCCCATTGGGGGATACAGCCGGGAGCGCACCCAGATGCCCTGCACTTCCTGAGGGTGGTGGAAGTGCTACGACCCAGAGTCAGACCATCCATTGCCCCCTGGGATCTACCACTAGTGTTAAACTCCCTCAGTACAGCTCCCTTTGAACCACTAAATGAGGTAGACCTCTTCTGGGTCGGTCTCAAGACCTGTTTTCTCATCACTATCTGCTCAGCTCAAAGGATCAGAGAGCTAGGAGCACTGTCCTACCAAGAGCCTTACACCATGTTCATCCCTCAAGGGGTACGCCTACGAACGGTACCGGCCTCCCAACCGAAGGTATCTTCCACATTCCACAGGGAGCAACCCATCGAGTTGCCTACCTTTTCTGGAGACACTCACCCGGGCGTTAAGCCTGTTCCACACCACCTAGATGTTGAGATCACCCTGTCCATTTACAGATCAAGAATTCTGCTCTTACGTAAGACAGAGAGGTTGTTCATCATCACAAGAGGACGAAGACAAGGCAGGGCAGCCTCTAAGACCACCATTGCTGGCTGGCTCAGAAGAACCATCCAGAAAGCTTACATAGCTAAGCAAATGACACCCCCAGAAGGTATAAGGACCCATTCCATGAGATCAGTATCAACCTCCTGGGCAGAAAGGGCAAACGTTTTTTCCGAGGACATCTGCAAAGCAGCAACATGGACTTCCATCAATATGTTTGCCAGACACTATAGACAGGAACACCTCTACAAGATACAGCCCACTTTAGCCACTCAGGTTTTCTTAACCGCCAGCTCTTCCTCTCACTCCTAGACCACTCTGTCTCCCTCCCTAGGGTACAGTACTGCTACTTATCTACCCATGATCTAATGTCTGGAGTGCCATGAAACATAGAAACACAGACTTTGACGGCAGATAAGGACCGCTTGGCCCATCTAGTCTGCCCATTTCCCTACCTACAGGATAGGCTGCAGATCCTAGTTAACCAACAGCCTATTTCTTCCTACCCCCCACAAGAATTGCCTTATGTCTGTCCCATGCATTCTTGAATTCTCCCACAGTTTTAGACCCCACAACCTCCTCAGGAAGGCTGTTCCATGCATCCGCTACTCTCTCTGTGAAAAAATACTTCCTCACATTGCCCCGAACCACCCCCCCCATCTTTAAATTGTGTCCCCTTGTTCTTGCACATCTCTTTTTCTGAAAGATGCTACCCTCTTGGACTTTGTTGATTCCACTGAGGTACTTAAAAGTTTCTATCATGTCCCCCCTCTCTCTTCTTTCCTCAAGGGTATACATATTAAGCTCCTTTAGTCTCTCCTCATATGGCTTCTCTTGCAGACCCTGCACCATTTTAGTTGCCCTCCTATGGATTGCCTCTATCCTGTCTATGTCCTTGCGGAGATGGGGTCACCAGAACTGGATGCAGTACTCCAGATGGGGTCTCACCAACTGTCTGTACAGAGGGATAAAAACTTCCTGTTTTCTGCTGGTGATGCCTCTCCCTATACATCCCAGTATACCCCAGCCCTCCCTACTGCATTCTTGCATTGCTTGCTAACCTTAAGGTCATCTGATATGATTACCCCCCAGTCCCTTTCCTTTTTTGTTGTTGTTACTACCTCCCCCCCATTATGTATTCTTCCCTTGGGTTCTTGTTTCCCAGGTGCATTATTTTGCACTTCTTTGCATTGAATCCTAGCTGCCATACTTCTGACCATTCCTCCAACCTTGCCAAGTCTCTCCTCATGCTTTTCATGCCTCCTTGTCTATCAACCCTGTTGCAGATCTTTGTGTCATCTGCAAAAGAGGCATACTTTTCCTTCCAGTCCCTCTGCAATGTCACTTATAAAGGCATTAAAAAGGACTGGACCCAGTATTGAAAAATGCAGTACCCCACTAGTAACCCCTCTTTCTTCAGAGTGGACTCCATTTACAATTACCTTCTGTGTCCTGTTGTCCAGCCAGTGTTGTACCCAGGCTACCACTCTGGGACCCACTCCCAGGCTGGTTAATTTGACTATTAATCTTCTGTGTGGGACTGTGTCAAATGCCTTGCTAAAGTCTAGGTAGGCCATGTCCACAACCCCTCCCTGGTCTACTACTTTGGTCACCCAGTCAAAGAAATCTATTAGATTCATCTGACATGACCTTCCTGCTGTGAACTCATGCTGCCTTGGGTCCTGTGCCCCACTGACCTGCAGGTACTCAACAATTCTTTCCTTCAGAAAGTGACTCCATCACTTTCCCTACCACAGAGGTCAAACTGACAGGTCTGTAGTTTCCTGCCTCTGTCTTGGTCCCACTTTTGTGAAGTGGAATCACTTCCGCCTTCCTCCAGTCCTCGGGTACCACACCATCCTCCCATGATTTATTAAAAAGAGTAGCCAGTGGTTTCACTAGTTCCCCCCTTAATTCTTTTAGAATTCTGGGGTGAATTCCATCAGGCCCCATTGCTTTGTCCACCTTCAGTTTTAGGAGTTCTTGCAGAACCCTTTCTTCTGTGAAAGGACTGGGATCAACCCCCCTATCAAGAGTGCTTCTGTTAATTGGATTAGGCACTTACCCCTCCTTTTTCATGAATACTGAGCAGAAATATTCGTTCAGCATCCCTGCTTTTTCACTGTCCCCCTCTGCCCATCCACCGTTCATTCTATTCAACCTCACTATCCCTCCCTTTGTCTTTCTACGCTCGCTGATGTACCTATAAAAGGTTTTATCCCCCTTCTTAACCGAGTTGGCTATCTTTTCCTCAGTTTGGGCCTTTGCTGTTCTGACTTCCTTCCCTGCTTCCTTCTGCCTTAACTGGTACAGCTCTCTGTCCTGCTCCTTCTGTGTTTTCTTATACTTCCAGAATGCTATCTTTTTCTCCCTGACTTTCCCAGCCACCTCTTTTGAGAACCCTAGTGGCTTTCTCTTTCATTTTGGTTTGTTTATTTGCTTCACACAAAGGCTTGTTGCCTCTGTGATGGCAGTTTTGATGATTCCCCATTGTTGCTCCACCCCTCCTTCTAGCCTGTTTGCTAGTGCTTTTCTGAGGCACTCTCCCATCTTGCCAAAGTCAGCCCTCCTGAAGTCCAGCACCCTCACTTTTGTATGGCTTGACTCTGTAACTGAGTTTAACATGAACCACACTGTTTGATGGTCTCTTGTTCCCAGATGGCAACCCACTTCTAGATCTGAGATCCTCTCACTGCCCCCATTTGAGAGTACGAGGTCTAAGATTGCTCCATCACAAGTGGGTTCCAAAACTAGCTGTCTGATGCCTGCCACCTGTAGGGCATCAAGAATGGCCCTACTCTTGGATGTGGCTGCAGCAAATGTGCTCCAGTTAACATCTGGCATATTCAGGTCCCCCATCAACAGTATATTCCCTTTCTCTGCCATCTTAAGTATGCCTTCTATCATATCCTTGTCCATTCCCTCCTCCTGACATGGGGGTCTGTACACAACCCCTGTGCGGATTGTGATGCCCTTTCCAGTCTCCAAGGTGACCCACAGTCCCTCCTCTCCTACCTGTTTACTCTTTTGTTTAGTTGCTTTTATCCCTTCCTTTACATAGAGAGCTACTCCTCCCCCTCTTCTCCCCTGCCTGTCTCTCCCATAGGTTATGTACCCTGGTATGTTAACATCCCAGTCATGGTTCTTTGTGTACCATGTTTCTGTGACTGCTGCGATATCCAGGCATCCCTCTTCCATCAAGGCCACCAGCTCAGGGAGCTTGTTGCCCAGACTATGGGCATTGGTACTCATTACCCTCCATTTCCTGATGGCCTTACTCCTTTTTGCCCCATTCCTGTCCTTCTTGCCTTTGTCACTTCCCCCTGCCCTTCTCCCTATTGACACTTCTATGTTAGTGTTTACCGCACTTACTACCATGATTTTTAAGGGGGGCTAGGATTTCCCTGCTCCTTTACAGTGCCTCCCCCCTTGTCTAGTTTAAATGTTTGCCAATGAAGCATTTAAACCTATCATCTAGAATCCTGGTTCTCCTCCTGGACAGATGCAGCCCATCATGCCACTATAGGCTTGCATCACTCCAGGTGGACCCCCAGTCCCCAATGAAGCCAAATACCTGAACTCCGCACCAGTTTTTCAACCACTGATTGAATCCCATGGTGTGGAACACCCTAGCCTCTCCTATGCCATAGATGGGCGGCACCTCCGAGAAGGTTACTGTGCGTGCTACATGTCTAAGGCCCCTCCCCAATTCCACAAACTCTTCCTGAACTTCTCTAATCCCTTTCTTAGCCAGGTCATTTGTCCCTAGGTGGACAATGACATCTGGCTCCCTCCCCCCTGCAGCTGCTCCAGCAATCCTGAGGATTCGCTCCCTGTCCATGGCACCAGACAGGCACCTTACCTCCCTCTCCCCTTCCTCCCCCAGTTCTACCTTCCTAACAATGGAGTCCCCCACTAGGAGTTGTTTCCTGACCCTGTGGGGTCCCCTGCCACCCTCCTCTGGGTCTCTTTTGTGAAGGTTCCCAGCATCCTCCTTGGTCTCCACTGTGGGTGCCTCCATAGAGGAACCACACTTTGCCAGAATGGCATAGGAATTGTGGAGAGGTACAACTGGAGGGATGTGCCTCTGTTCCACCACCCTCACCCTCCCTGAGTCCACTGTGGTCCAACCACTCCTCTTTCTTGGCAACCTCTGAGGCAACGACAGTGTCTCTGGTGGTCCCTGGAAGGAAGAGGAGGTCCCACAAATCCTGGACAACTCAGCCTGGAGATGAGCATGAACAGTCAACCAATCACAATGGGTGTTTACTCACCTGGTAAAGGTGATTGTGTTGGTTGACATCCATGGCACTCCATGACTCTCCCTAACAGAGTACTCAGAGTGACCAGGATTAGACTTCACAGGAATAACCTAAGGGGGATTAAGCTATATTTCACTGAGGACACCCAAAAAAGGGAAAATTCTGACTGTCATCCTATTAGGGGTCAAGTTTAGATTGTAATAATAAGGTAAATAAAACTAGGGTCATCGGCCCACATGTACTTATTGCCTCAGTCTGCATCATTGTATACGATGGTTAGTGTTGTTTTTTTTGTTTCTCGTGCTTGCGCTTTACTAACCTTGATTTCAGCTATGGAAGATTTGAACTGGAGAACAGGGGTTTCTGGAACCTGGATATACAAGAAATTTGATCCTAGAGTTATGTGCATTACTAGCCTATCAGGTGGGCTAAAACCCATGATGTAATGTCTGGAGTGCCATGGATGTCAGCCAACACAATCACCTTTACCAGGTGAGTAAACACCCATTGCACTATAGTGAGATCATATCATATGAATATCTGGGTCGGTTGATACAGGGGTTAGAGGGTTAGCATATTTAAGGAGCCATGGTGGAAGTATGAAAGCAGGGTAAGTCAACTGTAATTGGAGGAATGGTGTCATGAGCTTATGGAGGGGGGTTTTTAGAGCTGAAGAATAAGAGGCAGAGTGAATAGTGGGGGAAGACTGGATCACAATCAGTAGAATCTGAAGGTGAAAGCAACTTGACCTGCAGATGATTTAGTGTGGGAGAATGAGAGTAAGCAAGTGTCAGAACTGTGAAGGGAGTAAGTTGGAGACAAGGGGTTGGTGAGAAGGGAGCTAAGGTAAGAGGGATAGAGAGAACCAACCCAGATTTATGAGTTGAAGAGGCACAGTGGGAGAGGTGTAGATCTTCAAGAGAGGGAAGTGAGAGGAAGGTGTAGAGAGAGCAGTGCTGAGTGTGGGCAGGAGGCAGTCAAGGGAGAAGCTGTAGAAGGAGTGAAAAAAGGGGGTCCAGCCTGGGAAGGACTGATTTAGGTGCAACACTACCACAACAACCTTGTAGTCAAAGATCAGGAGGATCATCCTAATACTGATTTCCCTATGGGCAGGAAGTGGGATACATACTTTGTTCCAATACAGCATATTGAGTTTAAGATGGACTTTTTCATAAATGGGATCCACATGGCAGGATAAGTCAAGGTGACAGTCCAGACAAACCCTAAGGTGCTTGAAAGAAGTGACTTCCTCAATTGCAGCATTATGTGGGGTTTTAAAAGCATATTGAGATGGAGTTATGGCCAGATGCTGCCTCGTGCCAAAGCTGATTAAAACAGTTTTCTTTGTACTGAGAGTTAACTGAATGAAGCAGAACTAGAGTTGAGTGTTACCTAGGAGAAAGTAGTTTCTCTTGTTATGACCCTAAATTGTTAAGCATCTACAATCTAAATTTCATATGTTATTTGAAAATGAATGCTTTAAAGAAAAGTATATTATGTCAAACAGCAACAGAATCAAATTGTAACTGTTTTATTGTGTAAATTTTCTAGGTTGTTTTTTTATAAACCAGGCCTAGATGCAACTAGATTTTGGTCCAGTTCACTTTCTGTGTAAACAAATAAAATAAAAATAAAAATGTTGGTTAAGTCCATCTGAAGCCTAGCAACCAGGTTGGAGGGGCCAGAGGTTAAAAGCACAGTGGTAGTTGCATACTATGAATGTCCGAGGTGAAACAAGCTTAAGGTAGGTCAGAGAAAAAAAAATTGAGAACAGGCTAGGGTCAAGGATGGAGCCTTGGGGAACACCAGAGCAGATTGGAAGTGGTGGTGAGGGGTACAGGATTTTTCCTATTGGACTACTGGAGATCTACTTTCCAGACAGGAACTGAATCATCTGAGTCCCACACTCTTAAGCTTGTTCAGGAGAATGGGGTGAGAGACAGCGTTGATGACTTTAGCCAGGTTAACATAGTTGAGGTTATAAGGCCCTGATCCATCATATTTAGTATGGAATTAGTGAGCTGGAGGAGGAAGAAGGCAGTGGAGTAACCTTTCCTGAAACCAGACAGGAAAGAGGTGAAGAAGGAGGAGGAGCCCAGAAAGGAGTAGAGTTGGGAAAGAACCAGGTGTTCTTGGAGATTATCTATGGCTGGCAGGAGAGAGGTAGGACAATAGCTCCTGGAGGATAAAAGGTTCACCCCTTTAGGAAGGGGGATAATAGTAACCCTCTTCCTCATCTTGGGGTCACAGCTTGGAAGACAAAATGGTTGGCAATGCAAGAGATAAGTGCAATAGCAGGACAGACAGATAAAGACATTTTGAGTCAACACCATCAGAACTAGGTCCTTATGATGATTAAGAACTAGGAGAGCCTTTAACCTGTCAGGGTGCCATGAAGGCAAAGGAATCCTCTTGAAGAGGGTTCCACCCTTGAAGGTGCCATAGGAACATAATTCCCTTAGGCTAAAGGTACATTAGGAAGGAGCCCAGAAGTACAGTGCAGCAGGTGGTAAACACAGAGCCTGAGTGAGGACAGATTGGCAGCAACTAGTGACAACTGATAACAGACAGAGACTGAACTGAGCAATGACTGACAGTACTGGGGTTCATTCTGAGGTGTATATGAGCTGAAAGGCTAAAGAAAAGCCTAGTGTTAGTTACTTTGACTAATAGTACCTTACTCCTTATTAAAAAGAGGTTTGTCCAATTTGTTCTTGTTGTGTCCTTATAGTAATTAGTAACTAATAGCAGACAGAGGCAGGTCTTCCATAAGGAGAGAGGGAATGGCAGGATGCAAAAGAGGTCCACCATCCAACCCCAACTCACAGCAGAAACCTACTAAGGTAAACACTATACTAATACAGATATTCTACATTATGGACCACCTCCTGTGGAGACTACCTAACTTTGATGACCTTCAGCATGGAGGAGAGGAAAAAACCCCTATGAGGAGAAAACCTCTGGGGATCCAATGCCTTGTTCACTTTTCCTCCAGGCTAGGGATAAAACTAGTGATGGCTCAGCTACCACAATTTAGAGATCTAATTCAAGGGGATATTTTTAGAAGAAGGGCTGTCACTCTATCCCTCTAAGGGGAACATGGTGGGCATTTTGCAAGCTGATCTCTGCAGCTGAAGGAGGTTACCCACAAAGGAGGCCCACGCCCCTGGCAGGAGAAGAAGATCAATGACCACTGAAAGGCACTCAGCTGGCCTTCACAAAATGTAGACTTTGAGAGGAAGCCAAACCCTTGAGGGGTAAAGCATAGGAGTTGGACCTATGAGGGGCTTTCATAATTGTATGATCTATACCCTTGAAGGGCAGAGGAAGGGAAGTAGGTGGAGACCAGGTGAACCTCAGGTAGCCGTAGGGGGGAATAGCTTTCAAAGGTGCTGCCAACGTGGTCTGCATAGCTACTGGAGCCCCAGTTGACAAAGAGGCTCTACCGTCTGGCAGCTAAAATCTTAAATGCTACATCAAAAGGTGCCACCAAGTCAATCTGCATGGCCAAAGCTTCCCTTGGAGTGTAGGTCCTTCTTATCCAAAAGGCAGAAAGAGACAGATCCTGTGAACTGAGGGACCCGCCCTCAAGATGCAGACTTCAAGGGAGCAGAGCAAGACTGTTGGCATAGAGAGCAGGGAACCATGAAAGTCATGCTATGGTCATGGCTGGCATGCATCCAAATAAAGGAGAGCAGTGGGAGGCCAATCGCTAAGACTGACAGTCATGAGCACAAAGTAGAAACAAAATGTAGGCAAGGCTGAATGACTGATTGACACATCAAATGACAACTATGACATGGTATGAATGGAACTGGATGGCTCAGTGAATTGGTAGCGGATTAAGGAGCCTCTAGGTCACTAGTTAAAATTCAGCACAGGTCAGTAGTGGTCGAAAGCCATTATCACCTGAGTGCTGTTCAGTGGTGTACATGGAATAAGTTGTGATGGCCTTAGTCCAGTTCCTAGGTGGGCAGATGTCCACATCACAAAACCACCAACACATTTGGCACCCTTGTTGGTAGCCTCATAGGAGACAACAAGTATTCAAAGGGCATGGACTCTGAACTACCTTCTCACCTATGTGGTGGTTTCTTCATGACAGGATTGAAGTGCATTGGTGGGGCAATGTGGGGAAGCTTGCACTGTGATCACCCGTACCTGTCATGTAGATAAACAGAGGACTAACTGTTCCAGTGCTGTCAATCCAGTACTTTTCATGAACACTAAATTCGCACACAGAAAAAAAAGGCATGGTATGAGACTGAATGATACATGCCTGGACTGAATGGTGAATACATGCCAACCAATTCCCTAATGGAGGTCAGAGTTAGCTGCTGATGCACTACAGGCCAGGTAGGCTGAGGTAGTAGATAACAACAAATGAAACTGCTAAGAAAAAAAGAGGAGCATATAGGAATTGAAAGCTAGAAAGCAGCCTGCTGTTGAACTGAACAAACTAATTAAACCACCAGAACACAAATGGAAGTAGTTGCCTACTAGGTGCAAGGTGAAAACATTTAAGGATTGTAGTTCAACTGGGAGACCACAAATGGTATAGAAGAAATAGCAAAATGGAAGCCCGAAACAGCATAAGTCAAAACAAGAGCATCACACGCAGGACATGTGAAAACTAGAAACAATTAAGAACAAAAACAGAAAGAAACACGGGAGAGGAAGCAAAATACTGACCTAGAAAGCCAGTGAAGGCATCAACCAAACAGAAAGTCCAAAAGTACAAAGGGAAAGTGGAGGGCAAATACAGGGGAAAAAAAAGAATGGGGAGGACATAGCCTCCAGTTGCAGCAAAAAAAAAAAAAAACTATGCTTCTCAGTGAGGCTTGAGGGGGCTGGTTTAAATAGCTTAGGAAGGGGGTGTGGTTCATTGCTTCCACCCACTGAACTGTAGGTATAGCCTCTGAATTATAAGGGAGAAAGGGCAGTAAGCATGGAAAAAAGAATGGGAGGAGAGGTAAAGTGGTTTGGGGAGGGAGTGAGGAATGGAGATTGGGCAAGATGGAGGATATGTGAGGTGAGATCACAAACTAAGGTGTACAGTTCAGATGAGGAGGAAGAAGAGCAGTGAGAGAAGTGGAGGGGGACCAGAGATAAGAGAGCCAGTAGAAGGTGAACTGTCCTGCTGTGATCATAGCCTAAGTTATTGAGATAAAGCAAGCAGCCTTTGGTAAATTGCCGCACAGTGAGTTGATTGCTGTCCTGTGAGAATTTAAATTAGAGACTAATGTAGTATGTTGGATCACAGACTGGTTGAGCGATAGGAGTCAAAGGGTGGTAGTCAAGGGGGTTTATTCAGATTGGGCCCCTATGACAAGTGGCGTCCCCCAGGGCTTGATTTTGGGACCTTGCTTGTTTAAAATCTACATATCTACTTTGAAAATAAATACCCCTATTGTTTGGTTATCTAAATTTGCAGATGACTGCAGATTAGGGGCTGTTGTTAACAATCTGACCAATGTAGCATCCTTACGAATAGCTATTGGTAACATAGTGACATGGACAGAGGAAAATAAATTGGAATTGAACTCTACAAAATGTAAGATTATGCATTTGGGGAATAATAACATTAGAGCGGTTTACAAAATTGGAAGTAATATGCTATCTGTCACTGCACAAGAAAAGGATTTGGGCATTATGGTCACCCCAATTTTAAATTTAGTCATCATTGCTCAACTCAGATAAGAAAGGCAAATCAAAATTTAAATACCATTCTTAGACATATATCCAGTAGGGATGCCAGAGTTCTGATCCCGTTGTATATTTCCTTGGTTAGACCACATCTGGAGTATTGTGTTCAGGTGTGGTCATCATATAAAAGGGAAGATATTATTAGACTAGAGGGTATTCAGAAAAGAATTACTAAAACTACAACAGAACTCGGGACTAGGTCTTATAGGGAAGTGATAAAATTCCTCAAAGGTTCAGAGGGGACATGTGTATGCTTTATAAAACCATTGGGGATTCTTCATTGCGAGTGGAGATGGGAATTGCATTTAAGACTGATTGGACAAGCTCTAGGAAACATTCTAAACAACTGTTTCAGTCTAGGTGGAATTTAAAATTAAGAAAACATTGGTTCAGCCAAAGGGTGGTCTCATCCTGGAATGATCTCCCTGTGTTGGTTATAGAAAGTCCTAATATGGATACTTTTAAGTCTATACTGGACATGGAGTTTATGGATAGGGTTTATGAATTTTAAGCACTTAAGTAATTTGGGATAGGGCAAACTATAAGGATGGAAGTCCGTAATTGCTTGAATTCTTTCCTATGATTCCTATGAAGTAACAGGAGAGAGGGAGACAAGACAGGTTGACCTCAGATAGTAGGGACAGGATTCAAACCAGAACTAAGAGATAAAGAAGATTGTGCTGAAAAATTCAACTGCCCCGAAGAGAGGAAAATTAAAAGATGGAATAGAGGGAGCAGTGATGTGTGCAGGATATGCAGACAATGGCAAAGCAACAGAAGGAGTGGAATAGAGGGTCTAGTCTGATTAGGGTATATTCCTATGTGGCACAACACACCACATCCCCAGTCAAACGCAGGTTGGATCTTCTCTCAATGGTCCCCATCCAAGACTGGGTGGATTCAATATTTGTTCCTATAGAGTATGCCGAGCATAGGAAGCAGTTTGTTATGAATGGCATCAATGTGACAGCAGAGATCAATATGTCTATTTATCCTGGTACCCAGTATTTAAAGGAGGAGACTTCCTCCCACTGGATGTTATCGGGGGCATGGTGAACCCAAAGCAGGCAACTACAGTAGTTTTAAAAATAAAAATGGAAGTCACGTGATGGAGATCTAAGGAGCAGCAGCTTTCCCTACAGCTCCTTGTGATGTGTTTTTAAACAGTTTAATGACCTGACAAATTGTGTTCAGTTCGATTATAACAGTTGGATATCATTAGCTCTGGGCTTCAGCAGTATCTATTTGCAGCTCTAATGTCTACCGCTCAGCTTACAGAAGCTACAGACTGCCAAAGTACATTGTCGTCTCTTCCAGAAAGACCCCCAATCTTCACCACCATCCCTGGTACAGGAGGTCCACCCAGATGGGCTCAATAAGTTCAGCACAGAACTCAATGCCATCAAAGAAACCTTGCATAATTTAGCCAGTGATTTTAAAATCCTTAAAGAGGATCTTCCCCGATGGTCCAAAAAGTTAATTCTTGCAGTCATTTTATGTAGTATTATATCTCAAAGGTTTACTCTTCTTTCCATATTTTGAACTGTTTTTTAGCCCTGCTCCACTAGCTATTGTTGTTCAGTTGTTGGGCTGCTGGCTCCTGCTGATGTCACTGTATGGAGTAGGAGTGAATTGTACTATGCTGTACAATGATGTTGCAGCAGTTTCACTAGGGAAAACTTCCATAACTTGGTGTACATAACTATGGTAGTAGTGCCAAAATAGTCAAGAGATTTGTAAGGAATTTTAAAAAACCCTATTGAGAAATATGAAAGTTTTTGTTATGGATTTTTGTTGTTGTTGTTGTTTGGTAATGTGTTCACTGCCACCAGGAGAGGCAAGGATTGATTTTATCATTATTTTACTAGCCCAAGACCTAGTGCAAATTGACCCACGCTAGTGCAGCTAACTCTCTACTTGTCCATCTTGAATAGTGTAGGTTTTCCCTGGCTGAAAATCAAGTAAAAAATTTCCCTCCTGTAGTAGTCTTTAGTCTTTATGCTACTCGCTCTCTCTCTTTCAATGTTCCAGATGACCTGGTGTGATTGACAACTCATTAAGAGCTGCAGTTATCTACAGTTCAAGGACAAAAGCATCAATGGGAGTCACCATTAACACTCCACTGTTAGGCCTTTCAACTAGTGTCCAATGTGTGATCAAGGGTAGCTTACAGTTTTCTGAATGTGTCTCTGTCTGACAGATTGTCCTACAGTATTAAGACCAGTGCCTCTCATTTCCCTATGTTTTGAGTGTCTGTATCCAACATTTCAATGACGAAATGTTATGAGGTATACCGGGAGTCATTATTGAGTATAGATTACAAAGGCATTAACACAGATGATAAAACTGACAGTGAGCTGGCTCAGCTTACAGCAACTCTTTCTAATTCACTGTGCTTTGCTACGGATGCACAAAATACATCCACTTTATAAAATGACCTACACAGAAGGTATTCCTAAACCGCCAGAGTTTGCATATTTCATTGATAACAGGGTGTGTTGGGGAAGGGGGAACAATGCTGAACATTTTTTTTTTAGTTGTTTAACCAGGAGTAGCACACTAAGCTGAAAGCTTTTTTACAGAAGAGGTCTGGGAGCACAGGGAATTTAAGTGACTTGCTCAGGGTCACACAGTATGCAAGTGGAAACTGTGGGATTCAAACCCAGGTCTGGTCTGCTGGATGTCACCAGATTTGCAGCTCAGAGCCTTAAACCACTGCACTATACTGCCTCCCTAACGTAGTATGCACATCAGGTTATGGACGTTTCCCTAGTGAAACCATTGCATCTTCATTGTATTGCACAATGTGATTCACTCCTTCTCCATATAGTGATTTCACCAGCACAGTCCAGGGTCTACAGCAACATCAGGCTCAGTGTAGAAGATCCGGTGTGCCATGCAATTTTTAGCAGCAGGGGAATTTTATGCAATAATGTTAAAAGGACTGGGGAAGGTACTCTTTAAGCCTGCGCTGGAATCCCTTACAGTCAGAGTCAAGAATGCTGAAAGCAGAATCAGCTCGCTTGAAGATAGGACCCCTAAAATTGAGTCCAAGGTTGTAAGCCTTCACTGGAAGATCTAGAAACTGGAAGAGAGACTTGATGATCACGAAGGAAGCAGCCACTGCAATAATTTGGTGGCTGTCGGCCTTCTAGAAAAAGCAGAGGGACCCAATGCTATTCTTTTCATACAAAAGCTGTGTGAAAAAATATGGGACCATCCTCTAATAACCCGCACTACATTATAGAATGGGCCCACAGAGCACTTCAACCAGTACCCAACCCTGGACAAAAGCCTTGCCCATCTTTAGATTATTGCATTTCTTGGACATGACTCAGATTTTAGCCAAAGTAGGAACTCTGAAGGAGATCTCCTTGGAGGGACATAAATTGCACATTTTTAGTCACTTGAGCCCTCATGTCTGAGTGAAGCAGTCTGAGTGTAAAAATATCAAGAATAAACTTTAAGTGGTTGGAATAATGTTTCGGGTCCCGTATCTCACTGGCATAAGAATTATCACATTGCAGGGTGAAAAACTGCTTTTGCCAGCAGCCAAGGCCAAACTCATTCTCCCAAAGTACTGTCTTGCTTTATTTCCTGCCCAGCGTGGCTTAGCCAGCTGATGTTCTAAGGGCCTGCCTCTCCGCCATGTTTGCTCAGTACTCACTCTACTATGGGATTCTTTGACTGTCCCCCTTTGAACTCTCTCAGTAACTAAATTGCTTTCCTCCATTGAACTCTGATCTCCAGTATCATCATCATGTTTATTGTTTTTAGCTTAAAAAGCTGTTACAGTTAAAATACAACACACAAAATCCATGCTCAGCATGAGTTATCAGACTAATATAAAATCATACAGTCATAAAAATGCATCATAAATAATCAATTAATGGTTATCCCAGATACCTACTATGTTACACAGATAAATTCTATAAAATCCTATTTGTTTCTCTATATTGTTAATTACCCAGAAGTAATTTCCAACCCTGATAACAGTCCATGATCTTCAGTATTTATCAAGATATTGGTTAGGAGACCTTTATCTATCTGCTAAATATTATTTATATATGGAGACAACCAGTATGCTCTAGGCTTAGTATACCACGAGCAATACCATAGTACATGCTCAAGATCTTCGATGACTTCTTGGCTACAGTCACATGTTCCAGACAATACATGTTTTTTTATATCTACATAGCAACACATTACTGGTGAACTGCTCAAATTTATAGCTTGAAAATAGGGATCTCAAGTTAGGGTCTAATTAGATCTCCATATATGGTTTGAACCCAAAAAGGTATTGTTTCATGCAAACCACTTTGACTATTTTGATCCAGCTATCTGTTGTAAGTCCTTATCATTCCATAATTACTTATTTTCTTAGACACATGGGCCCGGATATTCAAAGCAGTTGCACCGGCGGAAGTGCGGACTTGCGCCAAGGAGCAGCGGGAGCCAGTGCGCAGCGCAAATCTCATTGTGCCAGTGCACAACTATAATGAATGCAGGTGCAAGTGCAGGGGGCATGCTCATGAATATCCAGCGCATTGCTATATTCAACCATGGAGCCATGGCGCAAATGCAGAGCAAATCAGAGATGCGCTGAGCAGACTTGTTCCTATAAATACAGGGTACAAGCATACAGAAAGCACTTGCTCCAGGCGAGATGGAGTGAGAGAGAGAGAGAGAGAGAAAGAGAGAGAGAGAGAGTGAGAGACAGACAGAGCAAGGCAGACACAGAGGGAGAGTGATAGAGGTGGCAGTGGAGAGGGAGATGGGGCAGAGAGAGTGTTACAGACAGGTAGACACACTGCCAAGCAGTGCACCAGGATGGCACACAGCCCGCAGCAGCCAACCACCAAGGGGGATATACAGTAGGACAGCAAGAGCCATGGATAGTGTGCCCTTCATGATGGAGGCCATAATGAGGGGTGTGATGGGGCAGCAGGAACAGTGATGTGGCCGTGGAAGGGCCCGTCGGTGGTATGCCCGATACAGGTGGTACCGCGCCCACATCAACTTCGAGCATTACAGTGACACGGAGATCGTGGGCTGGTACTACCTGAACAGGGCCATTCTGAGGCAGCTCTGTGAGCCGTGCAGTGAGGAGATGCAGGCACCACACCAGACAGAGCCAAACCATGTCCGTGGAGATGAAACTGACAGCCATCACATGCCTGCTCACCATGGGCACCTTCCAGAGACTGACAGGAGACACCACAGGCATAATCCAGTTGGCCATGTCCCACCTTCTCACTCAGTTCCTCAATGCTCTGCTGCCATGTGCGTCAGAACACATCCACTTCCCCAGCACACAGCTGGAGTGTACAGCATCCATACAGGACTTCCACAGGGTAGCATGTATGCCTGCCATGATCTGGGCCATTGACTGCACCCACATAGGCATCTGCATGCCACCTGGCCCCAAGGGTGTGGCATACAATAGGAAGTGGAGTCTGAGTGTCAACTGCCAGGTGGTGTACAATGCCATGGGGTGCATAACCAATGTCTGTGCCACACACCCTGGGAGTGCACATGATGCTTTCATGTGGCACAGATCTGTGCTGTGCCACAGGCTTGAACATGGGGATATCCCCACGGGCCACCTAGTTGGTGAGTATGGCTTGAGCAAGGGTCGATGGGCAGAGCATACCATGGGATAGGAGGCAGGTGTGTGCATGTTGGTGAGGGCAGCAGGATCAGGCAGGGGGAGCAGCCTAGTATAGCAGAGGGCTAACCATGTCATTATCAACACAGGGGACAGTGCCTATCCACTGCGGCCCTGGCTGCTCACCCCCTACCTGTGCCCGTCATCCCCAGCAGAGGAACATTACAACGAGGCACACACCAGCACGTGCAACATCATTGAGAGAGTCTTTGGCATGCTGAAAGCATGGTTCAGTTGCCTAGACAGGTCAGACGGTGCCCTGCAGTACAGCCCCTCAAAAGCCTGTGGCCTATTCCTGGCCTGCTGCATACTGCACAACATGGCCATTGACCCTTGGATTGCTGTCGAGGCTGATAAGGGTGACAGTAGTGGGGATGATGGAGGCAATGGGCTGGAGGGAGGTGGACAGCCACCCCATGGGCTGAAGGATCCCCGGATGATCCAGCAGGCAAGACGATACAGGGACACCATAGCACAGGAGCACTTTGGTGCACACAGGTAGATGGTACAAAACACTAGGCCACACAAACAGGTACAGCACAAATGCAGGGGTATGCATGGCAATGGGCATGCACACACTGAGGTGGGAATCGGGGTAAGGGTGACAGGGGCACACACCCACACACAGCACCCTGCACAGCCCACCCACACACACACACGCACACCCACACACAGGCATGGGTATGTGGTGTGGATCAGATGCATCACACCAGTGCACAGGCGCAACTGGTGCAGGACTGCTATCATCACGCCCGTCACACAGCTCAGCGCGAAGCAAGCTGGACATAGGCAGTATGTGGTGCAACACACAGGTGCCACACCTGCAGCAGGCACACACACACACCACCCATGCATGCACTGAGCAGCAGCTGCAGACTGCAGGCAGGGTGGGCTGCACATCAGGTCTGCTGTGCGGAACCTTGGCCACCATGGCCATGGGGCGGATGTGCCTGGGCTTATCAGCAGCAACAAGCTGCGCATCAGCCAAGGGGAAGGTGGAACCATGGAACCATGACAGTATCCATGTAGGTGGGTTGAAGAGCCCAAACAGCCCAGCCCTGGGCATAGCTGTGATGCTGCCATCTGAGCCCAGCTTCGACTGCACAGGGGTTGCCCGATGCCGGGTATGTGGGGTGGATAGAGCACTGTGGGAGGTCATCTGTGCCCAGCCATGCCCTATGGCAGCCAGCAGTACAAAGCCATCCAAGATCGCGGTGGCAATGCGATCCAGGGAGGCGGTCATGGCCTCTTGCATGCGCTGCATCCCCACCAGGTTCTGTGCAGTGCCCCTCTCCTGCTACACAGCTAACTGGTGCACTTCCACTCACAGTATGTGCACCGCAGTGGCAAGCAGCACCTGCTGCTGAGCGTACTCCCACAGCAAACGGGTGTGCTCAGTCAGTGGCTCGGCGTCCTGTGGCTTCTGGACTGGACGCCAATCTCCATGTGGTGACTGGCCATGCCGCACAGCCCCCCTCTCTGGTGGATGCTGCACAGTGGGGCCTGCAGGGGGATTGGGTATGGCAGGTGCACCGGCGGCGGACCCTGTGTCCGGATGCCTGGTGGCACCCACAGCCCACTGCTGTTGCCCTTCTGGCTGCTGCATCCCACCCAGTGCCTGCAGGGCAGCACCACCTCCACCGCAGGGCACAGCCTGGGCAGTGCACACCACTGCACCTGCAGTGGGTGCAGGCAGCTGTTCCACTGCTGGAAGGGTGCTGGGCATGCTGCCTCTGTCAGTGACCAGCAGGGGTGTCTTCCTCACAATGGTGGCCATGCTGTCCAGGATGAGCGTTGCGTCGTCATCGGTGTCGGACCCCACCCTGATCTGTGTCTCTGAGCACAGGACCCCAAGGCTGGCATCCTGCAGGAACACATCCAGGGCCTTGTCCGACCCCAGGTCCAGGACATCTGCCTGCACAATGGTGGTGAGCTGTAGCCTGTCAGGGCCCCGGATGCCCATGAAGGTGGATGGCTGGTCCTGTGGAGCAGGCCCATTGGCCACGGCTGCTGGCGCCCCATCATCTGCATGAAGATGTGCTGGTGCTGCAAGAAAAAGAGAGGTGTGTTAGTGATACATTGCCCACATGTGCCTCCCCACTGCTACTACATGTTCCCTGCAGCATGGCATGCACGTGGGTGCGCACATATGCACATGACAGGCATAACAGCTGCACACACACCAGCATGGCCGTGTCCACACCCTCCACACCCCCAGATGTGCATGGCTGACATACTTATCATGCAATGAAGGGCTGCCACCCATCTGGAATCCACCACCAGGCACAACCTC
Source organism: Neoceratodus forsteri (assembly GCA_016271365.2). Classification (NCBI taxonomy): domain Eukaryota; kingdom Metazoa; phylum Chordata; order Ceratodontiformes; family Ceratodontidae; genus Neoceratodus; species Neoceratodus forsteri. Next base: position 1,129,978,933 of record CM057456.1, on the reverse strand, counting down.
CACCATGCTGTGGCGCATGGTGGCTGCCACCAACTCCTCCTGCACCATGAGTGGTGGCACAGCTGTGGGCCCTCCTCCGGTAGTAGTCCAGGAGACATGGATGGCTGCCACTCTCTCCTAGATGCACCTCTTGTCCATGCCCACCTTCTTCCTGCACTTCTACACTGAGTGCTAGTGGCTGCCCTGGAAGTTCATACATGCTGCCACCTCCACCCAGACTCCAGTCCTGGCCTGTGGTGTGCCCGTGGCACCACTCAACGGGGGCTCCCTGTCAAGGTAGGCCTCAAACAGGGCCTCTGTCTCCACCTTAATGAAATTGGGCCTGTGTTTGCAAGCAGGCCCATGCTCCTCACCCTCCTCAAGTTCCGACATGTCGCTTCCTGTGGACAAGGACAGCACAGTGCGTGTGTGGCAGCATTACCCTGGTCCTTCCCCCCACTGCTGTGCTGGCTGCTCCCATTGTGCTACAGCAGCATGCACAACTTACCTTGAAAGGATGCAATACTGGTCCATGGCCTGTGCTGATCCCTGGTGCTTTTATAGCGCATCGCATACAAATGAGCTTTGGTGCAACAGTAATGACATGCTAATTCCCCTGGTGCACCATGCATTAGCTGATGAGATCATCTGCATGTGGCAGCTGAATATTGTGATTCTAGTCCATGCGCAATGAGATTATTCCAGAGCAAGTTGTGGTGCAATGCACATGCATGCACAGTGCACAGGACCGCAGTGCACATGCGCTGGACATTTTAATGTTGTCAGTCATGCACTGTGCACCGACTGTGTAATGGGGACCATGGCACATGGTGCACCAGGCCTGCTATTGCACACATGCACACTGTGCGGTGGCCGAACCCTGACCCCTGCTGTGATCTCTGCCCCTGGGTGACCCCTGCACCCATGACCCCACCCAGCCACACCCATGCCATGCATCTGTGAGACTGTGTGATGGTCAGACACAGAGCATGTCCCCTTGGCCCGCGCATCTAGAGCATGCTGTGACCACGTGTGCTTACTGCCACCATTTTGCTCACCAGCTATGACTTGCAGCATGGTGCAGCAGAGAGCACCACAGGCAGCAAACTGGAAGCAGCTGGAACTAGTCAACCTGGTCACCTTCATCCAGCTCCTCGCACCCCAACTATTTGAGCAGGAACCCCTGCAGTAGCCCTGCGTAGTGGTGTGGCAGGACATTGCTACCACACTGCAGCAGTGCACAGAGGTGGACAGGACAGGGGAGCAGTGTTACTACTGCTATGGGGACCTGGCAAAGAGTGACACAGAGTGCCTCAGGAGATTGGAGGCATGTGTCAGGTGTGGAGCTGGGCCACAGCCAGGTGAGTAGGCCCGTATTGCATGTGTGACCTGGTGCTGTACTGTGGTGTTGGCTAGGTTGCCTGGAATGCCCTGTAGGGTGGCACACTTCCATTGTGTGCATCTCAGGGTGGTATCACCCGCTGCCTCTTGCATTGTGGTGCCACTGTGTGGAACGCGTCAGGCAGGGGCTCACCCTGTGCACAGGGAAGGGGGTGGTGGGCAGCTGCTGTGGTTGGTTACTGATATGTACCTGTCTATGTTCCATTCCCAGGGCCTGAAAATAGGAGGAGAGCAGCAGCAGCGGCAGGACAACAGGCTGCAGTGGGCCAGGGTAGCAGTACATTAGTGGCTTTGGCACCAGTGGGGCCACAGAGAGCAGGTAGGCACTGACATGGTCCTTCACACCGTACATGGGGAGTGGTGGGAACGTGGGTGCAGGCATGGCTGCCTGTGCCGTGTTCCATGGCAGTTGTGTGTGTCATACTGTGCATGCTGCCCACCACTGTAGTGCATCCATTGGACATGTGTGTCAGCTGTTGGTGGGGTGGGTGTGTGCCTGGCTGACACTGACATTGATGTGGTGCTGCCAGAGCAGTGTAGCATGTGACTTCCATTGCATAGTCAGTTGGCCACTGTGCAGTGGGTACCATCACTGTGCACTATTGTGGTGTGCCAAACTGCTGGCAGGCATTGGCCCACCCCCCTGCAGATGGCCTGTATGGGCCCTCTGGGGGGGTGATCCCGCTGCCCATTGCGTGCTGTGGATGGGCATGGTTCCTTGGGACATTGCACTGATCATCTGTCCTGTCCCTTGTCCTAGGTATCTGGTGGTGGCGCAGGATGGCCCTTTACTGCTGGGTTCTCCGCCAAATTATTTTGATAACCTCTACCACCATGGAGGCAGTGCTGCATGTCTGCAGGATGCTGCTGGTTGACAGAAGGCAGTGAAGACTGCAATGGGTGGCAGGACATGGCTGTCGCTAGTCGGGACCCTGCATTTTCCTGTTTTCTCAGCTGTTCCTTCCCCCCAGTCCCCCTTCCCACTGTACAGTCCCTGTTCCCTATCCCCTTCCCTCACTTTTCTACCCTCCCCCACACCGTTCTATTGTACATAGTTGCATTCTTCAATAAATATGTACTGTATATATATATCTTTTGACATACCTGCCTGTGTCTGTGTCTTCTTTGCAGGTGGCGTGAGGAGCCATGCTGCAGTGGCCCAGTGCCTGTCCACATGGTGTGCATGTGTCGGGGCATGTGTTGTGATTCTGTGGATCACTGTTGCGTGCTGTGGTGTGTCCCACTGTGGTGGTGTCCTTCCCCCCAGTTGGTGGCTGTGTCTTGGGGTGTCCATGTGGTGGCTGTCAGGGGTGTGTGGCGGTGTGTGTGCTTGGCTGCATGGTCCTGGGTGTGGCCTGCTCTGCTGTGGGTGTGTGGGGGGCATGGCCTGCAACCTGTAGGGGGACCACCTTGGTGGCCCTCCATTCACCATTGGCACCTCCTGTTGCCTACTGTCTTGCCACTGTTGTGTTCTGGGGGGTCTGGGTGCCTGTGTGCACCCTGCTGTGCCCAGCTGGTGGTGGCCTCCTGTGGTCTGTCACTGTGCTTCCCTGGCTCTGTCCCTGGGTCACTTCTCTGTTCCGTGCCCCCCCCCCCCGTTTCTCTGTTGCTCTGCTCCCATGGTTGCCTGGGGCTTCTCTTTCTGCGCCATGGCGCACCTGTGTTTGCACCATGGCACTCCTGTAGTTGTGCCATGGCACAACTGTGCCATATTCAGCTGGGTTGTGCTGGTGAAGTGTGGCCAGTGCAACCTCTGAATATGACTCCTGTTGCACCACAGCTCATCAGATTTGCACTGTGCCAGACTTGAGCCAGCCTATGGAGCATTTCTGAATAGCTGGGCCATATTTTTTATATTTATTGCTTAATGTGATCCCTTGATCAACAGCCTTTTTCAGATTCTTCAGTTTATGTTTCTCCCAACAGGAAGCTAGGGCTCTATACCATAACACACCCCTGTACCCTAAATGAAACCATTCTTCTTTTTCTTTAAAACACTGTTTTTCTAAGGTATCCTCTGTTAATTTAGTTAACCTTAGCCAATAATTAATTCTGCGGGATTCCATAATTGCTTTAATATTTGTAAGTCCTAACTCTGATCTAATATATGCTTCTGGGCAAGAGTGGCCCAATTTCAGAATATTTCGAAAGAGTCTAAACACTGGTGATATAAGTACATTCACTCGTTTAAATTCCCATATTTCTGATGGGTATAATAATTGTGCCTCAAATTTGGCTTTAATGTCTTTAACAAAGGGTTTAACAGTCATTCCCCCAAATTTCACATTAAATCTAACCAACCCTGCCAGAGTACTTTTCAGTTTATTTGCCAAAAAGTCTTTATGGGCATTCCAATGAGTATTGCTCTGAAACATAATTCCCAAATAGAGATATTTATCTACTACCTCCAACTTTTCTCCCCCAAATGCCATGTACGATTTGTTTGTCTTTTACTATCACAAAAAATCACTATTTTTTTCTTGCTTAGATTCATTTTTAGTTTTAATTGCTCTGACCACTGATAAATATAATTCAGCTTGGTCTGTAAACTGTTTTTTGTTAGTGACAGTAAAATTATGTCATCTGCATATGCCAAACTTCAGCAAAATGTAGATTTAATTTTAGGAGAGTCAGAGTTTAAAGTATAAATCTCTATTAGCACCTTCTCTAAGTATAAAGAAAACAAAACAGGGGCCAGAATGCACCCTTGTCTCACACCTCCATTTATGTTAAATTGAGTCAACAGATTACCTTTGTTACCTAATCTTATTTTGGCCCACGTTCCCAAATATAATTCCACAGTAATTGCCACAAGTGAGTGATTAATTCCCCTTTCAATCAGTAATTCCCAAAGGATATTTACAAACTAACATACTATTTGCCAGCAGATTAGGCCTTATGGTCTATTGAGTCTGCTCGAACCTAGATCCTTAGTTGGGTGCCGAGACCCTCCCATCCCTTGTGCTCCAGAAACCCCTATCATCCATCCCCACCCCCGGGACCGCCATCATCTGATACATCCCTTTCTGTGTCTGTCCCACCTCTCTTAAAACCCTCCACTGTGGATCTCTGAACCAGCTCACCAGGCAGTGCATTCCAGGGTCCACCACCCTCTCAGTGAAAACCTCCTCCTTTTCCCCTCACCCTTCCACCTTCCAACTTCAAACCATGCCCTCTGGTGATGCCTTCCTGCTTTAGTCTAAAAGATCCCTCCATGTTTACCCTTATTTATCCCTTGAGGTACTTGAAGACCTCAATCATGTCCCCTCGTCTCTCCCTCTCCTCCAATGAAAACAGGCAGAGCTCCCTCAAGTCTGTCCTCATAAGTCAAATCCCTAGCCCTCGTATCATCTTTGTTGCCCTCCTCTGTACCCTCTCCAGGAGCTGTATGTCCTCTTCAGTGTGGTCTCCAGTACTGTACACAGTACTCAAGGTGTGGTCTAACCAGTCCATTGTACAGCGGCAGAATCACTTCCTTGCTCCTAGAGGTGATCCCCCTTACGATGCATCCCAACATCCTGTTTGCCTTGCTAGCTGCTCTCCTGCACTGCTCAGTTATTCATACATGTATCCACCATGACCCCTAGGTCTTTTTCCCCTATTGAGGCTTCCAGCGCCTCCCCTCCCAGGGTGTACCTGTGTTTAGGGTTTCCCCGACCAAGATACAACACCTTGCACTTGGTGATATTGAAATTTAATTTCCATGTGTGAGCCCAGCTTTCCAGGGTGTCCAGGTCCCCTTGCAGGGCCAACTTCCTCTCTTCTCCCTCAACTACTGCTCCCATCTTGGAGTCATCCATGAAGGACTCATTTCACACCCTATACCATCCCTGATGTCCGATATGTATGCATTAAACAGGATTGGACCTAGGACCGAGCCCTGTGGTACCCCATCACAACCTCTCTAGGGTTTGAGAGCTCCCACAGACCACTACTCTCTGAGTGCATCCAGCTATCCAGTTTTCAATCCATCTGACCATCAAAGGGCCTACTCCTAACCCCATCAGTTTCTCCACCAGACCATTGTGGGGGACAGAGTCAAACGCCTTGCTGAAGTCCAAGAATAATACATCCACAGGCTTACCCCTGTCCAGTTCTGATGTTACCCATTCATAGAACTCCACAAGGTTGGTTTGACATGATCTACCTGGCACAAACCCATGTTGCCGACTATCTAGACCTCCCACCTCCCAAGTAAACCCCAATCGTTCCTTTAGTATACTTCCATTAATTTTCCCACCACCGAGGTCAAACTGATGGGTCTATAGTTACCTGGTACTTCCCTCAGCCCCCTTGTGGATTGGTACCACATGTGCCTCTCGCCAACCCCTAGGTACCCTCCCTGTCTCAAGTGACCTGCTAAAAGCTCCGCCAGGCAGCCAGCATGTCCGGCCTAATTCTATAGTACTCTCAGATGAATGCCATCTGCCCAGGAGATTTATCTTTCTTTAGGGCCTTGAGGGCTAACCACACCCTTTTGGTGGGGATGGCATCATCCGTCCCCTCCACCTTACTGGTCTTTTTATCCTTATCCAGATGTGACACCCCTGGGGTACCTTTCCCTCCCTTTTGCTCCATTTCTGTTGCTCCCCTGATCCCACTCCCTGCCGCTTCTATCCCCTTTGTGCCTTGCTTTGTAGATATCCCATCTCCCTCCCTAGTGAACACAGAGGCAAAGTACTCATTAAATACCTCTGCCTGGTCCCTCGCCTCTTCCACCCACCCTCCTTCTGATCTCAATCTGCTGAGATGGCCCTTAGTTTTTCTCCACTCCCCAATGTACCGGAAGAACCCCTTTTCCCCTCCATGTATCCCCTGTGCCAGCCGCTGCTCTTTACTGGACTTTGCTCCCCTCACCATACGGGTGACTTTTCTAGATGCAAGCTGGTACATTTCCTTATCCCTATCCCCTCTTGTTGTTTTATATTTTTTGTAAGCTGCCTTCTTTTCTCTGACTGCTACCTGTACTTCACTGGACCACCAGCATGGTTTATGTGACCTTGCTCCCTTACGTTTCAACTTAGCGCAGATCCTGACTGCCTCATGAAGTCCCCATTTTATGACCTCCCATCTCCTTTCCACACTTGTCTTTGAGGTAATCCCCTTCAAGTGATCCTTGAGAATATTTCCCATGCCCATAAAGTCTGCCCCCCTGAAGTCCACTTCTAGTGTCCTAGATCTCACCCCCACTCCCCCAATGCTTATTTGAAACCAGACAGTATTGTGGTCACTCCCAGTCAGGGGGTCCTGTACAACCATGTCCCTTACCAGATCCCCATCTGCCAGAACCACATCCAGGACATGCCCTCCCTGGTGGGCTCCATCACATGCTGTGTTAAGAACACATCCTGGAAGCCATCCAGCAGCCTCTGCTCCTTGGCCACCTTAGAGGACATGGTTCCTCAGTTTGTACCTGGCATATTAAGGTCCCCATCAACACCACTCCTTCCCCTTTTGGACCACACTGGGCAATGATGTTGTCCAGCAAACCATCCTCTAGAACATCACTCATCCCGGGGGGCCTATATGCTACTCCCAGCTTGACCTTATCTCCTGCTGGGGATCGTAAGGTGACCCAAAAGGCCTCCACGTTTCTAGAAATATAATCAAATGCTGAAGAATAGTCAATAAAAAACAGCAAAGACCTTTTGTTTCCTAATTTTCACATATCTTTCTATAATATGTCTGAGTACATATATATTGTCACATGTAGAATAGTTTGACTTAAAACCGGCTTGATAATTAGATAGCCTGCCCATTCTAGAAATATCAGCATTAAGCCTCTCCAACAGTATTCTGCTAAATATTTTTAGATTTACATCTAGTAAACCTATAGGCCTATACATTGCAGGTTTATACAGATCTCCTTTTTATGTATTGGAATCAGATTAGCTCCCTTCCATGATGCCGGGTATTTACTAGCTAATATACATTTGTTAAAAAAATAGTTAGGAACTTACCCCACAATAATGGGGCAGAAAGACACACTTCATCAGGAATATCATCTGGTCCTGCTGCTTTATGTTTTCTTAAGAGTATATAGCTAAATAGACTTCATCTAGGGTTATAGGGGCACAGGAATTATATATTCTTGGGACTTCATTAAGCTCTACTCTTTCAGAGGGATCAAAGAAAATATTAGAAAAGTGTTTAAGCCATTTCTCTTCTGGGATATATGTGTGTCTATTTCCATTTTATACTTATCTGTCCCCTTTGCTATGAGGGTCCAGAATAACTTGGAATCTTTATTTTGCACTGCCTGCAACATAATCAGCTATTGGGCATCAAAAAAGGCCTTCTTCTTCACCTCGAGAAGACTCTTATATTACCTTCTTTCATTGTTAATTTGTTTCAGTAATTGTCTGTTCCCACCTTTCCTGTAAATACTATATAGCTTCCTGATGTAGCTTTTCTTTTTCTGATAGTCTGTGTCAAATCATGTGTTAGTGGAGAATCTGTTTCTAATTGTTACAGATTTTTCATTTCTGTTCCTAATGATTCCAAATAAATTAGTTAATTCTACCATCAATGTATCTTGTTCAATTCCCCATAGGTCCTTTAGTTCCTTTACCAAAATATAATTCACTAGAATAGGCAATATCTCAGCCTGGGAATTCTGGTTCCAGATAAATTTCTTTGAGGCTCTTATCTCTGTGAATATCACTAAATCTGAGATATTCCTTGAGAAGGCAATATTCTGATTTGTAGCATCTAATATAAGTGGAAAATTATCACTATCTCTTTCTGTCATAATATTCAGATTTCTCCATCTAGTAGTAGGACCATTCCAAAAGGTATAGTCCACTGTAGAACAGCCTCTGGTTGACACACAGGTAAATTTTCCTTCTGAATCCCCCATGTATCTGCCATTTAATGGGTAAAGATTAAAATCTTTTAACAGGTCTGTAAGTTGTTTCTTGGAATTATTCAGCTTTATATCCTTTGATTTTCTTAACAAAAGATTTTGCCTTATACCTGTATGGAGATATCTCGGGTTATCTACTAGACCATCATAAAGCCCTATTCGGGCATTAACATCTCCCATAAGTATAATATCTGCACTGGGAGATTCTAATGTTATATCCAACAATACATTGTTTGGCTCTTTCCTATTGTAGGATTAATAAAGTTAGAACTTTCTGGGGGGACGTAGCAATTAACAATTGCAATTTCTTGCAGATCATCCTTAACAAGGACCACAACATAGTTACTACTAATTTTCCCAAGTGTTACTTTTGGAAAAATCCCTATTTTAATAAAGGTTATAATACCTCCAGAGCATCTACTAAATTTAATCAGTCTTGAACCTGCACTGTGGAATGCTTGTATCCATTTAATTCAATAATATCATTATCTGTGTGCCAGGTTTCTTGTAAACATAATACATTGTGATCTAATAATAAATGCTTAAATTCAGTATCCACTGATGTATTTGTCCAGCCTGCTATGTTCCAGGAAAGATAAAAGTACACCACTTATTTTTCCCCAAGCCTTCCTGGAGCATCGTCCTGTCTAGAGCTAAGTCAGTCATTGTACCCAGCCATTAATCTTAATCTATCAGACAGTACAAGCTCATCTCTATTTGTTACCTTATCAATGGATCTTTTCACATCCATTTCTTGTGACACAATGATGTGAAGGCCAAGACTATCCATCATATCTACCTTATTAAGAATACAATCTAGAATGATCTCCAGTACACCCTCCAACCCACAGCTCTCTTACTTGCCCTGATACTAACATGGATTCCTCTTCCCCCTCAGAATCTGTGGTGTGGCTATGCACTTCTTCACGAGTACTGGACCCTCCTGTCAGCTGTTCTGATTGCCTTCACTCTACACCCTGTTACACTTACTACACCAACTTTGCAAACTTGCACTGTTTTTTTAATTTTTATATAGTGTAGCCTCAGTCCAAGTGAACTGGGCTGATGACAAGGATAGGAACCACGTAATCAACATTATGACATGAACTCTGATACCAGGACTGTCTTGCACATCAAGACATCGGGAGAACACAGAAGTGATCTGTCTTCTGGGCACAGGCAGTGCTGCTTCCAACTTTCTTTACTATGGATCTTATGCATATATTCCCACAGCATATTGTTTTTCTTGACCTTATGTTGTTTACTGCTAGAGAACTCTTTTCACCATATGGTGTACTGATTTCCAATCAGCATTTGCATGGGCTGTTGGGAGATCAGAGTCACAGTTCAAATAGCAGTGGGTGCAATCCCTCTCTCAACTACTCATCTGACTGGCAGGTGGGAAAAGACCAGACTCCCTTCCTAATGTTGGCAAGTTTCCCTTGTATCAAGCTTAACCCTTCCTACATGTATCTGTACCATAGTTTTAGGGAGTTCCTCCTATCTGGGGGAGTTGACCATTACTTAATGGTGACCTTGTTCTGTTAGCTAACCTTCTACCTTCAGCTATAACATCTAAGGACATATTTCTCTTTTTGGTTTGACTTCTATTGGCAGAGTTGAGAAAGCTGAGGTATTATTTATTGATGATTATTTCATTGTTGGTTTTATGTATGGTGCCCAGAGCCTCCGGGATTGGGCATTTTTAAAATAAAATGTGCCTTGCCTTCCCTTAAATAGCGACTTTTGCTCAGTCTTCATGGAGGAGGGGTTAGGGGACCCAAACAGAGGGGGTGGGGTAGGGAAGACAAAAAGGTGGACCCTACCCTGTGCAGGGTAGACAGGATTAGGGAGGAACTAGGCAGGTTAAAGGTGGACAAGGCAATGGGGCCATATGGATTGCAACTGAGGGTACTCTGAGAACTGAGGAAAGAGCTGGTTGCCCTACTGACAAAACTATTTAACTTGTCCCTGGATACAGGTTGGGTACTGAGGGACTGGAGGAGAGTGGATGTGGTACCACTGCACAAAGGGGGCAGTAAGGAGGTGGTGGACAATTATCACCCAGTCAGCCTCACCTCAGTGGTGGGGAAGGTGATGGAGGCACTAATAAAGGAAAGGGTGGTGGACTACCTGGTAGATAGCGTCCTGCAGAATAATAGGCAGAATGGCTTCATGAATGGGAGGTCATGCCAGACAAACCTGATAAAGTTCTTCAATTGGGTGACGCAGGTGGTTGACAAGGGAGGGACAATGGATGTAGCCCATCTGGATTTCAGTAATCCTTCTACATCATCCCTCACAGAAGGCTGGTAAATAAGCTGGAAAGCTTAGGGATGGGGTAGAAAATAACTAGGTGGATGGAAAACTGGTTGGTTTCCAGAAGCCAGAAAGTGGTGGTAAATGGGATGCACTCTGGTGTGAAGGGTGATGAGTGGGATGCCCCAGGGGTCAGTACTGGAACCCCTTCTTTTTGATATCTACATCAGTGATGTAGCAGATGGGCTGGAGGGAAGGGTGTGCCTATTTGCAGATGATACAAAGATATGGAAATGGATGGATACCCCAGGGGAGGAGGAGGCAATGAGACAGGACCTGGAGATTCTTGAGGGGTGGTTGTAAACTTGGCAACTGAAATTCAATGCCAAAAAGTGTGCTGTGATGCACTTGGGGTGTAAAAATCTGTGAGCAGCATACAATCTGGGGGAGGGAAAAGAGGAAATTAAAAAAAAACAGCAGGAGAGAGATCTGGGGATTATAATATCAAGCAGCCTTAAGATAGGTAGCCAATGCAGCAAAGCAGTGGGGAAGGCAAATGGAATGTTGACATGCACTGGCAGGGGCATTACTAGCAGAAGGAGGGAGGTACTGATGCTTCTTTACAAAACCATGGTGAGGCCGCTCCTGTAATATCGGGTCCGGTTCTAGAGACCGCACCTATGAAAGGACATAGATGGAACAGAGAGAGTTCAGAGAAGGGCAACCAAGATGGTGCATGGTATGTAGGGGAAGCCATACGAGTAGAGGTGTAGGGAATTGGATGTGTACACACTGGAGACTAAAAGGGAGTGCATGGACATGATTTAAACTTTTAAGTACGTGAAGGGGATCAATAACATGCAGGAAGGGAGCTTATTTAAAAGGAAGGAGGGGGCTTTAACTAGAGGGCACAACCTAAGATTAAAGGGAAGAAAATATAGAGGCAATGGGAGGGGGTGATTCTTCATGGAGTGGATGGTGGAGGTCTGGAACAAGCTACCGGAGGAAGTGGTGGAGACTGAAATGGTGGAGGGATTCAAGAGGGCATGGGACAGACATATGGGGTTGGGAAGTGGAGGGAAGGAGAGGGCCAGTGAAAAAAGAGATGAGTAAGGGGGGGGGCAGACTCGATGGGCCATTGGGGTCCTTTTCTGCTGTCATGATTCTATGATTCTTTGATTCAATGATTTGGTCCAGAGAGGCCACCCATTTATGAGCACCAGGGGATGGAGGTATGGCACTCTCCTGAGTAAATGTCACAGATGATTGCTCTGGAGAATGGTCCAAAGGACTGGGGGTTAACTATTTCACCTTTCTACTTGAAACTTATCATAGGTGAAGGTTTATGTTTATTGTTTTTTGTTGTTGTTGTGTATATCTGTTGGGGTGGCTTTGGGGAGGGAGGGAGAGGGAGTGGGATTCTTTGGTCAATGAGAACATATCTCCTTCTAGCCAAATGGACATAGCAAATCTTTCTGTTTGTGACAGATGCAAGCCTGATGATTTATATGTTCACTAACAGGCAGTAGTATTAGACATGTCTTGGAATACCATGGGGGCACCGTCCCGGGGTAAGCATTATTAAGTCCAAAATTATGCTAAACACCTGGCTATCCCTGTTTTATATTTGCAAGAAACCCACTTACTCACCAAAGACATACCATTGTTTTGTAGAAAATGGGTTGGCCAAGCTTACAGGGTGGGTGTTAGTACTAAGCAATGAGGGTTGACCATTCTTATTGGTCACCATGCATGCTTCCAACTGGCTACCACCATTGATGACCTGTAGGGCAGACACATTCTCTTGCATGGTACCCTCGATAACTCTGAGGTTTTAGGCTCAGTTTATGGCCCAAATGTTGATTTCTCATCCTTCTTTATTTCTCTTATTAGCATTTTAACTCCCCATTTACATCTCCTCATGATTATTACCAGTGACTAGGATCTGGCTGTCACTAATGAACTGCACAAATCTGGTATGGCTGCTAGAGGCCTAATACCTGCCCAATGGTCCCTGAGAGACTTTATGGACTTACTGGGAATATGTGATTCCTGGCATCTTCTCCAGACAGAGACTACACATTTTTCTCTGTACCGTATAATTCCATGTCTCAAATAGATTCTTTTTGGATTAGTCATTTTTTGTTCCATGGACTGTGTTCTTGTTAAATTTCCTATAGGGTCCTGTCTGATAGCTCTCCAGTACTCCTCCAGCATGCTTGTACGCACAGACCATGGCACCATATGGAAACTAAACAACCCACTTCTCAAAGAAATATTCATAGTTGATTGGGTTTGGGATTTAATTATGTCATTTGTTACTCTTAATGCAGGAATGGTGGACCAAAAAAAGTAGAATGGGCAGCATATAAAGCAGCTGTTGGGGGATAAATAATCAGATTAGCATCCAAGTGTAAAAAAGATAGGGATGCTAAAGCCAAACAAAATTCAGATAATATTAGAAAAAATTAAACTAACCTCAGCCCCACCACCCTGGACCATATTAAAATTAATTTAAATTCATTGCGAGTTTAGTATCCCGAGCTCCTGTGAGAAAAGGCAGAGTATGCCATCTTCAAAATGCATGCTACGTATATTGAACATGAAGAGAAGGCAGGTAAACTTATAGATCTCCACCTTAAAAAGCAAGAGATGACTTGTATTGTGAAAGCCATCTAGTCAGAATTGGGTGGTAGTCTTAAAACTATGCTTAGGGAGACAGCCCAAGAATTCTATGTTCATTACCAAATGCAATATGCGGTCCCCTAAACTCCCCTTCCAGCACACCATAGATAGCTACCTAATCTTGATTAACCTTCTGTAACTGAGCCGAGTGCAACAAGACTTTTTGGCTAAACCAATTGTGCCTACTGAAGTGTTGCAGGCCATAAAATTGCTTCTGCTTGATAAAGCCCCTGGCCCAGCTAGCTTTATGACCAATGCTCCCCTTCTTACACAAACTTTCACTTACATGCAACAGCAGGAGATATCAGATACTATCTTGACAGAGGCTATGATTGCTCTAATTTCAAATGGGGTGGGATCCCACAAAAGTAACTAATTATAGGCCTGTTTCTCTTGTTGATCAAGATATGAAAATCTTGGTCAAAGTGTTAGCAAACAGTCTCAGTCACCTCTGGAGATCTCTCTCAAAAGGAACAGGTGGGGTTCATGTCAGGCAGAAACTGCTCAGACCACTTTCACAAACTTAGCCACAGCTTCTCTGTGTCTTGGTCTTGGGAGCCTGGGACCCCAGTGGCCCTGGTGTCCTTGGATGCAGAAGAAGCTTTTGATTGGAAATCTAAGGGATTCTTGTTTTCTACCCTGGCACGATTTGGCTTACCCAGCGAGTTTATACGATGGATCCAAGTCCTTTACAGTTGTCCAATGCTAAAACATATTGCAATGGAGTTTTCTCAAGTTCCCTTCAGCAATATCATAGCACTAGGCAGGGATGTCCCTTATCCCTGCTTTCCTTTAAAGAGCCGCTGATGCCTTAATAAAAAATTAATAATTAGGTACAATTTAGCTACCATTCCATATATGTTCTAAAGATTCCTCCTCCCTAATATTTATAACTAAGAACATTTGCAAGAATATATGATCTTTATCCCTTAGGGTTCATCTGCCTCTATAGCCAACTCCCTACATCAAGTCATAATCCTCTGTTGTGACATCACAGTCTGTTGCCATGGTAGTAACTCCAATGTCACAAGCAGTGCATTTTGACCTCAGGTAGGGAGACAGCAACAGGAATAGATGAACTCTTCAGGAGCAAAGATCCTTTCTTCATGCAAATGACTTTAGTAATAAATAATGGGAAGGTGGAATACAGAACCAATGTGAAATGCAAACTGGACTGTGTCTAAAAATTATGTTTTAGTAAAGTTCTCCTGATGGCATCAGATGCTCTTTAACTTACAGTATATCTGGAACATCTTATTCTTAAACTCAGTACCAACCCTGATATCATTGGGATCCCCACTGAGACTCAGCAGAACACAATATTAATCTATACAGATGATATCTTCCTCCATGTAGCCCACTGTAGCAAGTCAATCCCAGCTGCTCTGCAAACCATTTCAGAATCCGGCATCTTATCTGATTATAAACTTAATTTAAACAAAACTCTAGTGATACCACTCAATGCATTTGTGCATAAGATGGCGATGACTGACTTGTGTCTGGTATGGAGCCACAAACAGCACTGATAACTAGGAGTAGAACTTACATGAAATACATGTACCCTTAAAAAGCATAAACTTGACAACTTAATCTCTTTAATACAGCAGGATTTAAACCACTGGAGCTCCCTCCCCTTTGTGCTTTGGGGCAGAATTAATATTATTAAAATGAATGTCCTCTCTCATCTCCAATACTCCCTATATATATTAAATATCTTCCTCAACATGTCCTGGTTTACTACATTTCACTCCATACTTACCAAATGTATCTGGGGAAGGGCAAAACTGCCAGGCAAGCTTACTACAAACTAGCAGACACCAAATCTGCAGGAAGACACCTCCTTCCACATTTTGATTTCTATTTCTTAGCAAACCACTTAAGCAAATATACAGAGGAGGGACTCTAAGGACAAGGGGGCACGTAAAGAGAAGTGAAAGGGCAGGCTCGATGGGCCAAGAAGGTTTTATTCTGCCAGCAGATGTCCATGAATCTATGAATATTGCTGGCTTCCCATGAGGCTGACTCTCTTATATCCCTCAGTGGCTCACTACTGAAAAAGAGAAATGTCACTTGGCGAATGCATAATCCATGGTCCATGGTACTGTACCCTGACAAGACAGCTGCCTAAGGCACTCAAGGATCCTACTATTTATTCTAACCTCTCTTAGAGTACATATGCATGTTTTCCAGAAACTTCGGGTCAGCTTCTACAAAAACAGCTCCCAACCAAGTTCAAGTTTGAGTTTCAGTGTTCAGTTATAGACCATTACATCAAGCAAAACAGTAAAATCAATATATAAAAATATACAAAGGACTTCATCATGAAGTTATAACCATCTTTAAGCTGTAGTCAATAGATAAGGAGAGAGTGATTATATTAACAACAGGTTATGCCCAGGATTTATATACCTACATTACTTTATAGCCCTTACAATCATACAAGTAGATTTATTTGATACCAATCCAAAACTAGAATTAGGATTAGATCAGTAAAGTGCTGACAAGAAACACTGAGATCTAGTCTTTACTATGTGGCATTCAAATTAGAGAAATAACTTTAAAATAACCTGCAACTCTATTTATTATCAGATCATCATCTACAGTGAACATTAGGTTCAAAAGGACATCTTTATTTAGGGTTTGGATTGATTCCCATATTGTGTGCAGCCAATATGCCCTTGGCTTATTGTACCAGGAACAATAAAACATAACGTGATATAAATCGTTATGTTCCTGCTCAATGTAGGAGCAGAATTTCTTTGTAAGAGCAGCTAGTTTGAGATATCTAGCTTTCAGTATGCTGCTCTGAAAGAGTTCTATACAATACTTGGTATATAGTTTCCAGTAGATATGATCTGTTATGACATCCAGATAATATATGTAAGTGTCTCTGTTGTCATTATGAACAAGCCATGAGGAAATTCTAATGGATGATATTGCTTCCATGTCTCTTAACTACTGTATATTCATGTTAATAGCCTTCCTGGTAATGTATGCTTTATATTTTGGGCTGATAAAAAATTCCCCTCGTTAAATATTTCTTTAAGAAATCTAAGCCATAGTCACTAAGGTGCAGGGTTATTTTATTCAACCATTTGGATTGTTTACAACCCAATGTTTGCCATCTGATTTGTTTGGCTATACACTTATGGGGCAGTCTGTGGACATCTAGACTAGTCACTCTAACCTAATAATTGATTTTTCTAGCCTCTGCCAAGGCTTTGAGGCTAGTTGTGCCTAATTCTGCTTTCAGAAGTGGGGCCAGAACACAGTTGCCCACTGCTAGAGCCAATTTTTAAAGTTTATTGAGAGGCGATTCTAAAGATTCAGTTTTGTCTATGGCCTTTATCTTTGCTTGGTAAAGGGTGTGAGAGAAATATTTGACCCTACAGTAATTGATTCTAATAGGGGTGTAATCAAATTGCCTCCATATCTACTGTTGAATCTTGTTAACACACCAGCCATTTGTTTTCATTTCAGTGTTAGTCCTTTAATATGATTAAACCAAACACCATTGTTAGACAAAGGCAACTCTAAATAAACATTTTTTTATTGTACTAAGTTTCTTGCTACCAATTTTCAGTTTAATTTTAAAATTTTGGAACCAAAAACAAGCACTTGGCTTTTTGTTTCATTGATTTTCAGATTATACTTTTCTGCAAAAGCCATTAATAAGTCCAATTTGCATTGTAATCCAGAGTAAGACAGTACAAACAAGGCAAGGTTGTCTGTGTATGTAAGCGCCGGACAACACACGTTTTCAATATGGGGAGAGTCTGAAATAGATTCCAAAAGCTATATTAACATGTTTTTGATATAAATACAGAAAATTACTGGTGCAAGTACACAGTCCTGCCTGACTCCCTTATTTGTAGACATGCTTGTTGATAATTGATCAATTTTCCCTATTTTGATCTGCGCTATAGTAGTTGATCAGAGCTCTCTTATGATGTTGATTAAGTCTGGGTTAATACACTAATGTTTCATAATTTGCCACAAGAAGGCTCTAGAAATGTTATCAAACACTGAAATGAAGTCGATGAAGGCCACAAACAGTTTTTGATTTCTTAAAGAGACATATTTTTCATACAGATGCATGAGTATGAAACAATTGTTAGTGGTACAGTATCCAGAGTGAAAACCCGCTTGGAGTTCTGAAAGACCACCAAGTTGCCTAATTTGTTCCAATAGTCTGGCTAAAAGTATTTTGGAAAATACTTTCCCAGTAATGTCCAAAAATGAGATTGGCCTGCACATTTTAGGTTCTTTTTTATCCCCCTTGTTATAAATTGAGATAATAGTGGCACCTTCCCAGGCACCTGGAATTGCTCTGTTTAAGATGTATAGGTTGAAGTTGGGCAAAATATTTTTTGTCCAAAGGGATGGAGCTACTAAGAACACATCCAGAGGGATCAGATCAGGGTCAGGACCCTTCCTCATTTTTAGGGAGGTGATTGCTAGGTACACTTCAGTAGATGTAACTAATTTAAATTGGGATCCGCCCACTGTGGATTCCCACCAGGGTGCTGAGTTTGAAATTTCAGGGTCATAAAACATGTTGGTGTAATGTTTAATCCACTGATGCATTAGGATGTGGGTATCAATCTCAAATTTAATGTTATTGGTACCTTTTGCTACCAAAAGCCAATAGGAATGGTAATCCCTATTGTATATAGCATCTGGCTCCATTTATTTTTTTAATGAATACTCTCTTTGCTTATCTTTTAAAAGGTAATTGTATTTTTTTCTGGCCTTGTTTAAGATGCTAAATTTGTTTTGGTCCTTAGAGCTTTTAGTATGCCTAATCAACTTAGTAAGAGCCTTTTTTGTCTTTCCGCATTCATGATCAAACCAGGAGCTAGTGGTTTTGGAACAAAACTTATGTCGACTGGTTTGTAAAGAAGTTTTCTAATCATATCAAAGGAATCTGCAAGAATCATCTGTATTACTGCAAGGTTAACCATAGACAAAGGCTGGGTAAATGTGGGGAGAAGTACAGTAACTCCTGCAAGAGATACACTATATTCTCTTCATATCCAGTATCCCAGTCAATTTTTGTTATTTGTCTTATTTCAAAGCCCTGTGACAATGTGGACAGTGCAATATTGTTGAACTCTTTACGAGTGCCGTCCCAAGTCAAAATAAAAGGAAAATTGTCACTTTCCCCTCTATTTAAGACTGTACAGGAGTCCTAGCTAGTCATGGCACCATTCCAGAATAGAAAATCAAGAACAGAGGGGCCACTTGAATTGTAGTATGTATAGATGCCATGAACATCCCCATTCAATCTGCCATTTACAGGAGCTAAGTTGTATAATGTCAAGATTTCTAATAATTTTCATCCAGACATTAACTTTTGAATTCAAAGAGTTTCTGGGGAATGTGCAGGCTTCAACACTGAGCCAGTTGTGTATGTCACTATCAGCATACCCATCAAAGTTACCTATTCTGGCATTAAAGTCCCCACAAAGTATAATATTATCAAAGGCTGACTGGGTCAGAATGTTATGAATTGACATCTCACGATCCTTCCATACTAAAGCATTGTAATAATTTGAAGTAGAAGGGGGAATGTAGGCATTAACAAGACTGAATTTAAACTGGTCAACCTGCACCTCAAATATCTGGGCAAAAGGAATACAGAAAATAACATTTGCTATTATAACTTTGTCAATTTTAAACCAGGTAACAAGACCCCCTGAGGGTCTTCCCAGTTTCACATTTTTCCTTCCCGGAACATAGAAGCTGCAATAGCCATTAAAAGACACATCCATATCCTGTGTATGTCATGTTTCTTGCATGCATATGATATGGTGTTTGTTTATGAATTTGCACCAATCAGCATCAGCACATTTTGATGCCAAACCTGCTATATTCCAAGTAAGCAGGGAAAACTTAGAGTTGGGCTCTATAATATTGCTAATGTCCAAGAACTACCCTTTATCTAGTGAGGCCTCCTTAATGGGCAGATCAGCATATATATTACTAACAGAAATACTGAGTAAATGCTGAGAAAAAAAGATCCTTATGAACATAAGAGGTTGATTCAGTGACACCACAATTCTTTAGATTTAGTCAAGCTGTCTCACTGTAGTGATTCTCAGAGGTGGTGGCTACTATTTACGCTGTCAACTTCTACAACGTTGATACCAATTTTATCTAAAATACTTAGTTTGTCTCGTATCATGTTGTACAAGTCCCTGGATTTTACTGTGAATAGAATTTGATTGCAGTCAGGATCATTCTCAATTCTCATTACAGAAGATACGCTGTCTTTTTCCAATGGAATATTCAGCAGTTGGTCAAAAAGATCTCTTAAGATGAAATTAAGTTTAGTATTATTTTATTTAGGGAACTTCCTCAGTCCAAATAGCAAAAAGGATCTGTTTGAGGGTTGTGACTCCACAGTAACCTTTTTGGAATTACTACAACTAGATACATTTTCCAAGACTGTACTTTCAACTATGTGGATGCCAGTCTCATCTAAGACAGAGGCTTTATACAATATTAGGTCTACTGCCTTGGCACCCAGCAGTAAAACATCAACTCACCTCCAAACCAGTGGTTGTTAATTCCAATTTTAAAATCACAGGTCAGTCCATTTCTCCAACATTTTGGCCTACTGATTCTCAAAAGCTCCCGGCATGTTGCACGGGGCTTGTGCCACAAGCAATGGTGCAAAGGGTTCCTTGCACCAAAAGAAGCACTGAGAGTGATTCTCACAGGCAGTCTGCATCAACCACAGGCTATCTGCATCAAACAGAACTTGCATGGCCCGTGCACCACAAAATGGGCTACGTCATGGAGCTATGGTCTTGCAGCAGATGCATACTGCCAAATCCCCTAAATTGGGATTCGCAAAACTCTTCCTGATGGCAAATTTCTAAGTATTGTTAGACCAGTTGGGGCTGGTCTAAGGGTACCTAGAAATTTGTCCTCAGGGAAAGTTGGGCAATATGTGGCAATGTGTGGTGGTCCCCCTCCCCATCCCCAATCATCCGTTATTATAAATAATAAATCCTGGTGTTCTAGTTGCTCCCCCCAAACCCTGATCCCCGTTATTATAAATAAAGATCTGTGGTGATCTAGTGGCTCCCCTCAAGCTTCAATCCATGTTATTATACAGTGAAGCCCGTTAGGATCAAACGCAGTATCAGTTTCCCTGCATGACAAAAGGGATTAACTCCCATTGAAATTGCCTTGTTCCCTACAGTGACTCTACTGCAGAATTCTGCAGAGTTGGGCTTGATCCTGGTGAGCTTCACTGCAAAAAAAGATTCCTGGTTATCTAGCAGACCCCCAAGCCATGATCCCCCATTATAAAATATGAACACATCATTGGTGGTCTAGTGAACCTCCATACCCCACCCAGCAGGCAGTCCCACCACTACTTCCTCATTCTCAAACCAAGCCAGTGACTGGCACAACTTATCACTACATATGGTTAATCATCGACTGAGCTCTCAATGAGCGCGATACTGAATACAATATATTGCTCATTGAGAGCTCAGTCAGTGGATGGCTGTGGTGGTGACAGTGGGCTGTGCTAGTTGCTGGCTTGGTTTGGGGATGTGGGGGAGCAAGGTGGTGGGACACTGCCTGCAGAGGTGAGGGGGTGGCATCCACTTGACCATCAATGATATGTTCATATTTCATAATGGGGGATCGGGGCTTGGGGGGAGCTGCTAGGTCACCAGGGTTTTTATTTATAATTATGGGGGATCAGAGCTTGAGTGCCACTAGATCACCAGGGATCTTTATTTATAAAAACGGGGGGTTGGATGGCCAATAGATCACCAGGGATCTCTATGTATAATTTCTTTATTTATTTATTTCAACATTTTTACCCGGAGAGACATATTGAGTTATAAACAACTCATTTTCAGATGCGTCCTGGTGGAGAGGGTAGAAGAGAGTATATACATATGCATTCAGAGAATAAAATATTTATAGAGTATAAAATATTTACAGAGCATAGAAAATTTATAGCATATAACAGCACAATCACATACATTATAACATAAACTAAACATTGAAAATAAACTTTGAATGACACAGAGCATTTACAAAAGATTATTTACAAGAATGGAGCATCAGCAGCAAATACAGTGGCCTTCAAGCACGGGGAAGAGTGGATCCAAGGGAGGACATTGTAGCCAAGGGACAACCATCAAGGGGAGAAGAGTTAAAGAGGAGGGGAAAGGAAGAGGTGGAGCAGATGGTGGGGAGGCAGGATGAAGGAGGAGTCCAGGATGTGTGGGTAAAGGTAAAGGAAGTGGAGGAGGAAGAGGCAGAGGGATGGTGTGAGAGGTAAGGAGGGGGAAAGGGGGAGAGAGGGAGAGCTGTAAATGAGAAACTGGAGGGAGGGGGAGAGGAAGGAGAGGAAGGAGAGGTATAGCAGAAGAAAGAGAGTGCACAGGAGTAGTTACATGAGTGAACATATAATAATGGGGGATCGGGGCTTGGAGGGTCCACTAGACCACCAGGGATGTTTCATCTTTAATAACAGGGGATCAGGGCTGGGGTGGTTCACTAGACCACCAGGGAATGTTTGGGGACATTGCTGCATGGCCATCCACAGCTGTGGCAACCTGTCCAGGTGCACCCTCTTTTGGTGCACCATTACACTTGCTGAAATCCACATGACTTTGCCACCAGAACCCATCCCAACTGAGAATCAGGCACAGTGTTCCTGGTGTACCAGCAATCAGTGCAAGCCATCTTTGGTGCAGCTCATGTTAACTTTTGAGAATTAAGCCCACAGTCTCTAACCTGTTGTTGCCTGTGTGTCTACTATTTTTCCAAGCCATGCAGGACACCCTACACTTGCTCATCCAACACGTGTTAAAGTTTTTGCAGGTTATGCATGCCATTGCTAAATATATGGACCTTGCCCAGTGCACACTAAATAGACACCCACTAATGGATGCCCCAGCTCAGGGTACACTACAGCCTCATGCTGATTCTTAACCTTATAGTGCCCTTTTTACCAAGGCCTACCCAAGCCTAAAAGGGCACTGTCCCTACTGGGAAGCAACATTCCCTGACTGCCAATTTGCCTTGGAAAAGATCTGGAAGGAGTTTATATAAATACTGTATGTCAAAAATGACAAATTACGCTTTACACAGTACTATATTTTAAATCTTTATTGTACTCACTCTAGATTGTCAAGAATGGATAGGCTAGATCATAATCTTTGTACTAGATGCTGTGCTGCACCTGGCACTCTGTACCATGTATTTTGGGAGTGTCCTCAGATATGGCAGCTGTGGACTTCCATCAAACATCATGCTGAACCCTTGGTGGGACTAGATGACCTCTTCACTCCTCAAATCTGTCTTTTATGTTATTTTATTGGTGTATTTTTCAGGGAAAGATGGTTTCATTTATTTATTTAATTTTTGTTTATCAGGTAGGCACACTAGACAAAACCTGTGCCCATTTTCAGGAACGACCTGGGAGAGTTACATACAAAGGATCATATAGCGATAATCCCGTTTACTGTTAAAAAAACTAGTTTTAAGCCACTGGCTTGATCAAGAATCAATTAGTTATAACAAATGGCTACAAAATTTACTTTTTAATCTGAGGATTAAAAAGTCCATAGCAAGTATTCACAACAACTTAGCCTCTTATGATTCCTGAAGGGGGAAAATTACATACTTTATACTCTTTGTCACATACCTAGGAGAATCCAGAGCCCATATGCATTTAGCTGTACAACGTCTGTAGATGGTCTTTTGTTTTTCTTAATATGTATGCATCTGCATTCATATTTTTATTTATTTATTTATTTAGTTTTTGTTGACCGGGTAAGTGCACTAGACAAATCCTGCCTATTTTCAGGCATGACCCAGGGAAGGGAGATACAGATGAATGCCAACTGACCTTGAACCAGATTAAGCTGTTGGTGGTATTTTCAGTGAATGAGGGAAACTTGGCCAGGACATCGGGGACATTCCCCTACTCTGCTGGTGCTCTGTGGCCAGCAGAGGGCTGTGCTGTGTCTTCAAGATGGCAGACGAAGTGCAGCCTTGCATGGAGCAGGACGTTTGTTTGGAGGCTCCTGTTGTTGGTGATACAGCTTTATGGCAAGCAGATTTGATCGTTGTCCCTATGAGTGGGATGTCTGACTATGCTCTTTCAGGTTTCAATGGAGAAGATACTGGCAGGACGCCAGTTCGGGAGATTGTAAATGAATGTGCCGATTCTATGGCTTGTCATGTTATCCCTGTACCTGCAATTTGGAGCCTGAGCACCTCTTCTGGTTCGGGTCTGGTTGTCAGCATGGATCCGTTTTCTTCGGTGGAACTTCTGCGTGTGGAGTCTGGTCGTGTTGAGGGGCCAGTCGGAATTTTGGCAGCAGAGACAGCTCCTTCTACCTCCCCAGTCGTTCGGCGACAATTTGGATTACATACAGCTTCCACTGACTTTTTTGGGGACTGGTCGGCTGATGCCTCACTTTCTAGATCCAGATGGCTTCGTACAGCCTCAGGGACATGGATACCTGACCCTGACTGGGTAGACAGCGGCCTACATCGTCTGCTCCTATGCATGCCAACAAACTGAGCTCAGGTACACATTCTGGACATACTTCTGTTTCTATTAATAATACAAATAGTGCGCACCTTATTCAAGAGGATTCTGAGGCCATTTCTGGCCCTAGCACATTCTCGGGGGGGGGGGGGAGGCTCTGGTCAAAAGTCTTGTCAAAAGTTTACAAAAACAGGAGCTTCAGACAAGAACAAATGCATTCCTATGGCTGATTTATTTAAACATAAATTAGAACAAGCTCCTAGGAGAAATGCTGTGAGATTGCATTATAAGGGTGGGCTTTCTACTCATCCTGACAGGTATTATATTGCTAATCATTTGCTTAGAGGCTCTATGCATTTTTTTCCCTCTGACTTATATGCCTTAATCCATGTATCTGGGGAGGACTCTTTTGATGTCAGTTTCCGACTTAATAATAGCTTGGAAAAATTCTGGGAAAAATATTCTACCCTTAAGAGTACTCCCTTTTGGACCCCCTTTTTTGCTATTCCCCTTACTAGACCACAAATTCGGTGTGTCACTGTCATGTTCCGTAATGAAGGGGTGAATGTCAGTGATATTTATTACTGGTTACAAAACCGATGTGACATTTTCGGCCCTCCTGAGGCTCTTTTGGATTTAGAAGGTATCTGGACTGGGGGTTGGAAATTTAAAGTAAAGTTATTTCAGGTTAACTCTGATATTATTCATCTACCCAATAGTTTTTTTTGGGTAAAGACAGAGGTGTTTGTTTTTACAGTGGGCAACCCAGGGCCTGCTATAAATGTGGCTCACGGACACATATTAGCAGCTCTTGCGATATGTTAAAATACTCTCTGTGTGGGGGATATGGCCACTCTGTGGATTTATGTGAGAACATTTTTCAGTGTAACCTGTGCGATGAGAAGGGGCATGCTTTTCATCAGTGCCCTTGGGCCAAACGAAATAGGGCTGAAGGTTGGGATCATGACGATTTAGTTTTTAAGGCTCAAGAAAAACGTCAGGATTTTACTCCTTCTGGTCCTTCTAATTCACGCTCTGAGTCTACCCCTTCTAGAGGCCCTTCTTTGGTACCCACTTCTGATTCTTTCCCCCCTAGAGCTCGGCCTTCTCTGTCACCCGAGCAAGGCCCTGCTTCTACTTCAAACCTAGCCCTGATCCTGCTGTCAATGTGCCTGCTTTACCTAGTGAGACTGCCATGCCCCCCCCCATTTGAAACTGTTAAGGGACGTAGATTTACTAGGTCTTCTCTTAAAAATCCCTCTCCTTGTCCTATTTCTAAGACAAACATTTTTCCCCCTTTCAGGATGACCTAGGAGACTCTGATTTGGAGTCAGACACTTCGCACAGATCTGAGCTGGCTACTGAAGATGAAGAAAGCAGATCCACTGAACTTTCTAAAGAAAAAAAAAGGGAAAAAAGGGAAAAAAAGAAAAGCTAGTAGCAGTTTAAAGGGAGGGCCTTGAAAAATTTCAATGTAATAGATGGCTACTTTGAAACTGGTGTCTTTCAATGTCTGTAGCTTAAAAACCTATAAGAAACAGTTATCCCTGTTTTCTTTTTTTGACTCCCTTAATGTTGATTTTTTTTTGTTCAAGAAACACGTCTCTCCTCTCTCACTGAGGTAGAACAAATAAAAAAACGATGGCATTGGAGTCTTTCCTTTTGGACTTTTGGTTTAGAAGCTGCAGATGGGATTGGCATTCTCTTTAAATCTACTAAATTTCATGTTACCAGGCTTATTGATGTTAAGCCAGGGAGAGCTTTGGTGCTTGACTGCTCCCTTGGGGACTTCTCATTTCATTTTATTAATCTTTATGCCCCTCAGCTTAAAACAGCTAGAATTGAGCTATCTGATGAAATTAAGTCCTTCTTATATACAAAAAAACATATTATTTGGGGAGGAGACTTTAATTGTACCTTGGACACTAAGCTTACAGGGGTCACACAGAAGAAGATATATTGTGATTCCAATGCCCTACTACATATTATTTCTGGAGCCAGTATACAGGATGCTTTCTGAAGTTTACGTACCACAGATACTGGAGCTACTTACCATAGGCACATATACGCCACCCGTATTGATACGTTTTTTGTTTCTAAGCATTTGATTCCTATTTGGTGTATATCTCAGCCCTCAGAATTTTCAGACCATAATATTTTATTTTGCACTTTAAGTTTATCTACTATTCCTCCTAAAATGTTTTCCCCACATAATTGCTGGTGGTTTAATATGTCCCTCTTGGACTCCCCTTCCCTTTTCTCTCGTATTGAGGTTTTTTTGGCAAGTCGGGACTCTGTTATGTGCTCCTATGACTCTTTGCTGAATTGGTGGCTGGATACCAAAATGGAGCTTAAACAGCTTATGCTCTCCTTTAGTAGGCATCGGGCTAACTCTAATTATTTAAACTATCTCCTTTTAAGAAATCAATTATATAAGTTAATGTCTTTCCCCTGCGTGATAAGAAAGGATTTGCTTCTCAAATTTTTGAAATTAAGAAACAGATGAAGAACTATCAATATGATAGGGCTAAATCTTTGGAGATGGAATTTAGATTTAGCACACAGAAGACACCTGCATCAGATTCATATGTGGCATGCAAACAGCGGTTAGATAATACTTTGATGACTCATCTTACCACTACAAATGGTACTGTGGTAACCACAGATTTAGAAATGCTAGCAGTAGTGCAACAGTTTGTTAGTACCACATTTCATCCCATTCCTGGTACTTCTTCTCCCCTACTATCTGGATTTACTACACCATTACCCCAGGTTCCTATAGCCATGGTACAATCTCTAGTACAACCTATATTACCCAAGGAGGTTGAGGCCGCTATATCTCAATTAAGTATGGGTACCTCACCCGGATTGGATGGTATCCCCAATGACTTTTATAAAAGGTTTTTGTCCCATATGACCTATTTTTTGCCCTAGGTTTTCAACTTTATGTTGACTTCCTCTTCTTCTTCTTATTTTGGGTTCAATACCTCTCTGTTATATTTTTTATATAAATTGGGGGATAAGACCCTGTTGGCTAATTGGAGGCCATTAAGTCTACTAAATAGCGATTATAAGATTCTAGCTAAAATTCTTAATAATAGATTATTGATGGTTGCTGATCTCCTTATACACCCAGCTCAGACTTGTGCTATCCCCAATAGATGTATACAACACAATTTATATCTTTTACAGGATTTATTTGAAGCCAGTCATAGACATCATCTCTCTGGGTTGTAGTAGCCTTAGACTAGGCTAAAGCCTTTGATAAAGTACAACATGATTATCTTTTTCCCATTTTGGTTAAGTATGGTATTCCTAAACCCTTTGTGTTTTGGATATCTTCGCTCTATGCTGGGGCAACTATTATCCCTATGATTAATGGACTTTTTGGCACTGATATTCCTCTCACTATTGGGGTGAGACAAGGTTGCCCCTTAAGCCCTCTCTTATACTCTCTTGTTTTGGACCCTGTGATCTGACAGATAATTTGGGATACTAACGTTATAGGTGTGGCTCCCTCCCCTTTTTTGCCGCATGAAAAAATTACTGCCTATGCAGATGATATTACTTTATTAGTTCAGGACGTTTCTTCTTTAATGAAGGCTTTGCAGATTTTTTCTCATTTTGGATCTCTATTTGGAGCTAGGTTCAACATGGATAAGAGTTTTATTTTTTCTTTGAATTCTATCTGCCCAGCATCTTTAGACACCTTAGGGATTCCGTGATTTCTTCCCCTCACAAGATTTTGGGTATTTGGTTTGGTCCGGGTGATTTGGCTACTTACAATTGGGAAAAGCAGTTACATATAGGAGAGAATAAGATTCACAGATGGAAAGGGTAGACATTTTGGAAAAAGAAATGAATGATGATTATTAAACAGTTTTTACTCCCTGTTTTTTTAATTTTTATGCTATGTTCCCCCCCTCCATTGCATCTGGAAACTAGAATTCTTAGTCTCTTTTTTCAGATGCTTTGGGGCAATAGATTAAATCCTGTGAGAAAGGATATTACCTATTTGCCTATTAATAAAGGAGGCTTAGCTATGATTAACCCTATTGTTTTTTATCATTCCCTGTTTTTTTTTTTTTTTTGGTTCATTTACTTATTTATGGGCTCCTGCTACCCCTTCTTGGCAGTTATGTTCGCAGTTTCTTTGGTCATGGTATTTTGATAAATGAACGTTATTACCCCTAAAATTCTATCCTCTGATTTTTAACTGGCTTATGGTCTGTCCACTCTCAAAAAAATGCAACAATGGAAGGTTTCTTTTCCTACTTTACTGACTTTACATAGAAAATAATTTTATAACTTTATTGTGTATGATGTACAGAAAATTGTTTTATTACTTCCTGAATGTGTGCCCACTAAAATGATATTTTCTTTACACAAATTGATGGATTGTAGGATTCCTCCTCATATTTGGGATGTTGTGTGGATCTCTATTCAGGGGAGACTGGGAGTTTGGGGTAATTTAAAATATAAACCCCTGACTGAAAGATTCTGTCTGAGACCTACATGTATTAATAGTGAAGAAACTATGGTGCATTTTTTTATTAATTGCCTAGTCAATTTTTTTGGCAGGACACTGCTACTCATTGGCAGTAACCTTTTCTAAATCATATTTCTTATCACACCATTGTTTTAAGGGATTATATGGGGATTTGGAGGTCTTATCATAAAAGTACTCTGAATTTTTTTTCCCTTTGTTCAATATTTTTTATGGCAGGCTCATTGTCACTTTGTATTACAGCAACAGTTAGTTTTAAACAGTACCATTTTTTCACAGATTGAAGATGGTTTATTATCTGCTAAAGACAATGATGTTCGTAGATTCTCTAAAGATAAAGTAGATACTTTATGAAAACATTTTTTCTTTTGAAATATGTTATATTGACTGTTCTTGTTCCTTATGGATTTATTTTCTTTTGTATATCTGAATAATTCTGATGCTTTATTGTTTATTTTGTGATGTTATGATTTCTTTTCAATAAACTTCCCCATCTCTTTTCAATAAGTGCCATGGGATCTTTAACATCCACCTGAACTACCACCAATCCAGGCAGATGGGACCTCGGTTTAACGTCTCATCTGAAAGACAGCACATCAGAAGTGCAGCACCCCTCTCATGCTGCACTACAGTGTCAGTACTGGGATATAACTCCAAGTGCCAGATGTGGGAACTGAACCCACAGCCCTCTGAACTCCCAGCCTCAGAAGCAAGTGTGCTACCTACTGAGCCACTGACACTGCAATGTCAATAATATGTCTAAATATTTAGCTGGATCCTGTGTTAATAATGTGTTATTTTATGCTCTGACTTCATTGTATATAGTTTGGGGCATGTCTTCCTGCTGCTTGCTTTTTGTGTTTTGTTGACACAATAAATTAAATAAAAAAATAGTTAAAAACATGTTGAGAAATAATTATTGTAATAATATGGATAAGTCAAATAATACCACTGAAAGTGATACAAAAGAAATACCTGTAACACTGCAGTTGATCTGCTGTAATGCTATGGTTCAAATGTCATAATACTATTATTGAAAGTTTGCAATACTATTGTTCAGAGTGCTGAACAATAGTATTATGGAAACAAACCTTGCCCACACACACTGCCTGAATCCTCATGCTCAGAACAACCTGGCTTCTACTGTAATTGCAATGTACAGTAAAATCTGGCTTGCTGCTGGTGGGAAAATAATGGAAATGGCTGTCTCCAAGGAAAGTGATACTACTCAACAGAAATGGTCTGATGGCAGTGACATGGGGAGATCTACATTCTTTCACCTGCCCTCAACTCCCACACCCAGTTAGGTAGTTCTGGGAGTTTTTTTGTGTGATTTCAACAGCAATTATAATAATGCTCAGGGGTTGGAATGTAGTGCAGTTGTTCAGTGCTGACAAGGTAAGCACTCCACTCGAGCACTGGTGGTAGCAGTAAAATTAAAATGTTGTGGAACTAAAAATAGAAAAGAACACAAAAGGAGAAACTGGTTTATGTGGCAATAGGTGCAGGATTTTAGAAAATAAATTGCAATTTGTGGCAGTTTACCAGTGCGACTACAGGTTTTTGGGGGATGGAGGGCTTGTGAAGTAAAAAAAGTGAATGTTTCTTGGATCCATACATTACAAAAAATAACAGAAGGGGACTGTGTCTTACTCCGCTAAACATATCATCTCGAGTTTTGTTGACATGTTTGAATCTTTTGATGGCATTATAGCCTTGTAATACACAGTCTCCTATCTATTATTCTATTTACAGTGTATGGGAGAAGGTTATTAACAATGGAATTCAATAAATTTCTCTTGTTGTTATGCTATTGTTGTGACGTTAAAAGGTTGTTATACCCTCTTGAGTATATCTCGATAATAGTATAACAACATTGAATGATGTTGCACATGTACATGTGGCAGACTTCTGCAGTACGAGACACAGCCATGGAGGTGAGACCTGGCCCTGAAATAGAGTGGTACAGAACAAAAATAACCCCTGAAAAGTAAGGAAACATTGCAGTTGACTGTTGCTTGTACACAATACAAGGCAGTGGATGGGCAGCAGTAACCAACACCATTTTGCTTTTAGGAAACCTCTTATTTGAAATGACAGAGTAGCGTGGGGGGGCAGAGTATGGCTTACTCAGTGCAGTGTTGGAAATGACAGCCCCATGACAGGCAAGAAATGTTCAATTTTTATTTAACTGTTGCCCATACACTATAAAAGGTATTGGATAGGCAACAGTTGAACAATAATGCTGTGCTCACATCTCGAGGTTGTCATGACATCTGTAAACCTCTCAAGCATTGCTCTGGAGGTTTATTAGGTTACCAAAACAACCTCTCAATGTGAACACAGTGTTGTTGTTCACTGTTGCCCATCCATTATCCTCTATATGCTCTGCACATCTAGTGTAAATGGCATCTCACCTGCACAAGCAAGGGTCACAGTCTTGTATCCACCAATGGCATACAATTTAATAGTTGACTCTGTGCCTCCCCCTAAAGGAAAAAGATTAATACTATGATTACCATATTGTGTCAGCCCAGTCTTTACTCAGTGAGAGGATGACAGCCTCACATCCTCACAACCACCATTAACTCAATGGCCACCTGGAATAAAATGTAAAAAATTATTGAAATTAAAATATAGTCATGATGCTGATTACTTGAGGATCAACCCTTAGCGATGGGAATAAGTCACTGGAGCAGATGAACTGTACGGGAGTTGCAGCATCCTATTTTTTTTGTATATTTTCTCAGTTAAAAATAAAGAGAAATCCATAGAATATATATGAAACTCAAGCTGAATAATACCTGCATAGTAAGTTTTTCGAAGTTTTCCCCTGAGGCATCAGTAGCTCTTTAATGGGCTTTTTATGCAACTATTTGTCCTTATTAAAGTGGCTGGCATGCTGCAGATGTCTCAACAGTATCATTCCATCCAGTGATTACTCTTCTAATATTTAAATGGTACCTTTATTTGAATGCAAAATTCATGTAAGACAGCATAACTTACTGCAATACAAAAGGGTAAGATTACTGTTAGCAAAAAGAAAATACCCAAATGTATTACTGCTGTAAAATGCCTCATTTCAAATGTTTTCCTGGTTCTGTACTGCTGAGTTTCAACCTTTGTTAGAACATCTGATATGTATTTATTGGTTTTGTTATTCTGTTTATAGCTTTCCCTGTACCCCATCCCGATGATAAGGGTCACCGTGGCTCCAACCTTTCTCAGGCCATTGGGGGGGGGGCAAGCAGCAGCCTTCTTACATGACACCTATGCTGCTTCATGATTGGTTGTCAGTGTTTGCATGAATGCTGTGTGTCCTGTACCCTCTCTCCCTCCCCAGCAGTTCAGAGCCAATTCCACTTCATAACTGGCTGTCATAGTGTGCATGAACAGAGAGCAATACATACCCTCCATCTCATGTGGCACATCACCAATGCTGCTCCTTGATAGGCTGTCAGAGTGTGCATGAATGCCAGGCAGCCCATGCCCTCTCTCCCTATTTCACTCCCCTGGAGCCCAGCAACAATGCCTCTCCATGATTTGCTGTCTGAGTGTACATGAATGCTGGATGGCCCATGTCCTCCCTCTCTCACCAGGAGCCCAGCAGCAATGCTGTCCATGATTGGCTGTCTGAGTGTGCAAAATGCTGGTCAAACCATGCCCTCCTCCCTCCCCTGCAGCCAAGCACCAGTGCCACTTCATGATTGGCTTTCATAGTGGGAATGAATGCCGGGTGGCCTGTTACTGTTTTTCAGAGGTACATGAAGGCCAGGCAGGCTGTACCATTCCTCCTTCCCTCCCTCTCTTGGATCCCAGCACCAATGCAGTTCCTAGACTGGTTGCCAGAGTGTGCATAAATGCTGGGTGGCCCATACCCTCCCTCCCTCCCTCCAATGGAGCCAAGCACCAGTTCTGCTCCATGATTGTCAGTGAGAGTGTGCTTGAATGCCTAGTAGCCTGAACCCTCCCTCATTCCTTCCCCTAGAGCTCAGTACCAGTGCCACTTCATGATTCAATGTCAGATTGTTCCTGAGTGCCAAGCTGCCCATATCATCCCTGCCTCCCTCTCCTGGAGTCCAGCAACAAAGCTGCTCCATGATTGGCTGCCAAACTGTGCTTGTATTCCAGGAGTACCCTCCCTCCCTTCCCAGGGACCCAGCACCAATGACACCCCACGATTGCCTGTTAGAGTGGCATGAATGCCAGGCGGCCCATACCCTCCATTCCTAGCACCCAGCACTAATTCCACTACATAATTGGTTGTCAAAGTTGCATAGCAACATAGAAACATAGAATCTGACAGCAGATAAGGACTGCTTGGCCCACCCAGTCTGTTGAGTTTTACCCTACCTACAGTATCACTGCAGACCCTAATCAGTCTCCAGCTTTTTCTCCCTCACCCCCTTCCTTTCCACTAAGGTACCCTTATGCCTATCCCATGCATTTCTGAACCCCACCACTGTCTTCACCTCCACCACCTCTAGTGGAAAGCTGTTCCAGGCATTCACCACTCCAGCTTTATGGCATGTCCCCTTGTTCTTGAGCTCCTTTTTTCTGAAAAAGACTTCCTTCCTGTAACTTATTTACCTCCGTGATTTATTTAAAGGTCTCTATCATATTTCCCCTTTCCCTCCCCTCTTCCACGGTGTACATATTGAGGACCTTTAATCTCTTGTCATAGAGCTTTCAGTACAGACCCTGCACCATTTTAGTTGCCCTCCTCTGAACCGCCTCCACTCTGTCTATGTCCTTCTGGACATGTGGTCTCCAGAACTGGACACAGTACTCAAGATGGGACCTTACCAGTGATCTATACAGGGGCAACACCTCCTCCCTCCTTCTGCTGGTGATACCCTTCCCTATGCATCCCAGCATCCCACTAGCCTCCCAACAGCCTTGTCACACTGCCTGGCCAGTATTAGTTCCTCTGATATGATTAAACCCAGGTGTCCTTCCTGAATGGTGGTTGTCATTACCATTCCACCCATTTTGTACTCCACCCCCAGGTTTCTGTGCCTTAAGTGCATTATTTTACACTTTTTTTGCATTGAAACTCAGCTGCCATACCCTTGACCACTCCTCAAGTTTTAACAGGTCTGTGATCATCCTTTCCACCCCACCCCCTGAAATGTCCACCCTGTTGCAGAGTTTGGTGTCATCCAAAAAGCGGCAGACATTACCTTCTAGCTCGTCTACAGTGTCACTTAGAAAGACTCTGCCAGTCCAGTAAGGTAAGGTAGACTACCTGTGTACTGGTTGCTGCCTGTTTAAAAGGGTGTACTGTCAGTGGGATGGGGAAACAATTGCATAGGGTAAGGAGGGTAAGACCTACAAAGATTAAGCTAAGGGCAACTGAAACACACAGTAGGGTGGGAATAGACACAACTCCTTATCTAGGGTAGTGGGAGAAAGTGAATATAGGAAGTCAACTATCCTAAGTCACCAAGGGACCAAAAAACAGGAATGGAAGGAAAACCCTAGCTAGGGTAAGGGGTCGAACACAGACTCAGAAGGGGAAAGATAAAGGGAGGCCAAGAAGGGGATTAGTGATAAGAGAAGCCTAAAGGCAAGGGAAAGGCAGGGAAACAAAACATCAGGAGAACAGACAAATCATTACTGGTGCAGGGTAATGGGTGTGGGGCTGCAATCTTCAGAGACACATTCTGGACACTGAGGGGTTGCCACATATGCAGGCACTTCTCTAGGCTGACAGCAGAAGTCACTGGACAAAGTGGCATGCATGCAGAGCACTATCTGCCTCACCCAGGGCCACCTAGTTTGCCACCATTTCCTCACAGGATGACAGTAAGGAGACTGAGCAGCTGGACCTTAGTGGGCTCCGGAAGGGGGGATTCGTACTAAATCCTAACATATGAAATCCAAACATGCAAAATCCTATCACTGGAATACCAACAAATCTATTGCCTGACTGTTTATTTGTCCGACTGCTGAAATCCCAACAGTTTAGAGAAAAAGTAGCACTACAGTATGCATAACTATGAAAGAAACATTACCGAAAGGCAAGCTGCCCGACTGCCAACAATATACTATGCTTTGCTAAGCAGATGGAAGCAGGTGAAGTGCAGGCGATATATGTGTGTCCTGAAAGCCACAGGTTTGCGTGGACATGGGAAAGTTGGAGAGGAAGAGGGATTGAAAGTAACCCCCCCCACACACACACCAGGTACCACTGCAGTCTGCTAAGCAGTGCCATTTTTTTGTTTAACTTTTAAATTTACTTGTTTGGCATCACTGTCACAGTACCTATGGTCTGGATCCTAGTTGCTGCAGTACTGGTGTGGAGTGTCAGCTAGAGGTCTTCCGTCATTCCCTAACGTCTTTGCTGGGATGGTCATTATGGAGTGGTTCCCATGAAGAGACTTGCAAGATACAGTTCTAAGAGAACTGGTGAGCAGCAGAATACTGTATAGAGTGGGGTTTGAGCCATTCATTTATAATCTAAATTAATCTAAATGAAAAAATAAGTAAAAAGTGGTTTTGGAACTGCACACAGTAGGGCACTTTCCCTGCTTCCACCTGCGTAGCTTAAGATTTAGGCAATGTACCAAGATCAGTAAAATTTCAGCAGTCAGGCACTTTCATTAGGATTTTGGCAGTGTTTCTTATGCGCAGTACTACTCCAACATAACCATGCATTACAATAATAGTGTTGGGATTTCGGCAGTCGGGCATTGTAACTGTCGGGCAATAGATATGTATGGCATACAGTGACATGATTTAATATGTTGGGATTTCACATGTTGGGATTTAGTACCTAACCCCAGGGATGGTGGGGGATGAAGGAGGGAGAGCACCTCTCAGATCTTACCGCTGCACAATTCCTTTGCCATTCTGGTGGGACAGGCAAGCCAAGAGGAGGTACTCAAGGCAAGAGTAACAGAATGGTGGGGATCCTCAAGGGAGCAAGCCCCAAGGAGGGTGGAAGAGTCTTCTGGCCAGGGAAGAGGCTGTTGCTAGTGGAGGACTCCATAGACAGAGGGATTGAGTTGGGGGCAGGGGAAGGGAGGACAGGGTAGTACAGTGCATTCCAGGAACTTCAACAGGGGAATCATCAGATAAGAGGGAGTAGGAAGGGAGTTAGATGTTGCTGTCCACCTGGGAACAAATGATCTCACAATGGAAGCTGTAGGGGTAGTGCACAATAGGTTTAGGGAGCTGGGGAGGGGCCTGAAGCAGGTACATCTTACAGTGGCCTTCACTGAGGTGCTGCCTGTACATGGTCATGGAAAGGCTAGAGAACTCTGCACCAGGCCTTCAGTGAGTGGTTAAAAGCATGGTACAGAGAGGAGGGCTCTGGCTACATCAGGAACTGGGGTCACACATGGGGGAATGGAGGCCTGCACAAGGGAGATGGCCTCCATCCATCCAGGAGGGGAGCAGCAGTCCTGGGTGGAAAGGTTAAATCCTACTTTGATAAGCTTTTAAACTAGCAAAGGGGGAGGCAGAAAGACTGATGGAGGCAGAGATCCCCCCCCCCCCAAGACTAGTGCAACAGGGAAGGTTAACCCAGGGAGAAGAAATTTCCCAGAGGTTTATGGAAGCAAAGAGAATGGCAGGCAGGCAAGTCTGGAGGAAGAACTTTAGATGGAAGAGAGGGGAAGGAGGGAAGACAGGAAGACAGCATATCAGGGGAGGGCAGGGCCAGGGTAACAGAGAGGGAAAGGTGAGAAGAAGGAAGGATAGGCAGGTTAAAGGTAAAGAGGAACAAAGAGACTGGAAATCCATGTGTGCTGATGCAAGAAGTCTGGGAAACAAAATATCTGACCTTGAGGCAATCATTGCAGAGGTAGATATGGATCTAGTGACCACAACTGAATCATGGTGCATGGACAACTACAGCTGGGAAGTGACCATTCCAAGCTACTTAATGTTCTAGAAAGACAGGTCAAGAAGGAAAGGTAAAGGATCGTTTCATGTGTGAAGGAGGGTATAAGGGCCACTGAGATACAGAGGAACAGGGGCACAATGAAGGGCTGGATGTACTATGGGTCAGCTTAGAGATGGGGTTGTGGGCTGTTATTTGCATGGGGTGGTGTTCAGACCTCTGACACAGGGGTAGGATTTAAACAGAGCCTTGGGGGGAAGCCATTAGCATGGCTAGCAAGAGGAAAGTTTTGATTATGGTGTAGTGGTGCTTGCATAGTGCTTTTATGGATCCAATTACCCTCTGTTGGACAGTGCTGCTAATCTACCTAGGATCTGAACAAAGTCAGATTCCAGATCCATAGTCAGATAGTTGTGGAACTGAGGTAAGATGGATTGGATCCAACTTTGGATAGTTGGATATGATGGTCGGATACCTGGATCTGATGGTCAGGTCCATCAGATCCAGGTTGAATCCATGGATACTTCAGATAATTACTGTGGATCCTAGGAGGTCAGATTCTTGGCCGGATGTCCATGCTATCTGAGGTTATGTGATATCCAACCAAAGTTATAGTATCTGATGGTATCCAGCTTGGTAGGATACTATCCAAACAACATTGTTATGAGAGACTTTAATCTGCGGATGCAGATTGGGGAATTCTGGCTACAGCTACATCAAAAGGCAGGGCCATCCTTGACTCCATACAAGGGGCATTTCTCAGGCACCTGGTTTTAGAACACACTAGGGACAGGGCAGTGCTGGACCTGGTACCTACAAACAGAGACAGCATTGCTGATGTCACAGTTGGTAGCCCCCTGGGTACAAGTGATCATCGTAATGTGGTTTGGCATACAGATAGGACTGGAAAAAAACACACACACTAAGACGAAAGGCCTGGTCTTCAGGAGGGCAGATATTGAAGAAATGGGATACCGTCTCAGAGAATGCCTTAAAATGAGGGAAGGCAGAGAGGGAGTGGAGGCTTAATGGAGAAAGGTGAAGGAAAGTACAGCCCAAGCAATGGCATGGTGTTTGAAGGAAGTGAGCATGGGAAAGTGGAGTAAGCAGCTGCTATGGTTCTCCTAGGAGGTGGCAAAAGCAGCAAAGTAGAAGAAAACAGCATTTAGAAAGTACAAGGAGACCCAGAAGAATGATGACAGAGAGGTATATCTGGCAAAACAAAGGGAGGCAGGAAGAAGGGAGAGAGCTGCTAAAACACTAACGGAGGACAGATTAGCTAAGGAGGTCAAAAAAGGGAAAAAATACCTTTTTGAGGTATGTGGGGGAAAAGAGGAAGACAATGAGAGGGGTAGTGAGAATCAGGAGAACAGGGGGTGGACTGCGCAGAGGAAGATCAAGAGAAAGCAGAAATAGTAAACCATTACTTCTGCTTGGTCTTCACAGTGGTGGTGGTGGGGGGGACCAGCATGCTGCAGTAAGCACGGGGGGGGGAGTGGACATTAGTTCATTCTTGGTGGAGAGTGTCCAGAAAGGACTGAAGTCTTAAAGGAGAATAATGCGATGGGGCCAGATGGGATTTATCCAAGGGTCCTAAAGGAACTGAGCACAGTGCTGGATGCCCCTCTTGCATCACTTTTTATAGCACTTAAGTGGTGATGGAGGAAGTTCCAGAGGACTGAAGTCGGGTCAATGTGGTCCCTCTGCACAAAAGCAGCAGTGGGGGGATGCTAGCAACTACAGGCCAGTCAGTTTCTCATCAGTTGCGGGGATGTTAATGGAGATGCTACTGAAGGTGGGGCTTGAGGAGCACCTAGAGGCAAAAGGGCTGCAGGACCACTGGCAATACAGTTTCACAGTGAGGAGGTCATTTCAAACTAATCTCACAGAATTCTATGACTGTGTTACCAGGGAGGTGGATCAAGGGAGAGCAGTGGATGTGGCCTATCTGGACTTCAGTAAGGCTTTTGACACTCTGCCATACAGGGGGCTGGTTAAGAAACTAAGCAGCCTGGGGGTGGGGGAGAAAGTGGCAAACTGGGTAGCAAACTGGTTAAGGGATAGGAAGAAAAGTGTGGTGATATGGTAGCCACTCAGGCAATAGGAGAGTGACTAGTGAAGTGTCACAGGGTTCGGGGCTGGGACCAGTCCTTTTCAGTGTCTTCATAAGTGACATTGTGGAGGCGCTTGAGAGGAAGGTGTGTCTCTTTGTGGATGATGCAAGAAAGGGGTGGTGAGAATGCAAAGGTATCTGAGGAAACTAGAGGAATGGTCTAGAGGGTGGCGGCTGGGTTTCACTGCCAAAAAGTGCAAGATTATGCATTTAGTGCTATGGAACCCAGGGGCCTTTATAAGACTGGGGTAATGGAGCTTACAGTCACCAAGCCAGACAGAGAATTAGGGGTCATCATATTTGATAATCTCAAGGTGGCAGGACAGTACGAAAAAGCAGTGTGAAAGGCTAGCAGGATGCTGGAGTGCATTGGGAGAGGAATTGTTAGTAGGATGAGGGAAGTGGTGCTGCTATTATATCACTCACTGGTGAGGCCCCACTCCCATCGAACACACCACTGCCAAACATTAGATCAGTTCAGTTGGTTTTCTGTACAAGAATTACAGATGTACGGTGTCCTGCTTTGCATTCAAAATTTTAAATACTGAAATTCCAGCTACTTTATGAAACTCATTTATTAAATATTCTTCCATATACGAGTCATGATTATCTACAAAGTCTCAATTTGTCTTGCCCCTCACATGATCAAATGCAGGCAAGAGAACCTTTGCCTACTGTGCTGCTTCTGTGTGGAACAATTTACCTCTCAATGTTAAAAAAAATGTTGTAGGTGCCGTATTGGTCCTTTTAAAAAACAGATCCAGAAACAAATGATTTGATACCTTTTATTGGACCAACATGGATGTTACAGAAAAAAACAAAGTGCTTTAGCTTTCGAACCAACCAGGTCCTTCTTCAGAAGCTTTGTGGCAGTTTTTTTCAAATATCCCATACTATTAACACCAGATTATATAGAAAAAGCAGAAATAATTCTCATTGGTTTAACATATACATTTAAAACATAATAGAAGATTACGTCAGAGAAGCTAATTAATTAGTTGTCAGTGGGTGGATTTCACACTGTCACATTTTTAACTGCTCATATTAAGATGCATATCTCATTTACTTGGGGGTTCATTAAAGATGTAATTCCTTTGGGTTTTCATTTAGATTGCTTAGACTGATTCTGTGCATTTTTGTTATACACAGACTCTGTGTTGAAATCTGCATTTATCAGGCTCATGGTCTCGTTTTTTTGGGGGTCCTTGACAAGTATTTTTATTTATTTATTTATTTTGCACTTACACTTACAAATGATACTTTCATGCATCATGTTTATGTGTGTAGGTTAATTTGAGGCTTGCTTTCAACTTGCAGTTATACCTAATTTCAGGATTTTGTCTTTCATTATCTGTCCTTAATATACCAGGACAATTGGAATGTAAGTTGTGAGCTCATCTTACATGTATTAGAGAGAATGCTAACCAAGGTTTTTTTTGTTGTTGTTTTTTTTTGTTTTTGTTTTTTTATCACTAGAATGCTTTCTTGGCATACTGAGACATTTAAAATTTATGTGACAAGAACTCTCTGGCTGTAGAGAATTCTTGATAACCTTTGCCCTTCTGAGGCTCCTCAGTTAAAGGCATACTGGTGTTAATTAGCTTCTCTGACGTAATCTTCTATTATGTTTTAAATGTATATGTTAAACCAATGAGAATTATTTCTGCTTTTTCTATATAATCTGGTGTTAATAGTATGGGATATTTGAAAAAAACTGCCACAAAGCTTCTGAAGAAGGACCTGGTTGGTTCGAAAGCTAAAGCACTTTGTTTTTTTCTGTAACATCCATGTTGGTCCAATAAAAGGTATCAAATCATTTGTTTCTGGATCTGCCTCTCAATGTTAAGCAATTTACATCTGTGAATATTTTTAATACGGCAGCTTTTAATCATTTTAAAAGTCTGAAGGAATGTGTATGTAAATGAATGTATTGTATTTCTGTCATTTTTGTATCTTTATACTGTTAAAATATGTATATTTGTATGTTGTATTTCTTACTTGACTTCAGGTCGTACCTAAAAACTGAAAGTAAATTCCAGGTACTTACTTGCAATTCTAAATAAATGAAATGAAAATGAGTATTGTGTCTAGTTCTGGAGGATGTACCTCTGCAAGGACAATGAAATGGTGGAGGTGGCACAAAGGAGAGCAACCAAAATGGTAAAGGGGTTGCATGAGAAGCCGTATGAGGAAAGGCTGCAGGATCTCAACGTGTACTCCCTAGCAGAAAGGAGAGAAAGAGGGGACATGATTGAAACCTACAAATGTCACACAGGAGTGAACAAGGTGCAAATGAAGGGTCTATTTCAGAGAAAGGAAGGCAGTAGATCAAGGGGGAATGCAATGAAGCTAAAGGGGGGGAATTTAGGAGAAATTTGTGGAAATACTTCTTCACAGAAAGGGCAGTGGATAACTAGAACAGCCTGACAGAGGAGGTAGTGGGGCAAAGACTGTGGGGAGTTTCAAGCAAGAGTGGGAGAGGCAAAGGGGGATATTAGGTAGAGGAGCAGTGGGAAGGGAATGATGCCTATAACCAACTAGGATCAGTGGTGACAGAACACGCAGAGACAAGGGGCAGACTGCGTATACCATTGCCACAGTGATGGAAATACCACAAAAACCATTACAGCAACAAAATTCAGCAGTTTGCTGTAATGGTCCATGGTATTGCTGACACTGCTTTCTCTGTGGATTTTGCCCCCTCCCCGAAACAACTCTGACTTGGAGTTGATAATCTGCAATGCGAGGTTTGCGGGTGGTGAGGCACCCGGCAAAAAACACTTGCTTCCCCTGATGGCACAATGCCAACTGCCAGCATTGTGCCATTGTCATAATGCCAATTGACAAAAGTCCTGTCAATGTGGCTTGGTGGAACCAGCAGACTGGATGGGCCTATGGGTCTATCAACAAAATCTTTGTTAAAGTGAACTGGTCCCAATCACTGATCCCTGAGGCACCCTGCTGGTCATCCTCCCTTCCTCGGAGTGAACTCCATTTACCACCACCCTTTGTCACTTATCCTCTAACCAGTTTCTTCTCCTGTTTACCACCTCTGGGACCCACTCCTAAGCCACTCAGATTGCTTACAAGTCTCCTATATGGAACAGTGTTGAGAGCCTCACTGAAATCTAAGTAGGCCAAGTCCACTGCTCCACCCTGATCTAATTCCTTAGCCAGCCAGTCAAAGAAATTAATCAGATTCATTTGATATGACCTTCTCCCGTGAATCCATGCTGCCTCAGGCCTTGCAGCCTATTGACTTCAGGATATTCCCCAGCCCTTTCCTTCAGTAGTGTTTCCATTAACTTTCCCACCACTGATGTCAGGCTGACTGACCTATTTATTTATTTGCATTTGTTCACCAGGTAGGTGCACTGATCCAATGGATATTTTTTAGGCATGACCCAGGCCATAAAGATGGCACAATGATAAGATACAGGTATATAACACATAACAGTAATGCCATAGGAACAATACATAAACAATTCAATCCACGTACTGATACAGTACAGTAGATACAATGGTGTACATACAAAAAAATGCAGTATAATGTAAAAACAATAATACTTAGTGAAACATTGTATGCAAAATGCAGGATAGTATAAGAAAGGATTAATGTATGCTGCTATTTTGGTTTCTTTTACAGGGGACATGACAGGGAGGTCTCCCTGACATAAGCAGCCCTATAAGCTCTTTATTTGTTATCATACATGGATTATTATGTTGTTAAGACTGTAAGATTAAGAGACTCAGCGATGGTTCTCTCAGTCTCTTCTTTGGATATGTTAAGTTAATCTTTTCAGAGATAAGTTGGGAAAGGTCTCATTGCTTAATTAGGTTGTTTTTTGTTCATTTTTATTATTATCTTTAGGCAAAGAGCGGCAATTTACTTGGTAGTAATATTGTTTTTTAATGTTGGCTATACTCGCAAGATTGCCAGGGGACCCAAGGCTGCTGTAATGATTTACTTTCAGTAGCACTTTTGGTTATCCCTGCTGGAGATACAAAGGGGCTGATCTCTTGTCCTTTTTAATTTTCCTTAACAGTTACTATGAGAGCTGCTTTTTTCTTTGTTAATCCATTTTATTTCATTGGGAGGCTGAAGGTACTGCCTATTGTGTGATGCAGTATACTTTTTGTATATTTAGTTTAATGTTTTTTTTTTCTTTTCCCCTTGCCGAGTTTTGAGGACCAACATAAATGTAACAAAAAGAAGCTTAAGCTTCTGAGGAAGGACTTGGTTGGTCCGAATGCTAAAGCACTTTGTTCTTTTTATTACATCTACTTTGGTCCAATAAAAGGTATCAAATAATTTGCTTCTGGATCTGTTCTTAAGGCCCAATATGGCAAAAACTAAAACTGTATGTCTAGTTTTGTGGGTGTTTTGTTTTGCCCCCTGGAGACCCAGATCTGTTTTAACCCTGGCCTACCTCCAGAGCCTGCCACTGTGTGCAGGGCATGCTAGTAGAGAGACTTGCTAGTGTCTCCTATACCTTGGAAGTCTTTTTGTTAGCACCCCATTTTTTGTTAGGACACTATATGTATTCAGTACGGCACCTTTTATGTAAACTGGGTGCATCTCAACCTGTACATAGTTCTGGAAGTGGGGATAGTTGGAGTGTTATAAACCCCACTTCTATTTATTTAGCCCAGTTGGTTCAATTTAAACTTAACCTATTTTTTATTGGTTCTGTTTCAACTTTTGCTTCTATTATAAGATGGCAAATTCAGGTGCAGAAAGGATTAACTGAGGGGAATGTCTTCAGTTACATGCTGGCACTGAATGGTCTGTTTGGGATGGGGGACTTTCTTCCTGTTGAGGAAGGGGTAACAAATTGGGTAGTAGAAATATGGCTTGGTACAAATTATTTAGATTTTTTCTCCTTACTTTTCCCCCCCTGATAGTGGAAGATAACCTGCTTTTATTGATATCTTTAAGGTATATAATCCAAAAGATTACTTCTTTCATTTAAAAAACCGGCTCTCTCTTTAGTACAGACTGTATCTCTTAATATTAATGGGCTGAATAACTTGGTCAAAAGGTCCAGAATGTTTCAATATATTCGTAAACAGAAGCCTGGCATCATATATTTATAAGAAACTCATTTGATGCTGGGAGAACATTTAAAGCTCTCCTGCGAGTAGGGTGATATCAGGTTTTTGCATATTCTTACTCAAAGGGAAAGCATGGGGGATGGCCATTTTTATACTAACATCTACTGCCTTCTATGTACACAGAGAATATGTTGACCCTGCTGGTTGCTATGTGATTCTGACTGGCCAGTTGTATGGGAAAGCAGTAACTTTAGCAAATGTGTATTTCCCCCTACAGGCCTCCCCAGCAAAATGTCACTCTTTTTTCAACAAATTACTGGACATGTTACAAGGGTGCCTAGTCCTTGCTGGTGATTTAAATTTAACATTGTCCTCACAACTTGATATGTTGCCCTGGCAGGACATCAGCTATCCACCTCCCAAAACTATTTTCGAATCCAACAAGACATCCTCGGACTGACAGACGTATGATGATTTTTTTTCCTATTCATTCTGGCTTATATACTTTTTTATTCAATGCATTTCCATAGGTTTCCCTATCTAGATTATTTTTTTTATTTTGAGGGAACATACAGATTGGCTCCATGACCTAACCATATATCCACAATTTCTTTTGGACCATTTGCCCTTATTATTGAAATTAGACCTTGGAAAGCCTCAAAAGACATCTAACTGGCACCTGAATTTATCACTACTTAAAAATGAAGAATTAAAGAAATTAATAAAATTTAAGATCCCAGAGATTTTGTCTGAAAACTCTTCTTCAGAAATTTTTCCAAGTATAATTTGGGACACTTTAAAAGATGTCCTTTGGGGGGAAATTGTAGCCTATACTTCCTAGAAAAGGAAGCAATGGGAGGCTACTTTTTTAAAGTTGGAGACAGAATTAAAACAGATGCAACAAAACCCGGATGCCCAAACACCTGATGACAGAACTTGCATACGCGACTTGAAAGCTACATTACAAAAGATTTAGGATGAGAAGGTGCAAATGGCACTGTTTTTTCTCAAAAAG
The DNA here is from genome assembly GCA_016271365.2 of Neoceratodus forsteri. Taxonomy (NCBI): domain Eukaryota; kingdom Metazoa; phylum Chordata; order Ceratodontiformes; family Ceratodontidae; genus Neoceratodus; species Neoceratodus forsteri. The sequence continues at coordinate 1,129,934,668 of CM057456.1, read as the reverse complement.
TATTGCTATGAGGGTGGGCCCAAGGGCACTAGAAATTCGGTGAGGTGGCTGCAGGGACACAGAATGACTTCCTGCATTACTCAGCTCCAATCATCCATGCATGGGATGTTAGCTGTAACTAACATGGATATTTTAGATGTTTTTCAAACCTATTATTCACAACTATACACAGCATTCCCTCCCCCAGATGAATTCCAAATTAATAGTTTTTTTACCTGACTCTCGGTTCCTACCGTTACACAATACCAGCAAGACTATTTGTTAGCCCCCATTACTATGGAAGAGTTGAGGTAGCAAGTGAGTTTTATTTTCTCAGAAGAAGCCAGAAGGGGAAGGAAACATATTCAATTCAGTGCTTTACAGTAACTGGTAATTGCTATTTTCCTTTTAAACTTAGATTGTGGGCTTTTAGTGACACTGTACTTTCTTTGTTGTCTTTACTTAGAATTGTTTTTGGGCTGTTTAAAATTTAAAACGTAGTGGTGGTGTATTTTGCTGTCTTTAATTGCTGTATTTTCACCCCCTTCCCCAACTCTTAATTATATGCCCTGTTAAGTCTGATTGACAGGAGCTAAACACAGGGTATAGTAAGGGGTGTGGAGTAGGAGGGGCATAAGGGGGAAGAAGCCCACCCTCAGCACGACAAGTGTTTTGACTCATTTATTTATTTCTTGGTTTATTTTCTTTTTTAAAAGAAAAGTATCTGAGGATCAGTGGCAGGATTTTTAGGACAGTAAATTAATAAAAAAAGAACTAGGAGAGCTTCAGTAGCAGACAAGTAGTGGAATAGCAGTATAATTGCAGTATAATGTGGGGAGTGGTGCAATGCAGTGGCTGTGGGACAGCCATATTCAGGCAGACCTTCTGGACACTGTGGTGCTGCCCTATCTGCATGTGTCTCTCTGGACTGTGGGATGAGGTAGCCAGACTCAGAGTGGAAGTAAACTGGGTCAGGAGTACCATCACCCCAATCTAGAGACCACCCAGTCCAATGCAACTGCCTCAAAGGATGCTGAGAACCAGGAGCACTTGGATGACAGTGGGCTCAGGGAGGGTTAGAGTGGTCAGGCAGAGGCACATCCCAGATCCTATTCCACTCAAGAACTCATATGCCATACTGGCAAACGGGGACAACCAAATAGAGGTACCCAGAGAAGTGGAAGGAAAGGATGTGGAGGTTAGCCAAGGAGGTGACCTCAGCAGGGAAAGCAGTGGACCCCAGAGGAGGAGGAAGCAAATCCTGGTGGGGGACTCCATCATAAGAGGGATCCAGCTAGGAACACAGGAGGGGGAGGACAGGGAGGTGAGGTGCCTACCAGTTGCCATGGCATGGAGGGATGGAAGGAAGATCCTGGGGATCACTGGGAAGGCAAGACGGGAGGGTGAGCTGGATGTCATTATCCACCTAGGTACTAATGACCTGGCAAATGGGGAGCCAAAGGAAGTTCAGGAAGAGTTTAGGAAATTGGGGAGGGGTCTCAAGCAAGTAGCTACTTCTGTCACTTTCTCAGAAGTACTACCTGTGAGGGGCAAGGGAGAGCACAGGGGTGCATGCACCAGGAACTTTAACTCATGGTTGAAGAACTGGTGCTGTGAGGAAGGGTCTGGATTCATTGGTGACTGGGGACCCACCTGGAGGGATGGAGGTTTATTCAAGCCTGATGGCCTGCATCCATCCTGGAGGGGAATCCAAGCACTCAATGATAAGTTTAAATGCTACATTGACAAGCATTTAAACTAGCAAAGGGGGGTGGCAGGCCAGTAAGGAGGGTACCTACTTGCTCACCCCCCACAGCTAGCAGTGGAACCAGTGAACCAGAGGAGTGGCTATCTCTACAAAGCAGTGTGCAAAAAGATGGAGATTAGTGCCCAAGAGGTGGATAGGCAGAAAAGGGGCAAAATTCAGCAGAAGGGCAGACAGCAAGGAGAACCAGGGATAAAGGACAACCAAGGAAGGGGCTGGAGTAGAACAGTGAAACAGTCTAGGGAGGTCAAATCATGGAAAGCCATGTGTGAAATGCCAGGAGCCTTAGCAACAAGATGGAAGATCTGGAGGCTGTCATGGTGCAGTCAGACCTGGACATTGTGGCCATCACTGAAACCTGGTGTAATGATAACCATGACTGGGAGATGGCCATACCTGGCTACAACATATTCAGAAGAGATAGGGCAGGCAGGAAGGAGGAGGAGGCACTGTATGTGAAAAATGACATAAAGGCCACAGAGATCCAGGAGGAACAAAATGGGGGAGAGACACTGTGGGTTAAGCTGGAAAGGAAAATGGGGCCAGCCATCTGCACAGGTGTGGTCTATAGACCACCAGCCCAGGAGGAAGAAACAGATAGGGGAGCTGATGCTAGCCATCCAAAGGATGGCAGAGAAGGGGGAGGTAGTACTGGTTGGAGACTTCAATATTCCAGACGTGGACTGGAGCATCCCAGCAGCAGCATCAACTAAGAGCAGATTTATACTGGACTCCTTTCAGGGTGCCTTCCTCAAGCAACTGGTCATGGAACCAACTTGGCAGAAGGCAATACTGGACCTTGTGCTCACAAACAGGGACAGTGTGATGGGGGTAACAGTGGGGGAGCACCTGGGGAACAGTGACCACCAGTCATTGTGGTTTGAAATCACAGAAAGAGCAGAACCAAACCACACAAAAACACGTATCCTGGATTTTAGGGGGGGGGAAGACTTTGGGAAAATGGGGAGATACTTGAAAGAGGCATTAAGAGGAATGTGGCAGGAATCAGGGGTTGAGGAACAGTGGGCAGTATTTAAAATGGGGATTACAAAAGCAACAGAATTATGCATTAAGCAGGTTAGCAAGAGGAAAAGGAAGAGGAGACCATTATGGTTTTCCAAAGAGGTAGCAAAGAAAGTGAAAGCCAAAAAGATTGCATTCAGGCAATTCAAAAAGACACAGCCAGAAGGGGATAGGGAGAAGTACCAGGAGAAGCAAAGGGAGGCAGGGAGGTCAGTAAGGGAAGCCAAAGCTCAGACAGAAGAACACATTAAAAAATCAGTGGGTAGAGGGGACAAAACCTTTTACAGGTACATAAGAGAAAAAAGAAAGGCAAATAGTGAGACTGAAGGGGGAGGATGGGGGGCCGCGTGGAGGATAACAACAGTAAAGCTGACATATTGAACAGGTATTTCTGCTCAGTCTTTACTGAGGAAGAGGAGGGTAATGGGTCTGAAGGGAGTGCAAGGGGTGAGAATGGTGCAGAAATGGACACAAGTCCCTTTACACTTGAAAGGGTCCTGAAGGAACTGGAAGTAATAAGAGTTGATAAAGCAATGAGGCCAGATGGGGTGCACCCCAGGGTCCTTAAAGAACTAAGAGAGGTGGTGGCTGAACCTCTGGCTATCCTGTTTAGCCAATCACTGGAAACAGGGGAAGTACCCAAACACTGGAGGACAGCAGATGTAGTCCCCTTATACAAAAGTGGGAACAAAGAGGAAGCGGGGAACTACAGACCAGTCAGCCTCACCTCAGTAGTGGGGAAGATCATGGAAGCACTACTGAAGGAGAGACTGGTGGAACATCTGGTTGTCAATGGACTACAAGACCCAAGGCAGCACGGCTTCACCAGGGGGAGGTCATGTCAGACCAACCTCATTGAATTTTTTGACTGGGTGACTAGGGAGGTGGATCAGGGGAGGGCAGTGGACATGGCCTATCTGGACTTCAGCAAGGCCTTTGACACTGTGCCACATAGAAGACTATTACACAAACTGGGGAATATTGGTGTGGGCAGGACAGTAGTGTGGTGGGTAGGTAACTGGCTGGGCAGCGGGACACAGAGGGTGGTGGTAAATGGCTGTCACTCCACAGAGGAAAGAGTGACCAGTGGGGTACCACAGGGATCAGTGCTGGGACCAGTCCTATTCAACTTCTTCATCAGTGACATTGCACAGGACCTAGAAGGCAGAATTTCACTGTTTGCTGATGACACAAAGCTCTGTAACAGAGTAGACACACCAGAGGTGTAGACAGAAAGAGAAGGGACCTGCAGAAACTTGAAGAATGGTCAGGGATTTGGCAGTTGAAATTCAATGCAAAGAAGTGCAAGATAATGCATATGGGGCACAAAAACCCTGGCACAATATATCAGTTGAGGGGTGAGGATATAGTATGCACCAAGCAGGAAAGAGATCTTGGGGTTATCATCTCTGATGACCTCAAGGTAGGGAAATAGTGTGACAAGGCAGCAGGTAAAGCAAATAGGATGCTGGGATGCATAGGCAGGGGCATCACCAGCAGGAAAGGGAGGTCATAATTCCACTATACAAGACACTAGCGAGGCCCCACCTGGAGTACAGTGTACAGTTCTGGAGATCTTACCTATGTAAGGACATAGACAGGGTAGAGAAGGTTCAGAGGAGGGCAACAAAAATGGTGCATGGATTGCATCACAAGTCCTATGAGGACAGGTTGAAGGAACTGAACATGTACTCCCTGGAGGACAGGAGGGAGAGAGGATATATGATAGAGACATACAAATATCTTACAGGGAGGAACAGAGTGCAGGAATACACTATTTTTAAGTGAAAAAGATGTTCCAGGACTAGAGGGCATGAGATGAAGTTGGAGGGAGGACGATTCAGAGGAAAGGTGAGGAAGAATTTCTTGACAGAACGGATGGTGGACAAGTGGAAAACCCTGCCAGAGGAAGTGGTGGGGGTTGAAACAATCACGGGATTTAAGAATGCATGGGATAGACATAAAGGAATTCTGGAGGTCAGGGGTAAGGGGCAACAGACTTCTAGGAAAACATAAACTGAACTTACAAGCTCAAATGGGCAGACTGGTGGGCCGTAGGCTCTTATCTGCCGACACTATCTATGTATCTATGAGCTAAAGGTAGCTCTTTCAGGAACTAAAACATTGAAATGTCCCGGTCCAGATGGACTGCCGTCTGAATGGTATAAGAATTTTTTTAAGTCTTTGGCCCCTTCTTTGATGGCTACATTTCCTGAAGTCCAGGACAGAGGGCCACCCCCCCCCCATGGGCCTACACTACTCTGTCTCCCATTTCGAAACCCAGACGTGACCCTAAGCTCCGGTCATCATACAGACCTATTTCCATATTGAATATGAATTATAAATTATTTAATGTCTATTTGAGCTCATAGAGTTGAGATGATACTTCCCTCTACAATTCATGCAGATCTGTCAGGTTTCATTCGTGCCCATCAGATCTCCAATAATATTTGCAGAGCTATCCATTTAATGGATTATATTAACCTGAGATCTTTCCCTGTAGCCTTGATCAGCTTAGATGCTGACAAGGCCTTTGACCAGGTCTTGTGGCCATATCTCTAGAACACCCTTATTCAATTTGGTTTCACAGAAGATTTTATACAGTGGCTTCAGAATATTTATGCAATGCCTCAGGCACTCCTCCATGTCAATGGTCACATGTCTGCTTTATTCCCATTGACATGAGGGATCCATCTGGATTGTCTCCTTTCCCCTCTGCTGTTCACTTTATATATTGAACCCTTGGTGGTGGCCATTTGGAAATATCAGGAGGTAGCGGGCATCCCATTGGGTGGGCTGATTTTTTAAATTTCCCTTTACGCGGATGACATCTTATTAACAGTTTTAGATCCTGAGAAATCGGTCCCTGAAATCTTGGAGATCCTTCAGATGTTTGCTGAGATCTCATGTGATTAATGTTCAAAAGACAGAGACATTGCCACTTAATCTTTCTCCATTGTTGGTGTTGAAACAGTTATTTCCTTCTAGCTGGAGATGCACAAAAATAAAGTACCTAGGGGTACAATTACCTCAAAACCTGTTACATTTAGAATTAATAAATTATGACCCTTTGATGCAGGTGATGGAGAGAGAGTTGAGTAAGTAGACCACCTTCAATTATCCTTCTCTTCAAGAGTAGATATCATCCTTATGACTATTTTGCCCAGATTTCTTTACCTTTTTCAAATACTCCCAATGACCCCTTCCTCCTATTTTTTTAATATCTTGGAATACAACCCTATCTAGATTTGTGTGGGCAGGCTACCATCCTTGAGTCCGCTGGTCACTGCTTCAGTTGCAAGTCAATAGAGGAGGTCTAAACCTCCCCAGCTTTAAGGAATATTATAATGCGGTGGTAGTTAAAATGCTTTTGCAATGGCTTGATCCTTCTTATTTAGCTACCTGGAAGCACATACAGTTTGTACTGAATGATTTATTTGATATAGGCATGATAGTTTTTACACCATTAATCTCCCTTCTGGATTTTTTGATTTTTATGTTTGGAACAAAGGATACCCTGTGGTGTTGGTACAGAATACGTGTACTCCCTTAGTTAGCTTCTATATTTTATTATGTGTGTCTGCTGTCGACTGAGGCTGATTTCCTGCCAGCCCGTTCAGAACAAACTTTTCATAGATGGCACCGGTAGGGACTATCATAACTTTTCCAATTTTTGGACACTCTGGGTGGTTACTTTTGCTCATTTGCAGGCTTCTCACCAGTTGGCCAGTTGGAAGCATTTCTGATACCTACAAGTTCGGATCATTTTGTTGCACAAGGGCCTCCTGTAGTGTATACTTCCCTCCCCACTACCCAAACTTTTGAAGTTAATTTTAGACTCACTAGGGAGCCAAACATATCCACACTTAATTGGTTTAGCATATAAGGGATTACTGGAGTGAGACTATACAGTCCATACTGAAGGCCTGGAATATGGAATTTGCCACAAATATTACTTACCAGAAGTGGCTAGAACCCATTCCTCCTTCTATGAAAATGTCTCAAGCCCCATATTGGTGGGAATTCATTTGGAAATATCTAAGTCATTCTTTTAATACTCCAGAAAAATTAGTAAAATACCTCCCAATTTCATTCGGGGCCTGCTGGAGGGCCTGTGGAGAATCTTTGGCTAATTCTGCACATATTTTTGGGCACTGTCCAGTGCTTAGTCCTTTTTGGCGGGAGATTGGGACCTGGCTGTCACAACTGGTGGGAACAGAGTTGATTTTAACCCCAGAATTGGTATTCTTATATACAGCATCAGGTGGGTCCCTCCCCCCACTAGAAGTATGCTGTATATGTAGTTAACGGCTGCAAAAAAGCCATCATCTGCTATGGCACAATTTGGCAGCCCCAACAATCCCCCAGTGGCATGATATTGTAAATAAAGTATATTACATAGAGTGATTAATTGCTCAATGCCAGGGTTGTGTTGCTCACTTTGAGATACTTTGGAGGTCTTAGGTATTTTACATTTCTCTGGAGGACAAATAATATGTCCTATGATACTTCAGTCATAGGAAAAGAGATTTAGAAGGAACCGGGGCATAGATGGGGCTTGCGATATTTATAAGTTCCTGGAGTGACTGGGTTGTTCAACTGAGGGGCATGTATTGTTATACCTGAAAAAATAAGTTTTTCTGTGACTGCTTTCATTCGCTTTCTACCCTCTATCTGTTATATATTTTTATTATTTAGATTGCTCTATGTAAGGAGAAATTGTCTATGAATGCACTATTATATTGGATATCTGCCATTGCTCTTATCTATCGTATTTTAATTTATACAATAGTGGTGTGTTGCATTAGTTGACAATAAAATCGTGTATTCTCACCCCAGTGAGACAAATGGCTGATGACATAGCTACAGTGAAAATATTTACATTTACACATACTGTAGCTACATCATTAGCCAATATTCTCACTCCAGCAGCATGTAAGCTGTTTCATTTGGCACTACTTTTAAATCCCAAACTGAAATGTTACAGGTACCTAATTAAGCACCTGCTCTATAGTCTTCATTCTTGTCTTGCAGTTTCAAAAACCCCAGAAGCCTACAGCACAGCAGTACAGTCGACGCTGCACCTAACAATACCAAAAAAAAGCAAATTGTTGTAAAACTACATACGCTATCATAATGAGGTACTCTAAATTAATTCTGAACACATCAGAAACAACACAGATTAATAAACTAAAGTTAAGGTGACTGGTAGAAACAGTAAACCTTGAACAAGATATTTTCCTGAGCTGCTCAAGGAGCACAAGGAACCACTTCTAGACCCGACTGAAGAAAATACTTTCTCGGTGCCAGAAACACAGGACAACACCATTACCAGTCACCATAAATACAACATATATCCTAATATTTCATAAACTATGTCACATAAGTAATAAATATTCTACTTTCCTTTCAGAGGTCGCCACTGCAAGACTCCACCCAGAAAGTGAACAAAGCAACTCAGCAGTGATACAGATTCCGACTAAACAGTGATGTTCTTCACACCCAGATGTACCTGTTTTCCCTCACAAGCCTCCTATACTTCTGCCACAGTTGCAGCTTCATCGATATTTCATTTTTCACTTCCCTTTGCAAAATATATGACGCACAGAAGAATTCAGCAGCAAAATAACGTCACACTAAGCACTAACACCACACCAAATAAAAATAAAGTTTATAAATAAATGTTATTTTCACTGCATACATAAAATAAAACTGCATGTTTCATTGACGTTCACAGCAGCACTCCAGAAGTAAACATTACACAGCTATCCCACCCACAAACAAAACCAAACCAATCCCAGCATTCACTCCCCCAATACACACCTAACACCACCAATGACAGTATATACTCCGCATCCACTCCTATCACAAACCACAACACACCATAGCAACCAATCGCAGCATTGAAGAAAAACACATAACCAGTCTCTATCAGACACATCAACAGTGACAGAAACCAGCCAAATCACTAAGGAGTAACACCAACATACAAAATAACATTGAGAAAATGGATCTCTGACACAATCTAAAAATACAGACAACAGCAAAAAACACTCCTTCCCTATTGTATAAATTGCACACATGATGTGCAGATCATGGGATATGGCAAATATTCTCACTCCTGCATCATGAGGCATGGATATCTCACTCGTGCCTTCAGCATTCGTGAGATATCTATGCCTCACTCTGCAGGAGTGAGAATATTTTCCATATCCCACTCCAGCCCATCATGTATCCCCTATGTATTATATGATTTTGTATGTTATGAACTTGATCTGAACTGTGCCTTTTAAATAAAAAGTAAAAAATAAATAAATAAATAAATTGCCAGCCTCCTTCCTGCTAGCACTTTTGTGCAGTGGGACTATATCTGACATCCTCCAGTCCTCCGGAACTACTCCTGCTTCCAGCAAGCTGGTAAATAGGACTGTCAGAAGAGCAGCCAGTACCTCCCAGTGCTTCCTCAATACCACTGGATGCACGCCATCTGGTCTCATTGTCTTGTCTACTTTCAGGTTATTGAGTACCTTCAGGACTCTCTACACTGAAAAAAGGACTAGTGTCCACCTCCTCCCCCTCTATAGCTCCTGTTACTTATTTGTGGTCCCTCTTCTTTTCAGTCCTCTGTAAACACTAAGCAGAAGTACTTGTGCAGCACGTTTGCCTTTTCCTGGTCTCTATCTGCACAGTACCCTCCTCCTCCTTCCCTTTTTAGCCTTACAGGCTTTCTGCTGGGTTTCCTCATTTTGCTTACATACCTAAAAAATGTCTTGTCCCTTTTATTAATGCCTGGGCTATTATCTCTTCAGAACTGCAGAACAACTTGGCTTCTCATGAACCAGTTGACTTCACAGGATACCAATCATATGTTGCAGGACAATATTAATTTTATTAAAAATAAAAACAGCAGTGGCTGTGATGCTCAGTCCTTCCATGGCCAAATCTTTTTGTACCAACTAATGCTTTCTATAGCATAAGAGAAAGCATTAGCTGGCACGAAAATGTTTGGCCTTGGAGGGATGGAGCATCAGAGAGACTGCTGATTTTATTTTTAATAACATTTGTATGAACCTGCAACACTTCATTTGTGTCCTGTGAAGTGTACTGGTGCCTGAGGAGCCAAGCTGTTCTGCAGTTCTTTGAGTAATCCTGTGCTTCTGGCCAAGAAACTCTTGCTGCTTTAGCTGCCTGTGTGCTGCTTTGAACTATTCTGTCTTCATTGTGCTCCTTACTGCTTTTCCTGCTTTCCTCTATTTTCCCTGATGCACCTCCCTAGCTTCCTCCCTCTGTGTCTCCTTGCAACTTCAGAATGTAACCCTTTTAGCCTTTACCTTTTCTGCCACCTCTTTTGAGAATCATAGTGGTCTCCTTTTCCTCTTGCTCTAGCGCACTTGCTTGATGCAGAGATTTGTCTTCTTAACTATTCCCCCTTTTAGCGTTGCTCACTGTTTCTCCACCCCCAACCCGGTCATCACCCCTGTCAGGGCATCCCTGAGGCATTCACCCATCTTTATAAAATCTGCCCTCCAGCTGTCCAGGACTCTCACCCTTGTTTGGTTTAATTTTGCAGCCATTCTTATATTGAACCACACTATACAGTGAATGCTGGTCCCCAGGTGGACTTCCACCTTGTTTTCTGCAATACTGCCCTGTTAGTGAGTAGTAGGTCTAGTATTGTCCCATCATGAATGGGTTCACTGACTAGTTGCCTAAGGAATGCCCCCTTCAGGGAGTCCAGGATGTCCCTGCTTCTAGTTAAAGCTCTGAGAACAAAACAAGAAACACCACTCCACTCAAAATACCTGTGCCAGTTAAATGTAAAATGGACAAGCACAGTATCAAAAATAGCTGGCACCAGGTTGCAGTGCAAACATATATGATTTTATTATAACTTTAAAAAGCATGTACATTGAGCACAGTACCTTGATGGTGCAGAAAAAGACAGCAGACTGATCCCAACTGGTTTCACCTGCAATAGGCTTTCTCAAGAGATCCCTTGAAAAGCCTATTGCAGGTGAAACCGTTGCAGTTAGTCCACTGTCTTTTTCTGCACCACCAAGGTACTATGCTGTATATACATGCTTTTAAAATTGTTATAATAAAAATGTATATGTTTATATTGCAACCTGGTGCTGGCAATTTTTGATTGGGTTCTAGCCGAAGCTGCAGCTGGGAGGTTGTAATCTACATTTGGCAGGTTAATGCCCATCCCATGGCACCTCCCACTTTTCTGCCATTTTGCGAATGGCTTCTACCAATGCCTTATCTAACTCCTACCCCTGTGCAGGAGGTCTGTAGATCGCACCAGTGCAAACACTGGCTCTGTTTCTTTTCTACAGGGTGACCTACAGTACCTCTGCCCTCCTGTATTCCCTGTATCTCCATTGCCACCCTATCTTTCCTGAACAGATTATAGCATTGTATGGCTATGATCAAGTCTTGGTTTTCAGAGCACCATGACTTAGTAATGGTCACAATATGCAGGTCAGCCTCTGCCATGATGTCCACTAGGTCTGGAAGCTTGTTTCCTAGACAGGGGACCCCAAGATGAAGTGTCACGTTAAGGAGGTGAAGTTCTGGGCTTAGTGCTGTGGGTTTGGCTTAACTTTGTTTCTCTAGATGGCTTGACTTTGGAATTTATTTCAGTAATTTTTATTTCATTTTAAGTGCTGCCTTAAGTATTTTCTCATGTCTGAATAATAAGGCAAGCACCCACTCTCTTCGGGAGCACGTGTGTCTCTGCTAGGGAGAGCACTACCTTGAGGGGCAAGCTGTGTTTCAACATGTTCAGAAGGACAATAAATAGAAATGTGTATTAGCATATGACATCACTACTAGGTGCATAAAGCATAGCTGGTCTGACCATTTGGTTCTCGCTTTGACCCTACTCTGATATCCCCAGTGGCCCACAAACAGATCCCTAACCTCTATTATGGGGTTCCTGGAGCCCTGGTGCTTGCAAGACCAGTCATGCAGTGCCACTTTACACAGGCAGGGTGAGCACTACCATTGGGGGGGAAAGCTGTGCCAACACATGTGTCAACATGCCCAGGAAAATAAATAGAAAAGCATCTTAGCATATGATATCACTACTAAGTGCATAAAGCATGGTTGATCTGGTTGTGTGTGTCCCTTTGACAATACACTGATATCCCTGATTGCCCCAAAACAGACTGCTATGTTTGGTCTCTCATACAGGGACATACCATCCTCAAACCTTGCTAAGCCCCCCCTCCTACCTGATGTCCATTCATTCGGCTACCTGCCAGAGGTTTACAGTTTGAACTGCCTGGGACTTTCAAAGTGAGCATTCATACTAGCAAGGAAAACTTACAGTTTGCTCTGAATGCTGACTTCTCCCATATTCTGCACCTACTGATGGAAGTGAACCCACGAGGGTTCGGGCGACCTCCCTTGAGAGGTGGCTCACCACTCTCTCATATGCACATTTAAAGTGCTGATGATCTCTGCTTCTCTTTAGGCAGGTTCTTGGGGCCTCCCTCTCTCCTGCTGCTCCAGATGTTATTCTTCCCAGGAGACCAGGCCTATGGGAAAACAGTGCCACCCAATTCCAGGGAACCTGCCACCATCTCTGGGACTGTAGGCCCCTTCAGACCAGTCACAAAAAGAGGGGCTAGAGTACTCCTCTCTCTCCCCACTCCAACCCAACTGTTTCCAATGCCCTGATGCCTTCCCCTTATATAGAATTTTGTGGGAAGGGCAGAATCATGCATATTCATGTTCTAGTTTCCCTCTTTTAACTAAATCAAGCCACTCACAGCAAGAACATACAAACATCTTGTCTCCAGGCATTTCTTTCCCACATAACAGCTCTCAGGGCTTGGCCTAACCCTTTGACAGTTCTCTGGTAACCAACTTCAAGCAGGCTGAGGAGAGAGGCTGGTTACACTGTCCTCTGTCATGAAATCCTTGCATCTCCTTGAGGATCACCCAGCACTGGTGCCATCTCCTTTTTCTAAGTGGTACTGCCCTCCTGGTGCCCTGATGAGGGGACTGTGCATCAGATCTCCCTCTACCTGCAAATAGCACAGGCTAGACCTCTCAGGAAGCCGTAAAAGTGTATCATATGGACCTACGTGCAATACATCCTAACTGTAAAAGAGGCAGAGCACACACATACTAACTACGCATTCCCTAACACCACATTACTTTACTTGTTCTTAAACATTAGTACACTTAAACTCAGCAATTAAGTGTCTTAGGGATGGAATGTTTTCAGGCACCTTGCAGCAGTTTTCACTTTTTTTTTAACCTTTTGTTTTACCAGGAGAAACACACTAAGCTGAAAGTTTGTTTACAGGTACAACCTGGGAGCACAGAGAAGTTAAGTGACTTGCTCAGGATCACTCAGTATGCAAGGGGGCTGTGGGATTCAAACCCAGGTATTGAAGTTTGTAGCTCAGAGCCTTAAACCACTGAGCTATACTGCCTCCCTCATTATGCCTCATTATGTCTTCAGCCTTTTTTCCTTTTGCCCTGTTTTATCCATTCTTTTTGCTCCACCAAGGAACATAATGGTGAGGAGCAGAATGAATGGATAAGAGAGGGCTCAGCTCCACCTGCAAGAAAACAGAAGAAAAGAAAACACACAAATGGCATAATCATGAAACATTCTCTTTTTATTATTTTTTTTTCAAAAATACAAAACTACTGGTCTTACTCTAGGTAAATGAGGAAGTCCATTACTGAGTACAGTCTCTGTGACAGCAGTAGCTCACTTCAGGCAGATATCCTTTGAAGGTCAGTAAGTGCTTTTTAAATAAAAATATACAAAGGCAGACCTTCTGCTCCATAATCTATTGCTGGGTGCACCAGGCAGGATGTAAGCCCCAGAAATGAAAGGTCATGCACTACTCGCATTGTGGAGTAGCAAATCTTTTTCTCCCATTTTTACAGCTGCAGTGGGCATAGCCCTGTGGATGTCTAGCTATGACAGTAGAGAAAGGGAGCTCTCCAGATACCTAACGGACTAGATAATATTGAATGTTTTGAGTAATCAGTCCGCTAATTGAAAAAGTCTATATTCCTTCAGCAGAGCAGTGTTACACTGGACTATTTTGTGGTTACTAGTTTGAATCTTGTTACTATTCTCTTTCAGGACAGATCCATAGCTTATAAACATGTCAGCTTAGTCATCCTTTCCCAGCAAGGAATCTCTTGAAAAGATTTACACCATTTTATTTAACCTCTTAAGACACTATCTGATTAGAACTGTCTCAGACTAGTTTACTATAGCAGAAGACATTCTTTAACCTCCAAGACAAGTAAAGAACTGTTATCTTGTGTTACTACCTTTACTATGCTTTTTGAAAAAAAAAAGTATTTATATTGGACTTTAGCTGTCAAACGCATTATAAAACTTTTATCCCTGAAAACAGTAACCTTCTCTGGTTTTAAATCTAAGTACATATTACAGCCTCCAACACTATGTCCAGCATAGTTTACTATATCAGAAGACATCTGTTTCTTTAACCCCTTTCACTTAAATACACACACATACACACCATCCTCATGGCCACAATAGTTGAAATTAATAATGTAGCCTAATGTGTTATAAAACAATAAAGAAACTGTTTGTTTATGTAAGTCTTGGTTATATGGAACACAATGAAGTTCAGTGTACACTGTGGAATTTGCTACCACGGTAAATGTAATTATTATATATTTACATTCAGCTGTTTAATAACTAAAATAACATATTCATCAACTTAGCCTCTTCCCCACTTCCACCACATCTCAACTACATGATTTACATAATGATAGTATAGAAAGAATGATAGAGTTCCATTAAATATTTCCTATCCTGTATTTTGTATCCTGGATAGCACATGGGAAATGCTACATCTTATTCTCACAGGGATCTTTATTTTACACATTTTTGCACTGAATTTACTCAGGATATCCCAGATTAGATGCGCTATCTCATTTGCAGAGGGGTTATGATTGTGCCCATTTATACAATGTATTAATCCAGGGTAGCCTAGTCCAGATGTAAAATATTGTTTTCATCGTGTTTGGAGTTTATGCAATGCAGTATAAAATTGTGTAGACACATAACCCCACTGAAAATAACATGTCAAACCTTCTGTGAACTATCCTGGTAAACTATATAACAATAGCAGGCATATTCTTGGAAAACACATTGTGAAAATGTGTAAAAGGAAGACCACATTGAAACTGCCTCTCAGCAGATCTGTGTTGTGCAAATACATTACAAACAAATTCTGGCCAGAGCCAATAAGGGCTGCAGCTGAGGAATTTGGGGTAAAAATATGTGCTGCAAGTCCTGGGGAAGGCATGATATATTGAAAATTTGTGTTTGCAGAAGTGAACAGTAGCTGTGTAGTAAATAGATTATGTACTGAAGTCAATACTTGCTGTTTAAAAATGTGTTTTCTTTTAATTGGGGAAATTAGGTCTGTTTATACCAATGGATTGCATGGAAGCAGGGCCGCAGTAATGGGGGCAAAGTGGGGATGTTGTCTGGGGCCCTGAGCTCAGGAGAGGCCCACCTGAGGAGCTGGAATTACCCCTGGCATTAGCTGGTTTGGGAAACAGGGGCCCATTTCAAGTGACTTGTCCTGGGCCCCAAAATTCACAGCTGTAGCCCTGCATGGAAGGCGATGTGCATCAGTGCTCTTTGTCTACCAAACAAAATCCCTGACCTCACAGCCAGATGACAGAAGCACAACTGGATTGGGTCACAGTTACAGACACTTGATTCACTGTGAACCACACTTGGGATGTCAAAATCCCCAGCTACACACTTTTCAGGAAAGACCATGATGGCAAGAAAGGAGTGGGGGGGGCTTTGTATGTAAGGGAGGAAATCTGTGCAATGGAGATCCAGGGGAAGCACAGTAAGGCAGAGGCCCTATGGGTCACCCTGGGAGCTGGGGACAAGGCCCCCATCCAGGTGGGAGTTATTTACTGACCCCCAAGCCAGGAAACTGAGATTGACAAAAAGCTCCTGGAAACCATCTTGATGATGGCAGACAAGGGTGAGTTGCTACTGGTCAGGGACTTCAATTTGCCAGATGTGGATTGGACCTTGTACACAGCATCCAGAGAGTGGAGCAGAGAATTCCTGTTCACACTGCATGGGGCAGGACTAAATCAACTGGTGGACTCTGCACTAGAGACAAAGCAACCCTGGACCTGGTGCTCACAAACAGCAGTAGGATTTCAGACGTTCATGTGTGAATCAATCTGGGTACCAATGACCACAGGTCATTCTGGTTATTGGTAAACAAACAGAAGGTAAAAGTCACACAAAAATCAAGATATTTGATTAACAGAAAGCAAACTTTCCCAAAATGAAATCCAGGATCAAATCCATGCTAGACATTGGTAACATGGGGTGATGCGGAAGACTGCTAGGAGAACTTGAAGAATGCCTTAACTACAGTTACTGAACAATTTGCAAGACAAATCAGCAAATCCAAAAGAAGGAAGAACCCTCTCTGGTTCTCCAAAGAGGTAGCATCCAGAATCAAGGAAAAGAAAAAACCTTTTAAGCAATACAAGGAGATGAAAAAAGAAACAGACATGTAGGAATACAGGAACAAACTCAAGGAAGCAGGAAAAGCAATTCAGATTGCCAAAGTCCAGACAGGGAAAGAAGAGCACAGGGGGTTAAACAGGAAGATAAAACTTTCTATAGACACATACAAGAAAAAAGAAAGAGTAAAGAAGGAATTATCCGATCAGCAACAAAGGAGGGCCAGCTATTAGAGAAAGATGATGACAAAGCAGAGTTGTTAAATGAATTCTTCTGCTCAGTCTTCACAATAGAAGATAGTGGTAAAGGACCTCCACTAAGTAAGATGAAGCATAATAGTAGAGGGACGGGCACAAGCCCCTTCATGAAAGAGAGGGTCTTGGAAGAGCTAAACAAACTTAAGGTGGATAAAACCATGGGGACAGATGGTATTCCCCCTTGAGTACTAAAAGTGCTTTGGGAAGAAATTGCTGCACTACTAGCAGAGCTATTCAATAAGTCACTGGAAAGCGGCAGGGTACCTCAAGATTGGAAAATGGCAATAGTAGTGCCCTTGCACAAAAGTGGAAGCAAAGAAGAGGTAGGAAACTACTGCCCAGTCAGCCTTACCTCTGTAGTGGGAAAAATTATGGAAGCTTTATTAAAGGAGAGAATAGTGGGCTACCTAAAGGAAAGTGGAAAACCTGACCCCAAGCAGCATGGCTTCACAGATGGGTGCTCGTACCAAACAAACATGATTGATTTCTTTGATTGGGTTACCAGAACAGTAGACCAGGGTGGGGCAGTGGACGTGGTGTACCTGGACTTCAGCAAGGCCTTTGACATCATTCCCCACAGAAGACTTGCTAACAAACTAGAACACACAGGAGTAATTCAGAAGATAGCCAACTAGATTACAAACTAGCTTCAGAATAGGACCCAAAGAGTCTTGGTCAATGGATCATTATCAAGGGAGGGAGGTGTGATCAGTGGCGTTCCACAAGGGTTAGTGCTGGGTGCAGTCCTCTTCAACATATTCATCAGTGACATCACTGCTGAACTGGAGGGGAAGGTTTGCCTGTTCTCAGATGATACAAAGTTCTATAACAGGGTGGACACACAGGAGGGGATCTCAGGTATGGAAGCGTATGGAAGCTGACCTCAGAAAACTGGAAGAATGGTCCAGGAATTGCCAGTTAAGGTTTAATGCAAAGAAGTGTAAGGTAATGTAGCTGGAAAAGTGGAACCTCCCAAAAGAGTATATGCTAGAGGGGCATCAATTAGAGGAGACAAAGATGGAACAGGATCTGGGCGCAATCATTACCAATGACTTAAAGGTAGGAAAACAATGTGAAAAAGCAGCACAGAAGACTAGTGGCACCATTGGATGCATAGGCGAGGGTATTATGAGAAGAAAGAAGGAGGTAATCATGCCACTCTACAGATCCTTGGTTAGGCCACACCTGGAATACTGTGTCCAGTTCTGGAGGCCTCACCTGAAAAAGGACATTGACCATTTAGAGACAGTACAGAGAAGGACTACAAAGATGGTGCGGAGGCTGCACCATGAACCATACGAGGCAAGACTCAAGGAGTTGAATTAATTCTCTCTGGAACAGAGAAGAGATGGGGGGACATGATAGAAAAATTTTTTAAGTTAAGGAAATTAACACAGCTCAGAAAGAAAATCTCTTCCAGGAAAACAGGGTGGCGTGTACAAGAGGGCACAACTTGCATCTGGTGGGAGGTAATTTTAAAACCAACTCTAGAAAATACTTTTTCACACAGAGAGTGATAAACCTATGGAACTGCTACCACTAGAAGTGGTAGCATCGAGGACAGTATGAGAATTCAAGCTCACAATGTGACAGGCAATGTGGGCAGCTTAGAAAGAAATATAACTGAGGAGGGGGTAGCCACCATGGGCAGACCAGATGGATCATATGGTCCCCATCTGCTGACACTTTTCTTATGTTCTTATGGAACACTGTTTAATTGCTAACGAGATTTTGCATTGAAGTATATATCCCCCAGGCTAATACCTTCATTTAGTCATAGATAGTATGATTCCTGTTGCTAATCACAAACCCCATCTAACTTTCTTCTAGAGTAGCAACTAGTGCATATTAAGAGTTCATGAAAATAAGGACAGAAAGAGGCAGTCCTTTGTTAACAAATATGGCCAGTATACTATATAAACATTATAAAGCTATATTTGCAAGTTCTACTGTACTTGTTCATCAGCTTTAATATGAAAACTCAAACTTTTATAACTAACAACCCCACACTCATCAAAATGACTAATACAAATAATATTATCAGCTTTTTGAAATCTCAGTTTCATAAGCAGTATGGCATTTTCAGAGAACACGGTTCTGTGAGATACACATTTACCTCATTGGGTTAGAGGCAGGAGGCCGCTCCTATACAGTACAGTATCTACAAGCATTTTAGAAATGCAATTGTCATGCCATATTCCATCATTTTCTTTGTAAAATTACATGAACTTGAGAGGAAAAGTTACAGTTACTGTTAAAACTAATGATTCCCAGATTCTAAAATATTTTCCTGAAAAAAAAAATACTTCAGCTCAAAGCACAGCTATACCAAATGAATTCTTTCAGTATCAATTCTAACAAACCACAGGCTTCATTCTTCAAGAGGGTTGAACACAAAAATGCTGCTCCACTACAGCAACCTGTGCCTGGTAAACAGTGATACCTGTGAGCTGCAAAACAAACACTGACACTAGGTTTTAAAATCACACAGTGCAAATTTTTAATAAGTATAAATACAAAAGCAGTGTACAAACATCCCTGACCAGTTTCGCTGCTGACTTTATCGAAGGGACATCCTGCGTGATCCTGAATCCTAGTGCTGGTATTTGTTTTGCAGCTCATTCTTTAGGAGATGACTAACCCAAATTCAGGGACAGGCAGCTGGTCTGGTGACTTTCTTTAGACAAGAAGAAAAAGTTAGAAAGAGAGGGAGATATCAACCTCAATTACAGTTGAAAGGCTGATTAAGTTGACATGTTTATGAGCTATGGATCTTTCTTGAAAGGTAGTTCTACCCACATGGAACACAATAGTGCTTTCAAGTTTACTCAGCTCAAATGAACACAGCAGACTGCTTGCTTCAGTTAGCACAGTGGTTCTACGAAACTTCTAATTTTATCTAGTCCCTTTCTCTACTGTCATAGCAAGACATCTGCAGGGCTACATCCACTGCAGCCATAAAAAATTAAAATAAGAGAGTAGTCCATGCAAATGAAGGCCATAAACATGCAGACAAATTACATAGGTACTAGTGTCCACTCACCACTAATACTTTAAGACATAAGCGTTTGTTGTGCAGACATGCCAGAGGTAAGACACCCTAAAACCCACCAACATTACAGGGTGTCCAAGTACTCCTTCCTTAGGGCAGAAGGTGATTGTAAGTACAAAACAGAGTTCTATGTATAGTCTCTCTCTCTCTTTCTCTCTCTGTCTGTCATGTCAAACACCCAATGAAAGTGTGCTCAAAAACTAGGTCTAAACAGATGCATATCTAATGGCTATGTTGGTTATACATACAGGCCTGTGTACAAATTAAATAAATAAATTATATGTTTTAAAATTCATCCTTTATAACTTGATTACTTTATAACTACTGATAAAACAAAGCATTACTTCATATGCATTCCGTTTTAATATTTCTCTGTAATCAAGTAATAAAGGAAAAAAAAACTATCAAGTGATCATGTTTTTTTCTAAAAAATCCCCAAAATCAAATAGTAGTTATTGCATTCAGAAATTAACTTGCTAAAATTCATTACTTTGATTAAGCAACATCCAGTAGATTCTCTTTTTGAATTTGAATGGCTATAAATAAAGTACATATAAATAATCACGCATGTGCCTATTGTACAGTACTTCAGAATAACAGCATGACTTGTATTACCACTTTTCTATACTATTTTATTTAGTGTTTTACCATTATATACAGTACACCAACACACATGTAACAATGTGATTGTACAAGAGTGTCCAGTTTCTGTATATAAAAAAAGAAATTAAGTCCAAATCATCCTGGAGGTGGACAGTACTCAATACTAAATAATACATTACAGGTCTTAGTGACTAATTAATACAGAAATTCAAGATTCAATATGTACATCAATGCATTAGTAAACACAACTGTAACTTGCTCCTGTTTACTCCAAGATTATTCAGAAAAATAAAAATATGGACCAGCCCGCCGGTGCAGTGGTTGGATTTCTGCTTGCAGCGCCAGCAACCCGGGTTCAGGGACAGACTTGGGTTGCTGAAGGGCCAGCCAGAGGAGAAGGATGGAGCCTCCCTGAGACTGCTCTCCATCTCCAGGAGGAGGGTGGGAACAGTGACTGGCACTCGATGGACCCCTGGCAGAAGCTGGGGGTACCGCAGCTAGCGGCGCTTGAAGAATTTCAGGGGGTGGGTCAAACACAGGATGTCATTGCATGTCCCTGCCTCCTCCACACAAAAGGGGTAAGAAAAACAAGCTGCTCCCGCCACCTTGATGACGCCCACTCCGGCTGCAAAAATTGGTTCTCAGGCCAACTCCTGCCTTTCCCATGTTCACGGCGCCCTTGGCCCGGGGCGCCATGACCCCACCCTGGGGGGCAAGCTAGGGGGTTCATGGAGGTCAGCTAATATGAGAAGCTGGAGTTCGTGACCGGGCAGATACTCTGGCAGTAGGGAACAGTACCAAAAAAATACAGAATTAAAATATATATATATATATATTACGCTTCATTTATCAAATTCTTATCCATCATTTGCCTAAGAAATTCTAAACTACAGTATGTTATAAAATTATATTTGTGTGAACTTAAGTGTTAAATACAGTACATCTATATTTGTAAATTATAAAGTTACAATTTAAGTTACGATTTAAACAAACATTATGTTTCAAGTTTTATATTTATGTTGTCACCATCATGTCTTCCTCTGAAACTACCACTTTTTAAATGCTTATTCTTATTGTGCTTTCTCCTCTAACATGTTGTGATTTGCTACATAGCTATGCTTACATGCTGACTTAGCCTACCATTATTCAATGTATCAGTTCCATAGCATATTCAAAGACATTTCAAAACTTAGCAGTACTTTCACATCTTTCTTAGCTCCTCATTTTACTCAGCTGAGCAAGCACTGAACCCAGTTGCCTAGTGTATACTTAAGGAATCCCATTGGGAAGAGGGGGGGTACACCCAGATGCTGCAATGTCAAACACTTAGGTAACCATCATGACCTCAAACACATCCATGTGTCATGATGAGGGCAGACAGTCACTATGCTCCTGACGTGGAAGTTCTTTTCACTTAATGCCAAGAGCAGGGAATCAGTTATTTTATTTATTTAAAATTATTTTAATTTGAACACATAGTGAGCAAACTGTTCAGATCTTACTATGATTCATTTATTGTTCAGTCCTTAATGAGAAAGGTTCTGCCCTATTTGTGAGGGATTACACACCTGAACAGTACACTGGTGGGAGGTAAAATGGGGTGTGGAAGTTGCCTGAATAAGTTAATGTACAAAACATTCAATCACAACACAATTCTTTTTAACTTACTGTATTCCACAAACCTTATTAATGGTGCTGCCAATAAAATTAATAAATTCTACACACTAAGCAGGAACTTATAAATGTTACCTGTCCTCCTTTCAAAATAGAAATCCCTTTTTCAACTAAATGTCTGTCCCATTAGAAAATGACTATGGAAAACTATTTTGTGAACTGGGGTCCAGGTGAATCAATAGGCATAAAGGAGAAGACGTAACCTGGAGAGCCAGCTACAGGTCAGACAGGGAAGGAGTGGGGTTTATGGGTATGGGCAAAGCAGGAGCAAAATGACATATCTGTCTTGTTACCAAGCCAAAATGGTGTCCTGTGGTGATAGTGCCTGAAAATGAGTGACTGCTAAAACAGTGACTCATTTTCAGTGATATCATCAAGGGCTACCCTGCAAGGATAGTGACCCTACAGTGAAAGCAACTGTAGGGAGAGCTACCGGAAGGGAGAGATAGTGAAGGGGAGGGATAGGATAAGGGTCCATAGGGGACTGCTGTGCCCACTCCAGCCGAGCAAGCCCTGTGGTGTAGTGGTGAGGGTGGCTAGCTCTGGATGAGCAGGTATGAGGTTTAGGACTGGGGACCGGGAGGGTTACAATTTTGCAGCTGCCTGAGTGTGTGTGGCACTTCATTTTTCCCACAAATGAAGGCTGCGCCCTTTCTTGATATACCCCCTGGAGTTAGTAATCTTTATTCAGGGGTGTGGGTTGAGCAACCCGGGCAAAAACACTTTTCTTTGCGGATGTCGGGTCACGGCAAGTGTATATGCCGATTTGATTTTTAGCAGTATACACTTGCCATAATAGCGATCGTTATTTTGTGATTGCTATTATGACATTGAACCAGCAAAAAACACATTACTGTTTTACAAACCCTCAGGAAAGGACTATTACATTACAAAACAAAGGCATTGTCAATGCTTTTCCTGTTTATCATGTGTGAACATGACATTAACCGCCACCCATTCCAGTCATGTGCTATTTTGCACATTCTCAGTGTAAGTGCATGGTGTCATGCGGAGGTGTTTGTCTGTGTAGAAGTAGGCAGAGAGGGTTAAGGTGTTAGTCGCCACACCTCGCTCTACAACAGCGACCAGGGTTCGGGAACGGACTCTGTTGCTGGGGGTCAGCGGGGGGATGGAGGATTGAGCATCTCAACGGATGTTCTCCTCCACCTGGGATGGGTTACCGGGGGTGCCTTGTGCACCCGATGCTCCTGGGGCTGGTGGAAGCATGGGCTTTTGGGGGCAATGGTGGCTCTTCAGAACCATGGAGGGGAGGATGCTGTGGATGCTTGGCAATGGTGTGCGTCAGCGTGTCATCTGGCTAGATGTATGTCCTTCGCGCTGGTGTCCTCAGGGGTAAGGGAGAGAAAGGGGTGAAAAATACATACACCCTGGCTCCCCGAGCAAGATGAAACTGGGGCAGGGGTTGCCTAAAGAGATGCCCAGGAGGACGGAGTAGGAGTGGGTATGAGACCTTCTCCAAAAGCCGTGGGAGCCAGGCAAGTAAAAAAAAAAAAAAAAGAAGTAGGCAGAGAGAGAGGGAAAAAATATTATGAAGCATATAATAAGTGCTGCTTCCCATACAACACAAAGTGAACCGACTATTAAAATCTTACCATGATTTGGTTACTGTTCTGCCCTTAATGAGAGGTTCTGCCCTTTTTACAAGGGATTACACACCTGAACAGTACACTGGGAGGAGGTGAAATGGGGGTGTGGAGATTACATGAACAAGTTAATACACAAAATATTCAATCACATCACAATTCTTTTTAACTTACTGTATTCCACAAACCTTACTAATGATGCTGACAATAAAATGAATTCATTCTGCATCCTAAGGAGAAACTTATAAATTTAGCCTTTCCTCGTTTCTAAAAAGAACTCCCTTTTTCAACTAAATGTCTGTCTTATTACAAAATGACTATTGAAAACTATCATGTGTAAACATGACATTATCTACCACCCACTCCAGTCCTGTGCTGTTTTGCACATACTCAGTGTCAGTGCAGTGATGTCACACTGGGGTATGTTTGTGTGTGCAGAAGTAGGCAGAGAGAGAGAGAGAGAGAGAGAAAGAGAGAGAGAAAAACATTATGAAGCAAAACATAAGCGCTGCTTCCTAAAGTTATAATGCAGTATTAGAATACTAAAAGACAAAGGGCGGTGTGGCTTGACTTTCCTTTGAATTCTGGGATCTATTATCTTTATCATCTCCCAGGTTGAGGATCACCAATGCACAAGTACTGGGATTTAAATATTTGCATGTATTGTACATATCATTTCTTTTTTTTTTCTGTTTTAGTTCCCATTTTCACCTCACCAGCTCCTGGGACTGCCTTCGTCCTGCCCAAGCCCTCCACCCACCACATGATGTCCCAGATGATCCAGCCCAACACCAGCCTTTGCTCAACAATCTTCCGGTTACCCTGACTGTAACCCATGGCTTATCCCCCATGGGTGGGACCCCCAGTCCCCCTCAAACCAGGAGGAACATACTTCACTCAACAGTCGGGGACCATGGGGTGGAGCCAGCAAGGTGTGGAAGGAGTCAAGGAGACCCTGCTGTGGTGTGGGGGGGAGGGCGGCTTCATATGCCAGAGCTGCAGGGAATTTTATTCCCTGTTCCTCACTTCACAGCAGGGTGTGGTCCTGAGAGGTGACCTTGGTGAGATGCTTATCAGGGCCCTCAGAAGGGTGGGTGAGTGCTGCCCTACCTTTGGTGCTCCCTTGCCTGCCCCACTGTGGGCATGTAATGCCTCTGCATCAACTGTCAGATGAGTGGGTACATGCTGATGTAAGGCCACCCCAAAGAGATCACTTGTTCCTTCCTGCATGACAACCCCCCTCCCTCTGGGTCACCAGGGAGTGGTCATGCAGTGGAAGGAGGTGCCTGCCCTCCCTGAGGCAGGAGGCATCCAAAGGACACCTGAACCTTGCCTCGATGGCCTGCACCAGATGTTCTGGTCTCGTAGTGCGAACCCAGGTTGTCTGGATGGCAAGTGGTAACTCTACCACTGCACTATCTGGCTGGCCATACGTATAATTTCTAATCCTGTAGAGTACAAACACCAAACTATGATGTGGTGGTGGTGTGATGCATCACTGCAACCATAACAAATTTCAAATAAGGGAATAGTCTATTCAAATAAAGGCCATACACATGCAGACAAAGTACATAGATACTAGTGGCCACTCACCACTAATACTTTAAGACATAAACATTTGTTGTGCGGACATGCCAGTAGTAAAATTCCCTAAAACCCACCAACATTACAGGGTATTGAAATACCCCTTCCTCAGGGCTGAAGGTGATTCTCAATTCAAAACAGAGTTCTAGGTATAGCCACTCTCTCTTCCATTTCAAATATCCAATGAAAAGCGTGCTCAAAAATGTGGTCTAAACAGACACATACCTAATGGCCATGTTGGTTATACGTACAGTCCTGTGTACAAATTAAATAAATAATTTGTATGTTTCAAAATTCATCCTTTATGATTTGATTCCTCATTTTCCTCCACCAGCTCTCTTTCCATTCATCCTCTGCATTGTTCATCCCTTTTTAATATATGGATCTTAAAATGAATTCTACACTAAAGCATCCAAAAGATTCCCGGTAATACAGTTGTTCCCAGACTGATATTATAACACTTTTCCAGAGATTATACTATCGTTCAGGTCTGGTAATACCATTGTTCTGGACCTGAACAATAGTATTATCACCAAAAGACAACAGCGCATGTACTAGTTTGCCTCCCCACATCTTCCAAAGCATGCCTTCTGATTGGCCACTTTTCCTGTGTGGGCGGGCAGAAGACTTTGTAAAACATGACGGCCAGTCTCTTGCTTAGTGAGAGTGTTTCTCGTTGAGAAAATGTCCTCATTTTTCTGTTCACAAAATGGAAATATCTGGTTGATACTGTGTTCCCTGTTCCCCAAAACAAGAAAAGGTAGGACTGCCTACCAATTTTACTATGCCATGCTATAAGTGAGAGAGTGGGTGGGAGGGAACGAATAAAACAATGTGATGCAATGCATTGGTCAGCCAGGGCTGAGACAGTCCTTAAGTGGCTGACTGCCCCAAACAAAATACAGTATACAAATAATAAAAGATCACATCCATATATTAAAAAAAATAACGACTAGGTCACTGGGCATTACCGGTGATATAGCATCTCAAGGTTCTGGACACAGGAACCTCTCGGGCATCACTCTCGAGGTTCCTATATGTCCAGAACCCCCCAATGACATTACTCACCAGTAATGCCCAGTTACCAATCCATTATTCTCTTTGTTTTGTATATACAGTATCATTTCTCTTTGTGTTCCTTACCTTTCACGGTAGTTGTGTTTAAATCCATACCTCACAACAAGTTTGCCTGATTGCACAGCTGTTGTAGCTAGTGTACTGTGAGATGGGATTCTTTTGACCAGAATGATCTTTATATAAATTATCCCTCTTAACTGAGTCTCAGGTTGCAATTTTATTCTAACCTCTTTGACATTGTCGTGTCTCTTTAGATCACTGTCTGTTAAGCACTCTCTGGTGATCATTGTATTAGTTTTTTGTGGTAAAATTTTCTGTCACTTTAACGATGCTGCATGTTTGAGTTTAAAACCGGCTTTAGATCACTTTACATCTCCATTTTATGAGAGTATATAAATGTATGCCCATAGTTTGCATGGGACTCTAAAGCTGCAGCATCTTCTGTCTTGTTTTGTAATATGCACACTTCCATGTGGTTGTCTAAAATTTGATAAAAAAAAAAAAAAATACAGATGATTACAACTAGGTGTCCCATCCAGTGGTGACCCAGATCACATATGTCTGTATGTGGAAATTTGTGCTAGTACAGGTGGGTGGCTAGTGCTTCTGAAAGGGGGGGGGCTGTAATTCATGTAGATGTGGTATTCTGTGAAGAATGTACCCTAACTCTGGAAAATGTGTCTTTGTATACATCAGTTAGCAGCCTGAAGCTTGTGCACCGAGTACACACACGGAGTAACCTCCCACGAACTGCTCTTACTGTAATTACTTTTAGATTTTTAAATTAAGCCGGTCTGTAGCACTGCGTTAAGTTACATTCTTTACAACATACTATGTTTGCATGAATTCCAGACCCCCCCTTCGCAAGCACTAGCCACCCACATTTACTAGCACAGATTTCCACGATCACACATATATGATTTGGGTCACCACTTGAGACACCTAGTTCTATGATCTGTTTTGTTTATTTTATTTATATTTTTGAAGCAGGAAATAAAAAAAAACAATAACAAGTAGTAAAACTTTTAACAAAATAGGAAAGATAGCCAGAAAAACACTTCTGCATAGAGTAGGGTAATGCTTACTGTCACAGGATGCCCTGTGAAAGGGTTGAGGGCCCCGAGATAATAATTGAAATAATGTTAGATATGTGAAGGCTCTGCTGTTTGTTACCCTAAAGGTATTGTGATATTTCATATCGTCGCATGTCAGGCTGTATAGTTCAGCCTCATGTGTTAATTTCGGGTGGTTGAGTTTAATTGCACTGGTCCATTCAGCTAAAAGGCAGCCGCTATTTACGGGGGCATTTGTTAAAAATAAAGAAAAAGTAAAAATATAAAAGAAACTAGTAGCCAAGCCTTCAGCTTGTTTAAATTGTTAGGGCGAAGTGCTTTCAGGTCGGGCGGAGTTTCGAACCGCCAGCCTATCTAAAATAAAAATAAAGTGGAAGAATCTAACGGCGCTGTCTAGAGGTAGTACATTTTAGCCGCTGCCTTTTTTAGAACTCTTGTTGATTATGGTTGAGAGGGTTGTAGCCCTTATACAATATAAAGGTTTAAAAACATGAAAGGAAAAGATGTTGGTAAGGGGGGGGGGTCTGGGGAATGTGGGTTGCCTAGGCGGTGTGGATATTTTAAGGAGAGGGGGACAGTTGTATTGCTTGTGTCGCAGGCGTTCTGTTTCGTTTCCCAGAAAGCATGGGTGCATTTTTCCCGTAGGCTATTGCTGGATTGAATGCCTGTGGGTTGGTTCTATTTCCAGAAGGACTGGCTCTCTGTGAGGTGGCTGTGGATCACTGCATGGTTGACTTTTTGGGATCTGGGCTCCCCTCGGTGGTGCGAGTGCGTGCGTTGGAGAGCTTGTGTTTCCTGCTGGTGTGTTCACGCTGTCGTGTGGGGAATTGAGCTTTTGAATATTTGCTACATTGAATTGGTGTCCTTAGGGTAGGGCGTTTGGCCTGGTGCATGCCCTGTCTGATGGGATTGTGGTGTTTTGTGGGTTTCTAGGGGGGTTTGTGGAGCAAGGGTTTTGGTGCTGTGGTTGTCGACTTAGCCTTTTGAATCTCTGTGGCTCCGACCCCTTTTGTGAGAACCGGATGGTCGGTTTACTATTGTCTTTTTGTTGTAGTTCAAAGTGGGTGGTTCTTTACCCTTCGCGTTAGTGCGTACTGTCGTGAGGGCATTTAACCCTCTAGTTCTTTGAAACTTTAACTTTTGTAATTTAAAATAGGAGAATTGCTCTTCTTACCCTTAGGAGACGAATTCCTGTGGTCTGAAAATAATTTGGTGTTGGTCTGGAAGCGTAGGGTTTTGGCGTTGTGGAGCTCGGAGTTCCTACACTTTCAGCTGTAGCTTCTCTAAGAGCGGGCCGGCCATTCTATGAATCCTTAAATAATGCTGTTAAAAGGGTGGTACTTCCTGATGCTAGAAATAAAGATTAAATGCTTACAAAAGGTGTAATTCACTTTGACACTTGAATGTATATTGTTATATGGATTTAAGGGTATTGCTTCGTTAAATAAAATAAATGCATAGTAAATAAAGATTTAAAATATTTAATTATATGCTGGGGTGGAGTTAAATAATCACATGACCCCTTCTGGGTATAAATTTAGACTGTGTGGGTTGAGAGTCAGATTCTGTTTGCTGTGGGCCTGGAGGTATGCTCTGGATGCTGTTGAAAAGTGCTCCGAGGAATTTGATAAATTGTGTTAATTCCTGCTCTGAATTTGAAGATTTACAAATTTCCAGATTATGCCATTCGTTGTAATGTCTGCTGTGAAAGGAAATATAAGAAGGAAAAGTACTGTACCATGCTGGAATTATCCTGTTGTGATTGATGTCTGAAAAAGGAACTAATTAAAACTGGAAAAATTATAAGGAATGGTGAGACATTTTCTTCTTATGACTACTTATATACTGCGCCCTACCATTTGGTGTTAGAAGTGGGATCAGTGTGGCCTGTGCAAAGGTCTGGTGGGCCAAATCATCTGATGGGACTTTACAACAGATTTGTCTGCTGCTGTTGAAAAGAGTTGTTTTACTGCATTTGATGGAACACTACAACAGGTTGTGTAAAGGAGCTGTTTTCAGTGATGGAGTTAAGTGGAACAAGAAACAGAGGGTGAGGCCATGTCTGAACAAGCTAAGCAGAACTGCAATCATCTGAGAGTGTTGAGATGGTTATATGAGCAATGGATGGAGGTGTAGAAACACTGCAGAGGTGCTGAATTACGAAATCATAAACTTCTGGAGCATCTGATAGTATCTACTGAAGAGAATATTGTTTTGGAACTTGCCGGAGAGGAGTTGAAGCCACTGATTCAAGAAGGTAATGAACTTCCTGATTTACCTGAGTTTGAGGGACTATACTGGTTAGAAGATGGAGGGCAAATCGTTAACAAGTCCTCTACTGAGACTGTTCGGGACATTGGGGTGAAGACAGAAAATTATTGTACTCCCTGTTTTGTACATTCTGAATTGCCTGTTGTAAGGGAAGAGTGTATTACCAGTAAGACCCCAAACGAGACTGGTCAGAACTGTGCGGTGAAGACAACAGTAACATATGAAGACACACAACCTATAGGAGAGACTGTTAATATACTTTGTCATGTACCCAAAGATAATTTATGTGCCATTAACTGGGATGTGTTACAGTAAGGGGATCCTGAAATCATACATCTTAGTAAATATGCCAAACCCCAAAATAAAGATGTAGATGTGGATGGGAGAAATGGGAAGCTATGGTGGTATGAGATGAAAAATGAGGTGTTATATCACATGAAACCCAACCCCCGTACCAATCAGGTTGATTCAAGGGTGGTAATACCATGTAAGTATAAGACATGGGTTCTCGAAGAAATTTGTAAAAAAAAGGGCTATTTAGATTGTGGGGAAGTTTTAAAATGTCTGGTACCATATTTTCACTGGCCTGGTATGTATCGACAGGTGGCAGTGTTTTTATGGGAACGTAGACATGTGGGAATCTGTGGGAAGGATATATCCCAAAGGGCTGATAAGCACAATAAGTGGCTGCCCTGGAGAAAAGGGAATTCTTCTTATAAGGATAAAGATGTTAGAGGTAGGTGGTAGATCTCTAAAGCTCTAAAGAAGGTTGTACTGGGTTAGTGTGTTCTAACCTGAGTAGTACATGTTTGCTTTGTTGGGAATTAAACAGTTAAAGGGAGGTGGACAGAGAATAGCCAAGTGGAGGAGTCCTGATAACTATGAGAGCCAAGGTATTATTACTACTTGGGTTAAGTAATTTTGTGGGGGCTATTTTTGGGATGGAATTATCATCTAATTAGTGGAATCGAATTGATGGTGTGAGCGGGCATGGGCGCACATCTGGGCGACCTCGGAACGTGCAGGTGCCTCTTTGGTTTCTTGGTTGGATTGACTTGAGGGCAGCATGTATTGGATGGTGTAGAGCGACTTCCCCTTTTCTGTGTTCCGACCAGGCTTTGCTTTGCTGTGTTTTGCTTGGACAGTGTGGGTTATTTTCCAGGCTTCCCTTTTGGAAGAATGAGGGGGATGGGGCCTGCTTTGATTGCTCCCCGGTATTTGTTTGGCCGGGGCAGGCGGCTGGGTCAGCCTCTGCAGTGCCAACACCTGGACAAGGGGTGGAAGATTGGAGGGTTGAAGGGTGGAGAGGAGTGCAACAGTGGGAGGCCACCCCATTGGGGTAGAAAGGTGAAAGAGACCTGTGGAAGAGACCTATGGAGTGGACAAGTTCTGCTGCAGTAGATTTTTTTCTAGGAGGTAGGGTCCAGGGTAGAGAGGAGTGTCTGGTGGTGATGGGGGGTCCACATGGACTGTCACAGACGGGAGAATATTAACTATTTCTAATTACTTTTGTATAATTCCCATGTTGTTCTTTGGATAGTAAGTCATAGACTTTGAAGTAGTGACCCTATAAATCAAACCCCAGGGTATATAGATATGTGAAAGTTTCAAACAGGTTAAGAAAGGGAAGTACTGAAAAGGATCCTGGGGTGGAGCTTTAGGTGTGGGTGGACTAGAGCTCCACCGGTTTAAATATAGTTTATTTTCTCTATCAGGTGATGTTAATAACGTAGGACAACCAAATAAATGGTTGCCCTCTTAGGCGGGGAGGAGTGTCACAGGATGCCCTGTGAAAGGGTTGAGTGCCCCGAGATAATAACTGAAATAATGTTAGATATGTGAAGGCTCTGCTGTTTGTTACCCTAAAGGTATTGTGATATTTCATATCGTCGCATGTCAGGCTGTATAGTTCAGCCTCATGTGTTAATATCGGGTGGTTGAGTTTAATTGCACAGGTCCATTCAGCTAAAAGGCAGCCGCTATTTACGGGGGCATTTGTTAAAAATAAAGAAAAAATAAAAATATAAAGGAAACTAGTAGCCGAGCCTTAAGCGTGTTTAAATTGTTAAGGCGAAGTGCTTTCAGGTTGGGCGGAGTTTCGAACCGCCAGCCTATCTAAAATAAAAATAATAAAGTGGAAGAATCTAACGCCGCTGTCTAGAGGTAGTACATTTTAGCCGCGGCCTTTTTTAGAACTCTTGTTTATTATGGTTGAGAGGGTTGTAGCCCTTATACAATATAAAAGTTTAAAAACATGAAAGGAAAAGATGCTGGTAAGGGGGGGGTCTGGGGAATGTGGGTTGCCTAGGCGGTCTGGATATTTTAAGGAGGGACAGTTGTATTGCTTGTGGCCATGGCGTTCTGTTTCGTTCCCTGAAAGCATGGGTGCATTTTCCGTGAGCTATTGCTGGATTGAATGCCTGTGGTTGTTCTATTTCCAGAAGGACTGGCTCTCTGTGAGGTGGCTGTGGATCACTGCATGGTTGACTTTTTGGGATCTGGACTCCCCTTCGGCGGTGTGAGTGCGTGCGTTGGAGAGCTTGTGTTTCCTGCTGGTGTGTTCGCGCTGTCATGGGGGGAATTGAGCTTTTGAATATTTGCTACATTGAATTGGTGTCCTTAGGGTAGGGCGTTTGGCCTGGTGCATGCCCTGTCTGATGGGATTGTGGTGTTTTGTGGGTTTCTAGGGGGGTTTGTGGAGCAAGGGTTTTGGTGCTGTGGTTGTCGACTTAGCCTTTTGAATCTCTATGGCTCCGACCCCTTTTGTGAGAACCGGAAGGTCGGTTTACTATTGTCTTTTTGTTGTAGTTCAAAGTGGGTGGTTCTTTACCCTTCGCGTTAGTGCGTACTGTCGTGAGGGCATTTAACCCTCTAGTTCTTTGAAACTTTAACTTTTTGTAATTTAAAATAGGGAGAATTGCTCTTCTTACCCTTAGGAGAAATTCCTGTGGTCTGAAAATAATTTGGTGTTGGTCTGGAAACGTAGGGTTTTGAGCGTTCTGGAGCTCCGGAGTTCCTGCACTTTCAGCTGTAGCTTCTCTAGAGCGGGCCGGCCATTCTATGAATCCTTAAATAATGCTGTTAAAAGGGGTGGTACTTCCTGATGCTAGAAATAAAGATTAAATGCTTACAAAAGGTGTAATTCACTTTGACACTTGAATGTATATTGTTATATGGATTTAAAGGGGTATTGCTTCGTTAAATAAAATAAATGCATAGTAAATAAAGATTTAAAATATTTAATTATATGCTGGGGTGGAGTTAAATAATCACATGACCCCTTCTGGGTATAAATTTAGACTGTGTGGGTTGAGAGTCAGATTCTGTTTGCTGTGGGCCTGGAGGTATGCTCTGTATGCTGTTGAAAAGTGCTCTGAGGAATTTGATAAATTGTGTTAATTCCTGCTCTGAATTTGAAGATTTACAAATTTCCAGATTATGCCATTCGTTGTAATGTCTGCTGTGAGAAAGGAAATATAAGAAGGAAAAAGTACTGTACCATGCTGGAATTATCCTGTTGTGATTGATGTCTGAAAAAGGAACTAATTAAAACTGGAAAAATTATAAGGAATGGTGAGACATTTTCTTCTTATGACTGCCCACTTATACTGCCCTACCACATTTGGTGTCAGAAGTGGGATCAGTGTGGCCTGTGCAAAGGTCTGGTGGGCCAAAGCATCTGATGGGACTTTACAACAGATTTGTCTGCTGCTGTTGAAAAGAGTTGTTTTACTGCATTTGATGGAACACTACAACAGGTTGTGTAAAGGAACTGTTTTCAGTGATGGAGTTCATGGAACAAGAAACAGAGGGTGCGGCCATGTCCATACATGTGATATGTCCAACTTGCTTAAGAGGTAGATTTGGGTCAAATTAGGAGGGGGTCTCGCCTGCCAACTGCTTAAGAGGGAGATTTGGGTCAAATTAGGAGGGAGATTGGCCTGCTAGTAGGGAGATGCCATAATGTCATGAGTTTGTCCTTAAATGGCATCAAAAAAATAAGAAAAAAGTCATTACAAAAATGTAATGTATTTCATTTTGTCAAGAATAAGCACTAAAAAGAATAAACAACTAGTTATATAAAGTTATCAGATACATTGTTCATCACTGATTTCATTTTTATGTGTCTTTATTTGCCCAAAAACCAAAGATATTTTGGACAGAATTTTTCTGAAGCAGGAGATTTTGTTTGCCAGGAGGGAGGGAGGGAGTTCAGTAAAAAAAACAGGAGTCTCCTGCGTAAAGAGGGAGATATCACATGTATGCATGTCTGAACAAGCTAAGCAGAACTGCAATCATCTGAGAGTGTTGAGATGGTTATATGAGCAATGGATGGAGGCGTAGAAACACTGCAGAGGTGCTGAATTACGATATCATAAACTTCTGGAGCGTCTGATAGTATCTACTGAAGAGAATATTGTTTTGGAACCTGCTGGAGAGGAGTTGAAGCCACTGATTCAAGAAGGTAATGAACTTCCTGATTTACCTGAGTTTGAGGGACTATACTGGTTAGAAGATGGAGGGCAAATCGTTAACAAGTCCCCTAGTGAGACTGTTCGGGACATTGGGGTGAAGACAGAAAATTATTGAACTCCCTGTTTTGTACATTCTGAATTGCCTGTGGTAACGGAAGAGTGTATTACCAGTAAGACCCCAAACGAGACTGTTCAGGACTGTGGGGTGAAGACAACAGTAACATATGAAGACACACAACCTATTGGAGAGACTGTTAATATACTTGGTCATGTACCCAAAGATGATTTATGTGCCATTAACTGGGATGTGTTACAGGAAGGGGATCCTGAAATCATTCATCTTAGTAAATAAGCCAAACCCCAAAATAAAGATGTAGATGTGGATGGGAGGAATTGGAAGTTATGGTGGTATGAGATGAAAAATGAGTTGTTATATCACATGAAACCCAAACCCCGTACCAATAAGGTTGATTCAAGGGTGGTAATACCATGTAAGTATAGGACATGGGTTCTCGAAGAAATTTGTAAAACAAAGGGCTATTTAGATTGTGTTGAAGTTTTAAAATGTCTGGTACCATATTTTCACTGGCCTGGTATGTATCGACAGGTGGCAGTGTTTTTATGGGAACGTAGACATGTGGGAATCTATGGGAAGGATATATCCCAAGGGCTGATAAGCACAATAAGTGGCTGCCCTGGAGAAAGAATTCTTCTTATAAGGATAAAGATGTTAGAGGTAGGTGGTAGATCTAAAGCGCTAAAGAAGGTTGTACTGGGTTAGTGCGTTCTAACCTGAGTAGTACATGTTTGCTTTGTTGGGAATTAAACAGTTAAAGGAGGTGGACAGAGAATAGCCATGTGGAGGAGTCCTGATAACTATGAGAGCCAAGGTATTATTACTACTTGGGTTAAGTAATTTTTGTGGGGGCTATTTTGGGATGGAATTATCATCTAATTAGATCGCATTGATGGTGTGGCGGGCATCGGGGGCACATCTGGGCGGGCCTCGGGAGCGTGCAGGTGCCTCTTTGGTTTCTTGGTTGGATTGACTTGAGGGCAGCATGTATTGGATGGTGTAGAGCGACTTCCCCTTTTCTGTGTTCCGACCGGGCTTTGCTTTGCTGTGTTTTGCTTGGACAGTGGGGGTTATTTTCCAGGCTTCCCTTTTGGAAGAATGAGGGGGATGGGGCCTGCTTTGATTGCTCCCCGGTATTTGTTTGGCCGGGGCAGGCGGCTGGGTTGGTCTCTGCAGTGCCAACACCTGGAAAGGGGTGGAAGATTGGCGGGTTGAAGGGTGGAGAGGAGTGCCACAGTGGGAGGCCACCCCATTGGGGTAGAAAGGTGAAAGAGACCTGTGGAAGAGACCTATGGAGGGGACAAGTTCTGCTGCAGTAGATTTTTTTCTAGGAGGTAGGGTCCAGGGTAGAGAGGAGTGTCTGGTGGTGATGGGGGGTCCACATGGACTGTCACAGACGGTAGAATATTAACTATTTCTAATTACTTTTGTATAATTCCCATGTTGTTCTTTGGATAGTAAGTCATAGACTTTGAAGAAGTGACCCTATAAATCAAAGCCCCAGGGTATGAATGTGTCGAAAGTTTCAAACAGGTTAAGAAAGGAAGTACTGAAAAGGGACCCTGGGGTGGAGCTTTAGGTGTGGGTGGACTAGAGCTCCACCGGTTTAAATATAGATTATTTTCTCTATCAGGTGATGTTAATAACGTAGGACAACCAAATAAATGGTTGCCCTCTTAGGCGGGGAGGAGTGTCACAGGATGCCCTGTGAAAGGGTTGAGTGCCCCGAGATAATAACTGAAATAATGTTAGATATGTGAAGGCTCTGCTGTTTGTTACCCTAAAGGTATTGTGATATTTCATATCGTTGCATGTCAGGCTGTATAGTTCAGTCTCATGTGTTAATTTCGGGTGGTTGAGTTTAATAGCGCTGGTCCATTCAGCTAAAAGGCAGCCGCTATTTACGAGGGCATTTGTTAAAAATAAAGAAAAATAAAATATAAAGGAAACTAGTAGCCGAGCCTTAAGCTTGTTTAAATTGTTAAGGCAGTGCTTTCAGGTTAGGGAGTTTCGAACCGCCAGCCTATCTAAAATAAAAATAATAAAGTGGAAGAATCTAACGCCGCTGTCTAGAGGTAGTACATTTTAGCCTCGGCCTTTTTTAGAACTCTTGTTGATTATGGTTGAGAGGGTTGTAGCCCTTATACAATATAAAAGTTTAAAAACATGAAAGGAAAAGATGCTGGTAAGGGGGGGGTCTGGGGAATGTGGGTTGCCTAGGCGGTGTGGATATTTTAAGGAGAGGGGGACAGTTGTATTGCTTGTGTCGCGGGCGTTCTGTTTCGTTTCCCTGAAAGCATGGGTGCATTTTTCCCGTAGGCTATTGCTGGATTGAATGCCTGTGGGTTGGTTCTATTTCCAGAAGGACTGGCTCTCTGTGAGGTGGCTGTGGATCACTGCATGGTTGACTTTTTGGGATCAGGGCTCCCCTACGGCGGTGCGAGTGCGTGCGTTGGAGAGCTTGTGTTTCCTGCTGGTGTGTTCACGCTGTCGTGTGGGGAATTGAGCTTTTGAATATTTGCTACATTGAATTGGTGTCCTTAGGGTAGGGCGTTTGGCCTGGTGCATGCCCTGTCTGATGGGATTGTGGTGTTTTGTGGGTTTCTAGGGGGGTTTGTGGAGCAAGGGTTTTGGTGCTGTGGTTGTCGACTTAGCCTTTTGAATCTTTATGGCTCCGACCCCTTTTGTGAGAACTGGATGGTCGGTTTACTATTGTCTTTTTGTTGTAGTTCAAAGTGGGTGGTTCTTTACCCTTTGCGTTAGTGCGTACTGTCGTGAGGGCATTTAACCCTCTAGTTCTTTGAAACTTTAACTTTGTAATTTAAAATAGGAGAATTGCTCTTCTTACCCTTAGGAGACGAATTCCTGTGGTCTGAAAATAATTTGGTGTTGGTCTCGGAAACGTAGGGTTTTGAGCGTTGTGGAGCTCGGAGTTCCTGCACTTTCAGCTGTAGCTTCTCTAAGGCGGGCGGCCATTTATGAATCCTTAAATAATGCTGTTAAAAGGGGTGGTACTTCCTGATGCTAGAAATAAAGATTAAATGCTTACAAAAGGTGTAATTCACTTTGACACTTGAATGTATATTGTTATATGGATTTAAAGGGGTAATGCTTCGTTAAATAAAATAAATGCATAGTAAATAAAGATTTAAAATATTAAATTATATGCTGGGGTGGAGTTAAATAATCACATGACCCCTTCTGGGTATAAATTTAGACTGTGTGGGTTGAGAGTCAGATTCTGTTTGCTGTGGGCCTGGAGGTATGCTCTGTATGCTGTTGAAAAGTGCTCTGAGGAATTTGATAAATTGTGTTAATTCCTGCTCTGAATTTGAAGATTTACAAATTTCCAGATTATGCCATTCATTGTAATGTCTGCAGTCAGAAAGGAAACATAAGAAGGAAAAAGTACTGTACCATGCTGGAATTATCCTGTTGTGATTGATGTCTGAAAAAGGAACTAATTAAAATTGGAAAAATTATAAGGAATGGTGAGACATTTTCTTCTTATGACTGCCCACTTATACTGTGCCCTACCACATTTGGTCCCAGAAGTGGGATCAGTGTGGCCTGTGCAAAGGTCTGGTGGGCCAAATCATCTGATGGGACTTTACAACAGATTTGTCTGCTGCTGTTGAAAAGAGTTGTTTTACTGCATTTGATGGAACACTACAACAGGTTGTGTAAAGGAACTGTTTTCAGTGAT
This sequence comes from Neoceratodus forsteri, assembly GCA_016271365.2. NCBI lineage: Eukaryota > Metazoa > Chordata > Ceratodontiformes > Ceratodontidae > Neoceratodus > Neoceratodus forsteri. The sequence goes on along the minus strand of CM057456.1, from coordinate 1,129,896,927 downwards.
GGAGTTCATGGAACAAGAAACAGAGGGTGCGGCCATGTCCATACATGTGATATGTCCAACTTGCTTAAGAGGTAGATTTGTGTCAAATTAGGAGGGAGTCTCGCCTGCCAACTACTGAAGAAGGAAATTTGGGTCAAATTAGGAGGGAGATTGGCCTGCTAGTAGGGAGATGCCATAATGTCATGAGTTTGTCCTTAAATGGCATCAAAAAAATAAGAAAAAAGTCATTACAAAAATGTAATGTATTTCATTTTGTCAAGAATAAGCTCTAAAAAGAATAAACAACTAGTTATATAAAGTTATCAGATACATTGTTCATCACTGATTTCATTTTTATGTGTCTTTATTTGCACAAAAACCAAAGATATTTTGGACAGAATTTTTCTGAAGCAGGAGATTTTGTTTCCCAGGAGGGAGGGAGGGAGTTCAGAAAAAAAACACGAGTCTCCTGCTTAAAGAGGGAGATATCACATGTATGCATGTCTGAACAAGCTAAGCAGAACTGCAATCATCTGAGAGTGTTGAGATGGTTATATGAGCAATGGATGGAGGCGTAGAAACACTGCAGAGGTGCTGAATTACGATATCATAAACTTCTGGAGCGTCTGATAGTATCTACTGAAGAGAATATTGTTTTGGAACCTGCTGGAGAGGAGTTGAAGCCACTGATTCAAGAAGGTAATGAACTTCCTGATTTACCTGAGTTTGAGGGACTATACTGGTTAGAAGATGGAGGGCAAATCGTTAACAAGTCCCCTAGTGAGACTGTTCGGGACATTGGGGTGAAGACAGAAAATTATTGTACTCCCTGTTTTGTACATTCTGAATTGCCTGTTGTAAAGGAAGAGTGTATTACCAGTAAGACCCCAAACGAGACTGTTCAGGACTGTGGGGTGAAGACAACAGTAACATATGAAGACACACAACCTATTGGAGAGACTGTTAATATACTTGGTCATGTACCCAAAGATGATTTATGTGCCATTAACTGGGATGTGTTACAGGAAGGGGATCCTGAAATCATACATCTTAGTAAATATGCCAAACCCCAAAATAAAGATGTAGATGTGGATGGGAGGAATGGGAAGTTATGGTGGTATGAGATGAAAAATGAGGTGTTATATCACATGAAACCCAACCCCTGTACCAATCAGGTTGATTCAAGGGTGGTAATACCATGTAAGTATAGGACATGGGTTCTCGAAGAAATTTGTAAAAAAAGGGCTATTTAGATTGTGGGGAAGTTTTAAAATGTCTGGTACCATATTTTCACTGGCCTGGTATGTATCGACAGGTGGCAGTGTTTTATGGGAACGTGAGACATGTGGGAATCTATGGGAAGGATATATCCCAAGGGCTGATAAGCACAATAAGTGGCTGCCCTGGAGAAAGGAATTCTTCTTATAAGGATAAAGATGTTAGAGGTGGGTGGTAGATCTCTAAAGCTCTAAAGAAGGTTGTACTGGGTTAGTGTGTTCTAACCTGAGTAGTACATGTTTGCTTTGTTGGGAATTAAACAGTTAAAGGGAGGTGGACAGAGAATAGCCATGTGGAGGTCCTGATAACTATGAGAAAAGATTATTACTACTTGGGTTAAGTAATTTTGTGAGGCTATTTTTGGGATGGAATTATCATCTAATTAGTGGAATCGAATTGATGGTGTGAGCGGGCATTGGGGCACATCTGGGCGGGCATCGGAGCGTGCAGGTGCCTCTTTGGTTTCTTGGTTGGATTGACTTGAGGGCAGCATGTATTGGATGGTGTAGCGACTACCCTTTTCTGTGTTCGACCAGGCTTTGCTTTGCTGCGTTTGCTTGGACAGTGGGGTTATTTTCCAGGCTTCCTTTTGGAAGACTGAGGGGATGGGCCTGCTTTGATTGCTCCCCGGTATTTGTTTGGCCGGGGCAGACGGCTGGGTCGGCCTCTGCAGTGCCAACACCTGGACAAGGGGTGGAAGATTGGCGGGTTGAAGGGTGGAGAGGAGTGCCACAGTGGGAGGCCACCCCATTGGGGTAGAAAGGTGAAAGAGACCTGTGGAAGAGACCTATGGAGGGGACAAGTTCTGCTGCAGTAGATTTTTTTCTAGGAGGTAGGGTCCAGGGTAGAGAGGAGTGTCTGGTGGTGATGTGGGGTCTACATGGACTGTCACAGATGGGAGAATATTAACTATTTCTAATTACTTTTGTATAATTCCCATGTTGTTCTTTGGATAGTAAGTCATAGACTTTGAAGAAGTGACCCTATAAATCGAAGCCCCAGGGTATGAATGTGTCGAAAGTTTCAAACAGGTTAAGAAAGGGAAGTACTGAAAAGGGACCCTGGGGTGAAGCTTTAGGTGTGGGTGGGCAAGAGCTCCACCGGTTTAAATATAGTTTATTTTCTCTATCAGGTGATGTTAATAATTTAGGACAACCAAATAAATGGTTGCCCTCTTAGGCGGGGAGGAGTGTCACAGGATGCCCTGTGAAAGGTTTGAGGGCCCCGAGATAATAATTGAAATAATGTTAGATATGTGAAGGCTCTGCTGTTTGTTACCCTAAAGGTATTGTGATATTTCCTATCGTCGCATGTCAGGCTGCATAGTTCAGCCTCATGTGTTAATTTCGGGTGGTTGAGTTTAATTGCGCTGGTCCATTCAGCTAAAAGGCAGCCGCTATTTACGGGGGCATTTGTTAAGGCGAAGTGCTTTCAGGTTGGGCGGAGTTTTGAACCGCCAGCCTATCTAAAATAAAAATAATAAAGTGGAAGAATCTAACGCCGCTGTCTAGAGGTAGTACATTTTAGCCGCCTCCTTTTTTAGAACTCTTGTTGATTATGGTTGAGAGGGTTGTAGCCCTTATACAATATAAAAGTTTAAAAACATGGAAGGAAAAGATGTTGGTAAGGGGGAAGGGTCCGGGGAATGTGGGTTGCCTAGGCGGTCTGGATATTTTAAGGAGAGGGGGACAGTTGTATTGCTTGTGTCGCGGGCGTTCTGTTTCGTTTCCCTGAAAGCATGGGTGCATTTTTCCTGTAGGCTATTGCCGGATTGAATGCCTGTGGGTTGGTTCTATTTCCAGAAGGATTGGCTCTCTGTGAGGTGGCTGTGGATCACTGCATGGTTAACTTTTTGGGGTCTGGGCTCCAATGCGGCAGTGCGAGTGCGTGCGTTGGAGATCTTGTGTTTCCTGCTGGTGAGTTCGCGCTGTCGTGTGGGGAATTGGGCTTTTGAATATTTGCTACATTGAATTGGTGTCCTTAGGGTAGGGCATTTGGCCTGGTGCATGCCCTGTCTGATGGGATTGTGGTGTTTTGTGGGTTTCTAGGGGGGTTTGTGGAGTGAGGGTTTTGGTGCTGTGGTTGTCGACTTAGCCTTTTGAATCTCTATGGCTCAGACCCCTTTTGTAAGTACCGGATGGTCGGTTTACTATTGTCTTTTTGTTGTAGTTCAAAGTGGGAGGTTCATTACCCTTTGCAATTGTGCGTACTGTCGTGAGGGCATTTAACCCTCTAGTTCTTTGAAACTTTAACTTTTTGTAATTTAAAATAGGGACAATTGCTCTTCTTACCCTTAGGAGATGAATTCTTGTGGTCTGAAAATAATTTGGTGTTGGTCTGGAAACGTAGGATTTTGAGCGTTGTGGAGCTCCGGAGTTCCTGCACTTCTCGGCTGTAGCTTCTCTAAGAGGGCGGCATTCATGAATCCTTAAATAATGCTGTTAAAAGGGGTGGTACTTCCTGAAGCTAGAAATAAAGATTAAATGCTTACAAAGGTGTAATTCACTTTGACACTTGAATGTATATTGTTATATGGATTTAAAGGGGTACTGCTTCGTTAAATAAAATAAATGCATAGTAAATAAAGATTTAAAATATATAATTATATGCTGGGGTGGAGTTAAATAATCACATGACCCCTTCTGGGTATAAATTCAGACTGTGTGGTTTGAGAGTCAGATTCTGTTTGCTGTGGGCCTGGAGGTATGCTCTGTATGCTGTTGAAAAGTGCTCTGAGGAATTTGATAAATTGTGTTAATTCCTGCTCTGAATTTGAAGATTTACAAATTTCCAGATTATGCCATTCGTTGTAATGTCTGCTGTGAGAAAGGAAATATAAGAAGGAAAAAGTACTGTACCATGCTGGAATTATCCTGTTGTGATTGATGTCTGAAAAAGGAACTAATTAAAACTGGAAAAATTATAAGGAATGGTGAGACATTTTCTTCTTATGACTGCCCATTATACTAGCCTACCACATTTGGTGTCAGCAGTGGGATCAGTGTGGCCTGTGCAAAGGTCTGGTGGGCTAATGCATCTGATGGGACTTTACAACCGATTTGTCTGCTGCTGTTGAAAAGAGATGTTTTACTGCATTTGATGGAACACTACAACAGGTTGTGTAAAGGACCTGTTTTCAGTGATGGAGTTCGTGGAACAAGAAACAGAGGGTGCGGCCATGTCTGAACAAGCTAAGCAGAACTGCAATCATCTGAGAGTGTTGAGATGGTTATATGAGCAATGGATGGAGGTGTAGAAACGCTGCAGAGGTGCTGAATTGCGATATCATAAACTTCTGGAGCGTCTGATAGTATCTACTGAAGAGAATACTGTTTTGGAACCTGCCGGAGAGGAGTTGAAGCCACTGATTCAAGAAGGTAATGAACTTCCTGATTTACCTGAGTTTGAGGGACTATTCTGGTAAGAAGATGGAGGGCAAATCGTTAACAAGTAACCTAGTGAGACTGTTCGGGACATTGGGGTGAAGACAGAAAATTATTGAACTCCCTGTTTTGTACATTCTGAATTGCCTGTTGTAACGGAAGAGTGTATTACCAGTAAGACCCCAAACGAGACTGTTCAGGACTGTGGGGTGAAGACAACAGTAACATATGAAGACACACAACCTATTGGAGAGACTGTTAATATTCTTGGTCATGTACCCAAAGATGATTTATGTGCCATTAACTGGGATGTGTTACAGGAAGGGGATCCTGAAATCATACATCTTAGTAAATATGCCAAACCCCAAAATAAAGATGTAGATGTGGATGGGAGGAATGGGAAGTTATGGTGGTATGAGATGAAAAATGAGTTGTTATATCACATGAAACCCAACCCCCGTACCAATCAGGTTGATTCAAGGGTGGTAATACCATGTAAGTATAGGACATGGGTTCTCGAAGAAATTTGTAAAAAAAAAGGGCTATTTAGATTGTGGGGAAGTTTTAAAATGTCTGGTACCATATTTTCACTGGCCTGGTATGTATCGACAGGTGGCAGTGTTTTTATGGGAACGTGACATGTGGAATCTATGGGAAGGATATATCCCAAGAGGCTGATAAGCACAATAAGTGGCTGCCCTGGAGAAAAGGGAATTCTTCTTATAAGGATAAAGATGTTAGAGATAGGTGGTAGATCTCTAAAGCTCTAAAGAAGGTTGTACTGGGTTAGTGTGTTCTAACCTGAGTAGTACATGTTTGCTTTGTTGGGAATCAAACAGTTAAAGGGAGGTGGACAGAGAATAGCCATGTGGAGGAGTCCTGATAACTATGAGAGCCAAGGTATTATTACTACTTGGGTTAAGTAATTTTGTGGGGCTATTTTGGGATGGAATTATCATCTAATTAGTGGAATCGAATTGATGGTGTGAGCGGGCATCGGGGCACATCTGGGTGGGCCTCGGAGCGTGCAGGTGCCTCTTTGGTTTCTTGGTTTTATTGACTTGAGGGCAGCATGTATTGGATGGTGTAGAGCGACTTCCCCTTTTCTGTGTTCCGACCGGGCTTTGCTTTGCTGTGTTTTGCTTGGACAGTGTGGGTTATTTTCCAGGCTTCCCTTTTGGAAGAATGAGAAGGATGGGGCCTGCTTTGATTGCTCGCCGGTATTTGTTTGGCCGGGGCAGGCGGCTGGGTCGGCCTCTGCAGTGCCAACACGTGGACAAGGGGTGGAAGATTGGCTGGTTGAAGGGTGGAGAGGAGTGCCACAGTGGGAGGCCACCCCATTGTGGTAGAAAGGTGAAAGAGACCTGTGGAAGAGACCTATGGAGGGGACAAGTTCTGCTGCAGTAGATTTTTTACTAGGAGGTAGGGCCCAGGGTAGAGAGGAGTGTCTGGTGGTGATGGGGGGTCCACATGGACTGTCACAGATGGGAGAATATTAACTATTTCTAATTACTTTTGTATAATTCCCATGTTGTTCTTTGGATAGTAAGTCATAGACTTTGAAGTAGTGACCCTATAAATCGAAGCCCCAGGGTATGAATGTGTCGAAAGTTTCAAACAGGTTAAGAAAGGGAAGTACTGAAAAGGGACCCTGGGGTGGAGCTTTAGGTGTGGGTGGACTAGAGCTCCACCGGTTTAAATATAGTTTATTTTCTCTATCAGGTGATGTTAATAACATAGGACAACCAAAATTGGACAACCAAATAATTGGTTGCCCTCTTAGGCGGGGAGGAGTGTCACAGGATGCCCTGTGAAAGGGTTGAGTGCCCCGAGATAATAACTGAAATAATGTTAGATATGTGAAGGCTCTGCTGTTTGTTACCCTAAAGGTACTGTGATATTTCATATCGTCGCATGTCAGGCTGTATAGTTCAGTCTCATGTGTTAATTTCGGGTGGTTGAGATTAATAGCGCTGGTCCATTCAGCTAAAAGGCAGCCGCTATTTACGGGGGCATTTGTTAAAAATAAAGAAAAAATAAAAATATAAAGGAAACTAGTAGCAGCCTAAGCTTGTTTAAATTGTTAAGGCGAAGTGCTTTCAGGTTAGGCGGAGTTTCGAACGCCAGCCTATCTAAAATAAAAATAATAAAGTGGAAGAATCTAGCCGCTGTCTAGAGGTAGTACATTTTGCAGACCCTTTTTAGAACTCTTGTTGATTATGGTTGAGAGGGTTGTAGCCCTTATACAATATAAAAAGTTTAAAACATGAAAGGAAAAGATGCTGGTAAGGGGGGTCTGGGGAATGTGGGTTGCCTAGGCGGTCTGGATATTTTAGGAGAGGGGACAGTTGTATTGCTTGTGTCGCTGGGCGTTCTGTTTCGTTCCCTGAAAGCATGGGTGCATTTTTCCCGTAGGCTATTGCTGGATTGAATGCCTGTGGGTTGGTTCTATTTCAGAAGGACTGGCTCTCTGTGAGGTGGCTGTGGATCACTGCATGGTTGACTTTTGGGATCTGAGCTCCCCACGGTCGCGAGTGCGTGCGTTGGAGAGCTTGTGTTTCCTGCTGGTGCGTTCGCTGTCATGTGGGATTGAGCTTTGAATTTTGCTACATTGAATTAGTGTCCTTAGGGTAGGGCGTTTGGCCTGGTGCATGCCCTGTCTGATGGGATTGTGGTGTTTTGTGGGTTTCTAGGGGGGTTTGTGGAGCAAGGGTTTTGGTGCTGTGGTTGTCGACTTAGCCTTTTGAATCTCTATGGCTCCGACCCCTTTTGTGAGAACCGGATGGTCGGTTTACTATTGTCTTTTTGTTGTAGTTCAAAGTGGGTGGTTCTTTACCCTTCGCGTTAGTGCGTACTGTCGTGAGGGCATTTAACCCTCTAGTTCTTTGAAACTTTAACTTTTTGTAATTTAAAATAGGGAGAATTGCTCTTCTTACCCTTAGGAGATGAATTCCTGTGGTCTGAAAATAATTTGGTGTTGGTCTGGAAATGTAGGGTTTTGAGCGCTGGAGTCTGGAGTTCCTGTACTTTCAGCTGTAGCTTCTAAGAGCGGGCCGCCATTCTATGAATCCTTAAATAATGCTGTTAAAAGGGGTGGTACTTCCTGATGCTAGAAATAAAGATTAAATGCTTACAAAGGTGTAATTCACTTTGACACTTGAATGCATATTGTTATATGGATTTAAAGGGTATTGCTTCGTTAAATAAAATAAATGCATAGTAAATAAAGATTTAAAATATTTAATTATATGCTGGGGTGGAGTTAAATAATCATGACCCCTTCTGGTATAAATTTAGACTGTGTGGGTTGAGAGTCAGATTCTGTTTGCTGTGGGCCTGGAGGTATGCTCTGGATGCTGTTGAAAAGTGCTCTGAGGAATTTGATAAATTGTGTTAATTCCTGCTCTGAATTTGAAGATTTACAAATTTCAGATTATGCCATTCGTTGTAATGTCTGCTGTGAGAAAGGAAATATCAGAAGGAAAAAGTACTGTACCATGCTGGAATTATCCTGTTGTGATTGATGTCTGAAAAGGAACTAATTAAAACTGGAAAAATTATAAGGAATGGTGAGACATTTTCTTCTTATGACTGCCCATTATATCGCCCTACCACATTTGGTGTCAGAAGTGGGATCAGTGTGGCCTGCGCAAAGGTCTGGTGGGCCAAAGCATCTGATGGGACTTTACAACCGATTTGTCTGCTGCTGTTGAAAAGAGTTGTTTTACTGCATTTGATGGAACACTACAACAGGTTGTGTAAAGGAACTGTTTTCAGTGATGGAGTTCATGGAACAAGAAACAGAGGGTGCGGCCATGTCTGAACAAGCTAAGCAGAACTGCAATCATCTGAGAGTGTTGAGATGGTTATATGAGCAATGGATGGAGGCATAGAAACACTGCAGAGGTGCTGAATTACGATATCATAAACTTCTGGAGCGTCTGATAGTATCTACTGAAGAGAATATTGTTTTGGAACCTGCCGGAGAGGAGTTGAAGCCACTGATTCAAGAAGGTAATGAACTTCCTGATTTACCTGAGTTTGAGGGACTATACTGGTTAGAAGATGGAGGGCAAATCGTTAACAAGTCCCTTAGTGAGACTGTTCGGGACATTGAGGTAAAGACAGAAAATTATTGAACTCCCTGTTTTGTACATTCTGAATTGCCTGTTGTAAGGGAAGAGTGTATTACCAGTAAGACCCCAAACGAGACTGTTCAGGACTGTGGGGTGAAGACAACAGTAACATACGAAGACACACAACCTATTGGAGAGACTGTTAATATACTTTGTCATGTACCCAAAGATGATTTATGTGCCATTAACTGGGATGTGTTACAGGAAGGGGATCCTGAAATCATACATCTTAGTAAATATGCCAAACCCCAAAATAAAGATGTAGATGTGGATGGGAGGAATGGGAAGTTATGGTGGTATGAGATGAAAAATGAGGTGTTATATCACATGAAACCCAACCCCCTGTACCAATCAGGTTGATTCAAAGGTGGTAATACCATGTAAGTATAGGACATGTGTTCTCGAAGAAATTTGTAAAACAAAGAGCTATTTAGATTGTGGGGAAGTTTTAAAATGTCTGGTACCATATTTTCACTGGCCTGGTATGTATCGACAGGTGGCAGTGTTTTTATGGGAACGTAGACATGTGGGAATCTATGGGAAGGATATATCCCGAAGGGCTGATAAGCATAATAAGTGGCTGCCCTGGAGAAAAGGGAATTCTTCTTATAAGGATAAAGATGTTAGAGGTAGGTGGTAGATCTCTAAAGCTCTAAAGAAGGTTGTACTGGGTTAGTGTGTTCTAACCTGAGTAGTACATGTTTGCTTTGTTGGGAATTAAAAAGTTAAAGGGAGGTGGACAGAGAATAGCCATGTGGAGGAGTCCTGATAACTATGAGAGCCAAGGTATTTACTACTTGGGTTAAGTAATTTTGTGGGGGCTATTTTTGGGATGGAATTATCATCTAATTAGTGGAATCGAATTGATGGTGTGAGCGGGCATCGGGGGCACATCTGGGCGGGCCTCGGGAGCGTGCAGGTGCCTCTTTGGTTTCTTGGTTGGCCTGACTTGAGGGCAGCATGTATTGGATGGTGTGGGGCGACTACCCCTTTTCTGTGTTCCGACCGGGCTTTGCTTTGCTGTGTTTTGCTTGGACAGTGTGGGTTATTTTCCAGGCTTCCCTTTTGGAAGACTGAGGGGGATGGGGCCTGCTTTGATTGCTCGCCGGTATTTGTTTGGCCGGGGCAGACAGCTGGGTCGGCCTCTGCAGTGCCAACACCTGGACAAGGGGTGGAAGATTGGAGGGTTGAAGGGTGGAGAGGAGTGCAACAGTGGGAGGCCACCCCATTGGGGTAGAAAGCTGAAAGAGACCTGTGGAAGAGACCTATGGAGTGGACAAGTTCTGCTGCAGTAGATTTTTTTCTAGGAGGTAGGGTCCAGGGTAGAGAGGAGTGTCTGGTGGTGATGGGGGTTCCACATGGACTGTCACAGACGGGAGAATATTAACTATTTCTAATTACTTTTGTATAATTCCCATGTTGTTCTTTGGATAGTAAGTCATAGACTTTGAAGTAGTGACCCTATAAATCAAAGCCCCAGGGTATGAATGTGTCGAAAGTTTCAAACAGGTTAAGAAAGGGAAGTACTGAAAAGGGATCCTGGGGTGGAGCTTTAGGTGTGGGTGGACTAGAGCTCCACCGGTTTAAATATAGTTTATTTTCTCTATCAGGTGATGTTAATAACATAGGACAACCAAATAATTGGTTGCCCTCTTAGGCGGGGAGGAGTGTCACAGGATGCCCTGTGAAAGGGTTGAGTGCCCCGAGATAATAACTGAAATAATGTTAGATATGTGAAGGCTCTGCTGTTTGTTACCCTAAAGGTATTGTGATATTTCATATCGTGCATGTCAGGCTGTATAGTTCAGCCTCATGTGTTAATATCGGGTGGTTGAGTTTAATTAGCGGGTCCATTCAGCTAAAAGGCAGCCGCTATTTGAGGGCATTTGTTAAAATAAAGAAAAAATAAAAATATAAAGGAAACTAGTAGCCGAGCCTTAAGCGTGTTTAAATTCTTAAGGTGAATTGCTTCAGGTTAGGCGGAGTTTGAACCGCCAGCCTATCTAAAATAAAAATAATAAAGTGGAAGAATCTAGCCGCTGTCTAGAGGTAGTACATTTTAGCTGCCTTTTTAGAACTCTTGTTGATTATGGTTGAGAGGGTTGTAGCCTTATACAATATAAAAGTTTAAAAACATGAAAGGAAAAGATGCTGGTAAGGGGGGTCTGGGGAATATGGGTTGCCTAGGCGGTCTGGATATTTTAAGGAGAGGGACAGTTGTATTGCTTGTGTCAGGGCGTTCTGTTCGTTCCCTGAAAGCATGGGTGCATTTTTCCGTAGGCTATTGCTGGATTGAATGCCTGTGGGTTGGTTCTATTTCCAGAAGGACTGGCTCTCTGTGAGGTGGCTGTGGATCACTGCATGGTTGTCTTTTGGGATCTGGACTCCCCTTGATTGGTGTGTGGATGCGTGCGTTGGAGAGCTTGTGTTTCCTGCTGGTGTGTTCGCGCTGTGGTGTGGGGAATTGAGCTTTGAATATTTGCTACATTGAATTGGTGTCCTTAGGGTAGGGCGTTTGGCCTGGTGCATGCCCTGTCTGATGGGATTGTGGTGTTTTGTGGGTTTCTAGGGGGGTTTGTGGAGCAAGGGTTTTGATGCTGTGGTTGTCGACTTAGCCTTTTGAATCTCTATGGCTCCGACCCCTTTTGTGAGAACCGGAAGGTCGGTTTACTATTGTCTTTTTGTTGTAGTTCAAAGTGGGTGGTTCTTTACCCTTCGCGTTAGTGCGTACTGTCGTGAGGGCATTTAACCCTCTAGTTCTTTGAAACTTTAACTTTTTGTAATTTAAAATAGGGAGAATTGCTCTTCTTACCCTTAGGAGACGAATTCCTGTGGTCTGAAAATAATTTGGTGTTGGTCTGGAAGCGTGGGTTTTGGCGTTCTGGAGCTCGGAGTTCCTGCACTTTCAGCTGTAGCTTCTCTAAGAGCGGGCCGGCCATTCTATGAATCCTTAAATAATGCTGTTAAAAGGGGTGGTACTTCCTGATGCTAGAAATAAAGATTAAATGCTTACAAAAGGTGTAATTCACTTTGACACTTGAATGTATATTGTTATATGTATTTAAAGGGGTATTGCTTCGTTAAATAAAATAAATGCATAGTAAATAAAGATTTAAAATATTTAATTATATGCTGGGGTGGAGTTAAATAATCACATGACCCCTTCTGGGTATAAATTTAGACTGTGTGGGTTGAGAGTCAGATTCTGTTTGCTGTGGGCCTGGAGGTATGCTCTGTATGCTGTTGAAAAGTGCTCTGAGGAATTTGATAAATTGTGTTAATTCCTGCTCTGAATTTGAAGATTTACAAATTTCCAGATTATGCCATTCGTTGTAATGTCTGCTGTGAGAAAGGAAATATAAGAAGGAAAAAGTACTGTACCATGCTGGAATTATCCTGTTGTGATTGATGTCTGAAAAAGGAACTAATTAAAACTGGAAAAATTATAAGGAATGGTGAGACATTTTCTTCTTATGACTGCCCATTTATACTGCGCCCTACCACATTTGGTGTCAGCAGTGGGATCAGTGTGGCCTGTGCAAAGGTCTGGTGGGCTAATGCATCTGATGGGACTTTACAACCGATTTGTCTGCTGCTGTTGAAAAGAGATGTTTTACTGCATTTGATGGAACACTACAACAGGTTGTGTAAAGGACCTGTTTTCAGTGATGGAGTTCGTGGAACAAGAAACAGAGGGTGCGGCCATGTCTGAACAAGCTAAGCAGAACTGCAATCATCTGAGAGTGTTGAGATGGTTATATGAGCAATGGATGGAGGTGTAGAAACGCTGCAGAGGTGCTGAATGCGATATCATAAACTTCTGGAGCGTCTGATAGTATCTACTGAAGAGAATACTGTTTTGGAACCTGCCGGAGAGGAGTTGAAGCCACTGATTCAAGAAGGTAATGAACTTCCTGATTTACCTGAGTTTGAGGGACTATTCTGGTAAGAAGATGGAGGGCAAATCGTTAACAAGTAACCTAGTGAGACTGTTCGGGACATTGGGGTGAAGACAGAAAATTATTGAACTCCCTGTTTTGTACATTCTGAATTGCCTGTTGTAACGGAAGAGTGTATTACCAGTAAGACCCCAAACGAGACTGTTCAGGACTGTGGGGTGAAGACAACAGTAACATATGAAGACACACAACCTATTGGAGAGACTGTTAATATTCTTGGTCATGTACCCAAAGATGATTTATGTGCCATTAACTGGGATGTGTTACAGGAAGGGGATCCTGAAATCATACATCTTAGTAAATATGCCAAACCCCAAAATAAAGATGTAGATGTGGATGGGAGGAATGGGAAGTTATGGTGGTATGAGATGAAAAATGAGGTGTTATATCACATGAAACCCAACCCTCGTACCAATCAGGTTGATTCAAGGGTGGTAATACCATGTAAGTATAGGACATGGGTTCTCGAAGAAATTTGTAAAAAAAAAGGGCTATTTAGATTGTGGGGAAGTTTTAAAATGTCTGGTACCATATTTTCACTGGCCTGGTATGTATCGACAGGTGGCAGTGTTTTTATGGGAACGTAGACATGTGGGAATCTATGGGAAGGATATATCCCGAAGGGCTGATAAGCACAATAAGTGGCTGCCCTGGAGAAAAGGGAATTCTTCTTATAAGGATAAAGATGTTAGAGATAGGTGGTAGATCTCTAAAGCTCTAAAGAAGGTTGTACTGGGTTAGTGTGTTCTAACCTGAGTAGTACATGTTTGCTTTGTTGGGAATCAAACAGTTAAAGGGAGGTGGACAGAGAATAGCCATGTGGAGGAGTCCTGATAACTATGAGAGCCAAGGTATTATTACTACTTGGGTTAAGTAATTTTGTGGGGGCTATTTTTGGGATGGAATTATCATCTAATTAGTGGAATCGAATTGATGGTGTGAGCGGGCATCGGGGGCACATCTGGGTGGGCCTCGGGAGCGTGCAGGTGCCTCTTTGGTTTCTTGGTTTTATTGACTTGAGGGCAGCATGTATTGGATGGTGTAGAGCGACTTCCCCTTTTCTGTGTTCCGACTGGGCTTTGCTTTGCTGTGTTTTGCTTGGACAGTGTGGGTTATTTTCCAGGCTTCCCTTTTGGAAGAATGAGGGGGATGGGGCCTGCTTTGATTGCTCGCCGGTATTTGTTTGGCCGGGGCAGGCGGCTGGGTCGGCCTCTGCAGTGCCAACACGTGGACAAGGGGTGGAAGATTGGCTGGTTGAAGGGTGGAGAGGTGCCACAGTGGGAGGCCACCCATTGTGGTAGAAAGGTGAAAGAGACCTGTGGAAGAGACCTATGGAGGGACAAGTTCTGCTGCAGTAGATTTTTACTAGGAGGTAGGGCCCAGGGTAGAGAGGAGTGTCTGGTGGTGATGGGGGTCCCATGGACTGTCACAGATGGGAGAATATTAACTATTTCTAATTACTTTTGTATAATTCCCATGTTGTTCTTTGGATAGTAAGTCATAGACTTTGAAGTAGTGACCCTATAAATCGAAGCCCCAGGGTATGAAATGTCGAAAGTTTCAAACAGGTTAAGAAGGGAAGTACTGAAAAGGGACCCTGGGGTGGAGCTTTAGGTGTGGGTGGACTAGAGCTCCACCGGTTTAAATATAGTTTATTTTCTCTATCAGGTGATGTTAATAACATGGGACAACAAATAATTGGTTGCCCTCTTAAGCGAGGAGGAGTGTCACAGGATGCCCTGTGAAAGGTTGAGTGCCCGAGATAATAACTGAAATAATGTTAGATATGTGAAGGCTCTGCTGTTTGTTACCCTAAAGGTATTGTGATATTTCATATGAGTCGCATGTCAGGCTGTATAGTTCAGTCTCATGTGTTAATTTCGGGTGGTTGAGATTAATAGCTGGTCCATTCAGCTAAAGGCAGCCGCTATTGGGGGCATTTGTTAAAATAAAGAAAAAAAATAAAATATAAAAGGAAACTAGTAGCGAGCCTTAAGCTTGTTTAAATTCTTAAGCGAAGTGCTTTCAGGTTAGGCGAGTTTCGAACCGCCAGCCTATCTAAAATAAAAATAATAAAGTGGAAGAATCTAACGCGCTGTCTAGAGGTAGTACATTTAGCTGGCCTTTTTAGAACTCTTGTTGATTATGGTTGAGAGGGTTGTAGCCCTTATACAATAAAAAGTTTAAAAACATGAAAGGAAAAGATGCTGGTAAGGGGGTCTGGGGAATGTGGGTTGCCTAGGCGGTCTGGATATTTTAAGGAGAGGGGACAGTTGTATTGCTTGTGTCGGAGGCTCTGTTTCGTTTCCTGAAAGCATGGGTGCATTTTTCCGTAGGCTATTGCTGGATTGAATGCCTGTGGGTTGGTTCTATTCCAGAAGGACTGGCTCTGTGAGGTGGCTGTGGATCACTGCATGGTTGACTTTTGGGATCTGAGCTCCCCGGCGGTGCGAGTTCGTGCGTTGGAGAGCTTGTGTTTCCTGCTGGTGCGTTCGCGCTGTCATGTGGGGAATTGAGCTTTTGAATTTTTGCTACATTGAATTAGTGTCCTTAGGGTAGGGCGTTTGGCCTGGTGCATGCCCTGTCTGATGGGATTGTGGTGTTTTGTGGGTTTCTAGGGGGGTTTGTGGAGCAAGGGTTTTGGTGCTGTGGTTGTCGACTTAGCCTTTTGAATCTCTATGGCTCCGACCCCTTTTGTGAGAACCGGATGGTCGGTTTACTATTGTCTTTTTGTTGTAGTTCAAAGTGGGTGGTTCTTTACCCTTCGCGTTAGTGCGTACTGTCGTGAGGGCATTTAACCCTCTAGTTCTTTGAAACTTTAACTTTTTGTAATTTAAAATAGGGAGAATTGCTCTTCTTACCCTTAGGAGATGAATTCCTGTGGTCTGAAAATAATTTGGTGTTGGTCTGGAAATGTAGGGTTTTGAGCGTTGTGGAGCTCCGGAGTTCCTGTACTTTCAGCTGTAGCTTCTCTAAGAGCGGGCCGGCCATTCTATGAATCCTTAAATAATGCTGTTAAAAGGGGTGGTACTTCCTGATGCTAGAAATAAAGATTAAATGCTTACAAAAGGTGTAATTCACTTTGACACTTGAATGCATATTGTTATATGGATTTAAAGGGGTATTGCTTCGTTAAATAAAATAAATGCATAGTAAATAAAGATTTAAAATATTTAATTATATGCTGGGGTGGAGTTAAATAATCACATGACCCCTTCTGGGTATAAATTTAGACTGTGTGGGTTGAGAGTCAGATTCTGTTTGCTGTGGGCCTGGAGGTATGCTCTGGATGCTGTTGAAAAGTGCTCTGAGGAATTTGATAAATTGTGTTAATTCCTGCTCTGAATTTGAAGATTTACAAATTTCCAGATTATGCCATTCGTTGTAATGTCTGCTGTCAGAAAGGAAATATCAGAAGGAAAAAGTACTGTACCATGCTGGAATTATCCTGTTGTGATTGATGTCTGAAAAAGGAACTAATTAAAACTGGAAAAATTATAAGGAATGGTGAGACATTTTCTTCTTATGACTGCCCTTATACTCGCCTACCACATTTGGTGTCAGAAGTGGGATCAGTGTGGCCTGGCAAGGTCTGGTGGGCCAAAGCATCTGATGGGACTTTACAACCGATTTGTCTGCTGCTGTTGAAAAGAGTTGTTTTACTGCATTTGATGGAACACTACAACAGGTTGTGTAAAGGAACTGTTTTCAGTGATGGAGTTCATGGAACAAGAAACAGAGGGTGCGGCCATGTCTGAACAAGCTAAGCAGAACTGCAATCATCTGAGAGTGTTGAGATGGTTATATGAGCAATGGATGGAGGCATAGAAACACTGCAGAGGTGCTGAATTACGATATCATAAACTTCTGGAGCGTCTGATAGTATCTACTGAAGAGAATATTGTTTTGGAACCTGCCGGAGAGGAGTTGAAGCCACTGATTCAAGAAGGTAATGAACTTCCTGATTTACCTGAGTTTGAGGGACTATACTGGTTAGAAGATGGAGGGCAATTCGTTAACAAGTCCCTTAGTGAGACTGTTCGGGACATTGAGGTAAAGACAGAAAATTATTGAACTCCCTGTTTTGTACATTCTGAATTGCCTGTTGTAAGGGAAGAGTGTATTACCAGTAAGACCCCAAACGAGACTGTTCAGGACTGTGGGGGTGAAGACAACAGTAACATACGAAGACACACAACTTATTGGAGAGACTGTTAATATACTTTGTCATGTACCCAAAGATGATTTATGTGCCATTAACTGGGATGTGTTACAGGAAGGGGATCCTGAAATCATACATCTTAGTAAATATGCCAAACCCCAAAATAAAGATGTAGATGTGGATGGGAGGAATGGGAAGTTATGGTGGTATGAGATGAAAAATGAGGTGTTATATCACATGAAACCCAACCCCTGTACCAATCAGGTTGATTCAAAGGTGGTAATACCATGTAAGTATAGGACATGTGTTCTCGAAGAAATTTGTAAAACAAAGAGCTATTTAGATTGTGGGGAAGTTTTAAAATGTCTGGTACCATATTTTCACTGGCCTGGTATGTATCGACAGGTGGCAGTGTTTTTATGGGAACGTAGACATGTGGGAATCTATGGGGAAGGATATATCCCAAAGGGCTGATAAGCATAATAAGTGGCTGCCCTGGAGAAAAGGGAATTCTTCTTATAAGGATAAAGATGTTAGAGGTAGGTGGTAGATCTCTAAAGCTCTAAAGAAGGTTGTACTGGGTTAGTGTGTTCTAACCTGAGTAGTACATGTTTGCTTTGTTGGGAATTAAAAAGTTAAAGGGAGGTGGACAGTGAATAGCCATGTGGAGGAGTCCTGATAACTATGAGAGCCAAGGTATTATTACTACTTGGGTTAAGTAATTTTGTGGGGGCTATTTTTGGGATGGAATTATCATCTAATTAGTGGAATCGAATTGATGGTGTGAGCGGGCATCGGGGGCACATCTGGGCGGGCCTCGGGAGCGTGCAGGTGCCTCTTTGGTTTCTTGGTTGGCCTGACTTGAGGGCAGCATGTATTGGATGGTGTGGGCGACTACCCTTTTCTGTGTTCCGACCGGGCTTTGCTTTGCTGTGTTTTGCTTGGACAGTGTGGGTTATTTTCCAGGCTTCCCTTTTGGAAGACTGAGGGGATAGGGCCTGCTTTGATTGCTCCCGGTATTTGTTTGGCGGGGCAGACAGCTGGGTCGGCCTCTGCAGTGCCAACACCTGGACAAGGGGTGGAAGATGGAGGGTTGAAGGGTGGAGAGGAGTGCAACAGTGGGAGGCCACCCATTGGGGTGAAAGCTGAAAGAGACCTGTGGAAGAGACCTATGGAGTGGACAAGTTCTGCTGCAGTAGATTTTTTCTAGGAGGTAGGGTCCAGGGTAGAGGGTGTCTGGTGGTGATGGGGTTCCCATGGACTGTCACAGGCAGGAGAATATTAACTATTTCTAATTACTTTTGTATAATTCCCATGTTGTTCTTTGGATAGTAAGTCATAGACTTTGAAGTAGTGACCCTATAAATCAAAGCCCCAGGGTATGAATGTGTCGAAAGTTTCAAACAGGTTAAGAAAGGGAAGTACTGAAAAGGGATCCTGGGGTGGAGCTTTAGGTGTGGGTGGACTAGAGCTCCACCGGTTTAAATATAGTTTATTTTCTCTATCAGGTGATGTTAATAACGTAGGACAACCAAATAAATGGTTGCCCTCTTAGGCGGGGAGGAGTGTCACAGGATGCCCTGTGAAAGGGTTGAGTGCCCCGAGATAATAACTGAAATAATGTTAGATATGTGAAGGCTCTGCTGTTTGTTACCCTAAAGGTATTGTGATATTTCATATCGTCGCATGTCAGGCTGTATAGTTCAGCCTCATGTGTTAATATCGGGTGGTTGAGTTTAATTGCGCAGGTCCATTCAGCTAAAAGGCAGCCGCTATTTACGGGGGCATTTGTTAAAAATAAAGAAAAAATAAAAATATAAAGGAAACTAGTAGCCGAGCCTTAAGCGTGTTTAAATTCTTAAAGGCGAAGTGCTTTCAGGTTAGCGAGTTTGAACCGCCAGCCTATCTAAAATAAAAATAATAAAGTGGAAGAATCTAACGCCGCTGTCTAGAGGTAGTACATTTTAGCCGCGGCCTTTTTTAGAACTCTTGTTGATTATGGTTGAGAGGGTTGTAGCCCTTATACAATATAAAAGTTTAAAAACATGAAAGGAAAAGATGCTGGTAAGGGGGGGGTCTGGGGAATGTGGGTTGCCTAGGCGGTCTGGATATTTTAAGGAGAGGGGGACAGTTGTATTGCTTGTGCCATGGCGTTCTGTTTCGTTCCTGAAAGCATGGGTGCATTTTCCGTAGGCTATTGCTGGATTGAATGCCTGTGGGTTGGTTCTATTTCCAGAAGGACTGGCTCTCTGTGAGGTGGCTGTGGATCACTGCATGGTTGTCTTTTGGGATCTGGACCCCCTCGTGGTGTGGAGGCGTGCGTTGGAGAGCTTGTGTTTCCTGCTGGTGTGTTCGGCTGTCGTGGTGGGGAATTGAGCTTTGAATATTTGCTACATTGAATTGGTGTCCTTAGGGTAGGGCATTTGGCCTGGTGCATGCCCTGTCTGATGGGATTGTGGTGTTTGTGGGTTTCTAGGGGGTTTGTGGAGCAAGGGTTTGGTGCTGTGGTTGTCGACTTAGCCTTTTGAATCTCTATGGCTCCGACCCCTTTTGTGAGAACCGGAAGGTCGGTTTACTATTGTCTTTTTGTTGTAGTTCAAAGTGGGTGGTTCTTTACCCTTCGCGTTAGTGCGTACTGTCGTGAGGGCATTTAACCCTCTAGTTCTTTGAAACTTTAACTTTTTGTAATTTAAAATAGGGAGAATTGCTCTTCTTACCCTTAGGAGACGAATTCCTGTGGTCTGAAAATAATTTGGTGTTGGTCTGGAAACGTAGGGTTTTGAGCGTTCTGGAGCTCCGGAGTTCCTGCACTTTCAGCTGTAGCTTCTCTAAGAGCGGGCCGGCCATTCTATGAATCCTTAAATAATGCTGTTAAAAGGGGTGGTACTTCCTGATGCTAGAAATAAAGATTAAATGCTTACAAAAGGTGTAATTCACTTTGACACTTGAATGTATATTGTTATATGTATTTAAAGGGGTATTGCTTCGTTAAATAAAATAAATGCATAGTAAATAAAGATTTAAAATATTTAATTATATGCTGGGGTGGAGTTAAATAATCACATGACCCCTTCTGGGTATAAATTTAGACTGTGTGGGTTGAGAGTCAGATTCTGTTTGCTGTGGGCCTGGAGGTATGCTCTGTATGCTGTTGAAAAGTGCTCTGAGGAATTTGATAAATTGTGTTAATTCCTGCTCTGAATTTGAAGATTTACAAATTTCCAGATTATGCCATTCGTTGTAATGTCTGCTGTGAGAAAGGAAATATAAGAAGGAAAAAGTACTGTACCATGCTGGAATTATCCTGTTGTGATTGATGTCTGAAAAAGGAACTAATTAAAACTGGAAAAATTATAAGGAATGGTGAGACATTTTCTTCTTATGACTGCCCACTTATACTGCGCCCTACCACATTTGGTGTCAGAAGTGGGATCAGTGTGGCCTGTGCAAAGGTCTGGTGGGCCAAAGCATCTGATGGGACTTTACAACAGATTTGTCTGCTGCTGTTGAAAAGAGTTGTTTTACTGCATTTGATGGAACACTACAACAGGTTGTGTAAAGGAACTGTTTTCAGTGATGGAGTTCATGGAACAAGAAACAGAGGGTGCGGCCATGTCCATACATGTGATATGTCCAACTTGCTTAAGAGGTAGATTTGGGTCAAATTAGGAGGGGGTCTCGCCTGCCAACTGCTTAAGAGGGAGATTTGGGTCAAATTAGGAGGGAGATTGGCCTGCTAGTAGGGAGATGCCATAATGTCATGAGTTTGTCCTTAAATGGCATCAAAAAAATAAGAAAAAAGTCATTACAAAAATGTAATGTATTTCATTTTGTCAAGAATAAGCACTAAAAAGAATAAACAACTAGTTATATAAAGTTATCAGATACATTGTTCATCACTGATTTCATTTTTATGTGTCTTTATTTGCCCAAAAACCAAAGATATTTTGGACAGAATTTTTCTGAAGCAGGAGATTTTGTTTGCCAGGAGAGGAGGGAGTGAGTTCAGTAAAAAAACAGGAGTCTCCTGCGTAAAGAGGGAGATATCACATGTATGCATGTCTGAACAAGATAAGCAGAACTGCAATCATCTGAGAGTGTTGAGATGGTTATATGAGCAATGGATGGAGGCGTAGAAACACTGCAGAGGTGCTGAATTACGATATCATAAACTTCTGGAGCGTCTGATAGTATCTACTGAAGAGAATATTGTTTTGGAACCTGCTGGAGAGGGTTGAAGCCACTGATTCAAGAAGGTAATGAACTTCCTGATTTACCTGAGTTTGAGGGACTATACTGGTTAGAAGATGGAGGGCAAATCGTTAACAAGTCCCTAGTGAGACTGTTTGGGACATTGGGGTGAAGACAGAAAATTATTGAACTCCCTGTTTTGTACATTCTGAATTGCCTGTGGTAACGGAAGAGTGTATTACCAGTAAGACCCCAAACGAGACTGTTCAGGACTGTGGGGTGAAGACAACAGTAACATATGAAGACACACAACCTATTGGAGAGACTGTTAATATACTTGGTCATGTACCCAAAGATGATTTATGTGCCATTAACTGGGATGTGTTACAGGAAGGGGATCCTGAAATCATTCATCTTAGTAAATAAGCCAAACCCCAAAATAAAGATGTAGATGTGGATGGGAGGAATTGGAAGTTATGGTGGTATGAGATGAAAAATGAGTTGTTATATCACATGAAACCCAAACCCCATACCAATAAGGTTGATTCAAGGGTGGTAATACCATGTAAGTATAGGACATGGGTTCTCGAAGAAATTTGTAAAACAAAGGGCTATTTAGATTGTGTTGAAGTTTTAAAATGTCTGGTACCATATTTTCACTGGCCTGGTATGTATCGACAGGTGGCAGTGTTTTTATGGGAACGTAGACATGTGGGAATCTATGGGAAGGATATATCCCAAAGGGCTGATAAGCACAATAAGTGGCTGCCCTGGAGAAAAGGGAATTCTTCTTATAAGGATAAAGATGTTAGAGGTAGGTGGTAGATCTCTAAAGCTCTAAAGAAGGTTGTACTGGGTTAGTGTGTTCTAACCTGAGTAGTACATGTTTGCTTTGTTGGGAATTAAACAGTTAAAGGGAGGTGGACAGAGAATAGCCATGTGGAGGAGTCCTGATAACTATGAGAGCCAAGGTATTATTACTACTTGGGTTAAGTAATTTTGTGGGGGCTATTTTTGGGATGGAATTATCATCTAATTAGTGGAATCGAATTGATGGTGTGAGCGGGCATCGGGGGCACATCTGGGCGGGCCTCGGGAGCGTGCAGGTGCCTCTTTGGTTTCTTGGTTGGATTGACTTGAGGGCAGCATGTATTGGATGGTGTAGAGCGACTTCCCCTTTTCTGTGTTCCGACCGGGCTTTGCTTTGCTGTGTTTTGCTTGGACAGTGGGGGTTATTTTCCAGGCTTCCCTTTTGGAAGAATGAGGGGGATGGGGCCTGCTTTGATTGCTCCCCGGTATTTGTTTGGCCGGGGCAGGCGGCTGGGTTGGTCTCTGCAGTGCCAACACCTGGAAAAGGGGGGAAGATTGGCGGGTTGAAGGGTGGAGGAGTGCCACAGTGGGAGGCCACCCCATTGGGGTAGAAAGGTGAAAGAGACCTGTGGAAGAGACCTATGGAGGGACAAGTTCTGCTGCAGTAGATTTTTTTCTAGGAGGTAGGGTCCAGGGTAGAGAGGAGTGTCTGGTGGTGATGGGGGTCCACATGGACTGTCACAGACGGGAGAATATTAACTATTTCTAATTACTTTTGTATAATTCCCATGTTGTTCTTTGGATAGTAAGTCATAGACTTTGAAGAAGTGACCCTATAAATCAAAGCCCCAGGGTATGAATGTGTCGAAAGTTTCAAACAGGTTAAGAAAGGGAAGTACTGAAAAGGGACCCTGGGGTGGAGCTTTAGGTGTGGGTGGACTAGAGCTCCACCGGTTTAAATATAGTTTATTTTCTCTATCAGGTGATGTTAATAACATAGGACAACCAAATAAATGGTTGCCCTCTTAGGCGGGGAGGAGTGTCACAGGATGCCCTGTGAAAGGGTTGAGTGCCCCGAGATAATAACTGAAATAATGTTAGATATGTGAAGGCTCTGCTGTTTGTTACCCTAAAGGTATTGTGATATTTCATATCGTTGCATGTCAGGCTGTATAGTTCAGTCTCATGTGTTAATTTCGGGTGGTTGAGTTTAATAGCGCTGGTCCATTCAGCTAAAAGGCAGCCGCTATTTACGGGGGCATTTGTTAAAAATAAAGAAAAAATAAAAATATAAAGGAAACTAGTAGCCGAGCCTTAAGCTTGTTTAAATTGTTAAGGCGAAGTGCTTTCAGGTTGGGCGGAGTTTCGAACCGCCAGCCTATCTAAAATAAAAATAATAAAGTGGAAGAATCTAACGCCGCTGTCTAGAGGTAGTACATTTTAGCCTCGGCCTTTTTAGAACTCTTGTTGATTTATGGTTGAGAGGGTTGTAGCCCTTATACAATATAAAAGTTTAAAACATGAAAGGAAAAGATGCTGGTAAGGGGGGGGTCTGGGGAATGTGGGTTGCCTAGGCGGTGTGGATATTTTAAGGAGAGGGGGACAGTTGTATTGCTTGTGTCGTGGGCGTTCTGTTTCGTTTCCCTGAAAGCATGGGTGCATTTTTCCCGTAGGCTATTGCCGGATTGAATGCCTGTGGGTTGTTTCTATTTCCAGAAGGATTGACTCTCTGTGAGGCGGCTGTGGATCACTGCATGGTTGACATTTTGGGGTCTGGGCTCCCCTGCGGCAGTGCGAGTGCGTGCGTTGGAGAGCTTGTGTTTCATGCTGGTGTGTTCGCGCTGTCGTGTGGGGAACTGAGCTTTTGAATATTTGCTACATTGAATTGGTGTCCTTAGGGTAGGGCGTTTGGCCTGGTGCATGCCCTGTCTGATGGGATTGTGGTGTTTTGTGGGTTTCTAGGGGGGTTTGTGGAGCAAGGGTTTTTGTGCTGTGGTTGTCGACTTAGCCTTTTGAATCTCTATGGCTCCGACCCCTTTTGTAAGAACCGGATGGTCGGTTTACTATTGTCTTTTTGTTGTAGTTCAAAGTGGGTGGTTCTTTACCCTTCACATTAGTGCGTTCTGTCGTGAGGGCATTTAACCCTCTAGTTCTTTGAAACTTTAACTTTTTGTAATTTAAAATAGGGAGAATTGCTCTTCTTACCCTTAGGAGACGAATTCCTGTGGTCTGAAAATAATTTGGTGTTGGTCTGGAAACATAGGGTTTTGAGCGTTGTGGAGCTCCGGAGTTCCTGCACTTCAGCTGTAGCTTCTCTAGAGCGGGCCGGCCATTCTATGAATCTTAAATAATGCTGTTAAAAGGGTGGTACTTCCTGATGCTAGAAATAAAGATTAAATGCTTACAAAAGGTGTAATTCACTTTGACACTTGAATGTATATTGTTATATGTATTTAAAGGGGTATTGCTTCGTTAAATAAAATAAATGCATAGTAAATCAAGATTTAAAATATTTAATTATATACTGGGGTGGAGTTAAATAATCACATGACCCCTTCTGGGTATAAATTTAGACTGTGTGGGTTGAGAGTCAGATTCTGTTTGCTGTGGGCCTGGAGGTATGCTCTGGATGCTGTTGAAAAGTGCTCTGAGGAATTTGATAAATTGTGTTAATTCCTGCTCTGAATTTGAAGATTTACAAATTTCCAGATTATGCCATTCGTTGTAATGTCTGCTGTCAGAAAGGAAATATAAGAAGGAAAAAGTACTGTACCATGCTGTAATTATCCTGTTGTGATTGATGTCTGAAAAAGGAACTAATTAAAATTGGAAAAATTATAAAGAATGGTGAGACATTTTCTTCTTAGTACTGCCCACTTATACTGCGCCCTACCACACTTACTTTTGTTGCTATGGAGATCCCCTTCCAAGCAAAGGGAGAGTGGGAGTGAAAAAAAACATTGCTAAATGTTAAAAAAAAATTTTAATGCACATCTGCAGCAGTTTTATACTGTATTGACTACATCACTTTATAAGGGGAGCGGTCATTGCAGCCTGTGCAACAGATAAAAGAATGTCTAATACTGGGGTCATGTGTTCCTCAGAGGACTGTGAACAGCACTCTTTTGGAGCTCCATCAGACCTTACCTAAATTTATTCATTTTTGCCCCACAACAGGCAATTTGCTACTACTTCAGTTAAAAACGTTCCACCTTACCTGTTCTACAGTGATGGATGTTGGTAAAATGGAAGTGCAGGCAGGAGAAAAAACAGTTTTACATGTGGATTCAGATGGGGACTGAGAGCAAATGATAGGCCTAGAAGCAAAGAGGTCACATAGAAGCTCCTGTCCAGCATCTACCACTGGGATTACTGCTCAGGAGGCTGTCACACTAGAACAAATGTTTGCCGAACTGCAGACCATTAAAACAGCAGTGTTTGCTCTCATTGAGGATTCTAATGAATGGAAAATGATTGTGAAAGATTTAACCCAGTGGGGGTCAAATGCAGAAGTCTGGATATCTTCTATGGATGATAACTTCACCAAAATCGAGCTGGAGGTTATTCAAATGAAGAGAACCATCAAGAAGTTAGAGAAGAAAGTGGAGGACCTGGAGGGCTGCTCCAGGCGTAACAACTTAGTGCTACTAGGTCTCCCCGAAGGAGAAGAAGGATCATCCCCAATTCCATTTCTTCAAAAACTCTGCACACAGATTGCGGGGATCTCACCTAACTTCCCTTCATATATAATAGAAAGGGCTCACTGAGCCATTCATCTGAAGTCAGCAGAGGGTGAACCCCTCCTGCCCAATTATTTTTAACGTTCTCAATTATCTGGACAGAGATCATCTTTTGCGGGCTACTAGACAGCTTGATAAAGTGGAGTGGTCAGGTAAGAAGATTTGCTTGGTTCCAGATCTAACCTATAAGGTTCGACAAGAGTGGGCTGCTTTCCGCTCAGTGCTCTCTATATTATGGGCAGCCAAAATCTGTCATCCGATGTTATGTCCAGCCCACTTGGAGGTGAACCTGAATTCAGGCACACATAGATTCCAGTCTGCCACACAAGCCGCTACTGAATTACCCAAGTTGTTGCCTGGGCTATTTGGGAAGAGGGGGGTGACTCTGAAATAAAGTTGCTTCTCTATTCAACAGCAAGATGAAATCCTAATCTCTCTAGCGAGAGAATCAAGGTGGACTGTCAGTGGATTTTTCTTGCTACCCCCTCCCCCCCAGACTACCCTGGAATCGGTGTAAAGCGATGACCAGACTGCACTATGTTCTTGAACTGTACCTTCCCGGTATGTCCTGACTTGAATGTGTTTGTGCCGCAACTGTAAGTTTAAAATCTTTGGCTTTTGGGGGCAGAAGTGTTTACTTTAGATTCAAGTTTACCACCTGTAACTGTAATGTGTGCTGTGACTCTGCTTGCTTCCCAGTTGCAATATCAGATTCATCTGATTGCTGTTGTATAGGGAAGATTGGAGCTGGATATATAACATACTTGTTTTTTGGGGGGGAGACTTATATACTTTAGGCAGGACCTTAGTAACTGTCCCAGCCCTTTCACAGAAGAAAGGGTTCTGCAAGAAATCCTAAAACTGAAAGTGGACAAAGCAATGGGGCCTGATGGAATTCACCCCAGAATTCTAAAAGAATTAAGGGGGAACTAGTGAAACCACTGACTACTCTTTTTAATAAATCATGGGAGGATGGTGTGGTACCCGAGGACTGGAGGAAGGTGGATGTGATTCCCCTTCACAAAAGTGGGACCAAGACAGAGGCAGGAAACTACAGACCTGTCAGTTTGACCTCTGTGGTAGGAAAAATGATGGAGTCACTTCTGAAGGAAAGAATTGTTGAGTACCTTGAGGCCAGTGGGGCACAGCACCCAAAGCAGTGTGGGTTCACAGCGGGAAGGTCATGTTAGAAGAATCTAATAGATTTCTTTGACTGGGTGACCAAAGTAGTAGACCAGGGAGGGGCTGTGGACATGGCCTACCCAGGCTTTAGCAAGGCATTAGACACAGTCCCACACAAAAGATTAATAGTCAAATTAACCAGCCTGGGAGTGGGTCCCAGGGTGGTAGCCTGGGTAAAACATTGGTCAGACAACAGGACACAGAAGGTAATTGTAAATGGAGTCCACTCTGAAGAAAGAGGGATTACTAGTGGGGTATTGCAGGGTTCAGTACTGGGTCCAGTCCTTTTTAATGTCTTTATAAGTGACATTGCAGAGGGACTGGAAGGAAAAGTATGCCTCTTTGCAGATGACACAAAGATCTGCAACAGGGTTGATATACAAGGAGGCATGGAAAGGATGAGAAGGGACTTGGCAAGTTTGGAGGAATGGTCAGAAGTATGGCAGCTAGGATTCAATGCAAAGAAGTGCAAATAATGCACCTGGGAAGCAAGAACCCAGGGAAGATTACACAATGGGGGAGGTAGTAGCAACAACAAAAAGGAAAGGGACCTGAGGTAATCATATCAGATGACCTTAAGGTTAGCAAGCAATGTGAGAAGGCAGTAGGGAGGGCTGGGGGATACTGGGATGCATAGGAGAGGCATCACCAGCAGAAAACAGGAAGTTGTTATCCCTCTGTACAGACAGTTGGTGAGACCCGTCTGGAGTATCATGCGTCCAGTTCTGGAGACCCCATCTCCGCAAGGACATAGACAGGATAGAGGCAGTCCAGAGGAGGGCAACTAAAATGGTGCAAGGTCTGCAAGAGAAGCCATATGAGAAGAGACTAAAGGAGCTTAATATGTATACCCTTGAGGAAAGAAGGGAGAGAGGGCACATGATAGAAACTTTTAAGTACCTCAGTGGAATCATCAAAGTCCAAGAGAGTAGCATCTTTCAGAAAAAGAGACATGCAAGAACAAGGGGACACAATTTAAAGATGGGGGGGGGCGGTTTCAGGGCAATGTGAGGAAGTATTTTTTCACAGAGAAGGTAGTGGATGCATGGAACAGCCTTCCTGAGGAGGTTGTGGGGTCTAAAACTGTGGGAGAATTCAAGAATGCATGGAACAGACATAAGGCAGTTCTTGTGGGGGGTAGGAAGAAATAGGCTGTTGGTTAACTAGGATCTGCGGCCTATCCTGCAAGTAGGGAAATGGGCAGACTAGGTGGGCCAAGCGGTCCTTATCTGCCGTCAAAGTCTATGTTTCTATGTTTCCTTGAGCGGCTTGCAATGACAAGATATAGATCACCTGCACAACAAAGCTTGATTTGTTTCCATGTTATTGCAGAGGGCATTCTGTTGGAGGTTTCCAGCATTTATCGATTCAGATAGAAATAACTATATGTCTTCAGCCTGCAGGTTTCAGCACTGGTGGTTATTTGGGACAGTTTTCAGAAAGGGTCTGTCTCCCATCAGACACTATTTATCACAGAATTTATTTAGCTTTTGTTTATATTTGTTAAATTTTACATGTTTGTTCTCTCTGTTCTCTTTTTCCTTTTGTTAACAGCCTGATATCCTACTTGTATAATGATGCAGTGTGTTTTGATACATGGAATTTATATTTTTTTCTTTTGATATGGGGGCATGAGAGGCAGTCATTGTCACTATAATAGGTTATTGCCGCTATTTTTAGATTGTATTCCCTTTCTTTTAGGGGGATAATTGAGAGATTTATATATTTCATGTATTTTTCAAGTTTATATAGTCACTGTGGCAAGGTATTAGTCACTTTCTTGGGTATATAAGTGTTAGCCGGCTGGCCAGATATTAGTTTGAAGGGCAGAGACACTATAATTTTGTTTTTAGTTTTTATGGCAAGAATCTATCATTTGGCACATTGAGACCCTTATTATTGTAGTTAATAGGGGATTTCCTGTATATTGGCTGTGGCAGCCTTTATATTTAGCTTATGACTTAACATAGCTAGAGGGGAGTTGCTGCCAGCATAGAAGTTATTATTAGAGGATTTCCTCTGCTCTATAATTAATTGTTTTTCAGGAGGGGGATCCCCCTCCCTATTTGCCTTATATGGTTAACTGTTGAAATTGTTGTTACTGTCTCTTTTTTGTGTTGGGGACCCTTCTGAAGAAATAATAGAGGGTCTATTTAGGGGTAACGGTACTCAAGGTTTTCATTTTTGAGGTCTGGCGGATGGTCTAGCACCATGGCTGATACGTTTAGGAGTAGGCTTTAGTCCTGTGTAGTTAGGAGGCTTATGGAGCAGTATGTTATTTTTTTACTATTTAGTATTACTTATTTATCTGGGGTTTTGGGTGTGGGGCAAGGGGATGGGAGGGGAGGGAAAGACAGGTATACGAGCCCAGGAGGAGATAGTTTAGGTATATATCAATATTTCTAATTATGATAAATTTTTGGAATATGCTGTCTTAGAATATAAAAGGGGGAAAAGATAATAATAAAAAATATTGATTTCTTAGACATCTTCAAAGGTACCATCCACATATAGTTGTGTTACAAGAAACCCACATACCAACAAAACACCTTGGGTATTTATAAAATTTCTGGGTGGGTCAAGTTTTGGGGCCGGGCTCAAGTGCCAGGCAACATGGGGTTGCTATCTTGATTCACAAAAATGTTCCCTTTCCTTTAGTTAGGGAATGAAAAGACCCAGAAGGCAGATATATAATAATTAATAGCCTTTTAGCTAATACTGAAATTGCCTTAGGTTCAATGTAAGGGCCCAACATGGATACCCAATCTTTTTTTCCTCTCCTTGCTTATATTTTGAACACTTTTTCTAACACCCCATATGTGTTAAGTGGGGATTGAAATCTTGTTATTTCAAATGATTTGGACAGATCTCATCACAGAAAGATGTGTCTGTCCCCACTCAACATGCCTTAAAAAAATTTATTTTAGATTTAGGTTTGGTAGATCCATGGAGGCCGCGCCATCCAGAAGTTCGGGAGTATTCTTTTTACTCCCCACCCCATGGAGTTTACTCCTGTACTGATTATTATTTGTTCAGCAATTCTATTATGCAGGGAGTAAATAATATAGGGTTTCATCCTCGGGTGTTGTTGGATCATTACCCTATCTGGGTTAAAACCCTAATTTTTAGAACTTCTATGCGACCTGGCACTTGGACCCTAAATTCTCATTTGTCACAGGATAACTATGTTGTATCTCGTATGAAATGTTTTATCTCTCAATCATGGCCTGAAAATATGGACTCTACTGCTGCTATAGATAAAATGTGGGGTGCTTTAAAAACTGTGTGGAGGGGGGAATTTCTCAGATTGACTTCAGTAAAGAAAAATAAAATAACTAGCCAGATAGATGAGTGGCTGTCCCGAATAAAAGGTTTGGAATCCCAGCTAAAGAAATCCTGCTCTGAACTTGAATGGGTAGAACTTTACTCTTTGAGACTGAAATACATGGCCTTTCTCCTTGATAAGGTGACTCAGTCCACCTTGAGGTGGAAAGCCACGTTTATAAGCTAAGGAGACAATGCAGGTAAGTTACCTGCTTATTGATTAAAACAACAATGGGTGACCCACTGGGTAAATGCTTTAGTGGACCCCAGCTCTGGGAATATCAGTATGGATCCATCTTCTGTTGTGGATATTTTTATGCAGGTTTTTCAATCCTTATACATGGCACCACCAGTTAATTCCGATCATTCAGCCCTATTGTCTGATTTCTTTAAAGATGTGGCCCTGCCTAGGCTTTCCACACTGGACTCCAATTCTTTGAAAGGCTCAATAGCTGAAAGGAAGATACTATCTGCTATTAAACATCTTCCCCTGGACAAGACCCCTAGCCCAGATGGTTATGTTCCTTTATTCTATAAAACCTTCCAATCCGAATTGGCTCCTATGTTATGTGAAATATATAATTATATGTTTCAACATTCTGCTACAGAAAAGTCCCTCTTCAAAGCTCATTTCACCGAAACCTGGGAGAGACCCCACTCTGCCAGAAAATGAAAGACCTATTTCTCGCTTGAATATTGATATTAACATTTTGGCTTCTGTATTGGTATCCCTACTTAAAACAGTTTGAGCAGATTTGAGTGGATCTGAACAGGTGGGCTTTGTCCAGGAGAGGCAATCCAGTGATCACTTCTGTAAAATACTTCACCTGATTTCCATGTCTGGGGAGGGGAGTGCTGGTGGGGTGCTCATCTTCCTAGATGCAGAAAAGACTTTTGACCGGTTGGCTTTGAGTTTCATGTTTGATCTCCTGCCTAGGTATGGCCTGCCAGAAAAATTTTTTACTTGGCTTAAAGTTTTTTACACATATTCCACTGCATCCATTTACAGTAATGGAGTGAGCCCCTCTGCTTTTTGCTTGTCCAGGGGCATGCACCAGGGGTACCCCCTTCCCCTATGTTATTTAATTTATATATTGAACCCCGGCCTGAAAAATAAATGCTTCTTCAGGGATAAAAGAAATGAAGGTTGGGCCTTATGAGTCCAAATTATCGATGTTCGCAGATGATGTGCTGCTTCATCTATCAAGCTGGCGCTCATCTCTTCCAGCAGTTCTAGACCTAATTTCAAAATTTAGTATTCTCTCAGGTTACAAGCTGAATAAGCAAAAAAACACCATTTTGTCTTTAACAACTGATTGTTCCCAGACAGAGATTTCAGAACTTGGTTTAAAGTGGGCAACTAAATCTCTTACTTTATGGGGGGGATTTCATGTATTTATCTCATTTATTTAGTGATTCGGAAAATACCTTTGCGCACAAGCTCTTTTACAAAGGTTTCACATCACATATTGCAAAACAAAGTACAATAGGAGAAAGCAGAGGTACATTACAATGAACGATATAGATTGGATTCGGAACTTACAATAACTCAAAACATAGGTACAAGTTAAATAACAAGAAAAACACTTTATGAGAGTGGGGGGGGGATAAGCAGCCACAAAGTGCCTTGTCAGTAGTTCAGAGGGACGGGGATAGCTGGCAGTGGGGTGAAGAAAGGAGGTACGAGAGGGAGGTATGTACTGTGGTGGAGATGAAGGTGGGGAAGAAGGGCGATAAGGCATAGGGAGAAATGGTGGGGTGAGGGGAGGCTGAGTGGAGAGGACATGCTAGAGTAAAATGGTGGGGTGTGAGGGGGCATGGTCAGGCAGCCTGCATTAGTAGTGACTGTTAGGGAAACTCATGGGGCTGTGAGTGGGGGAGGGGGTGGCAGGTGCTGAAGGAGCATGATGCAAACTGATTGCTGGGGCAAGTCATTAGAAAGGACATAGGGAGGGATACCTGAGGCCTGCCTAGTGCTTGCTGGGGGGCAGAGAGAGCAGGTGTGGCTGGACTCAGGGCCAAGTGCACTTAGAGAGTATTATTAGGTGCTATTTGAGGTCAGTTTCGAATTGTGCCTGACAACTGGTGGCCAAGAGGTGTCCAGGAGTTCATTCATCCATAGAGAGGCCTGGTAGGCAAATGCACATTGCCCAACTGAGGTGCGACAGAAGGGGATACCCAAGGCCCCTCTAGTCCTCCCTCTGGTGATCTATAATGAGTTGGCCACCTTGATCAAATTGCCTGCACAAGGTGGTGTTTTACCCAATAGAGCCTTCTTCCCTAGGATGCAAGTCTGGAATTTGACACTGTTTCTTAATGACAGCCAGTTTGCATGTTCGTACAGAGTACAGGTGTAAGTGCCGCACTCAGCATTCAGGGTAAGTCTGCAGGCTTTGTTGAGCGCAGTCTGAACCCTCTTGAGCGCTGTATCTGGTGCCTCCCCATAGAACACAAGTCCATAGTCAATAGTAGATATAATTGAACTGTGGACTGAGAGGTGGAGGGCCCCCGGAGAGAGGTATTGCCTGTTCCTGTACAGGACACCAATCTTGGTAATGGCTGTCTTGACCAGAGAGTCAATATGGTGCACAAATGTGAGGGTAACATCTATTATGACCCCCAGATACTTGAACAAGTGAACTTGTTCCAGTGGCTCACAGCATGAGTTGGAGATGATGAGGGGGTGGTGCTTATTTTTGTTGTGGGGGCTGGACATAAGTATGGCCTTGGTCTTCTTGTAGTTTAGTAGCAACACATGACAACAGAACCAGTTCTCGAGTTTGGAGGAGTTCTGCAACTCAGATTGCAGGGCAGCCTGAGACGTGCTGCTGCTCAGAAGCACAGCATCATCTGCATATAGTATGAGTTTGGTGTCGCAGGCTGTAGAAAGGTCATTTAAGAAGAGGTTGAAGAGTAGGGGCCCAGTATTGATTCCTGGGGTACCCCTAATGATACTTCTTGTGCACTAGATATTGTTTGCCCAATTTTTACACATTGATTTCTCTGTATCAGGTAGTCTTGGAACAAGTAAAAGGCATTGGGCACCACACCCATGTTTCACAGCTGGGTCAGTAACAAGGGTGGTTGACTGTATTGAAGGCTTTGGTAAGGTCAATAAAGACAGGACCCCACCAGTTTGCCTTCATCCAGGGCCTTATGTGCATGGTTCGTGTAATCCAGCAGGACAGGGGTGGTACTGTGATTTTGTCTGAAGCCATGCTGGTTGGGGCATAGTACATTATACTTATTGAGCTTGCTTCTAATCTTAACATCCTGAAGAAACTTAATATAGACCCAGTGATCTCCCAGATGGAACAGGACCTACTCAGATTGCAACATATCC
The DNA here is from genome assembly GCA_016271365.2 of Neoceratodus forsteri. NCBI lineage: Eukaryota > Metazoa > Chordata > Ceratodontiformes > Ceratodontidae > Neoceratodus > Neoceratodus forsteri. Next base: position 1,129,863,440 of record CM057456.1, on the reverse strand, counting down.
CATATTCACTCTGGGGGCAGGCGAATATCTTGAAGATGGTAGTGCTCCCAAATTAATGTATCCCCTTTCAATGCTAAATATATATTTACTGAAGCATTGGTTTATAAAAGTTCATGCACTTTGGTCACGGTTTCTTTGGTTAGGGTAAAAGCCCAGTAGGGCATTTGAAAAACTTTGTAGATCGAAAGAACGAGGAGGACTTTGTTTACCTCATGTATTCTTTTATTATTTAGCATTCCATGGGGTTAACTATTTTAGATGGTATCTCTAGGACAGTTCTGGAATGAAATCACCTGATTGGTTTGTGATTGAATGGATCCATCTGAAACTGCATCATATTACACCACCTGCCCTGCTATTTGCCTCAATTAGGGGGCTTCCATTTTCCTTGAGAAAGTCACCTATAGGGTGGTCATTACAGTCTCACCATCAACTTTGCCAGTTTCTTAGACTCTCAGTCAGGAAAGATTTGGGATGAACACTTTTCAGGAATCTTAATATTCTGCTAGACGGGAAAGTTTTAGTACCAGCCTTTTGGCAGGAATTGCAACCGTTTAAATTGTCACATTTTGTTAGGCAAGACAAGAGTCTCCCTTTTTCAGAATTTCATGTTATGCATCACCTCCCGGCAACTAAAGGTTTTAAATATCTGCAAACTAACCATTGTCTGCAGGTCTTTCTGGGGAATCCACCTTGGACAAACTCTGCCAGTACCCTGTTCCAGAAAATTTCAGAATTGATAATTCAGGCCAGACCGCTATCTAAAGCATATAACGAACTAGGAGTCATATCTGGAACAATTACTCCCCTACAGCTTTTTACTGGCAACAGGCTGCCACTTTGGGTTATGATCCAGATGTTTGGAAACAGATTTGCTATAATGTCTACATGTATGTGAAGCAAGACAGAACAAGATGAGTTAATTTTAAGGTCTTACATAACATGTACTATAACTCGTTAAGACTCCATCAGATGAATCAATTGACCGAAGTTCAATGTATCAGATGTCTTCAGAGGAAGGGTTCATCATACCATATGCTGTGGACATGTCCCAGTGGGGTAGTTTTTTGAAATATTATTACGCAATTTTTCACACCATTTTTTGGACATACTAATTATTTTACTTTAGAAATTTGTGTTATTGGAAATTATGCAAATATTGGTTTGGCCAAAGATAAAGTTTACATGGCGCTGATAGGAGATGTCACCAAACTTTGATAATGAGACACTGACTTTCTAGTAGTTTACCTACTTTTAGGGAATGGATTCAAGAGGCTTTGTTTTCTGTGCATGCAGAAAGAGCTAGAGCGGTACAACATCATAATTTACCGCAATTTCTGTCCTTGTGGGATTCTTTTCTTTCATTTATTGCTGGGAGGTGATGTACATTTCTGAAACTTTTATGGCTTTTCCCCTTGATATTTAAAGCTTTTACTTTATTTCTCTGCTGTGTAATATTTTTATGACTTTAGTTGTTATTATATTTGTCTGACATGACTGTTTAATAACATTTCTTATGCCCTCTGAGAACGATCATGCCTGTTGGGGAGGGAGGTGGGGAATACAGTGTTTTTTCTTCTTTTTCAGTTGTGGGGAGGTGGGGAAGAGGGGAACCTTCTGATGCAGTACTGCTCAAGAGATTAGCCCACCAGGGTAAACATTAGGGGAGGGATGTATGGGGTGATGGTTCGATGCAATGTATAGTTCTTGTGATATGTTTCTGTATTAGGGTAGGGAGGGATAAGGGGTCCTGCTTATATATTTTTTTCTCTCTTTTTTTTTTTTTATCATTTAACATTTTCTCCTCTGCAGCAACAGTCCTGCTCTACATCCAGCCACTGCTCCACTCCACCGCCGACACCGAAGCTCGCATGCCCAGCTGGCAGACGCAACTACATCTGTGAATGGGGCCCCCCCATAGCCCCCCCCAGGCCCGGTGAGGAACCAGTACAGGCACATGCCTCCAGGCATCGACAGCTGGCAGAACTGTGACTATCAAGCTGCCACAGACCTGTGCTGCAATTTTCCCCTGTTATTACCCCACTGGGACCATGGACATGCAATGACGTCCACGCACATATGTGCAGTCATCTACCGTGGTCCCCCCTCCATTACACCACTGCATGCGGTACCTCCAGGCATCCCCAGGGGTCGCCGCAGCATGATGTAGAGTCCCCAGCCCACCCCAGGACCATGAGAGCTGTCTCCTGATGCTCAATCCCAGTCCTCCCCTGCCAACCCCCGATTACCCAAGCTTGTTCCCAAACCTGGGTTGCCAGCGTGGTGTGAGGTGTGGCGTCCAGCACCTCAACCCTCAGCACCATTGGGCCAGCTATATTTTTTTTTTCTCTTTATCTTTTGTGTGTTTTGTTCTCATTTTATTCTACTGATTTGTTTGTGTTTTAATGTATGAGTACCCATCAAGGTATTTTTGAAAACTTCATTTCATTTTCATTTCATTTTTATTTTATACTAAAGGATCTGTGGGTTAATAACCCATTTTCACAGATGTCCAGTGTTACAAATACACACATTGAAAACATACAATAGGCACTTAAATACAATAGTTAAAAGTCAATTATGGCACTTGCATACAGAGTTCATCAACATATGGCTCCTTAGCTTTCTCTTAACACTAAACATTGTGGGAACACCAACTATAATGCTGGGTAATTTATTGCAAATAGCGATAGGTAAAAAAGTTACGGAATTCTAGGCAAATTTTGTATGGTAGAAAGGAACCTTAATGAAAAATGATTATGCATTCTGGTGTTTACTGAATAATCATTTCTGATAAATAAAGTGGTTATACTGTGAGAGAGCAGGCCAAGTTCAATTTTGTGGAGAAACAATAGTGAGCAAAAGTGAAAATGCTGGTCTAAGGGTAAACAATTAAATAAACTATATAAAAGACAGTGGTGAGTAGACCTCGAACAACCTATGGCAAATCAAACAATACTTGGTGTGTTGACCTTAGTTTGTCAAACATTCCATCAGCTGTATAGGAATAGATCACTGAACCATAGTCCAGAACTGACATAGCAGACTGTGAGTTAACATATGCCTAACTTCATTTGTAAGACTTTAAAAAAAAGAAAACCCAGTCTCTTATGAAGCTTATTAATTAGGTTGATTACACGAGACTCATATGAGAGGTGTGAGCCTAACAATAGGCCAAGATACTTAAACACCCTTACTTGCTCAATTTGATTACCAAAATTATCATGCAGTAATAGTTCAGATATGGAACATTTCCTACAGCTAGAAAAAAAACATTGTTTTTGTTTTACTAGAGTTTAATACTAATTTGTGAACTTCAAACCAAGAACGCAATAGGCTAAATTCAGATTGCAATGTTGCTTGTAGTGTGGGTAAATCATATCCAGAACAGAACAGAAAAGAACCACATCATCTGCATATAAAATAAGTTCAGTGTGTTTAAATAAATTAGAAAGTGAATTAACAAAATGGGAAAAAGTAAGGATCCAAGTATGGAGCCCTGTGGGACTCCACAACTCTTAGTAGCCTCATTAGATGTTATTCCACCAATAGAAGTTCTCTGACTCCTGTCGGAGAGGTAGTTTCCAAACCAGGTGACTGCACCATCTGAGAAATGAACAGCAGAAAATTTAATAAAGTATATTTAATTAAAAAAAAGAATGTCTAGTACTGGCATTTTGGGGCATTGGGAGGGAGGGGAAGAGGGCGGGAGTATTATGTTGAGTCCGTAGAAGGGAGAGGGGTTTCATTTATGGTTTAGGGGCCATGGTGGGGGCATTTTGGAGACACTTTATTGTGCGAGTGGTCAGAAGGGTTAGTAGATATGTACAGTTGAGCACTCACTCCAATGAGGGACAGATTTTTTACAGAAAAAGCAATGTCTGCACTGGGTTTGGGGGCTTTTGGGGGTAGTGGGTGGATGTATATTAAACAAATAGTGGGGAAGGGAAGGTGGTTTAATTTATGTATGGGGCTGTGGTAGGGGGTACTTCATTGTGCTGACAAACCAGATGGGCAGGGATTGCAAATGTTAATATAGAAGAGCAATCTGGTACTGGTGTTTGGCGGAAATGAAAAAAGACTTGAAATGGGTGCATTGAGGATTGGAGAGTCTGTGTTGTAATTCTTTTCAATGCTTGTCACACATTGTCTCAGTATATAACACAAGTTTTGAGCTGATTTCAACCATGTTTTTCTTGAAGAGCAGCATGTCTGTCTGCTGAAGGGCTGTTCCTCCAGCCATTCAGGTGGGTGCTTCAGCTGTGTTGTGGGGAGAAAACAAAAAAACAAAACAAAAAAACTAGCTGACTTACTTGCAGCTCCCTTTTAATCTGAAAAAGACAAACCACATTTGTTGCATACACCTGTGGCCAATAGAAAAGGAATCCAAAAATGAGAATGGTCAAACACAAAACAACAGCCCACACTAACAATGAGATTCATGGACTGGCTAGGCACTACACAGAAGCAGGCCATGGGTCATTTGATTGCCTTTGGTTTATGGGTCTGGAGAAGGCTTAACAAACAGAACAAATCCAGTGGCAGTCTTGTTATTGGATTGGCCTTCTTGTGATGTACAGTATAAATCCAGGAATCCAGGGTCTGGTGGGGCAGCATTGTTCTGGTGCAGCAGCAGAAAAAAAAGAGACAAAGTTTGTCTCAAACAAGGGACCATGAAACTTTGCTAGTCTTTGACTTGTTCCCTCACTACACCATACAGCCGATAGTCACATTTGGGGGGGAGGGGGTAGTATAGAAATGTAAAGTACAGAGATGATGGTACCTTTCCAATGTCATATGATGGTACTAGGTATTAATTTGTTGGAGAGTCAGTTTTTTCTAATTAATGCAGTAGTCCTCTGACCTCTGCATTTTCTGTGCTTATAGTGGCTGCATAAGCAAACGTATGTCCCTGACTCCTTATGTCCCATCTCCATGCACTCTTCTTGGCAATCCTAAAACTAAATACATTTTCATGCTGCTCATCCCCTTTGATTTTCATAAGTCTCTTCTTTTGAATCAATATTGAATTCTCTGCTAGTTACCATTAATTGCAGTTAATGAACTCTGTTTAGGAATTACGTGAGACTCTGATTGTGGAGTAACATAGAAACATAGACTTTGACAACAGATATGGACCGCTTGGTCCACCCAGTCTGCCCATTTGCCTACCTATTGGATAAGCTGCAGATCCTAATTAACCAACAGCCTACTTCCTCCTACCCCCCACTATAATTACCTTATGTCTGTCTCATGCAACCTTGAATTCTCCCACTGTTTTTGACCCCACAACCTCCTCAGGAAGGCTGTTCCATGCATCCACTACCCTTTCCATGAAAAATGATTTCCTCACATTGCCCCCGAGCTGTCTCCCCTCTATCTTCAGATTGTGCCCCCTTGTTCTTGGACATTGCTTTTTTCTGAAAGATGCTACCCTCTTGGACTTTGCTGATTCCCTTGAGGTACTTGAAAGTTTCTATCATGTCCCCCTCTCCCTTCTTTCCTTGAGGGTAAACATATTAAGCTTCTTTAGTCTCTCTTTGTATGGTTTTTGGTGTAGACCCTGCATCATTTTGGTCTCTCTCCTCTGGAATGCCTCCATCCTGTCTTTGTCCTTGTGGAGATAGGGTCTCCAGAACTGCACGCGGTACTCCAGGTGGGGTCTCACCAACTGTCTGTACAGAGGGATGACAACTTCCTGTTTTCTACTGGTGATGCCTCTCCCAATACATCCCAGTATCTCCCCCACCCTCTTTACTGCCTTCTCACATTGCCTGCCTAAACTTAATCTAGTATCTGCAGTGTAGGGCTATACACTGCTGAGGGTTTTCTCAAAAAACAAAGCAATGTAGAATGAAAAGAGAAGTGCTCTGGAAGTCCTTGTGGTGCCGTGTCCAGAAAATTATATATTAGAAAACTAAAAAAGTGATATACACAGACTGAAAGGGAGTGTAAATGGCATTTTTTTGTTTTCTAATTTACGCCTCAGCTATAATGCAGGACTGTTATTGTTGCTGTCTCTATTTTTTTTCATATTGAAGAAACTTTATTAAACTTGATTAGAAAGGATGACAACATCAAGTGAATAAAAAAAGGGCATTAAATACTTAAGATATACAGCCATTTGAAGAAATAATAAAGCTGACCTGGCGTCATATGATTTAAAAACACTGAAAGGAAAATAAACAGGAAAGATGGGACCGATCAGGTTTAAGCCTTTCCAACCAAGTTATAACAGTATTATACCTTCCCCCCTCCTCAATAAAACCCCAAATAATCCCAACCCCCCCTTTCTCCGGAGGCTGAAATCCTTCCACAAAAATTGGAGAACATTAGCACAGAACAAATGCGGCACAATAAAAATGAAAACTTGTGTGACCTTGTAGACTCTTGAATAAAAGGGTCTCAGGGGAGAAACTACCTAATGATATTGCCTGGCAGACACTCAGCATTAAGAATCAATAAAGTATGGAGTGATTGCCACACTCTGTCATATTTTTTTTGGGAATCTGACATATTGGCAATGGTGCACTCAGCCTATAATGCAAATAGCATTTCCCGGTACCACTCCAAATAGGTAGGAACTGTCTCATCACACCAGTGCTGCAGAATCACCTTCTTGGCACAAGCTGATATTAAAGCAATGTGATATTTTTGTGTAACCCCTTGTTACCCGGGGTTACTAGAATCCCAGTAAGACCTAGTGGTAGGCAGGGAAGGTAGCTTGTGAAACTCCAGTTAAATGGGTTTCACACTGTCTCACTCTGTCTTAGTCACAGCTGAGACTGAGAGATGACATCACCATAGAACTGTCGCAGCTGCATAAGCCACATTGGAATCTGCAGCACAGGGAGTGAGTTAGAACTTTGGGAGTTTTCAAAGTCAGTCTTTTGTTTACCTTCAAGCAGGAAGGAAGTGTTTTTCTGTTTACCTCCTAGGGAGAAAGTTAGTGTCCAGTTTTAAGTGGTGGAGACCGCTGTCCAGGTCTCAGTGCCCCCTCCCTCTGGGAGGTGGGGAGTAAAGTCTCTCAGTGGATTCCAGGGACAATCCCCTAATTTCCACTACAGAAGAAAGCTGCCTTTTTTACAGTTTCTGTTCTGGTTTGATAACAGTGAAAGAAGTTGTACTTCGCCTGTGGGGCACTTGCAATGAAAGGGTGAGTGTTTTGCTCTATTTGAGAGGGCAAACAATATGTTTCTTCAGTTTGGAAAATATGAAGAAAGCTGGGATGTGAACTACTATTTGGGAGGCCTATTGTACTAGGACAAACAAATGGAGTAGTTTAAAATTTAAAGTCTGAATGGATTTCAAGTAATGTTGTAGAGGGGGTGCTTCAGGGCATCCACCGTTTAATCTACATTTCAAAGTTTAAGTTTCTGTTTGTCCAGAGAAATGGCCGGGTATGGGCTGTGGGAGCTGGAGGTGGGAACACCCCCCATCTTTAGAACCAGGTCCACCTCTATGGATTTCTACTGTGATTGCTACTTGCCTCATGCACCTGGCCAGTGACGAGGTAGGTACCCAGACAAGGGTCGCAAATTGGAAAATCTCTCTATGAGTCGCAGACTCTAAGTGGTGTGGGGAGCCACAGCTTGGGAAAATATTCTCCTTGTTTGATGGGAGTCTGAAGGAAGTAAGAAAACAAATCTCTCTAGGAGTCGCAGACTCTAAGTGGTGTGGGGAGCCACAACAAGTAAAGTTGGGTCATCCTTTAAATGGACCGTCAGTCAAGTGGCCGGCAGGGGAGCCGGACCAGTCGGGCTGTGTATCCAAAGTGCATGCAAGTCCGGGCTGAGTGCCTGGTGGGTCCAGAGCCAGACAACAGTAGAAATGGGTTCATTCTTTAAGTAGACCGCCTTGTAGTCTCTAATCTGCATTTACAGTAAACGTAGCCCCTTGGGGGTCCATCTATGCTTTGTTATGTTCAGCTAGTTATGAATAAAAGCCACACTGAAAAATCCCAATCCTGGTTCTGGACATTACAGTTATTGCTTCCTGTAGTTGGATTTACTTGGGTGCTCCTATGCAGAGTAGCCAAACCTAGGTCCCTTGTGCCAGGTAACCTCATCCTCCCTGAACCCAGGTCCCCACCAGGTATTGCTGCCAATGCCAACAGCATGCCACCTGTTATTTTAGTAAAAAGGCAGGGGTGAGGGGTTACAAAAATGGAGGCACCGCTTTGGATTTGTTCGGGAAGGAAGGTGCTTGGGCAAGTGGGCTAGCGTTTTGGCTATCTGGCAGTGGGTAGCCCAAAAAGCTGAAGCAATTTTCCTAGTGTGTTGCTGTGTGCTGTGAATCTTGTGCTGCTATTTAAACAAGCATTTGTCAATGCCGAATGTTGCTTGCTTGTATGTGCTGTTTAGGTATTTGGAAGTGAGAGTTTCATGCCTTCCTCCCAAGACATCCACTGTGACTTTCTGTTCAGTATTCACAGAAGAGTGGGAGGGGCAAGGGCCACAGCAGTACAGCAGTTGCCAAGGGGGTGAAGAGGTGGACAATAGTCCATTCAAAGGCAAAAGAGTTCTGCAGGAGCTCACTAAATTGAAGGTAGACAAAGCAATGGAACCAGATGGCATACTAACATACTAAAATGCCAGCAGAATAGGCCTAACGGTCTTTCGTGTCTGCTCGTTTGGTCAGTCCCCAGCCTGGGTGCTGACCTTGCTGTCCCTCTCGCCTTCTCTGGCTTCTCCCTTCCCAGTTCTGGATATTCTTGCTGCATTGGATTTTGCTTCCAGAACCCTTCCCCTGTACCTGTCCCACCCCCTCTTGAACCCCTACACTGTCTCTGCCTCCACTAGCCCCCTAGGCAGTGCATTCCATGGCTCCACCACCCTCTCAGTGAAGTAGCACCTCCTCCTTTCTCCCCTGAATCTTCCCCCCTCCAGCTTCCACCCATGCCCTCTAGTGGCCCCTTCCTCCTTCCTTCAAGCACCCTGACTGTTCCTCCCTATTTATCCTCTTCATGTACCTAAAGACCTCTATCATGTCCCCGGTTCCTTCTCTCTTCCAATGTGTACATATTTAGCTCTTCAAGCCTCTCCTCATAGGTCCTGTCCCCCAAGCCCCAAATCATTTTGGTTGCCCTCCTCTGGACCCTCTCCAGGAGGTTAATGTCCCGCTTTAAGTGTGACCTCCAAAACTGCATGCAGTACTCAAGGTGCGGCCTCACCAAGCAGTTATACAGAGGGAGTATCACTTCCCTCCTTCTGGAGGTGATCCCCCTAGCGATGCATCCCAGCATCCTGTTGGCCTTGGCTGCTGCCCTCCTGCAAGTCTCAGAGTTGTTCATCTTGACATCCACCACCACCCCCAGGTCCCTCTCAGCCATTGAGACTTGTAGCATTTCCTCCCCAGGGTGTCCACTTGGCCTGGGTTTCTGGCCCCCAGGTGGAGTACCTTGCATTTCCCTGCACTGAACTTCAGCTTCCACTTTCTAGACCATCTTTCCAGAGCCTCCAGGTCCCCCTGTAGGGCCACCCTCCCCTCCTCCCCATCCACCACCGCCCCCAGTTTCGAGTCATCTGCAAAGAGACTCATCTCACTCCTGATTCCTGTTCTTATGTCAGATACGTAGGCGTTGAACAGAAGGGGCCCAAGGACTGATCCCTGTGGGACCCCACTAATGACCCTCCTTGGGGATGAGACTATCCCACCAACTATGACCCTCTGGGTCCGGTCCTGGAGCCAATTGCCTATCCATCTGATCATCTGGTTCCCCACACCCATTTCTCCCAGCTTATCCAACAGACCCATGTGAGGAACAGAGTCAAATGCCTTGCTGAAGTCTAGAAAGGACATCCACTTCCATCGCCCAAGGATATTAACAGAACTGCGAAGGAGATAGCAGTACCTCTGGCAGTCATGTTCACTGAGTCATTCAACATGAGTGAATTGGAGGAGGGCACATGTGGTCCCTCTACACAAGTCCGGCAGCAGGGAGGAGGCAGGGAACAATAGGCCATTCAGCCTCACCTCAGTAGTGGGGAAGATCATGGAGACATTGCTTAAAGAAAGGATAGTGGGGCATCTAGATGCCATCGGAACCCAGGACCATAGACAACATGGATTCACAGTGAGGACATCATGTCCGATAAATCTGGTTGATTTACTTGACTGGGTGACAAAGGAAATGAATCAAGGTGGGGCAGTGGACAACGCTTACCTTGATTTCAGCAAAGCCTTTGACACCATCCCATATAGAAGGCTGATAAACTAGCTGGGTAGGCTGGACATGGGGGAAAGGGTGGTAAACTGGGTTAGAAACTGGCCAACAGACAGGAGGCAGAGAGTGGTGGTAAATGGTATGCAGTCTAGGGAGAGGGGGCGACCAGTGGGGTGCTGCAGGGATCGGTCCTGGGGCCAGTTCTGTTTAATGTCTTCATTAGTAATATTGCAGAACATCTGAAGGGAATTTTTTCACCAAATTTTCAACATAGTCATTTTAAGACCTTTGCTCATGAACAGTGTCACTGTGATTTTCTTAATTTATCCTGTACATTGATTTCGCACACCGACTGCGCCATTGTGCGCTACATGGCGGAAACACATTTTGGGTGAGATGTGAAAAATGACAGCTGTACTATTTATAAGAAGGTGTGGCAAAATGGCAATGTTGGAAATCTGGAGTGAAAATATTGAAAAGTCGCAACCATACGGCGTGCGTAGGAACTGCGCATAGCATGCGCTCATAAAACAGTCATTTTGGAATTTTTCACCAAATTTCAACATAGCCATTTAAGACCTCTGCTCATGAACAGTGTCACTGTGATTTTCTTAATTTGTCCATTCATTGATTTAGCACACCGACTCGCCATTATGCGCTTCATAGATCAAACACATTTTAGGTGAGATGTGAAAATGACAGCTGTACTATTTATAAGAAGGTGTGGCAAAATGGCAATGTTGGAAATATGGAGTGAAAATATTGAAAATTCGCAACCTTCTACGAGTGCGTAGGAACTGCGCATAGCAGCGCTAAATAAAACAGTCATTTTGGAATTTTTTCACCAAATTTTCAACATAGCCATTTTAAGACCTCTGCTCATGAACAGTGTCACTGTGATTTTCTTAATTTGTCCCGTACATTGATTTCGCACACCGACTGCGCCATTGGGCGCTACATGGGTGGAAACACATTTTGGGAGAGATGTGAAAAATGACAGCTGTACTACTCATAAGAAGGTGGTAAAATGGCAATGTTGAAAAATCTGGAGAAATATTGAAATTTAGCAAATTTAGAAGCCTGCATAGGAACTGCCATAGCACTTGCGCTAATAAAACAGTCATTTTTGGAATTTTGGCACCAAATTTTCAACATGGGTTTTGGGACCCCTTCTCATGAATGATGTCACTGTCATGGTGTTATTCAGGCCCAAAGGGTGATTTCGCACAGTGACTGCGAAATCACCCTTTGGGACAGAATAACGCCATGACAGTGACATCATTCATGAGAAGGGGTCCCAAAAACCCCATATTGAACATTTGGTGCAAAAATTCCCAAAAATGCCTGAGATATGCAACAAAGTTGAAACCCCTGTCTAGCCCATTATACAGTTTACCAGCATTTCCTCAGTTCGCGGTCGGCTTTGAAGAGCGCAGGCGTATTTCGGTCCACCGAAGATCAGCGCCGAGCTCCAGAGGTAAGTATGGGGTGAGGGGATGTCAGGGAGGCTGGGTGCGCAGTGGGTGGGTGGAGTGCGGGTTGTGGGGGTTGAGAGGCAGCACACAAGACCGTTTTGTTTACAGGTTTACAAAAAAATGACTACATGGGATGTTTGCCACACTGGGGTGGGCTCCCAGCATGGCACAAGGATTTTGGGGGTGTTCAGCTGACAGGGGATTGGGAACCCCCCATCGGCCTGACATTTGTTGCCATGCTGGGGTGGGCTCCCAGCATGGCACAAGACAGAGGCGTTCAACAGGCGGGGATTAGGCACCCCGTCGGCCAGAGATCACCTGCCATGCTGGGGTGGGCTCCCAGCATGCACTACTACTGGAGGGAGATGCAGCTCAGCCGGCGGAGATTGGAGCACCCGTCAGCTATACAGTGCGTGTGGGGAGGCGGGCGCAGACGCCTGCGTGGGTGTCTGTGGGGGGGGAGCTGCGCATGAGCAACCGATATCTTATCGGTGCTCACTGAAGCGTAGCTCCCCCTTTCAACTGTATGCCACTGCATTTTGGAGCGTGTCATAGACAGCTCCAGAATGCATTGTCTTACAGGGGCCGCGCCTGCCAACACACTGACTGAATTGAAGGAGGAGGTGACACACTTCCGAAATCTCCGATGATGGCACTATGTTTCTTGCACATGCATGCAAGCAACATAAAAATGTCAACTGTTTACCAAGGAGCTGTAAAGCCAAAGAGTGTGCCCTTGTCCTGCATCAAAAATTGTTTACAGCATTTTTGTCAGCTTTTAAAGTAAATTCTGTGAAGAAAAGTGTGGAAAACTAGGGGTAGCAACAGAGAAATTATACCCTGGATGTTTGAAATGCTTTTAAAATGAATTTCTGTGAAGGAAAGTGTGGAAAACTAGAGGTAGCAACAGAGAAATTGTGCCCTGGATGTTTAAAATGCTTTTAAAGTGAATTTCTGTGAAGGAAAGTGTGGAAAACTAGGGGTAGCAACAGAGAAATCATGCCCTGGATGTTGGAAATGCTTTCTGTGTAAATGGAGAGACTGCAGAGTTAATGGCAATGTTGCATGGTTGAAATGGGCTCCCGCCGTGGAGTCAGTTGAAAAAAAAAAAAGTGCATTTTACAGTTTGAATTTGCCTGCTCGACGATGGCCGTGAGGAGAGGAGCCCTCGCGAGGAAGAAGAGGCTCATTTGCATGGCGTCATGTGGTTGGTCAGTTTGCCATTAGTCCCGCCCCTCAGCCAGCTCTTCTGAGACTGCCTCAGCATTCGAGAGGGAAGACAGAGAGTAGTGTGTGTACTGGCAGTGGAGGAGCGTCGCGAGGTATTCAAAGCGCTGTAAACATTCAAAAAGTTACTTTTTAGTTTAAAATCAGGCTCAACCCACAAATCGATCGTGGAATTAGTGAATTTGGTGGTTAAAACGACGATCGCGGAGACTGCCCACCCGTTTGCATACAGAGGCCTTCAAAATCTGGCTGCAGGCGGTTTTTACCCCATCGCAGCAAGTTGCTACTAATAACAGTGAGTAAGCAATTCAAAAACTGCTCAAAGAGTGATTTTCAGAAATGCCATATAAAATGTGTGTGCAGCAGTAGTCGCTTTGCAAGTAACGACTGTGTGACGTCCTGCCAGCAAGTGCAAGTCTGTAAAGCCATTGAATGTGTGCATGGAAGTGAAAATAGCCTTAGTTTAAAGTTTGCAGCCAGAGAGACACCGTGGGTTGTGAAAAAGTGCAACACTAGTAGAAGCAGGCAATCCTGTGCTGAAACCTGAAGTTTTAATGGGACTGTGAATTAAATGAATGTTGCCAGCATGTGAAAAGTCCAAGGAAAATCCTGTAAATGTGTGTGAAGCCAGAACAGAGCAAGTTGTGCAGTTTGAGTAAAAGTTATCAGTAGCTGGTGTAAATCGGGTGCGCAGTGGCTTGACCCAGAGTCTAAATGTTGATGCACAGGAGTGCTGCCACCGCCATTACAGGGTGGGGTAGTAAAGTAAACACAGCAGCAGAGGAGCCATTTTAAAGCTACAGAGTGTGTTCATTAAAGTGGGACTTTCAGTTACAGTGAACTTTTGTTTATTTTTCTGCAGTTATGGCCTCAGGACCAGCTCGTTACCCGGATCATGCCTGGGTTGCAGTAACAGCAGCAGTAAATAGACTGAGAGATATTGAAAAGTGGTGCTATGGAGGGCAACTCCCTCCTGATGTGGCAATTCCTAATTATCCAGTGCTTGTATGCCAGATATGCTTGAGTGCTGGAAGGGATGTCTTCATGATTCCTCACTGTGCTGGATGCCTACAAAAATATGGCTTGTATAAAGTGCCTCCAATTCGTTTGGCTCCCACATGGACAAAAATTCAGGAATCTGCAGTTGGCAGCACACAGCACCCGCCGGAGCCTGTGGAAGAAGGTCCCTCGGGGGAGTGTGGCACAAAGCTAGAGGGTGCAGAATTAGAGACTGAATCTGAAGTTGAAGTTTTGGATGCTGGATCTCAGAAAGAAAGTTCGGATAAAGCATCAATAGACCCCTGAGTGGGGGGGCCTAGCCCAAGTCTCGCAGGTGAAGATGAGATGCGGGAGGCCTTTGAATGGGAGGTGTCGACCTCTGTGCCTAGTGATGAATGGATAGTTTCGGGGGTGAGAACGACTGCTCACTCCTGGGCTCAGATCCTCAGTGAAGAGGAAGATGAGGGGGAACCTATGTGGCCTTGTGAGAAAGGAACAGGTACACAGCCTCAAGATCTTGCCTCGGAGGAATGTGTTGAAGAAGGTGGTGATGCCACTGCCCTGGCTTTACAAGAGGAAGAAGTCAGGGATCCGTTTTTAATTTCTTTGAGGATGCGAAGGTGGCAGAACCAGGACTGGCCACCCCCAAGCCAGGCCAGCGGTCTCAGATTGACCAAAGCAAGTAAAGAGGAGAGACTGGTTCATAGAAAGGCCAATGAAATCTATGGCATGACCTTTCCTACCTTTTCTCGGAGAGTCTGGGAGGAGATTGAGGACTGCAGGAAATCCTGGCTCTGGGATGAAGCAATGAAACATGTGCATCCTGGGGCCAACCAGCATGTAAAGAATAGACTGTTCCATGAAAAGTATACACAGTGGAGGAGAGGCAGGACACTGTTTATGGACAGAGTGAGAATAGTGGACGGAGAGGGACGTGAAATCTCCCACTGTGTGAATTATGTGCGTCCAGATGGGGTAATAATTCAAGCCCCTGATCCCCGGTACTATTGGCCTCAGTGCAAGGACCTCCCAGTAATTAAGCCCGTGCCTACAAAATGGAGAGCAGAGCAGTGGTAGTCAATACTGCCACACCAGACTGTGAAGTGCCCTTATTGATCCACCAATATGAATAACCAAGGACTCAGGTGCTCCACATTCTTCAGTCTACAGTGTACTGTCTTGTTCAGCAACCATCTACTGGCCCACCAGATGACTTCAGATCCAGAGAGGACACCAGCCCAGCTGTTTCCTGTTCATCGCCTGGTAATCGGATGACGTCGGACCAGCTGTTTTCCTTTTTGTTCCTGTTCTAAGGTTCCTTCTCCATTGATGACATCAGCCCAGCTGTTTCCAGATGTGCCCTCCTGTGGTTCCCAGAAGATGTCCTCCCAGCTGTATTAGAAGAAATGCTGCCAGGGAGAGTCTTCAGCTGTGGACAAGGTTGGTGCAGTTCGTATACTACAAATGGCTGGTAAGTCCGAAAAACTTTTTCTATCTTTATGACATTGCAGTACACACCCTACACTACAGACTTCAAAAATGTGTGAACTGTCCACAAAGACTCTCCTCTTCGGGACTTTGGCCTTTTAGAACTGTGTTTCACGGGGCTCCGGCCCAGGAGAGACTCTTTATTGGACTAGCCTTCTGGCCTTGTGGTCACTAGTTGGGACTTTTAGGGCACTCCATCCTCCCAAATGTGTATTGTAAATAATGTCATTATTGTACTCTAATGTAAATACTGTTTTTCTACCTTTTTCTAAAAAATCTTTTTGGGATTGTTCAGTGTTTTTGTATGGTAGGGTTGCTTAGCTAGACTGTGTATGCAGATTAGGAGTGTGTTTTGTTTTTGTCTTTTTCTTACAGGTGTTCCTGGGAAGACAGAAGAGAAGACAAGAAGAGGAGGAGGGGCTCATCAGAGTTCCTCGTCAGTGCTTTATTGTGTAGAATTTAAAGTACTGTGTTGTTATTGCTATGTTTGTTACTGTGTTAACCCTTTCCTTCCACAGGTGTGGTTGTGGGGGTAGGGAGGAAGTATTAATTGGTATTTTAATGGTTGTAGTTGCAGGTTGCCCAAGGTCTGGGAGGTCCCCAGGTTTTGTTTTTGTTTGGGAATATTATGTTAGAGGCAGATAGGTTTTCCCTAGAGGGTTAGGGGGGATAGACAGGCTGTGGTCCTGAGCAGCCGTAGGGATTGCAGTGCTGATCTATCAGAGCTATGCTCTGGAGAGTTCTATCAGAGCCACTAGGTGTCCATAGTAAGTGGATAGAGTAGAGGCTGACATGTCAGCTATAGGTCTCTAGGCCCTTAGTGTTGCCTGCCTGTGCTTGTACATGGTAGGAAGGGGCCTGATCACCCCCCTCCGCAGGTAGCACATAGGGTGGGATGGCCTAAGGCCGGGTGCATAATGACTGGGGACAGTCATTTTCCTGGTCAAGGGCCAGTGTAACTCCTTGTTACCCGGGGTTACTAGAATCCCAGTAAGACCTAGTGGTAGGCAGGGAAGGCAGCTTGTGAAACTCCAGTTAAATGGGTTTCACACTGTCTCACTCTGTCTCAGTCACAGCTGAGACTGAGAGATGACATCACCATAGAACTGTTGCAGCTGCATAAGCCACATTGGAATCTGCAGCACAGGGAGTGAGTTAGAGCTTTGGGAGTTTTCAAAGTCAGTCTTCTGTTTACCTTCAAGCAGGAAGGGAGTGTTTTTCTGTTTATCTCCTTGGGAGAAAGTTAGTGTCCGGTTTTAAGTGGTGGAGACCGCTGTCCAGGTCTTAGTGCCCCCTCCCTCCGGAGGGTGGGGAGTAAAGTCTCTCAATGGATTCCAGGGACAATCCCCTAATTTCCACTACAGAAGAAAGCTGCCTTTTTTACAGTTTCTGTTCTGGTTTGATAACAGTGAAAGAAATTGTACTACGCCTGTTGGCACCTGCAAGGAAAGGGTGAGTGTTTTGTTCTATTTGAGAGGGCAAACAATATGTTTCTTCAGTTTGGAAAATATGAAGAAAGCTGGGATGTGAACTACTATTTCGGAGGCCTATTGTACTAGGACAAACAAATGGAGTAGTTTAAAATTTAAAGTCTGAATGGATTTCAAGTAATGTTGTAGAGGGGGTGCTTCAGGTCATCCACCGTTTAATCTACACTTCAAAGTTTAAATTTCTGTTTGTCCAGAGAAATGGCCGGGTATGGGCTGTGGGAGCTGGAGGTGGGAACACCCCCCATCTTTAGAACCAGGTCCACCTCTATGGATTTCTACTGTGATTGCTACTTGCCTCATGCACCTGGCCAGTGACGAGGTAGGTACCCAGACGTGGGTCGCAAATTGGAAAATCTCTCTATGAGTCACAGACTCTAAGTGGTGTGGGGAGCCACAGCTTGGGAAAATATTCTCCTTGTTTGATGGGAGTCCGAAGGAAGTAAGAAAACAAATCTCTCTAGGAGTCGCAGACTCTAAGTGGTGTAGGGAGCCACAACAAGTAAAGTTGGGTCATTCTTTAAATGGACCGTCAGTCAAGTGGCCGGCAGGGGAGCCGGGCCAGTCGGGCTGTGTATCCAAAGTGCATGCAAGTCCGGGCTGAGTGCCTGGTGGGTCCAGAGCCAGACAACAGTAGAAATGGGTTCATTCTTTAAGTGGACCACCTTGTAGTCTCTAATCTGCATTTACAGTAAACGTAGCCCCTTGGGGGTCCATCTATGCTTTGTTATGTTCAGCTAGTTATGAATAAAAGCCACACTGAAAAATCCCAATCCTGGTTCTGGACATTGCAGTTATTGCTTCCTGTAGTTGGATTTACTTGGGTGCCCCTATGCAGAGTAGCCAAACCTAGGTCCCTTGTGCCAGGTAATCTCATCCTCCCCGAACCCAGGTCCCCACCAGGTATTGCTGTCAACGCCAACAGCATGCCACCTGTCATTTTAGTAAAAAGGCAGGGGTGAGGGGTTACATTTGATTACTCATTAAAACTCCTTTTCACTCTCCCAGAATACAAATTTCTGGCGTGAATGCCTATTTGAGACCTAATAAGGGGTCCAGGTGTTGTTTAATATTCTCCCAGAAAGGAACATCCTTTTCACACGTCCAAAGAATATGAAGTAAAGAACTTTGTTTTTTCTGGCATCTGGTACATAGATTCGGCTCCATTATACCCATTTTATAAAGTTTGGCCAGGGTATAATACATATTGTGTAATATTTGGAACTGCATAAGGTGATATCTATCCCATTTAATGTACTTATATGTGGATTTCCATATGCTGGACCAGTCACAGTGATTCCACTGAGGAGGAAGAGCATGATCCCAGACATAGAAATAATTTTGATCTTGCTCTGTCAAAAGCTATTGCAGCCTGGTATGGAAGAAAACAATGACATGATATGTAGGGGCATCTGACACTAAAGAAAGCAGTTTGCCACCATATCTTCTGGACCATGTCCCACTACCAAAGTGATAAAGCAGCATATGCTGGACTTTGGTGGCCATCCACATTTTTGTTGGACTTCAAAAAAGTAAGAAGCTTGCCTTCCTTCACCAGATGATCAACAGACAATGAATCCAAAAAAGGCCAGGCCTTCTGAGTAAGCATCTTCCTAGCAATTTGCAAATTGGGATTTCCCAAAATAGGTTGGGTTGTATCTAAACAGGGGTCAAGATTCAATAGAAAGCATAATTGCTTATGGGCATAGAGAGAATAGCCTACCGGTGTGTCTAATAATGATCCAGGAATTTGTTTAGGAGATAGATACAATAGGGCACTGGGTCTCAAACCTAATTGAGAGAATAATGAGCACTCAGTCTCGAGCCAATGAAGGATATCAGTGGAGTCCGAATCTCCTAAGTCCAGACGACACCAGGAGAGATAACAGGAAGCATGGATAGCCAAATGATAAAGACAAACATTGGGAGCCTTTTGTCCACCAGCTTTCCTTGCTCTCGTGAGCTTAACCAGAGCCCTCTGAGGGGGTTTCCCTTGCCATAAAAATTTAGAAAAAAGTCTATTAATCTGGATGAACCCCTTTTTGGGAAAAAATGGATTAAGCATTACAAGAGGATATAGAAGCCATGGAAGAATATTCATTTTGAGAATATTTAGATGGCCCCACAGGGACAGAGACAATAAGGACCAGCTGACTAAATCAATTTAGATTCAGTTAAGAATGTGATCCAGGTTATATTGTTTCAGTTTACCAGGATCAGTACTGAGATAAATTCCTAGATATTTAAGTTTGTCCTTGACCCAGAGGAGGCCAAGGCGCTCAGCACTGGCTGTGGTGGTGAGAACATTCAAGGGCATAACTTCCATTTTGGAGTAATTTATTTAGTTGTTTAACCAGGTATAGCACACTAAGCCAAAAGCTTTTTTACAGGAGCGACCTGGGAGCACAAGGAGGTTAAGTGACTTACTCAGGGTCACACAGTATGCAAGTGGAAGCTGTGGGATTCAAACCCAGGTCTCGTCTGCTGGATGTCACCAGATTTGCAGCTCAGAGCCTTAGACCACTGCGCTATACTGCCTCAGTAGTTAAGCTTGTAGTTGGAAATCAACCCAAAATGGGTTATGATGTTCAACACCGCTGGTAAAGAGATAGACGGAGACGTGACATGAAAAAGAATGTTGTCTACATAAACAGACAACTTGTATGTGATGGGCCAAAGGGGATACCAGAGAACTGAGGGGACAAATTAATCTTCCTGATCAGGGGCTCTAGGTATAACTTCAACAGGACTGAGGACATGGGGCCAGACCTGTCACATACCTTGTTGCAAGCAGAATGGATCTGATAGCACTCCATTACACAGAACAGGAGCAGAGGGACCAGTGTACAGCACCCTAGCCCACGAGATGAACTCTGGGGGGATATCAAATTTAGGAAGCATGTGGAATAAATAATCCCAGAAAACTCAATCGAAGGCCTTTTCCACATCAAGGGAACTAGTACTGAAGAAAGAGGAGAATCCCTGGAGGTGGAAATAAGGTGTAGGAGTTTTCTAAGATGGTCAGCAGACAGCCTTCCTGATACAAATCACACCTGCTGCCTACTGAGAAGAGATTACCAGACTGAGCTCAGCCTGTTAGCCAGAATCTTAGCCAGGATTTTAAAATCAATGTTAATGAGGGAAATAGGTATGTACTTGGAAACCAATAAGTGATCCCGGCCTGGCTTGGACAGGATCACAATAATAGCTGCTGTCAATGAGAAATTTGAAAGGCCTTGTGAAAAAATGTAGTGAAACATGTCCAGAAGATATGGTGCCAAAAGCTTTTAAAATTTCTTATAAAAGTTTGAAGAGAAGCCATCTGGGCAGGGGAACTTGTCAGGAGCTAACAAGTCTATTGCCATGTACACCTCCGAGAGAGTCACCAGAGCTCTGAGTGTTTCAGACTGAACGTCACTTAATGAGGGTAAATCTATGTCCTGAAAAATAATTGACAAAAAGAGTCAGGTCAAGGGGACTGAGGAGACAACATATAAAAAGCGGTAAAAAAAAACTGGAATTGCGAGACTATATCTCTAGGTGAGGTGACTAATTGACCAGATTCAGACTTGAGGGACCAGACAATCCTATCCGCTTGTTGGGCATGTAAATGTAATACCAGGAGTTTTCCGGCTTTCTCGCCTTGATCAAAATGCTTGGTTTTAGTTTTCAAAAGGAGATGTTCCACCCTTTCACCAAGAAAAGCATTATACTGAGCCCAGAGGGCCTCATGTCATTCCCATTCTAGCTTTGGAGAAGCTTTAGAGACTTCCTTCTCAGCTGCTGTAATCAGCAACACAACTGAGGAAGAGGCCTGAGATAGTGCCCTTTTCCATTTTGTAACCAAACGAATAATCTCACCTCAAAGGGTACATTTAAATGAACACCAAAGAATATCAAGCTTTGACATTGTGGGGGAGTTAAGGGTGAAATAATCAGTGATAAACTGTTCCAAACGCTCAACCACTTCAGGAAGTTTCAACAGTTGGTTGTTGAAATGCCATGTTTTATCTCGCACAAGTGCAGGACCGAGATTAACCTGTAACACAGCTGGATGGTGGTCAGACACCACCTTAGCTCCATAATGACTCAAAACAACACATGACAATGCTTCAATGCTCATTAAGAAAAAATCAATATGAGAAAAATAATTATGTGGAATAGAATGAAATGAGAATTCTTCCGTGGTCAGATATAAAGTTCTCCACGGGTCAACGAGCCATAGGGAATCCATCAATTCCCACAGAGCAAGCTGGCTTGGAGTGAGAGCTAGTCCTTATCTCATCATTCTGTCCAGATCACTATCTATAACCAAGTTCCAGTCCCCAGCAAGAATCATTGGGAGAGAGGCCCATGGGGATAATATAGAGATAAGCTGTGAAACAAAGGAGGGGTCTTCCACATGGGGTCCATATATGGATCCCCAAATTTCCTCTAAATGCCCCAATAACAGTCTTGCAAAAATATATCTGCCCTGGGGGTCAGTTACACCTTGAAGGAGATGGAATGGGATAGATCTCACTACCAAAATCGCTACTCCCCTTTTACGAGAATCCATCCCCGAGCCCAGATTCTGCCCAACCCATGAGCGTTAAAGTAATTTGATCTGGGCTTGGGGAAGATGGGTTTCCTGGAGAAAAGCAACATTAATCTGTAATTTGTGATGGTGTAACAGTACTTTAGCACATTTCTGTGGGGATTAAGCCCTTTTAATATTCCATGAACAGTATTTAAAGTTGTGCACCATAATGTATCTTTAAAGCTAATGAAGAGCAAGAAAGTAAACCAGCATCTAAACAGGGTCTCAAGGACCTGCATATACTAACAGTCAGCCCCTGGAGAAAGCCCTCAACAGCCAACCCCTCATCCCTCACCCACGTAATCCATAAACCCTTCACCCACATAACCCATAACAATACCCACACATGTAAAAGACCCATCAATAGTGACCAAAATCCTGGTGAAGCATAGAGCCCCCCCATCCCCAACCCACACCCCAAAAACCCTCCAACCCTCTGGTATGAAAATACCATAACAGTAGCAAGATGGTAAATCAAACCCTCCCTCACCTCCCACCAAGAACCAGAAAAAGTGATTTATAAAGGTGAGATTTGAACCCCAATTTAATAAACCCACCAACAAGATGCAAACAAGTACTCCAATAACAGTCCTGACCCCTTTGCAATAAGAAAGGAAAATAAAACTAGACCATAAAGATGCCCAAGATGGCCATGCCAATATGCAAAGGGGTCTCCTTTCCCATATTTGGTTCGTGATTACACTCCTGAGGTAACTTACCACCACTTACCAATCCCCCCTCTTGCTCCCAGCAGAAGTAGAAAAACAATGTTTTTTTACCAGTACTCAAAAATTAGTTAATAATAAAATGCCAGTTCGCTTATATGGCCCACAAAGAAAGGGCATAATTAAAGCCCACTGTTTATCATGACTGTACCCCTGCACCAAAACACAAACTAATGAAGCCCCCAGTGAAAGAAACCAGCAAAAAATGACACACTTTAATTCCATTAATGTCTCAGGGGCTGTTGCAAAAAAGAGGGGGAAAGAAAACAAGAAAGAAACACTCTCTAAATTCAGAGGTGAAGCAGCTGAAATTCTTTTGCTTGATAGTAAAAACAGGGATTCAACCAAGGCTTTCCTGGAGGTGCAAAGGAGAACCGCAGAAGTCCAGATTCCCAGGCTTGTAGGATGATCTGAGAACTCTCTCCTGTAGCAGAAAATATAGGTTTCCGCAAATAATCCAAAGGGAGCTGTGATCTCGATAGTGTGAACATTTGAGCAGATATTTCACACTGGAAATCCCTTGCTTATGTTCACAAGGAAAGACACTTTGAAAGTTTGCAAAGCTGACCAGGTTTATCATCCAGAGTCTGGAGTCAGGCATTGAGGAACACAAGCAGGTTCTACTGGGCACTGGAGATCTAAACCAAGAGAATGCAGATCACATGGAATCATGACCTCAGGTAAAAACTGTCCATGTTGCAACAGTGTCAGGGTTCAAAAAAGACAACAAACTCTCTTTCAGGTCACCACAAAACATTACAGGAGTACAGTGCTCCAAAAACCAGATCACTTCCTCTGCAGCACCATCAGCGATCCTTGAACAAATCAGGGAACTGTCTCCATAGTTCTGATGAAGCCTGCTCGGCACTCTTAAACATTTTCCAGGAGTCTTGATGGGAAACTGAGAGTTGAGCCAGATAGAGCATATGGAAGTGGACCCCAGCCGTGATTAGCTTTGTAACAAGGGGATGATAGGCAGCCCTTTTCTACTGGGTAGCTGCAGGCAGGTCTTGTGCAACTCGAATACTGGTACCCTCCTGGGTAATTTCTTTTATTCCTTTAACTTTGCCCAAGAAGTGTTGGTGATCTAAATAACTAAGTAGTTTAAGGATAAAGAGGCATGGATTTGCACCTGGTAGTGGTCTAGGGTGTAATGAACGGTGGACCCTCTTGACAACGTATACTGAATTGTGAGGGGAGGCACCAGCAATTTTAAATAAAAGCTTCTGAATGAATAATACTGGTGAGGATCCCTCAGCATCTTCAGGAATGCCGAAGACAACAATATTGTTCCTCCTACTTCGGCCTTCCAAATCTTCTAACTTGGCATCTACATTAGCCATTTTCTGCCTTAAAGAGACTAGCTCTGGATCAATTTTCTCTCTCCAGGTCTTGAGCGAACTTGTGTGAGCTGCAACATCAGTGATTTGTCTTACTGCATCTCCCAAATCAGCCTGCTTTGATTTTAGCTTCCTGGTAAGATCCTGAATGGCTGTTTTAAATGCCTGAAGCTCAGTGAGGAATTTTTCCTCCGATAGTGGGGTCGGGGCCAGAGTAGCAGTAGATGTCTTGTCGGATGAGATGCTCTGATCTTTGGTGCACTTAGAATTCTTGTCTGGTGTTTGAGGTGGCGTGTGCTGCAGGAGGGCCAGGTGCAGCTCCGCATACATTCTCAGCGAAAACACAGGTAATGTGGACACCAAACCCACAGAATAGATCAAAGAGGAAGAGCTGGTAGGCTATCTAATAGTGGTGAGACAAATCAATGCGAACAAAAAGCCACTAGTTAGAAAATGAACCGTAAGAAGCAAGAGCGTGGGTTCAAAGCAGCTACTCCCAGAAGAGCATCATGTGACTCAACTGCTGCTGTCTCAACAGTGCATGATCTCTATGGGCCTACATGCAGAGGGGAAGGGGAGGCTGACATAGAAACAAAAGGAACAGAAAGTAGCCCCCGAGTGATGGACACACACACTTCAGGGAGACAGAGATCAGATAAGGGGGGAGAAGGAAGTTTTGCCGGGACTCTTGTATTGTACAGGAAAAATATACAGTTCACAGGGAGATTTATTGCAAAATAATTCAAACCACTGTGGTAACTAGTAAATGAAGAAATGTAATACACATTATAAGGGCAACCCGGAGATATGCAACTCAGGTATCTCATCTTACAGTATGTTATCATAGACCCCTCCCTGTATCACTAAGTTGCTCTCGCCAGCAGAGAGGTGGAGGAACAAGATTAAGTTTATGGCTATGCTGACATTCTAAGTTTATGGCTGGACTGACTTTCTAAGTTTATGGCTAGATGGACAAACTACAAGCAGCTTGCTGGGGGCAGGGCATGCCTGTTCTACAAAGTCTGTGCAACCCATGAAGCACCTCAAGGCACTGAGTGCTGAAGCAGCTGCAGGTGGGAGCTGCTGTGACCGGGTTATGTGGGTAGGGTAAATGAGAGACACAACAAATCCAAATATGGTTTAAAACACACTTGCTTATGTGTGATATTAATTTGTCCAAAGCACTATTTTATTTTTATTTTTTTATAAAACAAATATGCAAAATAAATCAAACCATAAAATGAATGTCTTAAACTTCAGACTAAAATAAAACAAAAATAGCAAAAGAAATAGCTCTCCTTGAGCTCCAAAACTACCCCACCTTGGTAGTTCTGCCACAGAGTAGTTAACTTTATGTAAACAAAATAACTATGATCTTCTGTGCTCTTTAGACAACCTCTCAGGACACCCTCCTAGGCTGATCTGCCAATTCTGAGCACTATATATATATATATATATATATATATATTATATAATATATATATATATATATACAGGTCCCTAAGCATCATCATGTCAGCTGATCTGCCCCTTTTCTAATAAAAGTACATTCCTATTCTAATACAGACATGTACTGTAGGTGGATCAGCATGACTGCATCTATACTCTTGAATATGCAAAAGGATTAATAGATCACTTCTTTCATCAAAAGAAAACGTTAAGCATGGATATGCAGCAATATACTTTAATTGCATTAAATGCAATGAAACTCTGCCCCTTTTGCAATAGATTGACAGATGGGGGGTTCTATAAAACAGCGTCTATTTGGGGCTGCTGGCTCCTAAGAGACCATTTTAAATGACTCTGCACTCAGGTAATAGCTCTCCTGCATTTAAGAGTAAAATAGAAAAGAAACATTCTTGTTCTGCACAGTATTCATTTCTTAAACATTTCCCATGTCTAAAGACCACTTAAATAATCCCATAACATGCAGCTGACACACCCGACAGCTGAAGTTTCATGCCGTTGGGAAAATATTTCTTTGCAGCATTACTTTCTTTAAGGCAGTATAGGGGCAATATTTGTCCATGTCAGACATCTTGTCATATGTGGGAGCCCCCCTTCGTAACACGGGAGTGTTCCTCCCCTTTTAATTTGTTATCCTAGGAGGCTCGAGTCACGGAAACTTTCACTTTCCTGACTCAGCTGCTCTGCAAGGCTCACCCGACTGTTAATACAGTCCTGTTTCCTTAATGGGAAAGGATTTCTGCCCCCTGCGCACCAATCGGCTATGGGAAAACTTTATTTATTTATTCTAATACTCTCCCGTAGCAGCAAGTGGCCCGATTTATTCTTGGACTGTTTGTTATGTATACCCATGTCCCAGGGCACTTTGGGGACTCACTCCTTTACAGGAAGCAATATGTATGACTGCATTTTATTACCCAATGCCCTGCAAGATTTACACAAGGATCCTGTGGCTGCAGGAGAAATATTTTCTTCAACTATACACCATCTCCTTGCAGTAGGCAGATGCTTTGCACCACTTGGTACATTTCATGTGCAGCGAAGCTATCGAGCACTACGGGGCATATTTAAGCATAACTTGAACAGCAGTGCCAAAATACATTGTCCTGTCTTTAATGGGATTTAAACTCTACCCAGGGGAAAGAGACACAGAACCACAATATACTAGCATATTGACATTTTTCTGCACAGATAAACTATGCTGCTTACTTTGCTGGCATAAGGCAAGGGAGAGAAAAGAATTTAAAGGGGGAACAGCAGTAAAATATACTATCATGGGCGACCTGACCATGATAGTAGAAATGGATTTAAAATAGGGATAGTAAAAAAGGAAGATAGTGCTACTGCAGTAGACTTTAGGGGGATAAGAATATAAAAATGCCTTAAAAGCCTGAAACGGGGGTGGGGGGGGGTGGTCAGTCTACCACAGCTGCATTGCCCAGAACAACTCAGAGGTTTGTTCCAGTGAGATCTAAAGGTGTTCACTCAACTGCCCTGCAGAAAAGACTGAGTGTTTCTGTCATCTATTTCTGCTCTGCCACTTATTTGCTGCTGCATTTGTAATTGTTTGCACTGACTGTTTGCCTTTGCACTGCTCAAGATTGGAAGGGGGCTCAGCAGTGGGCCAAACAATGAGCAGCTTTCTGGGAGTGGGACACACCTGTTCTACAAAGCCTGTGCTGCCACAGGCGCATGCGCTATGGCACACGTGTGAGTGGTGCTTAGTGAAGAAAAGCTGGGTGTAGTAAATGTAAGTCTGATATAGAGATTTTAGTATTGTCTAATTTAATATTTTAGTTTCACTATGGGGCTTTTTTAATACCTACTGGCAACAGCCTTAATAATGGGATCCTTGCAATGGGAGGTGGTTGGGATTCGTGCTAGTTGGGAGATACTGCTTAATGGTAGAGTTTTGTCCTGACTTGATACAGGTACTCAGGGCCTGTATGTGAATGCTCCTCTTAGAAGTCATGCAATGTTTTCTCACTTATGCAGCTACAACTATATCTTTCAACAATATATGTTAAATTTGACTGGGAGCTGTTTCTTAGGTTCGGGGGTTGGTGTAATGTTAGGACAAGAGATTGGGAAAAGTCAGCCCTTCCATATTTAGTATAAACTATCTAAGTGGGGGAATGCTAACTAAGGTATACGTAAGGATTAAGCCACGAGAAAGCATGGGTCTACTGTGGTATTAATCCATGGTTGGGGTTGGACCACGGGCGAAGGCGGTGGGTCAACCGCCAGCAATATTAATCCACTGTAGAACCATCCTCTGATGGCTTAATCCATTATATTATGGCAATGACTGTATGACTAATAGTCTTTGAATAAATGAGTACAAACACACTGATTTACTTTCAGAATACTATAAATTGAGCTATTAAACAAGATGTACATATACTTGAAAAAAATTGGAACACACCTATTGGAAATATCATGGCTACTGTTTCACTTTTGTTAAAATAACTTTCATTACAAGCTTTAAGCTTTCTAACATCAAAACATATTTTACAACTTTTAAAAAACTTGAAATTCACTTTCTATTCTAGGTGCTTTGATTTTCCTCTCTATGTATTAGAAGATATGGGCTGCGCTGCATGATGGGAGTGTGCTATGGTACATTTTAGTTTTCTTTCTCCAGTTCCTTTGCAGACCAATAGGAGGCTGTCACACAATCCTAGTAGCACAAGCACCTTTTCTCCAAATGTACTGAACTAAGCCAATCTGAAAAACACTTTATTGAACAACTACTATTTTGCAGAATATTATTTTCACTTTTTTTCACTCTAAACTACCTAACTCAGCAGGACATAGAACAACATAACGTTTACTGCTTTCATCTTTCAAATACTTGTTTTGACTACTATTGTAAGTCTGTTTCTTCGATTTCTTTTTGTTTCTCTCAATTTATTTTTCTTTCCACCCACAGAGGTATCCTCTCTCTTTAATTTTGCTTTGTTTATCTCAGTGTCTGTTATTTTTGCTTTGGGTTATAGAAGCTGCATGCTTATCTTTACCACTGTGCATTCACTAAGACAAGGCTAGGCCAGATAATATTATTCAGTCATCCACAATGCATTGCACCCACAGTTGCTTAGAAAGCAGTAGATCAGAAGGGATGGTAACAGTATGTAACTGTTCACTTCTACTGAAATATTGCTGCAGCATAATTAACAGTATATGTGGAGTTTAAATGTACAATCTTTAGTGACTCATGAACTTCTATTGTAGTCACAATATAGAACAGTCTTGAAAAAGTCAAAAATCCTGTGCCAAGAAAATTCTTAGTAAATACAACTTGGGACAACTATACACTGCAAGCTATTTGCATATTGCTTTCACTTGTATACTGCTTCTTACCTGTAGTGGATTGCCAAGGTATTACAATGCAAACCATGATCTACTACGGTATTAGATCATGGTTTCTACTGTACCACATGTTGTGTTTGCACCTATCTGAGTGCTTCATTTCATTTTTCTTTTTTATGCCGTGTTACAAATTTTGTTAATGCTGCTCCAAAGTGGGAACATCAGTCCTAATCCTGACCCTGTATCTATTTACCAGTTTTAAAGACTGAAGAGGTATTCTTTTCATTCACTCAAAAAGTAAGATGCGTTATTCCAAAACTAGATTTAATGAAAGTATTTGAAGTTGATCATGACCCAGAATTTATTTTTTCTGAGACATGACCAAGTAAAAGACTTGAGGACGGTATACTAAAGCTTCAGTTTGTCCCTAACTGTCTGCTGTTGAATATAGATCCCTCTTACTGTGAGTATTTGGCACTGGAATTAAAATTTTACACAGGAAAACCTTTTCTTCTGTTCGGAAGGTACAGACCACCTCAGTCATCTATGCAATCCCTGGAAGCTATTCATGAAGCCTTATTTCCTTATTCTCACTCTCATGAATTGTTAATTTTAGGCAATTTCAACATAAGCTGGCTGCATCCCTTAAAATCAAAGAACAACGAGTTTAGGTTTGGTTCAATTGTTATCAGAACCTACTCATACAAACACTAATAGGCCCAATAAATCACCCCTGATAGATTGAATTTTAACAAATTGTCCTTATCACTACAGTAATAGCCACAGACACGGCCAGCTATTTCCCCAAATTTCTGTGATATTTCCAGAAATATCTGATGCTTTTTGCATTTAAACAGTAGGGGCAGCAGAGAGCAGGCAATGTCTGTGGCTACCACTGTACAACTCATATGGGGTATCATCCAATATTTTCAATGATTATAATGCTGTGTTTTGTATAAAGGGGCAAAACAAGATAAGGGGTCCATCTAGAGTGATACGGTTTAGATTATTTAAAAATTTTGATTATTTTGACTTTATTGCTGATCTTGAAAGGCTAAATTGGAATTGCCTTGAATTAATTCCAGATATGGATTTGTCTTGGGAATATTTTTTTTTTTTGGGGGGGGGGATTGTTACAAGTTTGTAACAAACAAATGGCAATTAAACTGAGAAAAGTAAAAACTAACTCAGTACTATGGTTTACATCTAAACAAAAGAGAATGAAACAGGATAAAAATAGAGTGTGGGAGAAAGCACAACTATAAGGAAAAATAGATGGTTAGCAAGCTTATAGAAAAGTTAGAAATGCTTATGTAGCTTGGGTAAGAGAAACCAAAAATTTGGGGCTATAATTAAAGACATAAATGGCCATTCGAAAACAAACACTAATATTCAACATTCAAATTAGGAAAACTTTGAAAAAAGAGTTCATTATCTGACAGATTCAACAAATCTTTTGCAGAACCAGGTAATTTTTTTGGGAGTCCTTCTAAACTTCTTTGAAATCCATGGGATTTTATTAAGGAGGAAACTCCACACTTCTCTTTTAGCTAAATTGAAAAACATGAAGTACTGGAAATTCTTTTGAGTCTGAAAGTAAGTGGGAGTTGTGGCCCAGATGGTTTGACATCCACCACGTGAAAATATTCTGCTCTACAAATTGCTGCCCCTCTGTCTTACTAATTTAATTGGTCTATATATCTGGGTTTCTTCCCTAGGGGTTGGAAGCTGGCCAGGGTTGCCCCAATTTTTAAGGGGGGCAACCTTGGCTACCTAACCAACTATAGACCAATCTCGTTGTTGCCCCTTGTTAGTAAGATACTGGAAAAACTATTAGTTAAACAATTGATGGATTATTTGGAGGAACAAAATTTGCTGAATCAATATCACTCTGGTTTTCATAAATTGTATGGGAATGTGGCCATCATGACAAGGGTCTTGGATGACATTGGTTCAGCTAATGATGCTCAGTGTTTCACTGGTAACATCCTGGTTTATCTCTCCAAGGCCTTCAACATGGCTGACCATCAGTTACTATTGCAAAGATTCTGTGAGGTCAGTGTCTGTAGGATAACTATAAACTGGTGTTGCTCTTATTTAACTGACATGTATCAGGTCATGGCTGTGAATGGTGTTTAGCCTGTCCCACTTTCTTTTGAGTGAGTCATGCCCTAGGGCTCTGTCCTGGGGCTGCTTCTCTTTTTGATCTGTCTAAATGATTTAGGTCAAAGTGTGGGGGATTCTCATTACCATATTTATGCCGATGACACCATAATATACTCATCTCAATCTTCAATTTGTGATGTCCAAAACACTCTCCATGACAACTTCAGTAGTCTTCAGACTTATTTTACAAATTCCAAATTAAAACTCAATACTTCTAAAACTAAATGTATTGTATGCTTTGGAACAGCTCTTAAAGTAAAAATGGATAATGAAATGGATATTCTGGATGACACTGGAACTGTCCTGGAGTGTGTGGATATTTATAAATATTTGGGTTTTTGGCTGGGCCAGTTTGGCTCTGGAAATAAATATGTAGATAAATTTATAGCGCAAGTTAGTAAGAGGGTGGGGCTTTTCTATAGAAATCAATGTTGTCTTGACTCTGATACTGTAAAATTGATTGTACTAGTACACATTTTGCCACTGATTGATTATGGTGGCATCCTGTATGATAATGCGACTTCTGAAAGGCTGCATAGGCTGGATGTTTCATTTAACCACTTAGCAAGATTAATTCTTAAGTGTTCTAAATTTGTACATCATTGCAAAATGTACCGCCAGTTAGGTTGATTATAATTGTCCATCAGGAGGGAATTTCACAAATTTATTTTTTCCTATAAATGTGGTTTAGGTCTGGTTCCTAAATATCAGATACGGCCAGTAACATCGTGGATGAAACATCGCAGAAAAAACAATGCAGAAGCAACATTGTGGGACAAAATATTGCAGCAGATAAAATAAAGTGGGTTCAAAACATCGCAAAGGAGAAGGCACAGAGGTACAGGTGGGGTGGAGGAGGCAGACAGCATATACAGAAGAATGGGGGGTGGATGTGCCTCTGATGGGGGGGGATTGTACTTCTGATCTGTGGCCCCCCTGACTGCCCATGCCATGTGCTGTCCACCCACCCACACACCTCCACATTCGGCAGGGCACTGTGTTGTGTGGGCCGTATATGTGCTGTGTTGTGCATGCCCTCCTGCACATAAGTCACGGTGGTCTGTGTACCCATGGGGGACAGCTGAGTGTGCTGATGTGCCACTCCTGGCATGGGCTCATGGGCTGGAGTGTGGGCCAGGATGTGCCATGGATCTGGGGGGTGATTGTCCACCACTGTTTGGTAGGTGGCATGGTCTTGTCTTGGGGGGACACATCAGTATTGGGTAATGCTGCTTGGGTGGTGGTTGTGGCTGTTGACTCAGGATTGGGGGTGCAATGCAGGGCTGGTGCCCAGCAGGGGCTTTCTGGGTTGTGACCCAGAGCAAATGGTATTGTGGTCCACCCCTCCATATGTTTCATCTACTGTAATGAGGGCACTCCTGGGCCATGGGTGTTGGCCTGCATGTTTGGGTACTGCAGGGTTGGCCAGCATTCTGAGTTCTAGGGGGGTGCCATGGGTCCAGGGATTGCCCTCATGTGTCATTCACCTGTGTCGTTTCCTTCCACTGGCTGCTTCCTGGGCCCTGCACTCATTCTCCCTGGCACTATTGTTCTGTCCTGTAGGGGTGCTGGGGGCATGCTGCTTTATGGTTGACCACCTGTGGGGCCATGGCTGGGATGGTTGGCATTCTTGTTGACATCCCAGGTCCTCCAGTCCCACCACTCCTCTGGAGTCCTGTGGCCACCTCAAGGCCTTCCCTTTTGGTGGTGCTCCCAATGTGGATAGCCTGTTGTTTATCCTGGTGATTAGCCTATGTTACTCACTCACCCTAGCGGTGTGGTCCCCTGCACTGTTCCAGCCCCAGGCCCCACTGTGGCATATCTGAGCACTAGTGCTGTCTGCTGGGATGTGCCAATCAGGGGATGTTCACAGCAGGCTGTGTCTACTACCTGTGTGGTGCCCATCCTGCATTATTCTGTCCCAGGATGTTTTGTACCACCAACATTGTGGGCAGCGATGTTATCATCAATGTATTTTCCTGCGATGTTACTGGCTGGATCCCTCAATATCTTAGTGATAGATTAAGTTTTAGGAACATTGTCTCTTCTTTAAGAAATTGCCATCTAAAGGAAATTCTGGTGCCACATACCAGCACCAAATGTTCTATGTACTGCTTTAGTCAATTTGTTCCAATTTGTTGGAAGAATCTGCCATCAGAGTTTAGAATACAACATGCTAAACTTCCATATATCTTTGCGCTGAAAAAGCATTTACTTTCTTTACAAAAGCCCTGTAGCTGTTTTATCTAATTTTATTTACTTGTATAATTGTGAATTATGTTACCCCCAAACTCCTGGCATGGCAACAAATGCAGGACAATGCACCCATAAATTCTCCAGACCCCCTCATGACTACACCATGTACTGTACCCTATGCAATGCCTGTACCAAAGCCATCCACCTTGCTAAGGCAGAATATGTCCATTCCACCTTTAATACTAACATTAATAACCCATCGAAATTTTGGAAAGTAGTTCACTCTCTCTTCTCTCACCAATCCAAACCCCCATTCCCGTTGCTCAAAATAAACAACCAACTCACTGCTGACCACCCCACAGTTGCTTCTGAGTTTAATTCCTATTTTACCTCATGTGCCTCCACCCTCTTAACCTCCCTCCCATCCCATCCCACCCTGCCTCCCCCTGCCCCCTTGACCCCCGTACATCACCAGTCAGCAGAGAGCTATGCCTTCCCACCCATCTCTCCAAATGACACCTTAAAAACTCTTTTATCTCTAAACCCACCAAAGGGCCACTCTCCTGATGGCCTTGACCCTAAACTGCTTTATATCTCTGTAACTGCTATGTTCCCTCCAATTCACCGATCTCCTCAGTCTATCTTTCCACACTGCATCTATCTGCACTTCCTAGAAACATGGCATGGCTCTTCCCCTACCTAAGGGAAGCGACCTTTCATCTCCAGGGAATTACCACCCTATATCTCTCCTCCCACCCTGGCTAAACTTCAGAAACACCTTGCTCTCTCCCAGCTCTCCTCCTTTCTTGACATCTCCTCCTCTGTCACTCCTTTGCAATCTGGTTTTTGGAAGAACCATTCCACAGCCACCTCCCTACTAAGACTCATTGACTTTATCCATACAGCCATGGATAATGGTCACATCACTTCTGCAATATTCGTCAAACTTGCCAAGGCTTTCAACACTGTCTCCAACCCCCTCCTCCTAAAATCCCTCTCATCAGATGGCTTGTCTCAGTTGGCCTCTAACTGGGTCTGAGTGTACCTGGTAAGTAGAGCTCAATCAGTAAAATAGCTAAATCTACATCCCCTCTGCTACCCATTTCTAGTGGTGTGCCTCAAGGCTCCATACTTGGCCCACTCTTATTCTCAGTTTTTCTGAATGGCCTCCTGTCAGTTTGCTCCTCATCCCTTATCCATATGTATGCTGATGACATGGTCTTGTTCACCTCTGGCCCACCTCTTTCTGATATGTATTCCAGACTACAGCTTGACTTCATTAATGTTCAGTGCTGGTTAAGATCACATCAAAATTTCCTCAACTCCAAGAAGACAGTCTTCATGACCTTTGGCACTAGGCAGAGACTCTCTAGGTTGCCCTCCCTTCCCTCCTTCCTCACCCTTGATGGGATTACCTTAGAGGGCACCTCCTCTTTTAAATACCTGGGTGTTTGCCTGGACCAGCACCTGAACTTTTCTCTACAAATTGACACCATCGTGCATAAACTGCTCCCCAAGCTTGACACCCTTTACAGGAACCACAGTTCCCTACCTCTTCCGGTTCAGCGCAATCTTTTTCAGAAAATGATACTCCCCATTTTTGACTATTGCAATATAGTCTACAGTGCTGCTCCCAAATCTTCCCTCACCAGGATTGGATTCCCTCTTCAATGCCTTCTGTTGCTTTGCTCTTGATGCCCACTCCTGCACTCACCACTGTTCCCTGTACCATTCTCTCACCTTCCCCTCCCTTGAATGCAGGTGTCTATGCCACTGCATCAAGTTCATATCTAAATATTGGCTTGGGACTCTCCCCTCTTATCTCTGCCTTTCTTTCCTCTCCTCCCTCTTCCTCCCACCTCCTCAGGTCCACTGACACTCACTCTCTAGCTATTCCTCAAAATTCCCCTTCCACTGGTCAGTTAGCTTTCTCCTACCACTTCCCAATGCTTTGGAACTCCCTGCCATCTCCTATCAGGCTCTCCTAGTCTGCATCCTCTATCTCTGTAGCCCTTCATAACTTCTATTCTCCTAACTGTACTTGCCCTTATCCCCTCCTCTATCTTCCCTCCAGCTCCTTTTTCCCCCAGTCCTACCAAACTCCTAATTGCTCAAATTCACCAACTCCTGGCCCTTCTTCTCACCCACCTTATCCCACCCCTGTGCTTATTCCCCACCCCTCTTTCTTCTCTCCTCTAACCCTCTGTCACTCCTCCGTGACTCCCAAACTAGAACCCTCCCTCTTTCTGCCCCTCTCCTTTTGGTTTCTCTCTGGCCCCCTTGCAGGGTTCTCTACATCCTGAAGGGGTGCAGGTCCTGGCCCTACTTTTCTTTTCCCCTCATATGTTCCTCCCATGTCCAAATCCCCTTACTGGGTTCCTTGCAGCCAGTAGGGGTGTGCTGTTTAGTTCTACTGATTCCTCCCAGCACTTTTGTAATCTTTCCTGACACCCTTTTCTCTTTCTCCTCCCCTCTGCCTTCTCACTCCCCTCCTGCCTTGTCCTGGCCCCCTTGCAGGGTTCTCTGCATCCTGAATGGGAATGCTTTCTCTTGCCTCCCACTCATCCTCCTCCCTTCCCCCTACTTCTTACCATTGCCCTCCTTCCCCCTTTTTCCTCCTCTCCTCCCCCTCTCTATTTCATTGCCCTACTTTCTACCATTGCTCTCCCTCTCCCCACCCTGCCTCCTCCCATTCTCTCTTTTCCATTGACCTCCTTTCCCCATTCTGTCTAAAAACTCCTTCCTTCCTTTCCTCCTCCCTCCCTCCCAACCCCCTTCACCTTGCTCGCTCCCTTCCTGCCTGGTTCAGACCGCCTTACAGGGTTCTCTGCATCCTGAAGTGGAAGTCTGATGTATCCGCCCCATCCTTCCTCCTCCCCCCACACTTTTTACCACTGCCCTCTCTTTCTCTCCTCTCTGTCTTATAATACTCCCCTACCTTTTCTCCCCTCCCCAAACATTCCCTCACTTTTTCACCCACATCACCTAAAGCCTGCCCTCCCCTAGTCTTACTAAAGCACTTTTCATAGTTTGATCAACCATCTTCTAGCACTTCAACTTTGACTGTCTTCATTAACCCATACCCTATAAGACTTCCTGATTTCAGTTGCTTCCCTGTCATTAGTTCAAACATGGCCTATCGCCCTGTCTGGAAGACCTGGTTCACTCTGTTCTATGTGACTATACAATGTTTTTTTGGATAATTGTGCTTGTATTACTCCTGTGTTTGTTATGTTATC
Organism: Neoceratodus forsteri; assembly: GCA_016271365.2. Lineage (NCBI taxonomy): Eukaryota > Metazoa > Chordata > Ceratodontiformes > Ceratodontidae > Neoceratodus > Neoceratodus forsteri. The sequence continues at coordinate 1,129,827,575 of CM057456.1, read as the reverse complement.
GCTCTGTACAATTATATGATGCCTGTTTTGTTAATTGTACTTGTATTACTCCAGTATTTGATTTGTAATTGCTCATTCTCCCAACTTTGTAACCCCCCTCCCCACCCCAACCCCCAGGATGCTTCTGGAAACAAGCTGCCCACAGTTCATGTTGTCTTTCCTGGTGAAACATTTTGCAAATAAGTAAAAATAAATAAATAAACTGTTTGGTCCTATTAAATTTGTTTTACTATGTTACATTGCACTCTGTTTTTACTTTAGTTTGCACCAATCATTAACTCCATGGCTATTTATTTATTTATTGAATTTTGGTAGCTGGGTAGACTCACTGAGACCAAAGGTCCCTTTTTCAGGGGCAACCCAGAATTAGCTACAAGCAAAAATAACATAATAATGCAATAGGTACAGATATGGGTCAAGAAGCAAGAAATTAGGAGTTCTGATTCCCATAGACCTCTCCAGCTTCGCTCTCGAGGTCAGAGGGAATCAGAACCCCTCTGTGGCAGAACACACTGGTTGTACATAGTGACCCATCCAGTATTCTCTGTATATCACACAGTAAAATACAAACTACAATAACTCATAAAAAAGACAATATATGTTAGGGGCAACAGTCAGCAGAAATACAAAGATACGAGACATGAGCAGCAATATACCAGATGCAATAACCATACACAATGGACAGGGACGTTTAGGAAGTTATAGAGTAACTTAGACTGAAGTTGGTATGGTTCAGTGGTAGCAAGAGCATCGACAGCATTTGACTTGGTATGTTTTTAGCCATTTCTTGAACCCACTAAGAGATGATGAATTAGTTAAGAGTGGCAAACAGTGAGTTCTGATAATGTGGGGCAGCGTGGGTGAAGGACCTTTTGCCTGAGTTAGTCCTAATTCTGGGGATGTCTAGTAGGTTGCAATTGAGGTGCACAATGATCACCTCAAGGACTTAGGGGTAAGCAGTCCAATACATCTAGGGGGTGAATAGATTCTAGTCAGTTTATAGGCTAGGCAGAGGAGTGGATAGGTCATCCTGTCACTTAGAGTGGGCCAGTTCAGAGAGGTGAGGACCTCACAATGGTGTCTCCACTGAGGAGACCTTGCATGTATGCATTGCTGTTTGTATTTCCTATTCCCTTCCCCTGGGTCACACCTGGAAATTAGCCTTGGCTCACTGTGCCTCTCCCAGTTACCAAAATCACCTGAGGTGGGGTAACATCCCTATAGGGTGGGGGTAGGGGTCATAGCTGATGTGGTCATTTGGGGGGGTGGCTCTGAAGCTGTCCCCCAAGCTTGGAGGCAAAGGATTGCCAATGGCAGAGTTACAGATCCAAGAAGGTCCAATGCTGAAATATGGCTAAGTCCATGCACATGCACTGCCGTGCTGTACATACTTTGAAATTGTCAGAGCATGATACTGGAAGTGTACGATGCAGATGGCAGCCAGCCAGGGATGTCAGAAAAAAGTTACTGCTAGCCACAGGTGGTGGTCTGGAGGGGTGGATAGGGGACTAACAGGGCAAGTGGGAGGGACCACTGACACCAGAGTTATATGAGCATCAGCACAACAGGAATGGGGATTGGTGAGGAAGGGGGACCACTAGACCCCAAGGATATATGTATATTAATACAACAGGATCAGGGGTGGGCAAAGAAGGAGGGTCACTACACTCCAGGGACATAGCTATATCAATATAACAGAGTCAAAGATCAGGTGAGGGAGAAGGGTCCACATGACACCAGGGATATATGTGTATCAGTACAACAAGATTGGAGATCAGGTGAAGCAAAGGGGACCACTAGACACCAGGGGACGTAACTGTCATCAGTACATCAGAATTGGAGATCAGATGAAGGAAGGGGGGCCACTAGACAGCAGTGATATATGTATCAAAATTCAACAGGATTGATGGTTGGGTGAAGTAGGGGTACCACTAGACACCAAGAAAATTACATTACAGCAGTTATCTGGGATACGGGGACCCATTCTGCCTGGCACATAGGTTTGTCAGTACCAAAGCTGACCACAGGCTGTAGTGTGGAGCACACAGCCTATACACAATCCAATGGCCAAAGGATTGCTGTTTTCATTGTAATGAGGCTATGATATGATGCAAATGACTGCTTTGCACTCCATCTAGGCTGAAGGGTGATTTGCATGTTATAGTTCAATTATAGGGCTGTGGGTCTCTGCGGCAAACTGGTTTGCTCTGGGTAAATGGCTTGTTTGCCCCGTGTATGTGTGTTGTGCCTGCAGTATTGTGACTGCAGCTGTCTCCCCTTCATAGGCCAGAAGGGAGCTTTGCCTGCAATTTGTGCCTTTATTGCCTTGTGCTTTCAAAGGGGTATTTTCATACATCCTTTGCACAGGCAAATGGTGTCCTGTGCATGTGCTATTATACCACAAAGATCATGTTGAGCTACTTTGCAAAATGGTTAGGGACGTTGTCCTGTGATAGGCTTCTGCTTCAAAAATGCTGCCCGAACAGTTTGAGAGAGGGTGGAAGACCAGACTTTGCTGACAGAGTGGAGTGAAAGCACCTAGCTTCCCCTTAAAGATATGTTGATATTTATTTATACTTTTCTTCCTTATGAAAGTAGCAGGGTGAGTGGGGAGAAAAGAAGAGGTCTGTAAGCAGTGCATGGGGCACTTTGAAACTTGGTAGGCAGTGTTTGGGGTACCTTGAAACTTGGGTTTTAAATTGTAACAGGTGATGTGGGGGAAACTAGCTCAGGAGCTTGATTTTGAGGTGAGTAGGAAGTCCTGTGAATCAGTTGTGTGAATGGGGTGGGGTGGAGCTGACAGAGGCTTAGTGCTTTCTTACAAGAGCACTATAAAAGTACTTCCACTCTAATGTGTCCAATATGTTCATGTCCAGCACGTTTGTGTCCCAGCGAGTGAGTGGAACAGCGAAGGAGTGGAACAGGTGACTGGCATCATAGACGTCAGCAGAAGGAAGTAGAGAAGCAGAGGACTCTGCTGGTTGACTAAGGCAAGGAACCTATTCACTACTGTGTAACAGTCACTGCTGGGAATGGTTGAAGATCAAGGGTAGGCCAAACCTGAGAATAGATGCAACATCCTATCTAGGATAGGAACATAAAGACATTTACACAAGGCATAGAGAAACACAAATAGAAACAAAAAATAAAGGGGAAAACTAGAAACACTCTATCAGGGGAAAGGGTACAAAATTATTTCCAGGTAGACAGGAAGAGTAGAAGTTGAGAATGCTGGGAGTGATACAGTGCAGTGACTCTGGGTGGCAGTTTTCAGAGAGACCTCCTGGAGACTGTGTTACTGCTCCATCTGCACACACCTCTCTGGGTTGAGATAGGAGGCTGCTAGACTCCAGGCCGAGTTTTCCAAGATTCGGGGGACCTCCTCCCCCACCCAGAGTCCACCAAGTCTGCCTCCATTACCCCAGAGGATGCCAGGAAGAAGGAATGGCTGTACTGTGGTGGGCTCAGGAAGGCTGGGGGTGGTGGGACAGAGACAAATTCCTCAACTGGTACCACTACGTAATTCCTACGCTACTCTGGAGGGGTGGACTGTCAAAAGGAGACACCCATGGTAGTGACCAGGGAAGAAGTGGAGGTCCTCCGCAGTGGAAATACCAAGGAGGGTGGTAGAGGACCCCAGAGGAGGAGGAGGAGGAGGAGGCTGCAACTTCTGGTGGGGGACTTGACTGTGAGGGGGGATAGATTTGGGAATAGGAAAGGGGGGGAGGCAGGTTAGGTACTTACCAGTTGCCATGGCCCAGAAGGATTGGAAGTGGATCCCGAAGATTGCTAGGGAAACAGGACAGGTGGGAAAACTGGATGTCATTGTCCACCTGTGGACTAATGATTTGGCTAGAGATGGGTCTGGGATAGTGTAGGGGGAGTTTAGGTAGTTGGGGATGGGTCTTAGTTCGCTCACTCAGTGGCTTTTGCTGAGATGCTGCCTTTCTGCAACAGGGCTGAGGAGAGGGATCTCTGCACCAGGAGCTTCAACTCATGGTTCAAAGAATGGTGCAGAGAGGAGGGGTTTGGCTACATTGGGGAGTGGGGACCCACACGGGAGGATAAAGGCCTATACAGGGGTGATGGCCTGCATCTATCCTGGAGGGGAACTGCAGGCCTCAGTGGATGGTTTAAATATTACTTCGATGAACATTTAGTCTAGCGGAAGGGGGGTGGGCGATGGAATTAGGGAGGCAGAAACTGTCCCCCCACAGGCTGAAGTAGACAGTAAGGAGAACCTGACAGAAGTGGGATCCCCCAGGGTGCAAATTAATAAAGGAAGCAGGGTGGAAGAGGTAGAGGGGGAATGGAATGGGAGCACTAAAAAGAGAGGGGGAAAGCAAAAAGGAAAAAGGTGGGGCAACAAGCAGAGTGGATACAAAATCTGGAAGGCCATGTGTGTGAATGCTAGAAGTCTAGAAAACATGATTTGGACCTAGTGGCCATAATGGCAGAGGCTGACCTGATTATTGTGGATATTACCAAGTTATGGTGCAGTGAAAACTATGACTGGGACATGGCTATACCAGGCTATACTCTGTTCAGGAAGGATCGGGTAGGAAGGAAAAGAGGGGGTGTGGTGCTTTATGTGAGGGACAGCATAAAAGCAACAGAGATACAGGGAATACAGGGGGAGGCAGAGGTACTGGAGGTCACCCTGGAGATTGAGAATGGAGCCACTATTTGCACAGGAGTAATCTACAGACCTCTAGCACAGCGGGAGGAATTAGATAAGGTATTGGTGGAAGTCATTGGCAATATGGCAGAAAAGCGGGAGGTGCTGCTGGTGGGCAACTTCAACCTGCCAGATGTAGATTTGAGCCTCCCAGCAGTGGCTTCAGCTAGAAGAAGGGACATCCTGGACTCTCTGCAGGGGGCGCTACTCAGGCAACTAGTCAGTGAACCTAGTCATGAGGGGGCAATACTGGACCTGGTACTCACTAACAGGGACAGTTTTGCGGACGTCAAGGTGGGAGGCCACCTGGGGACCATTGATCACTGTAAGGTGTGGTCCAATATAAGGACAGCTGTGGAATTGAGCCACACAAGGGCGAGGGTCCTGGGCTTCAGAAGGGCAGATTTTAGAAAGATGGGTGAATGCCTCAGTGATGACCTGGCAGGAGAGCTTGGCCTGGGAGGGGTAGAGGAACAGTGGGCTTTGCTAAAAGGGAGCATAGTAAAGGCAACAGACCTCTACATCAAATGAGTGAGCAAAAGCAAGAGGAAAAGGAGACCACTATGGTTCTCAAAAGAGGTGGCTGAAAAGGTAAAGGCAAAAAGGGTAGCAGTCAGAAGGTGTAAGGAGATGCAAAGGAAGGAGGATAGAGAGGTGTATCAGGGGAATGAGGGAAGCAGAGAAAGCAGTAAGGAGCACAAAGGCACAAACTGAAGAGAGAATAGTGCCCATGAGGTAAACAAAGGTTCAAGACATTTTTAGGTATATAAGCGAAAAGGGGAAGACCTGGGGTGGGATTATAAGGTTGAAAAAGAAAGGTGGGGACTGTGCAGAGGGGGACCAGGAAAAGGCAGACATCCTGAACAAATACTTCTGTTAGGTGTTCACAGAGGAAGGAGAAGGGTAGGGGCCACAAAAAAGAAACAGAAGCTTTGGAGGGAGGTGGACACTAGTCCTGGTTTGGAGGCCAGAGTCCTGAAGGGACTTGCTAATCTGAAGGTGGACAAAGCAATGGACCAGATGGGGTGAGTCAAAGAGTATTGAGGGAGCTCAGGCAAATACTAGCCGCACCTCTGACAGTCCTGTTTAATGGCTCATTGGAAACAGGAGTGGTTCCAGAGGACTGGAGGAGAGCGAATATAGTCCCACTACACAAAGATGGAAGCATGGAGGAGGCTGGCAATTATATTATGGCAAATTTCCCCCCATTCACAAAAATACCACCAACAGCTTAATCTGGTTTAAGATCAGTTGGCATTCATCTGCATCCCCTTCCCCCGGGTCATGCCTGAAAATGAGCAGAATTTGCCTAGTGCACTTACCCAGTCAACAAAAACTGAATAAATAAGCATTTGTCAATGCTGAATGTTTGCTTGCTGGGACTGGCATTGGTAGTGTAGGAGTTAGAGAACTGCATACTAGGAATGGCAGTGAAGTATTGAACTGAAGCCAACCCCACCACAACCCTGCAGAGACTGACAGGCATTGGGGTGTGCCTTTGGGTCGTCAGGCATAACGGCCACGCTATTTCACCACACCCTACCCTGCAGACACCGACAAGTGTCACAGTGTGCCTTGGGGTCTTTGGCCCTTATGCGCACCCCATTCCATCAGGAAATACGATGAGATGGGTGCTGTATAGGAGAATGGGGTGAACTTTGGGTCTGAAGAGTCCAAGACACACCTCGATGCCTCTCACTGGCTGCAGGATGTGGAATGATATGAGCATTATAGGCGAGAATCCCAAGTCACACCCCTGATGCCTGTCAGTCTCTACAGGGTGGTGCGTTATGGTCGGAAACCCTAACACCTCAGGCGTTTGTTGGCATTTTCACTCCAAATTTTCAACATGGGTTTTTTGTGACCCCCACCTTATGAACAGGGCAACATCAGTGCATTAGCCAAAAGCTGATTTTGCACAGCGACTACGCCATTTGGCATCACAGGTGTGAAAACATATTTCGAACAGGATGTGAAAAATGACAGCTGTACTGTTTATGGGGAGGTGCAAAAAATGGCAATGTTGAAAATCTGCAGTGAAAATATAAAAAACTGGTGAAGTCACGAGCGTGTGTAGAAACTGCGCAACGCACATCCGTAATGCAATTAGTTTGGGGATTTTTTACAGCAGATTGTCAACACAGGCATTTTGGAACCTCCGCTCATGAACAGTGTCACTGTGATTTTCTTAATCTGTCCCAAACAGTGATTTCCCACAGCGACCACACATTTCTGCTCTGGAAGTGCGAAAACACATTTCGGCCATGGTGTGAAAAAACATAGCTGTACTGTTCATAAGGAAGTGGGGAAAAATGCCAGTGGTGAAAATCTGGACTGAAAATATTAGAAATCCATGAACTTACAAGGGTGCATGGAAACTGCACAATGGTCGCTCGTAACACAGTCATTTTATGGACTTTTTTCAACAAATTTTTAACATAGCCATTTTAACACCTCTGCTCAGGAACAGTGTCACTGTGATTTTCTTAATCTGTCCAGAACATTGATTTCTCACACTGACTGTGCCATTGTGCACTACATGCGCAGAAACACATTTTGGGTGAGATGTGGAAAATGACAGCTGTACTGCTCATAAGAAGGTGTGCTAAAATGGCAATGTTGAAAATATGGAGTGAAATATTGAAAATTCACGAACTTACGAACGTGCATAAGAACAGCTCAACTCATGTTCATAAAACAGTCATTTTTGGGAATTTTTTCACCAAATTTTCAACATAGGGTTTTTGGGGGACTACCTCATGAACTGTGACACTGTCATTTAATAATTCGGTCCTGAAAAGTGGTTCCGCACAGTGACAGCAAAATCACTTTTCGGAGCCGATTAACAAAATGACAGTGACAGAATTCATGAGGTGGGGTCCCAAAACCCCCATGTTGAAAATTTGATGAAAAAATTTCCCAAAATGCCTGAGATATGCAGCAAAGTTGAAAAAACCCTATTTATTCCATTATACAGCTTACTGGCATTTCCTCAGTTCGCGGTCAGCTTTGAAGAGTGCAGATGTGTTCCCAGTCCACCAAAGATGTCGCACCAGACTCCAGAGGTAAGTATGGGGTGAGAAGGGGTGTGGGGAGGCAGGGTGCACAGAGGTGAAGCGTGGTGGGGGCGAGGGATCAGGACAATCAGCGAGGAAGGTTTTTCCTTTGATGGCGCTGGGACTTGTGCCACACTGGGGGTGTCCCAGCATGGCAGCTGGAAGGCTGTTTGGAGGGCAGTGGAGCCGATGGGGCATTGGGCACCCCCATCGTCCACAGGGACTGTTGCCACGCTGGGGTGGACTCCCAGCGTGGCACCCAGTAGTCTGTTGGGGGGGAACAGTGGAGTCGATGGGGGATTGGCCACCCCAGTCGGCCATATGGGCTATTGCCACACTGGGATGGGCTCCCAGTGTGGCACCTGGAACTGTATTGGGGGGAGGGAGTGTAGCAGAGCCGATGGGGGATTGGGCACCCCTGTCAGCCATACAGTGTGTGCATAGAGGGGGGAGGCATGAGCACGCAATATGCATGTATGTGTGTGTGTGGAGCACATGAGCATGCGTCTTATCATTGTTCACTGAAGCGGTGCTCTCCCTTTCAACTGTAGGGCACTGCATTTTCAACTGCTGTCATAGACAGCTGCAGCATTCATTGGCAAATGGTGGCTGTGCCTGCAAACACATAGAAACATAGAATTTGATGGCAGATAAGGACCGCTTGGCCCACCCAGTCTGCCCATTTCCCTACCTACTGGATAAGCTGCAGATCCTAGTTAACCAGCAGCCTACTTCTTCCTACCCCCACCCTCTAGAATGGCCTTATGACTATCCCATGCATGCTTGAATACCACCACTGATTTTGACTCCACAACCTCCTCCGGAAGGCCGTTCCATGCATCCACAATCCTCTGTGAAAATTACCTTAAATTACCTCTGAGCCACCTCATCTTCAAATTGTGCCGTCTTGTTCTTGCACATCTCTTTTTTTTGAAGTTGCTACCCTCTTGACTTTGTTGATTCCTTGAGGTACTTGAACGTTTCTATCATGTCCCCGTCTCCTCCTTTCCTCGGGCTATACATATTAAGCTCCTTTCGTCTCTCTTCATATGTCTTCGATGCAGACCCTGCAACATTTTAGTTGCCCTCCTCTGGACAGCTTCCATTCTGTCTATGTCTTTGCGAGATTGGGTCTCCAGAACTGCACACAGTACTCCGATGGGTCTGACCAGCTGTCTGTACAGAGGGATAAAAACTTCCTGTTTTCTACTGGTGATGCCTCTCCCTATGCATCCCAGTATCCCCAGCCCTCCTTGCTGCTCTCTCACATTGCTTGCCCACCTTTAGGTTATCTGATATGACTACCCCCAGGTCCCTTTCCATTTTGTTGTTGTTAGTATCTCACCCCATTGTGTACTCTTCCCTGGGTTTTTTTTCCCAGGTGCATTACCTGCACTTCTTAGCATTGAATCTAAGCTGCCATACATTTGACCATTCCTCTAACCTTGCAAGTCCTTCTCATCCTTTCCACCCCACCCTGTGCATCAACTCTGTTGCAGATCTTTGTGTCATCTGCAAAGAGACATATTTTCCTTCCAGTCCCTCTGCAATGTTGCTTATAAAGACATTGAAGAGGACCGGTCTAATACTGAACCTCATGTGCCCACTAGTAACCCTCCTTTCTTCTGGTGGACTCCATTTACTATTACTCTCTGTGTCCTATTCTCCAGCCAATTCTTTACCCAGGCTGTCATCTTGGGACCCACTCCCAGGCTGGCTAACTTATATATTAATCTTTTGTGTGGGACTGTGTCAAATGCCTTGCTAAAGTCTAGGTAGGCCATGTCCACAGCCCCTCCTGATCTACTACTTTGGTCACACAGTCAAAGAAATCTATCAGATTCATCTGGCATGACCTTCCTGCTGTGAATCCATGCTGCCTAGGGTCCTGTGCCCTCTGGCCTCTAGATACTCGACAATTCTTTCCTTCAGAGCGATTCCATCATTTTCCTATCACTGAGGTTAAACTAACAGGTCTGTAGTTTCCTGCCTCTGTCCTGCTCCCACTTTTGTGAAGGGGATCACATCTGCCCTCCTCCAGTCCTCAGGTACCACCCCATCCTCCATGATTTGTTAAAAGGGAAGTCAGTGGTGTCACTAGTTCTACCCTTAGTTCTTTTAGAATTCTGGGATGAATCCCATCAGGCTCCATTGCTTTGTCCACCTTCAGTTTTAGAGTTCTTTCAGAACCCTTTCTTTTGTAAATGGGCTGGTATCAACTTCTGTATCCAGAATGTTTCTACTGTTTGTTTTTATGTACCTCCCCTCTTCATTTGTAAATACTGAGCAAAAATATTTGTTTAGTATCTCTGCCTTTTCACCGTCTCCCTCTGCCCACCCTCCCTCCCTTTATTAAGCTTCACTATCCCTCCTTGGTCTTCCTTCGCTCCCTGATGTACCTATAAAGGTTTTATCCCCTTCTTAACCGAGTTGGCTATCTTTTCCTCGGTTTGGGCCTTTCTGTTCTGACTGCCTTCCCAGCCTCCTTTTGCTTTAACTGATACAGTTCTCTGTCCTGCTCCTTCTGTGATTCCTTGTACTTCCTGAATGCTTTCTTTTCTCTTGAACCTTCACTGCCACTTCCTTTGAGAACATTAGTGGTTTCTTACGTCGTTTGTTTTGTTTATTTGCTTCACAAAGGCTCGTTACCTCTGTGATGGCAGTTTTATTATTCCCATTGTTCTTCCACCCTCCTTCCTGCCCATTTGCTAGTGCATTTCTTAGGCACTCACCCATTTTGGCAAAGTCAGCCCTCCTAAAGTCCAGTACTTATGCCTTTGTATGGCTTGACTCTATTGCTGTGTTTATTGTAGACCATACTGTTCGATGGTCGCTAGTTCCCAGATGGCTACCCACTTCTCATCTGTGATCCCTCTCCATCTCCATTTGAGAGAATCAGGTCTAATATTGCTCTCTCTCGAGTGGGCTCCAATACTAGTTGTCTAAGGCATGCCCCTGTAGGGCATCTAGAATAACTCCACTCTTGAAGTGGCTGCTGCAGCTGCACTCCAGTTAACATCTGGCATATTCAGATGCGCCCATCAGCAATATCTCCCCTTTTCTGCCATTCTAAGTATACTTTCTATCATTTCCTTGTCCATTTCCTTCCCTGAGAAGGGTCTGTATACAACCCTGTGCAGATTGTGCTTGCCTTTGTCTCCAAATTTACCCTACTGCCCCTTCTCCTCCTGTTTACCCTTTTGTTCTGTTGCTTTATTCTTCCCTTATGTAAAGAGCTACTCCTCCTCTCTTTTACCCTCCCTGTCCCTCCTGTAGATAGTGTATCCTGGTATGTTTATGTCCCAGTCATGGTTTTGTGTGTACCATGTTTCTGTGACTGCCATGATATCAGATTTTCCTCCTCCATCAAGGCCACTAATTCAGGAAGCTTGTTACCCAGACTACGGGCATTGGTACTCATTGCTCTCCATTTTTTGATGGCTTTACCTTCTGTTGCAGCATCCCCCACTGACCTTTCTACCTTGGTCTTTTTCTCATTTAGTACCCTGTTTTGTAGGGAGAGGCTTGGATTTTCCAACTGCTTATCAGTGCCTCCCCCTTTGACTAGTTTAAAAGCTTGCCAATGAAGCATTTAAACTGACTGCTCAAAAGACTTGTTCCCTTCCTGGACAGATGCAGACCATCCTGCCAGTATAGGCTGGTGTCCCTCCAGGTGGAACCCCAGTCCCCAATGAAGCCAAACTCCTGTGCTCCACACCATTTTTTTCAACCATTCATTAAACTGCATGGTGCTAATTACCCTCGCCTTCCCCATGCCATTGACAGGCAGCACCTCTGAGAAGGATACTGTGTGTGCTACTTGTCTTAGGCCCCTCCCCAACTCAACAATGTCCTCCTGCACTGCTCTAATCTCATGATGAGCCAAGTCATTTGTCCCTAGGTGGACAATTACATCCAGCTCAGACTCCCTTGCAGCTGTTCTCATGATCCTGAGGATGCACTTCCTGTTCCTCCAAGCCATGGCACCAGGCAGGCACCTTACTTCAGTTTTTCCAGCATCCCCCCAGTTCTATCCCCCTAATAATTGAGTCCCCCACCAGGAGCTGCTTCCTTTCCCTGTGGTGTCCTCTGCCTCCTTCCTGTGGGCCTCCCTTGTGAAAGTTGTCATCAGTCTTCTCTGCGGGTGCATCCATAGTTGAGCTATGCTCCCCCCAGAATGGTGTATGGATTGTGGAGTGGAACAATTGACTGGGTGTGCCTCTGTTCCACCCTCCTCACCCTCTCTGAGGCCACTGTGGTCCAACTGCTGTGCTTTCTTCACAACCTCTGAGGTAGTGGTGGTGGCACTAGTGCTCCCTGGATGGGGGAGGTTCCCTTCCTACTGTCCAGTGTGGCCTAGGGAAAGGTTTCCTTACTACTGTCCAGTGCGGCCTGAAGACGGGCAACTTCCTCCCTCAGGGCAGAGAGTTGTCTGCAAATAGGGCAGCATCTCAGCCTCCAGAAAGACTCCCAGAAGACTGCTGCCCCACAGCCATTACATTGCACTACTCCTCACATGTTTACTTTTTTTTTGTTGGTTTTGTGTGTGTGTGTGTGTGTGTGTGTGTGTGTGTGCTAGCGTGTGTGTGATAGGTTTGTTATATAAAAATATATGTCTTATACAATGTGTATGCTTATATTGTCAGTGCAGTGTGCTAGAGATGATATGACAGTGATATGCACCTTGCACTCTTGAGGAAATGATGTCAGAACCTCAGGTATAAAGGAACTATTTCCAGGGGTGGGTGGGGTGAGGGGTGGGAAGGGTTGAGCCTAAACTGTGTCCTCACAAAACAATCAGCTAAAAACACACTGACTGCATTGGAAGACAGGATGCTACTCCTATGAAAACTCCAATGATGGCACTATGTTTCTTGCATATGCATGCCAGAAAACATAATAAATAGGCCTGTCAGCCTAACATTGGTTGTGGAAAAATTAATAGAATCACTGCTGAGGGAAATGATTGTGGAATATTCTGAATCCAGTGGGTTACAAGACCCGAGGCAGCATGGTTACACCGCGGGGGAGGGGTGGTCATGTTAAACAAATCTGATAGATTTCTTAGACTGGGTGACAAAGAAATTAGATCAGGGTGGAGCAGTGGATGTGGCCTACTTAGATTTCAGTAAGGCTTTCAACACACTGGGTAAGAAACTGGTTAGAGGATAGGCAACAGAGGGTGGTGGTAAATGGAGTTCATTCTATGGAAGGGAGAGTGATCAGCGGGGTGCCACAGGGATCAGTGCTGGTACCGGTGCTTTAATGTCTTTTTAAGTGACAGTGCAGAGGAGCTGGAAGGGAAGGGAAGGTCTGCCTCTTTGCGGATGACACCAAAATCTGCAGTAGGGTGGACACTCCAGGGGGAGTGGAAAGGATTGGGTTTCAATGTGAAAAAGTGCAAAATAATGCACTTAAGGCATAGAAACCCAGGGACAGAGTATAAAATGGGTGGAGGGGTATTGCCAACCACCAAGCAGGAAAGAGATATGGGGGTAATCATATCAGATGACCTAAAGGTGGCCAGGCAGTGTGACAAGGCAGCAGGGAAAGCTACTGGGATGCTGGGGTGCATATGGAGGAGTATCACCAGCACAAAGAGGGAGGTGGTGTTACCTCTGTATAGATCTCTGGTAATTTCCCCATAGAGCACTGTGTGCAGTTCTAAAGACATCTCCAGAAAGGCATAGACAGAGTGGAGGCTATCCAGAGGAGGGCAACTAAAATGATGCAGGGTCTGCATCAGAACTCCTATGAGGAAAGACTACAGAACCTCAATATGTACACCCTGGAAGTGAGGCGGGAAAGGGGGGATATGATAGAGACTTTCTAATATCTCGGCACGGGGTCATTATGTCACAAGACATAATGCCGCATGGCACTATTGCGCTGTGCCATTAATGCCATGAGGCATCATGTCTTTGTTCTGAGGTGGCTCTGCCCCAACCCCCCCATTATGGGGGACTGCACCCCCGGACCCCCACACTAAAGATTCTCAATTCCGGGTGGGATCCAACTCAGGGAGTGCACAGGTCTGGGTTTCGCCATGATGCCGTACGCTATTAAGCGTGCTACATTATGACCCAGTACAGAACATCTCACAGTGGTAAATAAGGTATGGTACCTGAGAGAAGTATTTTTCAGAAGAAAAGGGGCTCCAGAACAAGGGGACGTGCTATGCAGCTGGAGAGGGGTAGATTCAGGAGAGATGTTAGGAAGTACATCTTCACAGAAAGAGTGGTGGATTCCTGGAACAATCTTCCAGTGGGAGGTGGTGGGGGTGAAGACTTGTGAGGTTCAAGAATACATGGGATAGGCACTAGGGAATCATAGTGGAAAGGAAGGGGGAGGAGAAAGAGCGGTAGATCAAGTAATGTCTGCTGTAACAATGTAGGTAGGGAAAATGGGCAGACTGAGTGGGACAAGCTATCCTTATCTGCCATCAAATTCTATGTTTCCATGTTTCTATGAGAGCTGACAATTAATTATATATTATTATTATGAGAAGTAGTAGTCAAATGTGTGTCACACCCATCTCAGTCAAGGTCTAAATAATACATAAATTACTGGTTAGCATTTTTAATACACACTTAACAATGTTTTAATTATCTTTTATAACTGACCATGTGCAATTGAGAGCTCTGAACAAAACACGTGGCTTTTAAGGCATGTGTCATAAACTTGGCAGGATCACTTACTCACACAGGGTCATGCTCTTGCTTTCCCACTGGGCAGGCAGGTGGCGGCAGACCACACACACCTCCACACACAATCGGGCATTGTTCTTCTTCAAATTAATTCTAGCCTCCCAACTGGGCAGCCACTGAGCAGCAGGTGGCAACTGTGTTTAGTTACTAGGACCAGCAATTATAAAAAAAAATAAAACATTGGTAGGTGGGTGTAATCCATTAATTTATACACACCCGTGGTGTATGATGCTTTTATATATCCCACAGCCTTCACTTTTAGGGATTACATAGCATCACACACCTCGGGAGTGTATCAACTTCTGGTTACACACACACGCCCATGTATTATTTTCTATGTAACTACTGGCTAAGTGTTTTTACAAACTGAAAACTAGGCTGTAATTTTCCAGTATACACAAGTGTAAATAATGAAGAAACAAACAGCTGTAACCTATCAAGAAAAACACATTTTTGTTTTCTCCTCTAGCAAGCTGCTGTCATTGAATGGACAGAACAGAGCAAGTTACAACTTACCTCGTGTCGACTTACAAAGTCAGCAATTGTGAAAACTAAAACATGAGATGTATGGTAACTAATTTTTTTTAACACACCCTCAGTGTGTGATGTCTGGTTACGCCACTTAGGCTTCACTCCCAGGGTTCAAATGGCATCACACACTTTGGGGGTGTAAACAGAACTCATTACACACTACTCCCCATGTTCATTTATTTATTTATTGAATTTTGTTAACTGGGTAGCCCCACTGAGACTAGAAGTCCCTTTTTCAGGGGTGATTCAGGGTGGGGTACAGATGGTAACCAACTGAAACTGAACTAGATTGAGTTGTTGCTGGTATTTTAAGTGAATGGAACAAATTTGGCCAGGACACTGGGGAAATTCCTCTACTTTCCAGTAGGGGGACTCTTGGTTCGTTGAGAGCGATGACCAGTCCGGAGATGCAGAAGATGAGAATGGAGGTGCAAGATACCGGGGAATGGATATCCTCCCCGGTCTCGACTACTTAAGAAACTGAAATATTTTTTGATGCAAATTATGAAAATAAGGAGACAGAGAAACAGAATACAACTATGGAGCAAACAATCATGGAAAATATTTCATCGAACAACACAGAGGTAAATAAAAGAGATTCTGCAATGTTACAAGCCTTTTTAAGGGCAGACAAGGAAAGATTTAATGTGCGCAAACTGCAACTAGCGGCAGAGATTGAGAAATCTGAAGCAGTGGCAAGAAGCGCTACAAATCCAGTGAGTTAGTCCCTCCATGGCAGCATGACCCTGGTTATTAGTTTTGAGAAAGGTACTGATCTTAATACTAACTTGGACACTGGCAAGATGATTTTTCAAAACTCAAACGATGACCAAACCACGGCAACTGTTTTTCCATTTTCAGCACGAGTGGATGAGATGCGGAAGAAAAACAGAAGCCAATTAAAGGCAAAGCAATCCTGGGCAGATTGATTGCAACATGTGGTGGACAGTAATGAACCCTGGTCTGGAAAACACTCTGAAAGCTGCAGGTTGGGTGGTGTCCTCCACATTGGGAGAATGGACTTCAGAGTTCTCACTCATCAAAATTCCTGGAGTAAATCTTACAGGTAAAAATTTAAGTATCTCTAACACCTCTGACTGTGCAAAAAATAATTTAACCCAAACTGTAAATGGAAAAAAAATGATGAGACTATGAGTGAACAGAACTCTTCTCTGCATGTTCCAGAGGGTTTAACCTTAACACAAAACCCTATTTTAATCATGAATGCCAAAAATAACAATAATGAACAAACTGAAATGGAGCTGCCAACCCAAGAGGAAAATACAAGCAACCGAAATGCAAATGTTTCTGGCAATAATAGAGAGCCTCCCACCCCACTGGATCATCTTCAGCCCCACCCAGTAATGCATGGCCTTATGCCTCATTTTTTCATACTCCACAACAACCTGCCAGATTCCACAATGCAATCTGTTTAATCTATGAAGGGGACATGGAGAGGCTTACTGATAGGTTATTTTTGGCAAAAACCATACTGAAAGAGAGTATGAAGTTCAATACAACAGAATATATGGGCTGATACATGTATTGGGTAAAACCACATTTGATGTGAGTTTCAAGTACAAAAATTCTGGGATCAATATAAGCACCTGAAACAAATTCCTTTATGGACACCCTTCGAAGTTATCCCTCTGACTAAATCAGCACACAAAATTGTGACAGTATTATTTCAAAGTGAAGGAGTGAGTGTGTCAGATTTAATATATTGGCTGAAACAGAGAAGTGAGGTCATGGGAAATCCAGAAGCTACAGTATATTTGATTCTGTGGACATTTGGACTGGAGATTGGAGAATAAAAGTATTGTTAAGATGAAGTGACACAGGCCTGCAATGCCTACCAAATTGCTTCTTTTTGGGGCTGGACCATGGAGCCCTATTTTATGTAGGCCAACTCATGGCCTGCTATAGATGTGGTTCCAGGAGTCATTTAAGCAGCTCTTGTGACCAGTTAAAATGTACCTTATGTAACATGTTGGGTCATACTAGCAATCATTGCAGAAACAAACCAGTTTGCAATTTATGTGAAGGTAGGGGTCACACATGCCAGGAGTGCCAGTGCGCAGCCCTCAAAAATAATGAAACTGACAGGGAAGAACAACAGCTGCTTGTGACAAATGTACAAAGGGCATACTCATACAAAAGCACTCAGGTACCCCACCACCTCCCCACCCAACAAGAGTGCAGGAAGAGGACAGTATATCAGTTACCATGGATGACCAAGAGGAAGGTGAAGAGACTAGGGAAGCTGAGACTGCTAGAGAAACTGAGGTAGTGGAGATGGATTAAGAAACACCCTTATCCTAGGAGGTAGACAAATAGGACATCCCTCCCCCTCTGCCTGACCAAAGACAGGATGAGAAACCAGAACACAAAAGGAAACAAAACTGGAAACAACCTAAAGCAAAGTTTTTAAAAACCATAGACGTTGTAACATCTAATAGATATGAGGCACTAGAAAAGGTAGCAGATGGTTCAGAAAATGAGTCTGATAATTCTTCCATAAGTTCCACACAGCCAGAATGCACTTCAGGGAATGAGTATGAGGAAGAACAGGTGGTTAATACTAAGGAAAACCAAAAAATAAAAATAAAAAATCGGACACAGGGATCAGAAGGTCAAACAGGAAAAAACCTCCTTAAAGGAATAAAATTGTTATAAAACTAAACTAACATCATGAATATGACATCTACACTATCTGTCATTACAGTTAATGTATACAGCATGAAAAATACAGGTATAAGACAAGCTGTATTTAACCATCTTATAGAAAATAGGGCAGATGTCATATTTCTACAAGATATAAGATTACATACAACTTCTGAACTAACAGATGCAACAAAACAGTGGTATGCTGGACCATCTTATTTGTCCTTAGGAATTGAGGCCTGCTCAGGTGTTGGTTACTTATTTAACTCTACAAAGATTAAAATAAACAAAATCATTGACCTGGTACCAGATAGAGTACTGATTCTGGATATTAAACACCAAAACACTTTGTACAGGTTTATAAATAATTATGCCCAACAGACTAAGGCTGAAAGAGCTGCACTCTTTCAGCAAATACAGCCCTATTTATTTACATCACATAATATAATATGGGGGGGGGGCTGATTTTAACTGTGGTCTATCTTTCAAGAATAGAGACACTAAAACTAAAACATAAAAAGTGTTTTGCGACATGGTAAGCTTAAACAAAATAGTTCAAACAGCAAACCTACAATATAGCCATGTAGTCCATACAAAACAAAGGACCCCAACATTTCATAAAGGGAACATTGCAACTAGAAAAGATTTTCTGTTTACAAATAAAACCTTACCCATTACACATATGACATTCCAACCAGTAGAATACTCAGATTATGCAGAACTAAGATTAGAAATAGGAATAAACAAAATAACAAATATGGAACAGGTATGTGGAGGTGTAAAAAATAATTTTTGCAACAGATTGACATAAATCAGGAACTTTTATATTTAATTGAAGCATGAAAATCTATCATAGAAATGTATGAGGACCCTACAACCTGGTGAGAAGATACAAAACATGAAATAAGGAATTTATTAATTACTTTAGACAAAAAACAAAAAACAATAATGAATATTTACAGTATTTAAACAATAGAAAGCAACTACAAAACTTAACTTTGGCACATACAGTAAAACATGATTTCTCAAAACAAATTACAATTGTTAAACAGTCTATACAATCATATCACAGTACACAAGCTGAAAAATTAAAGCAGCAACAATTATACGGTACTCAAGGGAAAGTAGCAATAATATGCTCCTTTGACAGCTGTAACACATGAATAAAGAAAAAATCTATGGAAACATTAACAGATGAGAATCAGATACAACATTCAGGGAAAAAAGAATGATTATAAATCATAACAAAACTTACAATAAATTTATATAAAGAACAAAAAACAGATTTATCAGAAGCCCCACAATTTTTTTCAAGCCTAGATATTCCGGAATACTCCCCAGATATTAGGGACAATATAATTACAGAGATATCTTCTGAAGAAGTACAGACAGCTATCAATATGTTATCTACAGGGAAAGCACCAGGAAGAGATGGGTTAATTACAGAAATATATAAAATAATGGGAGAATATTTAAAACAAGAATTAGGTTATATACTTAAAAACTCATATCTCACATTAAACATGACTGAGGTTCTTCTGATATTTATATTTAAAAATAGGGATAGGAAAAATACACACAATTGGAGACTGATCAGGCTGCTTAATGTGGATTTTAAAATTTTAGCAAAAATTCTACAAATGAGATTACTACAAATTGCAAGTTATGTTGTATCATCAGGACAAACATGTTCCAGTCCTGGAAGGTCAATGACAGACCAATTACTTTTGCTATATGAAATAGTAGAACAAGATAATAATACAGGCATAGAAGGATTTCTGATATCATTAGCCCTGAAAAGAGCATTTGATGCTGTGAATCATAACTACACGTAGTATGTAGTTAAACGATATAGGATACCCCCTACTTTTATTTTATGGATACAAAAAACATATGAGACAGCCACAGTAACTCCTTTAATAAATGGACCTATGGTACCTGTTAAAACTAATGTAAGATGGGGGGTGCCCTTTGAGCCCCCTGTTGTACATTTTTTTGCTTAGATCCTTTATTAAGAGCTATTAACTGTTCACAAGATATATATCCTCTAATGATACAAGGAGAGAAACTTTCTGCCACAGCTGTGGCATACGCAGATGATTTATGTTTTATGGTACAGAATGAGGATTCAGTAAATACAACCATCTCCCTGTGTCAGAAGTATGGAAAAATATGAAGGGCATCCTTAAACAAAGAAAAAATATTGGTCTGAAATTTAGAGATCCACAATCTAATAAAACACAAATTGCAGGTATAAAGCTTACATCGGATCCCATAAGAATTTTAGCTGTATAATTTGGCCAAACCCAATTAGATATATTAAACTGGGAAATGAAAATTAACCAAGGGAAAAAATTGAGTGCAACAATGGAACAAATGGCCTTTAGCCCAATTAAAAAAAATCCATTTAATAAAAACTTATCTCCCTCCCATCTTTTTGTCAAACATTTTCCCCCACCTAAATCTATGGAAACTACAATACTGAGTATTTTTTTTCATGCTATCTGGGGCAGCTGATTAAATCCATTAAAAAGAAATATACTGTACCTACCAGTTGCACAAGGTGGATTAAACATAATAAATCTGATCTTATTCTTTAATACAGTGTTTATCTCAGCCAATATAAAACCTGTATTTTTATGAAATATATAGAACTGGATAAAATTCTTTCTTAGTACCACATCTGAGTGGTTCAAGAAATGGAAGAATAGGGCATTAAAAGTTACAAAAAAGCTATACAGGTTCCTATATATACAAGAGAGGTATTTGTTAAAATGAAATGTTGGGGAATAAATAGGCAGACAATATTAGTTAAATGAAGGAAACAAGTATATTCTGAGATATTGGAAACACACTTTTCTGAAGAATATGTATTCCCCTTGTGTCCAACTATGCAAGTACCTGCTTTAAAAAAAAAGTATTAGTAGAAAAAAGGATTCCTCCCAAAATGAAGGATGTAAATTGGTTATGCTGCCATGGGAAGCTAAACATCAAAGCAAATCAGAAACACAAGCAACTAGAAGAAAGGTTATGTTCAAGACCAAAATGCATCCAACAGCTAGAAATAACGAGTCATTTATTCTTTACTTGCTCTTATATAAAATGATTTTGATTATATGTTGCAGGCAAATGGAAAGAACAGATTTTTGCATTTATGAAATGTGAGGTTTTGATACATGGATTTTTACATAAGTGGATGGAGGAAATGGGACAAAAGCACATTAAATATTGTATTAACTGTATGTAAATTGCACATTTGTATTTTCAGGTGCCTTTTTACACTGCAACAAAAAAAACATCGCATATCCAGAATTATTACAGAAAATAATGCAAGAACTAAAAAATATGTATTTCTTGGAAATGAAAACTTGAGAACGAAAGGAATTGAATAGAGCATGGCGAAACATGCCATGGGTAACTGATTCAGACTTTCCTATTACATGAATGTGAGTAATAAATTTATAAGACTAAAGAATTGTACATAAGGTAATAGGGGGAAGTAAACAAGTGTATTCTGCACATTGTTGTTTTAGGAAATTGGGGTGCACAAGGGTGTTTATATGTATGTTGCAATAGATTTTATTTTTATGTTTGATTGTATGATTTCAATAAAACCAAATTCCCCTGCTCTTTTAGAGAAGTGCCATGGGATTTTTAACGTCGACCTGAACAACCACCAGAACAGGCAGACGGGATCTCAACCAAAAGACAGTATTACTGTACAATATATTTTATTGGCTCTAGCACAAATAAAGACATTTAAAAGTGGTATTTGTATTTGTAAATAGTGCACTATTTGTGTCAAACATACTCATGTTTAACAACCCTTTTGTGTATTTGAGTTACAGGATATCGGACAACTGTTAATTTGTACACCTCTATGACAGCTGTGTTAAGAGGAAGCAAAAGATGTATGGCAAAACATTTACCCTGCATCATAATTAGGGCAACATAGTAAAAGTTTTGTTACTGAGTACATGACCCCCTTTTTTTTTTGAAAACCACTAGTCTATTTATGCTGTAGGCCTCAGGAGCATAGGGGACCTAATTCAAGAAAGTGACATTCAATACAGTATGTGATGATTTTTTTTTATTATTGGGGCACGCTGGAGGGTGGTATTCATGAATGCAAGGAGCCTGGGAAACAATGCAGGACAGCTGCAGGCACTGATGGTGGAAGGAGAGGTGGACATAGCAGCCATCACTGAGACTAGGGACCCCAATACCAGGACTGGGACCTCATGATTCCTGGGTACAGGTTGTACTGAAGGGATAGAGAAAAGGAGAAGTTGGGGTGAGGTGGATATTTATGTAAGAGAAGGGATATTATGTAACAGAGAGGAAGGGGAGAAGGGCAGGGCTGAAGCCTTATGGGTACAGCTCCAAAACTCAAAAGGGAGGAAGGTTAGATTGAGGGCAGTGTACAGGACACCCTCTCAAAATGAGGAAATTGACAGGGAGTTGGGGAGCAAATTAGAAGGCTTAGTGGTAAGGGAAATACTGTGACAGTGGGGGATTTCAATCTGCTGGGGTTGACTAGAGCACCCCAGCTTCCTCTAGTGCCAGGGATAGGTTCTCCGGAGGCTTTCCAGGATAGCTTCCTGATGCAGAGGGTAATGATGTCAATCAGGGAGGGTAACAGACTGGACCTTGTGTTGATAGACAGGAAGCACGTCCCAGACATAGGGGTGGAGGACCCCCTAGCAGGACGTGACCACCACACAGTGTGGTTCTTCCTCAATTTAGGTAAGGAGGCAGCCATGATAAGGAAAAAGGTGATGGACTTCATAAGAGCATGCTTTTGTAGGATGTGAGATATGCTAGAAGGGCATCTCGCCAAAATCTGCTCAGAGAGGGATGCAGACCAGAAATGGTCCATTATTAATCAGGGTCTGGTGGAGGCCACTAACACATGTACAAAATCCCAAAGTAAGAAGGCCAGGACCAAAAGGCTGATCTGGTTATGCGGAAAGGTAGTAGAGAAAGTGAGGGAGAAGAGGGCTGACTTCAGCAAGTATAAAAGATCTTGGTGAGAGGAAGACAGGGAGGAGTACTCAAGGAAATCCAGAGAAGTGAATAGAGCAGTCAGGGCAGCCAAGGCTTCATGGGAGCTAAGGCTGGTACAGGGGCTCAGAGAAGGGGAAAAGGATTTCTTCAGGTACATAAGGGAGAAAAGCTGTAAAGATGAGATTGTCAGGATCAAGAGGGATGGGGTGGGCAGAAAAGGGGGTCAGGTGAAGGCACTCAATGAGTACTTCTGTTCGGTGTTTAACAGGGAGAAGGACGGGCCTATGCCACAGGAGAGAGTTGTGATGAGCACAGGGAGAGCAGAGGTAATGGATGGGGAAATTCCAGTGAACAGGCTGTTAGAGAACCTTAGATCCTTGTGGGTGGACAAGATACCAGGTCCAGATGGTGTGCATCCAAGGGTCCTGAGGGAGTTGGTGGAGGTCCTGGAGGAACCTCTGGAAGACCTGTTCAGTACCTTGCTGGAGACAGAGTGTGTGCCCCAGGACTGGAGGATGGCACATGTGGTGTCCCTCCATAAGAGTGGGCCCAGGGATGAAACAGGTAACTACAGACCAGTCAGTCTTACCTCCATTGTTGGGAAGTTAATGGAGACCATTCTTGAAGAGACACGTGATCTTTCTGGAAGCCGATGGTCTCTAGGACGAAAGGCAGCATGGGTTTGTCTCAGGTAGATCCTGCCAGACCAACCTGGTTGACTCTTATGACTGAGTGACAAGGGCACTCGATAAGGGCCATGTGATGGATATCCTGTACCTGGACCTCAGCAAGGCTTTTGACTTGGTGCCACATGGAAGGATAATCAGTAAACTGAGAAACCTGGGAGCCAGGAAGAAACTGGTAGCATGGGTTAAGAGCTGGCTGCAGGACAGGCAGTAGAGGGCAATTGTAGGTGAGAACTCTCAAACCCCAGAGTTACAGCAATATAAGTGTGCTGTGTACATGCAGAATGCATACCACATGCTTAATTGTGCAATGCTTGCATGCGGTTCACATACACAAAGTGAACCTATGCAAATCAGGTCGAAAAAGCACATCAGATTTGCATGCTGCAAGCTTGACGTGTGCAACAGGTAAGCAGGTGCGAACATTTTCGAAAGATCACATCAGGTTCGCATATTGCATGATCCCCTTACAACAATAATTATATGAAATGTTTTCATGCTGCACACATAAAACTACCCATGTGATATGCGTACTGCAAATATAATTTAAATGTTAAATTGGAACTGATTGCATACTGGCCCTATATATATGTCAAGAGTCTCTTACCGGAGTACTAGGGAGCCAGAGGCAGGAGTCTTTAAGAGATGATGTCTGTGGGTCAGAGTGCTGGGGCGTACCCACTTGAAATGAATGTGTAACCCCTAGGTGGCACTATCCCAAGGGATACTACCCCTGCCTGCATGACTAAGCGAAGGTTGAGTGGCCTGAGTTCTGTGAATGGGTGCCTCCACCCAGAGGGTTGGTTTAAGGGTAGTGTAGATGCTCTGGGCACAGCCCTCCAGGACACTGATATTCCCCCTCTTTCCCCTCTAGTGGCCAAAGCAAGTCTGAAATAACAGCAATTTGAATACACACTGTAATGCACTGTTAAGCCCTCTTGTAACACACTTACCACCAGGGTTGGATTATCTGGAACGACCCTGGAGACTCCCTATAAAACAAGGGCTGTAACAGTAGACAGCAATATCACAGTACTTTCTATACAGAGGTACACCACAGCCAGTTTAGATGCAAAAAGATTTAGATCTGATTTATTAGGGGGACATGAACAAAGGAGGGACAGTAACCTAATGGTTGTTTCTAGATCTAATTGATTCAGCTTATAAGGCATGCACTCAAAGGTCTCTGTGATACAGTCACATGCACACTCTGAGTACCTAGTTGGAACTACAGGCTAGCCTGAAGTGTTGTCTGGGGTAGGTCAGCATTGCAGCTGTTGTTGGGGCCCTTTAGAAAGAAGAAAACTCAACATGCACTTTAACTGTTAATTTGTAATCCGAAGCCAGATGGCTTAGTCCGAAATGATTAGCAACAACAATTAAATCAGCTGATACACTTTGATTTGAGCTTTGTTGCAGGGAGCTACCCTGGTGTTTACTCACGCTACCCAGTTCAGGATGCAGAATGGATGAAATGGAGACCTCAGGATGACATGCTGGTTTGCTAGGAGAAGCAGGGCCCACATGATGCACCGTGGTGTTGTTCCTGTTTGTTGGTGTTGAGCAGGGAGCTGAATCCCCAGGCAGGTCTCTCATCAGATAATTCTCTGTAGCGTGAATGGCAATCTGGGCCAAGATAGTGAGGCCCAGACCAGGTGAACAGTTCGGATACAGTCTGGTAAAGTACTGGACGCAGCTTCCCACAAGCATGACACATTAAATAAGGTTGGACACCAAATCATGACCCACACTCCACATTCAGCACACACATAGTAAAAGTAAGTAAATACCACAGTTTGGATGATAGTCCGGTTGCTATTCACAGTGTCTTTGCACAAACCATATGCTCTGTGGCAGTCTCAAGTCCTGACAGGCTGATCGCACCAAGGCAAATCTCCGGTCCACTTCAGGTGAATTTCATTTTGTCACATCAGGTTTCAATTGCACAAAACTGCAATTTCGGATAAAGTCCGATTCCAAGGCTCAAAGTCTCTTCACATGGGAAGATGGTAGCAGGCAGGCAAGACACAGCCTTCCTGCCAATTTCCCCTGCTCACTACACAGGAGCAGCTGCTTGAATTTCTCAAGTTAGTCACTCTCTCAACTCCAAACTCACACTGACTCACTGCTGCAGGCAGCTCTGGGACTTCCCAGTGACCCAAAAGGTTTAATTCATTGATCCATCTGTTTGACACAGCAAGGGCTCCCCCTCCAGGTCAATTTAGGCGCCAAAGGGTGAAAACTACAATTCCTTCAGAAATTTATTCTCACAAGACCCATGGGGACAGGTTCCATTTTAGAGTCCCCTTAAGTACTAACTGGTCCCAACTGGCAGTCCAGAACCAAGATGGTGGTGATTAATAGAAAAGTCCATGCTGCAAGGGAAGGTAGGTTAGACAAACTATGATATCATTATTATTAATGCAGATAATCAGTAAACAGTCACAGTTCTTAACAAAGCTCCCTCTGAGCAATTAGCGATGGCAGAATGGAGCAATTATATGGCAGCCCAGATGGGACTCGAGCTTAGGAACACTCGGCCCCCACCCAGATTAATTATACACTACGATATAGGCAGCTCTTAAAGAGACAGGCACAGAGGCTAACAGGGCACTCGCATGCAAGCATTTTTAAATCTATTAGGACACAGAACACCAGCCTGGCAGTGGACATTTAGGCAAGCCCAGGAAGACATTTAGGAAGCCCTATTTCTAGGGGGGTCGCATCCTTCCCTGCCTGGAAAGAACTTGGCATCCGTGTCAAGTCTATACTTACAATAACGTTATAGGAAGACATTACACTACACGAGACAAATTAAACTGATGCATCAGTAAACATGAACTTATCGCATTACTATACTCATCTAAGACAACTTACACATGTAAATATATGTCTGTTATGACAGCAGTTATGCATTTTTTATACAATCAAAATGACATTACTATGATTCATCCAATACTATTACTGTACTTATTCATGTTAGAGTTTCTTGCATTCTAAACAATACAGATGGGGACCCATACCTATCAACTATCTTGGGGCTAGATGGGGCAGGGGCACCATGTTCTGAAGGATGAACAATTAACCTAGAAGTGGCAGAAAAGCTCAGTTTGGGCAGTGAGCTCCTTGAAATGCAAACGTCCTTGTGAACAACATTGAGAGGCAGATCCACAGGCCTCCCAGGGGAGTCATAGCTATGACATATCACTGGCTTAACAGCTCTTCCAGATTTTCTTTGGAGAACAGACACAGGCTCTGAGAGGTCAACATTGGCATGAGTCTCTTCTCCTCTGGGGAGGGGTACCTTTGCACTGGTTGAAACATCCAGGTTGGGAACACTGTCAGTTCCTTGCTCTACGCATTCTGTTTCCACACCTTCTTGTTCATTATTACACTCTGCAGATGGTCCGGTTTGGTCATCTTGAAGAAACTCTGAAACATTTGGACTTTGTGGCACTGGAGTGGTACCGTCAACATTCTCATATGGTTCCTCAAGTTCTGGTATGTCACCAGGAAGCATCATAGCATCAGATTCCTCATAATTCTACTAGACACAAAGAATCCGCTACCTCAGATGTAATACTTTGCACCTCACTTTCAGGGGGCATTGGGTCTGGGGAAGAAGCTGGAGGTTTAGGCAGTCCTGCAGGCCCAGCTTCATCCCCATAATTATACATAGGGTTACCTTGAAACAATTGACTCAGTTCATAGGAAAGGTAATAAGAAGTGTCACACTCACTATCACCAGAGGTGGACTGACAGGCACTATTATTTGGGGCCTGCCAGGGGGGAAGGCCTTGGGTCTGGAACAACTGGGGCAGTTTGACTGTCTCTTTTTAGCAGCAGCACAAGTCACTGGCCCAGGAGGGGCAACATCTGATGGTTCAGCGTCAATGATCACTTGGCCAATGGGCAGCAGGTGGTTCCTGTGCATGGTCTTCACAGCTTGAGAGTCATTCTCAGGGTGCATTTTATACACAGGTAAATCATCCAACTTGCTGACAATTACATGAGGAAGATAGTGCCACATCTCTGCGATTTTATGCTTGCCATGCAATCCCATGTTACGTAATAGCACTCGATCCCCAGGCAACAACTCCTGGGCCTTCACCTGTTGATCATACTTCTCTTTGTTAGCAAGGCTTCATTTTGCAGCCATTGTTTGAGCCAGTTGGTATGCATGGCTCAGTTGAGCTTTCAGTTTCTGGACATATTGTAAATAGTTCTCAGCTCTGACCCCATTCGAGGAGACTCCAAAGCAAACATCCACAGGCAACTGGGCTTCTCTCCTGAACAGGAGACAATAGGGAGAAAACCCAGTAGCATCACTTTTGGTGCCATTGTAGGTGTGTACCAAGGTGCTAATCTGTTGGCTCCACTTGGGCTTGTCTTTAGGATGAAGAGTGCCAACATGTCCAGGAGAGTCCTGATGAAGCGTTCTGGCTGAGGGTCCCCCTGGGTGTGGTAAGGAGCAGTTCTAGACTTCTGCACCCCTCACAGGGAGAGCATCTCCTTAATTAATCTGCTTTCAAAGTCCCTTCCTTGATCAGAGTGGATATGTTGGGGCTCACCATAATGGACAAAGGACTTTCCGACCAGCACCTTGGCCACCATAGAGGCCTTCTGATCTTTGGTTGGGAAGAGTTGGACATATTGAGTAAAGTGATTGATTACTACCAGTACATTGGCAATGTTCTTCTGATCAGGCTCTAGGCATAGAAAGTCTATGCAAACCAACTCCATGAGGGCACTGGTAGAAATGTTAACGAGAGGAGCGGCTTTCTGGGGCAAAGCTTTTCTCTGAAGGCACTGACTGCAGGTTTTGACATGATTTTCAACATCAGCCCCGATTTTTGACCAGTAGAATCGAGACCGTACCAAGTCGAGGGTCCAGTCAATACCGAAGTGTCCCATGTGATTGTGTAGGGACGTCAGCACCAGCTGCTTGAAGGCTGTGGGTAGCACCAAATGTTGCTTGTCCAATTGACCTTGCCAATCTACTATCTCTCGACATAGTAACTGGTCTCGCAACTTTAGTTGGGGGTCTTCTTTGAATAACAATGCAGTTCATAAGTTGGCAGAATGCAGTTTAGACACATCTTTACCCACACATAGGGCATCAAGTGCAGGCTGGATCATGGGGTCTTGCGATTGAGCCCACTGGATGCTGTCACTATCAAACTTGGGCAAGGCACTGATGTCCAATGCCGAAAATTGACAATAGGCTGCAGGTACACAAGTATCGGGGGCCCCAAACAGTCTACTAGGCAATTCACTGTATCTGCGGATGGCCACTCATCCTTATCAAATTTCTGGCACAATGCTTTAATAGAATGTTCTGACAGCCTCACCCAGTTGTTGTGGGGGCTTGGCCACAACGAGAGAGAGTTAGCATCTATATGGTTCAGTCCAGGCATTCAACCGCATAATCGTAAGTCAACAGTGCAGAAAGCCACCGGTGCCCAGTGGCATCCATTATGTTAAGGGGTTGTTATCAGTTTTCACCAATATTTTAGCCCCGTAGAGGTATTCATGAAACTGGTTGATTATGGCCCATTTGACAGTGAGAAACTCCAATTTGTGGACAGGATAATTTCACTCAGATAGTGCCAGACTTCAACTGGCAAAGGCCACAGGTCTCAGGCCATCTTCATAATCCTGATACAACACAGCTCCAAGCCCCTTTAGGCTGGCATCAGTATGTAAGACATATGGTTTGGTGGGGTCAGCATAAGCAAGCACTGGGGCGTGAGTAAGCTGATAGATGATCTCAAAGATGGCCACCTTACACTCAGTGGTCCACTGAGCCCCAAACGATTCACTTGTTCAGAAATACACCTTCTCTTCTTTCTTGAGGGATCCTTTCTTGTACCTGCGGTTGGTAGGTGGATAGTCTTGAGTAAGGTTGAGAAGTGGCCGGATTACTTTCAAGTATCAGCGCTGGAATTTGCAGGGTCTGCTCAGTCTGTCACCCTTGTTTCTCTTGACACAACTGCACCAGTCTCCCAAACATGTAGGTGTTGGTTCCAATGAGCAAGGGAACCCCATCATACAATCCCATAGGAGGGGACACCAGAGCTAACATTTCTACTTGTTTATTCATAGAAACATAGAAACATAGAATTTGATGGCAGATAAGGACCGCTTGGCCCACCCAGTCTGCCCATTTCCCTGCCTACTGGATAAGCTGCAGATCCTAGTTAACCAGCAGCCTACTTCTTTCTACCCCCACCCCCTAGAATTGCCTTATGGCTGTCCCATGCATGCTTGAATTCCACCACTGTTTTTGACTCCACGACCTCCTCGGGAAGGCCGTTCCATGCATCCACAACCCTCTGTGAAAAATACTTCCTTAAATTACCTCTGAGCCACCCCATCTTCAAATTGTGCCCCTTTGTTCTTGCACACCTCTTTTTGAAAGATGCTACCCTCTTGGACTTTGTTGATTCCCTTGAGGTACTTGAAAGTTTCTATCATGTCCCCCCTCCCTCCTTTCCTCGAGGCTATACATGCTCCTTAAGTCTCTCTTCATATGTCTTCCGGTGCAGACCCTGCACCATTTTAGTTGCCCTCCTCTGGACAGCATCCATCCTGTCTATGTCTTTGTGAAGACTGGGTCTCCAGAACTGCACACAGTACTCCAGATGGGGTCTGACCAGCTGTCTGTACAGAGGGATAATAACTTCCTGTTTTCTACTGGTGATGCCTCTCCCTATGCATCCCAGTATCCCCCCAGCCCTCCTTGCTGCCCTCTCATATTGCTTGCCCACCTTTAGGTCATCTGATATGACTACCCTCAGGTCCCTTTCCATTTTTGTTGTTGTTAGTATCTCACCCCCCATTGTGTACTCTTCCCCTGGGTTTTTGTTTCCCAGGTGCATTATCTTGCACTTCTTGGCACTGAATCTAAGCTGCCATACATTTGACCATTCCTCTAACCTTGCCAAGTCCCTTTTCATCCTTTCCACCCCACCTTGTGCATCAACTCTGTTGCAGATCTTTGTGTCATCTGCAAAGAGACATACTTTTCCTTCCAGTCCCTCTGCAATGTCACTTATAAAGACATTGAAGAGGACCGGTCCTAATACTGAACCCTGTGGTACCCACTAGTAACCCCCTATCTTCAGAGTGGACTCCATTTACTATTACTCTCTGTGTCCTATTCTCCAGCCAATTTTTACCCAGGCTGTCATCTTGGGACCCACCCCAGGCTAGCTAACTTGTATATTAATCTTTTGTGTGGGACTGTGTCAAATGCCTTGCTAAAGTCTAGGTAGGCCATGTCCACAGCCCCTCCCTGATCTACTACTTTGGTCACACAGTCAAAGAAATCTATCAGATTTGTCTGGCATGACCTTCCCTGTAGAATCCATGCTGCCTTGGGTCCTGTGCCCTCTGGCCTCTAGATACTCGACAATTCTTTTCCTTCAGAAGATTCCATCATTTTCCTACCACTGAGGTTAAACTAACAAGTCTGTAGTTTCTGCTTCTGCCTTGCTCCCACTTTTGTGAAGGGAATCACATCTGCCCTCCTCCAGTCCTCGGGTACCACCCCATCCTCCCATGATTTGTTAAACAGGGTAGTCAGTGGTGTCACTAATTCCACCCTTAGTTCTTTTAGAATTCTGGGATGAATCCTATCAGGCCCCATTGCTTTGTCCACCTTCAGTTTTAAGAGTTCTTTCAGAACCCTTTCTTCTGTAAATGGGCTGGTATCAACTTCTGTATCCAGAGTGTTTCTACTGTTTGTTTTAGGTACCTCCCCCTCTTCCTTTGTAAATACTGAGCAAAATATTTGTTTAGTATCTCAGCCTTTCACAGTCACCCTCTGCCCACCCTCCCCCTTATTAGCCTCATTATCCCTCCCTTGGTCTTCCTTCGCTCCCTGATGTACCTATAAAAGGTTTTATCCCCCTTCTTAACTGAGTTGGCTATCTTTTCCTCAGTTTGGGCCTTTGCTGTTCTGACTGCCTTCCCAGCTTCCTTTTGCTTTAACTGATACAGTTCTCTGTGCTGCTCCTTCTGTGATTCCTTGTACTTCCTGAAAGCTTTCTTTTCTCTTGAACCTTCACCACTTCCTTTGAGAACCATAGTGGTTTCTTACATCATTTAGTTTTGTTTATTTACTTCACACAAGGCTAGTTACCTCTGTGATGGCAGTTTTATTATTCCTATTGTTCTTCCACCCATCCTTCCTGCCCATTTGCTAGTGCATTCCTTAGGCACTCACCCATTTTAAAAGTCAGCCCTCCTAAAGTCCAGTACCTTTGCCTTTGTATGGCTTGACTCTATTGCTGTGTTTATTGTGAACCATGCTGTTCGATGGTCGCTAGTTCCCAGATGGCTACCCACTTCTACATCTGTGATCCTCTTCATCTCCATTTGAGAGAACCAGGTCTAAGATTGCTCCTCTCGAGTGGGCTCCAATACTAGTTGTCTAAGGCATGCCCCCTGTAGGGCATCTAGAATAACCCCACTCTTCGAAGTGGCTGCTGTAACTGCACTCCAGTTAACATCTGGCATATTCAGATCACCCATCAGCAATATCTCCCCTTTTTCTGCCTTACTAAGTATACTTTCTATCATTTCCTTGTCCATTTCCTCCCCCTGAGAAGGGGGTCTGTATACAACTTCTGTGCGGATTGTGGTGCCATTGCCGGTCTCCAAATTTACGCACAGTGCTTCTTCTCCTCCCTGTTTACCCTTTTGTTCTGCTGCTTTGATTCCTTCCCTTATGTAAAGAGCTACTTCTCCTCCTCTATTACCCTCTCTGTCCCTCCTGTAGATAGTGTATCCTGGTATGTTTACGTCCCAGTCATGGTTTTGTGTGAACCATGTTTCTGTGACTGCCATGATATCCAGATGTTCCTCCTCCTTCAAGGCCACTAATTCAGGAAGCTTGTTACTCAGACTACGGGCATTGGTACTCATTGCTTTCCATTTTTTGATGGCTTTACCTTCAGTTGCAGCATCCCCACTGACCTTTCTACCTTGGTCTTTTCTCATTTAGTACCCTGTTTTGTAGGGAGAGGCTTGGATTTTCCTGCTTCTTATCAGTGCCTCCCACCTTGACTAGTTTAAAAGCTTGCCAATGAAGCATTTAAACCGATTGCTCAAAAGACTTGTTACCTTCCTGGACAGATGCAGACCATCCTGCCAGTATAGGCTGGTGTCCCTCTAGGTGGAACCCCAGTCGCCAATGAAGCCAAACCCCTGTGTTCCACACTATTTTTTCAACCATTCATTAAACTGCATGGTGCAAAGTACCCTAGCCTCACTCATGCCATTGACAGGTAGCACCTTTGAGAAGGATACTGTGTGTGCTACTTGTCTTAGGCCCCTCCCCAGTTCTACAAGGTCCTTCTGCACTGCTCTAATCTCATGTTGAGCCAAGTCATTTGTCCCTAGGTGGATAATGATGTCCAGCTCAGACTCCCTTGCAGCTGTTCTCATGATCCTGAGGATGTGCTTCCTGTCCCTCCAAGCCATGGCACCAGGCAGGCACCTTACTTCAGTTTTCCCTGCTCCCCCCAGCTCTATCCCCCTAATAATTGAGTCCCCCACCAGGAGCTGCTTCCTTTCCTTGTGGTGTCCTCTGCCTCCTTCCTGTGGGCCTCCCTTGTGACAGGTGTCCTCAGCCTCCTTAATCTCCTCTGTGGGTGCATCTATAGGGGAGCTGTGCTCCCCCAGAATGGTGTATGGATTGTGGAGTGGAACAACTGACTGGGTATGCCTCTGTTCCACCATCCTCACCCTCCCTGAGCCCACTGTGATCCAACTGCTGTGCTTTCTTTGCAACCTCTGAGGCAGTGGTGGTGGCTCTGGTGCTCCTTGGATGGGGGGGTTCCCTTCTTACCATCCAGTCTGGCCTGGGGGAAGGTTCCCTTACTGCTGTGCAGTGTGGCCTGAAGATGGGCAAATTCCTCCCTCAGGGCAGAGAGTTGTCTGCAAATAGGGCAGCATCTCAGCCTCCAGAAAGTCTCCCGGAAGACTGCTGCCCCACAGCCATTACATTGCACTACTCCCCACATGATTATGTACTTTTTTTTTGTTTGTTTGTTTTTTTTTTGGGGGGGGGGTTGTGTGTGTGATTGGTTTGTTATATAGCAATATATATATTATACAATGTGTATGCTTATATTTTCAGTGCTGTGTGCTAGAGAGGATATGATATTGATATGCACCTTGCACTCTTGAGGAAATGATGTCAGAACCCCAGGTATAAAGGAACTATTTCCAGGGGTTGGGCCTAAACTGTGCCCTCACAAAACAATCAGCTAAGAGCTCTGACCAACTGCTGCGATGAGTGCCTTCCTGTCAGCAAGATACCATACACAACAATTTGACAGAGCAAATCCCCTGCTAATCAAACAGAGAAAAATCCAGACATCCAAGTCAGGCACAGGTAAACCTCCCCAGCCCCAAAACAGCCTGGTGGTTTGTGCTTCTGAAAGCAGTCAGCCCCAAAATAAGTCAGCTGTGCTTTAAACTCTTCCTGCACTGAAAATCTTAAGAATTGTAACAAGACTGTCTTTTCCTGATTAAGTTCCTTATTTCACCTTTCAGTTAGAAGTAGCCTCCACCTGTAGAATATCTGCTACAAACCAAAGACAATTGCAAGGTTCACCTCCCTCTGTTGTGAGCACAACTCGCTTTCTTGCAAATCTTATGTTCAGTATTGTAGCTCCCAGCAAGAGGTAGCTTGCCTTAAAAAATATTAGCTGTTCTGATGAGTTTGCTATAAAACACTTGCTTATAATACTATTGTTCTCAGGTCTGTTACCAAAGATATTGGCTGATTAAGTAGCTTATGGTGTAATCACTTCCTGAGAAAGTCTGGAATTTCCTTTTAAGGCACACAAAAGATGAACCCAAAAAACAGTTTACTGTCTGGGTCAAATACACAACCTGTACCTGCACTTTTTTCAGGATTTGTGACAAATGTTTAGCCCAGGGTTTAAACTCTTCCTGCACTGAAAATCTTAAGAATTGTAACAAGACTGTCTTCTCCTGATTAAGTTCCTTATTTCACCTTTCAGTTAGAAGTAGTCTCTGCCTGTTGAATATCTGCTACAAACCAAAGACAATTGCAAGGTTCACCTCCCTCTGTTGTGAGCACAAATCACTTTCTTGCAAATCCTATG
Organism: Neoceratodus forsteri; assembly: GCA_016271365.2. NCBI lineage: Eukaryota > Metazoa > Chordata > Ceratodontiformes > Ceratodontidae > Neoceratodus > Neoceratodus forsteri. The sequence continues at coordinate 1,129,793,102 of CM057456.1, read as the reverse complement.
TTCAGTATTGTAGCTCCCAGCAAGAGGTCACTGCAGTAGGAAAAGACTGCAGCCAGATCCAAATGTATCCCAAGTATGGGTAGGACTTTTTGTTTAATCCCCACATGTGCAGACCCTCCAGGGGCTGTAAGGGCACATCAGGCAGGTGTTTCCGATACCAGTCTTGAAACACTATGGTCACTTGTGATCCGCTGTCGAGAACGGCCCTTGCAGATACACCATTTGCAGTTATGGTGGTCTCCATTGATGGGCCTACCACCTCGGACCAATTAGGTGAAGGGGGCTTAGTCATCTGTTTTATGACAGTCTTACAGGAATAGGTTTTTTTCACAGGCCCAGTCTGAGGTCTTATATTTCTTCGCCAAACTAAAGCCAGTAACCTTGTAGTAACCTTTCTCAGATTCTCAGGCAAACTACAGTTGGGCTGGGTATGGTAACAAAAGATAGGTTCTTTAGAGTCTCTAGGGGGAGGAAGACCACTTCCTTGTTTAGGCAGGTCAGGCAAGTCCCATGGTCCCTCTCTAATCTGGGGTTCACTTTCCCTGCCTTCTGAGCCTCTCCAAGAGTTAGTTACTTGAGTGACCCAAATAAGGTTTCCTACCAGGGCTCTCAATTCTCATACTTCTTCCAGCAGATTACTCTCTGTCTGGGTTTCAGAGGAAATTAGATGCACCCCTACCCCTCCAGGCGGGATCTCACTCTTTTGCTTGGGGGGGTGTTTGACAAGGAGTTGCACTTTTTGCCAACTCTGTGGCTTGTTGACTGGCTGCCATCTCTTATTAGGTTGTGTCTGACTCGAGGGCTCATGTTGGTTGTTGATCTGCTGGGTGAGAGACTGGAGTTTTGAAGATTGGGTGTCCTTGAGAAACTGAAAGAGAGTGGAGTTAAGGTTTTGGATGCAGTGCTTAATAAAAGGAAGGTTATGTGGAGCCATTCGCTGCAGGAAATCCTTTTGCCTTTGAATGGTTTTGTCCACAGAGATCAGTTGTGTTTTGTTGGAGAGAATGGTGTGCGTGATAAGTTTCCTAGAGAAAGTTTTCAAAAGTTTATTAGTAGAGGAAATGTGTCTCAGATCCACATGAACAAGGATAAAATTTCAAACAGAAACCTTTAGAAATAATACCCAGGTGGCAGCATTTGGAAAGAAACTGTAAGTGACTGCAGAGTTTAGTCTTAGTGCAAATGGCAGAAAATAATTCAATATTTTTCATTTTCACCATATGTCTCCATTTCTGTCTCCTTTCCACACATTTGTCACCTTTCAGCCTTCTTACTAGGCCCTGTTAATTAGTCTCCACCTGGGAACTTCCCCAGCTCTTTCACTCCCATTATGCTTCATCTTTCCCATCATCACCTTTTTATTTCACAGATTCTCTCTTAATCTTACCATTTATCACTTCTTCTCCCTGAGCCCCCTTTCTTCTTTCTCCACATATATATCTCTCTCATTTTACCTCTCCTCTACACTAACTTGTTTTTTTTTCTCTTTTAGATATTTCCTGAAAAAGACCTAAGGTCGAAACGTAGATTTTGAACTCTATTTTCTATTTTCAGCGTGCATTTAATATAACCATTTTGTTTTGCTTTTAGACCACATGCTGACGCAGCGCCTTGTTTTTATTTTTTACAGTCTCTATAATAGTTGCATTAGTGGTCCCCAATAGGATGTCCATTAACAACATGGCCTGTTGGGGGTCTACTCCCTCAGCCTCACTCCACCACATCATACGGTGCATCACCAACTTATGAGGGGCAATCATAAACTTAGGTGTAGCAAGCGCCTCCATATTACCCCTGCCTTCATGACTAAGCGCAGGTTGAGTGGCCTGAATTCTGTGAATGGGTGACTCCACCCAGAGGGTTGGTTTAAGGGTAGCATAGCTGCTCTGGGTACAACCCTCCGGGACACTGATACCACCTCTTTCCCCTCTAGCGGCCAAAGGAAGCCTGGAATAACACAATCCCAATACACACTGTAATGCACTGTTAATCCCTCTTGTAACACACTTATCACCAGGGTTGGATTATCTGGAACAACCCTGGAGACCACCTGTAAAACAAAGCCTGTAACAGTAGACAGAATATCACAGTACTTTCTATACAGAGGTACACTACAGCCAGTTTAGATGCAAAAATATTTCGATCTGATTTATTAGGGGGGATGTGAACAAGGGAGGGGCAGTAACCTAGTGGTTGATTCTAGATCTGATTGATTCAGGTTATAAGGCATGCATGCAAAGGTCCTTGTGATACAGTCACACACACTCTGGGTACCCAGTTGGAACTACAGGCTAGCCTGAAGCGTTGCCTGGGGTAGGCCAGTGTTGAAGGTGTTGTTGGGGCCCTTTGGAAGGAAGAAAACATAAACATGCACTTTAACCCTTAATTTGTAATCTGGAGCTGGATAGCTCAGTCCAAAATGATTAGCAACAATTAAATCAGTTGACACACTTTGATTTGAGCTTTGTTACAGTGAGCTACCCTGGTGTTTACTCACGCTACCCAGTTCAGGATGCAGGACTGATGAAATGGAGACCTCAGAAAAGCAGGGCCCACATGAAGCACTGTGGTGTTGTTCCTGTTCATTGGTGTTGAGCAGGGAGCCAAATCCCCAGGCAGGTCTCTCATCGGATGATTCTCTGCAGCATGAACGGCAGTCTGGGCCAAGATGGTGAGGCCCACACCAGGTGAATAGTTCAGATACAGTCCAGTAAAGTACTGGATGCAGCTTCCTGCAAGCGTGACACATTAAGTAAGGTGGGGAACCAAACTGTGACCCACCCTCCACATTCAGCACACTTATAGTAAAAGCAAGTAAATACCACAGTTCAGATGACAGTCCGGTTGCTATTCACAGTGTCTCTGCACAAACCATATGCTCTGCAGTACTCTCAAGTCCTGACAGGCCAATTGCACAGAGGCAAATCTTTGGTCCACTTCAGGCGAATTTCACTTTGTCACATTCAGGTTCCGATCGCACAAAACTGCAATTTCTAATAAAGTCCTATTCCAAGACTCAAGGTCTCATCACATGGGAAGATGGTAGCAGGCAGGCAAGACTCAGCCTTCTCACCAATTTCCCCTGTGCATCACGCAGGACCAGCTGCTCAAATTTCTCAAGCAGTTCACTCTCTGAACTCCAAACTCACACTGACTCACTGCTACAGGCAGGTCTGGGACTTCCCAGTGATCCAAAACATTCGATTCATTGATCCATCTATCTGTCACAGCAAGGACTCCCCCTCCAGGTCAATTTAGGCACCAAAGGGTAAAAACTACAATTCCTTCAGAAATTTATTCCCACAAGACCCCTGGGGACAGGTTCCATTGTAGAGTCCCCAAAGGTACTGATTGGTCCCAACTGGCAGTCCAGAACCAAGATGGTGGTGATTAACAGAAAAGTCCATGCTGCAAGGGAAGGCAGGTTAGACAAACTGTCATATCATTATTATTAATACAGATAATCAGCAAACAGTCACAGTTCTTAATAGAGCTCCCTCTGAGCAATTAGTGATGGCAGAATGGAGCGATTATATGGCAGCCCAAGTGGGACTTGAGATTAGGAACACTCAGCCCTACCCAGATTAATTATACACTATGAGATAGGCAGCTCCTAAAGAGACAGGCACAGAGGTTAAAAGGGCGCTCACATGCAAGCACTTTTAAATCTATTAGGACACAGAACACCAGCCTGGCAGTGGGCATTTAGGCAAGCCTTGGAAGACATTTAGGAACCCCCATTTGTGGGGGGGGGTTACAAATGGAATAATTTTTATTAGCATTTTATACATGATGATGATGAGTTGGAGAATAATGAAGGCCACTATTCTACTAATGAGGTCCTTGCTACAACTCTTCATCAGTAATGTATAAAATAGTAATAAAAAAATACCCCCATTCATTTCAATGGTGCACGCTCTTGCAGTCTCTCTTGCCCTATGTCATAATGTGCCTGAGTGTGGGAATCTGGAGGTCAGCTTCATGGGGGGGGACATAAGCCTGACTATAGTGGGGCTCCAAAAGTATGTGCATACCATACCACTCAACTGTCCCGGAATACAAGGGACAACCCTCATTTTACCCCTGAAAACTGCTCTGCTTCTCATCTATCACTCATGGAAAACACGCTGCTCACACAGAGGATGTCCTGTAAATTTAGACTTTATCGCAGGGGAACTATTTCAGATTTCAGCGGGGCATGCCAACAACCATTGGAAGCCAGGTACTAGTTAGCCTGTAGGTGGCATGCTCTATAATGACTGGAAGGTCTCTAAAGGTAAAATCTATTTGTTGTGACTGAAAAGTGATATGCAAATCAGGAAACATTCAAATGTATAAGATTCATCTGTCTACTGTATACCCCAGATTAGTGCATCAGATTTGGTCTTAAATCCACCCAGTTACTAACCAATTCTTTTCCTGGCTGAAGTTCTGACCCCCTCCCCACAAAAAAAATCCTTTGTCCCGATTTCTCTCCCCAACTCCATTCCATTCAATACCCATCCTATATGGGTCGTGGAGCCACCCAAAGGTACAGAAATGTGAAAAACACATCAATATTTCAGTTCTTCCTCCTTCCCCAATCACCATTTTCTTACCTGGCCATCTGGCCAGAACCTGCAGCCTGGACCAGTGTGCATCAGCCTAGTTTTCAATCTGCTCCTTCTCCATCCTTCTGCCAGAAGCTGGATGCTAGAACCAACCATCTAGGTCCCCCATGACCAAGTCACCTCACCAACTAAATCCACCTAGCCTGTGTTGCTTGCTTCTTGCCTGTCTGCTGCTTCAGGTGTTGCCACACTGCTTTGATCAAGGTCTATGAAGGCCACCCACACCACTGTCACCACTGCTGCTAAGCCTAGCTTTCTGCTGCAGTGGGCCTGCTCTGTTTTTTTGTGAGGCGAGCCTAGTAGAATAAGTAGGTAGCCTAATCTTGAGTTAGCTTCTAGCTCACCCTCTGCCACTTCGGCCATCGGGGAGATGGAGACTCACAAAGAGTAGACCAACAAAAATATGCCACCACAGCACTGCTATTGAGAGTTCAGTGCTCACTGACCCCTCCAAGCTGTAGTGTGCAGCCCGTCTGCTCTGTGGCAGGAAAGACAGTGTCCCACTTGCATGACTCATGTGCTCTTTCCTGGCTGGAGCTCCTCCATGCCACATGTGATGGCACTGCTGCTAATAGGTGGAAAGAGTGGACAACACAATACAGACACAGTCGAGTCAGGAGTGCACCTGCAGCGTGAGCGCACACAGGCCAGGGGACACTTATTTTGCAAAAGATTAAATCTAAATTTAATGACAATATTGCCATAGCATAAGAACAACCTAGGCACAAATGTGTGGGGGGGGGCAACTGCCCCCCTCTGACCTACCTAAATGGCACCCCTGCTTGATGGTAGAAATTCACTCTCAGGTGCTAACAAGTAAATACAGTGGTTTCCACTGTGTTCTGAGGTACTGTATCTCCATATTTCAGTATGTGCTCTGATCATAGAAACATAGACTTTGATGGCAGATAAGGACCACTTGGCCCACCCAGTCCATTTCCCTACCTATTGGATAAGCTGCAGATCCTAGTTAACTAACAGCCTACTTCCTCCTACCCTCCCACTAGAATTGCTATATGTCTGTCTCATGCAGTCTTGAATTCTCCCACTGTTTTTGACCCTACTACCTTCTCAGGAAGGACATTCCATGCATTCACCACCCTCTCTGTGAAAAAATACTTCCTCACATCGCCCCAGAGCCGTTCCCCCCCTCTATTTTCATATTGTGCCCCCTTGTTCTTGCACATCTCTTTTTCTGAAAAATGCTACCCTCTTGGACTCTGTTGATTCCCTTGAGGTACTTGAATGTTTCTGTCATGTCCCCCCTCTACCTCCTTTCCTTGAGAGTATACATATTAAGTTTCTTTAGTCTCTTTTTGTATGGCTTCTGGTGCAGACCGTGCACCATTCTAGTTGCCCTCCTCTGGACTGCCTCCATCCTGTCTATGTCCTTGCAGAGATGGGGTTCCCAGAACTGCATGCAGTACTCCAGATGTGGTCTCACCAACTACCTGTAAAAATAGACAACTTCTTGTTTTCTACTGGTGATGCCTCTCCCTGTGCATCTCAGTTCCCCCCAGCCTTCGTTACTGCCTTCTCACATTGCTTGCCTACCTTTAGGTCATCTGATATGACTATCCCCAGGTCCCTTTCAATTTTTGTTGTTGTTAGTACCCCCTCCCCATTGTGTACTCTTTCCCAGATGCATTACTTTGCACTTCTTTGCATTGAATCTTTGCATTGAATCCCTCATCATGAGGGTTAGTGTCCCTCATTGTCCTTCATTTTGAGTGTCCATGTTCCTCATTTCAGTGACAAAATGTGAGGTATGGTGCATGCTTCCAAGACCCTTCTCAGTACAAAGAGTGCTGACCATGGCCATAGTGTATATGCTCCATACAGAATGACAAAGGAAAGGAAGTGAGCCAAAACAGTCATGGAGAAACACATTTGTAGCACTAAATATGCATAAGGGGATTTGCCTTGCCCAAAATAAAATGATCAGGCTTCACAACACAGAGGACCCTCTTCAGACATCTGGAATGGGGGATGTTGACTGACTATATCCTAGACATTTAATGCCGGAAGTAAACAATACTTTACCAATTAATGGCAATTTAATGTAAAAAATCAAAAAGCCATTGAACAACTTGCAAAATGATCAGAATAAATGAGTTTACCAAATTTTAATGGAAAATCAATGAAAAAAGGTATTTTAATGGCTCTAATTGCTAGCAGTAGTATGAGAAATAGAAACCGATGTGTTTTTTAGATGAGATTTTCACCAGCTTGGTTGCGGCACACATGGCAAGCATGCAACATGTGAACCTAATGTGATTTTTAAATGATGTTCACACCAGCTTGACTGCTGCACTCATGTCAAGCGTACAACATCTGAATCTGATATGATTTTTAGAAGATGTTCACACCAGTTTACCTGCTGCATACATGTCAAGCTTGCAGCATGCGAACCTGATTTGCTTTTTAGACCTGGTTTGCTGAGGTTCACTTTGTGTATGCGAACCACATGGAAACATTGCACAATTATGTGGCATGCATTCTGCATGTATACTGCACACTTGTATTTCTGTAAGGGTTGACATGAGTGCAGCAGTAGCACCTGGCCTTCTTTGGCTGCTGGAACCCCCCCTGCTGAAATCTGAAATAATGTCCTGCTGTAAAGTGTAAATCTAAAGGACACCCTCTGTGTGAGCAGCATGTTTTCCATGAGGGATGGATGAGGGGCAGAGCAGTTTTCAGGGGTGAAAATAGGACTGTGCCTTTCATTCAGGGACAGTTGAGCGGTATGATATGCACAGATTATTGGAACCCCACTATAGTCAGGCTTATGCTTACAGTACAGTAGTAGCCACAGACATTGCCAGCTATTTCCAGATATTTCACAAAATTTCTGAGAGTTTCTCTCTGCTGCCCCTACTGTGGAAATGAAGAAAGCAGGAGATATTTCTGGAAATATCACAGAAATTTTGGGAAATAGCTGGCAGTGTCTGTGGCTGCTACTGTATGTTCCTGTTAGAATGCAATTGTTGTAAAATAAATGCATGTCATTACTGTATATTATATTGTTGTATATCTTGTACCTGTATTGTTATTTACCGTTGACCTTGTGTACTAGTCTTTCCATGACCACCTTGTAAATGAGTTTTCTCAATGGTGTCTTTCCTGGTAAAATAAAAATTAAATTGAATTGAATTGAATTATGCTCCCCAACCCAATGAAGCTGACCCCCACATCCCCATGATCAGGCACATTATGACACAGGGTAAGGGAATGTGCAGAGGTGTGCACCACTGAAATGAATGAGAGTCATTTTTTTATTACTATTTTATACATTATTGATGGAGAGTTGGAGATTAATGAAGGCCACCGCTTGACTAACAAGAGCCTTGTCTGTAGAACAGTGACCTTCATTAATCTCCAACTCACCATCATAATGTATAAAATAGCAATAAAAAATAATTCCATTCATTTCAAGGGGGTACGCCCAAGCACTCTGACCCATAGACATCATCTCTTAAACACTGCTACCTCTGGCTCCCTAGTACTCAGGTAAGAGACTCTTGACTTATATCTATACTTGATGGGTTGTCTGTAGCAGTGTGGCCACATCCACAACAGTGTGTGTGCATGGAGGGGCGGCCTGGCCGTGTGGGTGGGTGTCGAGGTATTGCTACTTTTGTGTTTGCCCCTTAAAGTCTGTTTGCTTGAAAGCATACAAAACTATGGAGACAAAATAGAAAGTGTACAGGCCAGACAGAAGTAATTAAGTAGGTTTATGGGTATGTGTGTGTATTGGGGGTAGGAAGAACCACATATGTTTCCATTGGTATGTGTGCTACAGTTCAGCTGTGCAGTTGAGATGAGGGTGGACAAGAAAACTAAAAAGTATATCAGTGGCTATAAGCATGCCATATGCATGCAGATGTATGCAGATTTGTACTGAAGTACAAGCAAGCCATATGTATGCAGACAGTATAGCTTAGTGGTTAAAGGCACTGAACTGCAAACCAGGAGACCTAGATTTGAATCTCATCAGTCCCCACTTGTACGCTATGTAATCCTGAGCAAGCCACTTAACTTTTATGTGTGCAGTTATTAGTGACCACTTGCTTTTTGCACACATGCCACATGCATGCAGTCTGTTCCAATTTAATATAAAAAGCATCTTTCCACATTTGCTTGCAGCACGTATGCCACATGCATGCAATAGGTTCCAATTTAACATTTAAATCATGCTTGCAGCACACGTAACACACAGGTAGTTTTATGTGCGTGGCATGAAAACATTTCATATAATTATTTCTGTAAGGGCTGTAACCAGTGGGGTCTCACAAGGCTCAATACTAGGACCAGTGTTATTTAACATGTTCATTGGTGACATAGCAGATGGGATTAAGAGTAAAATCAGCCTTTTGATAGATGACACAAAGATCTGTGCAGAGGTGAATAGTGTGGAAGGGAGGCAAGATCTCCAGGATGATCTGACAAAGTTTGAGCACTACTCAGACATATGGCCGCTCGGGTTTAATGCTAAGAAGTGCAAGGTCATGCACTTGGGAGCCAGAAACCCTGAGAATAGCTACTGGCTAGGGGGCATGCAGTTATCCACTTTGGAGGAGGAGAAAGATTGATTAAATGTTGCTGCTGCGACATCCCCTACAGCGAACTCCCTGACAGCGAAGAAACCCAATCAACATCCCCAACACCGATGTGTCCCTACAGTGACCAGCAACACCATGACACTGATGGCTACACTCGGTTGCAGTCATGGAGGGGGCTGCGCCCACCCCACCCCCTTACTTTAGATATCTAACTCCACATCACACAGACAGTGGAGTTAGATGTATGCCCACTGTCACCGCAAAGTTCATCACAGTGAAATCCCCATCACTGCAAAGACAGTCACCATTGGGATTTCACTGTGGGAGGTTTGCTGTGCAGGTGTTGGTGTCCTGATGGCATACGGAAAGATCTGGGGGTACTTGTCACAGGAGACATGAATCATGCACAGTGCAGAAAGGTGGCAGCCAAAGCTAATAGGATGCTGGGGTGCATTGCCAGAGGAATCACCTCCAGGAGAGAGAAAGTTCTCCTGCTGTTGTACAGGTCACTGGTGAGACCACACCTGGAGTACTGTGTGTTGTTCTGTGAAGAAGGACATCAAACTATTGGAGGAGGTGCAGCATAGGGTTTCAAAGATGATCCTAGGCCTGGGAGGCAAACCATATGAGGAAAGTCTGAGGGAGCTCAACATGTATTTTCTGGATGATAGAAGGGAGATAGGTGATATGACTGAGACCTTCAAATACTTAAAGGGTAGGAACAGGATAAGTACTGAGGGCATTTTCAGACTAAGGGGGGGAGGAACATGAGGGGGCACAGTCTGAAATTGGAGGAGGGAGATTCAAGAGGGTAATGAGGAGGTACTATTTCACAGAAAGAGTGGTGGCAAGGTTGAACGAGCTGCCAGAGGAGGTGATATCACTGGAAACTGTGGGCAGTTTTAAGAAGGGGTTATACAGGATCAAAGGGAAGGTCAAAACTGAGTGGAAACTGGGAGAAGGGAGTCAGCAGTCTGGGATGATAAATCAGGTGGGCGGGAAAGGGGTGGGGGGGCAGCTGCAATAGAGTAGACTGTGAGCTGCATACTTGAGCAGACTTGATAGACCATCATGGCCTGTATCTGTTGGAATTTTTGTATGTATTTCTGTATGTATTATTTTTTAATCTGGACGATTTTTACCCTTTACTTGAATGTGATTTATAATTTGTTGCTTATTCCTTATTTTGGCATATGTTTGATTTTGTTTCCATCAGCATGTTTACTTAGCTGTATAGTTGTTGTTTGTCTGTATCATGGATTGCTATATTTTGCCAAACTACTCTCTGTTGTCTATATTTATGCTTTGTATCTTGCTGCTGTATCCTTTGTAACTGCTCAGGTTGTGCCTGAACACAGGCAATTACTTTATCTAGTGCACTTACCTGATAAATAAAAACTCAATAAATAAATAAATAAATAAATCAGTAGTAATATAAAAATTGCTAGACTATTCCTGCGCAAAATGTGATTGAGGGTTATGCAGCATAAGTTGGGGCAGTACTCCAGCTGATGAGCTAGGTTTTGGTTTTCATTTTGGATTGATGGCCAGTATTCATTCAACATAAAACATGGTCTCTGTCTTCATTTTAAAATATAATACAGTATAAAGGAAAACAGGTTAAATTATGCAGAAAAACAGTTTAATTACATATCAGCTAGCAAGGCCCAGCTGTTAGTAAGTTCACAGTAAATTACCTATCTTGTAAGGTATTTCGAGTCAGTGCTAAAGTTGAATAAGCACATAGTTTCATTAGCGTGCAGTCTAAATTCCTAGCAATAAATGACAAGAGACAAGACACGTTGAATAAAGGGACATAGCCTCAGGCAATATAACAGTTGAGTACAGCAGTACAGCCTGGCAGCATACCTTAGAGGTTAGAGTAATGAGCTGTGACTAAGCTTGGTCCAGCAGACCTGGGTTTGATTTCCCACAACCTCCACTTACATAATGCATGACTCTGAGCAAGCCGGAGATCAAGTAGAGTCTATGTTTTTTGCAGCAGGTAGAGAAAATGGACAGACTAGGTGGGCCTCTTGTTTCTTACCTGTCATCAAATTTCTAAGTTTCTATGTTTCTAATTCACTACTTAACCACCCCAGTGCTCCTGGGTCATCCCTGAAAACAGGCACTTGTGCCTAGTGGGCCTTACCTGGTTACCAAAGAATAGCACACATACACAAAAAAAGTAATCCCTGGCTATCTTGTTTAGTCTGTTAAGCAAGTTGTGCACTGCTAACAAAAGTGACTTGGTGACTGAAGGAGCATAACAGGACAGAAGGACACAGTAAATGACAGGTGATGGTCTGAGAGGAGATATATATTTTTACGGCAGCATGGGCGGAGCCATTCTGACATATTGCCATGATGTAGGAGAGAAAAATGGCTGTGGTAGTAGATGACAGGAATGTGAGGTAGTTGTCCTATGCTAGGTGTTTTGACTGGTGCTGAGGCACAGATCTCTGCCTCCTGCTTAAAGCAGCAGTACTACATAAAATGTCAGTACCACATAGATGTCTTACTTCTGATCTGTTGAGCATGTAGCAGTTTAAAATTATGTTGTGCAGCATTTGAGCCAGTTTCTTCTTTGTTTTTGTTTACTTTTGTGTGCCTGCCATGTTGTTTCCTGGACCTGTTCTACCTACTACACACACACAGACACACATTCTGCTTTGTTTACAATTGGTTACACTTCCTGTGTGTGTGTGTGTGTGGTGCATGCTCCCTTCTGTGCTGCCCTGTCAGTTCCTTTGAATGTATGCAAAAGTCAGTGGTGAATGGGTTAATTTACAAAGGAATGTGACGGGGGGGGGGGCTGCTTACTTCAGTTCTCCCATGTCATAGTTATTCCCTCTCTTAGTATTTCCAGTCAGCAATTGTGGTTTAAGGAACATTTGAAATGTAAGAAATACACTTTGCCCAAATAAAGGCTACAAGTACTATACATTGTGTGAGTAGTGTGACATGACTGTTTTAAGCCTATGAACACAACATAAAATGCAAATAGGAAGCATTGAAAACATTATAGACAAGATAAAGAGGACATTGAAAACCTTATGCTTTCAGAACTTCTGGGTGATATCTAAGAATTAGAGGGGGTTGTAGTACAAGTGCCTCATTTGCATACAGTCAGATTGGCTAAAATAGTTATGAACTTGTTTTACTTCCTCAGAATCTTGCTATGTGTTACAACAGAATACGTACTGATCTTTTATTGACATACTTGAATTAACTTATGTAATGTATGAAAAATATGCCAAAAATATCCAGTTCATAAATAAACAGGATTCCTCTCCTTCAAAACATCTGCTGCTAGCTACAGATACAGGAAAGTTAAACACCAGGCTAAATATTAGTTTTATACATGCATTATGTTAGAACTGAGAAACAGTGTGTGTGTGTGTGTGTGTGTGTGTGTGTGTGTGTGTAGACACACAACCACGAGAGGACTTACAATTATGCTAAAAGTGTGCAACTTAATGGGTGGTGATAGAAAGTATTTATTTTTTTTTTATTTTTTTTTAGACTTCTTTATTAGAGTTTTATGTTTTCTAGTAATAGGACATACATACACATACCCCAGGATACATACCTGGGACCACAACCCCAAACTGGATATGGATACTATATACATCCCCCAAACTATTTACATACGCAGTTATAATATATTATAACCATAAATTTAAGTCCATTTTTATGGATGTAACACTTATTCTAGTCCTTCAAAGTTGGCACTAATCTGGTCTGTTTCCAAATCAATCTGTTCTCTATATTGTTCTCTCAACTTTGAAGTAGTTATAACTTGTCAGGACTAAGCTTTAATAACTGTGTCCCTGGGAGGGAGAGAGAATCCATCCTGGCCGTATAAATATGAAAAACCTTCTAAGTCAGCTAAAGACAATGTCCGGAGAGTATTATGCCTCACTGAGTAGAGAACCTACCCTAACCAAAATGATATACCTCCATGAGATCATAATCCCTTCTCACATTCTCTTAAGAGAACATTACAGGCTAATCCCCTTCAGACAGACAGATCTGGGTCTGGGCACCATTCAGTTGTATTGAGTACACTGCCTCTAACACCCTCCATCTTTTATCATATATTTTCTTTTTCTCCTCTAATATCATTTATCTTTTAAGTCTGTCCCAGACCTGTAGCAGATCACTGACCCATTGACCATAATTATAAGTACGATCATTTTTCCAGTGTCTCAGAACGGATGCCCTAACCAGAGCAGACGTCAGAGACACATGGTGTTTAGCTGAGTCCCTCACAACTGTTTGCATGTCCCCCAAAAGACAAATCTCTGGTTTAATATACTCCGAGTAGTTTAGTAACGGATCCATTTTTTGACCAATTTGAACCCATAGTGAATAAATTTTGGGACAGCTCCACATCACATGTACCAGGTCCCCCGGTTTCATTCCACATCTTAAACACAGGTCTGTCTGTCTGAGTTTACTAGAACATAGTTTAACAGGGGTGTAGTAAATGTTTGAACAAATAAAGTATTGCATAGTCTTATACTTTGGTATAGGCAGAAATTTAACATTTTTTCATATCTCTTTCCAGTCAGGCCTCAGGGGGTTAGTATATTTTCCCAATATACTATCTGAACCTTAGATTCTAAGCTCACAAAATCTAACAGTACCCTGTAAATTTTTGAAAGGAGGGGTTGTGAGTAATCAGTCTCCTTCAGATGGTCCCAAATAAATGAACTTTGTCCCATTTCTTTATTATCTCATATAAATTTCAGTACCAGATTTGTAATTTGGATCTTTTTGAAAAAGTCCCATTTCCTAGTCTGCACTGGTAAATTCACCCTATCTTCTAATATAAAGTCTGTCAAGTTCAAGTCGGATAGCTGTGATGCCCACGGTTGATTAATTATTAGTCCCCCCAACCTAAAGTTAGGATTTCCTAATATAGGCTGATCCTTAGCTCCCCTTTGTGCCCTCCTCTGTGTCAGACTTAATAAATCCCACCACACCTTCACTGATTTGAAAATTGATGACTGCTTTCCATTATCAGGTAAAGCCTCTGAATCTATAAACAACAATGCAGCAGGGGAAAGTTTTAGGTCCTTTAAATTGCGCTGTTCAATTTGGAGCCAAGTTGGACTATATCCCCCTTCTCCCCAACTCCTAGACCACTGCCCCATTAGGCCAAGCTGTCCTGCTACATAATATAAGAATAGGTCCGGAAGTTTAATACCTCCCTTAAGATGAGAAAGGCATAAGACCACATGTTTCCTCCTTGGAGGCTTAGAATTCCACAAAAATTCTGAAATTACCCTTTGGATATTAATGAACCTTCCCTTCGGAATATTACAGGGTAGTAAATAAATCGGGTATAACAATCTAGGTAGGAGATTCATTTTAATTAATCCCAGTCTAGCAGTGAAGTTCAGTGGGCGTTTATTCCACCTTAAAATGTCATTTTTAATTGTGGCCATTAAGTTACCCACATTTTCCTCCACCCCATCCTCTGCTTTAGCCATGATCCAAATTCCCACATAATTAATTTTTTTCGGAGCCCAGTTATGTTGCAGGTGTTCAACATCTGCTCTATAGGTATAGTCGGTAAGTGGGAGAACTTGAGTTTTACTTAAATTTAATTTATAGTTGGATACCTCCGAGAATTTCCCAATAACTTCCAGGGCTTTTTGGAAACTTTCGGCCAGATTATATAAATGCAACAAAATATCATTGGCAAAAACCGAGAATTTAAGCTCCATCCCTTGAACCTCAATTCCCTGAACCATGGGCTCCATATTAAGTGCCCTTAATAAGAAACATAGAAACATAGAAACATAGATTTTGATGGCAGATAAGGACCGCTTGGCCTACCCAGTCTGCCCATTTACCTACCTACTGGATAAGCTGCAGATCCTAGTTAACCAGCAGCCTACTTCTTCCTACCACCACCCCCTAGAATTGCCTTATGACTGTCCCACGCATGCTTGAATTCCCACCACTGTTTTTGACTCCACAGCCTCCTCCGGAAGGCCGTTCCATGTATCCACAACCCTCTCTGTGAAAAAATACTTCCTTAAGTTACCTCTGAGCCGCCCCCCTTCTATCTTCAAATTGTGTCCCCTTGTTCTTGCACACCTCTTTTTTTGAAAGATGCTACCCTCTTGGACTTTGTTGATTCCCTTGAGGTACTTGAAAGTTTCTATCATGTCCCCCCTCTCCCTCCTTTCCTTGAGGCTATACATATTTAGCTCAAGTCTCTCTTCATATGTCTTCTGGTGCAGACCCTGCACCATTTTAGTTGCCCTCCTCTGGACAGCTTCCATCCTGTCTATGTCTTTGCGGAGATTGGGTCTCCAGAACTGCACGTAGTACTCCAGATGGGGTCTCACCAACTGTCTGTACAGAGGGATAATAACTTCCTGTTTTCTACTGGTGATGCCTCTCCCTATGCATCCCAGTAACCCCCCATCCCTCCTTGCTGCCCTCTCACATTGCTTGCCCACCTTTAGGTCATCTGATATGACTACCCCCAGGTCCCTTTCCATTTTTGTTGTTGTTAGTATCTCACCCCCCATTGTGTACTCTTCCCCTGGGTTTTTGTTTCCCAGGTACATAACCTTGCACTTCTTAGCACTGATTCTAAGCTGCCATACATTTGACCATTCCTCTAACCTTGCCAAGTCCCTTCTCATCCTTTCCACCCCACCTTGTGCATCAACTCTGTTGCAGATCTTTGTGTCATCTGCAAAGAGACATACTTTTCTTCCAGTCCCTCTGCAATGTACGCTATAAAGACATTGAAGAGGACCGTTCCTAATACTGAACCCTGTGGTACCCCACTAGTAACCCCCATTTCTTCAGAGTGGACTCCATTTACTATTGCTCTCTGTATCCTATTCTCCAGCCAATTCTTTACCCAGACTGTCATCTTGGGACCCACTCCCAGGCTGGCTAACTTGTATATTAATCTTTTGTGTGGGACTGTGTCAAATGCCTTGCTAAAGTCTAGGTAGGCCATGTCCACAGCCCCTCCCTGATCTACTACTTTGGTCACACAGTCAAAGAAATCTATCAGATTTGTCTGGCATGACCTTCCACTGTGAATCCATGCTGCCTTGGGTCCTGTGCCCCTCTGGCCTCTAGATACTCAACAGTTCTTTCCTTCAGAAGTGATTCCATCATTTTCCCTATCACTGAGGTTAAACTAACAGGTCTGTAGTTTCCTGCTTCTGCCTTGCTCCCACTTTTGTGAAGGGATCACATCTGCCCTCCTCCAGTCCTCGGGTACCACCCCATCCTCCCATGATTTGTTAAACAGGGTAGTCAGTGGTGTCACTAGTTCTACCCTTAGTTCTTTTAGAATTCTGGGATGAATCCCATCAGGACCCATTGCTTTGTCCACCTTCAGTTTTAAGAGTTCTTTCAGAACCCTTTCTTCTGTAAATGGGCTGGTATCAACTTCTGTATCCAGAGTGTTTCTGCTGTTTGTTTTAGGTACCTCCCCCTCTTCCTTTGTAAATACTGAGCAAAAATATTTGTTTAGTATCTCTTTGTAAGGGGATTGGGAAGGGGCCCCAATCTCTGGAAGTAGAAGAGAAGGAAGGGAGGGAAGAATCAGAAGTAAGGATGTGGTGGTGGTGGGGGGGGGGAACATACCCTGAAGCCTTAACCCGTCTCCAGATTGTATAGGAACTGTGAAGGAGTAGCCAGAAGGCTACACTGCCAGAATTCAAGGCACAGAATCACTAGCAATAAACTCCAACATAAGCAGAAACGGCTATTCTGGAAGAAAAAGACAGGATACAGGACTGTACCCCCCCCCCAAAAAAAAAACAAGTTTGGAGGTAAGAAACAAGTTTCTTAAATTAATTTGAGGGTTGAGTCCCTAAGGACAAGAACAAGGGAGAATAGCGGAAAGGGAGAATGAGAGAGAGAGAGAGAGAGAGAGAAAAGAAGAGAGAGCAACCACCAACCCCCACCCCACAGGGGTGGAGCAGAGGCACTGAGGAAAGAAGTGCCCTCTCCCCTGATCACTCTACCCCCTGACAGAATGTAAAAATTCCCCCTGTGTGCCCAAGGTCTCCCCGCTCCTGACCAGTGGAAAGGAAGGGGGGGAAAGGAGGGCATACAGAGGGAGGGGGACCCAGAGACTGAGGCCCCAGGGGGATGGAGGGTGGGATTGTGATGAATCGTGAAGATACACAGAAAGATCAGGAATTACGGTAGGTATGTAATTTTCATATCTTATCTGTGTCAATCTTCACCATTCATCACCTTTGGGTGAGTACCGAGCCCCCCCACAAAAGGGGCCCTGGACCCTAAAGGACTAAGTCCCTTAGCTCTCAGTGGGTGGCACACTGGGAGAGAGGAACTTCAAGGGTCTTGAGAGGCCAGAGACTGGGGAGAGTTGAGACAGGGATCCCCCTAGAGGGCTCAGGGGGTTGCCCCGACAGACACCGCCTCACCCTATGGGAGAAAAGATGGGTTCTCTGGTATGTGGAGGAAATCACCCTACACCGGGCCAAGGGTGACAATTGGGAGAGATGCAGCCATGCCATCTGCCTAGTGCAGATCGCTGTCCCTACGACCCTGGAAGCTACCTCGTTGGTGTCATAAGATCCCTCGCTTGGCGCCTTGCTAGCTCCAGGGCATGTGCAGAGAGTGCAATGGCTTGTCTGGTTACCTCCGAATCAGGTATAGAGGCTAGGAGTTGACCTAGCCTGGACCACAGGAACCTATCATAGGTAGCGAAGTGGGCCTGATGTGCAGATATTGAAAGAAGCAACTGTGCTGAGTAGAAAGTCCTCCTCCCCCAGAAGTCAAAATCCATGGAATCTGCATCTGGGGGCCAGACACAATGAAGGGTGCGAAGCCCATCGGAAGTGTCCAGCTGCGTAAGTCCTGACTGAGGATGAGGCAAACTACCTGGAGACTCTGGGGGGGGCACAATACCTCTGGCACAGATCCCTAGGGGCTGGGACTCCGGAAAAGGGTCTTTGCCAGAAACGCAATGATGGCTCCCAAAAGACAGCAGGCCGGGGGGGGCACCACAAGGCTGTCCGCACTGAAATTGCCAAGAAAGGTGCATGTCAAATGCTCCAGATTGTGCTGAGTGGGTGGGGTGATATGCAGGTCCTCCAACATCCTCATGAGGAAATGCTGATACTCCGTGAGATCAGCAGCAGGGGAGATGTGGACAGAGGGCTCCTCTCCTCCCACAGAGAAGGATGAGGAAGCGGAGGACCTCGTAGATTCAGTGGCTGGTTACTCAGGGGGAGGTTGGAACACCTGCCTGTCCATGGCCCTGACATATAAAGGGAAATGAGCAGCCACAACCCTGAATTGCTCCCAGGACAGAGGTCCACTAGGGTCAAGAATGCCTGGGATGGCAAGAGAAGGTGACAGAGAAGTGGGGGCAGAGCCAACAACAGGAATCAACTGTCCTCTGTCTGAGCAAAAGAACGCATCCGGAGCCCAAAGGGAAAAGGGAGCTCCGGAAAACTCAACAGCCGACAGCTGATCAACCATTCTGGAACTGCCTAGGCTGTGCCCTGAAGATTCCATCCTGTGAGTTGACTGGGGCCATGGAACTCCAAAAGGACGGTCCCCTACCTCCAAAGAACAGGGTTCCAAATAAATATTAAACAAAATTGGTGACAAGGGACAGCCCTGTCTTGTCCCATTCCTCATCACGAACTCTTTAGAAAGATAACCGTTACATAGGACCCAAGCTGAAGGGGCCTTATAAAGATTTTTAAGGCATCTGAGAAAACCCTTCAGAAAACCCATTTTCTCCATTGTGAAGAATAGAAAATTATGGGAAACCCGATCGAATGCCTTCTCCACGTCAAGTGCAATCAGTGTCTTAGCAGACTTAGAATTGGAAGCCCTATGGAGAATATGGTGCAACTTCCTTAGTGCGTCATGTGCCCCTCGTCCTGGCATGAACCCAACTTGGCCCTGGCTAATTAATAGAGGAGTTACTTTTAGAACCCTGTTAGCCAAGATCTTTGTAAGTATTTGAATATCCTGGTTTATTAAAGCAATGGATCTATAATTACCAGGTAGATCCCTGGGCTTATTCGGTTTTGGAATCAAAGTAATGTAGGCCTGATATAAAGGAGGGTGGGGAACCCCATCTTTCATTATATTCAAGAATAAATCTTTCAAGAGAGGTATTATTGTCAATAAATGAACTTTAAAAAATTTGGCCTGCTGGCCATCCGACCCTGGTGTCTTACCATTTGGCAATTCTTTAATTGCCTCCATAATCTCTAGATCATAGATAGGGGCAGCTAATGCCAGGGCATGCTCTATGTCCAGTTTGGGCAAAGGTATTTTGTCAAGGAACCCTCTGATTTCTTCATCTGAACTGGTACCCCCCCTCTTGATAGATCTCATCTTAATAATCCGCAAAGGCATCAGCCATTCCCTGAGGATCTGTAATAATTTCTCCTCCAAAATTCACTGCCATAATCGTTCTTTCCACCTCCCACTCCCTAATTCTAGAAGCCAATAAGTGACCTGCCACATCCCTCTGTATCAAGTATCTAGCATTTAATCTTTCAAGCCAGCGATCAATCCAGAGATTCATTATACTTCTAAATTCTTCTTTTAAGTCCCTTAGCTCATCATCCACCTCATTAGAGGAACCCTCTAAGGGTAATAATGACCTAATGGCCTCAGTTAGAAATTCTTCCCATGCTCTATTTAATGTATTCCTCCTAGCAGTATACTCCTGCGCTATTCCTGCATATAATACCTTGCAAGTAGGCCAAGCAAGTTTCTTATCCACCAGTGTCGGAATTTGAGTTTGAATAATCTCCTTCATTGTGCCTTCTAGTTTAGTCACAATATTATCAACCGCTAATATCTCTTCATCCAACCGCCACCGATGTGGTTTAGGGGGAATATTGTCTATCTCCCATAGCATCTGGATCGGGGAGTGGTCAGATAGTACCCTATTAAAGGTATTCAACTCTTTAATACCCCTTAATACTTCCCTATTGACCAAAAAAAAATCAATCCTAGTATGCGTCTTATGGACCCCGGAGTAAAAAGTCATCTCAGTATCCCCTTTCTTGTACATTCTATATGGATCTACTCATGCTGTAACTTCCAGAAATCTATTTAAAGCTATCTGTGGCACACTGGGTAATCTATTAGAAGGAGGGTTCCTATCCACCCCATTATCGAAACAGGGGTTCCAATCACCGGCCATAATAAGTGGGCTAGATGGGAGCATAGCAATATCTACTTCCAGTGAAACAAAAAATTCTGATTTAGCTGGAGTAGGGCCATAAATTGAGGCACACGAAAATGAGCTTCCCAGAATTGAACCCGACACATATATCCCTCTGCCATCCTCTTGTGATTTAATTTGATCTATTACATATGGGCAAGCTTTCCTTATTAATATCGCCACACCCCCCAATGCTTTCGTATTCCCAACTCCTATTACTTTGCTCACCCACCCTTACTTGAGTAAATATAGTTCCTCATTCAGTAAATGGGTCTCTTGGAGTGCAGCGAAATGAACCCCCAACTGATTTATATATTGCAGTATAACCAGTTTTTTCTTCCTCCCCTGAGGCCTTTTACATTCCATGAAAGAAATTTAATTAGTACCATATTCTGTACCACTACCCCTGATATTAACTCTCATACGTTCTATCTTTCTTGCTTCATATATCATGAATTCTCTCTCTCCCCTTTCCCCCAGTAAATACCCCTTCTACACCCCCGATCTTCCGATCGCCCTCCTCAATCCTCATGAGACGTGTATGAGTCAGTCCCAATGTGTCTCTGATCCCCGAGTCTCAGCATATCACCAACTATGAACAAAAGACCCCCACCCTATTCCCCAACCATGAATTCCTATTACCTACTACCCCCTAAAACTTTAAATTAATAAAAGGAGAAACAAAAATTAGTGGTCCAGCATCCTAGCATCTGCCTCCTTCTCCCCATACATGGGCACCACCACTATAGCAACATCTTAATGTCAAATTTATTTTAGAAGGAGCCCTTAGCCCCCCTGGGAGAGAACGACACATTCTCCCTAGCATATTTGCTCTTTGGCATATATGGAGCAGAACCCCCTCCTTTCCCCTAACTTTTTGTCCCATTGCAATCTTGAGCCCCATTAAGCTGCCCTTCGCTTATAACATTTCAAACTCTTCAATGACCGATCCTCTTCATACTACTACATTGTAGTTATCTGATGCAAGTAAAAGAAAAGAGAGGAACATTTCACAGTTAGCAGAAAGAAAAGATCCCAAAGTTCCAGGACTGTTGATAGTCTCAGGCCAACTATGCCCTGGAGAGAGAAAAAAAGGGAAAAACAAAAAAAGCAAACATCAAGGTCTGCAGAAGGACTTCATTTCACAGTCTCGTGAAACCTTTAACTAAAGTAGTCTCAGTCAAAAAAAAAAAAAGATCTCTTCTCCCAAGTCTGGAATTTAATCAAAGTTTGCCAATAACTAACAGTACCAACTATCGCAGCACTTCTCAATCGTTGCTGATCGCATTTGTCGCTTTACTACCTGGAATCTTGCAAGTCCCTCATTCCTTCAGGTTACGGACTTGAACAGATCTGGTAGCTCCACCCTGAGGCTTTCCATGGCATTACACACCGTAGCATATCTTTTGTCTCCTTTTGATAACTTCACTACCAGCGTAGCTGGATACTGTATTCTGAATTTCAGACCCGCCAAGTACAGCTTCTTCTTTATCTCCATATACTCCTTCTGCTTCTCTTTCACTGAGGGTATTACATCTTGAAAGAGCCAAATAGAAGCCCCATTCCACTGCAAATTTCTATTTGCTTTGGCTTTATTCAGCACATATGTTTTCTCCTTAAAATTCAGAAATCTCATAATCAGAAACTCGGGGACGAGCTCCAGGTAGGGGGATTTCTCTCAATGAGTGATGAGCCCTCTCAAGGTTGTAAGATTCGCCAAACGGCATCGGACCAAACATTTTCAGGAGGAGATCCTGCATGAAAGCAACACAGTCCAAGCCTTCCGATTTCTCAGGGAGGCCCGCCTTAATTAAGCTGTTCCTCCGACTATGTGATTCTTGATCCTCCAGGTGATCCTCTAGTTTTTTGACTTGCCTTTTAAGACCAATTACCTCCTGGTCCATAGCTCCCATTTTCCTTTCCGTGAAGCAACTCTGGCCTCCACATCCCCCACCCTTTGTGTTAAAGCATGTAAAGGCAGCTTCAGTATAGTAAAATCAGCCACCAGCCCTTGCAAAAGCTGCTTAATATCAATAATATCTTCTGAGGCTGAATGCCTCTCTCGATCTTCTACTCTCGGATCCTCGTTCTCTTCTGGAGCCGGGGAATGGGGTTTTGAGCACTTGACCACCGGCATTCTTGCTGTCAGAGGCTCAGGGATTCCACTTTCCATCTCTGCCATTCTGCCTTCCAGGCCGGCTTCTACTTCTGTTAAATATACTCCTTTGTTAACTTAACTTGAGTCACTTGCCAAAGTCCAGCACTTTGCTAACAATCAGAACTCCTCCCTGGATCAACACTGAAATAATATATTTCATTCACCGAAACCCGGGAGCAGTCTCAGAGATGTCTCTTCCCCACTAGCTCATCACGTGATTTCTCAAAAGTATTTTTTTATTGAAAGTGTGGTACACCGCTTGGACAGTTGGTCAGACTGTTGGGAGGGTCTAACAGTATCATACTGCAATCTATAACATGTCAGGAAAAAAATGTTTTATATGAAATCAGTATCTATGGGAATACTAATTAAATATTGTTGTGAGGTACTGTGTTAGAGCATAAAATAATCTATGGGATCTAAATGTTCAAAGCTTGGAGTTCCATTCTAGGTTACTGTGCCAAGTGGATGTGACAAAAGTGGCTCATTGTCAGGGACCCTATGTTCAAGTGCATTCTTCATCACATTTGTAATGCTGTGCACCACTGCCTCCCTGCATAATGCTTGCAACATCAGGTAACAAGTGAGCAAGCAGCATTGCAGAGCTGTACCCTCACCATGGGCTCTTTTTTACAATGGAGGAGGCTGGCAGCATGCAGTAAGCTGGCAACTACAGGTCCATTAACCTGCATTTGGTGGAGATGAAAGTAATGGAGACACTGTTGAAGGAAAGAATTGTGGAATATTTTTAATCTTGTGGCTTACAGTATCTGTGGCTGCATGGGTTCACTTTGGGGGGACCGATGTCAAAGTAATCTATTAGTTTTCTTTGAGGGGGTGATGAGGGATATTAATTAGGGTGAAGTGGTGGATGTGGCTTACCTGGATTTCAGTAAGGCCGACAATGCCTTTCCACATGGCAGAACAGTAAAGAAGCTGGGCAGCCTGGGAGCGTGTACTAAAATGTTAAACTGGGTAGAGAATTTGTTGGGGAGCTGGCATCAGTGGGTGGTTGGAAATGGTGTTCACCTGGTGTTGGGGGAGTGTCCAGTGGTGCACCACAGTGATCAGTACTTTGGCCTGTACTCTTTATTGACATCACTGGTGATAATAAAGAGGGGTTAGAAGGTAAGATATGCTTTTTTTATGGTTGAGAGAAAGATCTACCACAGGGTAGACACTACCGAGGGGGTGTGGAAAACTAAATGGAACAATGAAGACAGAACTACTTAAGCTTGAGGAGTGGTCCAGTGTGTGTCATAAAATAGAGAACACTGGATGGGCAACTATGCCCAACCAGTGTGTTCTGCCATAGATGAGTTCTGATTCCCTCTAACCTCAAAAGTGAAGCTTGAGATGTCAGTGGGAATCAGAACCCCGAGTTTGCAGAACACACTGGTTGTGAATAAAGTTGCTCATCCTGTATTTTATTTAATGTATATAGTACTGAGTTAAATATGCATGAGGCAGTTATGTTGCTTTCAAAATGAAACTGAGGTGTGCAGTCTCTAGCTTTCAGAATGAGGTTGTAACACAAAACAGTTCAATCACATTCCATGACCTATGAATTGTGGTACAACCAGCACATTAAAATGCATGGAATTCTACACAGAGCAACACTCTACAATACACCATACAGTCATTGTGAATAAATGAGAAATCAAGTACGTGGTGCATAGAAACCAAGGGGTGGAGCACATGAAGGGGTACTGCAATGGTGAGCACAAAAGAGAAAAGAAAACTGGGGACTGTCATTTCTGATAACCTAAAAGAATCCAAGCAGTGTGACAAAGCAGATGGGAGCACCAGTGGGATGTTGCTGTTCATAGGTATCACCAGCAAGAAGTATGAGGTGTTTATACCACTGTAAAATTAAGTAATTGATGAATCCTCAACTAGTGTACTATGTCCAGTTCTGGAGACCATATCTCCAAATGGACATGTACAGGTTACAGGTGGTCTAGAGGAGAGCAACTAAAATGGTGCAGTGGCATGCTGTCACCATTAAACCTGTCCTGTATGAGGGAATGCCTACAGGGCACACCAGTGGTATGGGCACCCCAAGGTTTTACATACTTGGAGATAAACATCACCACACTATGGAGGATCTTGGTCAAGGCAAACTGTACACCCATCATAGCCTCCATCAGAGCGGAAACAGAAATATAGACTAAGCTACACCTATTTCTGAAAGGCAGGGTAGATGTGGTACGCATGTTTGTGCTGCCTAAGATAGCATATCTCATGTGCAACCTGTCACAAATGCACTCCACAGGTCAGGCTCTCTGCTCCCACAGTGCCAAACCTTGAAGTTCAATCTGTGAACAGAAGACAAACAGGGTAACCCTCCTGTCTGTTTTGGGTCCGAAACACCTACTAGTCTCAAGTCCTGAGGTAAAATATGAACCCTTTTTTCACTGGCAAGCCCAGTTAACAGGATCAAATATCACACTCTCTTCGGGGAAATGCAGTGCAATACTTAACCCAATGGGCACCCAGCCTGGTTCACGATTTTCCCCTTTTGGACTCAGTTTGAGACCTAGATATTTTCTTCCTTTAGCAAGATGGTAACACACTTTAAGCCCTTAACAGTTTTGTCAGAATTATCAAATACTGTCCCAGCATTCACATGCAAAACAAATGAGAAAAGACTCAAGCAGGATTAAGGAATCTAAAAAGTTTACTGAAATTAAAAATAGTAAATACATACAAAACACCAAACAAGTATACATTAATACTTACAGTCAAAAGAAAAGGAAAATTATCAAATGCTGATAACTGAATTTCTAACTACCCTAAGTTTCAAGTAATAAATAGGTGGCTGAATTTATCTAAAATGCTGTGAGAGTGTCTGGTCAGGAGTCCCACTTCAAAACCAAAAGCAAAATGCAAAATGCTCTCCCAGCTGGCTGGTAATATGTTGTTACAAAACTCCTCCTCCCTGATGACACAGCTCACAGATGCTAGCTGTGATGTCACTCAAACCTGACTACTGAATTCATTTATCAGTCACATGTCTCAGCCCATGGCTCAAACATTCCAATAAAAAAAAATATATTATATATCTTCTTCTTTATTAGTGAAGCTTTATGCCATTACAGAATTACCCCTTTGATGTCTTCAGAAACTTCCTGAGGAACTGTGTTCACCTAGTTGTGAAATCTAACAGGTATCAATTAAAAGCTGCCCCTTTCTCAGAGGTCATAAAATGCATACTTTGTCCCTGAATTTCAAAGTAAATGAATGGTTTACGATGTGTGATAACCTGGCCTTTGAAGGAAGTTCTTAATTAAAGTTTCTACTGGGTCATGGAGAGTGTCATTTCCCTGACCACACTTTTGAAATGACATCTCCCAGATTGCTGTTCTGCTGTCTGCCATGTTTTCAGCAGAAATTCACAGAATATACTTTTATATCACAATTATAATACAATATAATAGCAAGCAGATGCTATCCATCACACCACCTACCAATACCTATGCAACCAATCACACTTCTGAATATCAACGAGGTGATTGCAGGGTTCATCTGGGAAGGTAAAGCCCCAAGATTTGGAAAAACTAGATTATGAGAGCACTGATCTGGGTGAATGGGTCTCCCCTGGCTGCAGGGATACCTACTAGCATATAGGGCTGCACAAGCAATCAGATGGTTTCTCCCTAAAAGCCCAAATACCCCTGTATGGGTGAATCTGGAAATGGACCTATCAGAATCCATATGGCTGGAGAACCTGCTGAGCAAAGGGGGATACCCAAAGGGCCACCTTCCTCCTGTTATCCATGAGATAAGAGAAGCCTGGCACAAGTGCAAACATCTCACTTAATATCCAGCCCCCTTATGGGCACCATCTGCACAGTACAGACCCTTATGGGGCAACCCAGATGTGCTAGTGTGGGGACAAACCATCAACTGGCACTCTTGGCAGCAGGCGGGCATCTGTACGGTAACAGATCTTTAAGTACTGGACTCTGAAGCCATGATGTCCTTTCTGCAAATGCAGGCACAGTATCTACTACCCAAAACAGACTTCTGGAGATTTCTCCAGATCCTGGATGCATCCAAGACCCTCAGAGCCACAGCGCCTATGGGAGATGGGTAGAAATAGCTGACCACCATGCATAAACAAGGCAAAGTAAAGGGTACAGCAGGCAAGATGTGTGGTATGCTTAGGAACTCCCTACCTGATACCACGATTAAGTGTAAAGTGCAATGGGAGCAGGACCTACAAATAAAGATGACAGAGAACGAAGGGTGGCAATACCTCAAAGATGCCTATCTGATCTACAGGGACTCTAGGAGCCAGCTTATTTTTATTTATTTATTTAAGTCTCAGATTACACATATCTTTGAGCTAAGAGCTCTTTTACAAAGGTTCCACGTCTATAGAAAGGACAACAGATTAAACAGGACAGTAAAGTATGGGACAATAAAGTGTAAATAGGAGCTACAAAAATCGTAATGGACACAAAATCATAATGGACAGTCAATGTAAAGCAACAGAGACACATTATGCTAATCAGTTTCAGGCACAGAACAATGCATATAGTACATTGATATCAGCCAGCAGGCTTTGTCAAGACAAACAGGGCACAGGGGTGTAGGAAGGGATGTGGGAGGGTGGGCTGGGTAGAGTAAGAGAGGGGGTGGTAGTGGAGGGCGTGAGGTGAGGTTGGGCTAGGAGAGAGGGAGAGAAATAGTGGAGGGGGAGGGGGATGCAGAGGGAGGGGTAGGAGGCAAGAGTGCAAAGTTACTATGTAAGAGGTCGATCGCTAAGGTCGAGGTTTGCGAAAATATGGTCAAGGAAGACAGTCACAGGTACTAGCTGTGGAGAGTAGTGACCAAAGCTTGAATTTGAATGGGCCCAACTTACATACCTTAAGGTACTGCTGAGATGGTACTATACCCCAGACACACACAAAAGATGGGACTAATCCCCCATTCCACATGCTGGAGGTGCCAGGCCCCACAGGTCAATCTACTGCACATACTATGGCAGTGTCCCATACTGGTGTCCTTCTGGGAAGAAGTAATTCAGGACTGCTCCAAGACCCTGCAAACACAAGTCCCTGCTACCCCATCCCTTAGCCTCTTGGGCAATACCTTGAAGGTCTCAAACTGTTTCAACGAATCCAAAAAATGTCTCCTCATGGTACTACTCGAAGCCTAAAGGGCTATCCGAATGAGGTGGTGCCAGAATCTACCTCACTATCTTTTTACATGGCATACGGCAGTGGCTTGGTTAACACTTTTCGAGCAGTCAACACACCACCGCCAACCACACACAGGTTTACAACAAGAAATGGGGCCTTTATCTCAGATCACACCTATGTTCTACCCCCACCCCATCACCTGGCAACCCACCCTTCTGACCCAGACAACATTCTTACTCCACTTTAAGCTTCCACCTGAACTGGTTAACTTCTGTCCTTATAGGCTTAAAGGTCCCAGAAAGGGGTTACTCTTAATAATACAGGTTTAGCTCCCCCCCCCCAGACAGATCAGCAATGGCTGGTAATATTCAAGATTTTGTTCAGTTCCCTTCTGTAAAGGTTCGACAAGATGAGCCCACACCACTTCCAGGCTGATGTATACCCAGGCTGCATACTCCTTTATTGACTCAGGGCTAAAGGGTATGGTTCACCATGCAATATAGAAAGTGACTAATCATCCCAGTGTAGAGTTCTACTTAGTGTTAAATTACTTCAGTGTATGCCTATATTTGCAAACAGTGTATCCTATAAGCAAAGGTTAAGTATACAACTGTAACCTACTGCATTTGATGCCAAGCCATCTCTGCTTCATGTATGTTCCATTGTTTAAAAATCATTATAAAATCTTTAATGATTAAAGAAATGGTGTAGTGACTGTAGCACATAATGGATGGGGAAGTGTGCATTATGAGAATTTAATGATTGTCCGAGATGTGGGATGCTACATAAACCCCAAGGGCGAAGCCCAAAGGGGTTATTAAAGCATCCCAAACACAGCAACCATTGCATTCGAGTAGGACACTTCCCGGCCATTTATTTTGTATAATTGCAGATCAGCAATTTTTTTTTGCCAAAGTGCATTTGGTATTGCTGTGTCTCACTCATGTGTCAGTCACACACACACACACACACACACACACACACACACACACACATTCTATCTTTGTCTCCTTTGTTTTTTTTCTTGCAAAGCTTTTTTTTTTTTTATCTGGCATTTATTTTCTCACTTGCAGACTTGTAGAGCTGGACATTTGGATTGCAATCACGATCAGGCTTACATCAGGCAGTTCGGCCTCTGAGTTGTTCCTGGTTCCCGCTGGTAGTTGTCCACTGTGGGTTCCGAATGAAAGGATCAACCAGACAGATTTGTTGGTAGATGATGAACTGGT
The DNA here is from genome assembly GCA_016271365.2 of Neoceratodus forsteri. Lineage (NCBI taxonomy): Eukaryota > Metazoa > Chordata > Ceratodontiformes > Ceratodontidae > Neoceratodus > Neoceratodus forsteri. The sequence continues at coordinate 1,129,764,172 of CM057456.1, read as the reverse complement.
TGATAAAGTGAAATCCATGACGACTCTCGGTCTGGCAGCTCCTCGGTACACGGGATAAGGAGACACCATATTTCTGAAACTGTTTACCCCACCCAGTAGTACAGCACCAACCAATCAGGGAGTGGTTGTTTTTTGAGTGACTTAGCGCGTGCTCACCATTATAACCCGTGGGTTATAATGGCTAATTATAACTCGGTCAGCCTATGTTAAAAAATTACTCACCAGTTATTATAAAATAATTATGATCAGAGACTAAAGTGTCTCATTATATACACTCTGGAGGTAACTAGGTGTAACCCCCCACCACCACTTTACACAGTTAGCTACTCCCCTTGGGTACCCTTGACTGGACACACCAACTACTTCATAAATAGTAACATCCATAGCTTTGGGAATGTATACCAGGCTTATTACCTCTAGAGGTCAAAAAGGGGGTGGGGGTGTACAAAAGCATTAAAACTCTGTTGGTGACCTATTAAGGTATCTACAAAACCCAGGTCCTGCAGACAGAACTTTTTGTCTAGGGCTGTGCTAACCATCTAATCTTTTGTCTACTGGAGGGCTACCTAGTGATTCCACACAGGAAGCAAGAAAGGTAAATGTCCAAAGCAAGTTGGGGTTCTAAAGTGTGACTTAATTCCAAAAGAAGGTACTCTAAAGCAAGGGTGGATCCCCAAGGTTTACACAACATGGCACAAGGCATTTGCAGAAACAACAGAACACTGTATCTGACAGAAACTCTGCGTATCCCATATTTCATAGGACTTTGAATTCTCTTCAGTGGCAACTGGCCACAACTGAGCACATATTTCTTCTAGTGGCACTGGCCACAACTGAGCACACACATTCCCATATGTCATAGGATTTTAGACTTCTTTACATGGCAACTGACCACGATGGAGCACACTGGTGCTCATAACTAGCAGGACCCACACTAGGGGTAAACTTTCTCTTCAGGCAGTGACCACCATGTCCTGAATAACCAAGCACTCTTATAGAATCTGTAGTGCTGAACTGGTCACTACAGATTGGGGAGGGCTGCACACCTTTTGCTTCCATAAATGTATCTTTTGAATGAACTTTCACATCCAGCATTTAAGAAAGAACATTACTCTGGGAATGTAAAACTAAAGTCCTGCACAATGTGAGCAGTCTGCCTCTGGACCCCACTATTGTGAGAGAACTTTAAAATTGAGAAAAAAATCTCCTTTAGAACCGAAACTGGTGCACCTTTCCCTCTGTCAGAGAAACACCACAGAACCAGGTACTTGCTCCAGGAAGCACAAAAGTCAGATTTACTAACACTTAGAACATGTACAGGCAGCTTCAAATTGTCCTGGATCAAAGAGAGGATTGCCCCTCAGATCCATCTTCCAATAGTTCCTTCCATGTCTCTGGGGATGAAAATATCAGGAGATCCTGCTGTAGATAACAATTTCCACCACTTCTCTGGCAGGCTGGAATCTCTCAGGACTAGGGTGGGAAAAAATGAGCTCTCCTCACACAGCCCACTGCAGTTCCACTCCTCACACTTCTACTGCTACTACCAACTCAAACTGACCCCAAGATTCTAAAACTCCCCACTCACAGCCAGCTTCAGTGGCTTATGCTGCTGCGAGAGTTCTAAATGACCTAATCTCTGTCATCTCAGCTGAAGCTAAGTAAACAAGAGAGGGAGTAGGTGAAAATCCATTTAACTAGTTAAGCTGCCTTCCCTGCCTAGCACTGACAATGATGGGATTCTAGTAACCCCTGGGACAGGGTGGTTACATAGGGATATGGTATGATATAATATGACAGGGACTTTCATATACCTCACGGGTATAAATAAGGTTTGAGAGGGAAGCATACTCAGATTAAAAGGTGTCCAAGAACAAGGGGTCATGATATGAAGCTGGGGGAGGGCAGACTTAGGCAAAATGTGTGAAAGTCCTTCTTCTCTAATAGGGTGGTGAATGCATTGAACATCCTCAAAGCAGAGGTGGCAGGGTCAGACATGACACTGGCATTCATGAATGAATAAGATATGCATAATGGAACATTGACGCAGTGAAAGTGGTGATAAAGCTGGCAAATAAGTAGGGTCTGTTGCATTACAGTAGGTAGAGGAAACAGGTTGTCTAGGTGGGGAAAGTTATCCTTATTTGCCAAGAACTGATACATGGTGTATAGTAGAGCATTGCTCTGCATAGAATTCCATCCCTTTCAAAATGTTGTTGTGCCACACTTCAAGGGCCATGGAATGTGATTGTACCCTTCTGTGGTAAATCAGCATTATGGACCCTCTAGAGACTGCATACAACAGTTTCATTCTAAAAGCCAAATAACTGCTGTGTGCACATTTCACATAACTGTAACACTGTACATTTCACATACATGTAACATGACTTATTGTTACAGGACATTGATACCTTGCCTGTATTTATGTATTTATTTAGCTTGTATAGTGCCCACCTTGCTTGTTGTATCTTGCACTGTGTGCATGTATTATTATTTGTCCATGTCTGTATGTTGCCTGACTGCATTGGATTCTGTACTTGACTGTCTATGATTCACTGCTGCTGTTCACTCTTATTTTCCCATTGATTGTGCATGTCTCTGGCCCATGCCATACCTGAAAAGGTCTTTGGACCACTGCACCTACCCAGTTAACAAATGAATAAAAAAATAATACTATACACTATAAAAATACAGGGTGAACAGCTATATTTAAAAACAGTGTATTATGTCACCTTGTGATTCTTAGTGCCATGGATGTCTTGAGTCAGTCCAGCTATACAAACTCCAGTGGACATCTTGGACATGGCACACTTCTCTGCCGTGAGCTCCATCTTCAAGGAGAACTTCATCACAGGAACTGGGTTAGGAACTGACTGGGGGATAGGAAGCAGAGAGTGGTGGTTAATGATATTCAGTTCAAGGAAATGGGGGTGACCAGTGGGGTACCTCAGTGATCAGTCATGGGGCTGGTCCTTTCCAATGTCTTCATTAGTGACATTGCAGAAGGGCTGGAAGTAAAGGGTTGCCTCTTAGCAAATGACACCAAGATTTTCAATAGTGTAGACACTCCAGATGGGGTGGAGAAAATGAGGTGGTACCTAGAAAAGCTGGAAAAATGGTCCAAAGTGTGGCAACTGAGATTCAGTGTGAAGAAGTGCAAAGTCATGCACCTGGAGTGCAGAAACCCTGCAGAGAGCAACAGGATGGTGGGGGTGTTGGCAGTCACTTGGGAAGAAAGATACTTGGAGATTATTATCTTGGATGACCTAACAGTGGCCAAACAATGCACAAAGGCTATGTGGAGAATCAGTGGCATGCTGGGATGCACTGAGGGGAACCACAAGCAGAAGAAGGGAGGTGGTGATACCATTGTAGAGAATGCTGGTGAGGTCTCATATGGAATACCTTGTGCAGTTCTGGAGCCACATCTTCATAAAGATGTAGACAAGGTGGATGTGGTTCAGAAAAGGGCAGCTAAGATGGTACAGGGCTTGCACCACAAGACATATAAGGAGAGATTGAGGGACCTCAATATGTATTCACTGGAGGAGTGAAGACAAAGTGGAAATATGATAGAGACCTTCAAATATCTTAAAGGCATAAATAAGGTGTGCATGGGTGGCATCTTTCAATACAGAACAAGTACAAATACAATGGGGCACAATATGAGATTGCAGGGGAAGGATAAGGGAAATATGAGGAAGTTGTTCTTCACTGAAAGGGTGTTGAATACATGGAATGGCCTGCCCCAAGTGGTGGTGGGGGCAAGCATAGTAGAGGGATGCAAACATGCTTGGGATAGACATAAAGGAATGCTAGAAGTGGGAAGGAGAGGCTAGCTGATGACAAAACAGGGTCATTAGCTGCTGTTATAGGTAAGGAAAAAGGAAAGTCTAGATAGGGCTAGCGGTCCTTATCTGCCATCAATTTTCTATGTTTCTAACTTTCCTGCATGAGTTCCATGCTTTCCATGAGCAATGTGAATGGCGTTATGTTGCCATGTTGGCTCTGACCAGAGTTTGTTTAAAAAGGTAGCAGTGTGCACACACACAGAATATATTGGACCACCCCACAAACCCTTTTGAACTGTTTTTGTTTTTATAAGCTGACTTTGTTGTTTGTGTTGCTAAGGACTCACGGTTTTAACAATTTTTTGTACTCAGTTTTTGTGTTGAGTTGTAGTCTATGTTAATTTCTATATTTTGATTATTTTCCTCAATGTCCTCACTGAATGATTGGGTGTGAGGCCTACCCTCACCTGAGGAGACAGGCAAGCCAGGCATAACTTTCTTTTCACTGTTCCCTAATTACCTTTCCTCTCATGACCTTTCCCCAGGTTTTTTGGTCTGGCATCTCTCAGGTTCCTCTGGCTCTGAGCCCTCATTATCAGAGTCCCTATTATGCACTGCTTCTGTTTCAGGAATGTATTCATGCCACTGCTATCCACACGGTCTGACTCTGAAGAGATCATAGAGGAATAAGAAATGGTAGAATCTTGAGAAAGTGGCACAAAGTATGCATGTGTGCTTATTATTTCTTTTCCACTACATGTGGTGCCTGCAATTGCCTTTATTTTTTTTGGTATATCCACCCAACAGCGACAGTTCAACAGCTAGGTCCCCCACAGTGACTACAGTGCCATGCCGCTGTAGGGGACCTGCTGGAACTGGGCACTGTCTCTCAGGGGTCCTACACCCCCCCAAATCAGCTCAGACTAGGGTTGATAATGTAGTAGGGGTGCAGAGTAGCCTCCACGTGGGGGTTCGGGGTGAAGCCTCAAAGAAAACACTTTAGGTGCTGAGAAACTGGCAGCCGACTGCTAAATGCAGTTGACCTGCCAGTTTCACTGTCAGGGCGTTCGAAGAGAAATTGCTCGAACACCCATCGTGGATCCATTTTTTTAAATATCTGTACCTTTGTCAAATTTATTTTTCTCAGTTGCTGGTTCATTGCTAAAGCTTTTCTTGCTGCCTTTTACATGGCCTGTATTTGTTAACTGGGTATTACCTGCAGCAGCAGACAAATATGATGGGATCTCAGAAGACAAGGACTCAAAGCATAAGGAAGCTTCAATCGATAAAGAGGATGCAATTACTGCAGTACAATGAGCACTTTTTGTGACTGTTTTTATTTCCTTCTGAACTGCTGTCTTTGTCTTGGAAACTTTTTTCATAGACCTACTCCCTTCCATCTTTATTTTAATTTACCAGAATTTTTACACATAACAGCTGCTGATCATGAATGAAGCCCGCTCCCTTCCAAGAAACCCCCCAGTACCTATCTATACTATCTTTTTCTGTCACCTTGGGGAAAAAGGTGGCAATGATGATGAGTAGTGCACATCTCAAGGCAAGGTATGAATATGAATTGTTTAACTAGCAAGACTACAAGTTAGGGTTACTATGCAACTGACAAGAGCTGCCCCCTTCCTCCAAAAAGGTTTCATACATGACATAAGCTTTTACTGGCTCTGTCTGCACAGTTTATTATTTTACAGGACTACACAAAAAAATGGTCCTGTTTCAATTCCTACTTATGTGGGAAATAGCTATTGACACTGCAGACAGAGTTTACTCAACTGCTGGGCTGCCCCTTCCCCCTAAAAAGATTTCACACATGATGCAAGCCTTTATTGGCTCTGTTTCCATAATACATTTTTTTTACAGGACTACACAAAAAAATCCTTTCCTAACTCCTGCTTGTGTGGGAAATGACTGGTGACACTGCAGACAGAGGCTACTAAACTGCTGGGCTGCCCCTTCCCTCTGAAAAGGTTTCACATATGACACAAGCCTTTACTGGCTCTGCTTCCACAATTTATTATTTTACAGGACTACATACAAAAAAAGTTCTGTCCTGACTCTTGCTTGTGTGGGAAAAGGCTGGTGACACTGCAGACAGGCTACTCAAGGTTTTAGACATATGATGCAAGTCACGCAAGCCTGCCCTTTACCGGCTCTGACTGCTTGTGTATCTCTTTTTTTTATTCTTGGTTAACAAGGTATGGCCCACTAGGCAGAAGTGCCTGTTTACAGGGGTGACTCAGGAGTTTTGGGGTGGTTAAGTAACTTGTTCAGAGTCATATAGCATGCCAGTTGAGGTTGTGGGAAAAGGGAATCAAACCCAGGTCTGCTGGATAACCTCAGTCACAGATCTACTCTACCCTCTAGGCTATAGCCAGATATTTTGTTACTGTTCTTGTGGACTGGTGCACTCTGCTGTGCTGATTGAGCACTTGGGCAATAGCAAAAGCACTCCAGTCTCTCACTCTCCCACTCCCTCCATTCCACACACACAGTCTCCTGTTGTACACAGTTTAACAATTTCAATTTTTATTGAACAAAAACTTGTTGGCAGCTACCTTAAGTTAAACATTTTTATTTTTCTGCAGTCTGGTGTTTGGAAGTGGTGCTCCTGCTCCCCCCCCCCCACACTCATACACACACTTAGTCCATGGCCCACTGCTCCAAAGTCTCTCTTCATCTCTTTTTTCTTTTTTCCAATTTTGTGCTTTTTTTAATTGGTGGCGTAGTGGTCAGGTGGGTAAACAAAGATCCCCAGCCCCAACCCAATCCCTTCTTGCCTGCTCACTCTTCTGGCTCCAACTGCTGCTGCTGATACCTTGCTGTGTGCAGTCACAACCCTCTGTCCTCACTAGCTGTCTGCTCTGTAATGGCATGGAGAAAAGAACTGCACTCATATATACTCCGGTTTGTGCAGGAGTTTCATGTGGTGAGCTGACTCCCCTCTGCACACTTTGACCTTTATGTGTACATGCCTTAAGCCTGTCATATGACAGGCAGGCATGTAGGAGGCTGGGGAAGCTTTCAGAAAAATAAACAGTTCCAAGATTTCAGCTGAGCTGGCAGGGTTTAGCAAGGGTGTAATGGAAACCAAACTCTGTTGGTTTGGAGTGGCTCGGTTTCATTAGCAAAGATTCTGCACACCTCTAATTGATCAAGCTCTATCAATAATATACAGTATAAATTTTGTAAAAAAACCTTACTGAACATGCCTGTTGCCAGGGCAGCTGCACATGAGACACTCTCAACAGAATAAGAGTGTCTCACACACAGGGGAAAGAAGCTCTCTGATTGGTCAGGATTTCTCCCTCGACCATAATGTCAATAAATAAAAATAATTTGCTTATTATGATAAGCTTGTCAGAAAGGCCTAACACTGCTACACAGACTTGGCTGTAACCATTTTATTGGCAATAAATTACTTTTTTGGAAGAACATTATACCATCCTGCTGGTGCTGTTTATACAGAGATTAATTGATACTGCATTGTTTCCCCAGTGATTTAGAGCCCTTGGAAAGTGACTTACATTTTTACAGTTCCTTGTCACTCTGGCTTCCAAGAATAATTACATTCTACTCCCTCTCCAATACTTAAAAGAAGTAGTATCTGTCCCACACACAAGTTTTAGAATGCTTATGAATTTATTTAAAGTACTCAGTGATACATGGCAGCATACAGTAATTCCCAGCTTTTGTAAATGTTTATGAATGTATACAGCACATAGGGGTTATTGCACTGTACATTACTCAGGTTTAGTTCTAGAAAGATTATATAAAATACCACATTTCCAGATATATTTAAAAGCCAAATGGCTGAGCTGCACATGCCAGGTGCCTCAGCATCCAAATGAAATGTTGTGTTCCAGAAAAATAGTACATGCATTTTTGCTAATGAACTTTGTCAGAATTTCAGGTCACATAACAAATTGCTAAAGTTGTATGATCTTCACTTTCACCCAACAGTGCTACAGCAGCAAACTGTGCTTCCACTGGGGAGACTAGAGTTCAGCATAACTCAAACACAGCCAATTCAACAAGTTCTGGCCAGAGTCGATTGGGCTGCAGCTGAGCAAAATGGTGTGAAAATTGCCAAAGTTATGAGCCTTCATTACCAACATGTAACGTAGAATCCTACATTTTTTGTTTTGTAATATTTGTACACCAAATTTTCAACATAACCTTGTTATGACCCTGCCTCATGAAGAAGGGCAGAGCAAATGTTCAACTCCTTGCCTAAAGGTGATTTTACTCTGGGACTGTGAAATCAACTTTCAGGACACAAAAATACATTTTGGGCAGGAGCTGAAAAATGACAGCTATCACATTCATCAGGCATTGTAATGAAATAGCTATGTTGAAAATTTAGGGTACAAATATTGAATATTACCAAAGTTATGAGCCTGCATTTGAAAAAATCAACATAGCCTCATAACTTTGTTTTGCATAGCCTCATAACTTTGTTTTTTTTGTAATATTTGTATACCAAATTTAAAACATAGCCTTCTTATGACCCCACCTCATGAATAAAGTCAGAGAAAATTTTCAACTCCTGTCCAAAAGGTGATTTCGTGTAGGGACTACAAAATCACATCTCAGGATGTAGAATAATATTTTGGCCAGGATTTGAAAAATAACAGCTGCTACATTCATGAAGTGTTGTAAAGATATGGCTGTGTTGAAAATATGGGGTAAAAATATTGAAAAATTACCGAAGTTACGAGCCTGCATCTGCAAAATTGAATGTAGGCTCGTAACTTCATTGTTTGTTAATATTTGTACACCAAATTTTCAACACAGCCTTCTTATGGCCACACCTCATGAACAAGGGCAGAGACATTTTTTAATGCCTGCCCAAAAGATGATTTCACGCAGGAACCATAAAATCACTTTTCAGGATGTGAAAAAACATTTTGGCCTGGATTTGAAAAATGACAGCTGTCACTTTCATCAGGTGTTGTAATGATATGGCTATGTTGTAAATTTGGGGAAACATATTGAAAATTACCAAAGTTATGAGCCTGCATTTGCAAAATGCAACATAGACTCATAACTTTATAGTTTTTTTAATATTTTTACAAACAGTGAAAATATTTGGATGAACTCCACTAACTCCAGAATTTTTTTACACTTATTGTACTTTTGTTCTTGATTCACACGTACAAGAGGGCAATGATTTCATGGCCATGCCACTTCCTCAGGCCCAAACTATGTTGTCACTAAGTAACAAACAAATAAGCATAATTTTACCATAAACTACATAATCAACTTCATCACTCTGTTCCTATACAGATCCCCAAAAGTGAGGCAAGTCAGTGGGATTTTAGAATATAGGCATGCATATACACACTGCTCGTCTTATATAAAACAATACTGACAGCTGTACTCTGTGAGTGTCTACCCCATTTTATATATTATCCCCAAATTATATTTCATTCATAGCATCAAAAGAAAGCCCCTTTTCCTATATAGACTTAAACATAAGGGGCTGGATATTCAAACTGCGCCATTCATAGGTGCAAGCCCTTGCGCTGCGCAAAATAGTTGCGCAGGGGTGTGTCCAGGGCGATATTCAAAGGAGTTGCGCTATTGAACAACTCCTTTGAATACTCACCCAACCACAACCACTGTGCATGGCACAGTGGAATCCTTGCGCCAACTTAAGTTGGACAGAGTGAGCATTCAACTTGTGGTGTGCAGTACCATTGCCATGCCAAAATCCCAATATTCAAAGGTGACATGCAAATGGGGCTATAATTCATGCAAGAGTACAGGGGGGGCCACTTGCATCTGATTATGGCCCCATTAGCATGCAGGTGCTCCGATCCCTGAGGACTTGCGCCTGGCACCCTGCCAGGCAGCAGCTGTCGGGGACCGACGCCCCCTGCAGCCGATCACGGGCAAAACAGTTAGAATCCCCACCCCTCACTGGCCCGATCGCGGGCATGGTTTAATTCCCCCAACAGCCCAATCACGGGCAGCAATGTGGCTCCCCCTCCCGAATTCAGCTCTGGTGGTCAGTGGACGAAAAGCCGATCCGCGGGCAGTAGAGTGAATCCCCCCTCCGAATTCAGCCCTGGTGGTCTAGTGGCACATCCCGATTGCGGGATGTAAATGCTACACAAATCCCCCAACATTGCCCTGGTGGCTAGTGTCCCCCCTCCCACCCACCCACGAGCCCCACCCTCCGCTCCACCCCACAGCGGCGGGTGGCAGCTTCCTCCCTCCTGCCACCCGCCGCCCACCGACTGACAGCCCAGTAGGGCTGCATGCCTATTAGTGCAGAAAAAGAGCTAATGGGCATGCAGCCCATACCGTACATGACAGTCCAGTCAAATCTGGACTTGTCATGTACGGTATGGGCTGCACGCCCATTGGCTCTTCTCTGCACCATATGGTGCAGCCCTATCGGGCTGTCAGTCAGTGGTAGGCAGGGCAGCAGGCGGAGGGATGCTGCCGCCCCGGCTGTAGGGGAGAGCGGGTGGTGGGGCTTCGTGGGTGGGTGGGTGGGGGACACTAGCCACCAGGGCAATGTTGGGGGTTTGTGAGCATTTACATCCCATGATTGGGATGTGCCACTAGACCACCAGGGCTGAATTTGGGAGGGGAGGATTCTCACTACTGCGATTGGGCTTTTCGGTCCACTGACCACCAGGACTGAATTCAGAGGGGGGATTCTCACTACTGCCCGATCGGGCTTTTCGTCCACTGACCACCAGGGACACGCTCGGGGAACTACATTGCTGCCCACGATTGGGCTGGTGGGGATTAAGCTATGCCCACAATCGGCCAGTGGGGGTGGGTGGATTCACAGTCGCCTGCCCCGATCGGCCATGGGGGGGCACAGGGATTGGGTTAGGGGCCAGCCACAGGTGGCAGCTGCTGTGTTGCGCCCTGCACTGCAGCAGCTCACCTGTGGGTGGCCCTCGACTTACGCCTTTTTTTTTTGGCTCAAAGTTGTGCAGGCACAGGTTGGGGGTTGCGCCTGCACAACTCTGCACAGCCCAGCTGAATATCGGGCTGTGCGGTTTATGCATGGTTCCTCCCCCTCCAGTTGAGCATCCATTCATTTGCATTACGCTGTTGCTCAGCCTGTTTTCAGTGGCGCAACTACCTCCTGCTGAATATCGCAGAATGGCGCAATTTCGGACTTGCGCATGTGCAACCCTATTGCGCATGGCGCAACCCTTTTGAATATCCAGCCCAATATGCCCCCTTTCTTATATTTCATTTAAATATAACTGCCTTTGTTTCAACATTCCCTATTCTTCAATCAGTTCATTGTCATTGTTTTATATTTTTATGCTGAGAGTTTACAAAAAACAAAAATCCTCTGGTTAGTCTCCCTTTGTTTACTGTTACAAATCATTCTAGTACTAGATCTCTAATTAGTTTGCTTATTTTTGTTATGCATCTGATTGCCAAAAATATTCCTTCTGACTAACATTTTGTTTTCAAAGCTCACCATATGTATGTTGAAATTTGTGTTTCTTTTCCTGTTGGCTCCACTTTTGCCCTTTCTTTCCTGAAGTATAAATAGTGTTTTCTAACTTCACTACACTTGCCAAATAAACACAACATCACTCATAAAGCTTATAAACAATAAACGTCAGCTTGAGCTGCACTGACTCTCAGAGGCTGTCACACTAGCCTCTGAACCATTAGAGCAGTGCAGCTCTCAGGCAGACAGCCACAGGTCTTGACTTCTTGGTGCGAGTAATCACAGCTACAGGTACAGCACTGTAATGTACCACTCTGTTATTCCCCTGTAGCTGTAATTGCTCATGCTGTTTTTCCTGTGCGGTTTTTACCATGCTCTTTTTGTTTAGCGGTATTGACCAGCTACAGTACCGTAGAGGGAGTAAGGAACTCCTTTTAATTAGTACATATTTGCACAATGCACAACATAGTTATTCATCCCTCTTTATGAAGTGGGTGTGGAGGGGGGGGAACATTATGGACCAAGACTTTGTTCTGACCTCAAGTTACCATGTTACTATGTTCAGTGGGGCCCACCAGGATGCAACACAGTGTCATTGATTCCTGCATGACAGATAGACTTAATTGCCATTGAAGTGTGATTGCTTCCATCAGTAGCTCTACAGAATTCTGTAGTATTCTACATTGCATTCTAGTGGGCTCCACTGTATGTACTTGGCTCTTACACATTGCTCACTCTGTACTAAAAAAAACAAAACAAACAATAAATAAATAAAAAAAAAACAGTAGTGCTCTTTTCTTCATTCCTCTCTGTTTTAGGAATTCCTTGTGGCCCTCACCAAAGAGGTTGCCTCCTTTGAATGGATGATTCTGGAGCAGTCTTTTGGAGTCGTCTGCCTCCTACAGCTTCAGTGACAGTGACCTCCTTGCCCTATTTGCCACTGTTGCTGTTTTATTGTTGAGCCTCAGTGGATTGATTGCCATGTCCCCCAAGTATTTAGCTACCTGGAGGTTGAACTCTGCTAGGTCATCCTGTGGGTGACTTTGGAGTGAAGCCCTTAGCCACTTATTTCAGCCATCTTATTTTTTTTTTATACTGTTTATTTAGTTCAGCAGAGAGAACAAATCAAACAATACTGTCAACATAATGAAAAGGCATAAATATACAGCTGACAAGAGGGCACTAAAAACAGAGTTATACATTCCATTATACCCAGCACCAACAAAGATTATACAATTAAATAAGAAGCACCACCTTTTGGTGGAAAGCTTCATAGTATCTCCTCCCATAAAAGTAGTAACCCAACCTTTTAATCAAATGGAACTCCCAAAAATAAGAAAAAAAAAAACTTTTCTTTTCTTTAGGTCCAGATTATATTAAGAACCATCTCCCAGTCCTACCCTGCTCCTCACTCCCAGCCGGATCCTAAAGGGTGTCAAAGATCATGGGACAAATGAAGCAACCTTCTGAGATATATAAAACACCTACATCCTCCAGCGCAGCTCAAAACGTGCAACCTGGCCATTACAGTGGGCTATTAATCTTTCAATATAATAAATATTCATGATAGAATGCCACTGGGCAAGTGTAGGGGGAGTCACTTGATGCCAAAGACATGTAAGGCCCTTTTAGTAGTTGCTAAATAAATATAAAGCATACTTCTGGAGGAAAGGAGAAAACCCCTGGAAGAAACGTACAATAACACCAATTTCAGGGACAAAGCCACCTCAGCCCCCAAAAGCTGAAGAAGCTGGCTCTCAACCTCCTGCCAAAAGGTAGATATAACTGAACGGTGTCAAAAAATATTAGGGTGATTAGTTAAGGTTTCCCCACAGGCCCTCCAGCATCTGCTGTATGAAATCAGAAGATATTTAGCCAATCTATCAGGTGTATTAAAAAACTGAACATGTCACTTCCAAATAAACTTTCACCAATAGGGAGCTGGTAGAATTTTTATGGAGGGGAGAATAGATTTTAACCATGTCTTACATGTAATGTCCATGGAACTTTCTGCATTCTAGGCATTAAAAATAATTTGGGTTGTATTACTTGAATATTCCCTGAGGCCCTTATAGGCCTGACCTATCAAATGAGGCCAGGATATCCCTTTGAGTGAGCCTAAAAGCAACTTCAGGAATAGGGGTATTGGATTAGGAAGTTTACTCTTATCGGGGCCTTTGTAGAGTAAAAATGTTTTAACTTATAGGTGTCGGAAGTGCTCACTCTGGGTCAACTGGTGAGAAGACTATAAGTGAACAAAAGGGACTTCCCCTTGGTTGTCCAGAAATTGATAAATATATGAAAATTCCACCTGTGCCACCTCCAGAAGGTGAAGTAAAACCGGGCAGACAAAAAATCCACCTCAGCTGACGGCAAACGTACGTAGTAAAAAATAGGAACCAACAAGGGAAAGGCATGAATCTTAAACCAAGATTGTAAAGTATTTGTCATACCAAACATAAAAGCTTGAAAGTCAGGTAGGAAGATTAAAGAGGTGAACACAATTGCACCGACGTCAAAAAGATCATTTAGCATAAACTCAATATGTTTCCAGGTTGCAGCATATGAGGGATTAAGCCATAACAAAATCATTCTAATGATAACTGCCCTGTGATACCCCAGTAAATTAGGGAGGTTCAGGCCCCCTCTGTTAGCAGGCAAGTGAAGAAGTGACCAGTGGACTTGAGGACGGCGACCCACCCACATAAATCCTGATAAAGCCTTATTCCAAGATGAGAAAAATTGGGGGTAGGGGTTACTGGGATAGCTTGAAATAAGTAAAGTAACCTAGAGAGGACAGACATATGTATGGCTTCGACTCTGGACAAGAGGGGTAATTGAAGATGGGCCCAGTGACTCAGGTCACCCTCAATGGCCTGGGTCAATGGCTCATAATTTATCAATTCCAGATGTTGCAAGTTCTGAGCTATAGGTATACCCAAATACTTTATTTTGGTGCACCTCTAACTTGAGGGAAATAAATGCTTCAGAGTTTGCATAGGAACAAAATTGAGAGCTAATTTCCCTTTTTAACCAAACTCTTTAATTTCTGGTATCAATCTGGTATCTCTGACTCTTTTGCATTCAAGGCCTTAATCACACTAATTAAGAAACTGGATAAGGATGAGCTGCTACCTGGCAGCTATTGTCCTATTTCATTAATTAATTTGGAGAACAAGATTCTTTCCAAAATGTTAATGGTTAGGTTCTCAGGGGTCATTGATCCCCTAATAGGACCAGTACAGGTCAGATTTATGAAAGGTAGAGTCTCTAGTGATCAGCTGAGAAAAATACACCATCTCATGGCTGCACCCATGGAGGGCAGAGTCCCTGTGACCCTGGTCTCCCAGGATGCAGAAAAGGCCTTTGATCAGGTCTCATGGCCTTTTCTTTTTGCAGTGTTATGGAAAATGGTGCTTCATGTGGAGTTTGTTAGGTGGGTAGCTCTTCTGTACTCTTACTCCTTAGCAAGAGTTTGGTGTAACAGCATACTTTCTGATCCTTTTCCCCTATGTTGAGGCACTCTCCAAGGCTGCCCCCTTTCCCCATTACTTTTTTATTTGTATCTTGAACCACTGCTGTGTAGTCTTCAGAGCACTCAAGGTCATGCTGGCATCTCTGTAGCTCGTAAGAGATATCTGCTCTTGGCCTATGCTGATGACCTTCTTCTACATCTCAAAAACCCTACTCAAAACCTGTCAGCAGTCTTAGTGGATATCAATCAGTTCTCTAAATTATCTGCCTACAAGCTTAATGTTGCCAAGACAAAGGTATTACCCTTGAATGGGTTTGTCCTTAAACAAGACATTTTAGGACTCGGTCTCTCCTAGGAGCCTAAGCTCCTATTATACTTGGGCATTTTCTTAGCGCGGTCTGCTCCAGTGTTAATTAAAGAAAACCTCACTCGATTACTTTGACAGATTGAACTCGATTTTGCTAGATGGTCTTCTCTACTTCTGTCTTTGTGGGGTAGGATAAATGTGGTTAAGATGAACATTTCACCTCACCTGCTCTACCCTCTAGGGATATTGGGAACATTCTTGCCTAAGACCTGGTTCTCCCATCTTCAAGCAATATTGAATTCCTTCCTCTGGAAAAGGAGGCAGTACAGCACTCCTATTTTAAACTGACTGTTCCCAAGCTGAAGGGAGGATTATCACTCCCCGACTTCTTCTTATACTATTGTGCATTGCATACATGTAAATTTTTCCAATGGGGCATTTAACCTGATATGGCTCAGGCTGTCTCCTATTCCTTGGAATGGCTAGAAATTGAAGCCTTACTAAGTTGAGGGGCATGGTCTTGTTCTTTCTAGCCTTTTGTACATCAGATATGGCCAGCTTCCTACTAACGTATGCTTATCAATATTGGGATGGTCCATTAAAGTCAAGATACAACTTGAGGGTTATTTTCAGTGGGACTGGTCACGGGTTTTAACACAACCTGTATTAGGAAACTGAAACCTTATGGTTGCCCAACATCCTATCCCACTTTGCCTTTTGCCACAATTGAAAGGAGTGGTTTTATCTCAGTTGCTAGTGGGAGACAAAGTCCTCCTGTTCCCATATGCTAAACAGTTATTTTCACTCCCAAACAGCAGTGTTTTTAAATTTCTGCAGGTTACCCATGCAGTTCTTTTCATGCTTGGCCCTAGACCATGGAAATTAATGGACAATATCATACTAGATAACTTTTCTTTGATTGCGTTCCAGCCCCATGCAGTGTCTGCCTTATATACCATAAATCCTTTCAAACGTTAGATATCACCACCCCTTCAGGAGCTTGTTATTACTGGCACAATTATTGACTCTAAAACTTGGCAAACTATCTGGACAAACCTTTACAAATATGTGAAACAGGACAGGCTTAGGTTGACCCAATTTCAAATTATGCATAATCTTTATTACTCCCCTTATAAACTCTTCACAGTGGGGAAACTTTTTTCTCTTGTATGCTCTAGATGCCAGCAGAAGGAGGGAAACCTGTATCACATGTTGTGGGAGTGTGTCAAAATTGCCCCCTTTTGGGAAGCAATCAGGAACTTTTTAGATCCACTCCTAGATCTGGAAGAGCTTTTCTTCCTAGTATTTGCCTGGTAGGCCATTTCCCAGTGGGACTTCTTAGTTTCTGAAGGGCCCACATAACACTTATTGCTGCAGTTACAAACCTGGTGATTTTGCAACATTGGCTGGATGAATCGACTCCAACCCTGCAGGAATGGCATAGTGAAAAAATGAATGCTCTTATGTTGGAAAAACATGTTTGCTAATCGTAGGAAGTGTCCACATATGTTTCACTCTAAATGGGAACCCCTATTCACTCTTGTCTGTTGGTTCAGGGAGAATAATGTAGTTGCTCATTGTTCCCTCTTCTTTCCCCTAGTAGTAATCTGAGTGGTGCTATTTTGTCACCCAATTGTTTGTTCAGTATGGTGTTACTGAGCTCTATGGGCAGGTGCATGTGGGTGGGGTCTGGGGTGGTTACCTTCATTCCTAACTCCTATTGCTGTAGCGGCTTAGTCTTATAGGTTATTAATTTGTTGTTTGTGTGTGTTGCTCAAAAATCTTAATAAAGTTTACTGAATTAAAAAAAATTGAGAGTCAATACCTCCATCTTAAACACATTGATTTCATATCCAAAAGGTGTTGCAAAGCTCTGAAGGGCATGAGGTCATAATGTCACGGAGGAAACCACAATGGCAAATAATACCACAGAAAAAAACTATCTAGTAGAAATAATGTCTGTGAAAACACTGACAATACAAGGACCAGGCACATCCCATTAATTACAGTGGAACTTTTTCTTTTTTGTGGGGGGTTCTGCCCCTGCACACCCCAACGTGGGGTACTTTTCCCACCACACCCGCTGGAATTAACATAACTAACTCCGAGGGGGTGCAGACTTCGGGGATGGGGTGAAACACTGTAGGCAGAAAAATTCCTTTAAAAAAAAAAGCTAAAACACTACAGGACCTGGGGGGAGTTGAACCATTGCCCCAGGTCTCCTAGCCTGCTGGGTGTTGGTGCTCTAGCCACTTCACCATGGGAGCAGCTCAACCAGGCACTACACCAGCAGCCTCCTTGACACTCCCCCATTTGACCGTACAGTGATGGGGTAGCCGTTATTCCCACTTGCTGTAAAATCCCTGATGCTGTACTACCTTTAGTGATTTCTGCAGTGCCGTAATTCATACACTGTTTTGGCAGCGCTATAGTCACCAGGTACCACTCTGAAGTATGGCCCACACTTACAGAACAGAATTTTACAGATCCAGAACTGTCAACAGAATGTCATGCGCATAAACGGATATTTTGAAAACCTTGCCTTCCAATGGCATTCCCTCCACTACCCCCTCAGATGCTTTGATGGAAGTCACAAATGGTTCAATATATAGGGCAAAAAGGAGAGGGGAGAGCGGGCAACCTGATGGGTACCATGGACTAGAGGGATTGGGGAAGAAATGTGCCCATTGTCCCAAGGAAATGCCTTAGGCACTGTATAAATATTCCGGAGCCAAGATATCATTTACTTCAGAAAGCCAAACTGGGAAAGGGTCTTTCATAAAAATTGCCATGAAACCCAGTCGAAGGCCTTGTCAGCATCTAAGCTGATCAAGCCCACCAGGATAGACCATTGACTGATGTAGTCCATAAGATGGATAGCACTATGGACATTATTCATGGTCTAGTGAGATCAAATAAAGCCTGAATAATCGGGATGTATAATGGTAGGAAGAATCCCTTCTATCCTATACACACAGACAACCATAAATAATTTGTAATCCATATTTATTGTGGAAATGGGCCTATACAAAAAGGGTGATTTGGGGTCATAGCCGGGTTTTAATATAGAGGAGAGGGTGGCGTAGGCCCAAGGGGGGGGGATATGCCTTCCCTCCTGTACCACCCTAAACACAGCCAAAAGAGGAGGAGCTAAAAAGTTGAACAAGGCCTTATACCACTCGGATGGAAACCCATCCTGGCCTGGGCATTTCAGCATCTTAGCCCTAGCAAGAGCTCTCTGTAATTCCACTGCACTAATTGGTGCCAATAGCATGTCCCAGTGGATCAATGTGATGAAGAAAGGGAGGGGATGCAGTGTATAGATTCCAATAATATGTTTGAACTACACCTAAGATGTCAGGAGTAGTGGAGAACAAATTACCAGAGGAGGGATCTTTAAGTTGCGTAACACAGGAGGCAACTCTGTGGCCATGCAGGCACCATACCAAATTCCTGACCCCACCCCCCCCAGAGCCACTCTAGTAGCGGTATTTTTTAAGAAATAGCAGTACCATTTGTACCTTGTCATCTAGGATTTTTTAAAGTTCTGCCTTCAAGTAATGGATATGGTCATGACCCTCTGATGTACAACTGCTTGGGTCTTGCTGCAGTTCCCTTAATTCTCCCTCTAACTTGTTATATAAAGTGTCTCTTTGTTTCCTCCTTTGGGATGCATATGTGATTATCTCCCCATGGAGAACCACCTTTAAGGTATCTGAAAGTGCTCAAAGAGACATGAAAGGCAGAAGCCTCTGACAAAATCTGTGGGATCTTTGCAGAGATCATCTTTTTAAATTCTTCATCTTGAAGAAGTGAGAGATTGAGATGCCAGCTAGAAGGTTTTCAGGGTTTACCCAAGTTGAGTTTTAACAATAGAGGGGAATGGTCTGAAAGAACATGTGGACATATGGTAATGTCATGAAGCAGGTCAACATGTTCTCAAGAGACAAAAAATTAGTCCAACTGGGAAAAGGAGGGAAAATGAGTGGGATAAAAAGTATAGGCCCAAGTAGTAGGGAAAACAAATTGCCAGGCATCCATTAGCCCCAAAGCCTCCTGCTGAGTTCAGAAATATTTTTGAGCAGCTGACCACTGGTGTGCTGCTGGGGCCAATGAATCCAGCTGTGGTGACAAGGTCGCATTCAAATCATCTTCCATCACAAGACACCCCTGCAACATATCCAGTAATTTATTAAAAAAGATCTAAACTTTGCGGGGGGGGGTCTGTGAGGGAAAATATACATTAGCCAAAGTCACCTCTCTCCCATAAAATTGGTCAGAAAGAATAACAAAGCAACCAGAAGGATCAATGTATTCCCTTTGGGGCAGAAAGAGGTGGCTGATGGTATCAGAATTGCAGTTTCTCTATGCTTGTCTTTTGTGCATGAAGAAGCGAACACCTGGTAACGTCCCCCCACAGGAAAGTTTGGAATGTTTCACAGGGTTAAGTGGGTCTCCTGTAGGTATAAAATGTCAGGGTTCTGTATCTGAAGAAACTGAATCAATTTGGACTTTTTAATGGGGTTAGTCAACCCATTAATATTAAGGGATAGAAACTGTACTAAAGAAAGAGCAATGGTAATAGAAAAAATAAAATACCCAAAATGTATGAGTTGAGGGGGAGCACTAAGTGGGAGTGCCACCCAGCATCAGGAGGGAGAAGGATATGTAATAAATTAAAATTCACAACATAAACAAGAAGGAAGGGGAAGCACCAAAAGCTCACTTCCTCTCTGAGGGATCCCCCTCCCCTATCAAGCTTGAAAATTCACTTATAATATTACAGCATCTCTTCCATGTTATAACATTCGCTGCTTTGTGAATTAAGAATATAATACATAAAAAATTAAGTTGTATCAAAGTTAACCCCAAATTAGTTAAATAAATTATTGCCAACTGGGCAAAGACCAAAGAAGCAGGGGTCAAAAAACAAAAACTGCCCCCACTCCTAAGACTATGTACAGCCTGTCTTGCACCCTGTGAACCAAAAGAAGGATGGTTGTTACCAGACCATTTATTTATAAAACAGAACACAGGATGCAAGAAATAAGGCTTTCAAGGTAGGGGAGAACCAAACAAGGCTCCCTATGAGCTCACTTTATAGAACATTAGCAAGCTTGGGGGGGTTGGCCAGGGTTCTGATGCACCTGAGCCCCTGAGGGGCGAACATCACCCCTAAAAACAGGAAAAGAAGTAAAAAGAGACATATGAAATCAAGGGAAAAAAGGGAGTACTGCGTCATACCTGGCAGTACTCTGACCCTCTCAACTGAAATGCAATTAAGGCTAGGCTTTCCCAAAGAAAGCAGAAACCCTCCAGCAAAAATAAAATAAGCAAAACATTAAATTAGAGGGCGATGTTTAGCATGCAGTAAACTGTTGTGGTTCTGCACTCTACCGAATAACACTAAATGAACTATTAACCCCCAAACAAAGCAATTCGAGGCGGAATATATTGTTCTGAGAAGTTGTCCAGCCATAGACGACGGGACAAGCAAAATGTTAATGTTCAGTCTCCCCTTACAAATGACCAATTAGTTATTGCAATTCCACAGTGAAGGGGGATTCTATAAAATCAAAGCAAAAGTTCCAAGCTCCTAGTATTAAATAAGAAACAAGCTACACCTATCTCAGCTTGTTGAATGTAATATACTTGGGAGTGTCCCAGCCCATAAAATGATGATAAAATAAAACTATAAAGGGCTAAACTCAAGGCAGAACCCCTTCCCCCATAACTCCCTTCATAAACCAAGCAAACAAATCGAAGCCACACAGCCGAAAATTAAAGTCCCCTTGGCATTAGAAAAAGCTTCAGTCCATATAATAGGGATTAAAGGAAAAATTTGTAATAGTTTTGCTAAACCTCAAGGTCATACCCTAAGTATCGAGACAACTGTCAATTGGCACTTGAAATCATGCCCACGGAGCTCCACTGGCAAAGGGAAAGTCAACCAAATAGGAAACTTCTAATTCTAGCTCCCGATGAGATACCTGTAGCTCCATAACAAACAATTTTGCAAAATGTTCTAGGGTCTTGAGTCGAACAGATCTTCGGAAAGCAGCAAGGTGGGTTGAAGCCTGAGAGGTGACCTGTAGTATCAAATTGTGCTTCCCTGTCAGAATTTGCTTCCCGGTAGCATAATCTGATAGCAGGGTAATGTCAGATTATGCTTCCTCATAAAATTTTGCTACCCAGATGACAGATAAGCACAATGATGTAAAACACACTGTCAGTTGTTGCAATCATGGATTCTGAACTGCAAACTGCTCATAGCACACACTGAACAATGTAATACATAATTTAAAATGGAATAATATGCAAATGATATGTAAATGAGCAACATATCATAGAGAAAAACTGCTGTCACAGTGGAACTGCAAATGACAAAGAATATTGAAAAAACGTCCTTTAAACTTAATTAAGAAAGGATAGTAATTGTATTTAGCTCACATATCAAAATTAGATGCACATAAATCACACTGTGCTAACCGCTTTCATATATTGTAACCATCTGGGTGTGCGACCCTCAATGAAACAGCACTCAACTACATGAGAAAAAAATCTCTGCCCTTTCCTCCTAGCAAATTCATTATTAACACTTTGTTTTAATTAATTTTCAGTTTTACTGTTTATTGGGCACCCCATACCCTCAAAATACCCCCAGGTAGCAAAATCTGACAGCTATTCGCACCTGACAGCTTTTGCTACCCTCAGTCTAAATAAAACCCAGGACACCAGAATAACAATGGAGGAGTCCATATATCAATGCCCAAGCTGTATTTCAACTTTCCTTTGATTCATTTTGAGTTTTGCTATGTATTGGGCACCCCATACCCTCAAAATACCCCCAGGTAGCAAAATCTGACAGCTATTCGCACCTGACAGATTTTGCTACCCTCAGTCTAAATAAACCCAGGACACCAGAATGACAAAGGAGAAGTCCTTATATCAATGCCCAAGCTGTGTTCCAACTTTCCTTTGATTAAATTTCAGTTTTAGTGGGTACTGGGCACCCGATTCCCTCTCAATGCCCCCAGGTAGCAAAATCTGCCAGCTATTCGCACCTGTCAGATTTTGCTACCCTCAGTCTGAATAAACCCAGGACACCAGAATAACAAAGGAGGAGTCCATATATCAATGCCCAAGCTATATTTCAACTGTCCTTTGATTAATTCAGTTTTACTGTATATTGGACACCTCATTTCCTCCAAATACCCTCAGGTAGCAAAATCTGACAGCTATTTGCACCTGTCATATTTTGCTACCCTCAGTCTAAATAAACCCAAGACCCCAGAATGACAAAGAGGAGTCCATATATCAATGTCCAAGCTGCATTTCAACTTTCCTTTGATTAATTTTCAGTTTTACTCTGTATTGGGCACCCATTGGAAAAAGTAGCCCTCCCCACCCCCCACCCCTGTGTTTTCAAGTCCCGACTGAATTCTCAGGTAGGCGCTGCTTGCAGCGTTCAGCCCAGCTCGGAGGATCTCTGTCTTTACCTCGCTGACGCAGAGTGTCAGTTCCCCACCGCCCCCACCACCACCCTTGGTGGACTCGCACATAAATAGTATAGCAGACCACGCCCTTCTAGTTTTTTAGCCTATCAGCCAGCTTTCCCATCTGCAGCTTATACCTGCCCACCACTAGAGGTCCTATCCCATTCTAGGCTCAGTACCTTAATTGCTAAAGCATTTAGAAATTTCTCTAACCCCACCGTGCTCCTGTGCACCCTCATTACTCTCTCTCTACTGCTCCCCCCAACGTCCCACCCTCCCTCTCCCAATCAAGGAAAGTGGAACACAACTACAACAGTCTATCCTAAGGCAGACTGGAACTCCCCACCTTGCTCCAACATCCCAAATATGCACATGAGCAGCGAGCGCTTACAAGCCCAGACTAGCACCCAGTTGCCTACACCCCCCCACAGCTCCAAAAACATAAATATTAACATCCTCATCTTCACCCTCTCCCACAGATGTCATCTTCCTGACACAAATGACTCTCAGGAGCTCCTCCTTCTCTTGTCAACCTCCAACAGTATCCCCACCACTGCACCTTCCCCCCTTCCCTCCTGTCACCCCTCATACCCTGAAACTCCCGATACCCACCATGGGGTACCCGCACGAACGTACCATTGACTAAACACCCGAATAAGCAACAATTGACTCAGGTCACTCATCCTTCTTCTTCTCCTGATGGGCAATGTCCACCCCAATCTAGGCCCTCAGAATGCTCCCCTGCCCCACCCATCATCAGTCAATGGGCTGTGCATTGCCTCTATCAACATCTGCAGCCTACAAAAAAAATGGGACTCTTTTCAGGGGTGGGTACTCCAACACCACCCAGACATCATAGCACTGGGTGAAAGCTGGCTCTCCCCCACTGTCCCTGACTCAGCGGTTAACCTCCCTGGATATCTCCTCTTTTGATCCGATAGGGTGGGTAAACGAGGGGGCGGTTGCGCTCTCTACCTTAACGACTCACTTTCAGGCCAATTACTCCCTCTGCCACACCTAACATCGAGGGCTCAGGCTCTCACCCTAAAATTAACTGTAGGCAAGTCTACCTCCCCTCTCCTCCTCACTACTGCCTACATCCCTCCTCGGAACCAGAAGCAAGCCTTCCACGCCATCCTGTCCCATCTCTCTACTTTTCTCCCACATCAAGAAAAAAATAATTATGGGTGACTTCAACATAAATTGGCTGTCCAAGACAGCTGCCCCCTTCATTGATGAGGCTGCAGCTCGATCTCACTCTGGTAGTCACTGCCCCCAATCGGGTTAACTCCCACATGGGGACATCCTCCCTCCTAGATCTAGTCTTCACAACCCACCCCCACAGAATAACCAACACCTTGGTTCTCCCTGACACACTAGTGACCACTCCCCTGTACTCTTCACCTGGTCTTGCATTGCCCCCAAAGCACCCCCTAAAATTACCTCTCAACACAAACTTGGGCCTGGTAAACTAGCCCAACTCAAGGCCTATCTCAGAGACTGGGACTGGACACCCCTAGCAAACACCCTCGACCCGGATCATGCGCTTGATTTATTTATCACCACTTTCAATACTGCCTGTGATAAGTTGGCCCCCTAACCAAGAGTATGTCCAAAGGCAACCATGCCCCTGGTTTTTGGACCGCCGGTTGGGCCTGTTGCGTCACTGTGACACCCTCTGGCATCTAGCTAATGGGACCCAATGGTCTATGGACAGGCAACGGTATAGGGAGGCCTGTAACAAGTGCACATGGGCCATTCACACCGCCAAAGCAGATTACTACGAAACCTCCTTAACTTCCACCTGGGGCTCAAGGCGCAAATTTTGGAATAATATTAAGGAACTCTGCTGCAAAGTTACTAATCTTCCCCCAGACCAAATGTTAATAGACGGGAACCTCTCCTCGGATCCCCTCAGTATAACCTTGGCTCTAAACTCCGCCTTCACTGATCTTAACCATGTCCTCACCCCTAATTTCTTCGACCCACTGCCTGCCAGGACCCACCCCCTCCACCCATGCTCCACCCTTCTATCTATGCATCCTTACCCCAGAGACAGCCAAACCCTACTTTGCCAAAGCCCTTAACCACTCTCTCTCTCTCTTTAGTAGTGATTCCTCGAGCTGAGACTTCCCCGCCTCACCCTCCTGGAAATCCTAACCCCGCTCACCCATATTCTCAACCGCTCCCTCTGCCAGGTGAAATTTCCCTCACGCTGGAAATCGACTTCCATCACCCCCATCCATAAGAGTGGGGACCGCACCTCCACTAACAATTACCACTCCATCTCCATTCTACCCCCCCATCTAAAGCATTAGAGCACATAGTCGCTGATCAACTCACTGACCACCTTACTAAATATAACCTTCTATGCAACCAGCAACATGGCTTCTGAAAGGGACATAGTACCACCACTGCCCTACTTGAACTTACCTCTCATGTCTACTCCGCCTTGGATCATGGCCACATCACAGGAGCCATCTTCATGGACCTCTCTAAGGCATTTGATACCAACAACCATGCCCTCTTACTGAACACACTTGCCTACCGTGGCTTTTCTAATGATGCCTTAAACTGGTTCACCAGCTATCTCTCTGATAGAACACAGCTGGTCAAGGTAGGCACTGTCCTGTCCCCTAGCCTCCCAATCCGCTCTAGTGTCCCACAGGGCTCCATTCTTGGCCCTCTGCTATTCTATCTTTACCTAAACTCCCTCCCATCGGCCTGCCCAAGTAGTCTGCTCCTATACACGGATGATGCCATCCTGTTCGCCTCTGATCCAGACCCCCTTAAACTCCACCAAACACTCCAACACTCTCTCCGTGAAACTGAACATTGGCTCACCACCCAGCACCTAATAATTAACTACAATAAGACGAAAGTCATGATCTTCTCCAATCTTCAGAACCCACTTAAGAGCCTCTGCTCCCAGTTTCTAACTGTAAATCAAACCCCCCTCGAACAAGTGGACACCTTTAAATACCTAGGGATCACACTAGACCCGGCCCTCAGCTTTAATCAACATATTCTGCACCTATCCACTGCTCTTAACTCTAGATTAGGCGTACTTTATTGGTACAAATACTGTCTCACCCCTGAGGCTCTACGACTTACCATAAACTCCTCTGTCCTCTCTCTGCTGGACTACAGCATTCTCATCTACAGTGCTGTTCCCACCTCTGCCCTCAAATAGACTCCGGTTCATACTAAACAAGGCCTGCCACCTCATCCTCGGATGTGATCGCTTCACACACACACCTGCTCCCCTCTACAGTGCCACAAACTGGCTAAACTTAGACAACAGAATCAAATACCACACTTTTCTAATGACCAAAAAAATAACTCTAGGCCTCACCCACCCCCGCCCTCAAAAACCATTTTCACCCAGCATCTCCTGTCAGAACCACCTGTAACTTGAACAAACCATTACTATGGGTACCCCGATGCCAGACATCCCAATTCCAAAGATCCTTCAGCTACAAAGCCCCCTCCTGGACAAACTCACTCCCAAGACTAATAACCAACTAAATAAGACTGGGACCTTTTAAATCCAGGCTAAGGAAACACCTCCAGGCCTCCAACCTATGTGACTGCCCCGACCCCTTCCCCCCGATGACCTAGACCAGCTATTTGCTAGTCTCCATACCTAATTTCACCGAACTTATTACTTGACAAACAGCCTCTCTGCTACTTTTTTGGCTGTGCTAAAACACTGTAATCTATGTTATCTTTGACTAATAGTCACTTACTGTATCAAGTGTGTATCCAATACTGTGATGTAATGTAATGCACCACAATCTGTAAGTAATGTTGTCCCTGTACTTTTCTATGTATGATGTGAAACCTTTGTAAATGAGTCTTTGACTCAAAGGTCTTTCTGAATATCTCAATAAAATAAAAATAAATAAAATAAATACCATTAATTTGCAAAATCTGACAGCTATTTGCACCTCAGTCTAAATAAACCAAGGACACCAGAATTACAAAGGAGGAGTCCTTATATCAATGCCTAAGCTGTATTTCAACTTTACTTTGATTAATTTTCAGTTTTGCTCTGTATTGGGCACCCCATTCCCTCAAAATCCACCCCAAGGAAGCAAAATCTGACGGCTATTCACCTGTTAGATTTTGCTACCCTCAGTCTAAATAAACCCAGGACACAAGAATGACAAAGGAGGAGTCCTTATATCATTGCCCAAGCTGTATTTCAACTTTACTTTGATTAATTTTCAGTTTTGCTCTGTATTGGGCACCCCATTCCCTCAAAATCCACCCCAAGGAAGCAAAATCTGTCGGCTATTCACACCTGTTAGATTTTGCTACCCTCAGTCTAAATAAACCCAGGACACAAGAATGACAAAGGAGGAGTCCTTATATCAATGCCCAAGCTGTATTTCAACTTTCCTTTGATTAATTTTTAGTTTTACTCTGTATTGGCTACCCCATTCCCTCAAAATGCCCCCAGGTAGCAAAATCTGACAGCTTTTTACACCTGTCAGATTTTGCTACCCTCAGTCTAAATAAACCCAGGACACAAGAATGACAAAGGAGGAGTCCATATATCAATGTCCAAGCTGTATTTCAACTTTCCTTTGATTAATTTTCAGTTTTACTGTGTAATTGGCACCCCATTCCTTCCAAATACCCCCAGGTAGCAAAATCTGACAGCTATTCACAGCTGTCAGATTTTCCTGCCCTCAGTCTAATAAAAACCAAGGACACCAGAATGACAAAACAGGAGCCCTTATATCACTGCATAATGTTTTTTCAGTTGTACTGTATATTTGGCACCCCATTCCCTCAAAATACCCCCAGGTAGCAAAATCTGACAGCTATTTGCATCTGTCAGGTTTTGCTGCCCTCAGTCAAAGTATCACCTAGAAAACAAGAATGACAAATCAGGAGCCCTTATATCATTGGCCAAACTTTATTTCAGCTTTCTTTACATTTCTTTTCAAATTTCTGTACACAGGGTACCCCATTCCCTCAATGTACCACTAGGTAGCAAAATCTGACAGCTATTTGCTTCTGTCATATTTTGCTACCCTCAATCAAGGTATCACCCAGAACAGAAGAAAGACAAAGCAGGAGCCCTTATATCATTGCCCAAACTTTATTTCAACTTTCTATACATAACTTTTCAGATTTCTGTACATGGGGTACCCATTCCCTTACAACATCCTTTGGTAGCAAAATCTGACAGCTATTTGCATCTCAGATTTTGCTTCCCTTGGTCAAAGTATCACCCAGAACACAGGAATGACAAAGAAGGAGCCCTTAAATCACTGCACAAGCTTTATTTTAATTTATTTTCAATTTTACTGTATATTGGGTAACTTATTCCCTCAAAATACTCCTAGGCAGCAAAATCTGACAGCTATTTGCATCTGTCAGATTTGGCTACCCTCAGTCAAAGTATCACCTAGAATACAAGAATGAGAAAGCAGGAGCCCTTATAGCATTGCCCCAACTTTATTTCAACTTTCTTTACATTACTTTTCAGTTTTCCATACATGAGGTGCACCATTCCCTCAAAAAAACTTATGTAGCAATAACTGACAGGTATTCGCATCTGTCAGATTTTGCTACCCTCATTCAAAGTATCAGACAGGATACCAGGGCCAAGATATTTAAAGGGGTTGTGCCTGGCACAATCCCAGAAATGCACCCTGGGGCAATACTCAAAAGGTGGAATTGCACAGTGCAATTCCCAATGTGGCATGGCACAAAGACAATGTATGCAGCACATCTCCAGGGGCATGCCCATGCATATGCAGCACATCCCAATATTCAGCCTGGGATGTGCGGGGCATCTGCTGGCACAACCCAGAGATGTGCAGCATACCTGGGCTCACAGTTGAGCCCATAATAAATGTCTCAAATGCCAGCAACCCACAGGTGGGCCACTGTAGGGCGATGAGCAACTCAGCAGCCACCATTCATGGGTGGCAACCCCCCCAACATCATGCACAAGCACACACTATAGTCCCTGGTATTCTAATGGTACCCCCCTCCCATCCCATAACCCCGATCACCGAAATGTATTTAATTTCCATGGTGGTCCAGTGGTACTCACCTCCCCATTCTGATCCAATGATCGCCAAAATGTATTTATTTAATTACCGTGGTGGTCCAGTGGTACCCCCTTCCCCATCCTGACACAATGATCACCGAAATTTAATTATTAAATGTCTCTAGTGATACCCCTCCCCGAATCCCCAATCACCGTGAAGACTGACATTTCAACTCCTTGGCAGTCTACTGTTACCCCCCACCCACATAGGACCCCCAGCCCACCCAGCTCCCCCGTCTTCGGTGGGCAGCATACCCACCTGCATACCTCTGCGGCTGCCTGCTGAATGGCAGTTTACAGTATGTGCTGCAAGCTTATTGGTCCACACTGTGGATCAATGAGCTGGCAATGCATACTGTAATACTCATTTACATCTTTGTGAATGAATTAATTCATTCATAAAGTTGTGAATGACTATTGCAGTGTGCACTGCCAGTCTACTGGTCCATAGTGTGGACCAAATGAGCTTGTAGAAAATACTTTTAAGCTGTCGTTTGGTGGCAGTTGCGGAGGTATGCGGGTGGGTATGCTGCCTGCTGATGACTGGTGGGGAGCTGGGTGTGCTGGGTAATCATCTGATTAAGTGATAAGGTACTTCCTCACCCTGCCCCAGAGCCTACCCCCAGCCTCATATCAAGTCCCTTGTTCTTGTACACCTTCTTTTCTGAAAAGCTACCCTCCTTTACCTTGTTTATACCCCTGAACTACTTGAATATCTCTATCATATCCCTCCTTCTCTCTCCTCTCCTCCAGGGAATACATACTGAGGTCCTCTAGTCTTTTCTCATATGACTTTTGGTGCAGTCCTTGCACCATTTCTGTTGCCCTTCCTGGGACTTCCCCCATTTTGTCTACATCCTTGCAGAGATGTGACCTCTAGAATGGGACACAGTACTCCAGATGGTTTCTCACTAGTGATCTGTACAGTGTCATAACCACCTCCTTTCTTCTGTTGGTCATACCTCTCACTATGGACCCTAGCATCCCACTGCCTTTACCCACAGCCTTCCCTCATTATTTGGTTACCTTTAGATCATCAGATATGATTACCCCAGGTCCCTTTCTCTTTTTTTTTGTTGTGGGATGCTGACAGGAAGCACCAGTCCCCCCTTCAGAATGACTCATCCTCCGACTAAAGAGTCATGTCATCATAGATCCTGTCAACTCCTGATGTTGCCATTTTGGCCCTGGACCCTCTTCTGTGTAATGGGCAGAGCAGCTGGCTCCACCTCTGCAAAGGCAGCCTAATGCCCTGGACATGGGCCCTCCATGTTTTTGGCAGCGCTTGTGTGCTGACATCCAGCCACCGCTGGGTGTCCATCTACAGCATGCTGCATGGTCCCCTCTCCCCCGAGAAAGGAAAGCAGTCTACGGACACTCAATCCTTCCTTGCCCCACTGACCCCCATGCAACCTGAGTCCATTCCTGAACTCAGGTCGCTGGCATGGCATGAGGTGTCATGTTCAGTGCCTTATCCCTCAGTGCCACCGGTACCATGTCCCTTTCTTGTTTGGTGGCCTTTAGTACCTCCTTCCATCTTGTACTCCTCCCTTGAATTTATGCACCCAAATGCATCATTTTGCATTTCTTTGCACTGAATCTTAGCTGCCAAACTCTCAACCGCTCCTCAAGCATGTTTAGGTCCCTTCTCATCCCCCCCTGGGAGTATTGACCCTGTTGCAGATCTTAGTGTCATCTGCAAAGAGGCATACCATCCTTTCCAGCCCTCTGCAATGTTGTTTATGAAGACATTAAAGAGTACTGGCCCCAGCACCGATTCCTGTGGCACCCCGCTGGTCACCCCCTCTCCTCGGCTGGATCGACATTCACCACCACTCTCTATCTCCTGTCACTCAACCAGTTTCTAACCCAGTTTACCACCTTGGGGCCCACTCCCAGGCTGCTCAGCTTATTTACCAACGTGTAATGTGGGAAGGTGTAGAAGGCCTTGCTGAAATCTAGGTAAGTCATGTGGCAAGATAGGCCTATTACCACTTTATTTAGTGTTCCTATTGGCTGGGTTGTGAGGCTATCCAGAGTTAAGATGCTGTCCCTTTAAAAGGCCCAGAAAAAGTTGACAGTTTTATGTATCCTAGGGGGTCATACCCCTTGGATCAAATAAACACTTAACCTTCCAGTAACAGGAAAAGGACAGTGGGATGGCAGCTTAAAGTCACAAATTCAAAACAGAAAAGGTTATGTCTAAAACAAATGTTTTAAGAGTTAAACATGAAACCACAGTGACACCTGCAGGACGAGATAAAACTGTTGCACCCCAGTTCTCTGCATGGCCAGAGTGGAGAAGAGAAGGGCTGAATATGATTTCTCTGAATCAAGGCACATTGGTGGAGGCTTCTCCTGAGAGAGGACTGGAACATTTTCAGAGAGAAAAGAGCCTTGACACTTGCTGGTTAAATAATCGAAAAAAATATATATGTTTTTTTTTTAAAAAGCATATGAATGAGGCATGGCAGATCTCTGTGAAAGACTGCTGTAAATATGAAAAAGGACTTTTCATCTGAAAACAGTTTTCTGATTTTTAAATCAGAAATCTGAGAAACAAAAACTTGTCACCAAGAAAACATCTGGATTTTCTAAAAGATCTTCAGAGAACTGACTCTGATCACAAACTTGCTGCAAATCTGTTCCTTAATGAACTTTCTTCTACAGAGAGAGAAATTACTTTCAAAAAGAATACTTGATATTTTCTGGACGCTAAACCTCAGAACAAGATATAGTTTTAGAAATAACAGTATATAGTGTTTTCTGTAGAACCATCCAATATTTATTTTTGTATTGTCTGCATGCCAAAATCTTCCAAATCGCAGAAGTTACCATGTTGTTTTTCTTTAAGTAAACTTTCTTTATTTCTTATCAACTCTGCCTGGGGTCTGGTTGTGTGATCTAAGATTTTAAATAAAAGGGTTTTGTAAGGACTGTAGGCCTTGTTAACGAAGATAGTGACCACTCGACTATCCTACATACCAAATAGGCACGAAGCTGCCAGTGGCAGCGGTGGGATTCTAGCCACAGAAAGTAGTACAAGAGCCAGGGGACTCAAGGCTACAGTTTCCATCCTTCCACTGGGGAAAGGAAGGTTGAGGAAGCTTGAACCACATTGTAGTGGTCATGAGTTCCATAAAAGAGGGACATCCCTGCAAACAGTGAGGTCCTGCTATGCCCATGGGGCAGGGCTTGTGACAGGCCACATACACTGTCCCTCCCTGATCTACCTCCATGGCCACACAGTCAAAGAACACTATCAGATTTGTTTGACAAGACCTTCCCGCTGTGAATCTATGCTGCCTCAGATCCTGTGCTGGATTTAAGAAATATCACAATCCTTTTCTTCAGCAGTGATTCCATTAATTTCCCCACCACCGAGGTCAGGCCGACTGGCCTGTAATTGCCAGTCATTTCCTTGCTCGCACTTTTGAGGAGAAGGGCTAGATCACCTCCTCCAGTCTCCTGAACCACTCCTGTCTCTATCAATTTGTTGAATAGTGCTGGTCATATGCCAGTACCTCTCTAAGTTCTTATAATACTCTGTGATGTATCCCATCCGGACCCATAGCCTTGTCCCCTTTCAGATTCTCACGTTCCTTTAGGACTCTTTCCTCTGTAAACAGGCTGGTGTCCACCGCTCTCCCATTGGTGCTCCTATCACTCGACAGTGGTCCTTCTCCTCCCCTTCTTCTGTGAATACTGAACAAAAATATTTGCTCAAGCTTGTTACTTTTTCTAGGTCTCTCTCCACACACCCTTTTTAACCTCACAATCCCACCCCTTGTCTTTTTTCTTTCACTAATGGACCTGAAAAATGTCTTGTCTCCTTTCTTAATTGCCTGGGCTATTTTTTCCTCTGTTTGTGCCTTTGTGCTCCTGACTGCTTTCTCTGCCTCCCTCTGCTTTTCCAGACACAGTTCCCTGTCCTCCCCCTCTGTGTTTCCTTGTACCTCCTGAAAGCTAGCCTTTTCTCTATTACTGTCCTGGTCACATCCTTTGAGAATCATAGTGTTTTTTTCTCTCTCTTTGCTTTGCTTAGTTTCCCAACACAAAGGCTTGTTGCCTCTGCTATGTCTCCCTTAAGCAAAGAAAGACAAATGTTATTTATATAGCACCCTATCCAGGGACTCAGAGCAATTAACAAAGATAATAATAAAAGCAATAAAATCCCAAGAAATAAATTAATCAGAGAAGATTAAAAATCTTTTCAAATATATAAGTTTTAAAATAGGCTTTAAAGGCCTCCACTGTGCTAGCAACCTTAATGTTTGGTGGGAGAGAATTCCATAGGAGTGGTGCAGCCACCCCAAAGGCCCTATTTCCCAATCTTTTTAAGTGGGAGGATGGTGCAACTAATAAGCCAGCATTCTGCTTTAACTGCAGTCAATGCAGCAATCCTCTAGATAGCCCTAGGTACAGAGTTTTACAGTAATCAAATTGACTAGTAACAAAGGCATGAATAACTGTAGCCAGGCAGTAGGAGTCAAAAATAGGCAGATCCTGGCAATATTCTTGAGATGGAGAAAACCTGTTTTTCAAAGTGAAGCTGATTGGCAAGAATAACACCAAGATCCTTAACCATATTTAACAGTGACAGGGGACGACCATCAACTACTAGGGCGGGCAGTCTCCCGTTATCGAAAATATCCTCATGACCTGGCTAAATCACCATAACCTCTGTTTTGATGGGGTTGAGACATAACCAGTTAGTGCACATCCAGTTGTTTATCTTGACTAAACACCAACTCATCATGACTGGGGTGGTAAGATCATCAGGGGCACAGGACAGGTACAACTGGGTCTCATCTGCGTAGCATGCATTCTTGAATACCATCACTGTTTTGCTCCCACTACCTCCATTGGAAGACTGCTTAGGAATCTGCCACTTTTTCTGTGAAAAAGTACTTTATGATATCTCACCTGAATCTAACCCCCTCCAGCTTCTGATCATGCCCCTTTGTACTTGAGCACCTTTCTCCTGAAAAATGCTTCCCTCCTGTACCTTGATTACCCCCGTGAGATATTTAAAGGCCTCTATTATATTCCCCTTCTTTTTCAGGATGTAAATATTTAGGTCCTCAAATCTTTCCTCATAGGGCTTTTTATACAGACCCTGCACAATTTTAGTTGCCCTCCTCTGGACTGCCTCTGTCTGTCTTTCTAGAGAAATGGTTTCCAGAACTGGACAAAGTAGTCTAGGTGGGGTCTTACCAGTGATCTTTACACAGGCAACACCACCTCCCTCTTTCTGCTGGTGATAGATCTCCCTATGGGTTCCATGTCATAATAGCGATTACAAAAGAGCGATCGCTATTATAGTGAATGTATATCGCCAAAAAGCACATCGCTAATACACACATTAAAGCAACCCGACATCTGGATTGTAAAAAAAGTGTTTGTGAGGGTGTGGCTGCATCCCCTGTACCCCCCTGAATTAATATTATCAGCTCCAGGGGGATACATATTGGGGAAGGGTTAAAAATCCGGATGTTGGAATAAATTATGTGCCGCAGCTTGTAGCTGCAGCAAAATGTGGTCACTCACCAGTCCTGAACTCCCGTACCTGCTGTACCCCAGTTAGCCACCCACACCACCACGCCACATGGCTAGCTCAGCTGCAGCAGGTACAGCAATCCCCCCAAACCCCTTTTCTGCCCCATCCCCTCCCCACGGTTGTGTTCCCATCCAGAGGATGTTGTGCACGGTAGTCCCTAATAACAGCACCTAAAATTAATCGCTGTTTTTGCAGTCTCTCATTTTGGTCCACTGTTATTAGGTGATACCTCCCTATACACCTCAGTATCCCTCTCGTCACCCCCCCAACTGCCTTGTCGAGCTGCCTGGCCACCATTAAATCATCAAGTATGATTACACTCCATCTCTTTCCTGGGTTTCTGTGCCCCAAGTACATTACTTTGTACTGTTTTGCATTGAAACCCAGCTGCCATACCCTTGAGCAATCCTCAAGTTCTCTCAGGTCTTTGCTCATCCATTCCACCCCAGCCCCCCAAAGTGTCCACCCTATTGCAGATTTTTGTGTCACCTGCAGAGAGGCAGAGCTTCCCTTCCTGCTCCTCTCAATGTGACTAACAGGCAATCCACTGGTCATCCTTTCCTCAGAGTTAACTTCCATTTACTACCACCCTCTGCAGTCTATCCCTAACCAATTTCTTACCCAGGTTCTACCTTTAGACCAACTACCTAAGCTACCTAACTTGCTTATTAGCCTTATATGTGGAACTGTGTCAAAATCCTTACTGATATCTAGGTAAGCCTCATCCACCACTCAGCTCCGATCTAATTAGTCACCCAGTCAAAGAAATGTATCAGATTCGTTTGAAGTCCACCAGCCCCCATGAATCCATGCTATGTCGAGTCTTGTAATCCACTGAATTCAAGATAGTATACAATCCTTTCCTTCAGCAGTGACTCCATTAAGTTTCCCACTGCCTGCGTCAGGCTGACTGGCCTATAATTACCAGCCTCTTCCCTGCTAGCAATTTTGTGGCATGAGACTACATCTGCCCTCTTCCTGTCCTCCAGAACCACTCCTGTTTCCAAAGAGCTGCTCAATAGGACTGTCAAAAGGCAGCAGTACACCCTGTACTCCTGCAGTACCCTTGGTTGCACCCCATCTGGTCCCCTTGCCACTTTAAGATTAATGAGCCCCTTTAGGATACTCTCCTCTGAAAATGGACTAATGTCCTGCTCCCTGTCTCCAATGCTCCTGTTACTTTTTTGTGGCCCCCCCTTCTCCTTCCTCTGACACTGTTCCCACACTCCCTTTTTAATGTTTTGATCCTTCCCCTGGTCTTCCTACCTTTGTTTACATACCTGAAAAATGATGGATGTTTCTGAAATAAATTGTATTTACCACTAATTTATTATGTTAACACCCATAAATTTGTCCATCCTAGAATAGTGACTTCCAAAACTGGGATCCTGGAAGTAGTTTGACTTCAAAAAAATTGGAATGACTTCTAGGTTTGAACTCCTGGAAGTTTTAGACTTCCATTGAAAATAAATTAACTGAACGCCTGGGCATTAATATATCTTTTTAAAATCTGCCCTTCTGAAGTTCAGAAACCTCACCCTTGTACAGTTCAGTTCCACAGCCATCCTTATATTGAACCACACTGTTTAGTGATCGCTGTTCCCTAGGTGGCCTTCTACCTCAATGTCTGCAACATAGTCTCTGTTACGGACTACCAGGTCCAGTACTGCTCCATCACAAGTGGGTTCACTGACTAGTTGCCTGAGGAATACCCCCTGCAAGGAGTCCAGGATGGCCCTTGTTCTAGATTAAGCTGGGGCGTTCCATCTACTGTAGCCCAGGTGCCATATGCCAGTGGGCTATCCCTCCATTTGCCTGCTGTCCCTGCTACAGGGTAAGGGTCCTTGGTCCTGCTACAGTGACAATTAGGGGTTCATTCCCAGAAATATTAATAGCACGGTGTCTCCACCTGGAGTAAGGTATTAGTGAGCCAGGTATCTGCCTGGTACAGCCCTCTGGGATACTATACCTCCCCACCTCCCCAATCAATCACTCCGCACACAATATCCCCAATAACCTTGATCCACCATAAACCATAAATCTCAGCAATAGGCAATTGCAATAAACGTCACTGACACAGAAGTTTCAACAAACAAACTTGCAGCTTTATTTGGGGGCAAGGATCAAGGAAGGGATACCGGGACAAAGGATGACTGTGAAAGCAAGAAAGGTTAGTGAAATAGATAGCAACCATAAACATTTTGGGCTCACAGGCCAAACCCACCGCCACTGGCATCAGTGCTCCCAAATAGTCCTTCTGGGCACCCACTCGGTGCAGGCCTGATTGATGCTGCAAGTCTACAAGTTGCACGGCAGTTGGGGCCCTGAAATATTGCAAAGACTTGGTTCAAGAAAACAACACAAATTCCCCTTATTCCTTTCCAGTAACCAGGTCCTGGGTACTCACTGTTTGTACATCTCAAGAACCTGGAGTATGGAGCTCCTTGTTCAGTACAGCACAGGGCAGAAAAAGGTTGACCATGGTCCCTCAGGCAGGATGGACTTGCTTGAAGATACTGCAACTGGTCTTTAGGGAATGAGAATGGTACTCCCTCCAATATCGCCACTAATTTACATGAGGAAACACCTTTAAAGCCTGCCCAGAGATCCTGGTCGAACATGGTCTTCAACAGTGACTTTTTCAAATTTCTCCAACTATGACTTTTCTACAAGTCTCTCCAAATCAGGGCACATGTCTTGGATGCCAACCCCAAATTCACTTAATTCATTACCCTCATTTGTATGGGGTCCTCGAAGCATATGATTTTCTACTTATACAGAGCTCTGGTAAACTCCAGCAGAGACTCGATCCAAGACATGTGAATGTGTTGACAGGTGAGTTAGACATGCAGATATCGGAGGAGTGTTGGCAAAAAGCTTGTCAGAAGGCATCCAGAGTGACAAGCTACTATCAGTGGAGAGAATATGCGTGGGAACAATCCAATACTTTCCGACCCTGGTAATCACTGGTAAATATCTAGCTACAAAGGACATGTCTTGATGGAAGGGATGTGGGGAGAGGAGGGTCCATTATGGCCATGTCATGTGGGGTTGTCTGGTCCTTTGTTCCTTCTTCTCGGCTTTACAGGAGGAGCTAGGAGAACTATACAGAAGACCATTCACCCTAATGGCAGAAGGGTTCTTATTACTACAGTACCTCAGGGAATTCCGAGACTCAAATGCTAGATATTTATTAGGCATCCTACTAATGGCTGCCAAAAAAGTATGATTCACTCCTCAAACCTCTACCCTAATTGCCTGATGAAAGGCTACTAGGATTTCAATGTGCCTACTCAACTTGGAATAGTGTTATGCTTGTGCAACGCAGACAGTCTTTGGCTGTTCACCTTTCTATCTGTGGGATATATGACCCTGTATGGGTATAAAGGCAAGGAACCCTAAAGGAGGGTTCCACCCTTAGAGGTGCCTTGGAAGTGATTACCTTGACTAAAGGTACCTTAGGAAGGAGCTCACAGAAGACAGAGCCATGCCACTGGAGGAGGGGTGGACAGAGGGGAAACAAAAGAAATGATTGAGGCATAAGTGAGGAGGAGCGGCCCTTATATGGCCGCATAAGGGCATGGTTAGTTGCGCCACCCCACTGAACTACAGGTATAGCCTTCCAGGTCAATGTGCCTACACAACTTGGTACAGTGTCATGCTTGTGTAACATAGATAATCTCAGGCTGTTCGTCTCTCTAGCTGTGGGATATACCACTCTGAACGGGTACAAAGGCAAGGAACCCTAGAGGAGGGTTCCACCCCTAGAGATGTCATGGGAGTGATTTCCTTGGCTAAAGGTACCTTAGGAAGGAGGCCAAAAAGAGTATCGAGTGGCGCTTATGGGGTGCTGAATGTTTGTCAGAATTGAAGACCTATAAGTAGGTCAGCTGGAGGTATGGTCAGGGGCTTGAGTAGAGTAGGCAGGAGACAAGGAGGAATAGTGACCCACTCATAGGTTTAAATGTAAAGCTCGGAGGCATGGCTTCTGAAGGAGAGAGGGAGGGAACAGCTATGAGGGAGAGAGGATATAATTATGGGCATGCCACCTGACTCCTTCCAACAGCGGAAACCTAACTTAGTGACCTAGAGAAGATTACTACACCTATTTAGGTATTATGATCACTGGCACGGAGGACAGGAAAAAAACCCTTTGAAGAGGAAACCTCTGGGGATCCAATGCCTAGGTCGCCTTCCCTTCAGGCTTCCGGACAATTTTGTTTAATGATGGCTCTGCTACTGTAATTTAGTAGAAAATCCAGGGGAGATTCTAATTTGGGGAACACTCTCATTCAATCCCTCTTATGAGAATGCCATGTAGGGTTGCGAGTGAGCTCCGCAACACCAGGGAACTCAATGCCAACCTCCAAGGTGTGAGGAGGAGAGTAATGACCACCAAGGATCTCATCCGGCCTACCGATCTAAGAAAAAACTGGGTGAACCAGAGGTGGTTGTGAGGAGAATAGCTTAAAGAGTACCTCCAAACCCACTCAGGCAGCTAAAGGGGCCCTTCCCTTGAGAGCTCCACCCCTACCAGCTGGAGTCTTAAATGCTACATCAAGAGGTGCTGTTGGTACGGTTGATGACTGACGGTCCACCTGGAGCAAGGACATTCCCCAAGTATGGGTCAGGTGAGAAAAACCCTGCCCCAAGCTTCGCATGCTTGAGATGCAGACTTTGGGGTACAGTAGGGAGATCACAGCCACAGGTGGCTAGCCCGAATCCTGGAAGTTATGGATGCAACTGCATGTCTCCAAAATGAGGAAAAAGAATGTAGTCATAATGTAGTATGGGACTTGTACGTGGGTCAAACTCTGGCTGATTGGTGATGTGGAGAAACCTGTGCGTAGGTCAGGCTGAGTAATGTGAACCCTCATGTTGGTCTAGTTAAGGCAGAGAGCATTTGTCAACCACAGGAATGCATGCCAACCGAGTCCATAAAGAAGCCAAATTAGGAGTGAATTAAATTGAATGTTATGAGTGAGAGAACAGTAAGGATGGGCAAAGCCTGGGGCCAACAGTGAGGTAGGATGAGATTAGGTAGGAGAAGGCTGCAAGGCTGTTATGATGAAAGGTAAAGTTTGAAATTAATAGACTTGATATGCTGATTGCATGAATGCCATGAAGGCTGGTATAGAGAGGGTTAGGTACCAGGGGCCAACGGCTAGGAAAGATTAACTGAAACAGTGAATGCAATAAAGTATATAGTGGAGTAGCACCTAGAAGGCCGCAACCAATGACTGATTGAATATATGATAATCATAAAGCTGCTCCTGCTACCTGGAACCACTATGCCTGCTGCGACTTTGCAGTCCCCCACTGTTAGCAAAACAAAGAAGCCAAAAATGAGGCACCGGGACACCAAACAGCTAATTAAACCAGTAAAATAAATTAAGTTAATTAATAACCAGCAACTAGGGCTGGGCTGTCAACTGAACCAGGGCTGACATGCCGGCCAGGTAGTGAGATATGGAGCAACTAGGTGGCCCTATAACTACAGACAGACCAGCTAACTGCTGGAGTACTGTACAATACAGAGCAGGTAATAATATACATAATGAATACCCATGGTAGAGGGGAAACCCCAAAAGAGAACAGGGCTGAAGCAGCACAACAAAGCTTCGGTGCAGGCATGCAGCAGAGCACCGACAGCAACATCCATGAGCAGGAAGGACAGACCAGAAGCGCATACCCAAGCCACGCTGCAGACTCCAACAGCCAAGAGAGCAAGAAACAAGGATGGAGGAAAGACACAAGAATGAGTCGGGAAGGCCCACCCTGGCAGACAGCAACAGAGCACTGCCAAGGTACAGAGATGGGATGGGACGAGGCGGCCATGGGGAGTATTAGCTGAGACTAGAAAAAGAGGAAGCAGAAGGGGATGAAAAAGTGTCAGAAATGGGAAGGAGCGGGGGCCGGGGGAGAACAAATGTAGCAGTGGGGCAAGCAGCACAGGGGTAAGGAGGCACAAATGGCAACAGAACGAATGGAGGACAGAGGGGGCAAAACACAAGGAAATGGAACTGGCAGCTGGAAGTGCCGCAGAAAGTCAGGATGCAGCACAAAAGGCAGGAGAAACAGGGAGGGAAGGAGGGGCAGTGACTCTGGCCATAACAAAAGAAATGACTGAGAGAGAAGTGAGGAGGTGTGGCCCTTATATGGCTGAGCAGGGGCGTGGTTAGTTGTGCTGCCCCATTGAACTACAGGCATAGCCTTCCAAAACTCATTATCTCAACATCAGATTGGAGTGTTGCACTTCACGGTTGACTGGTGACCTCACATGATGGGTAAGAACAGGAGTTTGCCCCTTAAACCCACTGTCTAATGAAGTAGGACAACCCCAGTGCCTATTATAATACTCCCCTATTTGGGAGTCACTGAACAGCTAACCTAAATGTGCTCCCACCCCATGCCTCTGTACCCCTCCCACAAAAGAAGTTTGAGCTCCTAAATAATAGTTTCTACCTCCCACCCTCAGTAATGAGGGATGTGGTGCCTGGTCTGCGGATGCCTCTCCCTGACTTCAGTCAGGGGTCAGATTGTATTACATTAATGGCCTATATCGTGAAGTCACACACTGCATCGGGCAAGTGCCTGTGCTGCACACCCGAGATACACTAGCATAAAAATAATGGTATATTCAGAAGATATGCCATAACATGTGATTGTGCATTTCCGACTGAATATCTCAAACATGCATGATCAGGCAACTGAAGATGTGTGGCAGAGGTACTAACAACAACAAAAATGGAAAAGGACCTGAGGACAATCATATCAGATGACTTTAAGGTAGGCAAGCAATGTGAGAAGGCAATAAGGAGAGACGGGGGGATACTGGGATGCACAGGGAAAGGCATCACTAGTAGAATATGGGAAGTGGTTATCCCTCTGTACAGACAGTTGATAAGACCCCATCTGGAGTTCTGCGTGCAGTTTTGGAGACTCCATCTCCGCAAGGACAAAGACAGAATGGAGGCATTCCAGAAGAGGGCAACTAAAATGGTGCAGGGTCTGCATCAGAAGCCATATGAAGAGAGACTAAGAAAGCTTAATACGTATACCCTTGAGGAAAGGAGGGACGGGGGGACATGATAGAAACTTTCAAGTACCTCAAGGGAATCAACAAAGTCCAAGAAGGCAGCATCTTGCAGAAAGAGAGATGCAAGAAAGGCAGCAATTCAAAGATACTGGGGATGGCTCAGGGACAACATGAGGAACATATTTTACAGAGAGAGTGGTGGACGCTGCGGACACCTTCCTGAAGAGGTTGTGGGTCAAAAACAGTGGGGAATTCAAGCATGCATGGACAGCCATAAGGCAATTCTAGTGGGGGTAGGAGGAAGTAGGCTGTTGGTAAACTAGAATCTTCAGCTTATCCAGTAGGTAGGGAAATGGGCAGACTGTGTGGCAAGTAGTCCTCTCTCCTGTTAAAAGTTCATGTCTGTTTCATGCAGCTCATCACAGGCAGGGGAACCATGCACCACAGGCAGGAACATATTGAAATGCGCTGGAACAGATGAGATGGTATATGGCAACTATGCAATATTCAGCCAGGATATGCAAATGGGCCCATTGTACATTCTGAGCCCAACCAGCCATGCACAGCTCATTACTGGAATACATTCTGGCCATCTGAATACCCAAGGCATGCACAATTCCAGATTTGCAGGGATGCCCCACCACTCTACAAAGATGAACAGGAGGTACTGCAGCCTAGCAGGCAAGTGTGATGGAATGTTTGTGTGTGTGGGGTGGACTGGATTGGCCTCAGTACAGTGCTATTACCCATGGCCATGTATAGGGTCAGACTGGGGTACAGGGGGCCCACCTCAACAGTGGCCACAGTGGCTCACCTGGAGAAGAAACAAGGGAGGCCACAGGGTGATACACTGTGAGCAGTATACCACAGGGCTGTGATACCCAAGCTATGTTTGCAGCCTACAGTCACCTGCAGTGCCCCACATACCCCTCTTAGGATAGGAACATGGTGAGGAATGCAAGGACTAACAGTGCTCGAGGGACCGGGTAACGAGTGTGTGGTCCAATCCTGACCTTGAAAGAATGTACTCCAGGTACCCTGCTGGGCCAGTCCAACACTTTCCATGTATTTGCCCATGGTGGCCACATGTTCAGCACTGGAGGGGTCAGGTATCTGTGAGGCATGCTCATGTCATCTACAGGCTGCGGTTGTGCCACCCCTGTCCTGCCCACTGCTGTGTTCTGTCCAGCACAGGAACACCACACTGACCCACCGCAGTGCCGCTGTGGTGGTGTCACATGGCATGACAGGCATCGATGACATGTCTGTAGCTCCCTGTTGTGTGGGCCTGGCACGGATGTGCTGTGTGCACCTCTGGTGTACTGCCAAGGGTGTGTGCCACAGGTCAGTCCCTGGCCCATGCCATGCTTCCACAAATACTTCCAGGCTACTTGGGCACCATTGCCACAGATGTCACCATGGGCCCATCCCACCACAGGATGGAGGCAGTCCAGAGGAAGGCAACTAAAATGGTGCAGGTCTGCACCAGAAGCCATATGAAGAGACTAAAGGAGTTCAATATGTATACCCGCGAGGAAAGGAGGAAGAGGAAGACAAGGACAGAACTTCAAGTACCTCAAGGAATCAACAAAACTAAGAGGGTAGCAGCTTGGAAAAGAGATGTGCAAGAAATAAGGTGGTACAATTTGAAGATAGAGGGGAACTGCTCAAGGGCAAAGTGAGCAAGTATTTTTCATGGAGGGGGTGGTGGATGCATGGAACGGCCTTCCTGAGGTGGTCATAGGGTCAAATATAGTGGGGGAATTCAAGAATGCATGGGACAGACATAAGGCAATTCTGCTGGAGGTAAGAAGTAGGCTGTTAGTTAACTAGGATCTGCATCTTATCCAGTAGGTAGGGAAATGGACAGACTGGGTGGGCCGGCGGTCCTTATTTGCCATCAAAGTCTATGTTTCTATGGTTATGTTAATGGCTAATAGAGAAAGTGTTACAGCACCCAGGTGTTGTGTCAACTGCAGAGGAAGGCAGCTGGACATTTTCATGGCTGCAGAGAGTTATGTCGATGTATTACTTAACAGAGGAGGAGAGGAGCAGAGATCAAGTATGTCAATGATCCAATAGATACTATCTTCTACACCGCGCAAGTGGAATCACCAGCACAGCACTGACATAAAGTAAATATGGGAAACTGTTTAGCCAGGAAAGGCACACTAAGCCTGAGCTTTTTTCAGGTGCGACCTGGGAGCACACTGAAGTTAAGTGACTTTCTCCAGAGTCACACACAATATGCAAGTTCTCCTCACTGACAAACAGAGCACTCACCAGAAACCTTTGGGCATCCCTCCATTCCACCACTGGAAGTACCTCATGTCCTCACCGCCATGGGCAAACAAGCTTTCTCTTTCACTGCCCCTTGCTCTGGAACAAACTCCCTTTGTCTATTTGCTCATCACTCACACATCTAGCTTTAAAGCATGCCATGAAAGCATGGCTTTTCTTGTCGGTGGTCTGCCACTGTTCCTAACTGCAAGGATACTATTTTTGGATCTCTCCTCTGACCGGAGCACTTAGTCTACACCTGCTTCCTGACAGCACTCTCCCCTCCCCACCGTGTTCCTTCCCCACTATGACTACCCTTTTCCTCCTGCCCCTCCCTTGTTTCCCCCTCTACTACCCCCTTTTTTACTTTCCTCTTTTTTCTAGAACCAATGCTGATTGTTGTTTCAATTTAATTATCAAAAATTGCTCTCTACCTATATTGTGAATCAACCCTTGTCATTTTATGCAACGGTGAACTTTATCCTATGTCTCACCCAATTTTTCCTGCTTGTACCTTGTTACAACACATAATGTTTACAAGTCATTATTACCTTTGTACATTTATATTTTATGTATTTGTGTTTGAACCTCTTATTATACTTGGTATTTTGGCTGCCGTGATTTGTGGCCTGAGTCATGACTGAAAACGGTCCTCTGGATCAATGCACCTACCTGGTTATCAAAGACATAATTAAAATAAAGTGGTGGATGATGGGATTCAAACCCAGGTCTCCAGGTCTGCAGCTCAGTGCCTTTAACCACTATGCTTTACTGCCTCCAAACTGCCGCTACATAAGATCACAGAGCTTCCTATCTCTTTCTCTGACCCTCCTCACCATCTCTGGCACATTTTTCCTCCCTCTGCAGCTCAATTACCAATCTTCCATATCCAATTCCATACTCCATGCCCTCCCAACTCCATTCACCATGCTCCTCCCACCTCCATTCCCATGCAGCACCTCCAGACTCAGGTTCCCCTTACTGGTCCTAAACTGTAAGAAACTGCAGGGCATGTAAGGTGGCCAGTGCTGCCAGTAAAAGAGAGTGAAGCCAGGCAGAGCAAGTGGTTCAGTCTCTAGCCTCCATTCAAACTCCCCCCAATTCATCTAGCTGGTCCTGGACTGCAACAGAGCCCCCTGCATGTGATGTGGGCATTGCTGCCAGTGAGAGACAACGATAAAGCAAAGCTGGGCAGAGTGAGCAATCTGGCCTGTTGTTAAAGATGCCTTAGGACACTGTGGGGAAAAAGAGACAAGAAGCAGGCTGAAGATACTTCCAAGGTGTTCCTGCAAAATTTGAGTGTTCAGTTTTTCAGCAGTGGATGCTCAGGGCCCATGGAGCCAATACTAATGAGCACTTGCTTAATTTAAACCATCTTGAGAGGATATAACAGTGATATATCCCCCATTATCATTGTGACATGGTGCTTTATACCAAATAATAAACAGCAGGGAAGGAGGGTGGGAAGG
The DNA here is from genome assembly GCA_016271365.2 of Neoceratodus forsteri. Lineage (NCBI taxonomy): Eukaryota > Metazoa > Chordata > Ceratodontiformes > Ceratodontidae > Neoceratodus > Neoceratodus forsteri. Next base: position 1,129,719,232 of record CM057456.1, on the reverse strand, counting down.
GGCAGCAGTGGTCCTATTTTCCAAATAACCCACCCAAGGCCATACATTCCACTAACTTTCCTGATGGCTTCCCTGGTGTGCTCACACAGTCCTGCCCCTGCTATATGTAACCCCTAGATGGCGCTATCCCAGGGGCTACTACCCCTGCCTGATTTGCCACTAACAGGTTGAGGGGCCTGGATCCAATGGCGGGTGCCTCCACCCAGAGGTCAGGGTTTGCAATAGTTAAACTTACTTGGTCACAGCCCTCTGGGACACTGCAACCCCCTTTTCTTCCCACTCAGTGGCCCACACAATATATCAGAATTACCTTCACAGTATACACTTACCCCCAGGACTAGTTCCGCACTGGGACCTCCTGTGAAATAAGATACAGTGCAACAATCACAGTACAGTGTTTAATATAGACAACACTTAGGCAGTATAATTTTTGTTGAAACAAACAGCTTTGATTTATTTAGGGATATAACAAGGTCTGGGGGGAAATCAGGTTAATTAGCTTATCACTTTACTATCTCTCATGGCTCTGTGCACAGGCCTATCCCTACCAGTTACTGTCCTGGGTACCCAAGCCCTAGTGGCTAGTCCAAACTGTGGCAGTTGGTAGGGCCCTTTCACACAGTGAAAAGAAAATTAGTTTAAACAGTCAGTAGCAAGGATTCCATTTGGATTTAATGTGCCAATTCAACAGGGAGCGACCTGAATTAGTACTCACGACCTCCAAACAAGATAGGGTCTTTCAATGTCAGCAGGGCTACTCTTGAGCTCCACGAGACTCTTCACACATTTATATGGTAAAAAGAAAGTACTATACCAGGCTGCTTCTATCCCGATCGCAATTACTGCACAAATACCCGGGAGACACACAGCAGATTCAGTTCCTGGACAGACCGAGTGCAATTCAACAATTTCTCCAGTCTCTCACAGGGTGAGTCTGGTTCTACTCTTCAGAGATCCTTTGATTCTTTCTGGGGCCTGATTCAGTCCTAACAAGCAGTTACAAGCTGCAGACCGAACTCTGGGCCTTACACGCGTTTGATTGAACTGTGCACTGAAGGAGCACAGGGTTTCTTTCCCTTCACTCCAGAGCTAAACTGAAACTCCAACAGACAAAACTGGGCACTTCCTTTGAGTTCCTCCCTGTTCTTGACTGATTGGCTGTCACCACAAAGACTGCTGCTGTTGGTCCAAAAAGGCGCCAGTCTTCAAACTACATCTCCTAGAGTCACTGCCCATACAATCCTCTTGTGGTTGGGTCTAGATTATGAGTCCAAGTTCTGATTCGTCCAAGGCACTATTTTATATATTAGCTTACCCACACTGATTGGCCTAGTTCAGCAGTTCAAAACCAGAATGGGGAACTAGGCAGACACAGTTCTGACTGCAAAGAAAGCAGGTTAGACAAACTGTACTTTCATTATTACTGTAAATGATTTCTGGCAAACAGTTACATCTTTCAGATAGGTTCCCTTTGCACTTAGTGACTGCAAAAATGGAGTGAATTGGCAGCTCTCGAGTGGTACCTCAAACAGAGAAGCACACAGTCCCCCATAATAACTAATTATGTCTGCAAGCAGACAGCTCTTAAAGAGACAGTACCAGAGGCTCTAAACACTCACTGATAAATGGCTTAAACGCAAACACCATTCAGGCTTGCATTCAGCCAAGCTCCTGAAGTCTTTTTGGGAACCCCCATTTGCAGGGGGTTACACCTTCCCTGGTTTGGGAAAGCTTGACGTCCTGCCACAAGCAAGTACCCTATAGGTTTTAACTGCAACCATATACATTTGCATTAGGCTCTCACACATGTAATCATCTAGTCAATATATCATTTTACCAAGAACACATTTCTGAAACATTGCAGTATGTCACCTTTACATAGTATTACACAATTGTACCATATCTCAAGTTATTACCTCTTGTACATGAAACCTGGAAGAGAGGGGGCCCTCCTTATCAATAGTTACCTTGGGACTGGGACGGGCAAGGCACCATACTTAGAGGGCAACATACAAGTAACTCTGAGTTAGCATTGATGCTCAGTTTGGGCAATGAGCTCGGACACATACACTCCTTTATGGACAACATTGAGAGGCAACCACAGGCCTCCCAAGGGAATCATAACTGAGGTGCACCAAGGCTTTGCAGCCTGACCAGTCTTTCTAGGGAACTGTTAGTCTCTGCACTCTGGAGTCTCATTTTCAGCATTGTCCTCACTTGTCAGGGGAGTCTCCTGTGGGGGTAGAGAGGCTAGAACTTGGGGCACTTCTGGCTCCAGGAGTTAGCAGTTCTGAGTCCAAACATTTGGCTCATATGGAGAGCTTGACACTGGCAGTGGACTGTCAGGGCACTCAAAATACTTCTTCTTGTTCGGGTGTATCACTGGTCTGCCCTCAATCTATCATTTTCCTCCGAAAGCTCAAACAGTTCAACCATGCACAATGATTCCATTTCATCTGATCTGATGCTTTGCATTCACTTCTGGGGAGCATTGTTATCTAGCGGGATGAAGCTGGGGGCTTAGACAAGTCCAGAAGGCCCAGCTTTGTCTCCAGTATTGACTAGGGATTGCCCCAAACAATTGACTCAGTTCGAAGAAGGATAGTGTTCAAAGTCACTCTACTTTCTTCTGATATGGACTGACAGTCATGCTCAACTGGGACTTGTGGAGGGGAACACTTTAACTTTGCTTCTGTAGGTGCAGGCTTTCTTGATCTTTTCTTAGCAGCAGCTCTAGTCACTGGGTCCAGAGGCACTTCTGGGGCTCAGACTAACTGGTGATTTGTCCAATGGGCAGTAAATGATTTTGTGCATTGTTTTACATCTTTAACCATTCTCTAGGCCTTACTTTGTACACTGGCAGATCACTCTTAGTTTGCGCATCTGCGATTGGAGTGAGATGGTGCCATCTGTCAGCAATCTTGTGTTTGCCATGCAGTCCCAGATTTCTTAGCACACCGATCTCCCTCCTGGAGTTCCTAAAGCTTTACCTTTTATCATACTCTTTTGTTGGCCAGATTTTTTTTGCTATGGTTTGAGCCAGTTTGTACTATGAGTTAGCTGGGCTTTAACTTTGCACATACTGTAAATAGTTGTCAGCTTGAACCCATCAGGAGAGAGATCTCAAACACACATCTACCGTAGTCGAGCTTTCTTCCAAACATCAGGCTGTGAGTACCCTGGCATCACTTTGGTGCAGTTATAAGCATGTACCAGGTGCTAATTTGTTGGCTCCATCTAGTCTTGTCCTTGGGTGGGTGTCAGTTTATTCTAGCAAAGTGTGGTTGAAACGTTCAGGCTGTGGGTCCCCTGGGGTGGTAAGGAGTGGTTCTGGGCCTGACTCTCCACAGAGAAAGCATCTTTGATCATGATACCTCAAGTCTCTCCTTGGATCAGAATGGATTCTAGAGCCCTAGGAACAAAAAGTTTTCATAAGTACTGGCCACAGTGATGCTTGGTCTTTTGGGGAAAGCTTGCATATCTCGTGAAATGGTCAGTGACCACCAGCACATTACTGATATTTCTTTGATCTGCCTCAAACTCGTAAAATCAATACAGACCATCTCCATGGGTGCACTGGTGGTGATGTTAATAAGGGGCAGCCCTCTGGGCAAAGCTTTCCTCTGTAAGCGACTCAAAAGTCTGGAATGTGTTGCCTCCACATCAGCCCCCATCTTAGCCAATAGAATCTGGATCTCTACCAGTCAAGTGTTCTGTCTATACCATAGGTGCCCTATGTGGTTGTGCAAGGACATCAGTACTGAGTCTCGAAGCGTGGGCAGCATTTGTTGTTGTTTGTCTCACTTGTCCTCTCTGTCTACTGTTTTCTGTATACTGTTTATTGACCGTTTCTAACTCTAGGACCTTCTTTGTATAACAGTGCAGTTCTCAATCAGTGTGGATGTAATTTGACACATTTTTTCTGCATAGAGGGCTTCTAAAGCTGCTTTTATCATGGGATCACGTGATTGAGCCTGCCGATACTGTCATTGTCCAGCTGAGGTAGCACCAATGTCTATTGCAGAAAAGCTGCACAAGCAGCAGGTATGCACCTCAGAGGTCCCAAGCAATCCACCATGCAGTCCACTGCGCCCCGCGGGACATTTGTTCCTCCCCACAAACTTCAGTAGAGTGCCCGGTTGTGGTTCTGCCAATCGGACCCAACCGCTCCTGGGAATAGGCTCCTGGAGAGAGCATCAGCATCTATGTGGTTCAGGACCTGCTCGGTATTCAGAGAGCATAGTTACATGGAAGATAATGCAGAAAGCCACCCATGCTGTAGTGGCATCCAACTTAGCTGAGGGTCTGCACATAGGTCAAAGGATTATTGTTGCCTTACTAGTATTTTAGCCCCATACAAGTACTTCAAGTGGAATTGGTCAACACAGCCCACTTCAAAGCTAGGAACTCTAACTTTCTATGTACAGGATAGTTCTTTTCGGATGGGGTCAGGCTTCTACTGGGCAAAGGCCACTGGTCTCAGGCCATTCTCGTGTTTTGGTACAACACAGCCCCCAACCCTTTGTAAGCTAGCATCAGTGTGAGGACGCTATGTTTTCTTGATCGGCATAGGCTAGCACTGGAGCATGGGTAAGTTGATATATGATCTCATGAAAAGTAGTCTCTTAATCAGAGTCCAGCGGCCCTAAATACTTCACTCGGATGAAAATATACTTTTCAGTCTTGAGGACGCTTGATCTTTTGGTATTTTTTGGGTTGGGGGATACCTTGGAGTAAGGTTGGCAGTCAAGTGCGGATCGCTTGAATAGTCCTTGAGCTGGCTGTATACTAACTAAGAACCCAGGAATCTTTGCAGTTCTTTTCGATTTTGCCAGGCCAGGTGGTCGTAGGCCTCAACTGTACTTGGGTCGGTCTCTATTCCCTCGGTGATGCCTATGTGTCCCACATACTTTACTGATGTTTGAAAGAATTATACTTATCACTGACAGTTTTGGCCAAACCTCCAGTCGTCCAATACCTTAAATAATCTGCTCTGTGTTCCTCCAGTAGAGCTGCCAAACACACTAACATCATCTAGGTATACTAGTGCTCTAGTAAGTTCATGTCCCTATCCTTTGCCTCCATCAACGTTGAAAGTGGCTGGCAATTTGAAACCTTGAGGCATCCTCATGAATTCATAGCTGCCGACAGATAAGGCTTGTCTTCACGGTCCTCGGCCATCGACTGGTAGTACCCATCATGGAGATCCAACACAGAGAACCACTTGCCCGTTTAGGCAGTCCAGCATCCTGAATGAGGGATTGTGTACTGATCAGGATAGTCCGGCTGGTTTTGGTGCTATAATCCGTTGATATCCTTACGTCCTATCTTTTCCTCATCACTACAATGGGGAAGCATAAGGGTCGGATTCTTGTACACCAGCAGCTGGCATCTCTTGCAGATGCTGGCTCACATCATCTATGTCAGTGTTTTCATGCGTGTGAGACCTCCACAAATGGTTCGGTATGCAGTCGATATTGTGCTCAGCCTCGCATGCATCTCATCCATCTTTGAAGAAACACCTGTCTTCTGGCAAGTTTTCACTGATCTCCTTTCTTCCCAGTTGGCAGGGTGAAATCAAACAAGTCAGGTGCTCTGTCATTTTCCTAACTTTGCTGTTGGTAGCACTGTGTGTCTGCACACAATGCACATTAGAAGTAGGATGCAACTTATTTACTCGAATGTCTCTTTCAGACACATTATGAACTTGGACCATTACCTTCTGGCATAAGGCTGGGCTGTAGGGCAAAATATAGGTTTGACCAGCAGTCCTCTGGTACTTTCTCCATCGCCTGCATCCAATATTAATATTTTTATTCTTAATATCCTTTCTGATACGGACCTCTTCCTGTATAAGGTACACTGCATTTGGCGCCAGGATCAGAGACCTGTAATCCTTCTTCCATACAATTCCCGACTGCTCCTTCTGGTTCTATTTCTTTTTTCAGCATCTCTGCAGCCTTCATAGGCCTCTAATTAAAGCTGGAACTCTTAAAGCTCTACTAGTTTTTTGACCCCACTATAACACAACTGTGCTACTTCCAACATTGAGCATTTGTTCAATCAACAAAGGACACCATCATACATCTAGTGGACACACCAAAGCTAGAGTTCTATTTGTTCGCACTCAGCCATGGAGGTGGGGGAAGACAGCCAACTGGATACCCTGAATAGTAGCCTTCACTTAACCCCATACATGCAGTCCTTTCATGTAAGGGTACGTCTGACAAATGCTCTGATACCAATCCTGAACATATTGTCACTTGGGGCCACTGTTCTATAGCCTTGTAGACACTATTCACCTTACAGTGGTCTCCATGGAGGAACCGCTCATTTCGGACCAGTCTGGGAGAGGCTTTATAGTGGGGGCCTGGGCAACTGACCTTGCCACAAAAGGATGCGGAGTTAGCATTTTGTGCCCTCACTGGCTCATTTTGGCACCTTCACTACTTTCGTGTCCAAGCCTGTAGCCTATATGCAACTTTTGCGGCTCCTTTGGGGACCGGTATTCTTTTCATGTGTCGCATCTCTTCCCACAATTATAGCAAAACATACTTTCTTGAGTTTGAGCTGGCCGAGGCGCCACACTGGGAGCCAGGGCGGGGTATTACTAACTGGAACTTTGGTGCCATCTCTGTCTGCGGTGTGATAAGTACTTGAGACATCTCGCCGCTTCCACCCATGTCTGGAATCGGAGTTGGAGCTGTTATCAGCAGGAGTTGCATGGGTGTATGGTCACCCCATAGCAATGCATGGATATAGGTGGGGTGTACTTGCAGGTGTGGTTTTCATAAAGGGACTGTTTTGAATTCTTGATCTCTCTCAACAGTCCGCCCATTGTGGCATATCTTTTCCATCGTTTAACTCCTGACTGTCAACCCTGCCCTGAACTTCACTTGATGGCCACCCGTCACTGGCCAGCCGTGAAAGCATGGGTGCAGGTCCTCTCGAGGTCGTGCTTTTTCTCAACTCCTCGAATTTCTCATTAACTCATCATAGGAGGGTGATTCCACGATTTGCCAGCGAATCAGCAACAGCAGTTCTGATATGGGGTAGACTTATGATCTTGTCCAGCTTGGTTCGTCCAGTTAATCGCTAGTAACTACCTTTCTGAGGTATTCTTGCAATAATTTTTCCAGCTGAGATACATACACAGACAACAACTCCCTTGGTACGTTGCGCATTTCATTTCCACCATAGGTCCTCATCAGAATCTGGGCTCCCATACACATTCTCCAAGGCCTCAAGATAGGCCCAGTAGTCGCCTTAGGCTACTAAATCTGCTTAGAGCACGGATGGTAGCCAGGCAGGACCTCGAGGCTCTTTACAACCTCTTTCGCCGCTCCGAGCATTGCCATTCTAGCACCTCTGTAAAATATAGTCTATCCAGGTCTCCCAGTCATCCTCCCTTGGGGGTGGGGAGGCCAGGAGAAGATCCTCAACCTCGTAAGGTCGTGACTAATGGCAGTGCAGAAATAGGAGTCTGTATTGGTTCAGCTACCATTACGGGCACTGGAGTGACAGGGTGTTGGGGAGGAACACCCTCAGGTGGCAAGAATAGTTTCTTCAAGTCTCCATAAATTTTCCTTCTCCCAGCAAACCATTTAGCAAATTTCCTAAAAGTTTCAGATAGTGGTAGCTATTCTCGGGTCTTTACGTCCTAGTATCACTTCCAAGCAGTGCGGGCTCTCTCTGTGTGGTCTGTGGCACTTGGAGCTATCTATGATCCTTAAACCCCTTATTAGCCAGAAAGTGTGGTGAGTAGATTAGCATGCCACCCACCACCACACAGGGTTTGAAACCTTCCACCTTGGAAAGTTCCTGTCAGTGTCCGATGATACCTGGTGTCCATGGATAAGTGTATATTTGGGGTCAATCTCCTCCCCAGTACACCACTCACCAGTCGTGTGCAGCCACTTGTCGGGTACCCATTTTTTTTTAACAGTGGTTCAGAATATGGCCACCAGAGTACACAATCCCAGCGGTGAGCCTAAGATGTAACTCTAGATGGCGCTATCCCAGGGCACTACCCTGCCTGATTTGCTACCACCAGTTGAGGGGCTCGATCCATGGCGGGTGTCTCCACAAGAGGTCAGGGTTTGAATAGTTGGGAACTTACTTGGTCACAGCCCTCTGGGACACTGCAACCCCCCTTCTTCCCACTCAGGCCTGTACACCATATATCAGAATTACCTTCACAGCATACACTTTCCCCAGACTGTCTGCACTGGGACCTCCTCGTGAAATAAGATATGGCAACAATCACAGTGGTTATTTTAACATAGATAAATACCTCAGGCATTTAATTTTGCTGAAAGTCAAGTGTTCTGTCTATACAAGGTGCCCATGTGGTGTGCAAGGACATAAGTACTGGTCTCAAGGCAGTAGGCGCTGGTTGTTGTTTATCTACTGTCCCCTCTGTACACTGTTTCTCATATAACAGTTTATTGATCAGTTCAACTTAGGACCTTCTTTGTATAACAGTGCAGTTCTCAAATCAGTGGGCGTAATTTGGACACATCTTTCTGCAGGGCTTCTAAACTGCTTTGATCATGATCAGGTTGAACCGCCAGAATATCATTGTCCAGCAGGGCAGTGCACCAATGTCTGTGCAGAAAGGTGCAATAAGCGCAGGTATGCAATTCTCAGAGGTCCCAAGCAATCACCATGATCCACTCGTCATGGACATTGTTCCTCCTGTCAAACTTCGGCAGAGTGCCGAATGTCGGTTCTATCGGACCCAATCATTCGGGAACGGCTCCGGAGAGCATCAGCATCTATGTTCCAGACACCGGTGACGAGGCATAGTCAGATATAGATATGCAGAAGCCACCCTGCAGCCAGTGGCATCAACAGCTGAGGTCTGCTAGGTCAAAGTTATTGTCAGTTTTACTAGTATTTTAGCCCCATACAAGTACTCATGAATTGTCAGCAATAGCCCACTTCAAAGCCAAGACTCTAACTTATGTACAGGATAGTTCTTTCGGATGGGGTCAAGCTTCTACTGGCAAGGCCTGGTCTCAGGCCATTCTCGTGCTCTTGGTACAACGGCCCCACAACCAAGCTAGCATCAGTGTGCAGGGCGCAAGGTTTCTTGGATCAACAGGCAGCACTGGAGCATGGGTAAGTTGATCTGATCTCATGAAAGCAGTCTCTCACAATCAAGTCCAGCGGGCCAAATACTTCACTCGGATGACCCTCTTTCAATCGGGGCGTGACTTTTGAATTTTTGTAGGTTGGGGATACCTGGTAAGGTTAGTAAAGGCGGTCGCTCTTGAATGTCCTTGATGGCGCCGATAATAACCACAGAATCAGGAATCTTTACAGTTCTTTTGATTTTGGGCTGTAGCCAGGTAGTCAGCCTCAACTGTACTTAGATCGATCTCTATTCCTCGGTGGATACTATTGTCCCACATACTGCAGTGTTTGAAAATTGACATATCAATGGACATTTAGGCCCAAAGTCTCAGTCGTCAATACCTTAAATAATCTGCTCTCATGTTCCTCAGTGGCTGCCAAACTATCATCATCTGGTATACCGACACTCTAGTAAGTTCATAACCCTCACTGACCTTCATCAATCATTGAAAAGTGGCTGGGGCACACAAATCCGCCAGAAGCATCCTCCATGAATTCGCTTGATAGCCACGGATGAATGGCTATCCTCCGCGGTCTCTGGGGCCGCCAGGATCTGGTAGTACCCTGCGGAATCAACACAGAGAACTCACCTATTTAGGCAGTCAAACATCTGAATGAGGGCGTTGTGTACCCCAATCGAGATAATCCACCCAGTTTAAGGTCGATAATCCACATCCTTACTGTCCATTTTTCCTCACTACCACAATAGGGAAGCATGGGCTTCTGGATTCTTGTATTACACCAACAGCTAACATTTGCGTACCGTCTACATCATCTATATCAGCAGGTGCCAGGCGTGAGACCTCTCACAAATGGTCTAGTCATGCAGCGGATATTGCTCAACTCCTTGCATGTCCTACATCCATTCTTTAAAGCACCTGGTCTCTCTGGGCAAGCTTCCCACTGATACCACTTTCCATTCAGCTGGCAGTCGCCGAAATCAAACAAGTCAGGCGTTACTCTGTCATTCCTCGAACTCTTGCCTGGTAGCACTGCAGTGTCTACTACAATACGTGCTTCAGGATACAACCTCTAGCCTCGAACGTCTCTTTCAGACCACTGATGAACTTGGACCGTACCCTTCTAGCAAAGCATGGGCTCAGCGGGCAAAATACTAAACGACCAGCAGTCCTCTGGCAATTTCCATACCTGGTGCATCAACATTAATATTTTCTTAACATCCTTTCTGATCTGGACCTCTCCTGGTACCTGGGCGCCAGGATCAGAGACTCAGGATCATCTTCCATACAATTCCAACCGGTTCTCTGGTTCTATTTACCGCATTCTCTGTACTCATAGGCCTTAATGAAGCTGGAACTCTTAAAAGCTCTAGTTTTGGCCCCTTTTCATAACACAACTGTGCAGCCTTCGAACATATGAGCATTGTTCCAATCAACAAGGACACCATCACAGTCCATGGGGGACACACAGCTAGAATCTCTACTTGTTGGCCTCCAGCCATAGAGGGGGAAAAGAACAACCAATCGGATATACAGATGAGGTAGGCAGCCTGCCCCCATACACACAGTCCTTCTAAAGAGTTTGTAGTACGTCTGACAAATGCTTCAATACAATCCTGGACATAATTGTCACTTGAACCACTGTCTAATACAACTCTTGTGAACCTCCATTACCTTCACAGTGGTCTCCATGGAAGGACCCACTATTCTGGACCAGTCTGGAGGTGATAGTGAGGCCTGAGCAGCTAAACCTTACAAAGGACGTGAGTTAGCATTTTGGGTACCCTCACTAGGATCTTTCGTGCCTCTTAACACTGATTTGTTCAAGCTCTCTTGTAGCCTATATGAACTTGTCAGTATCTTTTGGGGACCGACATTCCCTTTCATATGCCCATCTTCCCACAATTATAAAACATACTTTCTGAGTTTGAGCTCAGCGAGGTGCCACACTGGGAGCCAGGCGGTGTCTAACTGAAACTTTGGTGCCATCTCTCTCTGGCGTGATAAGCATTTGGAGACATCGTCAATTTCTCCTTCCATGGTCAGAATGAGTTGGGCTGTTATCAGCAGGGATACAGGTGGGTCACCACAACCATAGCAGATCAGTCGGATATAGGTCAGGACCCAAATGCAGGTGGCCTCACATAAAGGGACTGTTTTGAATCCCGGATCTCTCTCAACATTACCCCATTGGCATATCTTTTCCTTATCAGGCACTCACGGCTGCCAACCTCTGCCTGAACTTCACTTGATGGCACCCTCAGTCACTGGGTGCCGCAGCTATTGGTGCAGGTCCTCCGAGGGCGCTTTCAACTCTCAAGTTTCTCATTAACTCACCATAGGAGGTGGGATTCAGTCAATTGCAGGCGTAACTGAGCAACAGCAGTTCTGAAGGGGCAGACAGGATCCCCTCCAGCCTGGTTGGTCAGTTCAATAGCTGGCAAACTACCCTACAGGCATTCTTGCAACAATTTTCCAGCAAGATAGCCACAAACAACAACTCCCCTTGGTACTGTGCATTTCTTACTCACCACAGGTCCTCATCAAATCTGGCTCACACACATTCTCAGGCCTCAAGATAGGCCTGTGCATCGCTTCAGGGTTACTGGCCGTTTAGCACGGATGGTAGCCAGGGCAGGACCTCGGGGCTCTCACTAACCTCTTTCACTTTTAAACTGAGCATTGCCAGCTAGCACGGGGGCAACATAGTCTATCCAGGTCTCCCATCCTCCGGGGGGGAGGAGTGCCAGAAGTCTCAACCCGGTGGAAGCTGACTAATGGCAGGTGCAGAAAGAGGGTCTCAGTGGTTCCAGCCACCATTCACAGACACTAGACGGGACGGGAATTGGGGAGAACACCTCAGGTGGCAAGAAAATAGTTTCAAGTCCTCCACAGTTTCCCTTCTCCAACAACCATTAGCAAATTTCTCTCAAAGTTCAGATAGTGGTAGGCTCATTCCGGTCTTTACTATCTGGTTATCACTCTCAAACGGCGGGGCTCCTCTGGGGTAATGGTCTGTGGCACTTTGGGCTATCTGGGATCCTTAAACTCTACTAGTACAGGAAAGTGTGGGTGACAGATTAGCATGCCGACCCACCACCACAGGGTTTCATACTTCCACCTTGGAAATACTCTGTACAGTGTCATTATTGATACAGGATGTCAGGATAAGCATAGCATTTTGGGGTCAATCACTCCCAGTACCCACTCCACCAGCGGTGCAGCCTTCTGTCGGGGCCACATTTTCTTAACAGTGGTTAAATACTGGCCACTAGAGACACTCCCAGCGGTGAGCCTCAGATGTAACCCCTAGATGACGCCCTATCCCAGGGCTACCACCCTGCCTGATTTGCCACTAACAGGTTGAGGGCCTGGATCCAATGGTACCTCACTCAAGAGGTCAGGAGTTTGCAATAGTTAAACTTACTTGGTCACAGCCCTCTGGGACACTGCAACCCCTTTCTTCCACTAGTGGCCCACACCATATATCAAATTACCTTCACAGTATACACTTACCCCCAGGACTAGTTCGGCACTGGGACCTCCTGTGAAATAAGATACAGTGGCAACAATCACGGTACAGTACTTTAACACAGACAAATACCTCAGGCAGTATAATTTTGCTGAAACAAACAGCTCTGATTTATTTGGGGAATATAACAAGGACAGGAAATCAGGTTAATTAGCTTATCACTTTACTATCTACCTATGGCTCTGTGCACGACCTATCCCTACCAGTTACTGTCCTGGGTGCCCAAGCCTGAGTGGCTGGTCAAACTGGCAGCTGGTGAGGCCCTTTCCTGATGAAAAGAAAAATTAGTTTAAACAGTCAACGGTAGTGATCCATTTGGTTAATGCTTGAATTCAACAGGGAAGCGACCCTGAATTAGTACTCGACCTCCAAACAGATACAGGGTCCTTCAGCGTCAGCAGGCTACTCTTGAGCTCCTGAGAGACTCTTCACACATTATATGGTAAAAAGTACCATACCAGGCAGGCTGCTTCTCTCTATCGATCGCGATTACTGCTACGCTGCCGAGGAGAACACACAGCAGATTCAGTTCCTGACAGACGAGTGCAATTCAACAAGTTTCCCAGTCTTCTACAGGGTGAACCTGGTTTCTACTCTCCGAGAGATCCGATGATTCTTTTCTGGGATAGTTCAGTCCTAACAAACAGTTACACAAGCTGCAGACCCGGAACTCTGGGCCTTACACACGTTTTTGACTGAAACTGTGCACTGAAAAAGGCACAGGTTTCTTTCCCTTCACTCCAGATAAACTGAAACTCCAACAAGAACAAACCGGGCACTTCTTTTGAGTTCTCCCAGTTCTTGACTGGATTGGCTGTCCTCACAATAGACTGCTGCTGTTGGTCCAAAAGTGCAGTACTAAACTTCATCTCCCAGTCACTGCCCATACAATCCTCTTGTGGCTGAAAGCTCAGATTATGATCCAAGTTCTACAGTTAAGTCAGGCACCATTTGAAACCAACACCCCACTGAGATTGGTCCAGTTCAGCAGTTCAAAACCAGAATGGGAACTAGGCAGACACAGTTCTGACTGCAAAGAAACAGGTTAGACAAACTGTAATTTCATTAATACTGTAAATGATTTCTGAGCAACACATTACATCTCAGATGGGTTCACTTTGCACTCTGAGTGACTGCAAAAATAGAGTGAATTAGCGCAGCTCAGTGGTACTCAAACAGAAACAGCACAGTCCCCCACAAACTAATTATGTCTGCAAGCAGACAGCTCTTAAAGAGACAGTACCAGAGGCTCTAAAACACTCACTGATAAATAAACTAAGCATGCCAAACACCATTCAGGCTGGAGCATTCAAGCAAGCTCCTGGAAAGTCTTTTAGGAACCCCCATTTGCAGAGGTTACATATACATCCACCACCTCCCAAATCACTTCCCTGAACTGGCCTCCACAGTATGACCACCTATACATCCCTACCTCACCAGAGCACTTCCCCTCTGTGCCCACACATTGCCCCCACCATACATCCCCACGCTTCCCCAATCTCTTTTACCAATGTTCCCTCATTGCTTCAACCACTACCATAACCCACCACCTCCCGATCTTCCTTAATATTCCAGCACAGTCCTCATCTATCCCGCCCACCTCCCCAATTGCTTCCCTGGCGTGCCTGCAGTCCTATCCCTGCCATATATCCCACCCACATCCCTGTACCCTTACCTGGTGTGCCTGTGAGTCCCACTCCTTCCATATATAATACCCACCTCCTCAATCACTTCAACGGTACACTCACACCCAAACATATATTCCCCTGCATCCCAATCACTTACAGTGTGCCATCACAGTCCCCCAGATCATATATCCTGCCCACCCTCCTGATCGCTTCACGCAATTTACCGCACAATTCCACACCTGCCATATATCCACCCACATCTCCATATCACTTCCCCATGACTTCCGCATGGTCCCAACCCAGCTATATATCTCTACTCTTCTTCTGATTTAGCTTCTACACTGTACCCACACAGTCCTACCTCTGCCATACATCCCCCCCACCTCCTCGATCTCTTCTTTGATGTGTCTACACAGTCCTATACCTGCCATACACCCATCCCACCCACCTCACTGATCTCTCCTTTACTGTGCCCACACAGTAGCACCCCTGCCATATAGTATTACCACCTCCTCAATCTCTTCTCTGATGTTTCATCATGGCTCCACCCCTGCCATATAACCACCGACCTCCCTGAGCTCTTTCTCAGTCTGCCTGCACAATCCCATCAGCCATATATTCCACTCCATCTCCCCAATCACTTCCTGGTGTTGCCAGCAGTCTCACCCTGCCATATTTCCCACCCACCTCCCTATCATTTACCCCATGTGTCCACACAGTCCTAGACTACCATAATCCTGCCTAAACTCCACAAATGTGCCGCATAATCCCATCCCAGCCATATATCTTGCACATCTCCCAGATCACTACCTTGCTGTGATCACACAGTACCAACCCTGCCATATTCTTTCCCCACCTCCCCAATCTCTTCTCCAATGTGCCTGCATAGCTCAACCTCTGCCTGCATCACCAATCACTTCAGTGGTATGCACAAAGTCCACCATTATAAATACGTCCTATTCATCTCGATCCTTTCCCTGAGGTGCCAGCACAGTCCACCCTTTGCCATATATCTTCCCTACCTCACCAACTGCTTCAACAGTCCGCCTGCACTGTCTCACCCATCATGTATCCTACCCACCTGCCCTATCACTTCCTTGGTGTGCCTGCATAATCCCACCCCTGACATATGTCCTGCCCACTTCCCTGATTGCATCCTTGCTGTGCTAATACAGTCCCACCACTGCCGTATATCCAACCCATTTCCCTGATTGCTTCCTTAATGTGCCAGTATGGTACCACCCGTTACATACTCTGCCCACCTCCCAACTGTTTCAATGGTGTTCTACCACCATCCCACCCCTGCCACATATATCATCCACTGCCCTGATCACTTCCACAGCTGCCTGCACAGCCCCACCCATCATATATAGTTATCCCCTCCACAATCACTTCTTTGGTCTGGCCGCATAGTCCCAACCCTGCCAAATATGTTTCATACCTCTGGATTGCTTCTGCAGTGTACAGTCTCACCTCTGCCACCTATCCCACCCATGTCACCTATCACTACCAAGATGTGCCAGCAGTCTCACCCCTGTCATATACCCCCCCACTCTCTGATTGCTTCTACAGTTTGCCCTCAGAGACCCACCATTGCCATATATGCTGACCACCTCCCCAATTGCTTCCTCAGTCTGCCCAAACAGTCCCACCCCTGACAAATATGCAGCCCACCTCTGGACTGCTTCCCCCAGTGTACCCACACACACAGTCCCAAATCTGCCATACACTCCAACCTCCTCCTCCTCGGTCACTCTCAGGGTGTGCCTGCACAGTCCAACCCCTGCCCTGTATCCTACCCACCTCCCCAATCACTTCTTCAGTCTGCCCACACAATCACACTCTTACCATATAGCCCATCTACATCCTGCATTCCCATCACTTCCTGGGTGTGCCTGCATAGTCCCACCCTTGCAATATATCCAGCCCACCTCCCCAATCGCTTTGCCAGACTGCCCACACTGTCACCTCCCTTCCATGTATCCTACCCAGCTCCCCAGTGCTCCATCCCTGCCATACATCCCACCAACCTCCCTGATCACTTCCTTGGTGTGACACTAAGTTGAACACCTGTCATATATCCCCACTGTTGCTATAAGGTGTTGTGGTGAGGTGGGTATTAGCAGGGGGCATGGGGGTTTGTCGTAGGGTGCCGGGGGCTTAACAGAGGTGAGAAGGATCAGGGCGGTTCAGAGTAGGAGGTGCCCTGGGAGTAAACAGGATCTTGAGAGAGGCCCGACGTGTTTGGTATCCATTCCCAAGGTTCCCATTAGACCATGTGGGCAGGCAACTAAAGGGCCTACAGCATTCACTGATCCCCTCTGGGTGGTGTTATGCATTGCAAGATCCATGAGGAACAAGACTACAATTATGGCAGACTTGATTTCCTCAGTCAGTCTGGCATCCATCTCGGATACCTGGCTCAGAGACGATGCAGGGCCAATGTAGGAGGCATCAGTCCTGGCCAGGTACTCTGTGATGCATTGCCCAAGAGGGGATCACAGGGGCAGGGCAGTAGCCATCTGTTTTAGATCCAGCTTGAATTTCTGCGTGCATCTGGTGGGTTGAACCTCCTTGTTTGAATGTGTGGCAGTGCATGGGAGTCTGGGTGCGGGTTGCAGAATTCTCCTGGTTTAGCGTCCTCTGGGATCAGGTGGAGAATTTCTGCAGGAGGTGGCAGACTTCATCATCGACAGGGTGTTGGAGTTGCCCAGTTGACTTATTCTGGGTGACTTCAATGCCTGTGTCAACAATGAATCCTTGCAGCTTGGCTCTGACTTCCTCCAGCTGACGACATTCCTGGGCCTTGCACAGGCAATTGACTCTGTGACCCACCATCACAGCCACACCTTGGACTTGGTGTTCTCACTGGGTCTCACTGACCTCGAGATTGATCAGGTTGTTTGGTCCGATCATTGTATGGTGAAGTTCTCATTTGGGGCTCCCACTGATAGTCCCTCCCCTGTTAAGATGATCAGCTATCACCCGTTAAGGGGATTTTCCCCAGAGGGACTGATGGAGGTGGTTGATTTTTCCAGTGTTAGTGCTGTTATTGTGGGTGACTTGGGTGAGTCAGTAGCAGCCTATAACAGGGCTGACTTCGAGGTGCTTGATGCCATCACACTGGTCTGTATACAACCCAGGTCCACTTGCCCGAGACCACCATGGTATGATGGGGTTCTCAAGGCAATGAAAACCATGGGTCAAAGGTTAGAGCATTGTTGGCATAGGACTCAGCTAGAAGAGGATAGACTGACTTTGAAGAATCACTATGCTGATTACCAAAGAGCAATCAACCGTAAGAAGGCAGAGTTCCTATTCAGGGAGATTGCTGCATGGAAAAACAGACCAGTTCATCTCTTTCGGACTGTGGACAGGCTTCTTCAGCCTGTCTGTCTAAAGCCGAAAAGAGCTTTTTCAGTAACATTTTGCAAATAGTTTGCTCTGTTTTTCTCTAAAAGGCTATCCTCTATTTGGGTCGGGATCTCACCAGAGGGGTTGGACCAGACCCGCAGGGTGGGGTTTTGGTAGAGCAAGGGGACTCCTATTATCTGAGAAGAGTTTCAGCCAGTGGAAGTGGCTGAGGTCTCCAAGGTGATTTCAAAGCTGTGGCCCACTTGCAAACTGGACCGCAGCCCAATGCGTCTCCTAGTGGGCTGCGTTGCAGTTATCAGTCCAGTGTTCGCCCGGATAGTCAAGTGTTCACTTTCAGATGGGGTTCCCCCTCCCAACGCCTTGAAGGAGGTGCTGGTGAGGGGTCCTCCCCGATGGCTTGAAGGAGGTGCTGGTGAAGCCCCTTCTGAAAAAACAATCTCTCAACTCTGCCGTCCTGGCGAATTATAGACCAATCTCCAACCTCCCAATATTAATGAATGAAGATTGTTGAGAAGAGAGTGGCTCTGCAACTCGAGGAACATATGGAGACCTATGACGTCTACGAGCCATTCCAGTCTGGGTTTAGGATGAGATGCAGTACAAAGATGGCGCTAGTCCAGGTGCATAATGACTTCCTCATGGTAAGAGATTGACAGAAATGATCAGTTCTCATTTTCCTCGATCTGTTATCAGTGTACTGTAGCCTTGAGAGTTTTGTGGACTCACTGGTTTGGTCATCAACTGGTTTGAGTCCTTTCTCTCATGTAGGAGGCAGAAGGTAGTGATGGGGAATTTCTCCTCCTCCTCCCTGATGCCTCTGACCTGTGGAGTTCCTCAGGGTTCGATCCTTTACCGATGTTGTTCTCAACATATGTGCTACCTCTGAGGAGGCTCATCAAACAATACAGCCTGGGTTTTCACTACTATAGAATCTAATCTGATGGCAGATAAGGACCACTTGGCCCACCTAGTCTGCCCACTTCCCTACCTAACAGATAAGCTGCAGACCCTAGTTAACCAACAGCCTACTTCCTCCTACCCCCCACTAGAATTGCCTTATGTCTGTCCCATGCATTCTTGAATTCCTTCACTGTTTTTGATTCCACAGTCTCCTCAGGAAGGCTGTTCCATGCATCCACAACCCTCTCTGTGAAGAAATACTTCCTCACATTACCTCTGAGCTGTCCCCCCTCTATCTTCAGATTGTGCCTCCTTGTTCTTGCACATCTCTTTTTCTGAAAGATGCTACCCTCTTGGACTTTGTTGATTCCCTTGAGGTATTTGAAAGTTTCAATCATGTCCCCCCTCTCCCTACTTTCCTCAAGGCTATACATCTTAAGCTCCTTTAGTTTTTCTTCACATGTCTTCTGGTGCAGACTCTGCACCATTTTGGTTTCCCTCCTCTAAACAGCCTCCGCCCTGTCTATGTCTTTGCAGAGCTAGGGTCTCCAGAACTGTACACAGTACTCCAGATGTGGTCTTACCAACTGTCTGTACAGAGGGCTAACAACTTCCTGTTTTCTACTGGTGATGCCTCTCCCTTTGCATCCCAGTATCCCCCAGCCCTCCTTATTGCCTTCTCACATTGCTGGCCTACCTTTAGGTCATCTGATATGACTACTCCCAGGTTCCTTTCCATTATTGTTGTCAGTATCTCACCCCTCAATGTGTACTCTTCCCCTGGGTTTTTGTTTTCCAGGTGCATTACTTTGCACTTCTTTGCATTGAATCTAAGCTGCCATACATTTGACCATTCTTCCAACCTTGCCAAGTCCCTTTTCATCCTTTCCACCCCATCTTGCGTATCAACCTTGTTGCAGATCTTTGTGTCATCTGCAAAGAGACATACTTTCCTTCCAGTCCTCTGCAATGTCACTTATAAAGACATTAAAAGACCATGCCAGTACTGAACCTCAGGTTACCTCCTAGTAACCCTCCTTTCTTCACTGTGGACTCCGTTTACTATTACCCACTGTGTCCTGTTGTCCAGCCAATGTTTTACCCAGGCTACCACCCTGGGACCCACTTCCAGGCTGGCTAATTTGTTTATTAATCTTTTGTGCAGGACTATGTCAAATACCTTGACAAAGTCTAAGTAGGCCATGTCCACAGCCCCTCCTTGGTCTACTACTTTGGTCACCCAGTCAAAGAAATCAATTAGATTTGTCTGACATGACCTTCCCGCTGTGAATCTATGCTGCCTTGGGTCCTGTGCCCCATTGGCCTCTAGGTACTCAACAGTTCTTTCCTTCAGAAGTGATTCCATCATTTTCCCTACCACTGAGGTCAAACTGACAGGTCTGTAGATTCCTGCCTCTGTTTTGCTCCCACTTTTGTGAAGGGGAATCACATCTGCCCTCCTCCAGTCCTCAGGTACCACACCACCCTTCCATGATTTGTTAAAAAGGGTAGTCAGTGGTGTTACTAGTTCTTCCCTTAGTTCTTTTAGAATTCTGGGGTGGATCCCATTGCTGTACATGTCTTTTGCCATTTAAGTGCTGAATAAATGCCTTACCGAGATCCAGGGCTGGATGAACTCTAACTGGTTGAAACTGAAACTGGACCAGATGGAGGTATTAGTGATTGAGCCAGGTCATGGGTGTGATGGGGACACCTGCGGGATGACAACAGGTTTGGTCATGTGGTCAACGCCATTGATGGCATTCTCTAGGGTGAGAAATCTGGGTATGATCCTAGACAAGCTCACATTTAAAACTCAGGTATCAGATGTCAACAAAAGTGTTTTTTACCATCTGAGGAACATCGCCCGGACTAAACCCCTAATTCCGCCCAAAGACCTATCATCACTGGTACATGCATTTGTGACATCTAGACTCGACTACTGCAATGTTTTGTATCTCAGGATCAGTGGAGGGAACCTCCACCAGCTGCAGATAGTGCAGAATGCAAAAGCCAGGCTGCTGACAGGACGACCTAGGTCCTGTCATGTGAACTTGGTCCTGGGGAGTCTGCACTGGCTGCCGGTCAGGTGGTGGGTTTTCTTCAACGTGGGCTTGCTCGCCTATAAAGCCCTATACGGATTGTGTCCTGGCTACCTCTCAGACCTCCTTACTCTGGCTGCCCAGGCTCGCTCACTTCATTCCTCCACCCAAGGCCTCCTGTTGGTTCTGAGGACCAGGATGAAAACCTCCGGTGATCAATCATTTGGGGTGGCCAGCCCGGTCCTCTGGTACTTGCTGTCACAATCTTTGAGGGAGGCCCCTATGGTGGAGGCATTTAGGGGTGGCCTAAAGACTCATTTGTTTAAGCTAGCATATCCTGCAAATGTGTTGTAGCATATATAATGGTTTATATTGTTGCTGAATATTTAAATTGAAATATTTTAATAACCCTGCATAAATATGTTTTTATTGTACTGCACCCAGTGTCTCTGGGATTGGGTTCCTAATTAAATGAACATTACTTACTACCTTACTTACTCACCCATATCCCTGATCACTTCCCCCATTTGTCCAAAAAATTCACCCCTGCCACATATCCCACCATCCTTCAAAATCGCTTCTCTACTGTTCCCACACAGCCCTACTCTGCCGTATATCCCCCCACCTCCCTGATCACTTCTACAATGTGCCCACACTGTCCCACCCCTGTCAGACATCCATTCCATCCACCTGCTTGATCACTTCAGCATTGTACCTGCATGGCTCCATCCCTGCCATACATCACACCCACCTCCTCCATCTGCCCACACTGTCCTACCCCTGCCATATATCCCACCTATCTTGCCAACTGCTTTGAAAGTGTGCCTGCAAAGTTCTACCCCTACTGAATATCCCATCCATTTCCCCAGTCACTTTAATGGTGTTCACATAGTTACAAACCTATCATAAATACCCCACCTCCCTGTTCGCTTCCACAGTGTGCCTGCAAAATCCCACTCACCTCTCTGATCGCTTACCTAGTGTGCCAGCACAATACCACCCTGCCATATACACTGCCGAACTCAAAAAATCATTTCCCTGGTGGTCAGCACAGTCCCACCCCTACCATATATCCAGCTCACCTCCCTGGTCTGCCAGCACAATCCTGTCCCTGCCATATTGTATATTCCACCCACCTCCGCAATTACTTCCCGTCTGTTCGTACAATCTCACCCCTTCCATATATTCTGCCCATCTCCCTGATCACTTCCCCACTTTGCCTGCAGAGTCCCACCCCTGCCATATATCCCCACACTTCCTTGACTGATCCCCCAGTGTGTCTGTACAGTCCTGGGCCACTCCTGCCATACATCCCACCCAACTCCCCAATTGCTTCCCTGGTGTGCCAGCACTGTCTCACCCCTGCTATATATCCTGCCAACCTCACAATCACTTTCCCAATCTGCCCGTAGAATCCCCCCCCACCATACAACCCACCAATCTCCCCATCACTTCCCTGGTGTGCCTGCACAGTCCCACCCCTTTAATTTCTCCCGTCCACCTCTCCAGTCACTTCATTGGTGTGCCAGCACAGTGCCAGCCTTACAATATATTCTGTCACAATCCCATCACTTTCTCAGTCTGCCTGCATTGTCCTACCCCTGCCATGTCTCCTACCCACCTCCCAGAACAGTTCCCTGGCGTGCCTCCATAGTCCCACCTCAACTATACATCCTCCCTCCTCCCCGATCGCTTTTTTGGTATGCCAGCCCAGTAAAGTCTCCACCCTGCCATATATCTTGCTCACCTCCCTAATCACTTCCCCGGTCTGTCCACACAATCCAAACCATGCAATATATCCCACCCTCTTCCCCAATCGCATTCCTGCTGTTCCGGCACAGTCTGACCCCTGCTATATATCCCGCACCTCCTTGATCTCTTCTTTGATGTGCCCACACAGTCCCACCACTGCCAGATATTCATTTCATCCACCTCCCTAACTGATTCAACACTGTGTTGCATGGCTCCATCCCTGTCGTACATCCCACCCAACCTCTCCTGGTCTGCCAGCACAGTGCCACCTCAGCTATATATCCCACTCACCTCCCCGACCATTTCAACGGTGTTCCAGCAAAGTCTCACTCCTGTTGAATATTCCTCCCATTTCCCCAATCGCTGTAATGGTGTAAACAGTCCCACCCCTGCAACATATCCCCCACCTCCCCGTTTGCTTCCACAGTGTGCCATCATGATCTCACCCACCTCCTAGATCACTTCTCTGGTGTGCCAACACAACCCCACCCATACCATATCGCTGACCTCCACAATCTGTTGTGCTTGCTGTGCCAGCTCAGTCCAACCCTTGCCATATGCCACCCACCTCCCTGATCACTTCCTCAGTCTGCCCGCACAATCCCACACTTTCAATGAAACATAAAGAAGTCACTCAAAGGTTCATTCAATGAGTTAGGTCGGCTAAACCCAAAAACATGAGATCAATACCAAAAAGGTTATTCAATGAACTCAGACCCAGATACTGAAAAATAAAACATTTTATGCACTCAAATATTTAAACTATCAGCTTGTAGAAAAATCCAGACAATGTCTCTATACAAGCAATATGTATAAGGGACCGAAAAAATGGGGAGTATCTTGCAGCCTAAATCACACCCCCACCTCCCCATCGCTTCCCCAGTATGCCTGCAGCCCCATGCCACAGGGAGGCCAAATTCACACAGGTATTCTAATTAGTGCCAGTGAAGGGTAAGGGGTTAACGATACTGGCTGACTACTGAAAGTAACACGATTAGTTTCAGTTGTCAGATGGCCACTGTGACTCTAATAACCTAATATGCATGTAACCTCCCTACAAATGGAGGTTCCCGAAAAGTCTTCCAAGAGCTTGCCTAAATGCTCACTGCCAGGCTGGGGTCCTGCGGATTAGCAGTTTTAAATGCATTGCCAGTGAGTGCCTGTGTAGCCTCTATGTACTGTCACTTTAAGAGCTGCCTAGTCTGCAGTAATATTAATCTGGAGGGGGCTGAGTGTTTTGATGCTCAAATGTTACCTGGGCTGCAGGAAAACAGCCTTGTTTCTGCCGTCGCTAATTGTGCAGAGGGAGCTCTGTTGAGGGATGTAACGATTTGCTGAAAATAATTCAGAGTGAGAATGATAATGTAGTTTGCTCTAACCTGCCTTCTTTGCAGCAAGGACTGTTCAGATTATCTCCACCATCTTGGTCCCGAACTGCCGATTTGGACCAATCATTACCTGGGGACTCTAAAATGGAGCCTGTCTGAAAGGACTGTGTGGAATACAGGCTTGGGAATTGTAGTTTTAGGCTGTTGGTGCCTTTTTGTACTGAAGGGGGAGCTGTTGCTTGACTGACAGTTGACTCAGCCAACTGAACCTTTTGCATCTGGAGGAAATCTCCAAGCTGCCTGCTGTTTAAGGCAGTTCTGAGTTGGAAGTTGAGAGAGGAGCAGCCCGTGAGAGTTCGAGCAGGGATCTGCGTAGTTTCGGGCAGGAGAACTGTGGGAAAGGCCTGATTTGAGGTCTGCAAATCTGCCCATTACCCTGAAGAGGAAGACAGAAGTTCTTTTGGACTAAATCCAAGGTGGTGAGATTGAATTAAGCCACCGAAGTGTAGCCAGGCTCAACCTGCAAAGGACTGAAGATTTTGCTGTATGCGACAGGTCTGGTAGGAACTCCAGCTACTTCTGAGCTCCCAGTCTAAGCAGAGACTGAGCGATCATGATCAGGGAATATTTTGCCTGGTATAGCAGGATTTAATTGCATATAAAGGTGCTATGTACTGGAGGGGGGTTGCACTATAGTCCCCCTTTGTGTGAACTGTGTGCTGACTGCTGGAAGCTGTATCCAGCCCGAACGGACTGAATCCGCTGTTATCTCCATGAGGCTGGGCCTTGCCAGACTACCCTACTGCACAGAGAAGAGCCATCGATGAGAGACCTGCCCAGGGTTCAGCCCCCTGCTCCATGCCTGAACAGGAATGATGCCTCGGTGAATCGTGTGGGCCCTGCTTTTCCTGGCACTCCAGAGAATTCACTCGCTGTCTCGATTTTCGTCCATCCTGTGTCCAGTTCTGGGTATTGTGAGTAACCATCAAGGTAGCTCCCTGCAACTCCAATTTAATCTAAATGTGTCATCTGATTGTTTTGTTGTTTCATGAACTGAGCCATCTGGCTCCAGATTACAAATAGTGTGTTGTGCCAGTTGTTTTTTTTTAATCACAGGGTCCCGACCAGCTGCAATGCCGGCTTACCCCAGACAATGGTCCTGGCTAGCCCCATTTCTTCCACCTGGGTACCCAAAGAGAGTGACTGTGTTAGCGACTTTGACTGCATGCACAGCTGTGTGATTGATAGAGCAATTAAGCTAATTAACCTGATTACCCCCCCTTACTTGTTCAAATTCCCTGAATAAATCAGATCTACTTTTTTCTGCATTTGTCCAGACTGTGGTTCAAGTTTGTGCTCGAAGTAGTGTACTGTTGCCATTTGCTCTGTCTAACCTTGTTTTACAGGGGATCCCTAGGGTTGAACCGGAGAAACCAGCCCTGGTGGTAAGTGCAAACTGTGCGGTTACCTGTAAATCATATCAGGGATATTGTGAAAGTTATTATTGTGTACGGTTTTGACCACTAGTGGGGAAAGAGGGGGGGTTACAGTGTCCCGGAGGGCTGTGCCCAGGCTAGTTTGACCACTACCATCCCTGAACTCTGGGTGGAGGCACCCGTTTCAGAACTCAGGCCCCTTAACCTGCTACTAGCCAAGTGGGCAGGGGTAGTAGCCCTTAGGATAGCGCCACCTAGGGGTTACATGCATGAACAAGAAAATCAACCTTCTAAACAAAAGACCTACAGTACATACAATAATGGCATCCTAAAAGAGGTGCTCTCGCACTATCTTTCTCATAATGACAAGGGTCCACTTCCGTAACCATGGATCATGATTCTTAACTAATCCTTTTTTGGTGATGTCTTGGGGTCAGTAAATAGCTAGGCCAGAGATTGCTTTTTCAGAACAAAGGCATACCTCTTAACTGTCCCTCATTATGAGAGAAAGCCCTCATTTTACCCCATAGAAGTGCTCTGCCTCACATAATCTCCTACATCTGGAAGGTGCTGCCACAGAGGAGATACTGTAAACTCAAAAAACTAGTACAAAATTCCATAACATTTTCTGATGCTACAGACAAATAACACCTTGATCAAATAAAAACAAGGGTTTCCATGGTGGTTTGACTTTATATCTTCACGTTTGATGACATGTCCCTCTGAGGTTCGGTGTCCCACTTTGTCCCTCATTTGGAGTGCATCTGTCCCTCAAGTCATAACAGTAACAAAGACAGGCTGTGACTGCAAGGACAAGGGTCCACTCTGTCTTAAACATTATCATTTTTAAAGTTATGTTTTAGTGTGCATGGTCGATGAATAAATTCACCCCCCCCCAAATAATTAAATCATATCAGCCAGAGTAGAGAGACTCCATTCTCAGAATTCTGTGGGTCAATTACAACGTAAACACTCATGGCCATGACTATTCTATTTTTTATTACATGTTTGTGGTCAGTAGATAAAGTAAATAAGCAGCCCCATAAATCAGATACTCAAAGACCCACACCTGGCTACCAATTAGAGAGCTTGACACACAGAAAGCGCCGTCAACTCGATGAGTGAGAAGCTGGAAATTTTTGCTACCCTCTGAGCTCGCAACTGCGCATGCATATTCATAATACGCATGTGCAGATGATGAGGGTAGCAAATTCAGACGGGTAGCATGATTTGATACTACACCGGTCGAGCTTCTCTAGATCTTGTTGCTTTTGCCAGCAAAGAGGCTGCGGGGCTTCGGTCGCTAGTTGGGAACATCTTGATAACTGGAGCCCCGGCTTCTGCAATTTCTCCCGGGCCTCCTCTGCACTAGAGTACTCCTTACGTCCCTCCAGTAGGTGAACCACAAGGCGGGCTGGATAGGGAGTAGTGAACTCATACCCTTTCTCCTTAAGGACCGGGAGAATGTCCGAATATGCCCTCTGGCAGCACATCGTGACGGGTGCATAGTCGTCCAAAAAAATGCATGTCTGCCACCAAGCTGTAGACGGTACTTTCTTCTTCATGGCATAGCTAAGGAACCGGACAATTATGGATCATGGCCGGGCTCCAGGGGCATGGTGCACTCTCTCTAAGTCTAGGTGAAGGTTGGAAGATAATTCCAAAGCAGCACTTAATAAGGTGGTGACAAACTATGATATCCTGACCCTCCAAATCTTCCTGAATCCCATAGATACATATATTTTTACGCCATGCCCTATTCTTGGCATCGTCCTGATGAGCCTGCATTTGTAGGCGCTGGTTCTGCAGCTCTTTCATGGCCTCCTCCAAGTCATCGATCCAGTCTTTAGCCACTGCCAACTGTCTCTTGGAGTCATCTGCTTGCTGTCCCAGAGCTGCTACATCACAGCAGATCTCCAAATACAGCTGCTTGACCTCAGACCTGAACAAAACTAGTTTTTTATTTGTAGTTCTAGTTTGATCTTTTTTGATTTATTCTGCCGCGAGCATGGTGTCTTGGAGGGATCCAAATGGGCATCAACATCGCTCGAGCCCTGGGACTGTTCAGACTCTGATGTTTCACCCAAGGATCTGCAGGCATCCTCCTATAAATGGTAAGTTTTTCCACCTCTGTGGGAGCGCTGATCATCAATCCATTTCTGCATAGTGATTTATTGAAGTTAGCTCAGTCTTTGCAAAGAACTGAGGAGTTTTTATGAGACGGCCAGAGAGTAGCCATCTTATTTACGTCCTTGATATATAAATGACTGTAGTGGTCACCCTGGCTACCAGGTCTGCAATCTTAAATGTTTTCTTGAACATCTCCTTCAGCTTTTAATCCATGGGGTCTTTTAGGGCTGCTGTTCCTTTCCTTAGGAGGATAGTTTTCTTACTTGATGCTGAAATTTGTGGGTCAACTGAAGGAATGGTGCACCACAACTTGAGTCTGTCCTCCAGAATCGGGTTCATGTGACACAGCGATTTTCTCTCTGGTATGCCAGCCAGATCTGCCGCTTCCCACTCTTTAGCCATCACTTCATCTATGTCCGGAAAGATTAAGAAGAAATCTACTTGCATTTCCTTGGACTATGTCATGGAATCTGGTTTGCTCTAAGGCAAGATGTGGTGACAGTTCAAACCACTTGGTCATCTTTATCGACTTTATTAGTTCTGATACAGTATCAAATGGCATAGCTCTGAGGTGAGAGAAGGCTCTTTCTGGACCATAGGCTCCTCCTCTCCATTTGTCTCATGTTCTGACTAATCTCCTAGATTAGCCTCATATTTATCATCCAGAACTGGAAATTCAGGTTTGAGCTGTGGAGTAGGGAGTAGGGATGAGCAAAGCTGCCAAACTTCACTTCATGAAATAATTCACAAAGTTTGCAAAATTCATGACCTGCAAATTTGCAACATTTGCACTTCATGAAGTGCCATTTGTAAGCAAAGTGGACAAATTTCACCTGTGACATGATCACTTCGTGGGAACAAATGGCCACTTCATGGTGAAACTTTGAGAATTTTGGCAAAGTTGAAGTTGCTGAAGCCTATGGAAATTTTGGGAAGTTTTGCAAAGGCAAATTATGTCCACTTCATGGCAACTTTATCAGCAAAGTATAACTTTGCTGCATCTCTAGTTGGTAGTGAAGAGGGAATAGTGTCTGGATTCATGGGTGGTATGGTCAAGGGCTTAGATGGAGTCTGTGGTGGCCCCTAATGCTTAGGATTTGACATTGCCTCCAGACATTCCATCATGTTTAACAGGAAGCATTGTTGGTTTTCCATCATTGCTGCTGTGGCCTGCAAGTTTGAATCATGAAGGCCATAGGGTTTATGTGCCATTCTAGCTTGTTTGTGCTCCCTTTTTCCATGGATGATGCTTCAAGGGACCATGATTGCCCGTTGACTAGCTCAGACTCCTCTATTTCACAGGCCAGCAGTGAGGTTCAATCTGGTGGTCAGTAGAGGAATGTTGAATGTGGAGTATTTCTTGTTTTTGTCCATCTATCAAGAAAGAAGAGGAGAGGTAGGTGAGAGAGAGAGATGTGGAGCAGTCAATATACTGTATAGTCAGTAGGCGTTTAGCATTGTTGTGCCTAATCATATGCATACTCTATCCCTTTCTCTGTGCAGATCCCAGACAGATGACAAGGGAGAGGCCACACTCTTTAATATGTATATATATATATATATATATATATATATATATATATATATTCACAATCTTCTCTGTGTTCTACTTTCTGTCTGTCTCCCCTTCCTCTTCTCTATCTTTGGACCTAAAATGGTGCTATTATCACTACTGTATATTAACTGCTTGCAGCACTGTCTTTCCACCTCTCTTCTACCCCATCTCTGATCCCTACCAACATCCCCCCACTCTCAATATATCTTTGTAGCTCTGCCCACTTGCTTTCTCTCCCACACCTTCATCTCTGCTCTCCCAAAACACTGCCATTCATCATCATTCACATTACCTGCTCTCTCTTATTTCTTTTGGTCTATCCCTCCCTTCCAGCTCTCTTCTCCCCCAGCCATGCTGGCATTGTTCCTAAATTTGCTTTACCCAAAAATGAATGCGCTGCAGTATACCTAACTAAAAGAAATATATATGACCAAAAGCAATTCAATCTATGCACTACTATTCTGCAAAGCAAATTATGACACTAGATCAATGGCAATACTTTTAATTGATAGTGCACAGTTTTCATTCATTACATGTTCATCTTCATTCAAATTTTCATGATTTTAAATGTAAAAGCTACTGTCATCATTTTACTCTTTACATATGTATATAAGCATACTTTGACTTCACATTCTCCACCTTTTTATTTTCAGTCCTGCCTACTCCATTTGAGTATACAATTTGCATCAAACAAGGGGTGACATTCATTGTGGCAGTGCAAGTGATATCAATTGTTCTTAACAGATTGCTCATGCTAAATGGTCTTTTTTCAAGCAAAATGTACTCTCTTGATCACTGTGATGCTTTGTGGAGGAGTTCATATACAATATAAAAAATATACTTTTGACAATGGCCCATTGGTGTAGAGGTAGGGCTACCGCTCGCGACGCCAGTGACCTGGATTTGGAAATGAGCTTGGGTCACTGGGGATCGATCATGGGAGGAGGATTAAGTGTCCCAGGGGATGCTACCCTCCTTTCAGAGGGGAGAGTGCCATGTCCCATGGCACTATCTCCACCTGTTGATGTATGGGTGGTGGTGTACGTGGGACACAGGGAGAGGGGATGCACCATGCTGCATATTGTGTGAGTGTACCAATGCATGCTCATGCCATGGACTATATCCCAATGCTGGCGTCCCCAGTGGGGTTCAGGGATCTATGGCACAAAAGGATGGGGGAAACTGAAGCATGAAAAACCCATCCTCTGCCCACAGCATTATAAGGTTTTGTATATCTAAACTGAAGGCTGGTAAATCTGCCACAACTAGCTGAAGCAGAGAAAGTGTAGAAACAGCACATAAAAAATATACAGTTGTCTTAGACTGTTAGTGCTGCTTCATGTTCACAGCATGACTACAACTGTTAAGACCCCTGTTCTTGAGAGCTCTGTGTCTTATGAGGACCAGATATTGCTGTAAAGAAACTGGCAAAAAGTGTTTTAACCTAGGTCTACTAAATACATCGCCAGATCTGTTTTATATTATATTGGCATTGTATATGAACTCTGCTATAAAGCATCATAGTGATCAGGATGCTAATATTACTGGGAAAAAGATTTGTCAGTGCAAGCAGTCTGTTGAGAACAGTTGATCTTACTCGTGCTGATACAGTGAACATCACTCCTTGTTTTACTTTATGAACCCACATTTTTAACATGTTGATTTTTTTGCCCTATCTCATGAAAATAGTCATCATTTTCAAATCCCCCTCCAAAGCCTGTTGCCATTGTTATTCCACAAACTCACATTTTCAGTGGCATTTGATAATTGACACCTGTTATGTTCATATGTTGGGGTATTAAAAATACTAACTTGACAATTCAGGGTCACAATCCAAGAAAGCAACAATGGTGCGTGTGAACCTGCCATTTCCCAATCATTACAATTTCATTATTATAACTGGTGTTATTAATTTGTTAATTTTAACTGCTGCACGATATATGACCAACAACTACACAGCAATACAAGCAAGCAAACATTCAGCATTGGAAGATACTTGTTTAAACAATGGAACCACTTCAGCTTTCCTCCAGTCTGAGGTGATATTACTGATGCCGTACTTGTCTGGCTGCAGGGATAGGAAGTTCCTGCAGATTAGAGTCAATTGTCCATTGCTCATGATATTGACAAAAGGTGCCACTCATTTTAGCAGAGTTTTGTGGGTGATGCACCAGCTACACTTTTTGCAGTGTTATTCTGCTACCACAGCCAGGCAAGGCCAGTAGAAATGGGATCTCAATAGGTCCAGGTTTTTGTCATATCCTGGATGACCTTATCCTTTTGTAGGGCTCTCAAGACCATTCCCTCTACTTGCAGGGCAGAACCAGTTGTTTTTAAGGAAAAGTGGTCTACCCCTTAGTCATTAGGTACAAGTCTATTTTTTATGACCAGCTTGCTTCGCATCTGGAGAAGTGGCATAATGGGGTGGTTCCACTTCACTTTGGCTGACTTCAGTCCCTTTTCCAAAGCTACAAAAACATTAAAAAAACTAATACAAAAAAGAACATGGTGTATGCATGACACAAAAAAGGAAAACACAAATGCTGCATGTAACCCGATTACGGATATCACTGATATAAGGAGAAAATGTAAAAATACAATTAGCTAATCAAACAACAGAATTAATGTTAGCCTCAATGGCAACAAAACAAAATAACAAGCTATTTTACAATTACAGTATATAAACTTCATACGAAAATCTGATTACAAACTAACAATATGAGCACCATGTGCCAGCAGGCTACTACCCATGCCTTGTGAGCTCACCAAGGTTAAGGGGCCTGGGCTCTTGTTCAGGTGGAAAAGTGGGTTTATTTCCCAAATGATATAGTAAATAGCACAGTACCTCCACCCAGAGTAATTCATAGAGGGCCAGATGGTTTAACGGTACAACCCCTGGGATGCTGTACCTACCCACCTCCCCTTACAGTCACCCAATGCACAGAATACCATTAACCAGTTTAGTACTTTACTAAACATGCAATTATTGACTATTGCTAGTAATATGCACATACAGTAGACAGTTTTCAATAACAACAGTAAAGTATTTATTAACAAGGAGAGGGGGAGCAGGGATTGCAACAGGCAAATAACAATTTGATGAAATGGCTGTAATGTAAACATCAAACACAAACAATGCCCACCCCCAACAACAGTAAACCCACCTCCCCACTGGTATTAGTGTCCCTTAAAGTCTACCTGGGTACCCAGACTAGAAAAGGTACATGGCTGAAACGTTGCCACAAGGTGACTGGCATTGGTGCGCTTTAGAATGAAGAAAAATGAATTATTAACATGTTTTGTACAACCCCAGCCAGGGCAGGCCCTGGATTTACTCACAGCTCTGGAGTCCTCGGTTCCAGGGTCGGACAGTTTGAATTTGGCCGACTCTGGGGCTGTTAACATTACTGTGGATGGCAGCTTGGAATGGGAAGTGGTTGCTTGCAGCTTGTCACCTTCTGCCTTGATTGCAGATTCTTGCAGCTTGTCACCTTCTGCCTTGATTGCAGATTCATGCAGCTTGTCACTTTCTGCCTTGATTGCAGATTCTTGCAGCTTGTCACTTCTGCCTTGATTGCAGATTCTTGCAGCTTGTCACCTTCTGCCTTGATTTCAGATTGCAGATTCTTGCAGCTTGTCACATTCTGACTTGATTGCA
This sequence comes from Neoceratodus forsteri, assembly GCA_016271365.2. Taxonomy (NCBI): domain Eukaryota; kingdom Metazoa; phylum Chordata; order Ceratodontiformes; family Ceratodontidae; genus Neoceratodus; species Neoceratodus forsteri. The sequence goes on along the minus strand of CM057456.1, from coordinate 1,129,686,798 downwards.
GATTCTTGCAGCTTGTCACCTTCTGACTTGATTGCAGATTCTTGCAGCTTGTCACCTTCTGCCTTGATTGCAGATTCTTGCAGCTTGTTACCTTCTGCCTTGATTGCAGAGTCTTGCAGCTTGTCACCTTCTGCCTTGATAGCAGATTCTTGCAGCTTGTCACCTTCTGCCTTGATTGCAGATTCTTGCAGCTTGTCACCTTCTGTCTTGATTGCAGATTCTTGCAGCTTGTCACCTTCTGCCTTGATAGCAGATTCTTACAGCTTGTCACCTTCTGCCTTGATAGCAGATTCCAGCAGTTGTCACCTTCTTAACACTGGATTGGGCCCATTCCAGGGAGTAAGGACCACACACCTCCAAACAGAGAGGATCAGCAATGCCTAGCAGTAGCACTACCGGGCCAATTCCCCAGAATGTTCCTCTGGAAGTGATTCCTATGGGTAACTCAGGAACCACACAGTCTCTGCGGCTTCTCTGTGCTTGGGCAAGAATGGATTTTCTGCAGGCAGGCCTGAGCTTCTCCAGACCAAGGGACAAACAGTCTCTTTCATGGTGTCCCAGCTTTCAGGTGGAAAACATCAGTCTCTGTGGCCATGTTCCCCACTTCAGGCAACAGCTCTCAACACTTTCTGGCTCCCCAGACTATGAAGCTTAGCGGGTACCTCCCAGTTCTGATTTGGGCCTCTGGTGGACCTTTCAGTCTCTGATAAATTCAGTCTTAGACTCAAGTTTTTCTTACTGAGGGCCTCACTTACAAATGCTACAGTACATCTTTACTTACACTAATCAATCCCGAATCACTGAGGCAGCCTTCCCCAGGCTACGTAGGATGAATCTCCTTCTCACAGGCAGATGCAGAAGTCACAGGTCTTCTCCCTCAACACTCCCTTTTTTAGGGCTGCATTGTGCAGAGCCCTGTAGACCTCTTGCTACAGAAAAACTCCCCCACATTCCTTGTGAACCAACAACATGAAGAAGTGACAAAAGTCACCTCCACGGTTGCATCTCTGGAACTCTTGTGCTCACTCACACTATTTCATTTTTTGTGTGTGAAATACATAACCCCCCAACCGATCCTCCCTTTCAGCACCCACCACCCCACACCTCCCTCCCCCAGAAACATAATACTGACATTGGGGGTGCCCAGTCAATCCCCCAGTGTCTCAATCGGAACTCCTCACTGCCCTGTCCCCCCTCATCCACTGCAGGCATGCACGGTACTTTCTACACACTTTTTTTTTTACATATTTACTTTACTCCCCTCATCCGACCCTCTATCTCAGCACCCACCACCCCACTCCCCCCCCAAAAAAAAGTAACAGTCACACTGGGGGTGCCCAATCCCCCAGTGCAGGAATCTGCATAACAAACTGGGAAGTTGAGGTCTGCTTAGGATCATCTGTCAGAGGTTGGAGGCACGCATTAGCTGAGTGTGAGCGAGCAATCAACAATGACAATTTGTGCTCTCAATCTGATATTGCCCTTCTCAGTTGGAAGCCACCAGCCCTGCACCCACCAAAATCCAGCAGAGAGAGAGAGTGAGAGAGAGAGAGACAAGGAGACAGGTGAGAGTACCAGGGTCGGATTAACAATAGGGCAGACTGGACAGCTGCCCAGGGCCCCTGAGTTTGAGGGCCCCCCAGAGTTTCCTTTTTTCTGAGTTTTTTCCTTCTCTTCTTTCCTGCAGCTATTGAGCAGCTTGTCATCTCAGGGGGGGGGGGTCCTTTGAAGTCAGACAGCCTGCGCTACTTCCTCAATTGTCCTCAAGATCTCTCAACCAAGAATAGCATGGCAACTTAGTCTTCACACCATCTGAATGAAGCTGGTCCTTTGGCAGCTGAGTGGTACTTTGAACTCTGCCGTATCCAGTTGATTGCTTCCTCTGTTTGTAAATATCTTCTTAAGATATTTACATACAGAGGAAGCAAGCAATCCACACTTTGCTGCCCCAGTCTCACTGAGCTGTGCATGACTGACCCACCATGGCCTCTGCAGCCCCGTCTGACTCACTCCTCTGCTGCAGCAGCTCCAGGCAGCTTCCGTCCTTCTGATTCGAAGACTACTTGACAGTGCCCAGTTCGCTAGTAGTATCAATCCTATCTACTACCTGCCTGCTAGCCTGCCCTCCTGACCACACCATTAGCCGGTTACAGCAAGACTAGAGGACCACTGCCTGTGCCTGCTGCCTAGCAAGGTAAGAGAAGGAGAAGCCAATTGGGCGCATTGCAGTTTGGCTGTGTGGCTGACATGGAACGCGTGCTCAGCTTCCCGGTTAGAAACTGTAACCCTAGCCCAACCAAAAAAGAACACTTTAAACAAGAACATAACAGTGCAGTAGTTTGAGCAAGATCATAACTGGGTGATACTGTAGCACCCTGGACCCCTGGCACACTTCAGCCATGTTTAGGAAAAATACGGTATTTACACTATTATGATCTTGTTCAGAACTGTTCTTTTTCGGTTGAGCTACCATCAGTGCAACAAGACAAATCCTTTTCGATGGTCGTATGATCTTTTGCTAGCCAGATCAGTTTGTTCCATTTATTCCTTTCTGTGATGACTAAAACTGGGCACTGTGCCAAAGTAATGTATATGATTTCTTGGAACATGTGCATCATGTTAAACCAAATCCTAACTGTCAGCATTTGCTTACCCAGCCCAAAAACTAAGCAGTTTGGACTGAGAGGTTAATTTATGTTTGTCATTTTTATTTGTAAAATATTCAGTTTAATGTATAAATGTTTTATACATTAAACTGAACATTTTACAACCTTAATGATCCACTGTTTGTAAATCTTGTAAAATATTCTTTAGTAGGGTGGTAGGTTTCTATGGCACAGAAAAGTAATTTTGATGTTCATAATTTTATGGTAGTGGTAGTTTAGTAGGTGATGGGCAGTTCCTTCACTGGACACCTTTATTTAAATATTGACAGACTACAAGTGAAATGATTTTTGTTAGTGGTTTCAGGCTGGTTACTAGTGGCCAGCAACACAGTACTGCACTCTCTATTGACCTCTTGTTACTGACTCAGTGTAAGCTGTGCTGTACTATATAGGCAACACAGTGGATAGCATGACAAATGAGACAGTACAGTGGATTACGTAGACTATGTAATCCACTGTACTGTTTCATTAGTCATGTTATCCACTGTATTGCCTATACTGTCACTATTGTTATCATCCCTAACATGCATCCTTTGTAAAAGAGCACCTGTGATCAATGAGTTTTCTAATAATTATAAAAGAGAACCTGCCATCAATGGTCTAATAATGATAAAATAAAAAAAAATTAAAAAATACATAATACACAGCACAACTTTGTGTCATGCAACATAAACTAGCTTCGTGAGTCACGTATCCTTGCAGAGGGGGAAACTTGCTGGTCAAGGTTTCAGTGAAACAGTAGAGTAGTTTTAGGAATTCTGCATGCTACTGGCAATGCAACCATTCCAGCCGAGGAATAGAGAGTTGGAGTTCGGTGCCACTTATTGTGTACAGATCAACAGTAATAATTGACTCTAAAAGGAAAAGCTTTGTTTTGTAACAGTAGCATAGGTATGGGAACCAAGAGATCCCAAGCACCATGATTTTCATCCTTGCAAAACTGTTTCCCTGTGTCCAAATAAAGAAACACCGATATGTTCCTACATGGAGCTTCTAAGTCTCTAGAAGTAAAGGATCCAGGAAATGTTCCTGTCATGGACATTCTGGGAGATATTTTCAAAGGAGATGTTCCGATGCATCTCAGAAACACCGGCACATCTCAAGAAATGCACTGCAGTGTGATATTCAAAGGGTGGAGATGTATTGCACATCTCTGGCTGCGCCTAACTGCAGTGATAATGTATGCGGTGCATCTCTGGGGGTCATGCCCATGAATAAGCGGCACATCCCCATATTCAGCAGAGATGTGCGGTGCAGCTGCTTGCACATCTTGAAGATGTGCTGCACAAAGTTAGGCATGGTAGAAACATGCGTAACTCTAGGCCACCCACTGGTGGGCTGCTGTACTGCACACAGCAGCCCATCAGCCGCCAGCACCTGCAACCCGGTGCCAAACCACCAGCCCCCAGCTCCGAACCCCAATCACAGTGCAAAACACAGAATAAATCATTTCCCATTCCAAAAGTTGTGAATAACAGCTTATAGCACACACTTCAAGCCCATTGGTTGACAATGTCAGCCAAAGGGCCTGTAGTGCTTACAGTAAGCTGTCATCCATTGACAGTTCAGTCAGTGGGCAGCGTGGAGGTGTGTGGAGGGCTGTGCTGCTCACTGGCTGACTGTCCATGCTGGGATGGGGGGTGGGGTGGGATTTATGTGCCTCAGTGGGTGGTGGGGTGGGGGGGGGCCACTACACTTGGAAAAGGGCATTTGTGACCACGTTTTGTATTCGAACAGGGATCAGGACGGGGTGGTCCCTACACTATGGAAAAATGGTGGGTGATGGAGAAACACAACATGGGACTGGGCTGGAGGGGGTTACAGGCCACCCGGCGCATCCTGCCAGGTGCATCCCTGCTGCCTATATGCAAATACAGCCATAATGACATGCAAATGACCCATTTGCATCTTGCATGCCTAATGTCCTCATTTGCATTTTCCTGGCTGAATATCTGGAATTTGGGCAGGGCGCATACGGAGATGTGCCATGCATCCCCATTCCAGGCATTTAGGCCATCCAGGAGGATGCACTGGTGCATTGTCAGTGGCCCCCACTTGTGCCGCCCGCTTTCATTGCTACTGTATATTCAGATGAGATGCACGATTGCGCATCTTGTTTGAATATAGCATTTTTTTGCATTGGTCCATTTATTTGGGTGGAGCATCTAGATGCGCCGGGCATCCCCTGGGCTTTGAAAATGTGGTCCACTGATTTTATATACATTGTGATGTAAAAGATCTGCTATAATTCAAATCCAGGCTGCTTGCTTCATAGGTTATGACACAACTAATATGCCACAGCAGTTGCATTCACATTAGTGCAACTCTGTAGTGCACTGGATATGAATATTTTACTTATTTATTTATTTATGTATGTATGTGTGTATGCATGTATATATGTATTGAAAAGTTTCACCTTGAAAGGCACACTGAGTAGTTATTGTTCATTTCCATGTGCATCCTGGGGAAAGGGGATGTTAAAATAAACTCTGTAAAATTGAAGTTGCTGACCCAGTCTTGTCAGTCTATGTCTCAGATGCAGTCCATAGACTGACAAGACTAGGGGTCAGCACCTGCAATCTTACTGAGATTTTTAGCACTGCATAAGTCAGAACTACTTTGAGGCAGAAAAAAAGTTGCACGGCTGCTTTTTACTTTGTTCAGCTAAGCTTTCTAACTTGCGGCCATATTTAAAATAAAAAGGGCTTTTGTATCAGAGCAGCAAGCAGTACGAAACTGGCACAGTATAGGCTGCATTAGGAAAAGTTTATTCTAACAGTAAGTCATTAACATAGGAACCGTACTCACAAAGACAGTGCATAGCACTAACAGCAGCCAGTAGCAATCAGAGACCATATTAGGCACGGTTGTTACCAGGGGAGTGAGTCCTGTCTGTGCTGATCGTTTTCTTTCCAAGCTCAGTGTAAGGGCTGCTTGTTGATTACCACAGTCTCCCATTGCTGCTGGGCATTCTCTTTGTGAGTATGCTCTGTAAATGATTGACTTATTGTTAAAATAAACTTTTCCTAATGCATTGTAGCCTATTCTGGTGTCAGTTTTGTTTTGCTTGCTGCTTCCTAATTTGGAGTAGGCACGTTTTTTGAAAATGGGTTGATACTGAAGTTGCACTTGCCCCTTGAGTCATCTGAACATATAGCATGTCTGAACAATTTACAAAAATACTTCATTAGAAGTATCTCAAGGGAATTAACAAGGTACAAGAGGGTAGTATCTTTCAAATGAAGAGATGTGCAAGAACAAGGAGGCACAATTTGAAGATAGAGGGGGGACGGCACAGAGGTAATGTTAGAAAGTATTGTTTCACAGAGAGAGTTGTGGATGCATGGAACAGCCTTCCTGAGAAGGTTGTGGAGTCAGGAACAGTGGGAGAATTCAAGAATGCATGGGACAGGCATAAGGCAGTTCTAGTGGGGGGGGCAGGAGGAAGTAAGTTGTTGATTAACTGGAATCTGCAGCTTATCCATCAGGTAGGGAAATGGGCAGACTGGGTGGGCCAAGCGGTCCTTATCTGCCATCAAATTCTATGTTTCTAGACCTTTTATCTGCAGTGGTGTTGGACTTAAACTTTTGAATTGGTGCCAGATGTAAAATCAGCTTTGGATTAGAGGCCATATGGAGAAAAACATTAAACTGGAGCTCCACATACAATACTTGTATGGGTTAAGTTGCTACAGGATCCGTTTGTTTGCAGCTGCTTTCCATTAGCACATTAACCTTTTTGAGTTTAGATTTTCATCCATTCAATTTGGTGGCACAGTAATACAGGACTTTAAATATAGGGCTGTGCTCTACAACTGTAGTCCCTTGACATCCAGCTAGGGATTCAACTACAACTCTGATTACAAACAAGATTTGATTTCATATTTTAAATATTTAAACAGGGAGCTTAGTATATGAATTAGAGGAGAGCTTGTTTGAAATGCCCTACTTGAAAGGAACATTAACTCTTCAACCTCTGGACAAAGATTGGTTCCTAGATAAATGTGATTTTTTCTTGTAACCTCAGGAAGATTTGCCTGTATTTACATGTACATTACATTATGTTTTCCCTAACCAGAATTTCTGTTTCTCTATGTAAGTCATACACTTATTTGCAACAAACTTGACAGAAAATTAGCCCCAAAGGCTAGGAAGAGATGTAAGTGGAGGACTTAGGACCCTCATATTGTTACAACTTACCCCTATGCTGTTTAAGTGTACAGCTACATCTAGAGTTCTCCTACAGGAATCAGCGCTCTGGAAAATGTAAACTAAGGCAGATGTTTTAATCAATAAAATCTGAAATGAATCAGGGGCTGAAACCCCTATGTTAAATAAAAATACAAGAAATGAAAATCAACAGTAGTATAAAAACTGATGGTTCTTTTAAAATGTGTGGCTTTGCCTCTCCTCCCAGATTTCTTAAAAGACAAATCTTACTGGATTTCTTTTGCTATTGTTTAACATGGGGATTCTGTCTCCCACACCATCCCATGTATCTTTTTATCTTAATTTGTTTAAAATGCTGCCTCATTTACTCCTTCTTTCCCTGATCATCGATTTCCATAATAGCACAGTAATTTACGAGTGCATTTCAAGTAGCAGCACTAGGGTCCCTATAGTTGTCCACGTGTGAATGTATTTGCATAGCTATAGTATTCACATAGGAATTTGTGTGATGCTTAGTCCTCCACTTATGACCCGAGAAGGGGCTCACTAATATTTACACTCGTAGGGTCTAAGGTCAGCAAGATGTTAGCTAACAAAAGCCCCTGTTCTGATACAAACACTAATTTAACCCTAACACAAAGGTGCTACCACTTTTATATCTATCAACTAGTGTGGAAGGTTAGCTGGCATACAAATGTGTTTTTAAACTAGAAAACATTTGTAAGTGCAGGACTTAGGACCCTCATATTGTTACAATGTACCAATATGCTACTGTTTCAGTGTACAGCTACACATGTACAATCCAGACCTATAATTTTTAAGTTATACATCGGTTTAGTATTTGCCCTAGTTGTGCACAAAGAATAAGCTAATTTGGGATGTTTTTACATAAATTAACTAATTATCAACTTCCAAACTAGCCAAATTGATTTCCCAACACACTTGCCAGAAAATTAGCCCCAAAGGCTGGGAAGATATGTAAGTGGAGGACTTAGGACCCTCATATTGTTACAATGTACCAATATGCTACTTTTTAAGTGTGTCGCTACATCTATAATTCTACACACTACCACACTGCTCCTACATGAACCAACACTTGGGAAAATGTAAAGTAAGTCAGATGTTTTAATCAACAAAAACTGAAATAAATTAGGGGCTATGTTGAATAAAAATATAAGAAATAAAAGTCAACAGTATTGTAAAAACTTGTGGTTCTACTAAGATGTGGGGGCATCGCCTCTCATTTCTGATTTCTTAAAGGCTCATAACTTTGGTAATTTTCACTATTTTTACCCCAAATTCCTCCCATGTAGCCCTATTGGCTCTGGCCAGAGTTTGCTTTTCAGGGAGTCTCTCTCAGCACTCGCTCTGCGACCGGGTCTTCACCAACACCTCACCAGGACTGATCTCATTCACCCAAAAGCTGTATTCTCCCCCAACATCTCAGGAGAAGCGTTTGCAGTCCCACTGCACAATACAGCTGTCCATCACAAAAAATTAATTAGCATGAGGCTAGTTAGATAGTTAATTGGTCAAAAGAAAAGGTGCCCAAAAACATTGTTCACACACCTACCCAGGAGCCATAGCTGCGGTCCATGAAGCTCCTTGATTCCTGATTGATCAAAGTAGGGTCAGGGGTTACCAAAGTGGCATCCATCTAAATGGTTGATAACTATTCCCAGGAATAAAATCTTTCTGCAGACAAACTAAATAGTTTAAACAAACAAAAGTTGCACAGTCTCATCAGTATCCCTCTGTACTGTTATCCAGTTGGAGAATGATCTCAGGAAGAGTGCTTGTTTGTCTGTCGCTAGCACCATAGTACTAATTCCCCCTGCAACAGGAAAAACACCTTTACTACAGTCTGAACATTTCTTAAAGCAACAGTGTACACTTTAAACATTCACACATTTGAATACAAGTTCACATTCCTCTGTCATAAGGATGCGCGCCAGAACTTCTCACATGTGCACTGGGATCCCAGAAGATGGAACACATTGCTTGGGCATAGATGCAGGAGCAGAGCTAAAGGACCTGCAATATTTAACATAAGGGCTAAGGACTCCTCCACCACCATGCAGAGCGTCTGCATATCGAGGCTGGCAAAAGCACTTCAGGGCACAAGGAACCCAGGACTGGCAGGACCAAACATCAGGAGGCATTACTAGAAAGCCCCACCCAAAAGGGAGGGGGGGTTACACAGGAAAAGACCATCATAATAAATGACCCACAACAAATTGCAGATATTTTCAATAAATATTTCTGTTCTGTTTTTAATAAAACTGACACCATGCTGAATGTCAAAACCACAATGAATAATGAGATGTTGAATATCACGGAGGGTCAATTACTAACTAAAATCAATAAACTCAAACAACACAGTGCCCAAGGACCTGATGGAATTTCACCATAAATGCTTCAAATAATGAAAAACAGCATTACTATGTCTCTAAGAATACTGTACACTAAGTCAGTTGCAGAAGGAGTTGTACACCAAGAATAGAAAACAGTCAACGATTATGCTGTCCCAGTCTCAACGGTGAGCTAGCTTGGTGGGTTTATGGGCAGGGAAAGAAGATGCATTTGAAATGTAACAGTATCGAGCATTTATACCTCTCAACTGTCCCTGATTAGAAGGGATGCCCTGAGAGATCACGTGATGCTCCTGTGAGACTATCAGCTCTGGGAACCAGCTCCCGTCTCAATCCTCCAGCAACAGTTAAAATATAACTATTTGGATGGTTTTCAGCTTCCTTTATGAAGGATCACAACTCTAACAGACTTCCGATGTGTTCGCAGCAACTCGGGGCATTTCTTAACAAGTGTAGATGGTCTAAACTCTACTTTTAAAATCAAGGCCTAATACTACCATGGAGGCCAAAATGTGTCAGGCTCTCCCAAAGCATACGCCCCCACAAACCCCGGAGAAGGGACCGAATGACCCAAAGGCCATGCCAGGGGCTCTGTAAAAGCTCTTGCATCCATAGTACCCCAAATAGCGCCGACTCCACTATTGGAGCAAAAATTCCTTGAAGAGCTTCAACCATTCAAACTTGCTCTGCAAGACATTACTGCTGTAATCAAGTCACTCAGAGGGGAGCTTTCTGAGACCAATCGGGCTATTTCAGATGTTACTGCCCGCACTACATCTCTTGAGAACAGGAGGGGTAAAACTGAGCCTGAAGTTGTGACCATAAGGCAGCATTTGCATAAAATGGAATCAAAACTGGAAGATTTGGAAGGCCGAAGTAGGAGGAACAACATTGTTATATTCCGCCTTCCAGAAGAAACCGAAAGATCTTTTCCCATTTTATTCTTCCAGAAAATTCTTACAAAAATAGCTGGACCCTCTCCAAATAATTCTACCTACATAACAGAGAGGGCCCATCAATTGCTGCATCCTAAGCCTGCAAATGGCAAACCCCCAAGACCAGTTATCATTAAACTTTTGAATTATCTTGATAAAGCTCACTTCCTCAATGAAGCTAGAAGTTTACAGCAAGTCCTTTGGGAGGGCCAGCAGCTGCGACTGTCACAAGATCTTCCAGCTACAGTGAGGCAGCACCGGTCAGAGTACTACCCCCTGGTATCAAAGTTAATAGCTGCAGGAATTAAGTACAAAGTCCAATATCCTTCCTAACTGGTGGTTCTGCATGCTGATACCTGGCATTCTTATGATACTGTGTAACTAGCTGCTCTGGCACTACACGTAGTGTTTCCCGACCTATTCCCTGCTCGCTGATGCTATACGGAGGATTTACTTGAGCTACATTCTCTCCTCTTCAGAGTGTTTGCTTGCAAGAGGGCATTATGGCTGAATTCACCTGAAAAGTTCCATTTTCTGACCACTGGAGGGCATTGGAATCCATCGCATTGCAGAAGATGGACACAATACTCTCCTACTTGCAATAGATTAGATTGAAGTCAACGCGATTGGATGTTAGCTTGTTTTTATTTTCTACAACCCTATTATAAGGAAGGTTGAATACTTCACAAGCTGCCAGCTGGTGAACCGGTATTTGGATCATTTCTTCACGATTGTTATTTTTTCCCGTCTTCCCTTGTGACCAGTGTTTTCCCCGGTTATTGCTACTGTCAATGCAAGTCTGCATTAAGACTTTTTTTCTGTTTTTTTAATGTTATTACTTAGAGAGGCCACATGAGGGCAGCACGACCTTGCACTATAAACTTGATGTAATGGCAGCTATTAGCAGTAACACCCACACATTTTAACATGGCTGAATATTTTAAGCTTTTTATTTTACTTTACTAAGTGCACATATTAAGGACACAGCTGGCAGAAGATTGCCTTACAATCGTTGCTCCACAGTGATTGATTTTATTATTTTATTTTCACATCTTTTCCCAGGTCAATTGTGTTTATTGATTGCAACATTGCAGGCCTTGTTTTTTTTTTATTTCTTCTTACTACTGTGGGGTTGTTACCAGAATGTTGTAACTCATTTTTTTTTGTGACTCGAAATTGAGTTGGGGGACGGGGCGGGAGGTAAGGGTTCCTGGTTTATCATGCAGTCCATTCAGTGCACCACATACTGGCGTAGGGTGGGTTGGGTGTCCACAGCAGTGTCTGGGGTTATGTTCTGGAAGTTATTGATATCATTGTTTATGGCACTGAGACTGTTAAGGGCTCTAGCCTCAGAATTACCCCCATCTTTCAGGGATACTGACTACCGTGCTGTGGAAGGGGAATATTGGGTGATAGGGAGGGAGAGGGGAAGGGGCTGGGTTAAATCAGTAAGTTTGCCTCTGGGGGGTGGCTTTCTTTTGCTTCAATTTTTTACATTCATAATATACAATTGGGTTGGGCAATGGGTTAAGGGGGATTGGCTGTTTTTGAATATAGTGTTAATTACAAAGTGTTGGAGGGGGAGGGTTTTAGGCCGGTCACCGCTTAGTACTCACATAATAACCAACTGGGTAAGTGTTTTCTTTGGGATTGCTTTAGTTACACAGAGCTATTATCGATATCTTATTTGACTATGACAGCAGTACTAAGGTTTTGAGCTTGGTATATTAAAGATCCTCAATCTCCCACTAAAAGAGCCAAGATTTTGTTACATCTCAATAAACTTAATATTGATGTGGTCTTTCTTCAGGAGACTCATTTGCACACTTCACAAATTCTCAGTTTAAGAAGAACATGGGTGGGGCATGTACTGGGAGCCAGATTGGATACCCATAAATGTGGAGTTGCGGTATTGGTTGCACGTCGCATACCTTTCAGGCTGCTTCAATCGATATGCGATCCCCAGGGTAGATATATATTGTTGAGAGCCATTTTAGGCCACACAGAATTGATTATGGGATCGGTTTATGGGCCAGTTTGGGATGATCCACAATTCTTTATTAGCCTTATGACTAGTTTGGCCTCCTGGTCCACTCTTCCTATATTACTCAGTGGAGATTGGAACCACGTTTTTTGTAATGCATTGGATAGGTCCAAATCCAGACATACCCCCTCTACTCCCACACAATTAGCCCTAAAAGACTTTATGAATACTATGGGCCTTGTTGATCCCTGGAGGACCCTTTTTCCTTCAACAAGAGATTACTCATTTCATTCCCTGCCTCATAACACATTCTCAAGAATTGTCTTCCTTTTGTTGGGGATTGAGCAACTAGCGAGAATACAAAGCTGTGCCTATCTCTCTAAAGTGATCTCCGATCACCACCCAACTCTCCTGCAGTGGTCTCTGCCTCCTTCAGTTGAACAAGACAAAGTCTGGAGGTTCAATCCTCAACTACTGAAATCCCAGAACCTGGTAGATCTCCTTCAAAAGTACATAGATAACTTTCATAAATATAATGCCCCCTCTATGCTGAAATTAGATGTATTATGGGGAGCTTTGAAGTGTTCATTAAGGGGAGAAATTATTAGTTTGGCTTCCATTAGGAAAAAGAAAATTTCATCAGAATCCTCCTTTTTACTACAGCAAATCAGAGCCTTAGAACAATCCCTATCTTCCAAATCTCACACTACGGAATTTGAAAAATTAGAAAGCCTTCAATTTCGATATAACATTCTTCTTAGTGATAAGGTTGAGCATCTCCATTTTAAACCAAAAGTTACCTACTTTGATTAAGGGGATAAAGCAGGGAAACTATTAGCTCTAAGGCTCAGGGCACAAGTCACAGACAGGACTGTGTCAACTATTCAAGATTAGGCAGGCAGTCTCCATTCTTCTCACAGGGAGAGTGTTTCCTGTTTTAAATCTTACTACCAATCTCTTTACTCACGTTCCCCTCTACCCTTCAATAGTACCGCATTAGACCATTTTCTACAAGATATAGAGCTCCCATACCTGACCCAACAAAAAATTGCCCTTCTGCAAGCTCCCCTGAAGTTAGATGAAGTACATGAGGCCATCGATGCACTCCCTGTAGACAAAGCGCCGGGCTATACATCTTATTTTTACAAAGCTTTTAAATCTCAGTTGGGTACAACTCTGCTTGATACTTATAATTATATTTACAAGCACGGCCTTTTGGATCTTATCTTTACTGCTGCTACTATCGTGGTGCTTCCTAAACCGGGTAAGGACCCTACATTGCTGCCGAATTACCATCCAATATCACTTATAAACGTAGACCTGAAAATTCTAGCAAAAATTCTGGCTAATAGGATGGCCAAGGTTTGGCGTACTTTATTAAGCCTTGAACAGTCGGTTTCTTGGCTGGACGCTTATCAGCGGACCATCTGCATAAACTTTCCCATCTCATTTCTGCATCCAGGGACTCCCATACTCCTGAAGCTTTGGTATCCCTGGATGCAGAAAAGGCTTTCGATCAGGTATCATAGGATTATTTGTTTAATCTAATTCCAAGATATCGTATTCCTACACAATTTTTACAGTGGATAAAAATTCTTTACTCACATCCCTCAGCTCGCGTACTATGTAATGGTGTTCTTTCCCCACCTTTTCCCCTTCAACAAGGCATGAGACAAGGCTGCCCCTTCTCTCCTTATTTGTTTAACTTATTTTTTAGAACCACTTATTAGGAAATTTAACACCTCCATGATGATATCTGGAATCTCAATCAACCATTCCCAGTACAAATTATCGATGTATGCCGATGATATTATGCTTCATATTACTCACCTATCTATATCTATACTGGCTACCCTAAGTATTATCCAAAATTTTGGGTATCTCTCTAATTATAAATTGAATCTCGCTAAAACAGAAGTAATGCCCTTAAATAATCAAACTTTAAGAGTGAATATTGAACATCTTGGGCTCTCTTGGTTGAGGGATAAAATAAAATATGTGGGTATATATTTATCCCAGTCTAGTTCTAAAATGAAACAATACAATTTGGATCAGCTACTTACACATATTAGGATAGATTTAAATTGTTGGATGCTACTCCCTATCTCCCTTTGGGGACATATCAACACAGTAAAAATGAATGTCCTGCCCCGTCTGTTATACCCCCTTCATCAAATGCTTAATCATTTCCTCCCTAAATCCTGGTTTAACCAGATGCATAGTATTATTTCCAAATTTATCTGGAAAAATAAGTCTTCTCAAAGGGCAATTACTAAATTACAGAGGTCTAAAGAACAGGGAGGATTACAGGCTCCCAACATTTACCACTACTATCTCACAATTAATTGGTCAGTAGTTTCACAATGGCTGAAACCCATGGAAGACCCCCCATTGTGGCTACAAATAGAAAACTCAGTTTGTAATCTAGCGGGAGTAGATATTAAGAGTCTTCCCTATCTAGCCATTAATAAAGTCCCTAAACAGTATAAATCCTCACCTATTATGGCCTCTCTTCGGATTCACATGCAGATGAATAAAACTTTTGGGTATCCAATAGAAAAGGACTCTTCTCAACCTATCTTGAAGAACCCCAATTTTAAAATTGGGGTAAAGTTATTATATCATCTTTTTGGCCAGCAGGGCTTGGAGATGCAGTAATAGATCTAACAGAAAATTACAAATTGCTTGCTTTTTCAGCTATAAGTAAAAAATATAATCTGTCAATTTCTTTCTGCTTTAAATATCTCCAAATCTCCCATGCATTAATACAGCATCTTGGTAGTGGCCTTTGGGACTGATACATGCTTGGCCCTATCCTTGGTTCACTTTCCAAGAGACCCTCTTCCCACTAGGTTGCTTTTTATTATAAGGAGCTCCAGGCATGACTCAGAGAATTAGAAGGTTCTCCTTGTTATGTTTGGGATAGGATTCTTCCCCCAACCTCTATGGTCCCCCGCCAATGGTCACAAATTTGGAATAGGCTGTATAAAGATGTTAGGTGGGATCACTATAGATTACTTCAATTTCACATATTGCATGACTTACATTACACTCCCATAAAGCTTAATAAAATGGGGAACCTTCCAACAGACATGTGTACCAGATGTGTATCCTAGAGAGGTAATCTTCTTCATATTCTTTGGGAATGTGACAAGGTAACCCCCTGTTGGAAAAATATCCTATCTAACCTCGAGCCCCTCCTGGGTTTACAGAATGCCTTTCAGCCAGAAATTTGTATCTTGGGGGACTCGGGAGAAACCCTAATAGAAAATCAAAGGAAGCATGTGTCCTTTATATCCCTTTGTGCTAAGAAAATTATATTGCTCTACTGGTTAGATCAACAAACTCCTACGTACACAGACTGGCATAAAGAAATTATGTTTGCTCTACAAGCAGAATATCTCCTTGCGAGTATCTCTAAACATAGCAATAAATATCAGAAGGTATGGTCCCCTTTACACACCTTACTATCCATTTAGTGTTGTTTTGGATCTTTCTTAGACCTGACATAGTGCTGCGGATGATAATGATTAATATTCCATCCCTCCTTTCTCTTGAATGAGTACTATTCCCAGTTTTATATAGTGTAGTGGTGACATGGGAGGGGCAGGTGGGGGGATATGGTGTTATAAACTATCTTCTGTATATACTCTGTGTTTGTATTTAGCTAGCTTTGTTAAATATTTTCAGTATTGCTCCTGACACTTAACTTTGGATATTGATGTTGGGTGAAAATACATGAAGGTGTTTTCTCTGTAATAATCTACATCCTTGAGTATCACGGGAGTTTTCAGAACCATAAAAACTTGCTATGTACTACTGTTGATTACTAAGCTGTCTGTACAAGTTTGAATTGTTTGCAGACTGTAAATGTAATAGTGAATTTAAAATATAATAAAGTTTATTAAATTGGAAAAAAAAGAAAACAGCCAACATCACACCCATACACAAAAAGGGTAGTAAGCAAGAAGGTAAAACATATAGGCCAATTAGCCTTACCTCTGTTCGAGGAAAAATTCTAGAATCTATTATTAAAGACTAACTCATGAAACACATTAGCAAAAATAATATTACAGACATGGGGCAGCATGGCTGCACTGCAGGATGTTCACATATTACACATTTAATATGTTTCCAGGAACAGGTTAGTTATGATTTAGATAACAAATCATCTGTTGATATAATATTTATAGAGTTCTGTTAATCCCTCCATATGGTTCTTCACTGGGTCATCATTGAAAAAATGTCCCAATTCCATCTAAACTATAACATCATTCAGTGGGTAAGCAACTGGTTAATGGAGCACTCACAGAGAGTATCCGTGAATGGATATTTATCAGGAAAAGTCATGTGACAAGTTACTAAAGGGTACTAAAAGTTAAGGAGCTGAATAGGTATTTGCCAATAAAATAGCTTCTGAAGGTTACAAATAATAGTCCAATTTGCTCCACTAGCTAGGTATCTGTCCAGTCTAGTCTTAATTTCACTTATGATTTAATAATGCGGGTAGATGATTGGGTGGGAGAAGGGACAACTTGACCACCAGGGAAATAATTTTTTTTTTCAGCTAGTAGTTTTTATTGAATATATCTTATACATAAACACAGCAAAACAGGCAGAAATAAGCGTGCATCAGTAGCAGAGAAGGAGCATTATAGTGACATGTCCATAAGCTGCAAGCAAACAAAGTACATGCAGAAAGTACTCCAAAAAGGACTATAGAAGGAGCAGACAGGGGGATCACCTCAACTCTCTGCACCACAATAATGTGGAATCTATAAAAAAAAAGACAAGACTGGATATTTGCATAGTGCAACCACGTCAGTAAAGGACACTGATCATTGTATAAATATCTGCACTTTGTATGGCTGACTAAAACTGAGCTTATATCCTGGACCATCACACCGGGAAAGCAAGCTATGAAAAACCCAAAACAGTGACCTCATAGAATTCATCCTATCCTTGTCCTAGGTTTTAAATAAGCAAGGAAGGGGCCCAGCATGTAGTGTATGCTACACGTTTATTGGCCATAACATCAGACAAGCGGTCTAAAGAGGCCAGCTGTGTGAAAGCATGATGGAGTTCTGAGATAGAGGGGACTTCAGTTGACCTCCAGCGACACAGGATAAGGCACTTGGTAGTAATACTAAGAAGAGCTAGCCAGCAGAATTGATGGGCATTAAGACAAGTGCCTTGAGGGGGCAGGCCCAGAATCCAAATCAAAGGATCCAGCTGAATTGGAAAATTGAGGATCTGAGTCGCAAGTTGGCGCACTGCTCTCCAGAAGGGGGCCTGCAGAGGACATTGCCAAATAATATGACATAAGACTCCTGTTTGGGCTTGGCACCTCCAGCACAGATTATTATCCAGAAGTTTAGCTTTATACAGTACATCTGGTGTTCTGTACCAGTGGTGTAACAGTTTGTTCTGGATACGTCTGCTGCATGCATCTGGATAGCTTGAGTGCGCCAGTTTCCAAACAAGGGCCCACTGAGTGTCATCTAGGTTCACCTTTAGTGCTCTCTCCCATTTCTGTTTAGATTCTCCAGATTGCGAAGGAATGCTCTCTCGTATATCAGCATAGACTTTGCTAGCCTGGGGTCTAGGAAGTTTGAGCCAGGCGGAAACTTTCTGAGAGGTGGCCAAATCGATTGGGCATTACTTCAGGAAGTCATCCAGAGAGCTGTGCAGTTGCAAATATCTCCAGAAATCACTTTTCCCCAAGCCTCTCGCCTTTGCAAGATGGTGGAAGGATTGCTTCCCCAATCCGGATTCGTCCATGACATCAGTCAGGAACTTAATGCCTGTACGTTCCCAGTGGGGGCAATTGATAGGCTCATGTTCCATTAGTATACAGTTATTGTTGAAGACAGGAATGTAGAGATGGGGCATGAGGTTAGCTTTAATCTTGACGTGCACATTATTCCAAGTTTGAACCGCTGGTGCGATGGTGGGATGGGTCTGCAGAGACTTAGGCAAGGGGTTGTATATTAACAGAGGGAGGGAATGAACCTGAGCAATAGACCTTTCCATATGGAGCCACTGTGGAGATTCAGGGTATTGGGCAGAAAACCATTGTAGGGATTGTGCAATGGAGTATGCCCATGTATACCCCTCAAACCATGGGAGACCCCATCCGCCAGCTTTCCAATGGAAGCGAAGTTTGCCTCTGCTACACCTGGGTTTTTTAGAATCCCAAATAAAATTCCCCACCACACTGTCTATAATGCAGAGCCATTTTACAGAGGGGGGGGCAGGGGAATATGTGAGAGGGGATAAAGAATTTTGGGAGCTGAAATCATTTTAAGAGCAGCTATTTTCCCTGCTAAGGTAAGGTGGAGCAACTTCCACCTGTCCAATTCAGTTCTGAGTTCGGCCACTAATGGGTGCATGTTGAGGTCCCATAGTTTAGAAAGGTCAGAGGAAATGTGGATGCTGAGATATAACAGGGAATTTGGGGCCCATTTAAGCCCTAGGGTGGAAACCCTAGATTGATCACAAGTGTAGGCATGCACCCCAATAGTGATCCCCTGGATGTCTGGGTGCTGTCTAATAGCGGCGGCTAATGGCTGGACCGCTAAGATCAACAGAAGAGGGGACGGGGGCAGCCTTGTCGGGTACCTCAACCAAAAAGGGACTAGAGATCACTGCATTGGTCTGAATTCTGGCCATAGGTTGTTGGTAAAGCTCCATTACCCAGTTCCAGAATGGGGCCCCAAAGCCAAAATGATGAAGCACCTTTTCCAAGTAATTCCATTCCAGGGAATCAAAGGCTTTCTCAAAGTCAACAATGACTGCCGCCACTGGGGTTGGGAAGAGCTTAGCCTGGTGAATGATATTGACCAGTGATTTAATATGATCCCAACTGAGGCGACCTGGCACAAAACTCACCTGCAAAGAGTGGATGAGGGAAGATAGAAGCGGGTTGAGCCAAGTGGCCAGGATCTTGGCAAAGATCTTACTGTCCACATTGATTAATGAAACTGGGCAATAACGAGAGGGAAGAGTAGGGTCCTTACCTTTTTTTGGAAGCACGATGATGACCACCTCACAGAGCATGGGAGGAAAGATGCCGTTGCTCAGGGCCATATTGTAGACCTGGGAAAGGAGAGGAGAGATCTGGGGAGCAAGGATCTGCCACAGTTCGACTGGAAAACCATCCCCTCCAGGGGTCTTGCCTGAGTTCAGGGCCATGATAGCTGTGAGGACTTCATCAGGCATGATGGGGAGGTCTATTCTGCCGCGTGAGAGGGTTGAAGGACAGGAAGTTGTAGGGAGGCCAGAAAGGGCTCTAATACTTTGGCACTTTGGGTTTTGGAGGAGGAGTAAAGCTCAGAGTAGAACTGTTTCATAATGTCGTGTATGAGCTTGGGGTCCGTGTAAGTTAAACCAGCCTGCTCTCTTAAGCCTGGGATATGGCGTTCAGCCTGCTGCTTATGCAGATGATAGGCTAGAAGTTTGCCAGCCTCCTCCCCCCCTCCTAATAGTGGTGGTGCAGCCTCAGTATTGCTATTTCGGCCTTATGTGTCAGCAGGTCATTGATCTCCATACAGATGGAGAGCATTTCCCTGTTGAGTGGAGAACCAGGTTGTAAGCAAGGGAACTGCTTGGTCTGAGCTTCAAGGGTGGTCAGCCTGACTTCCAAGGAGGCCAGGAGGTGCTCCCACCTCTCTTGGTACCTGGATGCAAATCCCATAATAGCCCTGCGGAAGGTGGCTTTAAGAGCCTCCCAGGTGACTCCTGCAGAAGTGTCCTGGGGAGGGTTGCATGTGAGGAAAGAGGCAGTTTCAGAGGTTACCCATTTTATAAACTCAGGGTCTATAAGAAGTAGGAGGTCTAATTTCCAGGAGACCGATTTGGGAGGGTGAGGGCCCCATTAAAGATGCAGGTGTACCAGAGCGTTATCGGAAATAACCCTAGGGAGGATCTCTGAGCCGACTACAGAATGGGAGGCATCTGTGGACACCAGCCAAAAATCCAAATGGCTATGTGATCCATGTACCGAGGACGTGAAGGACTAGTCCCTCACCGTAGGATGAAAAGTTCTCCAAACATCAGTTAGGCTGGCTTCAGCCATCAAATGCTGCAGTGCCTGTCGGCCTTTAGGATGTTGTACAGAGGAAGGGGTGCTACGGTCCATCTGGGGTGCTAAGACAAGATTGAAATCTCCTCCAAGGATGTCAGGCATGGGGTGATGAGCGAGACAGCTCAACTCGTGAGTCAGAGCATGAAAGAAGGAGGGGTCATCTTTGTTGGGGCATAAATACTACCTAGGAGTAGGGGGCCTTCTGGGGTTGACATCAGTGCTAACACCCATCTACCATGGGAGTCTATCTGAATCTGGTTGGGGGACTAGGTAATCAATTTATGGAGAAGGATCACAACCCCTCTATTTTTGGAGGTGAGAGATGAGGAGAAGACCTGCCCCACCCAATCTCTAGCAAGTGTAGCATGGTCCTGTTTTGTGAGCTTGGTTTCTTGTAGGAAAGCCAGTGTGGCCCTCAGCCTCTTCAGATGAGACACCACCTGTTTCATTTTTGCGGGGTGTTCCAGCCCAGTCTTGTTCAGATGTGGGCGTGTAGGTCACCCATAGTCCCTAATGAAAAGAGAGGTGTGAATATTATGGACCTTTCAGGAGTGGAGGCCGAGGGACCACCTGCACTTTCCCACAGGAAGCCCCGAGAGATGCCCAGCAGCCCAGCATAGACAAACCATATAGTTCCTATAACACAGCTAAAGCAAAGTGTTACAGAATCTTTACAGCAAACATAACAACTAGCCGCACAAATGGCCCGGAAGAACAACAAACTATTTGCAAAAACAATAACAAGCAGTCCCAAGGTAGTAAATGGAAGGGGATGGTTAGACTGGCTGACTAGCTGCCAAGGCCATCCATCACCCTCCCATGGGGTGAAAGTGAGAGAAAAACAGGCACAACATTACCAATTTCTCATTGACAGCATCTCGATGAGCAGCAAGTACCACTCCAACTCCCTGTGGATCATAAAACCACAGGGGATAAGTGGGAAGCTGATCCCATACCCTACAAGGAGCTATCGAGGCTGCCCAGCACCGTATATGTAGGCAGAAGGTCTGCAGATGATGGCCTGACAGTGTGAGTGACCTCTCCTATTGATCATGGGCTTAAGCAGAGGCCCCTGGCACAAAAGCCAGGAAAGAGCAAGGGGGGGGGGTGGGGAAGCTGGGGAAGGCAAATAAGACCAGATGCACACCCCCAGAGAGTCTTCAGGGGGGCATAAAAGCCATAGATCTGGAAGGGAAAAAGAAAACAAAAAGAAAAGGGGGGGACTGCTTACAGCAAAGGAGAAGCAGAAGCGCAGTCCCTTCAAGCAGTCCATGAAGAAATGGGTATGGGGAGAAACAGACACATGCTAAAAGTACCTGGGGAGGCCAGACAATAAACTCCATGGCCCAAAATGGTGAGATAGTGGCTGAGCCAGAGACATCCCTAAAAGGAGAGACATAAACAGAGCCCCTCCAAAAAACCCTGATGGGCCTATGTAAAGCACTAAGCAGATCAACAGGAACATTATGAAAACACTTTGTCCCAAAAGCAGTATAGGTTACCAAAGTCTGGCCAGACGCTGGTGCTTATAGTTCCTGGTGTGACCACACAGGGTAAAGCAATCAGCCCCGATAATCAAGTCAGATCAGAGCATCATCTGTAGACAGTCAGAGGAGAGACTTGCATGCTCTCAAAGTGCCAGTCCCAGTTCCTGCCCCCGTCAAGAGGAATCGAGAACAAATAGGCCACATACTCTACGGCTCATTCAAGGTGGCACAGTAGCTGTCTGCAGAGGGGGTGAGGAACTCGAAGCTTCCTGGTTGTAGATCTGCCATGGAGATGGACTTGAGGGAGCCAGGGACTGTTTTCCCAGCGTGGCATGCTCCTTATCAGCTGCTGCAATTTCAGCCCAAGACTTTGGCTCCTCAACAGGTAAGTGGGGGCTGGTTGTTTTTCCACCTGAGGGAGGGGTCTTCCAGCAGGGTGAGCAGAGCGGCAAATTTATTGGGGGAGTGGTACTGGTGCAGACCATCTTCTACAAGCACTGTGGCCAATTCCTGTGTCTGCCTGGAGACTGGGTGCTGCCTTTGCTCATGTCATCACGGCGAGTGGAGTCTCATACCCCGGGAGGGAAAGGAGGCCTCAAACCAAGAGATCTGGGGCTTGGGAGAGTGCGGTGGAGAGCTGGGCGAGGCTTCCATGCAGCTTGGAGTGTAAGAGGAGACACAGGGAGTGTTGAACAGCTCCAGATTCTGAAAATCTTTGGGGAACTCCCTCTAGAGAAAGTCCAGGAGACTGTTCGGGGTACAGAAGAAGGTAGGAGTGCCATTGAGAACCACCCGTATGGTGGCTGGATATCGGAGTGAGAAGGTGATATGATGGGCATGAAGGATTTTTTGTCAGGTCATATATGCCTTGTACCTCTCATTTAACTCCCTGGAATAGTCCTGGTAGATTTGGATGTTGTTGCCGTTCCAGGTAATGGATCCTTTGTCCCTAGCCGCCGCAGAGGCCATCTCTTTCTGCTGGTAATCAAGAAAGCGGGCCAGAATTGAACATGGGTGCTCCCTTTGCTTTGGTGGCGGGGCTAGGGAGCAGTGGGCCCGCTCAATGTGCAGAACAGTCATGGATAGTAGGCCTAGGATCTGTGGTAAAGTGCCTTGAAGAAAACGAATTACATCCTGCTGTTCAGCACCTTCTGGAAAACTGAGAAACCACAAATTATTGTGGCGACTGCGATTGTCCAGATCATCCACCTTGTCTTGCAAAAGGTGAATCAGATGGGCCTGGTCTTGGGTGGTGGCAGTGAGATCTTGCAGGGCAGAATCATGGGCCTTAAGGTGCCTCTCTATATGAAATAGCTGCATTTCAATGGCCTGTAATGTTTGGGTGTTATTATTTAGTGCCAAAGTAATTTGGGACATCTGTGCCAGCAGCTGGTTGAACATTATTTCCATCTTTGCAGAGTCAGCTGGGGCTGGGGAGGAGGATGCCATCATGCAGGCCGCAGAGCAAGGAGAGAGTTCCTGAAGTCGCTTTACCTCCCAGAGAAAAAGAAAATGAGGACTACGCGATGAAGCAGGTAAGTCCCTCTTCTGCATCTGGTGCTTTCAGAGAAGAAAAGCAGACCTCCAGTTACAGGATGTCGTAGGATGTAAAACCAAAGTCAGGGAGTTGAATAACTATGCTGCCATCTTGGTTGAAGGCTAAGCCATGCCCCCAGGGAAATAATTTTTAATAAAGTGGGCAGATGACCAGGTGGGGGAAGGGCCACTAGACTACCAGGGATATTATATTTAATACAGTGGGCAGATGATTGGGTGGAGGGAGGGACCGATAGACCACCAGGGATGATACATATATTGTACTATACAATACAATGTAAACTGACCCCACCGGGTGCCACATCACTCCCGGTGATGCCCAGCTGTTCCCCTGACTCCCTCTCTGCCACCTCCCATTATGCTTATGTGCCTGGCCCCGTCCCGTACAGCAGCATCACCCCCCACCATCCTGGCCACTCTAGTGTTGCACTGAGTGGGGGGGGGCAGATTCCTGTGTCAATTCACACAGTTGCACCAATTGTTTAGTGCAGAAGATGACTTGCAGCAAAGCCGGGTAGTTTGGCACTGGTGCTCTGCTTTTTATAAAACCAGGCTCGGGGTTCCTGGTGCACCTTGAGTTTGCTGCAACCCCTAGAGTGACTCAACTTGTGACACTCTAAGGGCTCTTTTAAGACTGGGCTCAAAATCTCTTCTGAGCAAAGTTTTCTTTTGTCTGTAGCTTTTCAGGTATAGCAGGATAAAAATCTTCAGCAGCCTTAGAACACTTTTAACCAGTTGGCAGACCTTTGACACAACACAGCTTTTCTCTGCAACCATTCAGATGCATATAAGTCACATTTTAGAATGTTGTATGACATGGGCATTCAAAAGAATCCACACATGAACATTTTAACTTTTACACTGTTAGTGCAGGACATATTTGCAAATAACCTGTTTTATAACAGCTGTATTTATGAATGTTGATTCTCAAGAAGATAAAAACACATTCTTCAAGATTATGTTATTTTCATGCTTGCAGTAACTTTCATTTCACAAGAATAAGCAAAAATATATGTCCAATATTAAAGATCAGTAAGCTTTTTTTTCTTCTCGAAGCAGCAAGGGATGACTGTTATCAGTCCTGCAATAGGGTGCCATAGTGATCTCCACACCTTTGACCTCTGTACTAGTCTACAGGCAGCTCTCTCTGAAGCCTGTGAAGCCCTTCTCCTTTTACAGAAATACCTTGCAGTACTTAAAACTCAGCTTGTCTTAATGCCTTTCTCGTTAGTTCATTCAAATAAATAATATTATTTGGAGTTGTATCATATTACATGCAAATAACCATATCACCATAACCAACTATTAAAAAAATAAATAAATATAATTTTTACAACTATCGGTTTGCTATGACATATTCCCCCTTTTGAATTAAAAATGTATTCTTGAAATTATACATTTCCTAATTCAACACCACAATCCTAGTACTACTGTATATATGGGTATACAGTTTAAACATCACATAAGATACAGTGCACTCCACCAAAGACGGACACAGGTAACATGGACAATTGGGTTACACGGACAAAAAGTCTCTACTGAAACCAAAGCCAGTTCTAGCAATGTTAAAATCACTGTTTTACATGGACATTACAGATCGGCAAGTTTGCAAGATAATTAGGTGCTACATTCCATAGCAGGGCACTGACAAAGAAGGTGATAATTGGCATAGTACTAAGCTAACCTTGTAAATGCAACAGCTTATCACCTTCCTGTCTGTTGTGCTGTGTGAAGATCTTGGGGGTTTTGCTTTTCTGTGTTTGTTCCACCTGACATGTCTAAGAGACTGGGCTTCCCTCTAGCAGTAAGATCGAGCTTCTAAAGTAGATTGCAACACACTTGCCCCAGAGCTGCTAGGGAGAGAAAGGGAGCAAAGCACACCGAAAGGAGAGGCAGCAGGGTGGAGAAGATGAGCTATGGGGGATGAGGCCGAGGAGGCAAGCGAGGGGAGTGAGCACCAAGCACAGGGGGAGCGTGGAAGGGCAAAGTAAAGGAACAGACAACAACAGCTGAATAGTGTCAGAGCCAAATGACAAGGTAGACAGGGCACCAAACTGGACCTCAGGACAAAAGTGGGCTCACCAGGAATGTAAATATGACTGTAGCATTCACCGCCCTATCATGTACACTTACCCTGTTGTGCTGATTGTCCTACAACACCACCTGCCGGCAACTATGGGCATCGCATATCGGGAACAAAATAGCACTGCACGAATGCGTCCACATTAAGTGGCTTACACTGTGCTATATGTGAGTAGGAAGGATTATGAATCATATAATAGAAAAGTTACAACATTATATAGTATATGTAAACATATGACATCATCAGATCATGACATCATCAACATGACATCACCAGAGAGGTACATTTTTAAATTGAAAAAATAAACTGATACACAATTAAACATGGCTACAACTGTGTACATTTTTCATTCCACTATTTCAACAAATTTCTTTTGCATATCTAAATTATTACAAAACTTCCACCAGTGAGACAAATTATTATTTGTTGTTTGTTACTTACAGATATCAGCATTACAATTGCAATTTCTAGTATAATTATTGTTCACCACTTTCACGTAACCTGCAACATCATTGTACATGAGTATCCAGCGATAATAGTGACCCAAAATGAGTGACTACAAATATAGTGACTCATTTTGGGTGCTATTATTCTGGGCTACCCTGCACAATAGCAAGCATATGGGAAAGCGACCATGGGGAAGGGCGAACAGAAGGGGGGAATAGCGAGGGGAAGGTGATGATCAGGGAAGGGGTTTTAGGGGACTGGTGTAGCTACTGCTAGCCATGTGGTGTGGTGGTGTGGGTGGCTAGCTCTGGCACAGCTGGTACTGGGTCTGGAAATGGGGTGAGTATATTTTGCCACTGCCTGCAGCTGCAGGACTTACATTTTGCTAAAATCTGATTTTTCCCCTCCCCAACATGCATGCCCTGCAGTTGAGAATCTTAATTTAGAAGTGGGAGGCGGAAACCTGCAAAACACCATTTTAAAATCTGGATTTTGGTTGTTTTGAAGTGTATATCGCTGATTTGCTTTTTCAGCGATATACACTGCCATAATAGCTTATCGCTATTATGACATAGAACCTTGTACATGTAAGGCCAGTAGGCCACTTCTCTAAACATTTCATAAATTCATTCAGAATACAATAGGTGGTGTACTCACCCCTCCACAAAGGACACAAACAGGGCTGCTTACTATAGTTCATAATCTGTGCTTTATTGCAGCGTTCATCCATCAAATGGAATGCAGCTCAGGATTCCTTATGTTTCACCCCCAGAAAATGGGAACATTTCATACGTTTTTCTGTCCCCTTTATGTGCTCCAGACTCATCGTGAGCATGTTGTACATAATTCTCCTATGACCTAAAGGAACCACCTATCTGGGCCTTTGTGACTTGTCACCAGTTTTTACTTGGAAATCATTCCATAATTGGAATCTGCCCTTTTTGTCATACATGGCTTCCTGTTCACGGCCCATTTGTAGGTCATTCTCTGAAATCATATTTACCTTGAGATCCTTAATGAAATGATAAAGCATCCCTACTGTTTTGTCATCCTGTTGCATTTTCTCTAAATCAGAATCGGATTTATCACTATACTTCGTGTATATGTTTGTAAGATGCTAGCTGCATTCTGTACTGGTATACATAAACTGGACCTTTACTAGGGTCTGTAGGTACTCTGGTAACATGCAGGTCAGTTATTCCACAATCATGAGCATCTTTTGAAAACATTCTTTTCAATTGAAAAAGCATTTCACATAGAACTTCCTTTTCTATGTCAGGTTCACAACTACATACTTCCATAGTTTGTTCAACTTGTTCTTTAAAATCAGGACATGGTACATTTTCACCTACCTCTACATTATCTTCAGTTATATCAGAAACATTTTTTATGTCAACTACATGTGCTTCTTTAAAATGTTCTGTTTTATTTCTTTGGGTAATGTTCTCTGGTAGCTCCCCAATACCTGGAACAACTAATTTCAAATCATAAAAGGATTTCCCTATTACTTTTCCTAACTCACAGTTAGGTTCTATAGTGACTGGCTATGCTGTAGATTATGCTCCGAAATATGATTTGCTCGATTGTTCATACCCACCCAAGTTGTGGAATGGATCTTTAAACCCATATCGCTAAACTGCTGATTAGGCACAAATAACGCAGTTTGGTAGGGCATTTCTTGGCCTTTCTTTACATTAACCCTACCAGAAAATTCCCTTACATTACCTGGAACTGTTACAGTCAATTCACTCATCACTTGACACACTTGAGGAATAGTTTGTCCAGACTTCAAGGCTTGTAGTGTCACTTGTATTGAGTAAGAGTCCCCCCTTATTCGTGACCACAGAATGTAATTCGCTAGGCCTATATACACACACCTAGTCACACAAGTACATCTAACACAATATACATGGGAGATTTCAAACCTTGCACTACATACATATGGTGTTGTATATTCTTTTTCTCTATGTGGAGGTTTAAGACACAGGCACCTATACTTTTCAAGCTACCTTCATGGTTTGGGACATCTTTTAGCCACTCTTTTAAAACCTTTGTATAACTCTTCACTGATTAGACAGTGTTCATAGCCTAGGCGCAACACAGAGCTGGCTACCTCCAAGTTCTTTGTCCTAACTGGCACCTTAAACTCACCTTCTTCTGACTTTATTTTACAGAGAAAGGACTTATGATGCAGTGGCATTTTCT
The DNA here is from genome assembly GCA_016271365.2 of Neoceratodus forsteri. Classification (NCBI taxonomy): domain Eukaryota; kingdom Metazoa; phylum Chordata; order Ceratodontiformes; family Ceratodontidae; genus Neoceratodus; species Neoceratodus forsteri. Next base: position 1,129,658,806 of record CM057456.1, on the reverse strand, counting down.
TACCACAGTTTTCAGTGGGGCTATGTATTCAGAGGCTAATGTCTCTTCATCAGAAACAGGATGGCACTGAGAAAAATATGGTTTACTTCTCTTTTGTGAAGAAGGTTAAACCTCTTGCATTAATCTCAGATCTTACCACATCTTGCTTTGACAGCAAACCACAGAAGCTTTACTTCTCCATTTAGCCAAATTTTCAGAATTATCCAATATAGATACATCAGGTATGTCTTTCTTTACATTAAGCCCACTAACCTCCCACACTCTACTAAGCATTGGGTTGCTGCTCCACCCTACTCCCCTGCACCTCCTTTTCTCACCCTGTTACCTTATGCCCCAGCTCCCTAATATCCTACTGCACTCTGCACTTTTGCTCCTTAGGCCAGATTTGACCCCTAAGCAATCCAGGAAAGTCTGACTATCCTAGTCTCCTAGCCTGCCCTGCCTATTGTGGTTGGACACCTGATGTTCACTAGAATATGACTCATGTAATAATGTGTACCTACTCTTTATATTCCTGCCTTGTTTTTTTTTCACATGTATTTGCACTTTGTTATAATCACATGTACTTCCTGTTTTTTTTATACACTTGCCATTGCTGTTATGTTGCTGTAACCAACTACCAATGTATGTTCTCTTCATCACCTATTGTGGGGTGTGTTTATCCCCTGCTCTTGTACATATTGTGTTTTGTCTCATGTTATTTGCCACCCTATGGCTCGGGTCGTGACTGAAAACGGTTCTCTGTATCAGCTCACTTACCAAAGACATAAATAAATAAATAAAACATGTTAGAATGTTCAAAATTTAGTTTAATCATTGCATCATCTTTCTCAAGGTAACATGACTCTGATTGTTTAGAAACCTTAAGACTCTTTCCAACTGGAATAAGCCTTGTTACCTGTGACCACCACACTCCATGAAAATAGTCAATAATAAGTCTAAATCTTTCCAGAAAGTCATTTCCGATTAGAACATGATCACCTATTTTATTGGTGACATACAGTGGATGTGTAACTATCATTTTGCCAAATCTTATTTTCAGCCACACTTAACTCTGCGCTTCCTCTCCATAAGCCATCAGAGAGGATTCTCAGTACTTTCGAGTCACCTAAGGCATCAGTCACTTTGTCAAAAGAGTTTTTGGACATAAGGGTCACTTCTGCCCAGGAAGCTAACAAAGCTTTGCATTTCAAACTACTAAGTGTTTATGTCAAAGTAAAACCTTTCTGCTTTCCTTTTGGAATTAAGTTGTCTAGGTAGAATTTCTTTTTCTTCACCCCTGACAACATAGCAGTTTCACTATGACATGGCACACTGTTGATAACCCTAACTCTGAACACCTCGTGAGAAAGGGCAGACTCAGAGATAGTGTTTTCATTTTCATTTGGCATGCATTCATTTTCAGGATTCATCACAGCTTATTTACCATTTTCAGCATCTGCAGTTTCATTTACCTGGGCATCAGTAGCAGAAACAGAATCTATTAGTGAGTTCATATTATTGGTTTCACCTGCACTGGGTGTTACTGAAGAAGTTGTCACATGAGAATAAGAAGCAGAAGATAACTGGCGAGTACGTATCAAATATCTTTGCAAAAGCACTCTTAAATCCCCCATTTCCTTTTTCATCTCTTCCTGTATTTCCTTCTTCATTTATTTAGACTTGGGGAACCAGGTCTAGACCTGTTCTGGGGTGCCCCATAACCTTGCTGATCATCAAAATAATTCTGGCACCCTCTGTAGTTACTTCTGCCACCTCTTAAATTATTATACCTCCTATCATATCCTCTACCATATCCTCTACCATGGTCACATCCCCCATAAAAGAAACCCTGGTTTTCATAAGGCTGCTGATTTTTATAAGGCTGCTCATCAGGGCAAGGTTGCAGAACTACAGCTTGGTCTGGTATAGGCTTTGAATGCTCTACAGGTGTCTCCTGTGGGTCTTGTTATTCTGCCTCTTTCCCTTTCTTTATGAGTTTTTAGAAGCAGGCAACTTATCTCACTCCATAGGCAGAATATCAGAGATAGTGACCTCAGACACTTCAGCCCTGGAGGCAGAACTTCCCTTTTTCTCTGCTGAAGCATCATCATCTCTTCCAGAGTCCCATATATGTTCAACCTGTTCTACAATCCAGTGTACATCTTTGTTAGAGGTGGATGAAAGTTGTTGAATCTTGCTTTAGCAAAACTGTGCCAGTCACTGGCTGGGGTTCGAGATGGGGGAGTGGGGTGGTGGGACACTACTTGCCAGGGTGGGGGTCCACAAGACCACCAGGAATAACTTCACATACTGGGGATCGGGGATAGGAATGGCGGTTCACTAGATCACCAGGGAAAAAATGTTTATATAATTACTATATGGGGGATCAGGAGGGGAGGTTACACTGGACATGTTGGGTGGGTGATTGGGTGGGGGGATGGCTTGCCACCAGAGAAGTATTTTAATTTTTTTACAGGGTGAGTGATTGGATGGACAGAGGGACCACTAGCCATCAAAAAATGTTATTGCTGTTTTGGGCAGGGCTGAGGGGTGGGGGAACTGGACACCATGGAATTAGTTTTATGTTATGTTTGATGTGGGTGGTGATCAGTGAATGGCGGGGGGGGGTGGCACTAAACACCATGGAAATATTAATGGCAGGGTTTCAATGAATTTTTGCGAAAGTCAGAAATTTGATTTCCGAACATTTGCAGAAGCAAAAGTCAGACTATCACGGAAATTCTGCCAGATGAATTTTTTTTTCACACCTCTAATCTCTGTGCTTCCAATTCAGCTGAATTATCAACTGTGTTCTAACCGAAGAGGGTAAACCATGATAATATTCATCTTTGAAATGATCACTATCACTCAGTATTTTTCTCTGCTCTAAAGTATACATCTTTCAGCTTACAATAAAAATTCCTCGGACTTTGATCAATACCACACTGCATTTTGTAAGTGGCACACCTGGCTGCTCCTTGGTGTGATATTCATCAAATTCCTTTTTCAGAAATTTGTACCATCTATCTGGTTTATTTCTATCCTCTTTGGGTACACTAGACAAATTGGCATGTGGATCATCTGCAGACCACCAAATTATAGAACTCTGCTCTCCCTTATCAGTTATGATCAATGATTCAAAGGATTTTTTTCAGTTTATGAATATGCTATTCAATGCCCCTTTAGTAGTTTTGGAATTGCATCGTATTCCAAGTAGCTATAAGGCTTTCATGACAGCTTTTGTCTTTAGATATCCTTTTTCTCTTTTAAATACCTTCTTGTTTCTTTTTAGATCTCTTAGGCAATTCATTCTCTGAATCAGAATCATTTTTCTGTTTAGACTTATTTTTCCTTCTGTATCTCTTATGTGATTCCCTTTCTGAATCAGAATGTTCCCTGTCGGGAGAGGAAACACCCGAGACATCAAAGTCAGCATCAGGATCTGATTCCTTAGATGTTTCAGTTTTCTTTAGTTTTACTTTTACCCTTCATATTTTTCCCTGTCTTCTCTACCTGTGTATCTGGTTTCCTCTGGGAAACATGACTAGGAAATGAAAGAAATGAAAGACTCAGGGCCGTTGGTCTGAAAATTTCTTTTTCCTTTAGAGCCTCAGGCCACCCTTCCTTTTCACTTTCATAGTGATTCTTTAAATGGTCATACTTTTGGTTCACTTCAGCCAGATCTATTTCCATCAGTATAATAGTTCTCTCCAATTCAACCTTCTCCCTCATCACATTTATATTCTGCTCTTTATAAAATGGGCTTCTAAAATGGCACAATCTAATTGGCTACTACACCTTCTGAGCCATGTCCTTATCAGAAGATATTGTAGCCAACTGGCACTAACCTCCTCTGCCTGACCCCATAACAACAGTGAATCAGTGGGATGTGCCCACAGTAAACAAAAACACTCACTGGCACAGCTCACCACGCAGTAGTGAGAAACAGAATTTACTTCATGTCAGCTGTCAACTTCCTGCATGGCAACCACACCAACAGGAAAACTAAACACAAACAGCAAAAACTTCAGCAAACCAGTAAGTAACTGAATGTTTTGTGCCACAATATCTCTCAGAAGCCATCTAAAAGTGGTAAAAAAAAGAAGTACAACCGCTGCCAGTCAGACACCGCACCACATCAGCTGAAAAGTGATTTGCTGACACAGAACCATCATCCTGGAAGAAACCTAGCCAGCAACACAGCAATGGTCGAAATACCCTCAGTCAGTTTTCACATCAGAATGGAAGAAATACTTACCAACCTCCACCAAAATGAGGATGGACAAACTGCTGGCATGACAAGTCCTGAAAACACTGCCAGCCTCTCAACTAGCACAAATATTCACACAGCAATTGAGAATGATGCAGTCATCTCACGAAGCACAGAATTCACTGCTCAATCTGTGAAAAGAAAAATAAATGAAAATCACTTAAGAGTATACCCTGACCTAACATCAAAAGAGCTGCAAGAACTCAAAAAACAAAAAGATGAAGTGACTATCCATAACACAGCTATGTGGGCAGTATCAGTATTCCAAACCTGGTGCACAGCAAAAAACATTCGAGTAAACCTTGAGACAATAGCTGTAGCAGAACTCTGTACAAGCCTAAAAAAATTCCACACAGATATCTGTCAGTCTGATGGTAGTGAATACAGCTTAGCAAGCATTATCATGCTAAGGGCTGGCCTTAACCATCACATAAGCAGCCCCTCATTAAGCAGAAACATCAACCTGAACAGCCAGTCAGACCTCCAGCCAGCAAACAGTATTTACAGCTGTTCTGAAAAAATACAGGCATCATGGTAAAGACAAGGTAGCCCCTCACCCTGCCATAAGTCAACAGGACCTGGACATATTAAAATGCTCACCAGTTCTGTCCCCGGATGACCCCCGCAGCCTCCTGTGGAAGGTATGGCTAGACAAACAGTTATGCATGGCTTGCAGGGGCTGCGAGGGGCTCTGACAACTAAAACTGGAGCATTTTGAAATAAAAAAAAGATGAGCAGGGAGCTAAATATGTAATCCTCACATTTAATGAATTTACAAAAAAACATAAAATAAAAATGATGCCAGTAAGCAACAATACCGACAGTACATTTACGAACTTCCTAACAATGCTCTCTGCCCAGTGAAGTCCTTAAAAAAATACCTGCAAAAACTTCCACCCAACCCACCAGCATTTTACTGTCACCCACGTAAAATTTCAGAATCACTGCTTCCGGTTTCAGATGTGTGGTACCTCAGGAAGCTATTAGGTATAAATTACTTATCGAATCTGATGACTAAAATAAGTAAGGAAGCTAGCCTCTCTGCCAGATATACGAACCATTCAGTCCATGCAATGGCAATCCAATTGCTCTCACTGGCAGGCCTTCAATCAAGAGAAATTATGGAGGTGACCGGCCATACAGCAGAATTGAGCCTCCACTCTTACTGGGCCGCCACACCGCAAGACCACCAGCACTGGAGTTACATTCTTGTAATCACAAGCAAAGCAATCAAAAAGCCAAAAATACCTCTGCAAAAAGTCCAAATGTGCTGCAAAATCCAGATGACCAGCCATGCTGCAGCTCTTCCTTGCAAGCAATGTGCACAGGAAACAATGTCACATCCTCCATGACTGCCAGTCAATCTGAAACAAGAAACCACCCACCAAGCACTGTGATTCAACAATTTAAAGAGACAACAACAAACTCCCCCATTATCACGCAGAACTGTTTTATGCAAATGTGGAGTTCATCAACTTCTCCAAATAAAACTGGATCTAACAAATGCATGACAGGAAAGTAAGAGACTCAAAAGTTTCAGATGCCTATTGTGCAAGTTAAAATGAATTGTTTTAAAATGAGTTTGACAAAAGTTTTAAAATGTTTTTTTCTCAAGAAAACAGTTAATGTAATTTTCTGCAAGTTAAAACCATTACATTATTTAACTTCTTTCAAAAGCAAAGTCCAAAAACTGTTCTACTGTTTAAACATGTTGCTAAAAATGAACTATTTTGTGTCTAAAATGTTTAAAATCAGATTTCCTTAAGTTCTTTGAAGTTAAAGAAAAGTTAAACTAGAATCTCTCTCCAGAGTCTGCTTTACAGACCATTTTATAAGTGCAATAACAAGTCATTTGTGCCTTATAACACACCTGGGCATGCTCTTATCAGCACGAAACCCACATCTCCTCATGTGTTATTGCTTGCTTATACTGCTCAGCATCACATAAATCCTTGTGCAAAAGAGCATTGTCAGTCCTTAGATCAACCAGGGCATAATCTTTATCAGACAGGTCCTTTTTACTCTATTCTAACTGCTTTTCTAGTAGCTTGACTTGACCTATTTATTTATTTGTTTGTTTTTGGTAACTGGTTAGGTGCACTAGGAATAAAAAATGCCTATTTTCAGACACGGCCCAGGAGAGTACAGATATAATGCAAGTACAGTCACACACAATACAGTTACAATCAACAGGATTTGTCTAGTGCACTTACCCGGTCAACAAAAACTAAATAAATAAATAAATAAAACATCAAATACAGAGTAACAGAGGTACACTACAGTTCAATGTTCAGTTCAATGCAGATAAACAAGGATACCAGATCAAAGAGCTTAACCATGGGAAATAAACATATTCAGTACATATACAATGTTTAGGAAGTGACCTACTGGCTTATTACATTCAGTAGTTAAATCTTCTAGTAGTTTTTCCAGTTGGTTTATTTTATCATTTAAATCTATCCTATCACCACTCAACCATTCAACAAATAATAAGTTATCATTGTTAGCTTTATCTAATGTTGCTACCTTTTCATCTTGACTTTTAATAGGAGTCAAGTGTACTCAACACCTGTGCTTACACTTATGCCTGTCATAATTCATAACAACAATAAACCTTAAACAATAACAACAATAACAATCCAATATCAAATGTAATACTGTACATGTGTTCTAATGATGCATCAGGGGTCTTAACTTGCTTGTAGTGATAGACTGGTAGTCAGGAAAACTATCAGCTTGGCTTTTCCTCAGCGCATCAACTTCTCACTTTTCAGTTACTTAAATTTAGACCCTCACTGAAAAACAAAAACAGGGAAAAATACTTATATGCAATGCAATTAAAGCTTTTCCTCTATTTTTATACACACCCAAGGCATATGCACTGTTCATTAAAACCAATCATGATTCATACCAATATCAAAATAATATTAATACTGATATGAATAATGTGTTTTTAAATGAAAATATTCCAGAAAAGCCTCCAATTTATTAGAACAATAGGCTGGAATATCAGTTGCTTACTATAACCACTTAGCTCTGCCTGAAACCTTGACTTCATAGATCATGCAAAACAATGGAACATGGCTTAGGTTTTTCCTTCACAACCTACTCCATAAAACGTTCTTATAACTTATAAATGAACATGGCAAGGGGGAATCTTAGAGTGATATAAAAATAGAATTTATTATTCCTGAAAAATATAAACTAATAAAGCTAATAAAATATATTGCATAGCTATATCAAGTCTGGTAAATATTGCACAAAATAAAAATAATTCAAGGCCAACAAAGTAACAGAATGTTCAAAAACAACAAACAAAAATAACTAGATCCAATATGCTGTCTTAATAAACTTTTGAAAATAACAACATTATTCTTGCATACAAAATGTTTGAATATTTCTTTGCACATAAAATATTTAAATATTTCTTTGCTTTTCCCTTCTTAATCTAGGTTAGAACATTTCCCCTTATGTAACCACCGCTTTTCTAAGCTACACTAAAAGTACATAAAATATTAAAGTGATACTTGGACACTTGGAGTTGGTACAGAATGTGTTTTTTTCTTCATGTTGCAAGAAATAATGAGAATCTTCCTCTCTGCTGTGGATTGTCACTTTGGTTGATGAATCCTCACTGTGGCAGCTTCTTCTCTCATTCTAGCACCTTAAAACTCTGTTATCAGGGCAAACCTCTAGTATCTGGCAGACAGAACTGGGCTCTTAGCAAGAAACCTTATCAGCTGTAAGACACAGCCTCAACCAGCATGGATGTGCACAGCATCTAGTTTGAAGAAGTTCTGACCCTTTTTTTAAATGTCTGGGTTTTATAAGTCAGTCACATTATGACATCATATATTTTAATTCATCAATTCTGATTAGACCTTGCAAATGAGGAGGAAAGACCAAATTCCTTTCCTTAAACACACCTCTCTCTGGTACAGTACTGACTTTAAAAAAAAACTAAAATTAAAGATATTTTCCATCCTTGCATCTGGATGCCACCAGATACATGTCTCAAGATACAGGTATTTAGATTCAGGACATCATCCTGCATGCTTTGATATGTCTCTTGTCTCTAGAGTCCATAGTTCACAAGAACGTCCATATACATTGTTTCCAAGTGAATATCATGATAAAAATCATACTTGCTCAATCCCCACTTCCTGGACTTTAAGATGAGGTATTTTTACTTCAAATAAACATTTAGGAATTAAGTTACAAGGACACAAAATCTCTTCTGAACAAAATTTTTCCTTTGCCTGTAGCTTTTCAGGTGTAGCAGGCTATACATATTTAGCTGTCTTAGAAAACTTTTAAAACTAGTTAGCAGAACATTGGCACAACGCAACTTTTTTCTACAACCATTCAGATGCATACAAGTCAAATTTTTGAATGTTGCATGACATGGGCATTCGAAAGAATCCAAAAATGAACATTTTAACTTTTAACCCGCTAGCACAGGACATATTTACAAATAACTTCTGTTTCATAAAAGCTGCATTTATTTATTTATTTGAGTTTTGGTGATTGGGTAAGTCCACTGAGACATGTACAGTCCCTTTTTCAGGGTTGACCCGGGTAACAAGAGTTACAGAGATCATTAAACATTGTGACAAATAAGACAGATACAAAAAAAAAACAGTGTGAACACATCTTATACAAAACCAGGTTGACAGAAAGTATATATACATATTGGGCCAGATATTCAAAAGAGCTGAGCCATGCGCAATAGGGTTGTGCCTGCGCAAGTCCGAAATTGTGCCATTCTGCGATATTCAGCAGGAGGCAGTTGCACCCCGAAAACATGCTGAGCAACAGCACAATGATAATGAAGACATGCACAACTGAAGGGGGAGGAACCATGCATAAACTGCACAGCCCGATATTCAGCCGGGCCATGCAGAGTTATGCAGGTGCAACCCCCTACCTGCGCCTGCACAACTTTAAGCCAAAAAGAAAAGGAAGTCGAGGGCCACCCACAGGTGAGCTGCCGCGATTGCAGGGTGCAACACAGCAGCTGCCACCTGTGGGTGGCCCTCCACTTGTTCCCCGTGCCCCCCATGCCTGGATCGAAGGGTGTAATGTAATTCCCCCTGCAGCCCGATCGTGGGCATACTGTAAATTCCCCTGAATAGCCTGATCGTGGGCATAATATAAATCCCCAGCAGCCCGATCGCGGGCATAATAGAGTTCCTCCCCAGTAGCCTGATCACGGGCATATATAAAGTTCCCCAGTAGCCCGATTGCGGGCATAATAGATTCCCCCAGTAGCCCGATCGTGGGCAACATCCTCATCCCCCATGTCCTGAGTCCCTGGGATCTAGTGGCCCCACCCCTCCCACCCACGGAGCCCCACCACCCGCCCCCGCCAGCCGGCTGGAGGCCACCCCACCCGCCTGCCGCCCCATCACCATCGACAGCTCGGTAGGCTGCATACCATTAGTCAGAGCATGAGCTATCGGGCATGTAGCTCATAGTGACAAGGCGTAGTTCAAATATGTGAATGAATGAATCTATTACATATCTGACTGCCTTGTAATGGTAGAGTTGCACGCCATTGGCTCATGCTTTGAACCAATGGGCGACAGCCCTACCGAGCTGTCAGTCAGCAGGTGGCGGGCGGCAGGTGGTGGTGCTGCCACCACCGCTGACGGGGAGCGGGTGGTGGGGCTCCGGGCAGGAGGGGTGGGGGCCACTAGATCACCAGGGATTCAGGACATGGGGTGGGGATGCCACCCGCATTGGGCTACTGGGGAACTTTCTATTATGCCCACGATCGGGCTATGGGGGAAGTTTCATTATGCCCGCGATCGGGCTATTCGGGGACTTTCTATTATGCCCACAATCGGCTATATGGGGGGACTTTCATTATGCCCATGATTGGGCTATTCGGGAGGGGAATCTTATTATGCCCACAATCGGGCTATCTGGGGTGTGGGAACTTTCTATTATGCCCGCGATCGGGCTATAGGGGGGAACTTTCAATTATGCCCCGATCAGGCTCATGGGGGAACTTTACTATGCGCCCGCGATCGGGCTGCAGGGTACGGGTCCTCGACGGCTGCTGCCTGGCAGGACAGTAAGTCGGGATCAGCGCACTCAGAGCAGCACGATGCAAATGGGGCCATAATTACAAGCAAATGGCCCCCATGTGCCTTTGTATAAATTATGGTCCCATTTGCATGTCACCCTTTGAATATCACAGATTTGCGCATGCCACCACATCTGAATGCTCCACTCTGACCACTTGTGGTGGCACAAGTTCCACTGCGCCATGCACAGTGGCTGTGGCCAGGGGGCAATCTTCAAAGAAGTTGCTCAATAGCGCAACTCCGTTGAATATCACCCTGGCCACACCCCAGCGCAACTTTTTTGAGCAGCACAAGGGCTTGCACCACAGAATGGCGCAGTTTGAATATGTGGCCCATTATGTACATTTGGCAATGAAAATACAGGTACTCAGTACAATGTAACGAAAGTTAATAGCATTTTGTATGGTATACATAGGATATTAAAGACATACAGACAGATAGGTACTGCAGCCTGAGACACTGGAGGCAGAGTAGTAGGACTTTAACCAAAGCAAGAGCATGCTGCAGAGGCAGTAAGGGAGGTGAGCAAGGAGGATTGGAACTTATGGACAGAGGAGCAAGACAGGACAGCGGGAGGGAGTGAGTTCCAATCAGAAAGACTAGCATAGGAGAAGGACTTACAAGCAGTAGCAAGATGCAAACTAGGCTTGATAAGAAGGGGAAGGAACACTGAATGGGGAGAACGTGGGGCTTGTTTTAGACAGATAAGCCCAACTAAGGAAGGGAGGGGTAGATATATTTACCAGTTTAAACAAGAGGCTAAGGAAGTAGTATTTCAATCTGGACAAATAAGGTAACCATCCCAAGGAGGAGAAGACATCACAGTGATGATGTCGGGAGTTGACCCCCAGAGCAAACCTACCGACCCTGTGGTAGGTCTGGGAGAGTATGGATAGGGTCAAAGAGTTTTCTGGGGCCAGCAATGGAGCTCCATAAGTTAGAAGAGGTATAAGGGAAAAGGTTGCAATCTTGCAGCAGGAGGCTGAGGATAGGAACAGATGAATCCTATAAAGGAGGCTGAGCCACTGGTTGAGTGCTTTAGATACATTGGAGGCATGCAACTTAAGAGAGAGAGAGAGAAGGGTCCAGAGGGATGCCTAGGTATTTAAAGGAATGGACGCACTCCAAGATATCACCACTAAGGGGAGGTGAGAAATGGTAGAGTGGATTGAGAACTTGGATGAAATGGGATAAGAGCATACACTTTGTTTTTTCGAATTCAGGGCAAGGTGCTTACCATGGAACCAACCCTCCAGAGAGGAGAAGTCAGAAGACAAGGCATTGTTAATCCAGCCAGCGTCGGGGGAAGAGCGGTAGATGATTGCATCTACTGTATGAATTAAGCAGGCAGGGTGTGTGTTATTGTGTAATAACATCACTCTTGTGGTGGGTTGAAGCACGAGGTGAAGCAGAGTGCTTCCAGCATCCTAGGAGTAATTTTATTACACAATAACATACAACCTGGAGTGCTTTATTGCTATTTTACAATGGCTCATTTTAAAATAACAATAGAAAGTTAAAAAAATATTTTTATGATATCTTTATTGTTTGCTTTTTATTTGTGTGGAAGGCATATACTGGAAATATGAACAAAAAGAAGTCCAGCAGGTGGTGCTGGTACTTCATGCCCCCCACTTTAGTCTTTCTATGTGTCTGTCAATTTGTGTCATTTCCACCCCCCCCCCCCCAGACAGGCACAGACATAGACAATTCTTGGTGGCCACCTAGTTTAATTGAGCTGGGTTTGCCTGTGGTTTTGCTTCTTGGTGTTACTGGGTTTTGAATGACCATCTGTGGAGGAAAGAGCAAGGGTGAGGACCGAGCAAGCATGTGCTTATACAGCCACGACAGTGAAGGGCAAACTTTGTAAGCTGTGTTGCCACATGTCCCGTTCCTCTAACTAGTAAGATAGAAACTGATCTAACTGTTCTTTTTAGCATTTTGTGTTATTTCAGCATTGATATAGCAGTGGATGACAGGCTAAGGGCATTGGAACCAAGTGGCTTCAGTGAACTGCGCAACCGACAGTTATGGTCAGTGCGATTCAGTGAAGCCGCTTGCTTGAGAGGGAAGTAAAAAAGAAACGGGCATTAAAATTAAGTTACTGTTTAATGGTGCAGTATTATGTGCCATGAGTGCCTCTCATTTGTTTTTATTTTACTGTATATGACATTGGGGTCCTCAGGACACTCATGAGCTAGGACATTTGTAGGGAGTACAGCACTGTTGCTGTTTATGTCTGTGGTGCCGATAGAGCAGGAGTGAGGGAAGTAAGACTTTGGCATGGATTGAGTGGGGAGTAATTTGTTTAAATGTTATGTGATCGTCTTGGTGCCTGCCCTAGATACAGTGATGTTATTGTGAAATAACATCACTGTGTCTAGCGCTCAGCAGCCAATCAGTGCCTTAGATTTTTTCTTGCCATAGTATAATATTGATTCTCCAGCAGATAAAAACACATGCTTCCAGATGATGTTATTTTCATGCTTGCAGTAACTTTCATTTCACCATACTGTATATGTGTATGTATGTATGTAGTAGTAGTAGTAAAAAGTTTATTTCTGATATCAGAAACAGGATAAAACCCAATTTAGCAACAGCTAATTAACAATGGGGTCCTACTGTACAAAAATATCATTTTCATTCTAAAATACTATATGTATATGTGTGTATATATATGTGTATATATATATATATATATATATATATATACACACACATATACAGATAGATATATAGCTATATATATATATATATATATATATATATACACATATATAGATAGATATATAGCTATATATATATATATATATATAAAATACCATTTTTAAAACTATCAGTTTGCTATGAAAGAATCAGGGCTATAAAGAGAGACTAGCAGACCTCAATCTAATGAGTCTAGAAGAATATAGGATAAGAGGGATATGCTGTTTTTGTATAATGTTATTCAAGACCCCTATCTCATCATGGAAATGAATCTGGAATTCAAAGAAACATCTACTTACACCAGAAGTCACCCCCTTCAGCTTAAACCAGCAAATTGTAACTCCACTAAAAGAAAACACATCTATATGTAACAAATAATAAATGCAAGGAACACTTTACCTGATAATATAGTCATATGTGACACAAAGGAAAAATTTAAGAAACAGCTGGATAAATACATGGCATCAAAAAATACAAAATTCATATACTATAATTAAATAGGAGATATGGGCATTAGCCATTTCAGCTCCTTAAACCATTAGTGGCCATTAGTGACCACAATGCTATCTTTCCAGCTGACATCCATCCACTGAGCTTGTCTCATGTTAGTTGATCTGAGATGTGGCAGAGAGGTGTTATGTACAGAATGGCAACAGGATGTACCTGCTCTGTTCGGATGGCTGGCTAGACCAGTCCTCCAGCACTAACAGTTGGCAAATTGCTTGTACCCAGTCCTCTAAAAAATATATCCAGTGATCCTCTGTGACTGAAGTATGATGGGGGGGGGGAGGCTTCTGGATAGGGCATCCACATCAATATTGTTCCTTCCAGGCTGGTACTGTACTCAAAAGTAGGAGGTCAAAGTGGCAGTCCACCTATGGCTGGAGGTATCCAGCTTGGCAGTAGTCAAGACATTCTATAAGTCAATAGGTTGTTGTCAGTTAGCTTAGTGAACCTTGCTTCATACAGATAGTCATGAAACTGCTCTACGTGGCCCATTTTAAAGCAAGAAATCCCATTGTATGGACCAGGTAGTTCTTCTCTGATATGCTCCAGCTTTAACTGGCATACATTTTGTTGTCTCACCTTTCTTGTGCTCTTCATATAGCATAATTCCCATGCCACTCTTGCTATCATCCATATGCAGGGGTACAGCTTGGTTGAGTTAGTAAAAGCCAATGCAGAGGCCTCCTTCGGGCACTGAATAATCTCTCTAAATTACTCTTTACACTTCTCATTCCATCAGTCTCCAAATGGTTCACTGAACTTGTAATGTTCCTTTGTATACTTGCCCAAAACTTATTTTTCAGGATGGGTGGATATCCTCAAGTCAGGTTGTTTCAGTGCTTCAATATGCAGAAAAAGGTAATCAATTGTAGCCACAGAATCCCCAAAACAATGGTAACACTTTCAGGTTGGTCAGTCTCAACCAGCTGATCAAGGCTTCCACTTACTAAGGATATGTGCTGATTACTTTTTCTAAAACAATACAGTATGTCCCATGTACTTCATGGCTATCTTGCAGAATGGGCACTGGTCGAGGGATATCTTTAGGGCATACTCTGTCAGTCCATCTAAGAACTTCATAGATTAGGTGTCATACTCTTCAAGTGTCTTCACCAACACTATGAGGTCATCTAGCTAGGTAAACCAGCACTTCCAAGAGGTTCATGTGTATGACCACCTTTTCCATTAGGCACTGGAACATTGAAGAGGCACTAGAGATTCCCTGCGGCATCCTCTCAAACTGATAAAACTCAAGAGGACAGATAAAGGCACTCTTCTGTTTATCCTCTTCTGCCCTCAGTATCTGATAGTATCTGCTGAATAAGTGCAGCATGGAAAACTACTTATTTCCAGTAAGGCTATCCAATGCATCCTATACCCAATGTGAACAACATTAGCAATGAAAACAACAGACAGTCCTTAATTTTTCTAATTTGTTTATAGGCATAAGGAGATCATGATTATCAGGGTAACAACATTTAATTGATTTGTTGTTTTTTTATGGTAGTTTTATGTTTAGGACCTAGTTGAAGGTTTATGTTTAGGGCCTAGTAGAAGATTTTTAGTGAGTGATGGTGGTAGTCATGTTTGTGATGTAAGGTCAATCCTGGGTGTAGAGGATTTGATTTGTTCATTGTATGATGTGGTTACTAACAAATGTGGTCAGGTTTAGGACCAGGATGACCATGCATTTTGCTGTATAAATATACAGTGAAGCCCAGCAGGATGAAATGCAGTGTTACAGTTTCCTGCATGCCAAAAAGGATTAACTCCAATTGAAATTGCATTGTTTGCTGCAGTAACTCTAATGCAGTATGCTGCAGAAGTGGGTTTAATCCAGGGGAGCTTCACTGCATAATCACCTGAATGGTTTTACCCAATAAAGTTTCTTTGGTATTCAGACCCATTTTATAATGTCCAGTAATTTATACGCATTCTTATAGTACCACTCTTCTTACAAACCACCACTACTGGTGAAGCATGGGGACTTCAGGGCTTCGTAATAGTCCATGTAGCTAGGAGTTCCTGCAGATATCATCTAAAATCCTCAGTGTCAGCTGACGTCAGTCTTCTGGACCTCTCCCTAGGAGGTCTGTCATCATATAGATGAATCTGCTGTGCCTCTCCATGGACACACTCCATATCCTACTTGTGGTACGAGGAGAAAGCTGATCGATCTGCTAGCTGCTGTTGCATATGCCACTTTCAGTGAAGGGGTATGGGATATGATCCAAAGTGCAATGACTCCTCCTCTAGTTGAGGAGTCTTCCCTTGATGTGATGGGGCCACCATGACATCAACAGCATACGAAGTGGAAAGCACAGTGCCAGGGTGAACAATGAATTCCTTTTGTGTTTCATGCTTTATATTCAGGGTGATTATCTTTACAATGACTTGGTATCGGGCAATACTCTGCATTGTGCCATCCATCCTCTTGGCAGGTTGCTTTCCCCAGACTGCACAATAGTTGTCTGATTTGTCAGAGAGGAATGGCACTCCACAGATCCTTCCAGTAAACCTTCTGTAAGGAGAGGCACAATAACAGGCCCTTCCCCCTCCTGTCACAATGCACCCACTATCCCTTCACAGACACTTTGGGCTCAGTATCTTTCTTTACATAGGCCATGCTCATTATTGTGTGGGTTGGCAATGCCTGGTAGACCCTCTCTCCAACCATCTATAAGCAGGCAGGAGCCAAGCACCCACAGAATCTGAGCATCAATGCAGATGACAGCCAAGGTATCAGCCTTCTGCAAGACTCATGAAGAGGTCTTATGAATGTCCATCTTCACCTCTACAGTACGTATCCATTGTAGGGGTAGCTGGGACTATTCATACTCCACACATCCAAGATCTGTTCAGAAGAAAGAACAGTGTATGATGGTCGCCTATGATCTGCTGTCCAACACTGCTTGACAGAGCTATCCTTGGATGGCAATCTACTGATGTATTGGTGGCCCCAGTAATCCAGTGGGCAATATGTTACTTGTTGGCAATTATGGTATATACAACCTTATTAAGCTGTTCACTGTTGAAGTCCCAGCATGCTCTCTTACTAGGCTTTGCTTTTATTTTCCTGTGGCTGGGAATGTTTCACTCTGAAACAAAATGTCTGTCATCTGAACAGTGATAGCAGAAAATACTGTCCCGGTGCAAAGTTGAGAGTTGGAGCATGATTCACAGGGCTGAAAAAAGGTACCGGGCATGTTATTGTCCTGGTAGCATAAATGTAGCTCATGGCCAAGAGGCCTATGCCATCCACAATGCTTTCACACACTCCATCAGTTCATTCAGCTTTGACCCACATCCAGGACAGCAGGCTTCTGTTTTAGTTTGGTGACCTGGGGCTGCTAGGGGCTGGTTTTCCCTGAAGTCAAATGCAGTAAATCTGCTAGTGCACTTTTTGACTCTTCCTCCCATGCCTCATCCAATAGCTGATGGTAAAATGGTGGTTCATCCTGCATTCTTTTACTCTGTGATATAAACATCAGCTGAGACTATATGGCCCCTCTTAAAATCTAATACATTCTCAATTGTGCTGCCTGGGCAGGAGAGGCTTCTCCAGCTTCCACAGTTTGTCTAATCAAAGTCTCTAGTCATGTTATGTAAATATACAACATCTCTCTCTCTCTCTCTCTCTCTCTCTCTCTCGCTCTCTCTCTCCCACCCCCCTTTTGAGTGGTGTCTCCCAACAGGAACAAAAGGTCCCATCCACTCTCAATAGCTACAAAAGAAGTCTTAATCATGGATAAATTGTCTTGCATGGTAGAATTGGGCTGGCTGGCGTGCAAGGATCTCATCACATTTGGGGCTATACACTGTAGGCTCTGAATTATTCTTTTGCATTTCTAATACTTGAGGACCATTTTCACACCTCATCCATTTGTATTACCTGGCTCATCCACCTCTAACAGTTGTCCTGTCTCCAAGAGAGTAGGAGTAGTTCCTAAGAAAGTATGCAGTCTCCCGTACTGATTAGACGCTAACCTCTAGGGCTGGCAGTATAGCCTAGAGGTTAGAGTAACAAGATGTGAATGAGCTTGGTACATCCAGCAGACCTGGGTTTGAGTCTCCAAACCTCCACTTGCATACTGTGTGACTCTGAGCAAGTCACTTAACCACCCAGTGCTCCTGGGTCACCCATAAAAACAGGCCTTACCCAGTTACCAAAGAATAAAAGAAATAAAAGAAAATAGTCAAAGCTGGGTTAAGGCCTTCTCCTTTCCTGCAATTTTATTTTATTTTATTTTATTTTTTGTGGGTGGCACAGATGGTGCCTGATTCTCTTTTTGAAATGGCTATTTCACTTTGTGAACAGTTTCCCTTCACCTGCGAAGAATTACTTCAGTTTTCTCAAACTCAGTTTCTTCTTTTGAACCCTTGGGGGAGGGTATAAGAACTCTTTCAGGTCACAATTTATCAGTGTAACATACTCCTTCCCCCACTAGATGGAGTAAGAAATGATTAACCCTTTGGGAAAATGTACAGTATGTAGTGAATACAGCAGAGTAAACAGAAAGGGTTAATAGCTAGAGCAACTTAAAAGTAATGGCTTTAGGGTATAAAAATTCAGGATCAGTCATTTGTGAGGATTGGCTGTTCCCATGGGCTTTTATGAGAGAGGATTCCCTAGTGAACCAACAGAGACGAGACTGGGGCTCATCCTTTATGGGGAAGCCTAAAAGGCATCAGAAACAGAAACATGGAGCAGCAGAATGCCCTAGAGAGGCACAGACTGAAAGCAGTATGAAGTGGGGAGCTCTATGCAGATAGGAAGAGGTTGTCATCATCCCCACTCTAGTTGCAACTAGCTGGTGAGGAATGGCCTGGAAATGCCTGACTCTAGATAGTGATAAGGTCCCAAGTCTGGCAGTAGCACTTTTACTCACTAGTCTAAGTCACAGAATCTAGTTGAGATGTGAAGCAAACCCTAAATCAATTAGTGGCGTGAAGCAGAAAGGAAAATGAAATGTGGTATAGCTCCAGAAGATAAACATTTTTACCAACTATAGAGATCCAGTTGACCAGAAAAACCATGTGTAATGTTGAGAAAAGTGCTGTATGCATTATGGTGCACCACTTGCAGACCCAGGGACAGTAAGGAATCACTGATGCTCTCAGTTAACTGAATACACTGAATCAGTTGAGACTGAGCTAGGCATTGCACCAGTGAAACACATTCTGTCACAGCAATGTTCATAGCCAGGGCTCTTGGGGTGTCTAAGAGTATTGAGGCCATCAGAAGTGAGAAGAGAAATGCCAGAATTTTGTGGAGCAGATGATCCAGGAAGAGAGAGACCTAGCCACAATGCAGCATTCAGTGAGTCCCCCCACTTTCAGATCTGTGGTGGTAGAATAAGATGCAAGATGTGTGTCTACAATGCCTTCCTGCCTTTGAAAAGAATGCCATTGAACCCCTACAGGGTGGGGGTGGGTACTGTTACAACAATGTAAACTTTTCCCTTCTGGAGTGATTTGGTCAGGCACATTGGAGTAGTCTACCTCATAACGGCATTCAGCTAGCACATACACTTTTTGGTAGATGGAATCACACATTCTCCCCCAAAAGGACACTTTTAAGCAATGATTGATGGTCTCAGCTACACTCTGTATGCACTTTCTAGTGGTCCTTCTGAGATCCCCTGGACTAAGATGGCTTTCCCAGAGTCCAGGTCTTTGCCATTGTACCAGTGATGAATCTTGCTTCAATCCACCTCAAACTCCAAAAATTGGGGAGGAGTGGGCTACCAAAACTGTTCCTGCACCTAGGTGTGATGTTGCAGAAGTTTTTATTATTTAGTTTAGTTTCATTTTTACCAGGAGGTGAACTGGGCACCGCCCTTTTTCAGTCATGCCTGATTATTCCAACCATGTGTCTGTAGCCACCCGAATACACAAGGAAAAGACTATGCCTGTCCGATGATACCTGGGTACAGTCCAGAAGGCCTTTGGGTGACAGATACATGGGCTTAGTTGATATTGGAGGTAGTTATTAAGTGGTGCAGTACCTCCTCCACAAATGCCAAAACTGAATTCAACTAATTTTGAAGATTATTCAAGTTTTGAATCCTCTAAAGTCTCTGATACAGAATTAATCTCTAAAGATCTGGCAAAGGTTCTGAAAGTCCAGTATACAGCAAATATATTAATTTTTGAACAACTAACTTTGATAAAAAGGGACCTGAGTTTCTTAAAGGGAATAGCAATGGAAAACAAGATAGTTCTGGATGAGGTAGATCAAAAAATAAAAGGGAGCATAGGGAAGAATGTAGAAAAGACAGAATCAAACCAAGTGGAGAATGGGCCACAAAATTATGTATGCACCTTTAGCACAGAATCTGAGAGTAGCCAGGAGCATATCATGATGCCTGATCCAAAATATAGGGAAGATAGTATAAGTAAAGAACAAAAAATGGCAAACCCAAGTTTGTGGGGAAAAAGGAAGGAAGCTGAACATAAAAACAAACTAGAAAAGCTAACTAAACCAGATGAAGATAGTGATAGAAAATCGAATAACATAAAAATCATGAAGGCTAAAGAAGTAGAAAATAGTTGCCCCAAGGAGAACCTCAAGAAACCTAAGAAAAAAGCCCTAAGGACTAAAGGGAAAGCGAGAGTAACAACAAAAAACAAAAGGAGGCACAAGAAGAGTATGAGGACACTGCTCTTACAAATAATAATAAAGCAATAGAAAAACAGACAATAAAAGGTAAATCAAAAATAAAACAAGGTAAGAAAACATCATATAACAAATCTAAGAAAACAGAAAAAAAAAACAGTGTCATGCCCAACAAGCATGAATCAATCAAAAATCTGCCCAAAGGGCAGCAGAACTTGGACACAAAGACCAAACAAAAGTGAAAAGGAATCCAAATTTAGCAAAGACACAAACACAAACCAGGAACAAGAATACAAGGGAATATCAAATAGTTATGAATTGGGAGAGGAATTTAATATGTTCATGGAGAAAATGAAAAAAACAGATTTTGTAATATCCTTGTTTAATTTTGATATTGTTCCTAATGAATCTGAAATGACACTCAATGAAAGAGTCAAAACTTTATTGAATGCAATACTAGGGCCAAACCAGAAATTAGGATTCTATCAGTGTATAATAAGGCCATTACCAACAGAAAGGTGGATTCTAGGGTTATCAGATCAGTTCCATATCCTCAAACCAATCAAGTACAATAAAACCAAATTACAACAAATGGGGATAAAATGTGGAGATATAAATACTTTGGGAGTTTTATTCCTGGATAACTTTAAAATCAAGAAGAGCTTTAATAATAATAATAATAAAACTTTATTTTTATAAGAGCTTTAATAATAATAATAAAACTTTATTTTTATGGCACCTTTCAAATACCAAGGCGCCTAACAAATTTAAAATCAAAAATCAAACATCAGCAACATACATCATATAAATTCAGTAATTACATCATACCATCAGTCACCAAATGCCTGGTGCCATAAAAAGGTTTCAAGTCTTGCTTAAATCCTTCCACGGTCATGCACTCCCATAACCGACAGGGTAGAGAATTCCAGAGGGTTGAAGCCGCATGCATAAATGTTCTGGCCCCAGAAGATTTCAAACACAGCCTCAGAATCTCTAGCAAACCCTCATCGGCTGAGCAGAGTGATCACCCAGGGCAGTAAGGAACCAGAAGCTCTTTCAGGTAGTCTGGGCCCAGTCCACATAGGGCTTTAAAAGTCAGAAGACATAGAAACATAGAAACATAGACTTTGATGGCAGATAAGGACCGCTAGGCCCATCTAGTCTGCCCATTTCCCTACCTACAGGATAGGCCGCAGATCCTAGTTAACCAACAGCCTATATCTTCCTGCCCCCCACAAGAATTGCCTTATGTCTGTCCCATGCATTCTTGAATTCTCCCACAGTTTTAGACCCCACAACTTCCTCAGGAAGGCTGTTTCATGCATCCACTACCTCTCTGTGAAATAATATTCACATTGCCCCGAACCGCCTCCTTCTATCTTTAAATTGTGTCCCCTTGTTCTTGCAAGTCTCTTTTTCTGAAAGATGCTACCCTCTTGGACTTTGTTGATTCCCTTGAGGTACTTGAAAGTTTCTATCATGTCCCCCCTCTCCCTTCTTTCCTCAAGGGTATACATATTAAGCTCCTTTAGTCTCTCCTCATACGGCTTCTCTTGCAGACCCGGCACCATTTTAGTTGCCCTCCTCTGGACTGCCTCTATCCTGTCTATGTCCTTGCGGAGATGGGGTCTCCAGAACTGGACACAGTATTCCAGATGGGGTCTCACCAACTGTCTGTACAGAGGGATAACAACTTCCTGTTTTCTGCTGCTGATGCCCTCCCTATACATCCCAGTATACCCCTGCCTCCCTACTGCCTTCTCACATTGCTTGCTAACCTTAAGGTCATCTGATATGATTACCCCAGGTCCCTTTCCTGTTTTGTTGTTGTTACTACCTCCCCACCCATTGTGTATTCTTCCCTGGGTTCTTGTTTCCCAGGTGCATTATTTGCACTTTTTGCATTGAATCCTAGCTGCCATCGTCTGACCATTCCTCCAACCTTGCCAAGTCCCTTTTCATCCTTTCCACTCCTCCTTGTGTATCAACCCTGTTGCAGATCTTTGTGTCATCTGCAAAAGGCATACTTTTCCTTCAGTCCCTCTGCAATGTCACTGATGAAGACATTAAAAAGGACTGGACCCAATCTGAACCCTCGGTTCCCACTAGTAACCGCCTTTCTTCAGAGTGTACTCCATTTACAATTACCTTCTGTGTCCTGTTGTCCAGCCAATGTTTTCACCTAGGCTACCACCCTGGGACCCACTCCCAGGCTGGTTAATTTGACTAATAATCTTTGTGTGGGACTGTGTCAAATGCCTTGCTAAAGTCTAGGTAGGCCATGTCCACAGCCCCTCCTGGTCTACTACTTTGGTCACCCAGTCAAAGAAATCTATTAGATTTGTCTGACATGACCTTCCCGCTGTGAACCCATGCTGCCTTGGATCCTGTGCTCCACTGACCTCTAGGTACTCAACTATTCTTTCCTTCAGAAGTGACTCCATCACTTTCCCTACCACAGAGGTCAGACTGACAGGTCTGTAGTTTCCTGCCTCTGTCTTGGTCTCACTTTGTGAAGGGGAATTACATCCGCCTCCTCCAGTCCTCGGGTACCACACCATCCTCCCATGATTTATTAAAAGAGTAGCCAGTGGTTTCACTAGTTCCTTCCTTAATTTTTCAGAATTCTGGGTGAATTCCATCAGGACCCATTGCTTTGTCCACCTTCAGTTTTAGGAGTTCTTGCAGAACCCTTTCTTCTGTGAAAGGACTGGGATCGACCCCCCTATCAAGAGTGCTTCTGTTAATTGGATTAGGCACTTCCCCCTCCTCTTTTGTGAATACTGAGCAGAAATATTCGTTCAGTATTCCTGCTTTTTCACTGTCCCCTTCTGCCCACCCACCGTTCATTCTATTCAGCCTCACTATCCCTCCTTTGTCTTTCTACGCTCGCTGATGTACCTATAAAAGGTTTTATCTCCTTCTAACTGAGTTGGCTATCTTTCCTCAGTTTGGGCCTTTGCTATTCTGACTTCCTCCCTGCTTCTTTCTGCCTTAACTGGTATAGCTCTCTGTCCTGCTCCTTCTGTGTTTCCTTATACTTCTGGAATGCTATCTTTTCTTCCTGACTTTCACAGCCACCTCTCTTGAGAACCATAGTGGCTTTTTCTTTCGTTTTGATTTGTTTATTTGCTTCACAAAGGCTTGTTGCCTCTGTGATGGCAGTTTTGATAATTCCCCATTGTTGCTCCACACCTCCTTCTAGCCTGTTTGCTAGTGCTTTTCTGAGGCACTCCTATCTTGCCAAAGTCAGCCCTCCTAAAGTCCAGTACCTCACTTTTGTATGGCTTGACTCTGTAGCTGAGTTTAACGTGAACCACACTGTTTGATGGTCACTTGTCCCAGATGGCAACCCACTTCTAGATCTGAGATCCTCTCACTGCCCCGTCTTGAGAGTATGAGGTCTAAGATTGCTCCCTCATGAGTGGGTTCTGGAACTAGCTGTCTAATGCCTGCCACCTGTAGGGCCAAGAATGGCCCCGTTTTGGATGTGGCTGCAGCAATGTGCTCCAGTTAACATCTGGCATATTCAGGTCTCCATCATCAGTATCTCCCTTTCTGCCATTCTAAGAATGCCTTCCATCATATCCTTGTCCATTCCTTCCCCTGACATGGGGGTCTGTACACAACCCCTGTGCGGATTATGGTGCCCTTTCCAGTCTCCAAGGTGACCCACAGTGCCTCCTCTCCTCCCTGTTTACTCTTTTGTTCAGTTGCTTTTATCCCTTCCTTTACATAGAGAGCTACTCCTCCCCCTCTTCTCCCCTGCCTGTCTCTCCTGTAGGTTATGTCCCTGGTATGTTAACATCCCAGTCATGGTTCTCTGTGTACCATGTTTCTGTGACTGCTACGATATCCAGGCATCCCTCTTCCATTAAGGCCACCAGATCAGGGAGCTTGTTGCCCAGACTACGGGCATTGGTACTCATTACCCTCCATTTCCTGATGGCCTTACCCCCTTTTGCCCCATCCCTGTCCTTCTTGCCTTTGTCACTTTCTCCATTTACCCCTGCCCTTCTCCCTATCGACACCTCCATGTTGGTGTTTGCCACACTTACTACTGTGATTGTTTGGGGGGCTAGGATTTTCCTGCTCCTTTCCAGTGCCTCCCCCCTTGGCTAGTTTAAAATCTTGCCAATGAAGCATTTAAACCTATCACCTAGGATCCTGGTTCCCCTCCCGGACAGATGCAGCCCATCATGCCAGTATAGGCTTGCATCACTCCAGGTGGATCCCCAGTCCCCAATGAAGCCAAATCCCTGAGCTCCACACCAGTTTTTCAACCACTGATTGAATCCCATGGTACGGAACACCCTAGCCTCTCCTATGCCATAGATGGATAGCACCTCTGAGAAGGTTACCGTGCTTGCTACTTGACTAAGGCCCCTCCCCAATTCCACAAACTCTTCCTGCACTTCTCTAATCCCTTTCTTAGCCAGGTCATTTGTCCCTAAGTGGACAATGACATCCAGCTCCCTCCCCTGTGCAGCTGCTCCGGCAATCCTGAGGATTCGCTCCCTGTCCCTCCAAGCCATGGTGCCAGGCAGGCACCTTACCTCCCTCTCCCCTTCCTTGCCCAGTTCTACCTTCTTTAAGACCGACTTTAAAGGTAATCTGCCACTGAATAGGCAGCCAGTGCAGTTCGCGCAGCACCAGCAAAATATGACAGGACTGAGACAATCCTGTCAAAAGCCGGGCCATCGCATTCTGCACCAGCTGCAAGTGATGGATTTCCACCCTTGATAGCCCTAGGTAAAGGGAGTTGCAATAATCTAAGTGTGAAGACACAAAGGCATGACAATAATGAATATGAGGGGGTACTATCTGTATTTGGGTTAAGCAAATTTTATAATGAGACACCAAAGAACCTAAGGTTCAAAGTGGGAGATCTACTGGAATCCACCTTTTAGTCAAAAATCTGGGTAAGCAAATCAAGAAAACAACAAGATGGGAGGCAAATGATCAAGTGATTCTATGGATTGAAGGGGAAGGATGGTTTAATTGTTTGACATGTATACTAGGGGTTTTAGGACTCCATAGGAATATATACTACAACGTGTTTATTTTGTCGTGTACATACTGTATAAATTTATGCCTTACTGTGTTTTGTATGCTGTTTTGAACCTGTAATCATACTGTCCTCACATGAACTGTAACATGCCTGATTTGTATGGTGTTGTTTTGTGTACTTAAATCTGTTATTCCTGTACTCTCCCGGGTCGTACCTGAAAATAGGCAATTGTCTTGTCTAGTGTATTTACCTGGTTAACAAAAGCTAAATAAATATGTTTGATTACAATTTATTTATTTATTTTATTTATTTAGTTTTTGTTGACCGGGTAAGTGCACTAGACAAATCCTGCCTATTTTCAGGCATGACCC
This sequence comes from Neoceratodus forsteri, assembly GCA_016271365.2. Taxonomy (NCBI): domain Eukaryota; kingdom Metazoa; phylum Chordata; order Ceratodontiformes; family Ceratodontidae; genus Neoceratodus; species Neoceratodus forsteri. The sequence goes on along the minus strand of CM057456.1, from coordinate 1,129,633,248 downwards.
AGGGGAAGGGGATACAGATTAATGCCAACTGACCTTGAACCAGATGAAACTGTTGGTGGTATTTTTAGTGAATGAGGGAAATTTGGCTAGGACACCGGAGAAATTCCCTACTCTTTTTGATAAGTGCCATGGGATCTTTAACATCCACCTGAACTACCACCAGTCCAGGCAGATGGGACCTCGGTTTAACGTCTCATCTGAAAGACGGCACCTCAGAAGTGCAGCACCCCTCTCATGCTGCACTACAGTGTCAGTACTGGGATATTAACCCAAGTGCCAGATGTGGGAACTGAACCCACAGCTCTCTGATCTCCCGGCCTCAGAGGAGAGTGTGCTACCTACTGAGCCACTGACACTGACAATACCAAGAAGCTGATTAGGGAAACCACAAATGAAAAACCAGACTGGGTATGCATGCTGGAAACAGTTAACAAATATGCAGTGTTGGAAGAAATTGACAAGAACTGACAACAACCAAAACATGTTATGTCTAAAGGGAGCATGGATTTTGATCCTAACATGCTGTCATGGAATATCTCAGGAATAAACAAGCATTTGTCAATGTCAGATGTGTGCTTGCTGGTATTAGCATTGGAAATGCAGGAGTTAGACAGATGCAGACTAGGAATGGCAGTGAAGTATTGAACTTCACTCCAACCCTACCTCCATCCTGTAGAGATGGACAGGCATTGAGGTAAGTGTTTGGGTCGTTACCTATGACGTTCATGCTATGTCACCTCACCCTATTCTTCAGACACCGGCATGTGTTGAGGTGTGCCTTGGAGTATTTGGCTTTACAGTCGCCCCATTCCATAAGGACATACACTGAAATGGGTGCAGCATAGGAGAATGGGGTGAACTCTGGGACCGAAGAGTCCAAGGTACACCTCGATGCCTGTCACTGGCTGGGGGGTGGGGGTGGGATGGCATGAGCAGTATAACTGGCAATCCAAAGGCATACCCCGATGCCTGTCAGTCTGTACAGGGTGGGATGTTGTGGTTAGAAACCCCAATGCCCTGGGAGTTTATTCGTATTTGCACTACAAATTTTCATCATGGCCTTTTTGTGACCCCACCTCATGAAAGCATTTGGGACCTCTTCTCATGAAGAGTGGCAGTGTGATTTTGTTAATGTGTCCCGAACTTTGAGTTCCAACAGTGACCGTGCCATTCTGCGCCACATGTATGAAAACACAGATTAGACAGTATGTGAAGAATGACAGCTGTACCATCCATAGGGAGGTGTGAAGAGATGGCAATGTTGAAAATCTGTGGTGGGAATATTAAAAATGATCGCACTTCCGAGCATACATGGAAACTGCACAGCACATGCATGGAACACAGTCATTTTATGGACTTTCATAACTAAATTTTCAACATAGGCCTTTTAGGACCTCTGCTCATGAACAGTGTCACTGTGATTTCCTTAATGTGTCCTGAACACTGATTTCCTACAGCGACCATGCTATTCTGTGCCGGAAGCGCAAAAACACATTTTGACCAGGAAGTGAAAAATGTCAGCTGTACTGTTCATAAGGAGGTGTGGAAAAATGGCAATGTTGAAAATCTGCAGTGAAAATATTGCAGATTCACAGAGTTACAAGCGTGCGTAGCAACTGCGCAATGCACACTCATAAAACAGTAATTTTTTTGATTTTTTCCACTAAATTTGCAACATAGACTTTTTGAGAGCCCACCTCATGAACACTAGCACTGTCGTTTCGTTACTTGGTCCTGAAATGTGATTCTGTGAAGTGACCGCAAAATCACCTTTCAGGACTGAATGACACCATGACAGTGGCTGAATTCATAAGGAGAGGTCCCAATGACCCCATGTTGAAAATTTGCTACCAAAATTCCCTGAAATGCCTGAGATATGGACCAAAGTTGAAAAACCCTGTTTATGCCATTATACAGCTTACCGGCATTTCTTCACTTCATGGTCGGCTTTGAAGAGTGCAGATGTGTTCCTGGTCCAGTGAAGATCATCGTGATGTGCTCTGGAGGTAAGTATGGGGTGAAGAGGGTGTGGGGAGGCAGAGTGCGCAGAGGGCGGGGTGCAGGTTGGGGGAAGGGCCACTGGACTCAATGAGGGACCGTTTTCTGTTTTACAGGTTACAGAAAAAAAATTAAAAACATCACAAGACTTTTTTTTTAACAGGGACATTTGGCATGCTGGGGTGGGCTCCCAGCATGCCACCCTAGTGTTTTTTTGGTGGGAGCTGTAGCCAACGGGGGATTGGGCACCCCCATCGGCACATACTGGGGGGGCAGAGCTGAGGGGGATTGGGCACCCCCCTTTGCACAAAACAATTTTTTTTTGAGGGAGACATTATACTGATGGGGAGTGGGCTCCCCATTGGAAAATTAAACTGGGAAGGGGGGACTGAAGCTGACTGGGATTGGGCTCCCTGTTGGCAAATAAAGACTGTTTTTGGGGGCATAATGCCGAGGGGCATGGGCACCCCTCAGCACTGGGGCGAAATATTGTTTGTAAACATGGTGGTGGCTTGCTGCCACATTTACAAACAATACTACACTAAGCAAGGTACCACCCTGCAATGACGGGTCGCTCCCTCATTGCAGCAGAATGCCTGACGCTGCAATGATGAGGCGGCCCCTGATTGCTGCACGAAAATGTTACAACTTGGTGGCACTTTTGGAAGCCAGTGTCATCAGCACACTGTGTCTCCATTGGTCCACCAGTGCCAAGCCTCCAAATGCAATGCCTCCATTGGCTGCCACAGTGCCGTGCCTCCACAACCCGCTTCTCTCCTAAGCTGCCACATAATGTTTCTTGCACATGCATGCAAGAAAACATAAAAATAAATGGGTAAAGGCTTTATTTCCTGTATTTCTAAATTTAATTTTGTGAATCTACTGGAAACATGGACAAATAAAGAAACATATTTAGATGGTTTCAAAATGTATTTTAAACCTGCTGTTAGGACAAAAAATATGGTACTGTAGACATTCGGTGAGGTATGATTACATTTTGCAAATTAGATCCAAATTATAAGATAGAAGAAATAGAAATGAAGAATGACAGCATGTTGGGAATTAGGATCTGTTTTGCTAAACAAGATATTGTATTACTGAATGTATATTTGCAACCTATAGACAAGAATGGTGTAAGATATGCCACCCTTGGTGAATTGGGCAAGTTTATAGAGAATGACATGGTAGAAAACCCAGCAACAGGTTACATAATCACAGGAGATTTTAATGCTAGAGTGGGACATTGCCTGGAATTGAGTGATGAGGAGAAGGTGGTTGTAATGACTTTAAACCATTCTGTGTAACTATCACAGTACACACTCGCAGCTGCAGGGGAAGGCAGCAGAGTGAATCCCAATTGAAGGTGTACCAGTGTATGGCATTCTCGGGTTCCTCTTCTAGGGTCCACAGAACTTGACAGCACCAATTATTCGGTGTCAGGAGAGGCTATTTCAGATGCCTGGAGATGACTAACCTGCCTTTTTAAAGGCAGGTTGTATGCATTGTCTGCTGGCTTTCGGGAGGTATTTGGCATCGCCATAACAATGGGTGACATCACTGAGGAGTGCCCATATATTGCTTAGCTCTAGTCAGCAGAGCCGAGCTTGGAGCAGAGGTGACGCGGGCAGAGGCCAGCAGTGTCTGTCGGTGTCAGATGGGAAAGATGGGAAAGAGGGCCAGAATCTATAGATTTTACCCTTGATAGGTCCACTTATATCAGCAGGTAAGGAAGTATATCATCTGGGATAGATGGTAGGAAACAGAACCCCTGTGTTAAACAACCTAACATAATACCTGTGAAGAATAACATTTATGTTGTAGAGAGTACTAAAAATGAACAATTACATAGTAACACTTAATAGTGGAGAGATAGGAATAAAATGTAGGGAATGCCACATGATTAGTCTAGAAGGAGATAATATGTTTGAGCAGTATATGTGCAAACAATGTCAGGAATTAAAAGATTTAAAATGAAAATACTTGGCTTAGAATTGAAGCTGAAGTGTATTAAAAATATCCCAGGTACAGATACCATAAAACAACATAAAGAGGCAAACTCAGTGGTGGAGAACCAAGAGAACAATAGTAAAATACAGAGGGAACAAGATGAGGAGAAGGGCAAAACAGAAAGGGTAAGAAGTCAGTTACATTAAAAAGGGTAGGAGAGTGATGAACTTCGAATTATCGACACAAAATAGGTATGGTTTACAATTTGTTGAAAATATTGAAACTGAGGTTAATAATTTGGAAAACTTAGCGAATGAAACTCAAGGCCTGATAAACCCCACAAGAAACGCTCACCCATCAGTAACAACCTCTGAAACATCCCCTGAAAATATTACAAAAAAACTGTTAGACAATAGACCCAATAGCAGTGAGAAAGATGTAACCAGTGAAGAAATGGAAATAGGTGTTGAAAGTCTGGACGAACACGAATAAAGATATGTTTACATACTAGGGGACTCGATAACATGATATACAGACCATTACACTACCAAGTTTAGCAAAACCGATGTAATCAGCAGGTGTTTCCCTAGGGCTTGAGTAATGGATATGCTTACAATTATACCAGACTGAATGGAACAGGCACCAGCAAATTCATTAGTAATAGTCCATGTAGGGATACATGATGTAAGAAACAACTTGGTGGAGAATATATTTAATGCATACAAAGAAATATGTGCAAGGTTACATGAATCAAAATGTGAAGTTATACTTTCAGAAATACTGTCTACTTTGAGAACAAACCAAATAATAGAAACAAAAACCAAGAAAATAAACAACTGACCAAGCCATTGGTGTCTAACACAAGGTGTAAATTGTTATTTACACATCGGAAAACTTTAAGGGCAACATGTACCAATACAGCCAGGATAAGCTCGATCTTAGTAGGGCAGGAAGTTGCCTTCTGGTTAATCTTTTTCTTGAAAACATTAAAGGGACACTGTCAACCTGTTTTTCATCATATCATTTCTAGTTTAAAACTCACATTTTATGATTTCTTACCTTCTCTAAAATTCATTGATGTTGCCGTTTGTTTTGTCTGTCTCCTTGTTTAGTAGAACTGAAATGCATGGCAATGCATATTTATAAACAGCTTTGTTTTTGTTTACAATCCTGGTTCTGTACTTAACTGCGTTTTTCCTAGCATTGGAAACACACCCAAATAGTGCAGTCACTCATGAGAAAGTAGCCTCCTAAACTCCCATTGCATCACAAGTGGCTAGACTGTGTCGTGGGTGTTCCTAAGTCCAGGAAAGATACAGTTGGTGCTGATCAAGGAATGTAAACAATCCTGTGTTTGTGTGGTAACACCGGGTACATGACAACTTGCTCCCATCAATTCGCTCCCTCAAAATTCACTCCCAACAATTCACTCCTGCTGAACTCGCCCCCATTCAAACTCGCTCCTTATCAAACTCACTCCCGCTCCGACTGTAAAAACCTCTGACCATGCATTACATGCAGCCAAAGCAAATTCTCTTACAGGGGCACTGTAATTAAAATGATTTAACAAAGAGTGTTCTTTTTTTAATGCGGAAATGGAAATACCTAAGTTATTCACTAAACATCATATCTGCCTGCAGTCTAGAAACTCTACAATGAATAAGAATCAGAATGAGTCTGGAGCAAGGTAAGACAAAATATTGCTGTGATGCTCAGATACTCAGAGTGTATTGGCCGTATGTAGTGCTGCCAACAGTTGTTACTGTTTAGTTATTTCTGCATCCAAATATTGCTATGATGCTCAGATGCTTGCATATTTGCTATCGTGTGCTTATTTAATAATGCTGCTGACAGTTTAATTATTTCTGCATCTCTAATGTTAAGTTGGTCAGGGAGCATATTGGCCGTAAGTAGTGTGGCTGACAGTTGTTACTGTTTATTTATTTCTGCATCAAAAAATTGCTATGATGCTCAGATGCTTGCATATTTGCTATCATGCTTATTTAGCAATGCTGCAGACAGTTTATTTCTGCATCTGTAATGTTAAGTTGGTCAGGGAGCATATTGGCCATAAGTAGTGCTGCCGACAGTTGTTACTGTTTAGTTATTTATTTCTGCATCAAAATATTGCTATGATGCTCAGATGCTTGCATATTTGCTATCGTGTTCTTATTTAGTAATGCTGCTGACAGTTTAATTATTTCTGCATCTCTAATGTTAAGTTGGTCAGGGAGCATATTTGCAAGGAGCGGATTGCTAAAGGAGTGAATTGACGTGGGGACGAACTGTCGGGAGCCAATTTTCGCGGAGCGAATTGTCGGGAGTGTGTTGTCGTGCTCCCGGTAACACAGTGCCGTGTTAGCACTGTCACAGTGCACTTAGCAGTGTCAGTGGCTCAGTAGGTAGCACACTCGCCTCTGAGGCCGGGAGATCAGAGGGCTGTGGATTCAGTTCCCAAGTCTGGCACTTGGGTTAATATCCCAGTACTGACACTGTAATGCAGCATGAGAGGGGTGCTGCATTTCTGAGGTGCCGTCTTTCGGATGAGACGTTAAACCGAGGTCCCATCTGCCTGGATTGGTGGTAGTTCAGGTGGATGTTAAAGATCCCATGGCACTTATCGAAAAGAGTAGGGGAATTTCCCCGGTGTCCTGGCCAAATTTCCCTCATTCACTAAAAATACCACCAACAGCTTAATCTGGTTCAAGGTTAGTTGGCATTCATCTGTATCCCCCTCCCCCGGGTCATGCCTGAAAATAGGCAGGATTTGTCTAGTGCACTTACCCGGTCAACAAAAGCTAAATAAATAAATAAATAAAAAAACACCAGTATGGTTGGCAGTCCATTGTTCACTTTTTCTAAGAAAAAAAGATTCAAAATCAAACTACCAGCTACATCAGCAATATTTACAGAATGTTGGCAATCATAAAATGTGTTTTTTAAACTAGGGACACTTTAAGACCTAAGGGGGGGTGACAGTGTCCCTTTAAGAAGAGTTTAAACTATACGCATGGGTGGATAGGGAATGTCAGTTAAATGAATGAACAAATGAAACAAAGGAAACTGTAAAACAACAACATGAAAAACAAAGGTCAACAAAAAATCAAGGAAAAAAAGGAACAAGTTAAGGTTTTACTTCTAATACGAGAAGCCTAAACAACAAAAGAGATGAATTAATATTCGAACTTGAGAGGAAAAAAACTGATATATGTGTGGCCAATGAAACTTGGCACAGAGGGGGAGATTGGGGGATTGACATACCTGGATATACTATGTGCTAGAAATGTAGACATCACAAAAGAGGGGGTGGTACAACAATCTACACTGGTAATGATTTAAGAGCAATTGAAGTGACACCACAAAACAGAAGAGGTGCAGAGGTAGAACTTCTATGGATGAAAGTAAAGATGCCAACACATAGTTTAACTATTGGAGCAGGTTATAGAGCCCCAGATCTAATGATCAATGAAAATAATATGTTCATAACTGCAATTGAACAAATGGATACAGACAGTGGGTGGGATATTCAGAATGCGCCAGGCAAGGGGTGCAAGCCTGGGCGTAGTGCAACTGGGATGCGCCAGGGCATGGTCTAGGCAATATTCAATGGTGCTGCACCATGACTCAGCACCATTGAACACTGCGCATGGCGCAGTGGTATTGCACCAGTGCAAGTGGCAAGTGAGGAGCAAGGGGATGCGCCAGCTCAAATGCGGGTGGGCTAGGCGCATGACCCATGATATTCAGTGCTGGACATGCAAATGAGGCCATTATGCATGCAAGGCACAAATGGGGCTATTTGCATGTCATTATGGCACCATTTGCATGTCATTATGGCACCATTTGCATGCAGGTGCGCCGAACCCTGGTGACTTGCACCTGGCGCCCTGTCAGGCTGCAGCCATTGGGAACCGACGCCCCCTGCCCCTTGGCAATGCGCCCCAATGCCTGATCGTGGGCTGTAGCTAATGTAATATCCCTGGTGGTCCAGTGGACCCTACCTCACTGCCCGATCATGGAATTTAGATAAATGAAACCTCCCTGGTGGTCCAGTGGACCTGCACCCCTGCCCGATCGCAGGCTTAAGTAAATTAAATAATTTCCTGGTGGTCCAGTGGACCTGCTCCCCTGCCCGATCATGGGCTTAAGTGCAGGCTTAACCCACACCAGGGTTTATTCTTACTTATAAAGCCCACAATTGGGCTGGGGAGCGGGTCCACTGGACCACCAGGGTTCAGTCTTACTTATAAAGCCTGTGATCGGGCTGGGGAACAGGTCCACTGGACCACCAAGGATTTTATGTATTCATAATGCCTGCGATCAGGCGAGGTGGGCAATGACGCCCGGACTTTGTCTCTGGAGGTCGGGTGGGATGATCAGCTTTGATATTAAAACCAAATGGGAAACAGTCAAAGGAACAATTACAATCAGGTGTTATCATAAGACAGACTATCGTGCAATTAAATTATATTTAGCTGACTGGGATTGGAAACGTGAAGCAAATTCAACAGGGATGATCAATTATGGGAAATAATGAAAAAGAAAATAGATTTCTGCATTGATAACTACGTACCAACATGAGGAAAATACAAAAACTCAAGAAGTGCAACAGGTTGGTTTAGCAGAACAATTAAAAGGAGTATAAGGAGAAAAAGAAGTTATATCAAAGACACAAAAAGAATGAAATGGAGGTTAAATGGAAAGATTATAAAGCACAAGCAAACAAATGTAAAAAGCTAATACATAGAGCCAAACAAGATACAGAAAATAAACTGGCTGTAAACAGTAGGGACAATAACAAGCAGTTCTTCAATTATATTGGGTCACTTAGGGGTAACCAGCCAAAAATAAGCCCCTTAAAAATAGGAAACATGGTTTTTAATAAAGAAGAAGGGATGGCAATGGAATTCAACAGTTCTTTTCTAAGTACTTACTTACCTAAAAATCATGAAATTGAAACTAATAATCTGCAACCTACACACACAACTGACATCATCATTACTAGACAGGAAGTAATGGATAGAATAAACAAGTTAAAACCCAACAAATCATGTGGACCAAATGAAATACATCCACAATTCCTGGTTGAATTAGCTGATGAACTAGCAGGTCCTACAGCACTTTTATTTACAGCTTCAATTAAAGAAGTGAAAACAATAAAAGAATGGAGATAGACTACTACGTCACCGATATATAAAGGTGGGGACAGACAGGATGTAAGAAATTATTGACCTATTAGCTTGACCTCTGTGCTGGGCAAATTACTGGAAGTATAATGCAGGAACACATTGTGAATCATATTAAAGAAAATAGACAGGTAGACATTACCCAACATGATTTTGTACAAGGGCATTCATGCCTTACAAATCAGTTGCATTTCTATAGGAACATAGCAACATAGAATCTGATGGCAGATAAGGACCGCTTAGCCACCTAGTCTGCCCATTTCCCCTACCTAACGGATACACTGCAGATCCTAGTTAACCAACAGCCTACTTCCTCCTACCCCCCACTAGAATTGCCTTATGTCTGTCCCATGCATTCTTGAATTCCCACTGTTTTTGACTCTACGACCTCCTCAGGAAGGCTGTTCCATACATCTACAGCCCTCTCTGTGAAGAAATACTTCCTCACATTACCTCTGAGCTGTCCCCCCTCTATCTTCAAATTGTGCCCCTTGTTCTTGCACATCTCTTTTTCTGAAAGATGCTACCTTCTTGGACTCAGTTGATTCCCTTGAGGTATTTGAAAGTGTCTATCATGTATCCCCTCTCCTTCCTATCCTGAAGGCTATACATCTTAAGCTCTTTTAGTCTTTCTTCATATGTCTTCTGGTGCAGACCCTGCACCATTTTGGTTGCCTTCCTCTGGACAGCCTCCACCCTGTCTATGTCTTTGTGGAGATGGGGTATCCAGAACTGTATGCAGTACTCCAGATGTGATCTTGCCAACTGTCTGTACAGAGGGATAACAACTTCCTGTTTTCTACTGGTGATGCCTCTCCCTATGCATCCCAGTATCCCCCCAGCCCTCCTTACTGCCTTCTCACATTACTGTCCCACCTTTAGGTCATTTGATATGACTACCCCAGGTCCCTTTCCATCGTTGTTGTTGTCTGTATCTCACCCCCACATTGTGTATTCTTCCCTTGGGTTTTTGTTTCCCAAGTGCATTACTTTCCACTTCTTTGCATTTAATCTAAGCTGCCATACATTTGACCATTCCTCCAACCTTGCTAACTCCTTTTCATTCTTTCCACCCCACCTTGCATATCAACCCTTTTGCAAATCTTTGTGTCATCTGCAAAGAGACACACTTTTCCTTCCAGTCCCTCTGCAATGTCACATATAAAGACATTAAAAAGGACCAGCCCCAGTACTGAACCCTGCAGTAGCCCACTATGAATCAGTTAGTTTGGCACCGGACAACGGATTCCCGGTAGATATCTTCTTGGATTACTCCAGGGCTTTTGACACTGTGTCTCAACAAATCCCAATAAGCAGACTTAAGGAATTAAAATTACACCTTAAGATTATTTTATGGGTAAACTCATGGCTGGGGAAGAGGAGACAGAGAGTGGGAATTACTGGACATTACTTGGATTGGGGGGAGGTGACTAGTGGAATGCCCCTGGGATCGGTCCTGGTACTAACTTTGTTTAATATATTTATTTCAACTATGCAAGCATCTAGTCACTCCTGGCTAACCAAATATGCAGATGACAGTAAAATGGGTGCTATCATAAATAATACGGATTCAGCTAAAAATCTCCGGGATGACCTAACAAAATTGGAAAACTGGGCCATAACTAATAAACTGAGGTTTAACGAGGGAATCTGCAAAGTTATGCACTTGGGGAAAAACAACCCCAGTTATCCATACACGCTGAATAACATTATATTACTGGAAACATCAAAAGAAAGGGATCTGGGTGTTATAATAACAAATGATCTAAAGTTTGACATAAACACAAGAACTGCTGTTCAAAAGTATAACAGGTTACTGGCCATTATGTTTAAAAACATCAAATGTAGAGAGCCAGAGGTTATGATTCCATTATATGCTTCACTGGTTCGACCCCATCTAGAATACTGTTCACCTTTCTGTGCACCCCAAAGTATAAGAAGTCAAAAATTAATAGATGGAGTTCAAAGCAAAGCAACTCAAAAAATCAGTAAAGAGGAAAATAAATCATACAGAGAAAGATTACATAACTTGAATCTGTACTCTATGCACTACAGGAGACTAAGAGAAGACATCTGCCCAGTATACAGAACAATGAAAGATGACGTAATTTGTGAAAGCACAGGTCTATGTAGGAGGAACCTAACTAAAGGAACCAGAGTCCACAACTTACAACTACAGGGTGAGGTAGCTAATACTGTTAAAGGAACAAAATGATTCAACTAGAGAGTTGTTTTGATCTGGAATAGATTACCAGAATGGGTAGTAACAACTAATTCAATAACATCCTTCAAAAAAGTACTGGATAAGACGATAGGAGAAGAGAAATGTAGGTATTACCACTAACAAGTGGTGAGTTATACATAGGTCCTTGACATGCTAATTTGTAATAACCTATGAACCTCTGATGTAATACATCATATGGCAACAGATAATTTTGATCATCTACTCTCTAAAAGAAATACCATAGATAGGAATAGTAAAAATAATTGTCGCCAGCTCAGTAGTCTATTAGTGGACAATAATTTAATCTTTGTTAATGGGCATACTAAACAAGACAAAAAAGGGGCGTTTACATATATAAGTACAAATGAAAATTCTATAATACATCAAATATGGATAAGCATGAATGTAAGTAATAGATGCATATATTTTATGGTAGGTAATGGGGTGAAAGTGAACAATGACCTCTGGAGCTAGAAATTTCAGTAATTCATGATAAAAATAACAAGAATCAGACCACAGACTCAAACAGTATACAATATTATAATAACTATAAAAAAGGTATAGGGTGGAATCTGATAAACAGTGTTGAGTATATTGAGACACTGGAAGTGAGAGGCATATTACAAAAAATGGATGAATACATAGAAATGAAAGAGGAAAAAGATAATATAAGGGCTTATGAATACATAATTTTACAAATATCTGAAGCTGTAAGTAAAGAAACACAATTATACAAAAAGAAAAAAAGGAGCACCAATAGAGAATACCAGCTTGCTAAAAGACAACTAAATCACCAGTTAAGGGTAGTCAAAAGGTGCCCAAACAAGGAAAATAAAAAAAGATTAACTACTTTAAGAACAAATTACAATAAAAGTATAATTAAATAAAAAAAAAATTACGGGGAAAGATCCTGGTAAAAATCAGAACAATCTATAATAAATAAAGATAGTACAAAATTCTGATGCCTTGTGAGTAAGGGATTAGCTGAGAATACAGAATGTATAGAGAAGCTCATAGAAACATAGAAACATAGAATCTGATGGCAGATAAGGACCACTTGGCCCACCTAGTCTGCCCATTTCACTACCTAATGGATAAGCTGCAGTTCCTAGTCAACCAACAGCCTACTTCCTCCTACCCCCCACTGGAATTGCCTTATGTCTGTCCCATGCATCACTGACTTCGACAACCTATTTTAGAGGCATAGTGTTTGATGATAAAAGAAAATATAAACATAAAAAAAATATGGATACCTTTACAAAGGAAAATACTACCAGAAGAAATAATTGTATAATAATAAGGAAGACAAGACAACTAACAACAGAGGGGTAAGATAAGGATGCATACTATCCCCAATTCTTTTTAACTTATTCTTAAATACTATCTTGATAATATTATACAATACTGATTTTCATATGCCAAGAATAGGCAAAAGACCATGTTCATATCTTGCATTTGTGGATGATGTGGTACTGATGTCCATGAGTTTTGGGGTCATAAAGAGAATATTCATGCTTTTTAAAAAGATGCCAGGAAAGAGATTTACAAATAAATTACAATAAAACAAAGCTTCTGATTTTTGGAAATATAACAGGAAGGGAAATACAATTAAAACACAGGATGAAAAGATCGCACAAGTTAACAAATTTAAATACCTGGGAATCTTGATGACCAGAAAACTACCATGAAAAGCACATATAAAGGATAAAGAGGTGAAAACAAAGAATGTTCTTCCAGCCCTATCAAGTTTTGCATTTAAACATGGAGGAAGTTCAGTTAAGGGTTGCATCAAGGTTATAAATGTAAAAACAAGAACTCAAATACTTTACAGAAGTGAACTTTGGGGACTGGAAAGCAAAGAAAACCTAGGAAAGTTAATAAATGGCTATTATGTAAGTAATAATACCCGACAGGGTGGGCGTTATTGGGATATAACGGACCACCCAGGGGTGTAATGAGGCCCAATGCCACAGGTGGTGGGCCTTATAGCCCCTGGAAGGTTTGTTATATCCCATAATGCCCACCCTGGAGGGTATTATTACACTTAGAAAATGGGCTACAGGTGATGTTTTAAAAATATATACAAAAATAAAAAAATATATATTTAAAAAATTTTAAAAAGTATTAAAAGTAACAGTTGTAGTAAAGTAGTTCCTGTATTAGTATAATTACCTGTGGAGGGCGCTGCTGTTTTATTTTAAGCTGTTTTTTAAATGAGCATGTTCTCTAGGGACACTGTCATGTTCTGTGGTTCTTCCTATGGCCATTTAATTTCTGTTGAATAAAGTCCGAGAAGTCAATGTTTTTTTCCCATTAAGATTACATTTTATTGGGATCTTTTTATGAGTCGGTCATCCGGACTGAAATAATGCAGTCTGCTTGGTGCTGCACGGTTGCTGACATTGCAGTAGCATGAAATGACGAGGACTGGAGATCGGTGTTTCAGGAGGCTATAAAAGCATGCGGAGTGGTGTGTAGTGTTCTTTATACTTAGTCCTAGGAATATATTATTTAACAAAACTGAGGGCTACCTTTTCCAAAATTTTAATTTTAGAAAGTGAAACCAGGATTGACTCTGTGCATGTGCAGCACGCGTGAATGCTAGGAGTCCCGATTTTACTTTTTAAAATGTAAATTTTGGCAAAGTTAGCCATCGGTTTTGTTAAAAAATATATTTGTAGGACTCAATATAAAAACTACTATACAGCATCCTCATATTTTCATAGGCTCCCGAATTACCGAGCTCCAGTCATGCAAGAGTTGTTGTTATTTCATGAACGGGGGAAAAGCTGTGGCTAGGGAGTTTTACCATTCAGGTGGCCCCAGGATTCCTTAAGTAATGGGGGCACCCAAAAGTGGCACTTATTATTCTGAGGGCGTTGTTGAGAAATAACAGCCCAGGTCTAAGGGTGTTTTAGCCAATCAGAAAAGAGCTTTTCTGGTGCCCATTTTCTAAAAGAAAATAATGGGTTTGCCAAAAGGTGCACCTACAGCCTTGATATGAGCAGATCTAGGGCAATTACCCTTGGAATGCTTGTTACTGTATGTGAGAGATTGGTTCTTTATTGGATTAAAGTTTATTGTATGCACCCTGACAGACTGCCAAGAATGTGCTTGGATGAAGCCTTAAACTACCAAAGCAATAAAATGAACTTTCCTTCAGTAGCAATTATAGAACAATTGATAAAACCATTTGGCCTATTAGAACATATAACAGAGGCACTAATAAGACCTTTTGAGGAAATAAAAATACATATAAAGAACAGAATAAGAGATCATTTTTGACAAAGGGACCTAGAGAAATGTGCAAAATTTAAATTAAGCAATTGATTAACGCAAAATAATATTTTTGATTTGAGCAATACCTATCATTAATAAAAACCCAAGATGCAGACAAATATTTATAAAATACCAGTTTGAATATTGTAAGAGCGAATGCATGGAGGCCATCATAAACAAAAAAAAGGAACATTCCAGTGATAGGTGTAGTTGCGAATTAGGAAAAGATAATATTACTCATCTATTCCTAATCTGTACACTGTATGAAAAATATAGTAAGAGAATGTTAGAAGAAAGTCTGGGGCAAATGCATAAAACTCACAAGAATCAACAAATTATATATTAAATTCAGTTTCGATAAGAATACTGGATTCTTGAAAGTGGTAGGAAAATATAAATTACACTTAAGATCAGATAAGGAGAATAAAGAAATAAACCCAGAAATATTGAAATAAAGTGATTACCAAAGCCTAATTAGGGGACAGATAGTGAATTACATCAAGCACATTTTTTATGAATGCTTAAATAGAATTTCTAATACACTAAAGTGTAAGAATGTTTTAAATAATTAATGTACTATATGAGAGCATGTAAACACATTTTAACAATTGTTTACAATAATTTTATTATAAGTAATGTGCAATGATGTTTTCAACAGTTGATGTATGACCTTTTGTCCTTTTTTTGTATATGACACAACTTGTCTTAATAAAACAGTACCTACCTACCTCCAGGTATGGGATCCTCTTGACAGATGTCTGCCAGGGTACTGTCCCAAAAGAAATACTTTAAATACAACCCCCATCCTCGGTGACAGGGAGCCTTTACACTTATACTGAACTCCTCCACACACATACTCAAAGCATGCAAAGTAAGCAAACACATTGATGTGCTGATCATAATGTATGCCAATTCAAATCCAGGAATAGTTATTTGGAGTATAGAAACAAGATCTGAATGGTGGAATGAATGGGTTATTTGCAAATAAATAGTACGGAGACCACACTCCAGATCACACCACTCATGGGTAAATACCCAGATTTTATACTTACTGGTGCCCTAGTACCCACAAATTCCCTTGGAAGTCGTGCTGCACAAAAATAAAATTCCATCAGTGGAATTACTGCAAAAGTTGGAATTTTGCTTCAGCAAAATTTCAGAATGCACTTTGGTAACTTTTGTGAACTTTTAATTAATGTATGAATTGCAGATTAATGTATTTAACTGTGGAAAGAACTTATGCAGAACTGATCACTGGTCTGTAGAATGATTGCATGTATTGCAGACTGATGTATTAAATTGTAGAATGGAATTCTACACAACTGTCTTTCTGCAATTTGTGCATATCTTTATGCAATTCAGCCAAATAATTTTGTGGAACATGGCAAAAATTTAACACATTCAGAGGATTCATATTTTGTCAAGGTCAGAATTTCAGAAGAATTTGTGAAATTTGTAAAATTTTGTGACATTTCCATGAATTCAGAATTTGCAGTTTCTGTCCAGAACCACTTGGGAACTCCCATAACAGTCTGGTAAGTGTGTACATAGCAGACAGCTACAGGCCAAATGTTGGGCCATGGTGCAGCACTGATTAAAGGCTGGTGGTTGGGGATCCCCAACAAATAGTTAAACACTGATGTTAGTTGTTCCTAGCTGTTATGGTTCTAAAAATGGGATTGACTAACAGTCACTCAGAAATGCCCTGCAATTACTGTTTTCTGATTCTCGTTAACAGAAAAAATGATAAGGCATTGACCTACTACTCACAACCGTAGCAGCCTCTGCAGCTTGATTCTGTCAGGAAATCTCCCTCTGAATTAACAAATAAATGCAAGCAGTGTTACTGGTGCAGCAGACTCAATGCACCTTTAGGGTGGCTAGGGGTACAGGTTGCAATGGTCTGTGGTGTCAGTTTCCAGGGGAAAGCAACATGCATACACAACATTTGTAACTTGAGCAATCTTACAACTAGCTGCTTCTGCAGAGCTGTATATTATTGATTTACTCATGGGAAGCATGTGTTGTTGTTGTTTAACCTCTACCCAGCAGTCCTGGGGCCAGAAGCATAATGAAAATGACAGCCTCCTTGTAGTCTCTTGGGTACTGTAACTCTAAAAGCTATTTCCATCCCTTGGTGCAGCTTTCAGTTGTTGGGATTAGTAACCAACCAGTTCTTGCTGCCATCTGGTGGGACTGTGGTTAGGTGAAATTTTGGCAGGAGAGTGCTGTTAGGTTCTCCCGAAGTTAGTGCTCCTATGGGAGGGATAGTGTTATTGTTGCAGGGGTCTACTCATTGCACCACTTCTGCAGCTGCTAATGAACTGAGGAATTCCTTCCTATGTTGCTGTACCCCAAAGGCAGTTTGTGTGATCAACTGAGAGAAGTCCAAGTGCAGCATGGAGCAGCAGATACAAAAGAAGAAAGGCTGATGCACTGGCATGGCTCCTTGGTCTGCTACCATAGTCCATGGGGGCCAGGAGAAAGAGTAGAGATGGTGGCTCACTGACTGCAATGAAAAGTGTGCTGAACAAACCTAAAAAGGAAATGAACAACTCAGTTCAATCCCCAGGTCCTGCAGCTGCAGTCTAGATTAGGACCAGGGTGAAGGAATGGGGAGATGCGGCAGTGGCACTTACAGAGAGAGCAACAGGTAAGCCCACTTTGATACAAATCTAACTAAATTAAAAAACAAAAATAATGAAATCTAGATTCTGGACTGGTTAGCATTAATTAAACTTATATAATTTCAGTGATTGATATCTTCAATAACTACTACCACTGTACTTGCATCTAAAGTGGCTCACTTTGTTCAGAGACAGAGCTTAGAAAAAAGTTATATTTTAGAAAAGCACTTCAGGCAGCTGCAGAGAAGTATCTGACCCAATAAAAAGACATTTTCAGATGACTTTGAAAGGGCCTTGAGGCCTGATACATTGGTTAAAAAAAGAATGTGTCAGGTTCCATAGAGAATCATTGTGTGCCTAATCAGGGATTGAGAGAGAAACAGAATAACTGGTATTAAAAATAACATCATAAGTTGATTTTAGTTGTAAATTTCACTCACTAGCATCCCACGCATCCCAGAGCATAGCTTTCTACTCGTATTTTGCTGAACAAAATGCACAGCTACAGTACATTCAGTTTGCTGATGCTGTTAAACCAAGCCACCACTTGTTATGTATATAAAACACATGTAATACCCTACTTGTTTAGTACCGTTCTGCACTGAAAATGTGTGGTTTTGCTATGGCTACATTTGCTTCTTTTACTGTCCTGCCTATACACATGCTAAGCCAGAAAATGCGCTTTTGCAACTATTGAGCGTCTATACCCAAATTGCAGGTCCTCCTACTTTACGTGCAAGGTACAGATTCAGGAAAGCAGTTGCTCCAAACACTATGACTCATTTTCTTCTTATTGAAAATAGGCAACTAATGCCCCTAGTTCTCACATCCCAGCCCTGTCAGAACTTTAAGAGCATTAGGGGCACCTGGTGTTCTATCAGCTGTAAGCCAGTGCCCTAGAGTTGGAGACTCCACGGTACTGTATGCTGAGGTGGCCGGCCTAAGTTCATATGTTACAAATGGGGCAAATTAGTGATGCAGTGCCTTAACCTGAGTAAATCCCTTGAAAACTCTGCTGTTACTAATTATGTAACCCAATCCCATGCCACACTTAAAGCCTGCGGGTACTAATTTTGTAATCTATTCCCATGCCACAATGCAATGACTGTACAATAACCAAACAAAAATCAGTAGTATACAGAAGTAAAATGTAATGGGACAATTTTTATTGGAGAAAGATAGGAACAAAGCTCTGAGGAATAAAGGGGGAGGGTCAAGCAATCAAGAATAAATCACAGTAGCAATCCCCAACTGTGCCTCTCCTCCCATTGTTAATACCACACTCTCCCAACTAACTGGTGCACCAGTGATACTCTCCTCACTGTCCCTAGGGAGCACCCTTAAAATGTTACTGGGTACCACAGTTGCTGAATGGTGGCAGGCATGACACTTAAAGCAGAAGAGGATATTTACCTTGCACAGTGGTTCAGTGTAAAGATTAAAGTGATCTCTATCTGTAATGCCGAAAAGGGCCACATGATCTAACTGCCAGTTTTCTGCACTAGCCCTCCAAAACACATTCAGTCCAGCCCAACAAATCATGGTTTGCTACATATAAATGATATGTCCAGTGGTATAACTGATGCAGGATATCACCTATACAGGACTGTATTATGTGTTCTGTCCATGAGTTTATGTTAGGTGGTGCCAGAGAGAGTTTCACCCATGCCGGTGCAAAAATCATGTTGCCGATGCTGATTATGGTGCAGGCAACATGCGGCCTGGCATTACGGCACCAAGCATTATGTCTCCTGGGAGTTACAGTGTCAAAGCTTCCTTCTGGGAAACAGTCAGCTTTCATGGGGGGCTTCGCCCTCCACAGCCCCCAATGTGGGGGGCTTCACCATCCACACCCCCAAAAACTAAATATAGCTTCCTCTGAGGTGGGCTTGTTCTGGTGGGGGCAGTAACTCATAGGTATCATAGGTATACGAGGGGTTAAGGTAATAGACTTTTGTCCATGGCACTCACCTTGGTAACTACTTCTGTTGTGTCTAACCCAGTAAATGTGCATCTAATTTCCACCTAAACTGAGCTGCAGTGGTACACCCTATGACCTCAATAGGGAATCCATTCCATATTGGAACCACCCTCTGATTGAACCACTGATTCCTTTTCAGCAATTTACAGTTTCTGCTTTTCAGCTGTGGAGGATGAGAACGAGTGGTATAAATCTCTTCTCTAAATTGTAGCCCCAAAATGTCCCATAAGTCATTTTCTGACCAAGTCCTATGTAGTAGGCACATGTCCCCCTGTGATCTCCTATACTCCAGAGTAAACATGCCCAGCTCTTTCAGTGTTTCCTGATAGTTTTTTCCCCTAAGGTCTTTCTTTGATAGCTCTAGTTGCCCTTTTCTGCATCTTCTCTATTATTTGAATTTCACCCTTCCTGTATGGTGACCAGACCTGGGCCCCATACTCCAGAATAGGCCTCACCAAGGATGTATAGAAAGGGACCAAAACCTCACAGCTTCTGCTCTCAGTGTGCCTGAATATACAGTTTAATATTTTATTCCCTTTGTGAACTATATTTTTAGAATGTGACTTAAATGATAGGTTGTGTGAGATTGTGATGCCCAAATCCTTTTCTTCAACTGTTTCTTTGAGATTTGTTGTTTCTAGTGAATACATGTTTCTTGGGTTCTTTTTCCCCATGTGCATTACCATACATTTATCATGATTTAGATGTAGTTTATGCTCTGTTGTCCATTTCTGAATATAATCTAGATCCTGCTGGAGTGCTACAGCATCTTCCTGATTTTGTACTATGGCCCCCAATCTGCAATCACCTGCAACTTTCATTAGCCAGATTTTATCATGAACATATTGGATGGATGAAACATAAATGTTAAACAAGCAGGGTCCCAGTACAGAACACTGGGGCACTCCACTAGATACCTCAGCCCAGTCTGAATAAACCCCCTTTATGCATACAACCTGTTTTCTATAAAAACATAGAAACATAGAAGTTGATGGCAGCTAAGGACCGCAAGGCCCATCCAGTCTGCCCATTTTTTTTTCTACCTTATGAATGTGCCATTGGCCTTTGCTCTGTCAATGGCCTATCTATTCATACTCATCTGTATAGAAACATAGAAGTTGACGGCAGAAAGACCTTCACTGTAATCGAACCCTGTACCCTGCTGCCTCCACTACACCCATCTATTACACTTAGCCACTGAGGCAGTGAGCCAAGAATGGATCCAGTTGACTATGTTATTCTGTATCCCTAATTTGTACAATGAGTCTCTTAACTCTGTATGCAGGATTTTATCAAACACTTTAGGGAAGTCCAAAAAGATCACATCAGCAGAATCCCCTGTATCCAGTGCCCTGTTTACCCTGTCATAGAAGTACAGCGTATTTGACTGACAGGATCTGCCCTTTGTGAACCCATGCTGTGACCTGTCCTTAAGGCTTTTCTGCTTCAGAAAGTCTGTAATATGATCTTTTACAATGCCTTCAAATACCTTGGACAGGATGGCTGTCAAACTAACAGGTCGATAGTTTGCTGGGTCTGTTCTATTCCTTGTTTTGTAGAGTGGTACAACTGTAGCTACCTTTCATGATTCCACAGCTTCACCCACATCCAGGGATGTTTGGAAGATGTGGGCTAATGGAGAGGCAAGCTCAGCACTTAGTTCATTGATTATTTTAAGGTGTATCCCATCAGGACCGGGGGATTTATTTGGTTTTACCTTTTTTAACCTTGCCTCCACAACTTTAGAGTTTATATAGATTGTCATGGATTGTTTTATATTTGTTTTGTTTTGTATTGGGGCTGTTTTAGATTTAGGATTAAACACTGATCAAAAATATGCATTCTGGATATTAGCTGTGTAGGTGCAAAGGATGGCATCTGTGAGGGGCAATCTAAAATCAAGATCACTCCTGTCACTGTCTTCCTTGTTGCGGCACCCTAATTGCAGCACCAAAATTCAGTCGCAGTGCTAATGGTATACCCCAGAGGAATATCCTGTCCTGTTGCAGGTGGTGGGGGTGGAAATGGTGACAGGGTTCAAGAATACATGGGATAGACACAGAAGGATCTTAGCAGTGGGGGAGACTGGAAACTGAGTAGGTTCTGCGGCAATACTATAGGTAGGGAAAATAGGGTAGACTAGGTGGGCCATCAGGTCCTTATCCAACAACAGATGCTATGTTTCTATGTTGTGAGGTATGTACATGCTGTGTGTACCTGTTGATCTCTGTGCATTTATGTGGAGAGGTCATAAAGGACAACAGTATGCATTCATCTTGACAGTCACACCACAACATCCATAACTGAGTGTCGAATATTAGTCAGCTGCTACACTGAACACTATAGTCACACATCGAGCAACTGATGTTTCACAGGACAAACTTCTGCCCTTCATGTCTGAGTGACATCTATTGCCCTGTGAAGACAAGACTGAGGATGCAGACACTACTACAGGCATTCTTATCTGATTTATACAGTACCATCAGTCATTCCAGCAGAAGGAATTTCCCAGGACTCTCCATACTGTCATTACAAACACCATTATGTTCCACCGACACACAGCTTTGGACTTGTGCCTATTACATTGGGTCACAGTTGCCATTCCAGGGTTTCTGTACAGCCATTATAATGGGTATTCATACATTCCACCTAACGGTATATCTGACAGTCTGTGGTAGATCAGAATAGTTCTTGTTTTGACCAAGTTTTGGTTCCATCTTTGTGCAGGTCAGTCCCATGCACAAATGTGCTATCCACATTGGCCATGGATATGTAGTTCGGCAAGACATGTACGCCTCCTTATATGATACTGTCAAGGGGCATTCTGTGCAAGTAAACATGTTTCAGCGGAGCCTACCCATGCTCATATATGACTCTTTGCACTACTTTGTGCATGCCTATCATGCCAACTGACATTGTGGATCACACAATGTGCATAGAACTTACATGGCATGGAACTCTGCACTGGATTTACAGGGGAGCTGGCCAGTATGCACCACAGGGTTACGAGTCACAGCATGACAAAAGGGATTAACTGCCAATAAAATTGCCCTGTTTACTGCAGTGACTCTACTGCAGTATGCTGCAGTATTGTGTTGTATCTTGGCCAGCTCCGCTGAATGTGTGTTTTTTTTTTTTTACAGGTCTCTGGACCTTTGAAAACTGGGCACTAAGTCAACCTTTTGTGGATATCATTTAAGCATTTGGTCACAATGGGCAGCTTGTTAATACGCTTTTTTGCAACTCCACACCTAGAGACTGAACATTGAGCATGTGGAGTGTGGTCTAACATTGTAAACATAAAATGATATGAGGCACAATTTAAATCTGGAAATAAAAAATAACAGCTGGGATCAACATTGGGCATTGAAAATCAGTTCAAAATGAGCAAATCAAAGAGATTTAAATATGAACTTATGTATTAAGATCTCTTTTTTTCCTAATGAATGACATTTGGACTGGAGTAAGTCCTTTTATGGACATGGATTGGCCCTGGCCTAATTGTTTTCAATGTATCTTTGAAATGTTTGTATTAAATGAAGATAGCTTTAGAAAAAAAGTCACTTTATTAAGGGATATAGAGAATAATGTATGGGCAACCATACACAACAAGGCTGTGTTTCCATTGAGTGGTTGAGATGACAGCATATGGACCTCGAGAGCGAAGCTTGAGAGATCCATGTTGTCACCTCTGCCCCAAGATGGAAACACATGCCTAGTTGTGTATGGTTGACCATATTTTATTTTATATAATATGTGGTTTTGTACACAGAAATCACAGAAGTGTTAACTCCCTAAATAAAACAAAAGAAAACAAATAAAAAAATCCTGCCGTTTCTTTGTTCTGTTTTGTAACTGAAATTAAATTTATAGACTTTTTATGAATTAAAAGGTACAAATGTGGGCACTGGGTGGTTAGTAATCAGGTGCTGGATAAATGAGAAATTAACATTTGTTATGACATTTGAACTCTGCTGAACTGCTCGGAATGCACACAACATAGAGAATACTGGATGGGCAACTATGCACAACCAGTGTGTTCTGCCACAGAGGGGTTCTGATTCCCTCTGACCTCAACAGTGGAGCTTGAGAGGTCTTTGGAAATCAGAACCCTGAGGTGGCAAAACACACTGGTTGTGGATAGAGTTGCTCATCCTGTATTTTTTATGGTGTATAGTACTGTGTGAAATATGTGTTTGTGAGTTCTTTTGCTTTCAAAATGAAACTGACTCATGCAGTCTCTAGAGGTTCTAGAATGCTGTTCTACCACAGTACAGTAGAATCACATTCCATGACCTTTGAACTGTGGTACAGCAGCATTTTGAAAGGGATAGAATTCTATGCAGAACAACACTCCACTATACACTATGGTTTAGAATATGCACAACAAGGTTTTTGAGCAGGCTGATTTTTATACAGAATAAAGGCAAACCATATGCTATGTGGATATTTTAGGTTGCTTTCTTTGTTTTAGTAACAAAAAGACTGAAAAAAAACTTGATTACTTGGAGTAAGAAACATTTTCAGACTTTTTATTATTCTACAGTTATACATTTTTAACCATTATGCATACAAACTTCTGTCAGGTAAATTAACTCT
This sequence comes from Neoceratodus forsteri, assembly GCA_016271365.2. NCBI lineage: Eukaryota > Metazoa > Chordata > Ceratodontiformes > Ceratodontidae > Neoceratodus > Neoceratodus forsteri. Next base: position 1,129,609,407 of record CM057456.1, on the reverse strand, counting down.
ATATCCATGCCCTCTCTGCAGTCTTTAAAGATTAGTTGGTTTTTGTACAGTATATGGCACAAAGTGATGCATGCTTAACTCACTCCTAAAAATAGACACAGCAATTACTTAGAACAGCTTGTCAGAAGATGTATCTCACCTATGGTACATGGCTCCAGATCATCATGTTTAATGTTTTATCATCGTTACTTGTCAAGAGGGAATGTCACAGCAGCATGTCTTCTGCCATGCTGTAAATTAATTTTCTGTAACACTAACCTTATGATGACATTATGGTTCAGACACAGACTGCTGTATGCTCTCTCTCTCTTTCTGAAATGTGCATGAATCTCACTGTTTGAGTATGACCAACCCAAAGTTCTCATAATTCAAACTGAGAGAAGCCCCTGTACCATAACAAAGTAACATTCTAGTCCAGTCACATTCACTCAGTAACTGTCCATTCAGTCCTTGCATGAACTATTCCCATCTGAATTTATCACAGTCAGCCATCCACACAAATAAGTATAGCCTGGTTATCCAATACACACACAAATGGCAGGTGCGACACAGGTATATCCAGGTGCCCACAGAGGGCTTGTTGGCCCAACTATAACATATACTCCAAAGACATGAGCAGTCCTGGCTGCCAATAGATAATGCACGTACTGTACAACCTTCAGTCTGTGCAAGAAATGAATCCTTTATTTTAGGTGATGAACGCAAACACCAAGCTGAAGGTTACTTGCATGGACTGAATCTTGTACTTGCATTATTTATTGGCAGCTAGGAGTTGTCAGGTCTTTGGAGTACATAGCCTGGTTATCCAGTCTGGTGTCTCAGTATGGGCTAAGGGCAGGTTTCTCCCAGCAGGGGGAGTGGCAGAAGGGAGTATTATGCTTGCTGTCAGGCCATAACAAGGGACATTACAGGCTGTTGGAAGTCTCAGTCGGTTAAAGAGTGAATGAAATGGAATGTTGAGGAATGGAGTCTTGACGGGGCTAACCAGCAGCTCTTGGCTGTGACTGAGCATCTCTTGGGGCCCTGTGCCACATTCAAGCTTTGATGCTGTTTGGGGACCAGAATGGATTAAAGGTCTCAGTCTGAATCAGCAGTGCCAGGTCTTGGAAGGCTGCCAAAGATGACCAGCAATTCATGGCTCCTACGGCAAGGCAAGGTGAATGTATTTATAGAATAAAGTACCCTACGTTTCCAGCAATTCACCAAACAAAGAGGCACCAGAATGGAGCGACCGGGTTAATCCCTGAAGTGCAGCCCTGCTCATCTAGACTCACTAGTCGTACCTGATGAATGAATCGGGGGGTGGGCACCCGGCGGTCACTGCCGTTTAAAGACACATGAACCCAATTGTAAGACCTGCACAATGCAATGTGCAATCTTGCAGCAATTTGTTCATATGTAGTGGCTGCAAAACTGAACCCAATTATGAATCCTGCCAGGACAAATGGGGATTAAATAAACTGAAGTGGGGGGCAACATTACCTAGCAACAACAAACTATTTTTTTGAGCGGACCAATAAAATCAATAAAAAATAATTTAAAAGAAAAAAAAGACAACTATTCCTTAATTTTTCTCACACCAAAAAAATGGGGCCATTGTATAATAGCAATATACTCCTCCAGGGAGTGGGTGTATGGGTGGATTTACCATTTCTGGTGTGGTTAAGTCACTCAGCTGTGCCTCATGACCGAACCACACCAGCCGTGGTAAATTCACCCATATCCCCACTCCCTATCATGGTATATTGCTTAAAAAAACCACGTAAGCTAAACAAAACACATTCATTATAGCACAATGTAGATTGATGCAATATAAAAACACATAGAGACTGACTATTATTCACCCTTTGTAGAGTTCTGTTTGAGAAACAAAAGACTGTTTGGTAGTATAGTTGTAGGCTGTGGTGGCAGCACCTTGGTTACATACCCAGCACCTTATACAGCACTTGATGACTTGATGAAATGAATAAATAAAATTAAACATGAATTTATATAATGTTTTAAATAATTTCTATGTACTAGGTTTGAATCCCAACACGTACCTCAACACTTACTATGAATTGTAAGGGAGAAGTTACCATGACTGGCTCCCCCATTATGTGTGGGCTATAAAAAGGTGGCATTAACACCAGGAGTCCCCCACCCCATTGAAGCTCAGTAGAGCAAAGTACTAGTTTGGTTCCCAACTGTTTACTGTTCAGTTCTCTGAACTTTGCAGTTTCAGCACTAAAGTTCACAGTATTTGATTTGAATGGTGTTATGTGAGTTCCCTGCATGAGTACTGCAGCTCCTTCTCACTGCATCAATAGCCGTGGGCTGGCCAGCCCGGTATAGCACCTGTTTCCTGCACTACCTGGGCATGAGTATCCTTGTTCTAGACTCTATGGTTGCCACTTACTTTTCAATGATAGGTACCAGCTGAGGCCTGCATTGATGGAATGAAGGAAGAAACTCCTGAATTAATGAGTCAAGCAACTGGGTATTATCAGCTGTAGTTATGAAGACAAACTTTGCAATGAGCACTACAACTGAGGTAACTCTAAATGGGAACCCACAGTATCATTGACAATCCTTCAAAATGTAAAGAAATTGCCAAGATTAATTTAGCGGGCACTGGAAGTGAACTGAAATCACTTTTCTGTCAGTTAGAAAAACTTTTATTTCAAGAACTGAATGTTACATATACTGTTATCACATTAGAACAATATATAGAAAGAAATCAAGCTCTGCAGGGGTTAAGGATCACTAAAATACCCTCAGGTGGTTTAGAAGATTCCCCGCCGAAGGAAGCTGGGGAAAAAACAACAGAAGATTGTGCATGCACTTTTACCAAATTAGTGATCATAGCAGACACTGAGAAGCATCTGAAAATTACTAAAGAAATTGTTGAAGTTAAGAAAGAGATTTCAAAATGTGTGAACCAGGAAGAATTTATAGTATTTAAACAGCAACTAAGGAAAACACATGATAAATATGAACCTGGTCTAATTAAAAGAAAACCGCTTAAACTTGAAAGCAATAATAATTACCTGGGGATTGAGTTTTTAACTGGTCTCTCAAAACACGATCAAGAAGCAGAGGAGGAAATAGGAGTTAATCAAGAGATGCACAAGGGGATACCATGGAGTGTGAGGACATTAATCAAGAACATACTTCAAGTGATAATTTATCTGAAGTGGCAGTAAATTACCCCAACACCAGATTGGTTTCTTTTTCCAGGGGGAGAGGAAAACCACAGGTGAAGAACAAACCACAAAAACATCCCAAAGGAAAAGGAATAAAAGGAGAGAGAGAAAAGACCAGAGGAAGCAGATAAACTAAAAGTGGATCGCAGTGGGCCCAGGAACTAATTAATCGCTCCACTTCTGAATTCACACCAGTGCAGCAATCATTTCTAAAGAGGGGATTATCATTTACACAGCAGCAAGGACCTGACAAATTTAAAACACAAGTAGACCTTTTCAAATTATTTAATAAAATAAGGATTAAAGAGTATTTTTCCAATAAAGGGATAACAATTAACAGGCATACCATCAGTAGGGAGCTGTAATCTGAGTGTCGGAATCTGAGCGTCGAAATATGAGCGTGGGGAAGAATCACATGGTGGAAACTACAGCACTTGCCAGCTATACCACTGTAGCATGTGTGCCTGCAGTGTGTTTCTGACTGTTATTACCTTTACATTTGCAAGCATGCTGCATCAGTAGCCTAGCAGTTAGAGTGCTGAGCTATTCTTGTTTTGGGATCCAGCGGACTGCAGTTCAATCCTTGCCGGCATCCACTTTTTTTTCCTTATTTGCATGTGGGTGTCTGTCAGTACCTAGTAAACTGTGGACATAGCTCTTGACATTGCTGGTGTTCTTCCTTTTCCTTCCTTTTTATGGCTATGGACAGAGCCTACAGCCAACTTGCTATCTATAGCTGGAAAATGGAGTATCGTGGAACACATGTTTTGGACTTTTCAATGTATCCTTCCATGCCAACTGAAATTTAATACTCACTTAGTTCTGTTAAGAATGTTGGAGACATAACTCCAAGCTGCTTATCAGATGCCATTAGGAAACTGAAACAACGTGTTAAATATTTGTTAAAATTGGTTGCCTATTAAACTGGAGATTTGTTTACCCCCTATGGAATGCAGCGACTTGCACCTTTAAATACTTAGCATTTAAACAGCTTCTTGCTACTAGTTTCACTTGGGAATGTATTGTCTTTCAAGAAAGATTCATACCTCATAAATGTGATCTCTTTCCCAGCAAATCTATAATTTACACTATTTTTTTTAACTTCTAAAGACACCATCTGAAAAGCACTGTCTCAGCCATATGCCAGGTCTTCAGTGAACTACCCAGACTAAATGCAGTATGTAGCAATCAGCAGGAATTTTCTATTATGCTTTTTGTGAAAAAATATATTGAGCTACAGCAAGCACACACACACACACACACACACACACACACACACACACACAATGTACACACCATCCTCATGGCCACAACATTCAAAATAAATACTGCACTCTAATATGTTATAAAACAATAAAGAAACTGTTTATGTCAGCAAACACAGTGCAGTTAGATCTTTTCAAATTATTTAATAAAATAAGGATTAAAGAGTACTTTTCCAATAAAGGGATAACAATTAACAGGCATACCATCAGTAGGGAGCTGTAATCTGAGTGTCAGAATCTGAGCGTCGAAATATGAACGTGGGGGAAGAATCACATGGCAGAAACTACAGCGCTTGCCAGCTATACCACTGTAGCATGTGTGCCTGTAGTGTGTTTCTGACTGTTACTACCTTTACATTTGCAAGAATGCTGCATCAGTAGCCTAGCAGTTAGAGTGCTGTGCTATTCTTGTTTTGGGATCCAGGGGGCACATTTATAAGGTAGAAAAAGAAATGGGCAGACTGGATGGGCCTTGCGGTCCTTATCTGCCATCAACTTCTATGTTTCTATGTTTCTAAGTTCAGTTTAGAGTAAATTTCCTTTAAATATTTCTTATCCTATATTTTGCATCCTGGATACATACACACACACACACACACACACTATGTACACACCATCCTCATGGCCACATCATTCAAAATAAATACTGCATTCTGATGTTATAAAACAATAAAGAAACTGTTTATGTCAGTGAACACAGTGAAGTTCAGCTCAGAGAAGATTTCCTTTAAATATTTCTTATCCTATATTTTGTATCCTGGATAGCGCAGGGGAGATGCTACCTCTCATTGTCTTAGGGATCTTCATTTTACACATTTTTGCACTGTATTTACTCAGGCTGTCCCAGATTAGAAGCAATATCTTGTTTTCAGTGGGGTCATGATTTTACCATTTTGATAATGCATTTCTTCAGGGTAGCATAGTCCAGGGCCCCCATATTCAAAGGAGATGAACAGTGCATCCCAACGGAAAAGGAAGTTGTGTTTCACAGCTCCAAAAATGCACCACAGCATGATATTTAAACATGCGAGATGCACCTGGTGTAAGGAAATAGGCCAGGGTGCACACAAATAGTATGCCGTGCAAGTCAAGGGTGCTCTCCCATGCATATGCAATCCTGTGGCATACTCAGTGGGAATGCACCCCTCACAGTCCAGAGCAGCGTGGCCCATAGTTATGCCATGAATAGCTGGCCTAACCCAGCCAGCCACCCACAGGTGGGCTGCAGAAGTGCACCCAGGTGAACATCAGCCTGGCAGCCCTGGTGGACTAGAGGTACCCCCTCCCATCTCCGATCGATTCAACTCCATCCATGAAGAGCTCCATAGTGTAAGGCTCCCCCGACCCAGTCACACCAGAGGAAACCAAAGTCCATATCCATAGCACAAAGGAACCCCACCCACCGTCCTGGTGCACAGACACCCCCGCTCCTCCCGTACCCAACCTGTTGTGGAAACTGGCACTGCACTCCACACCCTGCCATGGCCAGCTGCCAACAGCACTGGACCCGGGCCAGGCACCTGCACTCTGGAATGACCCAAGTGGCTGTACCATGCATTGGGGCACTATGCAAGCTGGAGACCCACCAATGTATGCAGCCATGTGTATGTCCCTGGAAAACCATAAGAGGGAATTGATATACCTCCAATGCATGCCTTGTCAATGCTGTATCTTCCTTCTATCATGCACCACTGCAGGTCCACAATCTCCCCCATTTCTCTGTGTAACATGCCACCCTCTGGACTGCTGAGGGATCCTGGGTGCCGTGGGGTGAGGTATCCTGCAATGGCATTTGTAGTGTATGTTCCAGGCAAGCAATAATATCTGACAGGGTGGGCGGTATTGGGCTATACCCGCCCACCCAGGGGCGTAATGAGGCCCGACGCTGCAGGCGGAGGGCCTTATAGCCCTGGAAGGGCGGGTATAACCCATACTGCCCATCCTGGAGGGTATTATTGCGCTTAGAAAATGGGCTACTTGTGGCATTTTTATGAGACTTAATAAAATTAATAAAGAAATAAAAAAAAATGAGAGCTATTAAGTTAAAGACTTTATGTTGTAAAGTAGTCCCTCTTTTTTTGTGCTGTTCTGTGTCTTAAAGACCCCTGACACAGCTATTCTGTTCTCTCCCCTTACCACATTGAGAACAAAATAGGAAGTTGGTTTTACATTTTTCCTACGGTTGTTTGAAAAGAAATAGTTTTGCCAGAGTCCACCCCAGAATTTGCAAATTTGGGCTACCCTGCCATACAAAAGCATGACATGCAGAGCAAGAAGTTCAATGTGGCAGGGCAGCGAGAGGCCGGTGTTTCTGTTTAAAATTCTAAATACAATATTATGAGTATAAATGCAGCTGTTGCAAGTGTTATATATGACAAGCACTGATTTACTGACTTGGTAAACTAAATCAGTGTTGGAATTCCACCAGTGAGCACCAACTGTATCAGCAAATGTTGAAACAGCTACAGCATCTCCTTAGTGTACCATCTGTTTGTGCTCTGATATACGAGTTCAAAAGACACGGTTTGATAGTCCAAACTCATACAATCATGTATGACTGGCAATGTCAGAAAATGACGTGTTTAAATTCAGAAATGTGCACCAACATCCACATCCCTCTTTTGCTTCTCACACTCTCACTCATTTTGATATTCTGACCTTGACAGCTACGGCACCTGGTTTGCAAATGTAAAAGCTGCTCTTATGACCGAGAAACCTCTTGTCTTTCTTTACAGCTACACCAAAACGCTACAGGAAAATAAGTGATAATCGTTTGACTCTGACGATTAACTTAAACAAAACACATACACATTGCTAACAGCTAACCAGAAATGAGGATCTGTGACCGAATTATTTTTTTTATCGTTGAGCATCGTCAATGAAGGGCGGCTGGTAGTTTTCAGTCTGAGGGTAGTCGGATAGTCCAGGAGCACGTGGTGAGATAAAGGTGGGTGGAAACTAACGGCAGCAGCAGTTGCAGAAAACAAATGTGTTTTTTTTGGGATTGTAGACTTATTGGTCCTGGCTTCGGTCTATTGCTCCCCCTCTCCCCCCCCCCCGAGCTACCCTCACCGTGTTGAGTCTTTTTGCAGAACAAGTGGCACAATACAGCGCTGACGATCTGTCCCCCGAGCAGCAACAACAACATTATAGATACTTGAGGAGCTTCGTTTTAACTTTCCTCTTCATTTTTTTTTTTTATACTATAAGGTGGAAAGCGGGTGACCACATACAGGAGGGGGGCACGAGATATGAAGAGGGTTTGTGTGGGTGGCAATGAAACTGCCATTTCAGTGATGGGCAGGGTTCTGCTGTATTTGTCTGTTGCAGCCAGTCAGTGTTTCGTCAGTGTTACCGAGCAGAGAAAATAGCAGTTTGTGACAAACTGGCACAGGAAGAGAAAATAAAAATATGTCGGCTTGTAGCGGTAGGTTATACGGGAGGAGGATGGTTGCATGACCAAGGCTGGGTGTGAGCTCTTGCTAAGTGAGAGAGGAAAAATGGTGGAGATTTGAAAAGAAATTGAGGGGGCTTTAGCCAATTAGGGAGCAGGGTGGGGAGCAGGAGTCTGGTGATGAGGCTGGCTGGGCTGGTACTTTTAATGGCCAGGCATCTGTTGTCTGATAAATGCCCAGTTAGAAAAGTACCTCAGCCAATCAGAAGCCTCAATTACTTTTACCCATTTTTTAAGCTATGGATAGTGCGTCTGCAGTTTCCCAATTGTACAAATGAATGAGAGGTTGACTGTAACATGTCTGTTCTGGGACCTGTGTGAGTGGGTACAGTATCGGCTGTCACCCGTACTGAGTAGTGCAATGGCACCGGGATGATGGATCCGCATGTGAGTGCCTGAGGTATATGGTCACTGGGCGTTATCACCCGCACACAGCTTGTGCCTATGTATGACACATTCCAGTGTCCTACTGCCAGTGCTCCACCACCCGAAAAAAAGATGCCATTTCTTCCGTGAACTGTCCAGGCTAAATGTATAGCAATCAGCAGGCATATTCTAGGAAAATACATTGTAAAAATGTGTAAAAGGGAGACCACATTGAAACTATCTCTCAGCAGATCTACAGTACATTGTGAAAATTCATTAGAAATAATGGGTAAAAGCATCTCAAAAGATCTCCACTGCCATATCAGCTCTGACCAGAGTTTGTTACTACTAAATTTCTTTTCTGCTCCTCCATACAGAGCATGTAGAGGTGATTATATATATACATATATATATATATATATATATATATATATATAAAATAGTGGTGCCATCACGCCACTATAGTTAGGGTTGAGCGGTCAGTTACATACTAAAGTCAAAAGTTTGGGCGTTAATAACTTTGGACCCGTTCAATGGATTTGCCTGAAATTTGGTATGTGCATTGGAGTATGGTAGATCTCTTTTGATCTGCCAAATTGCATTTTGGTCGGACTGCCGGTCTTTGTGTATGAAAGCGCTGAAAAATGCAAAATTATCCATTTTGGGAGGCACCTTTTGGCATTCTTAATGTGGTCCTGCACAGCCATCGTGTAGTGTGCTACTCTGTGAGATGGCGCATTTAAAAGAGTGTTGGTGGCTGAATATGCCGCTTTTTGTTTTGTGAAAAAATATTTAGGCATTCAAAAGTTATGGCACTTTTAAGTTCCCATTATAAGTCAATGGGAAAATATATATGTATATCTTGCGATCAAAGAATGGGGATTCTGGCCATCTCGTCCCACCTGGCGGTCAAAGAATTTGCAGCCTCATGGTTCAAGAATCTTTGTTCCCCAGGAATTTCAAAAATTCTTTGACCGCGAGGTCCGCCATCTTTTTTTCAGTTTTGCGATCGCCCAAACACAAATATCTCAGCTCAGGGGTCACTTCTGAAGTAAAACTTCAATGGGTTTTACTCAGGGGACCCTGACCTATCAAGCCATGGCTTTGGTTCCATCCAAAGCAGTCCAAAAATAGAGTTATTAGGTTTAAATTCTTCGTCTGCGGCTCGCTAGCGATCTTTGATCGTGAGCCAACAAATTCTTTGATCGCAAGAATTTTTGATCGTGATCATGCATCATGAGTGAGGAACGAGATGGCCAGATTTCTAAATGAATTTGTGTAGCCCAGGGGTGCCCTGCAGTGTTAAATTATGGTGGGTTTTGCTCAGGGGGCTTCGTAGTGCCCCATCTGCATAAGAAAAATAATGTGCTAACTATCCCTGGTAGTCTAGTGTCCCCTCCATCACAATAAAATATTAACATCCCTGGTAGTTTTGTGGCCCCCAATAAAATATATAATCCTATGTAGTGCCCTGGTAGTCTAGTGCCCCCCAACCCCAGTATTTTTTCACATCCTTGGTAGTCTAGTGGCCCCCTGAGTTGTATAGTATTATTATAAATAAATGTTTATATCCCTGATAGTCTAGTGGCCCCCTAAGCATAATGAAATAAATAATGATTTCTATTACCTGTTAGTCTAGTGGCCCCCACCCCCACCCATCCATGCCAGCCCACCCAGCACCCCTCCACCCTTAGCCAGCCGGCGACTGCCACAGCCCACCTCTCACCTCCACGGCCAGCCACTGACTGTCTGCATTATGAGCGGTAGAGAGTTGGACCGACAACCCCAACACACACCCTGATGCCTGTTGGTGGGGGTAGGGTGGGTGGGGTGCAAGTGGTGGAAACCCTAATGTCAAATTTCTCACTTTTGTCACTGTAGAAGAACCCTAACTGATGCATTAATGAAGTTTTTGCATAGATATATATGTATATATATATATATATATGTTAGAGCAAAACTTGGTTTAATGCATCAGTTAGTAGACTAGCGACAAAAGTGAAGAAATCCAGTATTAAGATGAAAACCCTTGGACCCCCCGTGCCCAATTTCAACTGGCATTGGGGTGTGCGTTGAGGTCATTATTCCAACTTCCCCTTACATGTATAAAGAAGCTGAGGTATAGGAGAATGGGTGAGAATTAGACTGATGATCCCAATGCACACCCGATGTTGGTTGGGGTGGTGGGCTGGGGGTCCGGCGTTTTCACCCTAACACTGAATTTCCTCACTTTTTTCACTGTGGAACAACCCTAACTGATGCATTAAACCAAATGTTTTGCCTCTAATTTCCCTTCTTTTTGAGAATGATGACAATAAATAGTGAATGTAATGCAGTGGCAGGATAGATAGTAACAGGAACAGCAATGCAAATGCAAGCGCCAACAGTTACGCACATGGTAATGCAAATGTAAATGGTAAAGCAAATGTTAATAGAAACACAAGCACAATGTGACGCCGAAGCGAACAATGACGCAAATAGACACGCAAGCGCGTATGAAAATGCAGCTGGTAATGCGCACAGTGATGGTACCTGTATTTTAAATGCAAATGTTAAGTGTTACAGCAGAAAGAATGCCAAAGGGAACAGAAATGGAAACGCGAATGCAAGTGCACATATAAACGCAAACCGAAGCACGCACGGGCACGGTACCTCAATTGTGAATGCAAATGGTAAAGTTAACATGAAGAATAATGCCAAATGAAACAGAAATGGAAAAGGGAATAGAAGCGCATACGGAAACACAAAAACCGTAATGCGCACGGGCACGGTAGCGCAATTGTAAAAGCAAATGATAAAGTTAACATGAAGAATAACGCAAAATGAAACAGAAATGGGAATGGAAGCACGAATGGAAAAGCAAACCATAACACGCACGTTCACGTTACCACAATTGTAAATGCAAATGTTAACGGTAACAGCAACAATAATGCCAAAGGAAACAGAAATGGAAACTCAAACGCAAGCGCACACAGAAACGCAAACCATAACGAGCACAGGCATGGTACTGCAATTGTAAACGTAACTGGTAAAGTTAACATGAACAATAACGGCAAAGGAAACAGAAACGGAAATGGGAATGCAAGCACATATGGAAACACAAACTGTAACGTGCATGATCCCGTTACCACAATTGTAAATGTAAATGGTAACAACAACAGCAACAATAACGCCAAAGGAAAGAGAAACCCAAAAGAAAATGCAAGCGTGTATGGAAACGCAAACTGTGACATGCGTGGTCACAGTACAGCAACTGGAAGTGCAAAAAGTAATGTTAACAGCAGAAATAACAGCAAAGGAAACAGAAATGGAAACGCAAACGCAAGCGCGTATGCAAACAAGAATGCAAAGGGTAACGCACAAGGTGGCGTACATGGGAACGGTAATACAAATGTATATAGAAACACATGTGGTAACGGTAACTGTAACAGTAATGGAAGCGCACACCCTGGTTTTGCCCAACAGCTGCATAGAGAAATACAGTGTGTACAAAGAATGTATGCATAATAATGGGCCTCGGAGCCGAAAATGAGGTGTTGGAATACTAAATTGCTTATATCTCAGGAACCGTACGACGTAGAAAAAAACTCTCATGATTCATGATTTTCCTGCCTGTGTTTTGCTGAATGGCCATAAGCTATGCATTGTCTTGACGAAAATTTTGTATCTCGCTCCGTTTCCGAGATACGACCTCCGAAAGGCATGGTGGACGCCACCGTGTTAGTCTATGGGAAGAAATGTCAAATTCAGAGTACTGTAACTTGGCAGCCATGCAATTTTTTTTCACCAAACCACCACAAGGCACATCTGTAAGATGTTGACTGCCTTCCCTTCAAATTTCAGCCTAAAAGACCAAACCGTTTGTTTGCAACAGGGTGGCAAAGAATTCCTTTCATTTTGGCCATAGCCTGAAAAGTAGTGTCGCAATTTGCAACCCTTTTCACAAAAATTTGTGAAAGTGTTATGCATGTGACACTACTTTGTGACACTACTGTTTCCAGAAATTTGAAAAACATATTTCTGGGGTGTTTAACCCCAAAATAAAGACATGGCTAGCATCCTCAGGGTCCAACTAGGTGAACACAAAAAGAATTGTGTCCCTAGAGGGTCCCAAATTTAAATGCCAAGCATTTTTCTGATCACTAACTGAAAACAAAATGGCAGATTTGTGACACTACTAGGGCCATTTGCGACATTAACAAGTGTATTTGCGACAGTTTCGAATATTTTAACTTTTCCCATTGACTTATAATGGGAACTTGTTTTTTGAATAACTTTTGAACCATTCGATATTTTTTCACAAAATTTTCAAAAGGCACATCGGGGACCCCAGCTGCACATTCCCTGAAGTTTTCAAACCGGTCACACAAACCGTGCGACCTGTAGGTGAGAGCAAAGAAATCCCAACAAGCGTAATTGCGCAATTGGTTGTTGCTTAATAACTCTGCAGCCGTATATCCGACCGGTACAAAACTTGGCAGATCCTAAGATCTACCATGCTCAATCATGCGTACCAAATTTCAGGCACATCCATGGCACGGTGGCAACGTGTTTAAGGTGCAAAATTTGACCCTTTAACCTTAAAAGTGTTACTCAACTCAACTATGGTAGCTCTACCATGCTACCATTATATATATATATATATATATATATATATATATTAGAGGCAAAAAATCCATTTAATGCATCAGTTAGGGTTGTTCCACAGCAACAAAAGTGAGGAAATTGATGTTAGGGTTGAACCCCCTTGCATCCACCCCATCCTGCCCCCAGCTGGCATTGGGGTGTGCACTGGGGTCATTGGCTAACTCTCACACCATCACATGTGTAAAGAGCTGAGGTGGTGAACTATAGGAGAATGGGGTGAGAGTTGGGACCGGCGACCTGCGCACCCGATGCCCGGCTGGGGGCAGGGTGGGGGTGAGTGGGGAGGTTTTCAGCTAACATCCGAATTTCTTTCACTTTGTCACAGTGGACAACCCTAAATGATGCATTAAACAGAGTTTTGCCTCTAATTTCCCTTCTCTTTGAGAATCTGCCGTAGAAATAGTGAATGGAATGTGGTGGTGGGAGCGGCACCAAGTGATGTTGTGTGACATAGTAACGGTAAGTGCAAGGTAAACACAACTGCTAATGGTTGCGCACATGGTGACAGAAACGTAAATGGTAAAGCAAATATTAATAGAAACACAAGCGCAAAGTGATGCCAAAGCAAACAGTGACACAAAAGGAGACACACCCGCATAAGGAAATGCAAACCGTGATGCACACGGTACGGCAATTGGAAATGCAAATGAAAATGTTAACAGCATAAGTAACGCCAAAGGAAACAGAAACAGAAATGTAAATGCAAGCACACATGGAACCACAAATCGTAACATGCACGGTCAGGTACCATAATTGTAAATGCAAACGGTAAAGTTAACATGAACAATAACGCCAAAGGAAACAGAAATGGAAACATGAACGGAAGCGTGTACGGAAACACAAACCTATTCAATATTTTTTTACAAAATCTTCAAAAGGCACATCGGGGACCCCAGCCGCACATTCCCTGAAGTTTTCAAACCGGTCGCACAAACTGTGCAACCTGTAGGTGAGAGCAAAGAAATCGCAACAAGCGTAATTGCGCAATTGGTTGTTGCTTAATAACTCTGCAGCCGTATATCCGACTGGTACAAAACTGGTAAGTAGTGTCTTGATTTGCAAAAGCTTCCGGTCACATTACTGCAGTTGTAAACACAAATGGTAATGGTAACAGCAACAATAATGCCAAAGGAAACAGAAATGCAAAACCAAAAGCAAGTGCATATGAAAACACAAACCAAAATGAGTACGGGCACAGTAACATAATTGGAAATGCAAATGGTAACAGTAACAGCAATGAAGACGCAAACCAAAAGAGAAATGCAAATGCAAATGAAAGGGGTGCCTGAAATGAAACAGAAATGCAAACAGAAACAGTAGTGGAAATGCAAATGGTAACAGTAACGCAACCGCAAGCGCAAACGAGAAAGCAAAGGGTAACACACATGGAGGCGTACTCAGGAATGGTAATGCAAATGGGTATGGAAATGCAAGTGGAAAAGGCAACTGTTACAGTAACAGAAGCTCGCACCCTGTTTTTGCCCAACAGCTGCATAAAGAAATACAGTGTGTATAAAGAATGTATGCATAATAATGGGACTGGGAGCAGAAAATGAGCAGTTGGAATACTAAATTGCTTATATCTCAGGAACCATACGACATAGAAAAAAAAATTCACGATTCATGATTTTCCTGGCTAGGTTTTTGCTAAATGCGTAGCCTGTCATGACGAAAATTCCGTATCTCGCACCGTTTTTGAGAGACGAGCCCCGAAAGGTGCAGCGGATGCCACCATGTTAGTCTATGGGAAAAAACACCAACTTTGGAGTACCGTAACTTTGCAGCCATGCAATATTTTTTCACCAAACCACCAAAAGGCACATCTGTGAGATGTTGGCTGCGTTCCCTCCCAATTTCAGCTGAATAGACCAAACCGTTCTTTTGCAGCAGGGTGGCAAAGAACTGCTGTCATTTTGGCTGTAGTCTGAAAAAGTAGTGTTGTGATTTGCGAAAGCTTTTGCAAAAATTTGTGAAAGTGTTGTGAGTGCGACACTACTTTGTGACACTACTTTTTACAGAAATTTGAAAAATATATTTCTAGGGTGTTTAACCCCAAAATAAAGACATGCCTAGCATCCTCAGGGTCCGACTAGGTAAACACAAAAAGAAGTGTGTCCCTAGATGGTCCCAATTTTAGATGCCAAGCATTTTTCTGATCACCAACTGAAAACAAAATGGCAGATTTGTGACACTACTAGGGCCATTTGAGACAGTAAAAAGTGCATTTGCAATACTGTCAAACTTTTTGTTAACTTTTCCCATTGACTCATAATGGGAACTTTTTTTTTGAATAGCTTTTGAACTGTTTAATATTTTTTCACCCTGACTGCACGTTTCCTGATGTTTTCAGACTGGTCGTGCAAACCGTGCGACCTGTAGGTGCGAGCAAAGAATTCGCCAAAAAACGTAAATGCGCGTGCAGATATCACTTAATAACTCCACAGCCATATATTCAACTACTACAAAAGTTGGCAGATCTCAAGACATATGGTTCTTGATCATGCATGCCAAATTTCAGGCAAATCTGTTGAACGGTGGCAAATTTATTAAGATGCAAAGTTCACATTAAAAGGGCTACTCAACCCTAACTATGTAATATATATATATATTTAAGTGGGTGCGGGGGCTGAGCCCCCCTTATATCATCAGGGTGAATGGAGCAAGTCACTGATGTGCAGCATTTGATGTGCTTTTGCAGAGGGGTTTCATCGACTAGGGTATGCAATTTGTCTGTGTCCTGGCAGAATTGGCTGTCAGTGGTTTTACTTTTGGCACTTTGGTTGTGCTCTGTTTTACAGTGCTGTGGTTGTTTTTGGCCTAAAGTGGGTGAACCCAATTAACAATATGGGCTTTGATTTAAAGCAGGGAGAATTGATTCATATTGAAATGACTGGGGACACTGATTTGGTATTAAACTTAGTGGGAAATATATTTCAGTTTCCCGTGACCCCAACATCTCCAGGAGTAAATGCAAGAACTGAAAACCAAGGTAATACGGAACTGATATTGAGTTCTAGCACTGGACTGGATGATGTTGATATGCTTAATTTTGAAATTTTAAATTCACTACTAGATGAAAATGCAGAGTCATTATCCTGCGAGAGGGAGTGTAGAGTGTCACTGATAGGAATTTAGAGGAGGATGGGGATTTTAAAAAATTGAGAAAAGAAATATTTAAGCCTAAGTCACTATACTTCGAACATCATAATTAAAACATTTGAAAAAACAGTTTGTACAGAAGCAGATAAGTTATTTAGGAAGAATACTGCATTTTCCTGTAGAAAACTGTCAGCAAGTGAATTAAAAGCCCTAGAAGAATTATAGAATGTAAAAGGGCTTGTTTTAAAAAGAAGCAGATAAAGGGGGTAATATAATCTGCATAACAGAAGAATATTATGTTGAAAAAGCATTAGAACTTTTAAATGACACTTCTAACTACAGACCTTTGCTATCTGACTCTACCCTGATATTTAAGCAAAAATTGCTGGAATTGATAGAAAGAGCTAAAACTGAGGGATCTGTTTCTGAAAGTGAATTTAGCTTTCTCTGGAGTGACTCCACGTGTGTACCCACATTTTGTATTTTGCCAAAAGTGCATAAAAATCTCACAGACCTTCCAGGTAGGCCAGATGTGTCAGGAGTAGGCTCATTAGCTAACAATTTCTGTAAATTCATAGATTTCATTTTGAAAAAGTGTTGATAGCTTTGACTCCTATCTTGGAGTCACAATGCATACTTTAGAAAAAATTCAAGACTTGACCTGGCAAGACACCTACAAATGGATTGGAATTGATGTGGAATGATTATACACATCAATCAGCCATGAAGCTGGCCTGGAGGCCTGTGAGTACTTTTTGTATAATAACCCCCATGGCAGGCCCTTTTTAACTGACATTATTTTTGAATCCCTGGAGTTTGTACTGAAGCATGACTATTTTGAATTTAACAACCAGTTCTATTTACAACTTAAGGGTACTGAAATGGGGGCCGTGACGGCACCAGCTTTTGTAAATTTATTCCTGAGGTACTGGGAGAAGATGACTGTATTGAGCACACTAGTAACCCACACACAGACTACATCATCAGATGGTATCATATTATTGATGAGATATATGTGTGTGGGATGGTTCCAGAGAGGACGCAGAAGATTTTATTACTTGGTTAAACACAAACTCTCTGGGCCTCACAGTCACTGTTAAAATCAATAAAACAAGTTTGAACTTCTTTGATGGAACCCAGTCAATTGATGAAGATAAAAATGTTGCCACCAAAGGATACTGTAAGCCCATGGCAACAAACTCACTACTGCATGCTTCTAGCTCACATCTCACTTCATTGATTAGATCAGTACCATAGAGGCAATTTTTAAGATTGAGGAGAAATTGCTCCTCTGAATTAGATTTTGTTGAACAAGCCCAAGAATATAAAATGAGATTTACTGAAAGAGGTTATACAATTGGGAATTAGGAATATACTTTTCAAAGGGCTAGGAGACAATACAGAAGTGAGTTACTTGCCCTACATGGGAGACAGAAATGAAACAAAGAAAAAATCTGTTTTGTGTCAACTTAATAGCTTAGCAGGACAGGTGGGTGTGCTAATTAAAAAGTACTGGTCCATACTAAAATCTGATCCCACATTAGAAAGTGTCATAGAAGATAGACTACTAATTTCCTTTAAAAAGGCACATAATATAGATGATAAGTTAGTGCACAGTAAGTTCATATGCCCCAAAGCCCAGAGACAATTTTGCAACTGGATACTGAGTAAACCACCAGGAATGTATAAATGTGGCAGATGCTCTGTTTGCATTAACTGCCATCAAGCAAAGGAATTAAACATCACTGGGTATGATGGGAAGGTGGAGATAAGAGAATTCATAACATGCGATACAGGTTTTGTCATCTATTCTCTGCCGTGCCTCTGTATGATGATGAACATAGGTAGAATGATACTAGCATTGTGCCAGCAATGGGAAGGTGGAGATAAGAGAGTTCATAACATAGAAACAGAAATCTGTGAGCAAAAAAGGACCACAGTGGCCCATCCAGTCTGCCCCTCCCCCCAATTCAGCAATTATCCTCTCTAGCTTTTTTCCCCCCACCCCCGGTGCCCTTCCCCCACCCTGTTTCCATCCTCCTTTTGTGCTTCCAGGACCTTCTGTTTGCATTTCCTTCTTATACCCATGTATTTGTCCCATGACCTCTTGAACTCTCCTACTGTTTTTGCCTCCACCACCCACTCCAGTAGTCCATTCCATGGACCCACCACCCTTTCAGTAAAGTAGCTTCACTTCTTATTACCTCTAAATTGCCCACCCTCCATCTTTAAGCTGTGCCCCTTAGTCTTTGGAGTCTCCTTCCTCTTGAAGATGCTCCCTTATGCCACCCTGTTTATCCTTTTAGGTATTTAAAAGTTTCAATCATATCTCCCCTCTCTCTCTCCTTGTTTCCAGGGAGTATAGATCTAGCTCCTCCATCCTCTCCTCATATGTCTTCTGATGCGTGCCATGCTCCATTTTGGCTGCCCTTCTCTGGACCCTCTCTACCTTTTCTATATCCCTCTTCTGATATGGTCTCCAGAACTGTACCCCATACTCAAGGTGCGGCCGAACCATGGACCTGTATAGAGGCATAATCACTTCCCTTCTCCTGCTTGTAATTCCCCTCCCAATACAGGTCAGAATTCCATTTGCTTTTCTCACTGCCTTGTTGCACTGGATTGCTTGCTTAAGGTTGTCAGAAATTATAACCCCCAGATCCCTTTCCTGCTCTGTTACCAATAATGCCTCACCTCTTAGTGTGTATATGGCCTCTATGTTCCTGTGCCCAATATGCATTATTCTGCATTTTTTTGCATTAAAACTCAGTTGCCATCTTTCTGACCACCCCTCCAGCTTTCTCAGATTCTCTGTCATATTTTCCACTCCCCCCCCGCCCCGGTGTGTCTACCCTAGTGCAGATTTTCAGATCATCTGCAAATAAGCAGACCTTCCCCTTCAGTCCCTCCCCTATATCCCCTATATAAATGTTAAAAAGTATTGGACCCAATATCGACCCCTGAGGTACCCCACTTGTTATCTGGTTCTCCTCATAATGCACCCGATTCACAACCAATCTTTGACTTCTGCCATCAAGCCAATCTTCTACCCACTTCGTCACTTTCTCCCCCACTTCCAGGCTTTCCAATTTGTTCACTAGTCTTCTGTGAGGGATGGCATCAAAGGTCTTGCTGAAATCCAGATAGGCCACATCCTCCACCCTTCTCTGATCACCCACCCTCGTTACCCAATCAAAGAATTCAATCAGATTCATCTGGCATGACCTTCCCCTCATGAACCCATGTTATCTGTCATCCTGAAGACTTCTGTCTTCCAATTATTTAACTACCTTTTCCTTCAGGAGGACCTCCATTATCTTACCAACCAGCGAGGTGAGACTAAATGGACGGTAGTTTCTCGGCTCCTCCCTGCCACCACCCGTGTGCAGAGGTACCATGTCTGCCTTCTTCTAGTCTACTGGAACCTTCCCTGTAGTCAAAGATATATTAATTAGCCTTGTTAATGGCTCAACTAATTCCTTCCTAAGCTTTCTGAGCACCCTGGGGTGCAGGGCATCTGGACCCATTGCCTTATCCACCCTTATTTTACCCAGCTCCTCCAAAATCCTGCTCTCCTTGAACGGGCTAGAGTCCACTCCCTCTGTCTCCATACCCCTCCCCTGTAGCTTTGGTCCCTTCCCCTCCTTTTCTATCATGAAGACTGAGCTAAAGTACCCATTTAGAAAGTCAGCTTTTTCCACATCTTTCTCCTTCATAGCTCCCCCTTCAGTCTCGCTATGCCCTGCCTATTCTTTCTTCTCTTGCTGATATATTGGAAGAACTTTTTGTCCCCCTGCTGGCCCCCCCTCAGCTATCCTCTCCTCTGTTTCCACCTTTGCCTTCCTGATTATCTGTCCTGCCTCCCTTAGCTTTTTCCTGTATAACTCCCTGTACACTCCTCCTTGTGTCCTTTTATATTTCCCCTATTGCCCTTGACACTTCTCTCGAGAACCAAAGTGGCCTCCTTCTCCTTTTGCCCTTGCTTACCTTTCTAATGCACTGGTCCGTGTCTTTTATAATCCCTCCCTTTATTGCCTCCACAGTTCCTCTACCTCACCTAGCATTTCTTTGCCTTTCATCTCACCCCTGAAAACCTCCCTCAGTCCATTACAATCCACCCACCTCAAGTCCAGTACCCTAGTGGTGGTTCTCCTCTCCTCCCTCCCCATCCTAATTCTAAATCTTATTACTCTGTGGTCACTTTGTCCCAGATTTTCCCCCGCTGAGACCTCTTCTACACTGTCCCCATTGGACAGTATTAAGTCCAGAGCAGCCCTCCCCCCCCTCATAGGCTATCTGAGTAGGTGCTGCAGGAGGGGCTTCCTGTAGGGATTCCAATATCTCCCTACTCCTTGCTGATGCAGCTGATGGGATACCCCAGTCCACATTAGGGAGGTTAAAGTCCCCCAACAGCAAAAGTTCCCCCTTGCTGGCCATCTTTTGCACATCCTGCATCAATTCCCTGTCTGTCTCCTCCCCTTGATTTAGTGGCCTGTAGACCACTCCTATTCCCACTACTTTCCCAGCCCTCCTTGCCAATGTGACCCAGAGCACCTCCTCTAATCCTTGACTTTCCTGCCATGCTGTTGCCCTCATCCCCTACCTTACATAGATTGCCACTCTCCCCTTTTCTTCCCTTCCAGTCCCTTCTAAAGATAGTGCACCCCAGGATAACCACTTCCCAGTTGTGATTTTCCATTCACCACGTCTCCATTATGGCAACCAATTCCAGACCCTCTTCTACCATCATGGCCTCCAATTCTCCCATTTTATTCCCCATACTCTGGCCCTTTCACCTTAAAAGGGCTACTCAACCCTAACTATGGTAGCACTACCAAACCCTTCCACCAATGTCCTTCATTTTCTATAATTTTTCTTCCTAGCCCCCCTGTCCCCTTCTGCGGGGAAGTACTAACTAGGCAAGTTCCTCCCTGGTCTACCACCTTCCCTTCCCTAGACTCACACTGATGCACTCCCACCTGCTGAGTTTAAACCTTTCTCTAGGACCTCATCTATATAACTTCACCCTCAGCACCCTAGCTCCCCCCTCATTCACAGGTAGCCTGTCCCTCATATATAGATCTTCCCTTTCCCAAGTGTCCCCCCATTCTCCTAAGCATGTGAATCCATCTCTCTTTTACACCACTCCCTGAGCCATAGGTTGAATTCCTTTATTCCCAGCTGCCTTGATGTGGTAGTACAGTGAACAGGCAAGACCTCTGAGAAAGTTAGAGAATTCATTTCTTCCTTGCAGACCTTTTCTAACTCCCTGAACTTGTTTTGTACCTCCCCTGTCTCATTTCCTGCCAGATCATTTGTCCTCAGTTGCAGGACTACATGAGGCTTCCTCCCCAGTATCCTAATACCATCTCTTATTTGTGTTATTGTCCTTCTAGCCTCCATTCTTGGCTCACAGAAGACTGATCTCCTTTTGTAGTCCACCCCTTTTCTTAACCACTGAATTCCTTTTATTACGGAATCCCCAAAGACCATAACCTTTTCTGTACTCAGCTTCCTCATGGGTATCCCTTTGCCCATGTCCTGAATGCCTTTCTTTGGATTACTTTTTCCCACATCCTGAACCCCTGACCCTATACTGTCTCCTTGATCTCCCAAACTACTAACATGTTTCTCCTGCATTCTCTCTCCCTCAGTCTTTATACCTGCTCCTTTTCCTCCCTTTCCTCTCCTGCTAGATTTTCCTTACTACCCAATTCCTCATTCTGCCTTTCATTTCCCACCTTTCCTATCCTCCCCCTGTGATCAACTGTCCTACATCTGCTCTCCTTCCTTCCTTCACCCTGCCTCCCAGAGTCCCCTTTACCTCCTCTATCCCTTGATTCTCTTTCCTCCCTCTCCCACTGTGTCTCCTTTGACCCCTTTCAGAGCCCTCATAATCCACCCTCCCATCTTGTCCCCCTCTTTCCTGCACTTCTGCTAATGGTGTGCATCTGTTTGATACTCTTACACTGCCTCTTAGATTTGTCTGCCTCCATCCTGGTGTGCTTTCCCTGTCATATGCCTGTATTTTTTCTCCTGCCCCCCCCCTTTTTCCCCACCTCTCTTCATATGTCTACTTCCCTAACACCTGACCTGTCCCTCACCACTCCACCTGGCACCTTCCTCCCCCTGCTCTCCATATCCCTATTCCATCCCACAATATTTCCTGCAGCATTGCACTTTTCACCCCTTCCCTTCTCCCTCCATATCCTACACTCCAACACCCTTCTTAGCCCATTTACCACAGACTCAGGCTGTCTCCATTTTTGACGTATTGGGCACCCACCAATTCTCCATAGTGTGTCCATAAAAACTGCCACCCCACATCCATTGCAGCCCACTTTTCTACTCCATCTTTTTGGTCCCATAACTCCCTCCTGTACCCTGTACCTCCTGCCCCTGTCATGCCACTCCTCCTGCCCTCTGTACCGCCCATCCCTCCCGCCCCTGTCATTCCACCTCCTGCCCCTGTATGCCCCACCCCACTCGTCCCAACCCTCTCTTCCAGGAAACTCCCTTTACCACCATGTGTTCCCTCCCTTTTTATGTCCCATTTTGCTTAGTCAGTGGTTTTTCCTTGCCCTTATTTTTAACCACTCCCTAAACTAGTGTCCTTACTACTGCCACCTTTTAAATTTATGCATTCCTATAATTGGTGAAAACAACAGTTACCCCAATGGTTTTCTCCCCAGGGCCTACCAGGTTGTCACATGAAGTCCTAAACCTGCTTTATATATTGACCTATCTAGCTTTAGCATGTGACCATATGTAAATTTTAATTGCCCAGATCTAACAACTGTTTTCCATGATCATTCAAAATAAATGTACATTTGACCCCAATTCTTGTCTAGCTTCAACCAATTCTTATTTATCTTCAGCCTTTCCTATTGTCTATTGAAAGTTCTTTTCCTTTTTGCTGACCAACTCTTCTCTTGTAATAGGTCTTTTGTCCCTTTATAAAGTATTGTATTTCTTTTTGCTGCGCAGCACTCCTCCTCTTTTTCTGTACAGCCCAATCCCTGTAGAATCCTAGTGTATTTTAAAACTCATGGAGGATGGGTCTAGAGGGTGGGCAGTTTTCTCCCAATGAGCCCAATGAGATGGATGCTGGCTGGGGTCAGCCTCTGTGCTGCTCTGATGCCCCTGATTCCTCCAGTGCAGGGGAGAGGGGTCTTGCTGTTGGGACCAGCTGTCTCAGCTCCCGATGACTTCCAAGAGAAATTAAGGCAGCCCTGAGCCCCCTTTTCTAGGGACTCTGCTGGACTGTGTTTCCTTTGTGTCCCTTCTTGAAAAAGGTGCCTAGCCTTTTCCCGGCTCCCAATCAGCTGCTCTGTGCCGCAGCCTGATTAGTCCAATGTAGCTTTTTACTCTGATTTAGGGTCACAGACTGCAGTTTAAAATTGGACCGATACAATGGATGCAGACAGAGGTCAGCCTCTGTGCTGCGCTGATGCCCACATTTCCTCTGGTGCAGTGGAGAGGGGTCCCACTGTTGGGACCAGCTGTCTCAGTCCCCAATGACTTCCAAGAGAAATGAAGGCATCCCTGAAACATTTTTTATAGGGATTCTGCTGCCCTGTGTTTCCTTTGTGTCCCTTCTTGAAAAACGTGCCAAACCTTTTCCCGGCTCCTAACTGGCTGCTCTGTGCTGCAGCTCAGTTAGTCCAATGCAGCTGTTTACTCCAATTTAGGATTGCAGACCATCATTTGAAATGGTACCGCTAGACCCACTCTTTTCTCCCAATGCAATGGATGCAGGCAGGAGTCAGGCTCTGTGCTGCACTGATGCCCCCGATTCCTCCAGTGGAGGGGAGCAGGATCTCATTGTTGGGACCAGCCGCCTCAGCTCCTAATGACTTTGAGAGAAATGAAGGCAGCCCTGAGCCCCCTTTTGTAGAGATTCTGCTGCACTGTGTTTCCTTTGTGTCCCTTTTTGAAAATGGCACCAAGCCTTTTCCCTGCTCCTGATTGGCTGCACTGTGCCACAGCCTGATTAGTCCAATGCTGTTTTTTTACTCTGATTTAGGATTGTGAACCACAGTTTAAAATTGGACTACAAGACTCACTCTTTTCTCCTGATGCAATGGATGTAGGCAGGGGTCAGCCTCCATGCTGTGCTGATGCTCCTGATTTCTACAGTGCAGGGGAGAGGGATCCTGCTGTTGGGACCAGCCATCTCAGCCCCCGATGACTTCCAAGAGCGATACAGGTTTTGTCATCTATTCTCTGCGGTGCCCCTGTATGATGAAGTGTGTAGATGGAATGATACTGCCATTGTGCCAGTGATGGGAAGGTGGAGATGAGATAATTCAAACATGTGATATAGGTTTTGTCATCTATTCTCTGCGGTGCCTCTGTATGATGATGTACATAGGTAGAAAGATACTGCCATTGTGCCAATGAATACAGAAGCACATTAGAGATATTAAAAATAAAAGAGACAACACCCCAGTTGATGTCCACTTCTTGTCACACCACCAATCAGATCCACAAGAACTGAG
The DNA here is from genome assembly GCA_016271365.2 of Neoceratodus forsteri. NCBI lineage: Eukaryota > Metazoa > Chordata > Ceratodontiformes > Ceratodontidae > Neoceratodus > Neoceratodus forsteri. The sequence goes on along the minus strand of CM057456.1, from coordinate 1,129,584,890 downwards.
GTTCATTGGAATCAAGTGGATTAAGATATACAGTACAAGAGGTGGAGATCACCTAAAAAGACTTTTGCAACATGAATATTTTTGGATTTTTACAATTTGTACAGTACCTCCAAAAGGCATGAACCATGATTGGGATCTGAAACATTTTTTATAGGTATCATCAATGAGAACACTCTTGAAGTGTGTCTCTGACTTAATATTGTTGGGTGATTGCAACCAATTCCTAATATGCAGTTAGACAATAAGTCTTCTATACTCTGAGGATACACCTCAGGGGGCCACTACCCCCCGCCCCACGCCTTTGAAAATATAAATTTTGCTACATAGTGAAATAATATGAATCTAAACTAAAATCCTTTAGGACACTACTTTGAGTATAAAAGGCTTTGGACCCAGTTGGGACCCTCTTTTGGCTTCAAACTATAGGCCCGTATCGCTTATTAATGTACACCTTAAAATCCTTGCTAAGGTATTGGCCTGTAGACTGAGCCAAGTCTGGGAATCACTTATAGGTAGGCAACAGGTTGGTTTCATGAAGGGCAGAGTCTCGGCCGACCATCTTAGGAAGTTCTCCTATCTTTTTTCTGCATCCAGGGACTCCTCTATACCAACAGCTTTGGTTTCCCTGGATGCAGAAAAAGCCTATGATATAGTCTCAAGGGACTACTTGTTCGCCCTTTTACCCTTGTACTGCATCCCTCATATGATGGATCAAGGTGCTCTATTCCTCTCCAACAGCCTGGATACTCTGCAACGGAGTTTTATCGCCTCCATTCTCTCTCCATCAGGGTACTCGACAGGGCTGTTCATTATCTCCCTATTTATTTAACCTGTTTCTGGAACTTCTGATCCATAAAATTAAATCCTCCCCACAAATTCAAGGTATCTCACTTGATCTCACCGATCATAAATTATCGGCATATGCAGTTGATATTCTACTACACATTTCTTTCCCTGCCACATCTTTGCCCACTGCCTTGCAACTCTTCTCTCAAGCTGGTGATTTTTCCAGCTACAAATTTAACTTTGTAAAAACTGAGGTCATGCCTCTTAATGGTTATACTCTTAAAATGGAAATTGAGCACCTTGGTCTTGTATGTAAATGAAACAAACTGAAATATCTGGGGATTCTTCTTAGCACTTCACCCCATCAGATGAAAAAATTTAATCTACACTCAGTATTGGCTTGCATCAAAGCAGACTTGAGCCATTGGTCCTTACTACCCTTATCCCTGTGGGCCATTTGAATATTATAAAAATGAATGTTTTGCCTCATTTACTGTATCCCCTACAGATGTTTAATTTCACCCTACCTCAGTCTTGGTTTAATCAGGTTCATAGAATCCTCACCTCTTTTCTATGGCAAGGTAAAGCTGCCCGCCGGGCCTTATCAAAACTATTGTGCACCAGACAAGATGGTGACTTGCAGGCGCCTAATTTCTTTCTGTACTATCTGGCTGTGCATCTTACTAGACTCTCTCATTGGGTTGGGTCACCAGTAGAACTCCCCTCGGAGCATTACATCCCATATTGGTTGGATATAGAACACTCCCTGTGTTCCACTCATGGATTGGATATCTGGTCACTCCTCTATCTCCCCAAGAAGAAAATCCCTCACTCATTTAAGGACACCCCTTTGGAAGCATCCATTATTGCATAGTCACAGTTCTGTTCCTTACTTAAAGTTTTCCCATATAAAGACTTATCCCAACCTCTATTTGGGAATTCTAATTTTCAAATTGTAGGGTGAACTCTCTCTGGAAATCTTTGACCAGGCACAGGTGTGGATACAGTGGAAGATCTTACTCACAACCAGAAACTTTTATCCTTCCAAGAGGCCTGCTCTCGATACCGTTGGCCTACCTCTTGTTGCTTTTTGGTACTTTCAATTATCCCACATACTTCTACAGTTTTTTGGCAACAGATTATGGTCTAGCTCCCTAAATACCTTTGTTCTCCCTACTTTTTGTAACTCTGCTATCACCCACCATATCTTGTATTATTGCCGAACCATACAAGAGCATCTGGTTGCCATTGAAGGCCCCAGTTTTATTACTGGGATCAAGTTTCTCCAGTCCTCAACCCCACAAGGAACTGGGCCACTATCTGGAGACATTTATACAAATATATCAAATGGGACAGATACCGTTTTATGCAGTTTCAGATCATCCACAACCTTTACTACACTCCTGTCAAACTGCATAGGATGGGTAGATTACCCATGGATTTGTGTTCCAGATGCAGTAAAGAACCTGACACCTTGTTCCACATCTTGTGGTCTTGTGAGACAGTCATTCCCTTTTGGAATGCAATTTAAACTCACCTAGACCCCACTGTTGGGGTTGTCAGATGCATTCTCTCCCGAAGTATGCATCCTAGGTGAATACAATGATTCTCTCATTGGTAACCAGAGGCCTCACATGGCCCTAATCTCAGCTTGTGCAAAAAATACAATTCTCCATCATTGGCTGGATCAGTGCTCACCCCAGTTCCTTGAGTGGTACAGGGAGATTCTATTTGCCTTGTGGGCTGAGCTCCTTATAGCTAGTATGTCAGATAAGAATAGCAAGTACAAGAATATTTGGGAACCATTATATGTTTTGTTAACAGTATAAAGATTAACCCATACTTAATAATATTTTCCTGTTGACTGGCAAAAAAAAAAAAGGACCTGGTTAAACTGACCCATGTTCCTCTCGATATACTCAACTTGTATTTCCAGTGGCAGGAAGGGTGTTTTTTGTGGGGAGGTGAGTTGGGGAGGAGGGGGGATGAGGGAATAGTCTTCTTGTTCATATTATGTTCCTGGTCTTGACTATGCTTATCTTTTCCTCCAGGATCCGATTATTCCTGTATATTATGCTATGCATATATATTTATGTTTTCTTTCCTGTCTTCATAAAGTTTATTCAATTTGCAAAAAATAAAAGGCTTTGGAAAGGTATTTACTATTTATGCTATGCTTACATTGCTCATGTAACAATTTTACATGTAAAATATATTTGAAGTTATAATATGTTCAAAATAACATCAGATGTAACTAAAATGTGGCTTTTTCTTTCTCTGTATTTTTCTTTTCTTTTTTTAGATCTTCTCTGAATCTGTACTGGACCAGCGAATGAATCCCCCTTCTGAAATGAAATAATGAAAATTTTATAGGGGTGATTGCAACTATGGGCACCTTCAGTACTTGTAGACATTATAAGGAGACTTTTTAATTTTTTCATGCATGTCACTACAGTTTTTCTTTAATGGTTCAATTAAATTGAAAATTAATACAGTGTAAACTTAGGAACTAGAGAATGCACTACTTGCAACTTTATATTTTTTAACAAGTTTTTGTCAGAAGTTTTAAACTTTTTGACATGACATGAATTGATTTAATATGTTAAACAGTTTCTAAGTACTAGGTTTGAATCACATCGTGTACCTCAGCAAATAATATGAATTGTAAGGGAGAAGCTACCATGATTGGGTCTCCCATTGTGTGTGGGATGGGAAAAGGTGGCATTAACACCAGGAGCCTACTCCCTGACAAAGCTCAATAAAGCAAAACACTGGGGCACCTGGAGCACTGGTTTGGCTCCCAACTGTTCACTGTTCAGTTCTCTTAATTTTGCAGTTTCAGCAATGAAGTTCACAGCATTTGATCTGAATGATGTTATATGAGTTTCATGTGTGAGTTCTGTGGCTCCTTATCACAGTACTTAAAATAACAACCTGCAGTGAGCTGGTTAGAGAGGCAGGGCTTGTCAGATATTATTTCAATGATGCTAAGGGGTGACAGTTGCAGACGCACACAGTACAACTTTAGAAAAACAACTGCCTCGGTAGCTTTGAAAATCAATCCCAAATGCTTTCAAGGTGTAGTGTTTCTTCATCATGTATGTGACAGAGGAGATGTTCTGTGCTAAACACACAAATGTTTAATGTAACTAATGTGACATGAAGCCAGTCCAGAGACAAGGATGTTAAAGCTTTCCATAAATTTGAACTCCCAGCCCTTCTGTCTTCTTGGGATTTTAAGTTTTCCTTTCAAACTACCATGTCATCTGCTGGAGAAATGTTTGCCCACTGGCGTGTCTGTGATTTGGTGTCTGATATCCAAGTGTTGCAGATTCACTCTTTTCCTAAGTGTCTGCCCTGTATTGCCACTGTAAAGGTCTGTGTTTGGGTATTTGGAGTACATGATGAGATGTACAAAGTTAGTGGAGTAGCAGCTGAATGAAGCCTTAATTGTGTAGTCCTGTTTAGATACATAGATACAAAGACATTTATGGACAGAAAAAGGCTCCTAGTCCATACAGTATGCTGACTTCCTACCTAGGCCCTCACAAATCCAGTACTGGCTAAGCCTCTAATGGATCAATCATTCCATAGTTCCCCTTGTATCTCACCAGTCCCAAGTGTCTATCCCTCCCGCCTCTTAAAGCTTACCACTGTGTTAACACTGACTAGCTCCACAGGCAAACAGTTCCACTTTTCCTCCACCCATTGCATGGAGAGTATTTTCTCACACCAGAATCTCCCTCTACCAGCTTATAGCTGTGCCCCCTTGTGATGGATGGATCCATCATTTGCTTAAAGGAGCAATATTTGTTTGTTGGAAAAAAATGTCATCATACAGTTTTTTTGGGGAAGAAATGTATTTCTGACATCCATAGCATCATCCATAGTGTATCTGTAGTTGTCATACATATGTTTAAAATAAGCTTTTATAGCAAATTTTGTATCTCTTCCCTTGAGGTTACATGTTTAAATGTTCATACTAAATTCATACTGCGGATGTATTAGGATGGTGATACCGTACCACATGTCTTTGAAGGCAAACAGCACAGCAGTGTACCACAATATATAATTTTTTCATGGTGGGCATGGCACAGAAATGGGAACTTTGAAAAATTCAAAATCCCGTATATATGTTCAGGAATGAAAGCAAACAATAAGACAAATGGGTATATTAATGTTTTTGCCTGAAAAATATAATTGCTGAAAAAAAAAACTATATGGTGACTCACAAATACTACTGATTTAAACAGTTAGTGAGTCCTTTGAACAGCCGTGCTAACATGAAAGCCCAGGGCAGTGCTACTGAAAGGGGTGGCTAACCAGACACTCAGTACAGTAAGATCAACAAAAACAGCTGCACCCAGGGAGAGCACAGAATAGCATCAGCACACAGGAATCTTGCTGCACAGTGCAGTTTTATTGCCAAACTGGCAAAACTGCAGCAAATACAAATACAGCGCTAACAGTATGCCAATCAGAGGATGGAGGTACTAACTAAACCACTTCACTAGAAGGCTTCGTCGGGTAGGGACACAGTGCACAAGGTAGCTTAATAAGCCCCCCTGTGATAATTTCATAAGAGTGACACTAGAACACAGGAAAGTGTACAAGGAGCAAAACAGTTGAAGTAACACTAAAAACAGTGCAAGTGTACATATAATACATGATATCATATCAAAATATTCTAAAAGAAGCTGGTTTCAGAAAATCACAAATCAAAAAAAAAAACAAGCATAGTGCTTCAGGAAAAATACTGCAACAGATCAAGTAAATTGGACAATGAATTATTAAATGCTACCTTGACAGAACTTTGCAGCAACACAATAGGAAGACCATGGCCCTTCTCACATCATGGCCTGTGATCACCCTTCAAACTTGTTTCCAGGAATTCCTGGGGATCCACAGGTACAGCAATATCTAGGTCCATTTTGGTAAAAATGGAGAAAAATCACATCGCTGATGTTCAGAAAGAGGAGATCTAAGAGAAAGAAGAAAAAAACAACAGTAAATAACTGATAATACTATCACCGATAGTAATATCACAAAACCATTACGATATACAGTACAAAGCTGATGCATACACTGCCCCACTCCAATTACATACTAACATACTAAGATGCCAGCACAGTAGGCCAAAACGTCTATTGAGTCTGTGTGAATAGCAGCACATGGTCAATACACTGTTGCTGCCCCTCCCATAATCCCCCTCAACCCCTACCCCCACCAGAGTTACCCCTCTATTCCTGGCATTCCTCAGTTTTACATTCCCCCTATATCTGTTGCAGCCCCTCTTGAACCCCCCCCACTGTATCAACAGCCACCAGTTCTGTGGGCAGTGCATTCCATGGGTTCACCACCTTCTCAGTAAAGTAATGTCTCCTAGTCTCACCCCTGAGCCTCCCACCAACCAATTTAATGGTGTAGGGGCATTACATTAATAGGGTTGCTCGGGGGGAGGTGTTGTTAATGTGTTGGATCTTTCCAGGGGGGCAGTCAAAAACAATAATAATCATAACTTTTACTCAACCACCACTTTCTCCTACTCCCATTCTCGTTTTCACTCACTTCTAGCCCCAGATACTCTGTTTTTACCACCTCCTCTTCCTCTACCCTATCATTTACATTCTATTCTCTACTTCTGATTTAACCTGTTCTCTCCTCCCTCTTCTCCCTCCATTACTTCGCCTTTTCACCCCCTCACCTCTCTCTCTTATTCTTATTTACTTGCTCTCTCTACTACTCTGTCCAATTTTCTTGATGATACTTTCTTGTGTGCTCCAGGTACCTCACACTTCTGTTGTTTAACCAGTCTTTATTTGTGGGCCAATTTTGATCTGGTATTGTATATTATTGTACATACTGTATATTATTGTGTTTCTACTTGTTTTTACTTATCCCTTACCCCCCCTCCCCGATGCATCTGGAAACAAGCCTTACTGGCTCAGTATGTCTTTCCTGGTAAATCTCTCTAAATAATTAAACAAATAAATAAACAAAACACAGAAGATTCCTGTTTTTAATTAAAGCCCCCTAGAGTGATATTAAAAAGCTATTCATAATCTGTCATGCTTCAAAAAAGGTTTGAGGTCCCAATTCTCATTCAGCCCCTCAGTGCTAACAGTCAATAGTTGAAAAGTCTAAAAACTTTCCCTTCTCAACAAAAGATTTAATCTATTACATCCTTGTCTTGGTGGTTTAAACCTCAAAGCCCATAAACTTCAGATGTCTTGAGTCTGCATTGCGGTGTTCACAAAAATGGGCATGGGGTCATATCACCATATACAAAAACAGTGCAGCAATGTCCAGCACTGTAAATACAGTGGCTACATTGCTGCTTCTGTAACACAATGCCAAAAGAAAGTTCAGTGAACAAAATGAATGGAGTTCTTTCTTTTCGGTTGGAGGATCTGCCCCTCGACCCCCCCCCCACAAATATAATCAACTCCAGGGGGAGGGGGTTCATCATGGGGAAGAGAGGAAACACCGGTGGGGGAGAAAAAAAGAAAATCACACAATGCAGATTTGCAAAAGGCTGGGACCGGGATTTAAGCCCCAGTCCACAGATGCAAAGCTACCCTGCACTGCCATGGCTCATCCCACTGAGCCACGGCGGCTGCTTGGTTGATCACCTCCCAGCAGAGGTTTTGACCCCTGCATCACTCCTCCCCACCATCCATACATGACATGTTACAAAACCACATGCAACATTGTACCCTGTCTATATGTATAGCACATATGTGGTGCGCAGTTTTGCCTGCGTGGTCCTGTATATGGCGATATGACCCAGTACCACTAAAATGTTTGCCTATGGGAGTCTTCATCTGTTTGTCAACTATGGACCTAACATGTGCCTGAATGCATCCTATCATCATGCATATGGTTCTTACCAAATCACATAAATTGCATGTGTACCATATTACACAGACCATGAAATCTGTGGTACAGGGAAAAAAGTCCCTTACTGCAATCTCCTTATTGTTTTTGGACAAACAAAATTCATGTCATGTTTTGAAAATGTGCACATGTTACAGTTCTGGTATTGGTAGAACCCCTTTGGATGAATGGGTAACCAGCTGGACTGGTTTTCTTGTGATCTTGTGAACTGTGAACCAGTCTATCTTCATGCTGGTACCCTTCTTGAATGTGACCCTCGTTTACTGACCCACAGCTGTACCCACCCTGTCATCACTCAATAGTGTAGGCAAATTCTACCAGATAATATTTTTAATCTAATCAGCCACACTATTAAATTCTGTGGAGAATGTAACGGGACCCCATCCACTCACAGCCTTGTGCTTTTGTACTAATAGGTCCACCTTTCTTTAGCTCTTACCTCTTGGAACACTGCCTTCAAGAGGTTGTCCTGGTAGCCCCTAGCTTTAAACTTCTGCCTAAGTTCCTCTGACTGTAAGCCAAGATCCATAAGATCCATACAGTTTCTCCTCATACATAGGAAATGGTTGTATGGTATAAATATTCTTAAAGATTCCAGATGGGAGCTCTCAAATCCTAAAATGGCATTGGGGGGGGGGTTCTTTTGCTATACCCTTTAGTGGTCACTCTTCTGTTCAGGATGTCACCAGTCAGTGTTAGGTCAAGGGAGCTGATTGTATTGGGCTTAATGGTTGCAGTGAGCTGAAGGTTGTAATCATTAATGTTCAGCTATCTGACCAATTCCTGTGCCTCATCCAGTTTGCCTTTCCACACAGAGATGCACTCATCAGTGTAATGATGCCAACATTTATGGTGTTTCAAAAAGGGGTTGACCTCACCATTATATATCAATGCCTCTTCCCATATGCTGTGGAACAAATTACCATAGGCAATGGCCATGGAGGCACGTATGGCCATTTCATAGACCTGTTAGTAATGTGACTAGTCAAACTCAAAAGCATTGCTATGTAATACAACATCCTGTGCCTCGGTTATAAATTTTACTGGAATTGCATCTCTTGCCCTGCTTTTCTGAAGAAAATGTTTGCATGCCTCTACACCATCTTGATGACGTGTGGATGTGTATAATGCTTCTACGTCCACACTCAGCCATACAAATTTCTCTTCCCAAACAAACTTCTGACATTTTCTTAAGGTGTCACAAGTATCTTTTAGATGTGATGGCAAGCAGTGTACACTTTCCTGAAGAAAGACGTTATGGAAATTGCCCAGATTCCCAGTTAGGAAACCAACTCCCAAGACTACAGGTCTCCCTGGTGGATTTCTTAAATTTTTGCAAATGTTGTGCAAAATGTAATTAGTTGAAACAGTGGGGAATTCACACCAAAGGTACTTAAAGTTATTGGGCTTGATTCACAAATGTTGGCACAAGTTGCACCAATCACAGCTTGCACTGATTGCTGGTGCACCATGGACCCTGTGTCCGATTCACCACTGGGTAGGGTCCTGGTGGCAAAGTCCCACAGCTTGCAACAACTATGGCCATGCACTGAACAGATGGTATATCTGCAAGGTATACCACTAGCTGCGGGTGACTGGGCAGCAGCTGCGACCATAGACATTGACTAGTACACCAAGCAGAAAACATCCCCTCCCTGGTGGCTAGCAGACCCCACCCCAAGCCCCAATCTTCCCATAGAATAAAATATATTCTCCTGGTGGCTAGCAGACTCCCCCAAGCCCCTATCTGCCCATAGAATAAAATACATTTTCCTGATGGTCTAGTGGACCCCCACCACCTTGGCAGGCAGTGTCCAACCACCCCGCTCCCCCATCACATCCTGAGCAGGCAACCATCACAGCCCTCCACTCACCACCACAGCTGGCCACGGACTGAGCATTCAATGAGTGCATACTGTATACAGTATGTGCTCACTGACTGACAGCTCAACTGTCAATCAGTGGGCGTGTACTCTATACATTATTTCACTCACTGGAAGTTCAGTCAGTGGCCAGCCATGGCAGTGGGTGGAGAGCTGTGCTGGTTGCTGGCTCAGGGATTGGACGGAGGGAGCAGGATGGTGGGGCACTGCCTGCTCGGGTGGGGGGATGGGGGTCCACTAGATCACCAGGGAAATATATTTTATTCTATGGGCAGATTGGGGCTTGGGGGAGGGGATCCGCTAGCCGCCAGGGATGTGACTAGTTTTATACATGGGACAGCAGCACATTGGCTAAAGTGTAACCCCCTCAGAGGACATACATTTAAGTACCCTTAGACCAGCTCTGGCTGGTCTAACAGTACACTAGAAATTTGCTCTCTGGGAGGGTTTTGGGAGTCCCAACTTAGGGGATGTGGTAGACTGCATCTGCCGCAAGCCCCCCTAGCACCATGCTGCAGCCCATGTTTTGGTGCAAGGCTGCCACAAACCTTCTCTGGTGCATGCAGCCTGCATTTGACACAGGCTGCTTTTGTGAATTGTTCCCGGCACATCTTTTGGTGCAAGCCACACCTTGCACCATTCTTTGTGGTGCAAGCCCCTTGCACCTTTCAGAGGAGCTTTCTGAATTGTGCCTAGTATTTGTAGTAGCACCACTCAAGACACCTTCCTGTAGTAGTGCTAACAATTCCCTTTCAAAGGTGGGCATAGGATTGCCTGGTAATTTCCTATAATTAATTTCATTATATAATAGCCACAACACAATGTCCTTGTAATGCTGTTTTTTCAAGGATCACAATATTGCCCCCCTTGTTTTCTGGCTTTATTATTATATCTTTCTTAGCAGATAAACGTTCAAGTGCCTGCAGCTCATAGGGTGCCAGATTGTGCTGCTTCTTAGTATTTATTATTTTTCAATAGCTCTGTGACTTGTTTTGTCACAATTTGTTCAAAGAGATGTATTGTATTATTGTTAAGAACCAGACAGAAATCTGATTTATCCTTGAACGGTGACTCCCTGACATTCCCAAAGGTATCAGTGTGCTCACCCAAAGAGTGAGCTAACCCATCATTCACAGTGTTATTCTCATTCCATAAATCAAGCATAGCCTCAAGGTTACATACAGTAAGTCCCTGCTATCTTGGGGTACTGTTTCATGATCAGCTGCATATCTTGTTATACCTTCTTGCATATTGAATGCTAAGATTGGAATGTTCAGATCTTGATTTTTCATAAATTCCTGGATAGTAGTATACTCCATGATGTCCTCTTTAGTGCTTCACTGCTATTCCATCCCACAATGATACCTTAACATACTCTTTTGAAAACATTTGTACAGTTCAACATTTCTTTGATACTCATTAAATTTGAGGGTAGATATGAAGTTAAGGCCCTGTAACAATACTGATTTTTCTTCCTTTGATAATTCCTGTTGTGATTAAGTATCTGTAGCTCTTGACATTCTTTTCCCTCAGAGACCTCTTGGTTCCTTCCATGTTTCCATTTGCTCCTCCTGCCACATCTGGTCCATTGTTTGTTTTTGTTTCCCTTTGGGGGCCTTGTTTATTGCTCCTAAAAAACGTTAACACTCCTGGTGGTGCAATGATTCTGTACTTCAGAGCTAGAATCACTTTCTGAGTCCAGAGCAATGATCCTTTGGGCTTACTTGTTGCTACTTTCTTTCTTTCTGAAGTGGCTTTTTATTTTGCTTATTATGTCTGCTCCTAGTACTGGAGTGACCATGACTCTGGGACTGTGACTGCTTATCCGCACTCCAATTAAATACCCGGTCATTGTTGTAGTCCAGCTGGTCACATGCCAACTTAGACTGCTTCCTGGCTATCGAATGTTTTTCATATTTTGCAGTTTTGGTTTGTAGTGCCTTATCAAACTTCTCAAAATTAGCTGTATGCACAAACTTGCCAACTTCCTCCTTAGCTTTTTTAATTTCAGAGGCCCAATTTTCAAACTTTTCACTGTCTTCTTTAATAATAAGTTTGGTAAAATTTAATGAGCAGTCCTGATCCAATTTTTGCCAGGCTTCTTTGTTATTGAAATTATTGATAACGCAGGACAGCACTTTTGTGACTCTGAGGCTCCTTGTGCAGCAACATTCCTGTGTGCTGATGTTATTCTGTGCTCTCCCTTGGTGCAGCTGTTTTTGTTGATCTTACTGGACTGAATGTGGGGTTAGCCATGCCCTTCAGCAGCACTGTCCTGGGCTTTCACAGTAATGAGGGTGTTCAAAGGATTCTCTAGCAATCTGGCAGCTCAATCTGCAAACGTGATGAGTATGGCCACACCTGTATCCATGGAGTGAGAGTGACTCCAGCTACACAGACTGGTAGGTCTACTGGAGTTATAAAGTCCATATGCTAGGTTTTTCTGGAATCAGCTAAGGTTATCTGGGGCAGGCAGCGTACCTGCTATTTTCCTGTACATTCCTCTGACGGCAGAGAATGAGTGCAGATGACACTTTTGCTTCTACAACTAAAGGTCTGACCAGCTTCAGCTTTGGGACTACTACAAGCTAAATGTTTGCAGACAAGGGGAAAACTGAAAGGTGTGGATACTGCACCTGAGAACTTTGCATCTGGCTAAGCAACTGAAGCTGATGTGAAGTCTTGTTTTTTTTTTTAATTCAAGAAATCTCTGATTCAGGGACTAAATGTTACATATAATATAATTACACTCAAGACCTATGCAGAAAGAAGTCAGATCCAAGGAGCCTTAGAGTCACAAAAGTACCATCCTGTGGTATTAATAAGTTCAATAACAAGGAAGCCTGGCAGAAACTGGCTGAGTATTGCTCATTAAAATTCACAAACTTATTAAAGAAGACAGTAAAAAGTTTGAAAATCTCACTTCTATAAATGAAAAAAGCTAAGGCGGAAGTTGGCAAGTTTGTGCATACTGCTGATTTTAAGGAGTTTGATAAGGTACTACAAATCAAAATTGGAAAATATGAAAAAGATTTGATAACCAGAAAGCAGTCTAAGTTGGCAAAGGAGCAGGTGGACTATGACAATGACTGGTTACTTACTTGGAGTGCTGATAAGAAAGGTCCCAGAGTCTTGGTTGCTCAAGAACTAGAAGTAGACATAATAAGCAAAATAAAAAAGCCAGTTCAGAAAGAAAGTAGCAACAAAGGAGCCCAAAGGATTATTGCTCTGGACTCAGATAGTGATTTTAGCCCTGAAGTAGAGAATCATAGCACAACCTGGAGTGTTAATTATTTAGGAGCAATAAACAAGGTCACAAAAGGGAAACAAAAAACAAACAAACAAAGGACCAGACATGGAAAGAGGAGTGGATGGAAACATAGAAGGGACCGAAAGGTCTCTGAGGGAAAGGAAAGTCAGGAGCTACAGACAGTTAATTTATCACAACCAAATTTATCAAAGGAAATAAAATCAGTATTGTTAAAGCGACTTAACTCTGTGCTGACTCCCAAATTTAATGAGTTTCAAATAAAAGTTGACCTGTATGATTTTTTTTTTTGAAGATTAAGTACAGATATTATTTTGGGAGGGACAGAAGTGAGGAGTGAAGCACTAGCAGAGGACACCATGGGGTGCACTACTATTCAGGAGTCGGTGGCAAATGAAGATCTGGACTTTCTGATCTCAGCACTTAATATACAGGAAGGTACAGCGAGAGATGCAGCTGACCATAAAACAGGACCCAAAGATGGTATGGACCTACATAATCATAAGACTATGCTTAATATATAGAATGAGAATCATATTGTGAATGGTGGTTTAGTTGACTCCTTAGCTGAGCATATTGATAGCTTTACAAATGTCAGGAGTCACTGCTCAAGGTTAAATCAGATTTCTAGAAAGGAAAGCTCTGCACTCATGGAATTACAGGCAGGATCTTCCCCTGAGGAAGATCCTGTTGGCTTGAAGCGCTGGGGCATCGGGTGCTAAATGGCAATCCATAGGTGCTAGAATAAACACTTTTTTGCATTGATTTGTTGAGTCTGCCTGTTATTCAGCAAGAGCAGAGCTTTCCTATCTTTCAGTCTTAAGCTAAGCGCCTTGCTCCACACCACCTCCCATATCCCTGCCACATTTACCTTTTCGTTCCAGTTGTTTGGCTTTCTATGGTAGCAGCCAGGAACACCAGCCGGTGTTTTGGAAGGAGGAATTGCAGTTACTATTGCAGGATGTTTTCCAGCACCATTTACCACCCTCCCCCTGAGACTTACAAGTGGACAACAGTATCAATGACTCAGCTGGTTGCACACTTGCCTCTGATGCTTGAAGATCAGAAGGCTGTGGGTTCTATCCCCACATCAGGCACTTGGCTTAAATCCCAATACTGACACTGTAGTGCAGCATGAAGGGGTGCTACATTCCTGAGGTCCTGTCTTTTTCAGATGAGATGTTAAACCGAGGTCCCATTTGCCTAGTCTGGTGGTAGTTCAGGTGCATGTTAAAGATCCCATAGCCCTTCTTGAAAAGAATGGGGGAATTTTTTATTGAAAGAAAATTTCAAAAGCAAATCAATGCAAACTCAAATCAGAACATTTCAAAACAAAAAGGAAAAACAAATAAGGTCAGTACAAGTGAAGCCTGCCAGGATAAAGCGCAGTGTCACAGGTTTATTGCATGACAAAAGGGATTAACTCCCGTTGAACTGCACAGTTTGCTGCAATAACTCTACTGCAGAAGTCTGCAGTGCTGTGCTTCATCCTGGTGGGCTTCACTGTATGTGGCATACACAACAAGAACGTGACATAAGAAAATAAGATTTTAAACATTCAAAAACCAAGTACAGGGAGTTCAATACAATTTGAAAGTGGATGTTGCAACCATGCATTTTTCTGTATTATAAACTGAGTTTATACTGAAAGCTATTTGTATTAGCAATTGTAATGCAATTGTTTCTTTTTGTTGCAACAAAAAGCACATCTAGCCCGCCACATATAAAACTGACAAATTGCAAAAAATAAGCCTAGAAATACTTGGATGAAACTTTGAAGGTCTTGGTGGAAATAATATTTCACATATAATAGGAGGCAGACACTTGTCTCCCCATTTTTGCAAACATGGTGGCCAAAATGTTTGTGAAAAAGGACATAACAAGAAGAAATGTTCCAAAGTTTATAAGATATCCATACAAGAGGGGCATGGACACACACACTCTTCAATGGATTCATGTTTATGTGTACTTCTTACATCAACCAACAGCATCACTAGGTATATGTGGAAAGGCTTTTATGGTGCTCAAATAGCAAAAATCAGAAACTGACACAACTTGGGCCAGCACCTATACCGGTTTCGCACTTTCTAGTGTGTCACCAGTAGGATGCGCCTCCTAGTGTTCCTTACAATAAAAAGCCATGGTTCAAAGTGACAGTGATTTAAAATGTTTGCTGCTCAAGTACTTGGATTTATTTTGACTTCTACACTTTTGTGATTGGGAGCTGGAATTGTTGACTATGGATTTCTTATACCAAGCCTGCCATGGCAGGACAGCCAGATTATGTCCCAAAATTTCAATGGGATCCGTTTATCAGTCAGCTGTAAAAATATTAAATTTAGGACTTCTTCTTCTCCTCCCATAATCTGAGGAATTTCATAGAAGTGGTCCCAAAGTAGTAGAATACAACTTCTTTCTGGTATTTGCAGCAGTAAATTAAGGTAAAAGTTTCCATTGTCTTAGTTTAGTAAATACTGGAATCAGGAATGCAGGTAGATTCAAAGACCTAAGGTTTTTAGGAACCACAAATGGGTCTTTGCTCCATCTTTCATGAAGTAATCCAATCCAGCTGTGTAAAATAACGTAACAAGAGAGAAACTGTCTCTTTAGGGATAGATACATATTCCAATAATTAATCTATGAAAAAAAAAACTATGGAGTGCAACATGCTAATACTACCATAGCTATACTCATGGTGCATACTGTATATGTTCTTTTTATTGGATTTAACCAACTACCCCCAAAACCCTGAAAGACTATATTAGTAACTTTTACTTCCATGGTCAAAGGAATGGGGAATATGTGTACTAGGTGCAAAAATAAGGGAAGAATGAGGGGTTTTAATTAAAATAAAAATTATTTTCCTTTTTGCAATGATTTTGTGTTTCCATGTGTGTATTATGCCTGCCACTTTTGTAGCTACTATGTCCCAGTTTAAAGTAACATCATCTGACCTTCCAAAATGTAACCCAAGAATGTTTATAGGCATCATAGAGATTGGTGTATTTGCTACTTATGGGGCTGAACATTTCTGTTCAATGGGGTTAACCTGATACCGATACTTTTGTTATAGTTTAATTTAGACCCTGAAATGTTTTCAAAGGCTGATATAACAGATACTAAGTCTGACTCACTGATAGCATCAATGGTACATATACAGACGTCATCTGCATAGGCATACACAGAGGGCGTCAATTGCCCATTTGGAAGTCTGATTCTGGGAAAGGTAGAGTGATTCAAGAGTTTTCTAATTAATGGGTCTATCTGAAAACCATATAGGAGAGAACTTAAGGGACAACCCTGTCAGGCCCCTTTTCTCCCTAAAAAAATGAACCTGGGACAGCTGTATCCAAGAGATGAATTTCTGGTTGATGTGGTAAATTTTTACACCTGAAACAAATAACTATGATCCACACAGTTGAAAGCTTTCTCCTGGTCTAGAGAATGCAGAAGACCAGGGGATTCCATACATGCTATATCAACTATAAGATCTCTCAAAAAAAATGAGATTATGAAAAATTGATCGAGAAGGGATCACACAAGATTGTACAGGGGATATTACTGAATCTGCAGTCTTAATAATATGGAGGCCACGATTTTGTAGTCCACGTTTAGTAGACTAATCAGTGTCCAATTTTTTAACTCATTGTACCCAATAGCTTCGTATGAAGTCTGAACCATCCATTGATTCTCCTGATACAAAATGGCCACCCAGGGTATAATGAGTCAAATCGTTTTTATCTCCTTTCTTAAATAATACAATGAATAAAGATTGTGCTATTTGGCCTGGTAAATGATCTGTTGTAACAAATCATTAAAAAACAAAGTCAAAATTGGAGCCAGATATTTGACAAACATTTGGTAAAACTCGGCAGTTAGGCCATCGTGACCAGGTGATAATTTTTTTTTTCAAATCTTCAATAGCTTGTGCAGTTTCTTCAGGTGTAATGTCCAAAAGTAATTTTTTCTGTATTTCCCAAGAAATATCTGGTATCCCCAATCCCGTAAATATGTATCATTCCATATTGCAGTAGAAGGTATACCAAACATATTTTCTAAAAAGTTCTGAGTTATATCCATAATTTTGTCTGGATCCTTTAGTAGAGTCTGTTGGGCAGGATCTTTAACTGACTCTAATCAGGCCAGCCCATCAGCACAGTGGTGGAGCCACCAGTTGTGGTGCCAGCGACTCAGGTTCGGGAACGTGCCCGAGAGGCTGGAGGGTTGGCCAGGGGAGATGAAATGAGTGGCAACTGCATGTTCTCCATCTCTGGGGGAGGGGAGCCATGCCTCCCAGTGTAGTGCCCCTGGGTGACCATGAGAGTGGCTTGCTGGGGGGCTGAGGTTAAGGCTGAGAGGTGTGTAGATGCTAGCTGAGGCTCCACCATTGCACCATTGTACTCCACACTTCTGAATCCCAGAAACTAGAAAAAATAAGCTGAGCCCCGACCGGTCTCCTTGGCACCACCGAAGGCCCACCCAACACCTGGTTGTGTTGGTGGGTGTAGCCAGCTGTCCCTTGCCTCTGCCCAGAGAGCAAACCATGGGTCCTTGGGGGCAAGTCAGTGGTCGTGGGTTGGAGGCCAGCCAGAGGCTCAAGGGACTTCCCCAAAAAGCGCAAATAAAAAAAACTGCTTCTAATCTAGTTTTCTTTACTCTGCCTTTACAGCTTCTAAGAATATGTAATACAGGTTTATGTCCCTGTGTGCCATGTTGTGCCTCCATTTTCAGGGATTCTGCTCTATTATATTGATATAACACCATTTCTGCTTTTATATGGTCTATTTCAGCCTCCAAATCTACTGTATTTTCATGGACT
Organism: Neoceratodus forsteri; assembly: GCA_016271365.2. NCBI lineage: Eukaryota > Metazoa > Chordata > Ceratodontiformes > Ceratodontidae > Neoceratodus > Neoceratodus forsteri. The sequence continues at coordinate 1,129,567,237 of CM057456.1, read as the reverse complement.
AGTGCAATACAGTTAAATAACTGCTGCCTTAAATATAAATACTTAAAATAAGTCGTTTGACTTTTGATCCTGGCAGTTTTGGAAAAAAACTCTTGAAATCAGTTTTTTGAATCTTGCCCCCTGTCGACTAGTGTGTCATAAGCTTCCATTATGGAGATGCTTGTTTTCATAAGCTCTGCACAATGAAATTCTATTCTACGGTGAAGCAGAAGATTACTGTTTAGTTTCCATCTGGAGTGAGCTATTAAAGGTGTAATCAATGTTATTACAGTGCTGCCCACATACGTGCACATCGGATAAGTGCACATCCTGATTAAATGCAGTTTTTCAATATACCGTTTTCCCCCTTTGTTTGCAATGTTAATTTAACCTCTTAAGTGCCTACCATGTAAATGCACGTTTCAGGCAAGTGCACATTTTCTTTTTGGATTTCCTATTGATTTTATGTCCAGCACACTCCTAAATGCACATTTTCTCCAAAACATGATACATTTTTCCCTTGCTAAACCACCTTAACTAGTCCACCTTAAACTCTAATTAGCTTGTAACCCCAATTATACAATGTCCCCTACTGTGCTTAAATAGACCATAGAGTGTAGCAACTGTTCCACCCCCTGTCAGTGCGGTGGAGCAAGTAAAGAAGATGACACTTACTCTGGAGCAGAAGGTTTACGCCCACAATTCATAGGCAAACTGCTAGCCTTTGTTTTTTTTCTCCTTTCTCCACAATGTAGATCATTAAATGGATTCTAATCTACATAGATTCTGAGGCTTCCCTGCGATTTGATGACCTGGCTAAAAAGTTACCAATCTTAGATGCCATTGAAATGCTGGACTGGGCATGGTCTGCTGTCAGTCAGAAAACAATAGCCAGTTGTTATTGCAAGGCAGGGCTTACATCACCAAATCTGTCAGAGGGGACCACAGACCCGGAAGTGGACACTAGAGAAATGCCACCAACTCTCATTCTGCCAGCCAGTATGACTGAAACAGATTTCATTGAATACACATCAGTAGATGGTGCTGTGCCAACAGTCAGCCCTGTCGGCAAGAAGGAGATATGCAGTGCAAATAGGGTTGTAATGTACAAAACAATTCAGCCTGTAAAACTAGTTCCTGAGGGGCATAGACATTAATTAATTGAAATGTGGCTAATGCATACCAAATATCCAATAAAAATGTCCTCCCTGGGCAAATATCAACAATTAATTTGACCTGGAAGTAAAATCTCTTAAACAAAATTCCTAACCTGCCACATATGTCCATACCTTACGACCAATAAGAGGGTCCTATATTCCAGGCCTGTTGAGTTTAGGAGATTTCATGTAATGTTTTAATTCTAGCGTCTTGAAGGAAAATAATATTGTTTGACAAATCTTTTAATATCTGTAAGGTGGTCAACCTTTTTTTATACATTTTTTACTGCAGACATTCAGTGTTAATGGTAAAAGTCATTGACAACCATACATGCCACTAAATTACATGTTAAGAGCTTGACATTTTTCCCCTAGGAGACTTTCACTGATTTTTAACTTTTTTGGGAATGGTCTGTAAATCAGAAGAACAATCCATCCTAGATGATGCTAGTGAGGATGTATCAGAATCCTCCCTTTTTCCTTCATGTCGCCCCAATTTTTTCTTTTTGTTAATGCCTGAAAACAATTTCTAGTAACTATTGGAGGTTTTGGAGTTGTAAAATCTGCCTTTCTTTCCCCTCTCCCAATTTGCTGGATTTAACAAACAACAAAGGGTTTTTCTGCGAGGAGGGGGGAGGGCATTTTCACTACTAAGAGATCTGGACTAGGCTGACAATTTTCATCCCCCTGTTGTAAGGGAACAGAATTTGGGGGTGGGGTAGAGGCCGAGGCATACAAAGGCTGCTCAGGATTTTCTCCTTGTTCTGTCATGGGTGCTTGATTTTGCAACTCCTGAGTTTCTGTCTCCACAGAGGGGGGAGTGGTTCTAGCTAAATGTACCCAGGCCTGAGATTCTACAATAAGTTGTTCTTGGTCCAGGGGGGCTCAATGTAGTCTATTGTGAGCTACCCAGGGACACTGCCTATAGGAATGACCTAATTTGTCCCACAGGTTACATTTAAAAGGGTTTGGGCAATCAGGACTGTACATGGCTGTATTCTAAATAAAGGTTGCAGCAAGGTGTATCACAGACCAAGCTCAGGAGAGTTCTAGCACTACACTTGTGACAGGCCTTTGGTTGACCTGGATAATAACACAACCCACTATCTATACCAATGTGAAAGCTGCCTGGTAAATGAAGAATGCCTGTGTTTGTCTTTTTAAATTTGACCTTTACTCTGTAACCCCCAGTCCAAAGAAAATCATCATCTAAGATGGGACTTGGATGATCTAAAATATTGCACCTCTACTTAAGCCAGTACTGAACATCAGAAATGCTAACTCCTTAATTTCTAAACAACAGAGTGATTGTTTTAACCGTAGGCTTAGTGAGGGAATGGGGGAAAATGTAACCACAAAAGGGTATCTTTAACAATGGGAATTTTTGCCAGAACTTTTCAAGGGTATAGATGTTTTTAAAGCTAATATCATACACAGCTTCCACTTTAACATGAATGAAGGCAAAATAGTTCTGGTGTACAAATGCCCATTGTTTAATTTAACATCTTGTGTAGCACTGTCCGTCTGTCTGGAGCAGTTTGAACATCTCCTGTAAACTCCAGCCGAAAAGCATTCCACTGTTGGGCTGGCTTTCCCACATTATTTATTTATTTTTTTAATTAAGGTTTTATTGATTTTCCAGGAGCAGAATACAGACACAATCCATCAGTAATATGTACATAGCCATATGAAGTCACAGTCTTCCTGTTTACCATCTTATATTATTAATATTAATACATTGTAACTCATTCATTTTTTTTTTCACATAGCTATAGGTGGTCAAGTCCCTGATGCCAACTAAGACTAATAGCTAACCTTGTTTTCTGTTTATGAGCTCATGGAACTCTAACTAGATCAGACATTTGAAAGGGTTTTTGTAGTATATGCTCACTTTCAGAAGTGTTTGCTTCTAGCGTCTCCTCTGTGTCCTGTCCAATAGCCACTGCTCCTGTGTGCTGAAGTTCTTCACCTCGAGGCTTATTGGGGTGATCACCCGTATGCTCCTGGATTGCCATGGTAGTGGGCTGTTGACAAGATTCAGAAACTGATTAATCTTTTAAAATATTATGGCTACAAAGTACTCTTGGTGTGTTTTTATGGCCCAAGTGGTGTTTTTTTAATCGGGGTGGCAGACTGTACTGTTTTGTAAGCTCCTCTTGTAGAGTCAAGTTCTCATTTTCAGAAATAATTTCTGCAACTCGTACCAGGCCAGATGAGGTCCAGCCTTCACCTTCAAGATTTTTATGCCAGCCTGCCACTTCTAATGCAACCTCAGGACTCCAAACAGATTCCCTTGGATACTCCTCTGTACTTTGCTACTGTTGCTGACCAAGCGAAGAATGAAGTAAGTTCATCTTACTTTGGATGGCAGACTCTTGAATCAGGTCCATAATATTTTGAGTCAAGGCTGAAATTGGTGACGGTATTATCAAAGGGAGTGTAGCTACAGACAATGAAGATTGTCTGGATAAAACAGATATTTTTAGCATATTTCTGCAGTAGCTTCAAAAAAAAAATTGAGTTTTCATTGCTTTCCTTAAATATTATTCCAACGTACTTTCCTCAGGTGCTGTACTTTTCCAATGTCCCACCTTGACAGCCAAGGTAGTGCCACTGTTGTCTGGTATGCTTGTCACCTTTTGTTCTGCAGAGATATTAACCCCTTTTTCTTCCAACGTCGATCTGGGTGTTTGGATTTCCAACTCTGCCATCTCAGCCATCTGAGACTCAGGAGAACAAGACTTTCCCATGCTTAGAACTCCAGGTTCTCCCAATCCATCTCCTCTAGTTCCTCCAGCTCCTCCACCATCCTCCAGCATGTCTGCCATCTTGGAGATGATAGATAAGGGCTCCCTCTGCCAAAGAGTAGAGGAATTTCCCCAGTGTCCTGGCCAAATTTCCCCTATTCACTAAAAATACCGCTAACAGGTTCTCCCAATCCATCTCCTCTGGTTCCTCCAGCTCCACCATCATCCTCCAGTGTGTCCGCCATCTTGGAGATGATAGACAAGGGATCCCCCTACCAAAGAGTAGAGGAATTACTCCAGTGTCCTGGCCAAATTTCCCCCATTCACTAAAAATACCACTAACAACTTAATCTGATTCAGTGCCAGTTGGCATCCATCTGTAACCCCCCCCCCGGCTGAAAATATGCAGAATTGTCTAGTCCTCCTTTCCTGGTCAACAAAAATGAAATAAATAAAAATAAAGTAAAAAACAGTGCATTGCGGCACCTAACCCCTATGTTTACATATCCAACCTGAGCACTCCACCAGTTTTGCCAATCAATAGCGATTCAGAGGAAGAGGAAGATTTTGACTACTTGGAGGACCTGGAGGTTCTGAACAAAGGAAGCTACAGAGACATTTCATTTTTGAAGAAGGTAATTCAGAACCAGGAAATAACACTCTAAAAGATCATTTTATTCAACTAGAGAGACAAAGAATTGTGGAGTTGAACCGTTATTATAATAGACTTACATTAGAATGTTATTAGACTTACATTAGAATGTTATTTGGAGTTTTGCATTTTTTCTGTTGGGTTAAGGATTGACAAAACACTCTCATCTATTTATGATGATGATGACATGAGAGACTGTGAGGCAGCTTTGACTGACTGCACTAATAAGGTAATAACTGCCTTCATTAAAATGAATACTAAGCTTCAGGATGCTGCTAACTCAGCTATTAAGGCTATACAGAATCAATTATAGCCATTCAAAGGTAAGCAGGACTTTTATTCCTTGAGTAAAACATATTAAAAAAGTCAACAAATATGAAAATTATTTAATTGAAAAAAAGGAAAATAAGCTAGCCGGAAATATAGCAGACTGATAAAAAAAGAGTTTTTTGCATGAGAAAGGAGAACGAGAGATCACACAGTAGGGGGCTCTCCCAATCAAGGGGGAGAAAACCTACTTTCAATTCCAGAAGTAAGCAATCAGAGAAAACAGTTACCATCAAGGAAACTGCTAATGAAGTCGTTTTAATTGATACAAATAGTTTAGCAACCCGGTCAACCTCTAGATCAGTGGCAGCATTTTTTTTAGGAAATAAGGGAACAATAAGAAGACAAAATACAAAGCACACAAAAAAAACCCTACTCAAAAAAAAAAAAAACAGAATTGACAGAGAAGGGAAATGAACCAATAAATACAATATGGAGAATACTGAGGAACAAGCCATCAACATAATTAATTTGACTAACATTACTTTAGCAAATGCACAAAAATCAGCTTTGTACAAGGGGCTTTCATTCATCCTGACCCCTAAACCTGACCTTTTCAAGCTAAAGGTGGACAGTTTTAAACTCATCAGGAAATAATTATTGAGACATTATTTTGGTAACTCCAAGGAAAATACATTGAACTTGGGACAAGCAGCCATGGGTTTCTGTGAAGAGGAGCTGCATGTGACTAAATGCAAAATTAATCAATAATGAACCATATGAGGGGAGTTCTGGTATGGTACCTGAGTCATTAAGAACTAATGATTGGGACTATTGAGATTCTGATACAAACTTATTTGACTGAATGGACATTTCTGGACTATTAAATGGAACTGTTGACTTATTTGCTGATACCTCTCATACAACATCTACTAGACCGACCTGTAAAAATAAGCTCAGACCAAAATCTCTCTTTTGCCAACAACTGTTTAGCCCTACAATTACTACCTTTGAAAGAATGTTAATTGATGAAGCTGAGAAATTGTTCAATAATTTGCCAACAGGTTTTCATAGGAATTTCAATAGAGAGGAAGGTAAAGCACGGTGAATTTGGAAAACATGCAAGGGTTTTTTTTAAGAGTTCAGATAAGGGTGGTAACATTGTCACATTATGCAGGAAGAGTTCTATCTATAGGAATGTTTGGATCTTTCAAATGTTGAATCTAATTATGTAAAACTTAAAAGAGATCCTACCACTCATTTTCAAAGTGATTTATAGGAATTTATTGATTTGGCAGTACGATTTGGGTGGCTAACTAATTGGGAAGCTGATTTCATAAAAGTGAATCATCTTGTTATTCCCACATTTTATATTTGACCTAAGACACACACAGATATCAGAGATCCTCTGGGACAACCTATAGTACTTGAGTATAGGGTCTTTAACACAGAACATTCCCAGTTTTAGGGCTGCTGCAGGTGGAGCCCCACAGACCTCCTGTGATTGAAAAAGAGAGACTTTTCTGACTGAACAACAGTGTGGAGTTGCCTCACAGTCACCTCCGCATCCATAAAGCACTCAGCTCTCTCTATTAGCAGTCACACTGCAATATTTTTCTTCAATCGGTGGTAATGGTGGAACACGGTACAGTCCCCTGTGTCTAAGATGGCCACTAAACTCTACTGTGCATGTGTAAGTAGTCACACATGCACAATAGAGTTTGGTGACCATCTTGGACACGGCAGACTGTGCTGTGTTCTGCCATGACTGCCGCGGATGAGATTGTCTTGTTTTGGTTTATATAGATGCTTTTTCCTCCTGCCCACCTGACCCACCCTCTCAGCAACCCGCCTCCCCCAAAACATGACAGTGACACTGGGTGTGCCCTATTCCCCACTGCCACGATCTCCAATGCTCTTTTTTCAGTGACTCCCTCCACTACCGAACATGCATGGTTATTTGTGTTTTTACAGATACAGATATATATCTTCTCCTTCTGCCCACCCAACCCTCCCTCTCAGCACCTCCCTCCCCAGAAACATAACAGTAACACAGGGAGTGTCCAATCCCCCCAGTGTTATGAAGAGGAATCCTTGGTCCATTTTTTAATTTTTCTTTTAACCCTGTAAAAAAGAAAACCATCCATCAATGTCTTTTGCAGTCATTACTGTCCCGCTACCTGACCCTCCCACTCAGCACCCACCACTCCGCACCCCCTCCCCAAGCCCTTACTTACACATCGGGGGTCCAACTCCGTAATTCTCTCTGGACTGCAGACATGTCTTCACTCTTCAAAGCCAGACTATGAATTGAAAAAACAGGTGTCTGGGTCAAAGTATTTCAATGGTGTTTTGAACTTATTGGCATTACATGACATTTTTTCATATTTATGGCCCAATTTTTCAGCATGCCTTTTTTGGAACCCCGCCTCATGAACAATTCCACTGACATTAGGCAAATCTATCCTGAAAGGTAATTTCATGGTCCTTGTGTGAAATCACCTTTCAGGCAGGAGCTGGAACTTTTCTCTGCCCCTGTTCATGAGGTGGAGTCATAAGAAGGCTATGTTGTAAATTTAGTATACAAATATTAAAAAACGACAAAGTTATGAGCCTACTTTGAACTTTGTGAACACAGGCTTGTAACTTTGGCAATTTTCAATATTTTTACCCCAAATTTACAACATAGCCATATTTTATAGCACCTCATTAATGCGACAGCTGTTATTTTTCAAATCCTGGCCAAAATGTTTTTTTTTTACATCCCAAAAGATGATTTTGCAGTCCCTGCATGAAATCACCTTTCTGACAGGAGTTGAAAATTGTCTCTGCCTTTGTTCATGAGGTTGGGTCATAAGAAGACTCTGTTCTAAATTTTGTATAAAAAAATGAAAATAAAAGTTATGAGGCTATGCAGAATTTTGCAAACCCATGCTCATAAGATTGGTAATATTCAATATTTTTACACCAGATTTTCAGCATAGCCATTTCTTTACAGCACCTCATTAATGTGATAGCTGTCATTTTTCAGCTCCTGCCCAAAATGTGTTTTTGCATCCCAAAAGTTGATTTTGCAGTCCCTGAGTGAAATCACCTTTAGGCCAGTAGCTGAACATTTTTCTCTGTCCTTCTTAATGAGGCAGGGTCATAACAAGGCTATGTTGAAAATTTGGTGTAAACAAATTACAAAACAACAAATTTATGATCCTAAATTACATTTTGTGAATGCAGACTCATAACTTTGATAATTTTCAATATTTTTACCCCACATTCCTCAGCTGCAACCCTATCAGCTCTGCCCAGATTTTGCTGTAGTTAGTTTTCTCCAACCCTACATTTCTTGAGTAAACTTAAGGGGCTGATCTGGGAATGCAAATTTTAGTTGGGTTACCATTGATGCGTGCAGCCTCTATACATCCATACAGCATCACTAGGGTTTGGAGGTTATTGACCTTTTCCTCCCAGATCAAACAGACATTCCTCGTACCTTTTCATTAAGGGTCTTGGAGTTTACTTTAACACATAACTTTTACCTTTCAACAAAGAGTTTTATCTCCAGGTGTGTGGTATGGCTATGTGGGCATCTTATATACAGTGGCGTGAAAAAGTATTTGCCCCCTTCCTGATTTTCTCTATTATTGCATATTTGTCACACTGGATGTTTTCAGGTCTTTAGAGAAAATGTAATATTAGATAAAGCGAACCTGAGTGAACAAATAACACTTGTTTTTTTTTTTATTTCACTTATTTAATGAAAAAAAGTTAACCAACACCAACTGGCACTGTGTGAAAAAGTAATTGCCCCCTTACACTTAATAACTGGTTATGCCACATTTAGCTGCAATGACTGCAACCAAACACTTCCTATAATTCAATATCAGTCTTTCACATCGCTGTGGAGGAATTTTAACCCACTCTTCCTCGTAGAACTACTTTAATTCAATAACATTTGGTAGGTTTTCGAGCATGAACTGCTCGTTTCAGGTCCTGCCACAGCATCTCTATTGGTTTAAGTCTGGACTTTGACTAGCCACTCCAAAACTTTAATTTTACTTCTTTTAACCATTCTGATGTGGACTTGCTTTTTATGCTTTGGATCATTGTCTTGCTGCATGACCCAACTACGCTTCAGCTTCAGCTGACGGAAGGATGACTGGACATTCTCCTTAAGAATTTTCTGGTACAGAGCAGAATTCATGGTTCCTTTAATTATGGCAAGTCATCCAGGTCCTTAGCAAAGCATCCCCACACCATCACACTACCACCACCATGTTTGACTGTTGGTATGGTGTTCTTACTGTGGAATGCTGTGTTTGCTTTACACGAGACATTATGGGATCCATGTTGTCCAAAAGTTCCACTTTGACTCATCTGTCCATAGAACATTTTCCAAAAAGGCTTGTGGATCATCCAGGTGCTCTTGGCAAATGAGAGAGAGCATTTATGTTCTTCTTGGTTAGCAGTGGTTTCGCTTTGCTACTTCCTCACATGAAGCCCATTTTTGCCCAGTCTCTTCTGATTGTGGAGTCATGAACACTGACCTTAGCTGAGGCAAGAGAAGTCTGCAGTTCTTTGGATGTTGTTTTAGGATCCTTTGAGACTTCTTGGATGATTTTACACTGCGCCCTTGGAGTAATTTTGGGCCGCCCACTCCTGGAAGGTTCACTACTGTTCCAAGTGTTCTCCATTTGGAGATTATGGCTCTCACTGTGGTTCGATGGAGTCCCAGAGCGTTAGAAATAGCTTTGTAACCTTTTCCAGACTGATAGAGGGCAACAAATTTTTTCTGATCTTTTCAGGAACTTCCTTTGATCATGGCATAATGTGCTTGTTGAATCTTTGTGCTGGCAACGTGACTGATGGTAAGGGCCAAATACGTGAGGTTTATATTGAGCAGGGCTGGCTGTAATCAAGCCTGGCTGTGTTCAATCAGCTGACTCTAATTATCCCTTTAATTGGGTTGATTTAACTAGGGGCAATTACTTTTCACACAGTGCCAGTTGGTGTTGGTTAACTTTTTTCATTAAATAAATGAAATAAGTAAAAAAAAAAAAAGTGTTATTTGTTCACTCAGGTTCCCTTTATCTAATATTACATTTTGTCTAAAGATCTGAAAACATCCAGTGTGACAAATATGCAATAATAGAGAAAATCAGGAAGGGGGCAAATACTTTTTCACGCCACTGTACCCTCTTATGACAATTTTTTCATGTTTTTATTTGAAGAAATATTCATTCATGACGCCAACCATAATCAATACCTGAATCACATTATTAAGTTGTTTAGGTCTACTGATGATGTAATCCTGATTTTATCAGGTGACACAAATGTAATACCATCTTTTGTTCACTACTTGAATGGGAATGATTTGAATCTTACTTACAGAGATTAATTCTATTAATCTCTTGGACTTTAAACTCATGGTTGCCCTGGTCAGGAAATTCCTGCTACTAATTTTCGCAAGGACACTATGGCTAATGCTGTCCTACATATAAGTAGTTCACATCCCTAAAAATTAACTGCATTCATACCTTATGGAGAAATGATTCACCTTAGCTGAAGTTATTCAAATGGCAATAATTTCCTGGATCAAATAGAATATTTGAAACAAAGATTCCTAAGAAAGGGTTATAGCTGCACAGTCCAAGATGAGGCCCAACAAAAGGCACTTAAACTCAACAGACATGACCTTCGGACCCCCAAAAATCAAAACGTAGGGTCTGGAATAGATGCAGCCTCACAGGACCTTGTTACCTTTATCTTTATTTTAGCCCTATTGCAGGCAGGGTAGGTGGCATTGTGCTCAAACTCTGGACCATTCTCCTCACAGATTCTATACTGAAAGAACATATTGAAACATAGAATTTGACAGAAGATAAGGACCGCTTGGCCGCTCAGTCTGCCCTTTGTTCACTACCAACATTGTTACCGCAGACTATACTTCATCTATTGCTTTCTCCCTTCCCTTTCCTTTCCACTGTGATTCCCTTGTTCCTATCCCATGCATTCATGAACCACACCACTGTCTTCACCCCCACTACCTCTGCTGGAAGATTGTTCCAGGAATTCACCACTGTTTCTGTGAAAAAGTGCTTCCTAACATCTTTCCTGAATCCACCCCCCTCCAGCTTCATAGCATGTCACCTTGTTCTTGAGTGCCTTTCAGTCTGAAAAATACTTCCCTTCCCTACCTTATTTACCCTTGTGAGATATTTAATGCTCTCTATCATATCCCCTTCCCTCTCTTCCAGGGTGTACATATTGAGGTCTATTAGTCTTTCCTCATAGGGCTTTACTGCTTCCAAACCAAGAGTTATTTTCAATAAAAATATGAGTATTACTGACATAATTGTGTACAGCCATTTCACAGCCACCTCAGAAGGAGAATAACCTCATTAAGTTAGCAAAAAACCAAAGGGCTTTCTTCAATGTGGTAGGTGTAATGTCTGTAACTAAGCCAACATGGGTAGAAAATTTAGCAAAGATAATGAAATTTTTTAAATTGTTGATTTTCTTACACATGCAACACCATTTGTTGCTTATTGATGTTGGTGCAATTGTGGTCTCTATTATGTAGGTAGGACCACTACACCTACCAAAATATGTAGACAGGAACATGTTATGGCTATCATTAACACCAATCTTTTTAATGCTTTAGATGGCCATTTTGCTGAAGCTCATAGTTCTAAGCCTGTTTGCATGTAATTTATGGCCCTTGTTCATGTACTATAGCCAGACATCCTAGGGGAGGGGACAGACTGCAACGTTTATCACAGAAGGAAACCAAACAGACTGTGACATTGAGAACTGTTTTTCCAGCTGGTTTGAATAATGAACAGGATTACAGCCCATATTTGTAAATTCTTTAGTTGTATTTGAAGTATAGTAATTTGATTTTCACTCTTTAATTTGTCCTTTTCTTTTTTAGGCATGGTGATTCACTGTTGAACAAGAGAGCCACTATCGAGGAATACCCTTGGTCCCTTATTCATCTGATTCTCTTTCCCAAAGAGAGATCCTTTCTTGTATCCCATTTGGTTTTAGATACAGGCCAATACTTGGATTGGACTGGGGAATGGGAGTTTTTGTTTTTAGTTTGTTTTTCTCTGCCCCCTCCCCACCCCCACCCTTCTTCAGATTTCTTATTTGGCTTTCATAACTGATTTCATTTTTTTGTTTTTCTCTGTGAGTTCCTTCTCTCCCCTTCCTCCTTTTTTTTCTCTGGTAAGTTTTTGCCTCTGCCTCCCTGTAATCTACTTTCCATTGCTATTCTTTCCTTGGTTTAGCCTTATCCTCCTAACACTTCTCAATTAATAATTTTTTTCATTTTTTTTATTTTTAAGTTTCAAACCTTTTTTTATGTATTTAGCCTCTCGTATTGGGGCTTTCAGTCTTGTCTGTCTCCCAGTTTTTATTTTAATCATCAGTTTTTGCTTTCTGTTCCCTCTTCTATGTATGTATGTTTTTTGACACTGATAATGAATTTAATGAATTCAATGCACTGACATTTGTAATTTAATTATGACAGTATTTTTAATGTTTCCTTAATGAAGTCTCTGCTCCTGTGTGTGACAACACTTTGTATTTACAGTGGATTACATTTTCTGTATGAGTTTTGTATTGTATGTCACTTTAAATTGACTATTTATAATTGGTGATAGTCTGTTCTCCCTTTAGACTTTCCCCTGAAGAAGACCCTATTGGGTTGAAGTGCTGGGGCATCGGATGCTAACTGCCAATCCATGGGTGCTGGAATAAACACTTTTTGTATTGATTTGTTGAGTCTGCCTGTTATTCAGCAAGTGTGGAGCTTTCTGTTCTTTCAGTCTTAGGCAGGCCTCCTTGCTCTGCCCCACCTCCCATATCCTTGGAGTGCATTACATTTACCTTTTTGTTGAAATCAAATTTCTGTCCAGTTGTTAACAATAGCCCAATTTACACTAGACATTTCAACACTGGTGTAGAAGGTTTGGAGATCTACACCAAAGTATATTTGCATGTGTAATCTACACAGGCATTAAACCGATGTGACTCTTCTGCTCCTCTCCCAGACAAAGGCTCTGAACTGGTGTAAGTGGTTTCAACTGCTGTGTAGATAGTGGCCTCTTTTCACCACACTGTCTGAGGCCAATTTAGCATCACAACACACAGTGAATCCTTGCAGGATGCATACCACAATACAGCTTCCAAGACACTGGGGTGACACAAGTGTGGAAGCCAATGTCCTTAAGTGGTGTACACCACTAGCTTCATAAGCGTCCAGGGGCAGACTGACACAGGTGTGGCCCATACTAGTGTATAACACCTTGGTCAGTGTAAACCGGGTATAAACACATTTTTTTAACAAGTTGTAACAAAATAAGTCACAGACCTGTTTAAAAATAATAACGCTAACAAGCAGCACAATCTAGCACCCCCCCCAAACTGCAGGCACTTGAGAGTTTATCTACTAAGAAACACATACAGTAATAATAAAGCCAGCAGACATGGGGGCAAATATTGTGATCCTTGACAAGCAACATTACAAGGATATTGTGTTGGGGTTATTATACATTGAAAGTAATTATAGGAATGACCAGGTGATCCTTTGCCCATATTCAAAAGAGAACTGTTAGCACTACTACAGAAAGATGTCTCGAGTGGTGCTATTACAGATAATGAGTTGAAGTGCCTTTGTTGTGAATTCCCCACTGTTCCACCTTATTACATTTGCCCAAGATTCACAAAATTTAGGAAATTCACCAAGGAGACCTGTTGTCTTGGGAGTGGGCTCCCTAACTGGAAACTTGGGCAATCTCCCTGACTTCTTTCCTTAGGAACATGTATATTTACTATCACACCTAAAAAATACTAGTGACACCTTAAGAAAACTCCATAACAGCCAGCCTGGTGGTGCAGAGGCCTGAGGCACTAGACTCCTTACCTCACACCATGCCGGTGACCGAGGTTCAGGCATGGACGTAGGCTGTCAGAAAGCTGGCAAGGGGGGAGCAGGATCGAGCTGCCTAATGGTGGCTCTCCTCTCCCCGAGAGAGGGGTCATTCTCCCACAGTCCTGTCACCTCCAGAAGGAGGTCCAGTGCACAGTGCCGGTGCACAATGGACAACCAGTAGGGTGGGGTGTCCTGCAGTGCCTTACATGCACGTGCCTCCACACTTGCAGGCTCATGCCATGGACATGAGGGTGGGTGGGTGAAAACGGGGCCAAAATGGCTAAACAAATAATTGGGAAAAAAACTACTTCAGAACTTTTTTTGAGAAGAGAAAGTTGTATGACTTTGTGTGGATATAGAAGCATTATGCACAACAATACATCACCAAGATAGTGTAGAGGCGTGCAGACACTTTCTTGAGAAAAGCAGGGTAAGAGATGCAATCCCAGTAGAATTTATTACCAAGGCACAGTATTTTGTATTGCATCATAATGCTTTTGAGTTTTACCAATCACATTACCTACGTGTCTGCAAAATGGCTATGGGTGCTTCTGTGGCCCCAGCATATGCTAATTTGTTTCTCAGCTTATGAGAAGAGTGAGTGATATACAATAGTGAGATCAACCCTTCTTGAAACACCTTAAATGTTGGCATTGATATACTGGCAACTGAATGGGTGTGTGGAAGGCCACAGTGGATGAGGCACAGGAATTTTCAAATAGTTGAACATTATTTATTTATTTATTTATTTGAATTTTGGTAACTGGGTAAGCCCACTGAGAAGAGATGTCCCTTTTTCAGGGACGATTACAACCTTCAGTTAACTGCAACCATTAATTCCAATACAGTCAGCTTCCTGGACCAGACACTGAGAGGTGTCATCCTGAACCAAGGGTGACCACTGCAGGGTATAAAACAGAAACCTGCACCAATGCCCTTTTAAGGTATGAGAACTCCCATCTGGAATCTTTAAGAAAATCTATATGGTACAACCATTTCCTATGTAGTAAGAGAAATTGTAGGTATTAATGGATTTTGACTCATAGGCTGAAGAACATAGGCAGAGGTTTAAAGCTAGGGGCTAGCAGGAAAACCTTTTGGTGGTTGCATTACAAGAGGTCAAGGCCAAAGAAAGAGATGACCAATTACTAGAAAAGTACAAGACTGTGAGAGTGTGGGGGGCCAGTTACATTCTCCACAGAATTTAATAGTGTGGCTGATCAGATTAAAAACATTATCTGGCGGAATTGGCCTATACTATTGAGTGATGACAGGGTAGGTACAGCTGTGGGTCAGTAAATGAGGGTAGCATTCTTTTTTTTTTCATTTATACTTTATGCCCCCGTATCTCTGGGCCAGTAATCCTGGCTTGTCCACTGCAGCCCACTCCCACAGAGCCTCAGTTTACCCTCTGGGCAGGGCCACAGGGTGACTGGCTTCACCCCCCATTGCGCCAGTCATCAGGCAGGATAACAGAAGCAGCACACGCAAACCTGCACTAGGGCTGAGTTTTAGTTTTTCTTATTTTTTCCAATGGAGATGCGTGATGTGCAATGACACCACAGTGTATACACACCAAGCATCTGCACACCTCCCAGCCTCAGCCACTACTCCTGGTAAGCACCCCCATGGTCACCCAGAGGTGCTACTGGAAGGTACATTGAGGCAGAATCCCCCTTGATCCACGGAAATGTAGTGCACAATTGCTGCTCGATCCATCTCCCCCTGGCCAACCCTCCAGCCACACAAGCTCAGTCCCAAACCCGGGTCACTGGCGTTGCAAGCGGTAGTTCAAGTTCAAGTCTATTATTACAGGAATTACTCCACTGAGCAAGCTCATTCACAAGGAGGTCCTGGAGATTTCAAACAATACAATGACGTACATGATCTTATACAAAACAGCTTTGGATAGCACGAGTAAACAGCAATGGCAATGATAAGGTACAACTTGGATTGTTGCAAATAATTGATACATTACAAACAAAAAACTAACTGTACTAATATGTACATAGATGATACACATACAGTGAGACAAGTCTTCACCGGGGGCAGAAGGAAAAGGAAAAAAAAGGAAAAAGTGAAAACTTGGGGCTGTAGATGACATTGCAGAGGAGGGTGGTAGGTTCAGAGGGACAGGAATATTGTGCACTGAGATGGGGGTACAGGGAGTCTAGGGGAGGGTGACTGGGGTTGGGGTAGGGGTAGGAGGGAGTAGGGAGACAGGGAGGTGGGGAAGGGAGGGTAGTAGGTTCAGCTGGACAGAAATATGGTGCACAGAGATGGGGTACAGGGAGGGGGGTGTAGGGGAAGGAGGTGACTGGGGTAGGGGATAAGGGGGTAGGGAGACAGGGAGGTGGAGTAAGGGAAGAAGTGCTAAGAGGCAGAATGGGTAAAGTGGGTTGGGGTAGAAATAAATTGGTGGGTGGGGCAGATGGGTGAGAAGATAGGCTTGTTGGTTGATGGGGAGACAGGGATAGGGTGACAAGCAGAAGGGATGGTGAGAATTCATATATTAGTTTAGCGTGAAGAGCAGCAGCAGACCACTTCAAATGCTTTCTTGGCTTGGGACTTAAAGCAATATAATGTGACTATTTCAGTTAGCATCATGTTTTTTTTCAGTTGGTTCCATATAGATGGGAGGATGAAACTAATGGCACCTCTGCCCTGATTAGTACATGTCCTGGGAACATCCAGGAGCACAAAGTTTGAGGTGTGCAGCGCATACACATTGTGAAACTTTAGAGAGCATATGTACTGAGGTAACTTGCCAGTCAGCAGTTTTAGAGTCCACTGCCCAATATGGAACATACACCTGGTTGATAGCGAGGTCCAGTTCAAAGAAGAGTAGAGGGTACAATGGTGTGTCCTGGCTGGAGCATTTAGTATGGAACTTAATGCACGATGGTACAGGACATCAAGTTTGCAAGTGTGAGTTGATGCACTGTAGTTGTAAATGATATCCCCATAGTCAAGGAGTGGTAGGAATGTGGCCTGAACCAGTCTTCTTCTGTAGACGAGTGTAAATAGGGATCTGTTCCTGAAGAAGAGTCCCAGCCAGGCATTTAGCTTGTTGACAAGGCAGTTGATATGGGCACTAAAAGTTGGTTTACTGTCTAGCCATATTCCAAGATACTTGAATTGATCCACAACCTTGAGGGTGTCCCTGAATATAGTAGTGATGGGCGGTGAGGTACTCTGAGTACTGAGAGTAGAGGGCATATGGTTTGATGAAAAAAACATCACCTTTGTCTTCTTTGCGTTTAGGAGAAGTTTTGAATGGGCCAGGTTGAACTGTAGCTGATTGAAATCAGATTGTAACTCAGCACAGGCTTCGCACAATGAAGGCCTAGAGATGTAGAGGACGGTGTCATTGGCAAAAAAGTGCAGCTTGGATTGTTGAATGTTTTTGTCCAATGAGTTGATGTAAATAGTGAAGAGGAGGGGCCCTAGAATGGATCCCTGAGGGACTCCCCTCGTGGTGGACACCATGTCCGACATGGGTCCGTCAGCCTTGATTCTTTGCAGCCTATTTGAGCGGCTATTAGAGAACCATCTTACTGTAGTGTCATGAAATCCCAGGGATGTTAGGCAGTGCAGGAGGAGGAGGAGGGTATGGTCCACTGTGTAGAACGCCTTGCTTAAGTCAAGGAAAATGACACAAGCAGACTGTTTGTTATCAATGGCAGAGAACCAGTCATTAGTTACCTTTGCCAGGGCTGAGACTGTACTCTGATTCTGCCTGAACCCTGATTGGAGTGGCTTAAGCAGGTTGAAGTTCTCCAGATATTGTTTTGTTTGAATGTGTATTCATTTTTCCATAAGCTTGTACAGGACCGGTAGAATGGAAATGGGTCTGTAGTTGTTGAGGTTGCTCTGGTCTCCAGACTTGAATAGTGGGATGATATGCAGAGTTTTCCAGCTGGAGGAAACAGTAGTGTGGAGATGGAAAAGTTAAATATGTGCATGATGGGCGCAGTTCATAGATGACTCCCTATTTTTAGAAAGAATGCTTAAATTCCGTCAGCACCTGCCTCTTTCCTGGTATCTAACTTGATTAGAAGTTGCTCGACTTCCTTAAATGTGACCAGGGAGAGCTGGAAGAAGGCATGTGGTGGTGAGGACTCAGGGTAGTCTGGAATGGAGGGGCTGGTGGGCAGCCCTGCAGCTGGTGAAATGTCGAAGGCCATACCAGCTGTGGTGAAGTGGGCATTTAGAAGAGCCAATATAGTGCATTGCTCAGTGACCAGTGTACCTTTAGAGGTGACTTTTTCTGGGAGAGATTGGGGGGTTTTATGGTCTTTGATAGTCTTGAAGGTGTGCCATATTTTTGCTGAGTTACCTTTAGCTTCCTCTAAGGTTTCGACATAGTAAGTGGCCTTGGCACTCCTTATAAGTTTGGTGCATCTATTTCTAGCTGCTCTGAATTCCTTCCTGTGGGTCGCAGTTTTAGTTTTCCTTGTGTGGGCCCACAGTTTATCATGATGTGAGAGTGCAGCTTTCAGCTCAGGGGTGAACCATGGGTGTGAGAATTTCCTAACTCTGCGTTTACGGAATGGTGCATGCTTGTTAGCAAGGCCTGTGATGATGATATTAAAAATAGTGAAAGTGGCTTCTACAGATTTGGCTAAATGAAAGGATTGCCAGTCTATCCGCTTAAGGTCTGCAAGATAGTTATGGACATTAAACTTATACAAACTTAAGTTGGTGATGAATTTGGGCCTGGTGGGGCACTTGGTATGGGCACGTGTGCAGACCACAGTATTGTGATCACCTACATCGTTATGGAAGACCGCTGAGTGTTCAGTTTAGTGAGGTGGGTTTGTGAGGATTAGGTCAAGAATACAACTGTGGTCTTTGTTTTTCATATTTGTCCTAGTAGTTTCAATGACTAACTGAGTCAATCCAAGCTCCTCACATAGATCTTTGATGGCATTAGCTTTGGTGGTGACCCAGTCAAGATTTAAGTCCCCAAGGATGATGGTTTCATTGGTGTTGGATTCTGCAATATCCCTGATCTTTGATAGAATATGATTACTTCAGAGGATGGGAGTAGTAACCTAAGCTCTAGGCACTCAAACTCTGCATTTTGACTCCAAAAATAGTTCCATGGCACTGAGCTTGTTATTGAGGTAGATAACTACCCCTCTATGCCTAGTGGGCCTATCTACTCTGAATGTGCTATATGAGGGCAGTGCTATCTAGGAGTCTGTGATGGAGCTGTTCAACCAGGACTCTGTGATTACTAGCACATCTGGGTTGGTATGGGCAGTCCAGGTTTGGATTTGACTGAAATTCTTTAGTAGACTGTGGGCATTAATCAGCATGAACTTAATGCCTGATGTTGATGCGAAGTCGGTCAGAGAGTCTAAGGTAGTAGGTAGTCCAGGGTTAAGTTCCACATTGCCTGAGCACAGGAGCAGTAATAGGATTAGCCTTTTCATGGTAGCTACTAGAGCTGCTTGTTGTTTTTTCCTAGATGTTCTACTACTTCAGTCAGGGTTGTCCATACGCTCCAATTCTACCTTGAAGTTTAAGATACAAGTTGAACTAAGGAGTGCCCGGACACTTAAACTAAAGGGCTGCTGCCAACTGAGTGCAGCAGGTGGTTGGATGCAGGCTTTAGCCCAGGTAGGGTTAGGGGAATAAGGAGAACTCATGGGCATATATGTCTCAGGTAGAAAATCCAAGTGCTACCGCTGTGCCAGCAGGCCAGCCATAACAAGGGTCACATTCAAGAAGGGTACCAGCATGAAGGTAACCTGGTTCACAGTTCACAAGACCACAAGAAAACTTGTCCATCTGGTTACCCATTCATCCAAAGGGGTTCTACAAATACAGAACTGTAATGTGTCCACATTTTCCAAACAGAACAAGACTGTGTTTGTCCAAAAACATATAAGAAGGTTGAGGTTAAGGGATTTTATTTTTTGTACTACAAATTCTGTGGTGTTTGTAATATGATGCACATGCAATTTATGTTATGTGGGGAAAAACCATCCACATGCTAAAAGAACACATTCAGGAGCTTGTTAGGTTCAGTGTTAACGGATGGATGGACACCACCATAGGCAAACATTTTTATGAACACCTCAGTGCCGACCCAAGACATTTGAAGTTTATGGACCTTGAGGTTTAAACCACCAAGAAAAGCTGGTAAAAGATTAAATCTTTTGTTGAGAAGGGGAATTTTTTGGACTTTTCAACTATTTACTATTAGTATTGAGGGACTGAATAAAAATTGGGACCTCAAACCTTTTCTGAATGATGACTGACTGATGTATTTATTCATTTAAATTTTGGTAAGCAGGTAGGCTCACTGAGACCATAGGTCCCTATTTCAGAGGTGACTCGGGATTAATTACAGCTATAAATGACAAGTACAGAGGGAAATACAAGACACAAAGCTGTTTACAAGGTGAGCAAGTACATATCAAACACAGGCTATTCAGACAGTAAGCCATAAGGGTAACCGGTCAGAATAGTGCTGTCAAAACAGTGCTTCCAAAACAGTGTATGCCTTGACAGCAGCAAGGGTAGGATAGAGCATGTAATTACTGCTACCCCAGTCACTGTCAAGACAAGGGAGGAAGATGGGAGGTAGTGCAGAAGTACTGTAGGAAGAAAGTGTGGAAGCTGTCCAAGCTGCTCCTGTGGTGGAGAGGACAAAGGCAAAAGCAGCTTGGGCAGGACAGCTCAGGAGAACTGGGTTCCCGGTCTCCTGAAACTTGTGGTTTAATTTGTCCCCCTTCCCAAGTGTATTTTTTTAATGACTAACTCTGGTTCCTTCCCAACTTTCTCCCCATCCCTGATCCCCTCCCTTCCAGGAGTTAATTACAAAAATATTGGGGAGGTGTGGGGTGCCGTTATCTTCCAAGTTGTGGTATTGTTTTTCTGCCATGGTAGAAGTCATCTGTGTATTTCTCGATCGCTACCACCAGTGCTATTGTTCATTGCAGCATTTTTCCTTGGTGCTGTTTTTGATGGCGCTGCTTTTACTGCAAGGTTCTTGACTGTGCTGTTGTGGTACATGGCATTGTAACCTTTTGCCATAAATAAGACAGTGAGTAGGTTACAGTAGAGAGTTTGGGAACTCAGTGAACTGGGGCATGAGGCACACTATCATGAGCAAATAATACATAGGTTTTTTACAGGTTGTACAAGTACAGTACACATCAAGCTCACATCATTTAGACAGTAATAGATAACACAGTGACTGGGTTACATTAGGGTTTGTCAACACAGTGAGCTAGGGCATGAGGTTACATTGTCACAAGCAAAGATATGTAGGTCAGTTAAGTAATGGACGATCAGTGGTAGCAAGAACATAGGCAGTTTTCAAGTAGATATGTTTTTAGCCCCTTTCTAAAGCAGGAGAGAGTATTAGAGTTTTGTAGCACCTCAGGGAGAGCATTCCATAGAGAAGGAGCTGTGAAGATGAAGGATCTCCTCCCCATAGATGTATGAATCCTAGGAACCTCAAGCAATTTTATATTACAGGAATGGAGTAGCCTTCTTGAGTGGTTGGTGGACTAGAAGGCCAGGCAGACTAGGTGGGGTATATACAAAGATTAATTTAAACACTATACATAATAATTCTGGGATCTATCATGCATGGTATACTGCGTATAGTAATTTTCACTGGATTTCTTACCTTTTTATTGCCTCCAGTTCTCTCTTTTGTATGATTGTTTTGCTCACCGCTGTAATCCCACTGTCTTGATTGTACTTACTGAGTATTTTATTGTTTTGCACTTTATTTTTATTTATTGTTTGTAATGTATTGTATTTTTTTGGTATTATACTGTACTTTTATTTTTTGAGTGTACTACTGCTTGTACCTCCTCTCTGTGTATTTACCTCCAGGTCGCACCTGGAAATGAGTCTAGGCTCAGTGTGCCTCTCCCATTTAACAAATTTTAAATAAATAAATAATAGGGAGTATTGGAGCCTACTGTCAAATGTGGGCCAGTTTAATGAGGTAAGAACATCACAATGATGCTTCCAGGGGGAGGAGAACAGATGCAAAGCATCCTATTTTGCGGTATAATACCTCGGTACCCAGTTAGAATAGCACTACCATAATAGCACAGGAAAGAGTGCACTAGGCTAGATAACACTGCCACAGACAGCGAGAGGGGAATAACAGTGCTTGCAGTAAGCATTCCCCAGGTCACTGTCCATAGTGCTGCCATGGGACAAGGGCACAGGAATTCTAGAGGCTGGCTGAGCTGCTCCTGTGGTGTGGAGGGCTGACGCATGTAGTAGCTTGACTAAGTGGCAGTGAAGACCAGGATTCCAGTCCTGGTCTTCCTCAATTTTACTTCGGTGGGACTTTAATTTTTTTTATAAGGGGCAATAGAAACGACATTCCACAGCCCCACAATGTTCTTCTTTCCCTGTGATCCGCTCCCGCTGGAGTTAGTATCCATAAGTATGGGGGGGGGTGTGAGGAGGGGAGAGTCCTTTTCAAAAACAAAATGATGGCATTTTTACTGTGCGGTTCTTGACCACACTATTGTTACTGGCGCTGTTATGAACCAGTGCCTAATACCTCAAGTCTATTTGTCTCTGCTCTCCTAACAGACTGCATGATGGGGCACTATATAAAAGTTTAGGGTTAGGGAGCAGGACACTGCTTGCTATAGCTAGCCCTGAGTTCATGGTACGGTAGCCACTGAGGCTATATAAAAGACAGAGTTTCTGGTGGATGTAATGGGTTATGAGATCCACCTGTGATTTGAGTGTAAGATCTTTGATACTATGAAGCCCAAGGTACTTAATCTTGTTCACAACCACATTCTGAGTACCCAAGGAGATTGTCAATTCAGGACCAGACTTCTCAAGAAGATACGCTTTTCAAGAGACTCAAAGTCACTAGACAGTTGGGCATTGAGTGTCTTGACATCAGGGGAGCTCCACATTTTCTTGATGTTAAAGGAAACAACTTCTTTACTCAGCTGTGAGCTGTGTGGGAGATTCTATATTGCACTTGATATCTGCAACCTGAGCACTCTTGCTCAGTTCTGTGGGAGGTGAAACTAACTACCCTTGGTAATTGCTTTTTATTTATATATTTATTTAGTGTTTAACCAAGTAGGGGCTTGCAAACTCTGCTTATCTTGTGAATAACTTCAGAAGGATTGAAATACTGCATTTGGGTTTTCCCTTGGAGGTAGCTGGATTGCCTACTAGGATTTTGTGAAAGTTAAACAATTTTTAAATAATTTACAGGTGGCAGAGGAGTTGAAGAAGGGGCTTGCAAACTCTGTTTATCTTGGAAGTAACTTCAGATGGGTTGAAATACTACATTTTGGTTGTCCCTTGGGGTAGCTGGATTGACTACTATGATTTTGTGACAGTTAAACTATTTTTAAATAATTCACTGGTGGCTAGAATTTTGTGATAGTTGAATTATTTTTCAATAATTTACTGGTGGCTAAGGAGTTGTCATAGCAAAAGTTGCGGTTGTGGATTGAAACTCAGACAGCCTCAGGTGCAGGAGACTGTGTTCCCCTGATTGTTGTGCAGATTGTCTTGCTGAAAGGAAGGCTAACACTCATCCTAGTGGTAGGTCAGAGCTTGTAGCTGATTTTTTCCTGAGGGCACAGCTTAGGTACAAACCCACCCTTCCCTACATCCCACCACCCCCCAGGTGTCATTTCCTTTATAGCAGGGGTTCTGACATCATTTCCTCAAGGGGGCAAGGTGCATACAGCTCGTATCCTTACCAGAACAGCACACTGCATTGAAGGTAATAGCACACTCACTAACTATATATATAACAAAAAAAAAAGAAAAAAGTCTTAACGCAGGAGAAACAGGAAAGAAGGCAGACATGTGGGGAGTAGTGAAATGCACTGGCTGTGGGGTATCAGTCTTCTGGGAGACTTTCTGGAGGCTGCAATGCTGCCCTATTCATAGGCACCTCTTTGATCTGAGGGAAGAGATTGCTCATCTCTGGGCTGACTTGGCTAGGATTCGTGAAACCTCCTTCCCCACCCAGGGACCACCAGGGCCACTGCTGCTACCTAAGAGGTTGCCAAGAAAGAGGAGCAGTTGGACCAAGGTGGGATCAGGCAGGGAGAGGGTGGTGGAACAGAGGCACATTCCTCCAGTTGTACCTCTCCATAATTCATACACTCTTCTGGCAGAGAGTGGTTCCTCCAGGGAGGCACCGGCAGTAGAGACCAAGGAGGATGCTGGGAACCTCAACAAAAGAGTCCTGCAGGAGGGTGGCATGGGACCCCGCAGAGGAAGAAAACAACTCATGGTGGGGGACTCAGTCATTATGGGGGTAGATCTGGAGAACGAATGGGAGAGGAAGGTAAGGTGCCTGCCTGGTGCAATGGCTTGGAGGGACAGGGAGTCAATCCTCAGGATCGCGGGAGCAGCTGCATGTTGGGAGGGAGCTGGATATCATTGTCCACCTAGGGACAAATGACCTGGCTGTGAATGGGATCAGAGCAGTGCAAGAGGAGTTTGAAGGGTTGGGGAGGGGCTTTAGACAAGTAGCACATACAGTAACCTTCTCAGAGATGCTGCCTGTCTATGGCAAGGGTGATGCTAGGGTACTCCACAACATGGGATTCAATAAATGGCTGACAAACTGGTGCAGAGCTCAGGGTTTTGGCTTCATTGGGGACTGGGGGTCCACCTGGAGGGATACAGGCCTATACTGGTGTGATGGTCTGCATCTGTCCAGGAGGGGAACCAGAATCCTACTTGATAGGTTTAAATGTATCATTGGCAAGCATTTAAACTAGCTAAGGTGGGGGGGCACTGAAAAGGAGCAGGGAAAACCCAGCCTCCCCCCCAAAAAACACAGTAATTAGAGAGGTAAACACCAAGGTAGAGACCTTAATGGGGAGCAGGACAAGGGTAAATGCAGAAAAAGGCAGTAAGGACAGGGATGGGGCTAAAAGGGGTAAGTCCATCAACAAATGGAGGGTGATGAGTACCAATGCCCGTAGTCTGTGTAACAAGCTCCCTGAATTAGTGGCCTTGATGGAAGAGGGACATATGGATATTGTGGCAGTCACAGAAACATGGTACACTAAGAACCATGACTGGGATGTCAACATACCAGGGTACACAATCTACAGGAGGTACAGGGAGAGTAAAAGAGGAGGAGGAGCTCTCTATGTAAGGGAAGGGATCAAAGCAACAGAACTAAATGATAAACAGGGAATAGAGGAGGCACTGTGGGTTACCCTGGAGACAGTTTATGGCACCACAATTCACACAGGGGTGGTATACAGACCCCCATCTCAGGGGGAGGCAATGGACAAAGAAATGATAGAAGGCATCCTTAGAATGGCAGAAAAAGGGGAGCTATTGTTGATGGGGGACCTAAATATGCCAGATGTTAGCTGGAGCACCCTGGCTGCAGCCACACCAAAAAGCAGGGTTATTTTTGATGCCCTACAAGGGGCATGCTTCAGACAGCTAGTGGTGAAACCCACTAGGGAAGGAGCAATCTTAGACCTGGTACTGTAAAATAGGGATGGAGACAGAATCTTGGATTTAGTAGTGGGTAGTCATCTGGGAACAAGTGATCACCAAACAGTGTGGTTCACGATAAACACAGCCATAGAGTCGAGCCATACAAAAGCAAGAGTGTTGGACTTTAGGAGGGCTGACTTTGTGAAAATGGGAGAGTGCCTCAGAAAAGCACTAGTAAATGAGCAAGAAGGAGGGGTGGAGGAACAATGGGGGAAAATCAGAACAGACATCACAGAGACAGCAAGCCTTTGTATGAAGCAAATCAACAAAGCAAAATGAAGGAAAAAAACACTATGGTTCTCAAAAGAGGTGGCAGGGAAGGTTAAGGAGTAAAAGGTAGCATTCAGGAAGTATAAGGAAACACAGAAGGAGCAGGACAGAGAACTGTACCAGTTAAAGCAGAAGGAAGTGGGGAAGGCAGTCAGAATAGCAAAAGCCCAAATCGAGGAAAAGATAGCCAACTTAATTAAGAAGCGGGATAAAACCTTTTTTAGGTACATTAGGGAGCGAAGAAAGATGAAGGGAGGGATAGTGAGGCTTAATAAAGGGAAGGGTGGATGGGCAGAGGATGACAGTGAAAAAGCAGGGATACTGAATGAATACTTCTGCTTAGTATTCACAAAAGAAGAGGAGGGGGAGGTACCTAAATCAAAGAATAGAAACACTCTGGATAGGGAGGTTGATACCAGTCCATTCACAGAAGAAAGGGTTCTGAAAGAACTCTTAAAACTGAAGGTGGACAAAACAATGGGGCCTGATGGGATTCACCCAAGAATTCTAAAAGAACTATGGGTAGAACTAGTGACTCCACTGACTACCTTTTTCAACAAATCATGGGAGGATGGTGTGGTACCAGAGGACTGGAGCAGGGCAGATGTGATTCCCCTTCACAAAAGTGGGAGCAAGACAGAGGCAGGAAACTACAGACATGTTAGTTTGACCTCAGTGGTAGGGAAAATGATGGAATCACTTCTAAAGAGAAGAACTGTTGTGTTCCTAGAGGTCAGTGGGGCACAGGACCCAAGGCAGCATGGATGCACAGCAGGAAGGTCATGTCAGATGAATCTAATAGATTTCTTTGACTGGGTGACCAATGTAGTAGACCAGGGAGGGGCTGTGGACGTGACCTACCTAGACTTTAGCAAGGCATTTGACACAGTCCCACACAAAAGATTAATATACAAGTTAGCCAGCCTTGGAGTGGGTCCCAAAGTGGTAGCCTGGGTAAAAAATTGGCTGGACAGCAGGATACAGAGGGTAATAGTAAACAGAGTTCACTCTGAAGAAAGAGGGGGTTACTAGTGGGGTACCGCAGAGTTCAGTACTCAGACCAGTCCTCTTTAATGTCTTTATAAGTGACACTGCAGAGGTACTGGAAGGAAAAGTATGACTCTTTGCAGATGACACAAAGATCTGCAACAGGGTTGATACAGAAGGTGGGGTGGAGAGGATGCAAAGGGACGTGGTAATGTGAGGAAGTATTTTTCACAGAGAGGGTTGTGGATACATGGAACAGCCTTCCTGAGGAGGTAGTGGAGTCAAAACAGTGGGGGAATTCAAGAATATATGGGACAGACATAAGGCAATTCTAGTGGGGGGTAGGAGGAAGTATGCTGTTGGTTAACTAGGATCTGCAGCCTATCCATTAGGTAGGGAAATGGGCAGACTAGGTGGGCCAAGCAGTTCTTATCTGCCGTCAAATTCTATGATTCTATGTTTCTATGATTATGAATATTTTTTTACAGTTAGCTTAGGGGGCTTAAACTAAAAATATAAATCTACTATCCATAGTTTTGAAAAGAAGTTATGTTTGTAGAAGAAATTTCTTCATACTTACTGTAATTTCCTTTTCTGTTAGCTCCTACATTGTCAATGGCTAGTCAGAACAGATGGTTAATGTGCACTCCTACTAGGAGAAATGGCACAACCCAAGGCTTTTAACAGCATAGAATCTTGGGCACATGAATATTCCAGACAGCAGCAACTCTCCAGTCACTTTTGTTCTCACAATGCCTCTAATTATATGAAAGTAGATCCAGATGGATTAAACTGCTCATCTTGTAACATAACAATACATAAGAGCCATTCACATACTCATACCTTTAACCAGTATAAAGTACAGTAAACAATTCCCTACCTCGTCAGGAAAGTATGAGGACAGAAAACATACTCACCCTCTGCTTCTTTAATGTCATGGAACTTCTTTGTGTTGTGGACCAACTAGAAGAGAACTGCAAAAGGAATCAATGAAAACAGGTAACACTAGAAAGAAAACTGCAAACAGTATAAGCACTCACCTGTAACAAGGGAGGCACCCTTATTGATAATACAAATTGAACCCGTTAATCTACGTACCAAAAAAAAATATATATAAAGGTGGAACTGCTCCTTTTGAATGGCTGCATAGTAGGGCTGGGAGAACTCGGTGAAGTTCTGACCCTTATTAAATAAGAACTGAAAGATGGTGGAGTTCTGATTTGTTCTGATTAATTCTAATTATTTATAAATATTTGAAAAAAATGTGATAAAATGCATAAAAGTGGCCAAAGTCAGTCATATTCAACACAGAGGCCAAAAGGAAATAATTTAATGCACAATGTGTATACAAACTTACAGTAAAACTGCTAAATAAAAGCAATAACTGCTAGCTGCTTCATGACTGGATTGTACTGGTTGCAGATCCTGTTTGGGCCTGTGACATGAGTGTGCTGGGAGAGAGAGAGAGAGACAGAGACAAAGACAGAGAAAGAGAAAGGGAGTGAGAGAGAGACAGACAGACAGATGCAAGCACTATTTTGTTTGCCTGCTTGCCCTGTACAGTGTACACACACTGCATAGCCACACTGAAGCCAAGATTAATTTCTTTATTTGTGATTTCTGTGACTGTACAATTTCTCTTTGGCTCCCAGTAGTCAGTCTCTCTCTCTCGCTCTATTTTTCTCCTCTGGATGGCACAAGTCAAAGATTTATTTTGTCAGCCTGTCCATGTCCTGTGTACACACATAGCCATGCTGGAGCCAAGAATAAACTTTATTTGTGATTTCTGTGACTATAACATTTTGCTTTGGCCCACAATAGTCTCTCTCTCTTTTTCTCCTCTGGATGGTGGCTCAAGTCAAAGACTGATTTTGCCAGCCTGCTCGTGCCCTGTGTACACACACAGTCACACTGGGGCCAAGAATAAACTTTATTTGTGATTTCTGTAACTATAACATTTCCCTTTGGCCACCAATAGTGTCTCTCTCTCTCTCTCTCTCTCTCTCTCTCTCTCTCTCCTCTCTCTTTCTCCTCTGGATGGTGGCACAAGTCAAACATTTATTTTTGATTATAATAATCAATGTATTTTTATATTTGTAATGTATTTGTATGTCAGTATATTTTATATTATCTTTTATTGTTTTAGGTATTTATATTGACTTGACATCTGTGAAAATGAGCAGTTTTATGCTCATCAGGCTTACAAATATAAAAAATTAAAATGAAAAAAAAAATGAAAACATTTTGCCAGCCTGCTCTTGCCCTGTGCACACATGCAGCCACACTGGGGCCTAGAATACACTTTATTTATGATTTCTGTGACTATAACATTTTGCTTTGGCTCCCAATAGTCTCTCTCTCTCTTTTTCTCCTCTGGATGGTGGCACAAGTCAAGGATTTATTTTGCCAGCCTGCTCTTGCCCTGTGTGCGTGCATGCATGCGCGCACACACACACACACACACACACACCCATGCTGGGGCCAAGAATAAACTTTATTTGTGATTTCTGTAACTATAGCATTTCTCTTTGGCCCCCAGTAATTTCTCTCTCACTTTCTCTTCTGGCACAAGTCAGTGATTTATTTTGCCAACCTGCCCTTGCCATGGGCCTGTACACACAACCTTTCTCTCCCCTCTTTCTGATATTCAGTATGTTCCAAACCCACATAGGAGAGGCTACAGGACTAGGCAGTTTGTCATGTACTACTTACACATCTCCGCTTCGAGAACAAGACCGACAGCTGATCCCAAGAGTCACCTACCAACTGACCACAGCAGCTACAGCCCACGCTCAGATCTCCACCACAGTACACATGACTGAGATGTGTGAACCTCCTGTTCCTGGGCTTGGCTCCACTCCTATCCTCAGTCTTTTTGGTTCACCTAGTGCCATTTGTTCCTCTTTACACCCCTCCGTGGGGCACCAGGCATGCAGAAAAAAAAGCCCTGTTTTCCACAGACCCGGAACCGGACTTCTGTGGTGAAGTCCATATTTATCCGGGTCCATGGATTCAGGGTTCAATCCAGGGGTTTGGATTTTGGCCAGAACAGTCTGCCCAGCCCTACTGCATAGCCAGAGCTATGCTGTTGTATTGCTATAAAGTAGAAGAGAAAGGGGACTGTAGAAGCAAGTGACTGGATACCTAGACTGAATCCTTCCATGAATGGAGTTGAAGCACATGCGGTCCTCTCCACTGGCCACAGTGCTGTTCCTTTGTACCCCTTCCCCCACTGGTGCACCATTTTGTTGCTCCATGCTCACTTCTGGTTCACTTCTGTAAATGAATAGGTCTTGCCATGAGAGAACATTTGTTGGATATGTGCTGGATTCTGGCTACAGAAGAGGGGAACTTGCTTATAGCAAAATAGACAAGATTAGAACTGTTGGGCACTTCAGTGGCAAACAGTCTCTTGCCCCAGATCTCCTGGAGACAGCTTGCATGCCTGATCATGTTGCAGCAGCATATTCAAGTGAGCCTCACAGACATAAGCAGTAGTAAGACAGAACTACAGTTATTGATGTTTACCATCTCAAGCTCTAATCATCTATCGTGAACTAGGTCTCTCTCATCCAGTGTAAATAAAACCACCTTCCGATCCAGAGAATGAAACCACTCAAACAAGGAGCTAACAATGAAGCATAGAAAATGAAACTGCTCATCCTCAAGTAATTCTCCTAAAAAGAGTATCAAGAAAGAATTCTGCCACAGGTACAAACTCAGAGAATACTGTAGCAGAAAATTAGTTACTACTTTTCCCTGTATTTGCCGGGGGCTTAGTGCCCTCCTATAATAAATTTTTAACCATGTGCGCCCCCCCCGCACCATCACCATCAAATTTTGCTTATAAACATTGCAAGGGTTTCATGTCAAGAAAAAAAATTGTGCGGGGCACACAATTAAGAAGTAACTATTGGAGGGCACTAAAAGACACTTTTACAGCCCTTCCTCAGCCTGAACATCAGTACAGTACTTGTATGGGAAATGAGAGGGAGCAAGCACAATTACCAGACTCCAAGCGCATGGCGGTCATGTTGGTCTGTATATTTTTACACATCCCACTTCACTACCGAAATAAGACTGCTCAGATGGGAGCTGGAAAGTATGGTGTGGGAAGTCAGAGGAACAGAGCAGTGGTGGGAAAGGCAAAGAGGTGGTGCCCAAGGGAGGGAGGGTGTAAGGTAGGGGATGGGAGTGGGGAGGACCACCCAGTACACAGGAGTATCTCTCCCTCAGAGGGCCAGGGTACCCAGGGTGGAGGAATAGCAAGTGGTAAGGGGAAGGGGTGGGAATGCGTGGGTAGCATCAGAGGTGGGACATTCAGAAGGGTCGCCATTATTGAAGAGATGTGCACCACTGTCTGGAAGGAGAGAGAGGGCAGCAGGAGATGAGGAAGGAGGTCAGGTTGAGCCATGGCTGAGAGTAGGAGTACAGGGGAGAGGAGAGGAGAGGGAACTAATCAGGGTGGACAGGGAGGAGGAGACAGGCAAAGCAGAGTGGAGGATGAGAGGATGGAGAGAGAAGGAAAGGAAGAGGGGAGGGAAAACTGAAAGCAGATACATATAGTCAGAAGGGGAGGGGAAGAGTGGGAGATGGAGAAACAGTTAAGGGGATTAATTGTGGATGTAGAGATAAGTTCATCAGGGTGCAGAGGGAGCAGTTAGGTGGGGAAGCAGCTAGTACCGAAGGTAAGAAAGGAAGGACGGGGAATAAGGGTGCAGGATATGGAAGGGTGGCAATCATAGGTGACTCCATAATTAGGGGTATCCACTGGGGAAGGAAAGGGGTCGCAAATGCAAGCAGGATGGTGGTTTGTATGCCAGGGATGACAGCGGGGAAGGTGGGCCCAAGAATAAGGGAAATAATAAGGGTGGTTGGAGGAAAACCTAATTTAGTTATACATTTGGGAACCGACGACCTAGCTGGGGAGGAGGCTGAGGTAGTTCAAAGTAGGTTCAGGGAATTAGGGAGATCTGCAGGGAGGAAGAAAGTTCTCTAGCCTTCTCAGAGGTGATACCAGTACCAAGGGCCAACACAGCCAGGAAAAGAAGAACAGAGGATTTTAGTGCCTGGCTAAGGAAATGGTGAAGAGAGGAGATGTGTATCTGTATTGGAGACTGGGAGGAGACCTGGTCAAACAAAGCACTCTTTTCACCAGACAGGCTACACCTCAGTAGGGAGGGTTTGAGTGTACTCATGGACAAACTGGGGGACTATCCAGAGAAGGGTAACAAATATGTTACAGGGCTTACACCACAAACCCTATGAGGAGAGACTATGGGACCTCAATAGGTACTCACTGGAGAAGAGGAGACAGAGGGGGGACATGACTGAAACTTTCAAGTACCTCAACAGCATAAACAAGGTGCAGGTGGGGGACCTTTTCCAATGTAGAAAAAGTACTAGAACAAGGGGGCACGGTATGAAATTGGAAGGGGGTAGATTAAGAGATAATGTGAGGATGTTTTTCTACACAGAAAGGGTACTCAACAATTGGAATAGTCTGCCACAGGAGGTAGTGGGGGCAAGCACAGTGGAGGGGTTTAAGCATGCTTGGGACAGGCACAAGGGAAGCCTGAGAGGGGGAGGGAGTGATGAAAAGCCATTGATCACAGTGGGTCAGTGACCACATACAATGTATAGGGCCTACGGGCAGAATGGATGGGCCTAGCAGTCCTTATCTGCTGACACTTGCTATGTTTCTATGTTTCTACTACACTTAATTTAAACTACTGGGGGGGGCATCAGGCATGCAGGCCCACAGACTTCAAGAGGAGGAGGAGGAGGTCAGTGACCCCCTCCAACAGTGATGGAAGAAGTCTGGAGCAAGGAGGTGGAAGGGGCGAGAACACAGTTAGCAAAGGGTAGCAGGGGTGAGGAACACATAACAAGGGTACATGGAGAAGCGCACACAGAGGCAATAAATGTGAATAGAAGAATAGAGGGACAAGAAGAAGGTCAGATTCTAGGTGGAGGGAGGTGTCTCTGAATGTGCAGAGTCTTGGAAACAAGACGGATGACTGCAGGCACTATTAGCATACAGGAGGATGGACATAGCTGCAGTAACCAAGGCTTGGGCATCATTACACCATGACTGGGACCTTGCAATCCCTGGATATAAACTATACAGGAGGGACAGGGAAGTCAGGAAGGGGGGAGAGGTGGCAGTTTGTATCAGGGAGGGAATAACTTGCACAAGGGAAGAGTAGGAGGAAGGGGAGGTGGAGGCATTATGGGTTTAATTAAGGTCCAATAGAGGGAAAAAGGTGAGGTTGGGAGTGGTTTACAGACCACCCAATCAGGATGAGGAGAGGGACAGGGAACTGAGCTCATAAATGTCGGAAGCTGTGGGGAAAAGAGAGGTGGTAATTGTGGGAGACTTCAACCTGCCCAAGGTGGACTGGAGCTAAACAACCACAACATGTGTTAGGAGTCAGGTGATCCTGGAAGGACTGCAGAGTGGGTTCCTGACTTAGGGTTTCACAGAACCAACAAGAGCTGAGGCAATTCTTGATCTGGTGCTCCCAAATGGGAAGCATGTAAAGGAAATAATGACCAGGGAGCCACTGGGTGGAAGTCACCATTGCACAGTGTGGTTCCAGTTGGATATCGGCAGGGAAAGGATCCCGACTAAGATGAATATCTTGGATTTCAGGATGATGGGCTTCAGGAAAATGGACGAAGTGCTAAGAAGCCACCTGGTGGGCATTAGAACTGATGTGGGGGTGGGACAAAGGTGGTCCATCATTAAGGAAGGAATACTGGTTGCCACAGATTAGTGTGTTAGGCTCAAGGGGAAGAATACAAGGGCCAAAGCACCCAGCTGGTTCTGTTCTGGGGTTGCCCAAGCAGTAAGGGAAAAGAGGTTGGCCTAAAGAAAATTTGGGAAGACCAAGAGAGAGGTGGATAGGGAAAATTAAGTAAGGTTGGCTAGTGAGGCAAGTAAGGAAGCAAAGGCACGGAAGGAGCTGCAGATAGCTGAAGGAATTAAGAAGGGGAGAAGGCTTTTTTTCACTATATAAGTGAGAAAAGGGACAAGAAGGAAGGGATTGTTAGGCTTAAGAAAGGGGAGGAGTGGGTGGAGGATAATGGGGGAAAAGCAGAGATACTAAATGAATACTTCTGTTCTGTCTTCACCAGGGAGAAGGATGGACCAGTGCCTTCAGGAGGGAAAGAGGATCAAGGGGGAAGGGAACACGGATGTAATGATAGATGAGGATAGAGTGAGTGAGGGGCTGCTAGCATTGAAGGTGGACAAATCACCAGGTCTGGACAGAGTACATCCAAGGGTACTAAAAGAACTGGTTGAGGAACTGTCAGGGCCACTGGTAGACCTATTTAATAGTTCACTAGAGTCAGGCATGGTACCAAAGGACTGGAGAACAGCACATGTAGTGCCCCTCCACAAAAGCAGTCCCAAGGATGACTCAGGGAATTACAGACCAGTCAGTCTGACCTCTATTGTGAGCAAGCTCATGGAGACCATACTAATGGAAAGATTGGTGGAATATCTAGAGGAGTATGGTCTCCAGCATGTGAGGCAGCATGAGTTCATGGGAGAGAGATCATGTCAAATGAATCTGATTGACTTCTTTGATTCTGTCACTAAGACAGTAGACAGGGGCCAAGCGGCAGACATCCTCTACCTTGATTTCAGCAAGGCCTTTAACTCCTTGCCCCATAAAAGGTTGATCAGGAAGTTGGTGGATCTCGGGGTTGGGGAAAAATGGCCAGATGGGTGGGAAACTGGCCGAGGGACAGAACCCAGAGGGCAGTTGTAGGGGGAGAGGTATCTGGCACCAGAGGTAACCAGTGGGGCCCTGCAAGGCTAGGTGCAGGGGTTGGTGTTGTTCAGACTCTTCATCAATGACATTGGGGATAGTATTAAGGGCAAAATGTGCCTATTTATGGATGACACCAAGCTCTGTGGAGAGTGGACACAGCTGAAGGGATGCAGGACCTACAGGATGATCTGGAAAAGCTCGGGAGGTGGTTCAGATCTGGCAGCCAAGAAATGCAAAGTTATGTATATTGGAGTCAATAATCCCAGGACAGAGTACTGCCTGGGTGGAGTCCAAATATCTGCATCAGAGGAGGAGATGGATCTGGGATTGATGATCACTAGTGACCTGAAACACTCCACGCAGTGCAAGAAAGCGGCAGCAAAGGCAAACAAGATGCTGGGATGCATAGCTATGGGAATCAGTAGTAGGAGAGAGGAGGTTATACTTCCCTTGTACAGGTCCCTGGTAAGGTCTCATCTAGAGTATGGGGTTCAGTAATGGTGCCCACAGCTTAAAAAGGACATTAACCTGATGGAGAAGGCCCAGAGGAGGGTTACAAAGATGATAGCGGATCAGCAGGGTAGGGTATATGAGGAGAGGTTGAGGGTACTGGACATGTACTCTCTGGAAGACAGGAGAGAGAGAGGGGACATGATTGAGACCTTCAAGTACTTGAAATGGATAAATAAGGTGGGTAAGGGCAGTTTCTTTAAGCTGAGTGGCAACCATAACACGAGGAGGCACAGTCTTAAGCTGGAGGTTGGGAGGTTTAGGAGGGAGGTCAGGAAGCACTTCTTCACAGAGAGGGATGTGCTGCCAGAAGAGATGATCTCGTTGAAGACAGTGGGCAGTTTTATGAGAGGCTGGGATAGGCATGGGGGAAGGTAAGGATCATGGGTAGGGAGGATGCGACGTGTGGGAAGGGAGGACAGGGACAGTAGCTCTTGCTGTGTACCCTGTAATATGAGCAGACTAGATAGACCAAATGGCCTTCTTCTGCTGGCTTCTTCGTATGTTCATATGTTTGTATGTACATGTTGTGTTCTACCTAATGATATTGCTATGGCCAGAACAACATCAGCAAAACATATTTTTGATCAGGGCTCCAGTGGGAGCAGTTTCTAGTCACATGGCATTAGAGAAAGACATATACATAGGGTACATACTGTAAAGTGTTGCTAAGCTGCTGTGTTGCATCTGATGCTGTTTTGGGTTCAAGGCAACCATGGATGACATATACATATAGATGACCAAGGCCCTCAGAACCATATAATTAATTAATATGAGTTTCTATCTCAGAACTATGTAGTTCTATGGCCACAGGCTGGCAGGTGAAGAAAGACTCCCTCGATCCCATAATGTACAGCAGACCGGAGTAGATTCAGACATGGGGGTATTGGGTCTGCATTGCTTTTTCCTGTGCAATTTTTGATAACTAGAAAATGAGGAACTATGGTAACAAGCTACCCAAATTCGTCTTTTTTTTGAACTTCTCAGTCTGTTTCCTCCATTATTGCTGCCACTCAAATTCACATGCTTGAAACACAGCTGTTCAGAGGTGGTAACACTCGACAGTAGTAGCAGGGTTATAAATGAGCCAAGAGAAAGCTTGAAGAATTGTGTGCACTTTTTTTTAACTTTTACTGGGGGTAATGTGATGACTGGTGTGCACCATGGTAGCAGCACTGATAATCAGGTGTGGACTGTGGTGCTGGGATATTTACAGCACGTGTCGGGTGTGTAGTCAGCTGTAAAGGCATAGAGTCTTACTGGTGTTTGACCCTGTGGTTTCTCAGTGTTTAACATGTCTTATTCATAGCATTTGTCACTGCAGCTAGTTACTTAGCCTTTTTTTGTACAATGCTTTCCACTCTGGAACCAGGTCCCACCAACGGGAATTCTTTAATCCATGATTCAATGTGGGGGAATTTGACTCCTCCCACACATCACATAAAAGCCAGCCTATCCCAGCAACTGCTGCTCAGAGTGTGGTATGTGTGACTGTGCCCTGTCACCCGCCTCCTCATTCCATCCTTCTATTTCTGCCTTTGCTTGCTTTCATCCATTTCTTCCTGTTCCTGCCTCTTCTGCTGTCCTTTTACTTCTCTCGCCACTCCAGCTTTCCCTTGGTGGTTCGCCACCCCCCCCCCATCTTCCCCTCTATGTTGTCCCCATCCTCTTGCCCGGCATTTCTTCCTCCCTCCCCTTCCCTGCATTCCCTCCTCCTTTTCCTGTCTGTGTCTTTCATCAGCCCCCCCCATACCTCCTTCCTCTCCACTCATTCCTTCTCCCTTGGGTTTCCACTCCTTCCCCTCATCCTGCTGCTCTTGTCTGAGAGCTCTTTCCTTTTGGGGTTTTTCTCCCATCTGCTCCTTGGCACCATTATTTTCTGGGTTGGCAACCCAATAGTTGTCTCTGCCTGATTCCACTCCATCGTGTTAGCCAAGCAGTCCAGAGGAGCTACTCAATATCTTATACTTGCATCATATTCTAAAAGCCATATAGCAAATTAAACTTTCATGTGCAACTTATATCACCACTCAGAGCAAGTCTTCATTGTGCCATCCTATTCAATTAATCTTAGCAGTCAGCCTCCACCAATCATATACTGCAGTCAAACACTGCCAAACTTCAAAAACATCACTTGAGACCTTGAATCACATTTATCCAAACTCAAGTTTCCTAGCCTAGTCAGCTACATCTCTGCCAAGTTCCAACCGAATTCCTGGATGGACTCTTACTCTTCTCTGTGAGACTATGGTTTCATCCCCTCAGTATCTAGCAAGAGTTCCACGTCTTCGAAAGTTGCATCATCTGTTCTGAGAGACCTTACTAATCACTTAATAACAAATGGATAATTTTCATGCTGATACTGCCAAATTCAGGACTATCAGATTTTAAGTTTTCTGAACTCTCATCCGCTTTCCAACTGTGCTGCCAGGATCTATTTGCTCAATTATACATGTCACAATACTTTGAGTCTGCTTCTAAATGATCCAGTGGCATCTTCCACATTCATCAAGCTTCAAAAATAATTCCACAACAGCTCAGACTAAATTATGTGACACAAGTCCTTCCTCCAAATTAAGCGTCATCATTATCAATCATATCTGCTTCTGATACTAAGACTTTCTACAGATGGACTCCTTCACGCCATAACAATCACCTTGAAAACTACCTATTATTGCCCAGAGGACAGGCAGTCTAGCAGCCATGGCTTCTAAGAGGTTTCCACCACAGGAGGTTTTTCCTCTCCTGTGCGCTACTGTTCACACTCTCTGTAAGTTGGAGGAGGTAAAACTTCTTGGACTTTCTATTCCCTATCACTGCCCAGCTCCTCTACCAAGGGTGGGAACACAGAAAGGCCAAACTAAGTTCAGACAAGCAATATACACTATTCAACCAACACTGAATACAGAGGCTTTTGCATGTGATTCAATGTGGGGGAATTTGACTCCTCCCACACACCACATAAAAGCCAGCCTCTCCCAGCAACTGTTGCTCAGAGTATTTTCAAATGCCTTCCATCCTCCCCACCTCTTTCTTCTTCATCACTCCTTCTCTCCTTGGTGCTGGGTCTTCTATTCCCTATCACTGCCTGACTTCTCTGCCTAGGGTGGTAACAGGGAAAGGCCAAAGTTAAGTTCACACAAGCACTATATACTATTCACCCAACACTGAATCAACAGTGTTCAGAACAGCTGATTTATTTTTATTTATTTTATGACTTTGGTAACTGGGTAGGTTCACTGATCCCAGGGACTGTTTTCAGGAACAACCTGGGCCACCATACTGTGGCACAGAGTTACAAAACAGCAAAGACTGGAACTGGGTATGTGTTTCTAAACAGGGTGATTCCTGATCAAGCTCCAACCAGTCTCTTCCACTGCAAGTTGAGGGTTTGGGATCCAGGCTATAAGTAAGGATATATCCCTGCCAGTTTCCTTAGTGATTTGTCAGCACTGTTTCACAATAGCAGTAACCTAGGTATACTGATATGTTTGTGCATTTGATGTATGCGCCCTATGAAGTGGTACATTTTTCAGCGGTTGCACTTCATGAAACAAAACAGTATTAGAGGCTGCAGTTTGATTTGATTGAATAACATCCTGTACTCTGGATACACCTCGCATTGATAAAATAAAATATTATAGAATATAACTCTGGCTACTGGTTGGGTCCACAAGTGCCATGTGCCATCCCTCCATTTGGATCCTGTCCCCTGCCGCTCTGTTGTGTCTGTTGTCACATTTGGACTGAGCACTGTGCCCTTTCTCACCTGAGCTAGTCCCTTTGTTTCTACAGCAGGTGTCATGCTCTGACAGCCGGTGGTGATGAATTACACAGGATGGATGTCAGCCGATGCATTGTGCTAAAAGATGTGATTACTGAGACACAGTGGGCTTCTGCAGACAAGTGGGGGTCAATGGTGTTATTGCTGGGAGATAGAGGATGTTGGCAGGTGGATGAGTCAGAGCTGTGATGGTTGGGACTGGGTGTGTGTCTGCAAATGAGTGGAGTGAGGGATGGGATTACTAGGATAGTATATATGTCACGAGATTGGGGGGCAGCTTGATGTGATTAATGGGGCAGCGTAGGTGTCAAGAGATGGGTGGGGATTAGGGGTGTGATTACTGGGACAGAGTGGGAATCAACAAATGAGTAGGTGTCAGGGATGTGGTTACTGTGACAGGGCCGGTGTCACCAGATTGGGACGGGTAGGAATGTGATTAATGGGGCTGGGTAGGTGTCCACAGATGAGTGGGAATGAAGAATGTGATCAGAGGGACAGAAAAAGTGTCAGCAAATGGGTGGGGATCAGGAATGTGATTACTGGGAGAGGCTGGGTATCAGCCGATGGGGTTAAAGGATGTGATTATTGGGACAGTCTGGGTGTCAGAAGTATGATTTTTAGGACAGGGTGTCTATCAGCAGATGGGGGGCTGGGGAGATGCTAAGGCAGGAAGAGGGCCTGAAAATGCAATACCATACTCCCACACAGGGTTAGGGAAATGAGCATAAAGTGATTCTCTAAAGCAGAGAAAAATGTTAGGCACAGCTGAACACTGCACAGAAAGGAATTAGAAATACAAACTCAGAAACAAGTTGGAAAAGTACTGTAGTGTATGGTGGAACTCTATTCTGACTCGTTTTTCCACCTTGCTGAAATGGTGTTTAGCCAAACAGACAAGAATGAATGGAATGCTGTTCTGACCATCTGTACAGAACAATATTCTATTCATTCACAGTCCAAAGCTCGAGC
Source organism: Neoceratodus forsteri (assembly GCA_016271365.2). Lineage (NCBI taxonomy): Eukaryota > Metazoa > Chordata > Ceratodontiformes > Ceratodontidae > Neoceratodus > Neoceratodus forsteri. The sequence continues at coordinate 1,129,527,697 of CM057456.1, read as the reverse complement.
CATACCTGAAAGCCATCAGAAGAAAAAAACACCACTCATCAATAGCATTCAGATCAGTATCAAGCACGGAAGATGGCTGCGGTATTTTTTTCAAGAACAATCACTGAATGGGAGCAGTTCATTTTGTTACTGTTTAAACTGCCATTACTGTTCATTTCAGGTGTTCTGTTACAAACTGGCATACAGCATCACTGTTTAATGTGCAGTTACTCTACATTAAAGCTTTGTTGATTAAGACTCATACATATGTAGGGATGCATTTTTCTTGGCCACCATACACTATAAAAAATATTAGATTCGCAATCTCGCTGAACCAGTGTGAGTTCAGCCACCTCTGGGTTTATGATTGCATCACTCTCGAGGTCACATGGAATCATAAACTCCTCTGTGGCTGAACACACTGGTTCAACATGATTGCTCATCCAATATTCTCTATATATTTTCTATATTCAGGGCATTTTCTGATTGTTTTCAGAATAATCATTACTTTTCTAAAGGATCTGATTTAAATCAGAAGCAAGTTTCTAAAGATGCTTATCTATGACAGGTGGAAACCTGTGACTGAGATGGCTTACATTGAAATGTTATGGCATCAGGGGTGACTGGAAAGTATGTTTGAACTGCATGACAGTAAAAGCTTTGTCTGTTGCAAATCAAGTTGGTGTTTTGTTGATGAGTCATTTCAGTGCACCTTTCCTCATTTAGCAGGACCATTTACATGGCACTGATTAGAGTACCTGGATCCAGTGCAACTGCAAGTGTTTCCCTCCCAGGCGTCCACCTGTGGAAGATATGCCATCTTCGGAAATTCAGCAGTCCAAGGGAAACACAGCACAGAATGGAAGGGGCCAGAGTTAAGCATTTTCTCTTTTATTTGGCTCAGAACCTGTCAGAACTAATTGGGATTCTAACCTGTAACTTGGTCCTGATAATGAGGGTCAGGACTTTTTCAGATTTGTCCATCCCTAACTGGGCTCCCTAATCCCTCAGTGATGTTTTTTGGTTTTACTAGCAGCCCCATAATAGCTCCCAGGCTCTGCCGTACAGTGGGGAGGACACACTTACCCCCAATCCATAGCTCCCTGGACCCTGCAATAATGAGGGTGGGGGTGGGGAGGGCACACTTGTCATTCAATCTCTGGCTCCCTTGACTCCATCACTATGCAGGGTGAGGAGTTAAGCCTTGCTGCCATTTCAGTGTCTGCCAGGATCCATGCATAATACTGGGCCTACCACCCCCTGGTTTGCAGAGGCTTCCGTGGTTATTGCAGATCAGTGAAAAGTTTGTTTTACTTACTTGTTGCCAGGCCTTTTCATCCTTGTAGCTTTGGAAAAAATTACCATTAGTAAATTATCTATTACAAATACTTAGGAAGGAGACGAACGGAGATGAGGCTGAAGGCAGAAGAATTTAATGATTATAACAATAATCACAGCGAGAGATTACAAGTGGTACATCCTTCATTCTTCATTCTTCAGACTAACAGTGTATGGTGACTTGCTTATATAGTGGAAGACAGTACTATCAGTTTCCTATGGAGTTCTATGATTGGTACTAAACAAGTACAAACATTAACTTAAAAGGCAATTCTTTTTTTAGCTAATGTATGAGCTAGCTCTTGTCAGCACAAATGTATTGATAGTGTAAATTATACTACTATATAAGGATAATAATAATTTTCATTACCAGTTACTAAGGTCTTAGGAGGTAGAAATAGGTTTGCACTTAGGAATGTGCACTCAGGCATTTATTCTGGCCTGTCCTAATAATAAACACTAAAGATAATTTGAACTGTCTCCCTATATTTCTGTTTGTGCAGACACTTAAGACACCTGTTTTCTATTACTCAAATGGTCAGCACAAATATTAAAAGACACTTTAATATTGCAGCTTGTGGCTCAGTTAAACTTGTAGCTTTACAAGTTTTATATGATCCAGCTTCATAGATCAATATTTGTTACACAAACACATTATGTTTTAGACCAAAATGAGGTTTAGGCTGAAACATGGGGACACACTTCTTTATCCCTTGTTACAAGCCCCCTTGGCCTATGTTTCTTAATTATTATTTGCAACAGTGCAGCTCCTCGGAGCATGTACATCTCATTACGATTTTACTTAATAGTAAGTCTTAGCTAACACAGGCCTATAATTACCAAAAACACTAAGACCACTTGCAACACAAGTAAAACTTTAAAAGACAGGACTCCTAAGGGTCCACCTGCATAGCTATAAATTAAGTGCTCATTATCACTTTCACTGAGCAATTCATTTACAACTACTTGTGCCTTATGAGCGGTATTTTGTATTTGTATCAAATGAGTATCTTTCCGATTTAAAAGTGACTGCACGTTAAGAGACAGGAGAGGTATCACAGCTCCAAATGATGGCTCATACTTGTTAATAACATATGCTTGGTGTGGGGTATCAAATGTCACATTATAATTTTCATCCTCCAGGTTGGTAATAGGGTGCAACACCTTGACACCAATATATACGTTATGTTTGGGAATAATACAAAAGTTTGGGTTGTGAATAGTACACATTTGTCCTTCATAAAATAAGATGGGTGTATTTGTAACAACACAGTTTTGGTTAGTACTATTATAGGTTACAACTACTTGTGGGGTATACCATCGTTTTAACTGGATAGGGCATAAGGCAGTATTATTTTCAGCTTGACCCATGGGAATTTCCCACAGATGGTTGCGTCTTAGACATGACGTCACACTGGCATATCCATTGACTATTTATTTCTTCACAGCAATGTAAGTTTGGCGCTACCCAGGACCCATCATAACTGCGTACTAGGATCTCTGGGGGCGAAATTCGATATGCATAATACTGGCCTTGTAAATACCCTACAGAGTGTATTTTTACTATTTGGGAGTACACCTCCTTGTTATACTCAACTTGAGGTAGTCTTACCGCGAAGGACACCCTCATGGTGCTACTAAGCATACTGTTAGGTCTAAGCACTTGTGGTTTAACATATACTTTGGTTACCTTATGAATCCACCACATAGGTGGGGCTCGAGCTTTAATACAAAAAGTTATACACTTACTATCATTAACATTGACGCAATCTGGACAATACCACAATTTTAACTGTGCGTCAGAAATTTGATTAGCAATTGATTATGATTAATCTCCTGTAACAATTGACTAACTTGAGTTAAAACATAAGATCCATAAGCACTACACACTATAGCTGTATTTATGCTATTATTAAAAACTTCTTCATTATGTTCAACCACAACTTCATTAATTTTGTGCTGTACCTCTTTAAACAAATGGCCTACCTCATGTATATTGTACACAGATAAACGCTCTTCCATTGCTAAACCTTGCTGGTCTAATGTAAGTGGTAGCAAGACCCTTTCTCCTGTATTAGTATTAAACTGGTCTTGGTACCCCCTTAATGGCCTCAAGCTCTGCCCTATTCCATATGCTCATTCCTGATCCAAAAAGTCCAGCCAGGTCTCCCCACAGGTCTCGTTTCTTTCTAGTATTACTAACCCTTTCTTTACTAATAAGAGGGGCCATTATGCTCCCTGTTTTGGCATGGAAGGCACTTAACATGTCAATTAACATGGTGGCATAAAACTTTGACACACCAGTGTATGCACAACTACTGTTAACATTTATATTCCAAGCAGAAAAATCTAAGTTTATATGCACTCTACTGTACTTTACATTATTTACAAGTATTTGATCAATAGGTGTTGATGTAAGTCCACTCTCTGGCCCTTTTTGTCACATTTGGGCATTCGGTTGGTGTTACAGTCAAATATATGGCATCTGAGACTACAAAACGTAATGAGTTGTTTACACCAGCATAGTTACAAACACTATTATCACCCCAAAGACAGTAGGACAGAGTTAACACATAAACACCATTGTCCTTTGGTGTGGCTCTGTTTATAACAAGAGACCCATTTTTTTGTTCCCAGTCCATGTAGCTTTGCGGTGATCCAGTCTTGAGCTCTGATGCACAGCTTGACCAGTTGTTAAAAATGTCCACACACCAGTTTGTAGATATGAAAGTACGGTTGTTTTTAGTCCAGGTGGCTTTCCATACTCGTGTCGTGTAGGTGTTGGTATCAAAAGGGTCCAGTTCCAACTGATTAACAGTGTAATGGACTGTTCATACTCACACGTGACATTAGTCTGTTCCACATTAATGTTTAGGCTGGGGATTATAGAAAATCTTATGGCTGTCACCAAGCCGATGATAATGATGCTTTGTGTCTTCATGGCTATAAACATCAAGTGTAGTATTTTAATTTTCAACCAGCTTTGTTTGACACTTTTTTACACTGATCAACATGTACCCAGAATTCTTGTTTCCTTCCTCCAGCCCCTTTCTTGCCACTTACTTTAACCACATATAATGTACTCTCTCCTAACCATTTGCACACTTGGTACGGTCCTAACCAATTAGCATCCTTCCAAGGATTTTTCTGTTCCCAATTTCACCATCACTACATCTCCCTCCTCTATAGGTAGCCCCCATCCTGCTACCGGCTGTCTACCTTCTTATTTTGTTCATGTGCCACAGCATGTTCCTGGCTGCAAAGGTTAAATATTTGTCTAGTTGATACTGTATTGCCTTTAAAACTGCTCATGTTTAACCTTATCTTGGGTAGCTGAGCCTGGTGGGGTACATCCTGTGGGTGAACCAACCTCATTTTTTTCTGTCATCACAATTCATAAGGGTTAATCCTGTACTAGCTTGGACTGTCCCTCTAATGGCCATCAAAATCCCCGGGAGATGTGTAACCCAGTCCTTTCCTTCATCCAACACTGCCTTTTTAAGGGCATTTTTCAAGGTCCGATTTAATCTTTCCACCATCCCTGAGGCCTGAGGCCTATATGGCAAATGTAGTCGCTGTTGAACTCCCATTATCTTACACATTTCCTGCATCACTTGATTTACAAAATGAGTTCCTCTATCAGATTCTATGATATTAGGAAATCCCCACCTAGCACAAACTTGCGTATATAAAATTCGAGCTGCTGTTATAGCATGAGCACTCTTAACTGGAAATGCGTCTACCCATTTTGAGAACATATCTATCACTACCAGCATATACTTATATCCCCCCTTTGCGGTGGGCAACGGCCCAACGTAATCAATTTGTAATGCATCCCATGGTCCTTCTGCTAAAGGTAATCGCTGTAGGGGGTATTTTTCTCGCTTGGGGTCCTGCTGGAGGCATATTAAGCATGTCAGTAGTACTGATTGGACAGTTTTAGATATGTCGGGCCAGTAATATTTACCTTTGATAATTTGGCAGGTTTTATCATGCCCTGGGTGTCTCGCCCACCGATGGTTTTCTAATACAATGTCCTTTTGTAAAGAGTCGGGCACTACCCACTTTGGGATTTTGTCTTCCCCCCTTTGATATAAAACATTATGTATTATTGTGAAGGTCCCATGGACCTTCGGATCCATTTGCACTTGTTTTATTTTCTCTTGTATCCACTGGTCCTGTTTTTGGAGCTCCTGTAAGTTAGGCGGAGTATCCACCCTTTTAACCTCACTAACACTACTTGAGCCTTGGCTATCCTGTGGTCTGATGCCCTTCCAAGGATCCCCTTCCTTGGCAGTGATTTTAGCCCATTTGTCTGCTTTCTTATTTCCCCATTCCTCGAAGGTTCCGTACTTACTGTTAGTATGAGCTTTTACTTTAACTAAAGCTATTCTCCCTGGGAGCTTCTCCCCTTCCTTTAAAATTGCTTTTAAAAGCTGTCTATGTCTCACATGCTCCCCTGTAGCTGTTTTCATATCCCTTCTAGCCCATATGGGCAACCATGTGGTTAATGAGCCTATAGCAAACTGTGAGTCAGTACAAATTGTGATGCGCCCGTATGGGACTGCCTTTATTGCCTCATATATGGCTACCAGTTCTGTGTATTGGGATGAATCTCCTGGTGACAATTTAATGAGCAACCGCTGCTGATCTAAGGGCCTCATTTCATCATCATTCCCAGTATTAAAATACACAGCCGCCCCAGTATAGGCATTTCCTTTTTCCCAGTATCGCGATCCATCAACACACAGCATTGTATGCCCTTTGTCATCTCCATGTTTCTCTACAAAGGGGGACAAATATGCCTCCTGTTGCATGAGTTCCCTACAATCGTGGGGTTCTCCTTGGTAGTCCAAGTACTGCATCATGTGGGGCTTATTGAGTTTTTGTACTGTAACTTGTTTATCCTGTAGTGCTAGCAGCCACTTAGCCTGCCTGCTATGGCTGACTCCCTTTGCCTTTCCTTCCACTAACAATTTAATGGGCGTGTGAGTTGTTTGGATAATTATAGGGCTAAATCCAACTATTTCTTCGCAGGCTTGTACTGCCCACGCTATTGCCAATAATGTTTTTTCACACTGGCTAAAACCTTGTTCCACTTTAGACAACTGTCGATTTAAGTATGTTATTGGGACCAAATTATCCCAACGATTTTGTAATAGGACTGCTATTATAGTGTCATCTGTTGCTACAGCTTGTATTATAAATGGTTTTGCATGATCTGGGATGGCTAAAGCTGGAGCTTGCATTAACGCTTGCTTTAATTTCTTAAAACACTGCAACTCTTCCCCTTCCCATATTAGCTTGTCCTCTTTTTGTCGGTTGTCTCGAAGTAACGCATACAATGGCTTAGTGATCTCAGAATACCCTTCAATATAATCTCTGCAAAAATTGATCATTCCTAACAGTTTCCTAAGTCCTGTTACAGTTGTTGGTAAAGGTAACTTTTGTATAAGGGTAGCCCTGGCAGGGTCAACACGCCTACCCTTCTCTGACACTATGGTTCCTAAAAATGTCACTTCTGGCCTAGCAATTTGTACCTTCTCTGGATTAATTTTAAGACCTCTTTTAGCTAGGGCTTTAAGCACTTGGTCTAATAAGTGGGCGTGCTCCGCCGCCATATTTCTGCTTTGCAACAACAAATCATCCACGTATTGAATTACCTCATGTTCCAACCCCTCCTCTTGGAGTACTTGTTGCACATAGCGATGAAATAACGTTGGGGAGGAGTGGAACCCCTGGGGCAAATGAGTAAAGGTGTACTGTTGATTTTTAAAAGTAAAAGCAAACTTATACTGATCTTGTCGGCTGAGGGGTAGGGACCAAAATCCGTTTGCCAGGTCGAGGACCGAAAAAACTTTACTTGTGGGTTTAAGTTTGTTGAACATTTCAATTGCCGTACTTATAATGGGGCTAACTTGTGGAGTTACTTTATTTAATTTTCTGTAATCTATAGTTAGACGATACTTTCCATTGGGTTTTTTAACAGGCCATATAGGGCTATTTGCTGTTGAACAAATAGGTCGCAATACCCCCTTGGGACAATAAATCATTAATTACGGGTTCTATTCCTGTTACTACCTCCTGTGGGATGGGGTACTGTTTAGTATGTCCAGGGTCGGGGCCTTCCACTGCTATTTCTGTGTCACTGACTGTCCCACAATCAGTGCCAGACACTGCCCAGACACTGGGGTATTTGTCTATTATTTGTTGTAACTCTGTTTGGCTTACCTCGGGCCGACTATATGCTTTATTGGATTTAACTGAAGCCCAAATATAACTCTCAGGTACTGTTGTAATACTATACCCTTTAACTGTTACTTGCAAACACTTGTTGACTAAATCAATAATTAGGCGGTGTTTCTTTAAAAAGTCACTTCCTATCATATTTTGCTTTGTGAGGCTTCCCTCCATTACTATGAATCTTCCCTCCCCAACTACCTTGGTTCCTAAAGCAACTATTTGTGGGTAAGTCACGTATCCTTGTGCTGTGTGTCCTGTACAGCCCTCTATTTGTAAGGGAGGTTTTTCTGGATCCAGTGGTATGTGCATAGTAGTAAGTGAGACGGCTGCCCCGGTATCAACTAAAGCCATCACTCATTTTTTCCCCATTTTAAGTGGCATGGTTGGTCGCCCCTGGTTATCAAATATTAGCGCACATACCCATCGTGAGTCAGGGGCCCCGGGGCCTCCGCATCCCTATTCTTCAGCCAACTGCTTGATCAATGCCAGCCGCTTGATGATGTCTTCATCATCAAATTCTTGAGGCGGCGCAGTTGGTTTTTTTCGTTCCACTGCATTTAATATTGTTTTTAACCGATCCAACAAATCCTGTGCACTATCACCCCCTCATCCTGGTTTATCTCTTGCATCTTGCCTTTTTTGCCCTCGGCACCTTCCCATTTGCCGAGGTCCTTGTCCTTCCTTACCGCCTCCCTTTGCCCAGCAATCACTTATTATATGCCCAGGCTTTTTACAATTAAAGCATGTTCTAGTTTCTTTTTGTGGTCCTTCATTTGTCCATGTCACAGCGGCAACTTCTGCCTTTCGCTGTTTCTCATTAAGATAAGTCTCTAGGAGGGTGATTCGCTCCTCCTGAGTTGGAGCCAGTTTTACAACTGTCCGTAGGGTGGGGTCTAAATCATAGGCCCTAATCCATAAGTCTCGGAAGGTAGTATCATCTTCTGAGGGGCAATCCTGCCCTCTGTACCTCTGATAGACCTCAAAAAGCCGAGGGATAAAGACCCATGGTCCCTCTCCCGACTGTGGCTTTATTTGCAGTATTCTGTCCCAGTCAACTTCTTGCTTTGCAGATTCCCCTCTAGCTTTTCTGATAGCCTCAACTACTTCATTATAGTCTGCCCATGAATTTATGTTTTGCATGGCCCCTTTGTGTGTCCCTGGACCTCCTCGGGCATAGCTTCTGCTAAGGCAGGGACAATTTAAACATAACCAACCTACATACATCTTGGTTGGTTAGCGGAGGTGGTTGTTAACTGCTTTAATTTTGCCACAATTGAGGTAGGTTGGTTTTGTGATCAATTGGACCTAGCATTTGGCCCAAATTGGTCATTTCCTCTATAGTCAGATCCTTGACTATAGGGCTTTTATCTTCCTTTTTAATGGTTATTGGTGATTGCGGGGGCTCCCGTACCACCTTTCTTGTCTTTACCACTTTACCTCCCACTGCCTTCCACTCTTCTCCATTCTTCTCCATTTCCTGTGTTTCCTCCCTTTCTACCCATTCCTCTTTTTTAGCTCCTGGTGGGGTGTAGTGGGCCCTTCTTCATCACTTTCTCTGCTCATAGCCTGACGTGCCTCATCATCCTCTCTCAAAGTATCTCTTACTTTTGCATACTTTTTATCATGGCTATCTTCTTGCTTTTTATGTCTTTCTGCCTCTTCCTTGTTTCCCATTTTTTCAGCGTATTCCCTTTTTAATCCATGTTTAGCACACTTGTTTTGCAGCTCTAAAGCATATTGTTCTTGCTGATACCTTGTGGTAGCAGACATAGGTCCGCCGGTGGCCGTCATTCCCCTTGTTTGCACGGGTGCCACTTTAACCTTTACCATCCCTTCTTCTATATTACTTAACTCTTGAATCTTCTCCATTGCATCCTGTAGTTCTGTATACAGTTGCCTGGTTTCACTAGCCTGCTCTTGTGACTGTTGGTCTAGCTTAATCTGTAGAAGGGCATGATCCTTATTTAACAGACACAAATCCTTTGTGCTTTTATTAGCTGTGTCCTAAAAATTAATACACTGTTGCTCTAACTCTTGGTGTTGATCTATTGGGATGCTATCTTTATACATCAATGTTATTTCTTCTAGTTGTTTAGCATTTTGATCCCTTTCATCCCTCATCTGAGCTACTTCTTTATTCTGGTGACACACAATAGTCTGATTATACTGCCACAGCCCTTGCAATGCACTTGCAAAGATTTCCTTTTCATTTTTTACTCCCCCATTACGAAGGGACACTTGCTGAGTAAAATACAATTGTGCCTGTTGATCATCAGGCACCGGTTCATATGCTTCCACCTTTAGGTGTTTTCAGAAAACGACCTATTATTGTTTCCATACTCATTTTCTTATCTTTTTCTTGCCTGCTTAACCTTACAGCCGGGTACCCATGCACTGGTGCCCTGGTCTGTCTAGCTGTCTTTATGGCTCCTTGTGGGGTCCAGCTTGCAAGTCCCAGCACCTTCACTTACCTACTCTGCCCTAGAGTTCCTACAGAGTTAAGTACTACTTTATATTTAAAACAATTTGAGAAGCACATACAGCCATACATCACCCTGACTGTCAGTGGCTGTGACCATCTGTAGTGTACCCTCTTCTCTCCGCAAAAGCCAGCAGCACCCGTCTCTGAACATCCTCACCTTTCTTATTAGGCTTGCAAACTAACCAACCAGCAGTTAGGCAGCCTCCTCAGCATGCAGCACCAGCGATCTGAGTCTTTAAGGCACCAATTGTAGCGGTGGTTAAAAAATTATAGTTAATAAATTATCTATTACAAATACTTAGAAAGGAGACAAACGGAGATGAGGCTGATGGCAGAAGAATTTAATGATCATAACAATAATCACAGCGAGAGATTACAAGTGGTACATCCTTCATTCTTCATTCTTCAAACTAACAGTGTATGGTGACTTGCTTATATAGTGGAAGACAGTACTATCAGTTTCCTATGGAGTTCTATGATTGGTACTAAACAAGTACAAACATCAACTTAAAAGGCAATTCTCTTTTTAGCTAATGTATGAGCTAGCGCTTGTCAGCACAAATGTATTGATAGTGTAAATTATACTACTATATAAGGATAATAATAATTGTCATTACCAGTTACTAAGGTCTTAGGAGGTAGAAATAGGTTTGCACTTAGGAATGTGCACTCAGGCATTTATTCTGGCCTGTCCTAATAATAAACACTAAAGATAATTTGAACTCTCTCCCTGTATTTCTGTTTGTGCAGACACTTAAGACACCTGTTTTCTATTACTCAAATGGTCAGCACAAATATTAAAAGACACTTTAATATTGCAGCTTGTGGCTCAGTTAAACTTGTAGCATTACAAGATTTATATGATCCAGCTTCATAGATCAATATTTGTTACACAAACACATTATGTTTTAGACGAAAATGAGGTTTAGGCTGAAACATGGGGACACACTTCTTTATCCCTTGTTACAATCCTGGACATCTGTGTCATTATTAACATCATGGAACGTTCATGTGCATACTAAAAACAATGGTAGAATCATATGTTTGCTGGATGGTACTTCATTTCCAACCAAGACAGCAACAGTTGCTGTATAAAGCAGGATAGAGTAGGAGCAGGTAATGTCAGGAGCACATCTTGCTAAATTCATATTGGGAACCTTAGTGTTAGAACAGTCACTACCCAGTAACACCAGCAGTCAGGTCAGAATCTAAGAGGGCTCCAGGAATAGTTCAGATGCCCCCACCTCCCTCTCTCCCAGCCCAGCATAAATGTTTGTTTTTTCCAATCTGGATGGAAACGAGGGGCAGTATTATTTATGTTTACTGTGCCTTTGTGGGAGCAGTGTTGGACTTCTTTCTTTCTTTCTTTCTTTCTTTCTTTCTTTCTTTCTTTCTTTCTTTCTTTCTTCCTTCCTTCCTTTCTCTTTTCATTTTTGTTGAACAAGAAGGGAGAACTAACCAGTTCTGCTTGTTTTCAGCCTTGTCATAGGGGCAGGGAGGGGGATACCGATGCAAACCAACTTAAACTGAACCAGATTAAGCTGTTTTTTTAACATTATTATTTATTTATTTATTTGACTTTTGATGACCAGGTAGGTAGGCCCACTGAGACAAAAGTGTCCCTTTTTCAGGGGCGGCCCGGGGAACATAAGCATTCCATAGTTAATACATTGCAATAACATAGGTAATGAATGGTTTAAAATTCCTATATACATAAATATTGTTTGAATATTGAAGTATCAATACAGGTAACAGCCTGGTTCACAAGGCTTAGGACTGTCAGACATATTTGACTTAATAATATTGCACGGTTATAATGAAGCTACAGTATAGTCTAATGTAACATGCAAAGGTAATATATCAAGAGTTAATGGTGGCATGGTAGTTGTAGCTACACAAGCACACTCAGCATTGTACAACAAAACAGGCAGAGGATTATTAGAGTATCGAGAGTGGGTCTTAAGTATATACATAATTACAAGCCATTATGGGGTGGAAAGAAGTCATAGGAGGTGAAACATTAGAGCTGGCAGAATGTCCAAAGGTGCTAGTGCTTTTGCCTATCATGCACCCCATTTCTGGAACTCCCTCCCTCTAAGTACTCGACTAGCATCAGCCCATGCCTCCTTTAAGAAACTGCTTCTACTCCATCTTGTTGACTCCTCCTGCTGCACCTGCTTCAAACTATCCTAGCCACCATATCCTCTCCCTATATTTCTTACCACTTCTTGGTCTTTGACCTCTACCGATGCTTAGTTTTTCTTCTTCCAACCTCCTGTTTTATTACTTTCTCGCTACCTTGGGATCTAAACCTCTCCATATGTCCCTATCTTTCCTATCCTATCTCTCAAATCCTCACTTTCCCACTTTACTTTACCCCTCTACATCATCCTATATCTTATTCCTAAAATATTTCTGTCTCCTAGGCATAACTTTTCCTAGCTATCCATGATAATGTTAGCACTTATGACCAAACCAATATTGTTTATTTGTATAATGTAAATGTTAACTCTCTTTACCTCAATTTTTTTTAGTCTCTTGTAATTTTATTCACTGTTGTTTGTAATGTAATTCACCAGTCTGCGCTGTAGTTCCTACCTTGACTAGTTATGATCCTATATATTGTAACCTGTTCTTGTAAATGTTTTTGTTTTGTACCCTCCTGGGACATGCCTGAAAATAGTCATTGTTATGGCTAATGCACCTACCCGGTCATCAAAAACTAAATAAATAAATAAAAAAAGGGCTTGTAGCTATTTAGGTCAGGAGGATGGTAGAGTAAGTTAGGGATAGAGAATCAGCAATGAAAGTAGAGGCTATTTACAGTTGCAGATGGGAGGGGGAAAGAAAATTTCCTTGAAGTGTTTTTTAAACTGAGAAAGAGATGTACAGGTGAGTAAACCCTGAGGGAGGCTGTTCCATTTTTAGGGGGCTACAAATGAGGAGGACCTCATACTAACTGCTAAACGAGTCTTAGGGAGACTTAACATTGGATAGTGGGAGGATTGAAGGGACCTGGTGAAGGGTTTCAGAATGAGCAGACTGGAGAGGCTGGGGGGGAGAGAAGGTGGATGAGTTTGTATGTGGTGCATAGTATGGGGAATTCCAATTTTTGCTTTGAAGGGGGCCAGCCTAGGGTGTTGAGCACATCACAGTGGTGGATTCGAGCTGGGGCAGTAGCAGCAAATTGGGCTATCCTGTGATATGTTTGTTAAAGTCTGTTTATAACTGAGGGTTTAACCAGGATGATTAGTGGAGCTCTGTAAAGGAGACCCAGGAGTGGAGTTGTAGAGGAAATGGCCCTCCAGTAATGTGGTGTGAGATAGGGGGCTGTACACTATAATAGGCCTAATTTCTGATGAGTGAATTTTATAACTTTATCTGCATTTATTTCAAAAGATAGGTGCTCATCAAGGGTAAGGCCAAGATATTTGGAGGAGTTTGCCCCTTCGAATGCCTCACTGGTTGATGTTTTAATTACCAGCGGAGGATGGATAGACAGATCAAGGAAGGTGTGGTGGAATACCATGGTTTTAGTTTTTTATATTAAGCACCAGTAGGTTGGCCTTAAACCATGCCTCCAAAGTCTGGAAGTCCCTCTCCAGATTGGAGGTAAGGGAGGAGAAATCCTTAGAGGATTTGTATAGTATAGCGTCATCCGCATAAAGTTGAATTGACACCCATTCGCAGTTTAGGGGAAGCTCATTTTTAAAAATGGAAAATAAGAGAGGACCCAATATGCATCCCTGGGGGACTCCATCTGTAATCAGTGATAGGGATGATATAGCACCAGACCATTTGATGCACTGTAACCTGTTGGTCAAGTAACTGAATAGCCACGAGTGGGAGAAGCTGTTGAGCCCTAGGTTGCAGAGTTTTATTAGGAGAAGTTAATGATTGATGAGGTCAAAGGCTTTCATTAGATCCATAAAAGTCACCCCCATTGCCTCTTCATGATCCATGGCCCAAAAGATGTCAGTAGTTACTCACAGAAGAGTAGATTCAGTACCATGTAGTTTTGGAAGCTGTGATGTAGGATACTTATGGCGTTAGTCTGTTCTAGGTAAGAGTAAAGCTGGTTATAGAGGATTCTTTCTTGAATTTTTGCTAAAGGACATAGTATAGAAATAGGTCTACAGTTCTCACCTAGGTTTGTTTGGCCACTTTTATGCACAGGGACAACTACTGTAGTTTTTCATTTATCCAGTATAGTCCATGTGAGGAAGGATTTGTTGATTAACAGCATTACTGGGTGAGCAATGGCAAGTGTGACCAGCCTAAGGAATTTTGGCTGAAAGGAATTGAAACCTGAAGAGCTATCTAGGTTGAGACCATTTATCAGCTTTAGGACCTCGTTGTGAGCTTTAGATGGAAGGGGGAAGAGAGTCATCAGGGTTGGAAACAGTTTGGTCACTGGGGACAGTAGGCAGATCAGTTTTGTATTTGGCCAGGTCTGTGAAGAAGAGATGATTTATACTGGGGTTTGTTAGTGTGGGGTTAGTTAGTGTGGTGCCTTTAGTGGTCATGGATTGAGAGAGGTTGCATTCCTTTCCCTTAAGTAGGGAGTTGATTTGGGACCAGAAACTTTTTGGGTTGGCAAGATTCTTTACCTGTAGGGATTGGAGATAGTCACGCTTTGCTTTATTGGCTTTTGTTTTGCAGGCATTCCTCAGCTGGCGATAGGATAGCCAGTCGGATGCTTGTCCAGAATTTTTTAAAGCTTTCCAAGCTTTATCACGAGAGTGCATTAGGTGTCTTAGTTCCTGCAAAAGCCAGGGGAAGTGGATTCCTATGGCTCTTCTTAACTTGAAAGGGGCAAAAGAGTCAAGAGTGGAGGAGAAGGTGTTAATGAAATAATCTAGTGCCTGATTTATGTCAGGAAGGGTAGTGATTGGGGTACAGTCAATGGAGTTACGGCTCCGTATGGAAGCAACTGCAGTGAAATGTGTAAGGTCCCATGTTTTTATGATTTTTGGGATTTTTTTTTTTAAGTTATTCCACCAGACACAGAAGGTCGGGGAGTGGTTGCTTACGGCATCAGGGAGAACTCCTGTAGCCTTGATGTATTGATTATTATTCATTAATATCCAGTCTAACAAGCTATGGTTCCCTGTTTTCAGGTTGAATCTGGTGGGCTGATCAATTAGTTGTGCTAAATTAGCATCCAAGGGTGTGGTAAGGTAGTTTGTTCTATTTGGACCTAACCAGTCTAGATGAATGTCTCCACTGAGTATTATATCTCTGTGTGGGATTTTGTCTAGGTTAGTGAAGAGTTCAGAGTAAGAGGAAGAAGCAAGGTTGGGGGGTAAGTAGATGCATCCTATAGTTATCTGTTTGACTTGTCCGAGGGTGATTGAGATAAATAGGTGTTCTACAGATAAGCTGATACTCATCCCAGGTAGTTTGCTGGATGTAAGCTCTACCTTGGTGTAGATCAGCACCCCACCACCTCTCTTGGTGAGTCTGTCACTTCTATATGAGCTGAAGCCTGGTAGTGCGATTTCTTGGGAAGGGATGGAGGGCTTTAGCCAGGTTTCTGTGATATATAAGATGTCTGGTTTGTAGGGGCTGACCCAAGCTTCAAGTTCAGCCATTTTCCACCTGATACTTTGAATGTTCAGTTGGGCTCTTTTAAGTCTCTTAATGTTGGACCAGCAAGTAGGTGAATAGAGGATTTTTTGATTTACTGCCCTTTTAGGACCAGGGTTCAACTCAATGTTGCCAGATAGCATCAGAAAGCAAGTCTGGGAGTGGGTGGAAGGTGGAGGGAGAAATGGTGATTTGTAAAAGATTTTAGCCTGAGGCAGATTTAGAATAGTTGTATTAGGCTGAGAGAGAGCCGGTAATCCCAAAGAAGATGAGACTGTATTTGGAGTGCATAGCTTAAGGGAATTGAGACATTGTGGTGTAGGTCCATGAGACAGAGGAGACACAGTTGTCCACCCTTTCTTTTGCAAGTCATGTTGAAGACATACTAGGGTAATGCAGAATATTAGAAAACCCTTAGCGCTACTGATATACATTATTCAGAGTGGCAATGAACTGTGTCTAGAGGGTAAGAAGAATTAGGGGCGGTGTTAGTTATCAGCCCAACAAGTACTGGGTCTGTACTGCATCTTATTAACATTGCTGAAGGGGAGTCATTTGAAATTTACAGGGGGAGCAGGCCTAGTAGCTGTGTCTTGGGCCCTGTAACTCACAAAGGTGGCAGGCAGAGCATCATGCTCTTTTCCCATTTTTCTCCCTCTCCTGAGAATGTGTGATGTGACATTGGGTACTGGATTCTGCATGCTCTCCTCCCCCTATGTGCCTGTTTCCCTCTACTGTCACCTGTGAACATATACTGTAGGTGGAGATAATGAGCAGGGAGGCACAACCCACTTTCCTCTTTAGAATACCTGATCTTCACCCCCCTCCCCCGCAAGTGCTCCAATAGCCCATCTGGATCAGCGGCTTGTGTGTGGCAAAGCTGGCCCTCACCAGTGGTTCATTATTACTTGTTAAATTTAGATCACTTTAGTAAACAGAACAACAAGCACAGTTGTAACTGGTCAGCCTGCTTACCCATCACAAACAAGTCCTCCCTTCTTCCGAAATATGTCATGCATATCAGCATATCAGTGTTAAGGGGGAGGGGAAAGGTTTTTACCTGAACAGTGGCTCAGCCACTACTTTCTGGTATGGCTGTTTAACAGCAGCTGCTTGAACTGGTGTTCCTCCTACCTTACCCCTCTCCCTTTCTCCTCCCCCCTCCTCATACACCCTCCGCAACTCTGGCTATCATTCTCTTGTGCTCCCCTCAAGGAAATACTGCTGACCAGGCTACTTTCTCCTACCATTTCCCCAAACTAAGTAACTCCCTTCCCCTAACCATCCACTCTGCTTCCCCCCATCACTCAATCTCCTCTCTTCTCCATGTTTTAAATTCTCACTCCTGCTATTGCTCCTGATACCTGTCCCTAGTCTGCTATTTGCAACCTCTTACCCCCTTCCTCCTCCTCTCCCTTTCTCCCCATTCTGCACTTGACTAGGCCACCTTCGGCGTCTACCCTTGCACCTTCTAGTACCCTTCAACACTTCAGCACTTTTGAATTGTACTTCTTAAATGTCACCCCTAATGCTATTATTCCCCTCCTAATCCTTGCTGCATAGTTTACCTTCTCATCCATACATAAATTGCCTATGTCTGATGCTTAGTTATGATGGTTAGTTCCTATTCTACCCATTGTGTAATTTTCAATGCTTAATTCTTCTAATTTGTGTGATTTGTTTTGTTTGATTTCTCATTGCCCTCCCCCCCACCAGACACATCTGGAAACAAACTGTTATCAGCTCAGTATGTATTTCCTAGTGAAACATTTGAAAGAAATAAAGTGAAGTTCAGCAAAAAGTACTGGCTGTTTTAAATGGACGTGGGCTGACATTAGGGGATGATAGGTTTTTGGCTCTGAGGTGCTTGAGCTATACAGTACATGTGTGCAATTCTTGACCAACCCAATCCCCAATGGTTGAGCAGCTCAGGTAGCGATTGGAATGAACCCCATAGCACCCAATCCCATTGTTCCCCAAAGCCATGGCCAGTAAAACAGAAAACAAACTCCCCTTTACCCCCCCTAGCACCCATCCTACCATCCCCTCATACCAGAGAGAATAAAACTTGAAAAATTTGTTACTGCAAATGACACAGATCCACCTCTCACCACATCAGCTGGCTATAATCTAAATGAACTAGCACATGCTGGGTAATAGTATTTTACATGCTCTGCAGTCTCACTCATTCAGATGTGACCAACCAAGGTGGTGAAAAGAGGGTCTGTGCCAGTCACAGTCTCTCATTTCTTCAAGTTTTGTGCTTGCTAATATGGGGGGGGGGGATTGTTGTTAGAAACATGGGACAAAGGAATCTTTCTTTTTTACTGGCCATGGCTGGGGAAGAAGGGCGTGATGGTTGCAGTGAGGGTGAAGAAATGGTTTTCTTTTTGTGAAATTCGGTATTATGAGGGAGAGAGCAGGTTTTTGACTGTCTTACTACCCACAGGGCTGGGAAAAGGAAGTGGGATGGGTGTGTAACTACCCCCAAATGTGTGGGGGCTTACCTGGCTCCATAGAGCCCATCATCCAGCTGCCTAAATGTTGCACCTCAAATGGGTTATCCTGAGTAAAGTGGTACAGTCACAAAAACTGTAATCATCTGCCTGATTGGATGGACATTTTAGCTACCTGCATTTAGTAGCTGGCTGACAGCTTTGGGAACAGGCAGATGGGTGCTGGACAAGCACTGCCCATGTTAACATGCCCCAGTGAGTGGCACTGAGGCTTCACCCCCACAGCAACCGCTATGGATGACAGATAGATTTCTCTTACAAAGGCCATGCTAGGTGTATGCATTGCTGCCATATGACTATCAGTGTCAGCAGGGTTGAGAGCAAGACAGGTGGCATGGGATAGTACAGAAGCAGAATGTTGTGGGGTGACAAAATCCTATTGCAGTCCAGAGGGACCTGTCTTTTTTTTTCTTAGTGGTAGCAGGTGGTTATTGGGAGGGGATTCATTAGAGGACAGTGCAACAACAGTCCAATGGCATTGGAGTTGCAACCACTAGCTGACCTAGGCGAGCTAAATGAATAGGTGAGCATGCCAGTTCTGAACCTACTGGCCACATCAATCGGAGGTATGAGCAATCAAGCATTTTTTTTTCTAGGATCATGAATGTTCCATGAAGGAAAACATTCATTTTGTACGGAGCTCAGCAGCTCAGAGGCTAATGTTTGTTGCATATGTGGGCCCTTAGCCCAATGGAGGCATTCAGTAGACCATTGGCCCATAGTAGCAATATTAAATTTAAATACAGCTACCCAGGGTGCTGCTGAGAATGCCTGAATACCACACCACTGCTCTTTTTTCATGATTTATTTGCCCCATCCCTGTCTCATTTCTTTTCTCAGTTTGTTTCTCTATTTGAAGTTTCTCACTTTTCCTTTAAACTGTGTCTTTTCTTTGAAAACTACCTTTTACTTAATATCTATGCTCATCATGTAGCTCTTGAACCTCTGCAACTCTTGTTTATCTACTCTTGACACTTTCCCTTATGTTAAAGGGGAAATAAACATTGCAGAGGTCACTCACATTATGAAAACCCATGAAAAAATCTTTCAAAGGAGGTATTGTGATTTACCTGTAGGCGTCCAGAGTCTTGAGATGAGAAAGTCTACTCTGTAAATCAAAACAAAAATGCAGCCATTTCATGTAATCTTAAAACAGGAAGTGTTGTCACTGAGGGGCAAGCTGTATGTTGTTAATTACAGATTGCCCCTCAGTGACATCACTTTCTGCATCAAGATTCTATAAAATGGCTGCTGCCTTGTTTTGATTTACAGTTGATTTAGATATTCACATCTCAGGACTCTCGACACCTATAAAACAGCTCAATACCTAATCTGAAATATATTTTCGTAGGCTTTCACAATTTAAGTGATCCCTGCAATGTTTACTTCCCCTTTAACACATTTTTTTTTATTTCTACAGGTCTGAAAGGACACATAGTCTGATCTGACAGGACATATCAGATTAGTATTGTTTTATGTTTAAAATTCCCATCCATTCTATATTGTTCATAAAGAACTACAGATCCTTTGTGACTCTATCACTATTTTTATTTTACAGGTATGACTCAGCATCACGCCAAGTCCCCAATCTCAGGCTCATCAGGACCCAGATTAGTGATCTACCTATTATTTCTGCTAGGTGGGTGCGCTGTAATGGTGTAGTCACAAATGTTGCACAGTGTCAGCTTTTACTTTTTTATTTCTGCATAAGAATGTAGTGCAATTACATTGAAAAGGGGAGTTTGGTACTATGTGACTGTGAATACATCACAGCTGTGTCCTTCCACCAGAGTGGACTTGAATCATATCTCACTGTCTCCTCTCCATTCAGTACAATATGGTTGCTTGCTCCCTCCATCCCTCCCACTGAACTATTTTCTTGCTCCATTGCTTCCTCACCCCCCCACCACATTAGCTTCTTGTACCAGTGACAATGATTACTTTTTTAAGCAGTGAATTATTTTCTATTAGTAGAATAAAAAAAGGATACACAAACACCTTACCTTGAATAATACCCTTGCTTTAACCCTCTGGTGACTGCAAACATATACACACACTGGCTGCAAATGCCTTTTAAAGACTGTCAGCGTGTATCTATGCCCAAATGTCCATCAATTAATTTTCCCTGCCCACTGCAGGCATTTTAGACAAAAGTTTGCTGTATGGTGTACAGTACATTATTATGATAACCAGGCCAAGTGAAAGTTACAGGTACTAGAAGTGGCTGAATCATGAGAATGGTAGGTGAAAGAGGAAAGAATGGACAACATCACTGGGAAAACTCCCAATGCTCACACTCCCACAACACTCCTTTATTTATTCATCCATCATTCATCTAATACTACTCTCATACACATCTTTCACCACCATCAGTACCATTATTTTGTCGCTGTGCTGGCTCTAACCAGAACCTTTTTTTCTTTTTGCTTTTTTTTAATATATAGATTATAGTGGTGCAGTAGTGCCACTATAGTTAGGGTTGAGCAAGATGTTCAGTGTTAAACCTCTAACTTTTCACATTAATATCTTTGGCTCCATTTGATGAAATGAGTTGAAACTTTGCATGTGTTGTCTAGGACATAAGGTCTTGATCTGTGGAATTTTTTGTGATGGCAGCTTGTGCAGTTTCTGAGATCCACATATGTCATTTTTCATTAAAGAGTAACTTTTTTCCTATACTTAACATGGGGTTTTATTTGCTCTCACCTACAGCCTACATGGAATGAAATTATTTCCCCAGACTTGCATGTGTCATCTCCTAAAGTAGGGTTCACTGATGTCATAGCAACAAGAAAAAATGCAACCATCATTAGGACACCAGCACAATGCTGACAGTGAACACCATGCTCAGCAATTGTGCTGCCCAACCATCATCACATCCAATGCCCCAGGGCATGTTCTGGCTGTTTGCAGGCTGTGCCCCATGTACCCCCATACTTCAATATAATCACCTCAAGGTTTGAGGTGTATGGTGCAAGAGGCGTAACACCCAGATGGTGCCGTCCCTGCCAAGCACCACAAAATCCAGTTCACCAACATGACAGGTGAACTAGTTACATCACCCTAACTGCAGCGCCCTAATTGTGCCACCCACATAATGGTATACCTTAAGGTAGTGCCTTTGTTAGATCTGGTGAAAAAATATTAAATGGTTCCAAAGTTATAAGGCTTTAAAATGTAGTGTTTTCTGTTCTAAGTATGCACAGTATGGTTTTTGAGATAATGTTCTGCTGCAAAATAAAAACATTGATTTTGCAGATGCCCATCTTTGATTTATCACCACTTGATTGACATGGCATCTTACATTTTTTGTGCCATGCCAACCGCCATCTTGTTGAATTTTTTCATAATCTGAGAAGCATGGAAAATACATAAAAATGCTGGGATTGTGAAAAACAAACATCAGAACCTAGCTAAATGGGACCTGTTTAGCTAGATCATGATCTTTGCTTTTAAAAACACGACCCAGAAATACCTTATCTGGGCACTCAAAATCCTTGGGTGCCCAGCTAAGAGGAAGGAGCCTTTCACCCATGTTCTCTGTATGAGAACAGTGGAACTTTCTTGACATCTGCAGCCGAAGCTGGAACTCATGCTGCAGGCTGTAGTAAGAGCAGTGAGATGCTGTTTCCCTGGTGTCTAGTGGCTCCCCTCCATCCCTTTGTCTTTAAATATTTCTTACTGCAGTATCAATAGCAACAGAGTATTTTCTTACAGTGGAAATGGCAAAATCAATTCTCCATTTACAGGTGCAAAGTGAGCTCTACTCTGGATAATGCTTTAATAATCACAGTCCTTTATCAATACTACTTCTTCCAATTCAGTGTAGTTTGTTTTGCTCAGGCTCAAAGTATTTTAGATGCAGACTGCACAACTCACCCTATGTCTTAACAGTGGCAAGTTGAGATTACTTTTATGGCAACCACTTCAACCGGCACTAGCCGGACTGTTTTGCCCCAGCCAGCAGCTCCACTTTCCGTCAGTGCACCGAGTGTGCAGGGTTGCTTGCTTCCGATTCCCCGTTCAGTGAGTTATCCAAAACACACTGATCCAGAGGTTGGGGATATCCTGAAATGTGTCACTGACAGTAGGCAGAGTGACTCCAAAGTGATGATATGAATCAAGTGGTGCTCAGTGTTTACAACCCGACTGGGGGGAGGTGGGACAGAGAAAGCTGCTCCTGTTCCATAGAGGTTAGGTATAGACAGGCAGGTGGGCAAGGCAGCTGTTTTGGGGCTAGGTCTTGGACAGGCAAAACCTGCTCCTGATCCACCTCAGAGACAGCCACTT
This sequence comes from Neoceratodus forsteri, assembly GCA_016271365.2. NCBI lineage: Eukaryota > Metazoa > Chordata > Ceratodontiformes > Ceratodontidae > Neoceratodus > Neoceratodus forsteri. The sequence continues at coordinate 1,129,505,260 of CM057456.1, read as the reverse complement.
TGAATAACAAAGATGAAACTGATGGCAATTATTTTTCAATGGACCTCAGTGCATTGCTACCTCCTATGGACCCGACAGAGTTTTTTTTCATTTAATCACCAGCCAGAACAAAACAACAACAACAGCAACAAGAACAAAAATCACAATTTGCGGTTTTCTTTGCAGGTTGAACATCTCTCTGTACGCTATGAGGCAACATACACTTCTGAGGCAGGTAGGAGGAAGTCACTGGGCTGTGCAAACTCAAGGGGCTGAGCCTGTCAAAACAAGGGGGGAGCTTTAATGACATAGTTAATGCAGTACAACTATTTTCCCCTGTATTCTGCAACTATTTAAAAATACATTGTTTTTTCCTCTTGTGGTATCATCCTTCAAATAGGAAACAATAATAATCATCCCACGTTGTATCACCAATTCTTCAACTTAAAAACTTACAAGTTGAAGAGTGCATCCCAACCAAAAAAATAAAAATAAAAGAAGTCTAGCTGTGTGTACTATATACAATAGAACCCATCGCTGTTCCTGTAATTTTTTTTTCTTTTATTTATATAGTTTTTGTTGACCAGGTAGGCACACTAGACAGCAAGGCTGCCTATTTTCAGGTGCAACCCAGGAGATTACAACAGAGGCAATTAGACAACAGATCACACAGGGGAAAACAAGTGAGCAAAAATTGGTACAGAAACAGGCTAGAGAATAGACACTATTCAGCTAAGCGGTCTACACAGTAATGAACAGTACAGTTCCAAGAACAATAGGTATAAACAGAATGCAGGCATACAAGTCCAAATAACTAACAATCATAGGACCAAAAACTAGTGTGTAAATGCTGGGGGGGGGGGTAGCAAGGTTTCCCATACAGTTTTGGGAGTTGAGGAGGTAGGTGTCAGTTAGGCAACTAGGAGGAGCTTACAGGGGAGAGGGCAACCCCAGTACAAGAGCAGGGTATAGTGCTTAGAAGAGCCTTACGAAGGTCCTGCTTGAAGTTTTGCAGGGAGGGGGAGTTTCTGAGGCTAAGAGAAAGGGAGTTCCATAATTTTGGTGCCCAGACCGAGAAGGCATGTTCACTCATTTTAGTTTGACATTTTGTTTGGACAAGTAGGGATTTATCTGCTGATCTCAGGGTGTAGGCAGGAGTCATGCGTTTGAGCAGAAAAAACAATTTACCAGGTGGCTGAGAGAAGATTATATTCTTTATAAGACAGGAGGAGGTAAACTGATGGAAAACCATGAGGGTAAGTGATCCCAGACTGGAATATAGTAAGCATCGGTGAGTAAGCTTAGATAGAGACAGAGCAAGACAGCAGATATTGTCGTAACAGACATCTCACTTTTGGAGGAACCATTTGTAGTAGCCAATAAAGGTTACAAGCCCATACACCAATTTGGGTCTCAAGATCCCCTGTGCAATGGCCAACCTTGCCACAGATGTTAGGCTATGTCTGACCTTATAAGCTAGTCCCAGTTGTATGTTAATGGATTTGATGACTGAGGATGGGTGCAGGTCAAAGTCCAGGGCAAGATCAAGGGTGACTCCTAAGTATTTAAAGGAGGTAACTGGGTTGAGGGGAACGCCATCTAGTGCTCTGGTACATAGAGACTGGTGCTGGATCGAATTTTTGAACCAGAGCCGAAGAGCATAGTAATGGTTTTATTTTTATTGAGGACAAGCTTGTTCTGCAGCAGCCAGCTTTGAACTGTAATAAAATTGTGTTTGAGGTTATGATTGATGTCTGAGACAGTAGTAGAGGAGGAGTAAAGAACCACATTGTCAGCATATAACAGGGCCGAGCTTGGTCCAGTAGGCAGTGTGAGGTTGTTTATGAAGATCGTGAACAGGAGAGGACCAAGTATTGAACCTTGAGTCACTCTGACCCAAGTAGGTGCAAGGGAGGACTTAGCACATCCTATCTGGACAAATTACTGATGTTCCAAAAGAAAATTTTGGAACCAGGAAGTGGCAGAGGAAGAGAAGCCAGAGAAGACATCTTAGATAGGAATAGTGGGTGGTCGACTAAATCAAAAACTTTCATTAGATCAACAAAAGTAGCTCCAGTGCGAGAACCATTATCCATAGCAAGTCTGACATCAGAAGTAAACTGTATGAGTGCAATGGATGTACTGTGCCCACGTTGAAAACCATGTTGATCTGGGGTGATGAGGTTGAACAAGTGAAGGTGGTCTGAGATCTGAGTGGCCACGATTTTCTCCAGGATTTTAGAGAAGGTGGAGAGGATGGTAATAGGGCAGTAGTTATCCAGGTTAGTGGAGTCCCCTCTTTTGAGGACAGGGACTCCCCTAGCCATCTTCCACAGGGAGAGGACATGTGCTGTGAGCAGGGACAAGTTAAATAGTTGAGTCACTAGAGAGACTATAAAATGAGCAATGTTTTTTAGGAATTTCAGTAGGAGTCCATCCGCCCCTGCTGACCCAGCTGGAGAAATGGACTTAAGTAATCTTAAGATTTCAGACTCAGAGACTGGATGAAGGTTGAAAGGAGGGTTGTGTGGTTTGAAATTGCCCTGCTGGGACTCAGGTGTCATCCCTGGAGGTGCAGCATAGGAGGAAAGATCAGTGAATTTGGAGTTAAGAGCATTGGCAATATTAAGGAGGTTATTGCAGCTACAGCTGTCCACATCCATAACAGTGATGGCATTGCTCTTGCTTTTTCCCAAAATGGAGTTTACATGACTCCAGAAACCACGTGAGTCACTGACTGAAGTGCCAAGAAGCTGATGGCAGTATTTACCCTTAGCAGCTCTGATGGAAACCTTACATAGGTTATGAAGTCTTCTGTACTCAACCCAATCCTGTGAGGACTGTGTAAGCTTTGCTTTGCTCCAGGCTTTATCTCTTTGTTTGAATGAGGCCAGGAGTGAGGAGTTTAACCAGCAGGTAGTGGCTCCTCTGATACAGTGACTTTTTTCTGGGATCTATTTGTCTTGAAGTTTCAGGAGCATTGTGAGGAGGTATTGTGTGATGCACTCCATGTTCCAGGTATTGTAGTGAGGTGCCCAGTCAGTATGCTGTAGCTCAGAGAATAGGGCTGTCTTATCTATTCTCGACAAATCCCTAAAGAGGATTTCTCTGGATGGGGGTTTAGTGGTCCTCACTTTCCACGCACAGTAGACCAGAGAATGGTCACTGATTGAGTCCAGTTAAAACTCTCACAGCACAGATCCATTCAGGCCTGTTAGAGACAATCCAGTCCAGAAGAGACTGAAAACTGCTGTTGCTGCACTGTCGGGTCGGGGAGGTAACCAACTGAGACAGGTGGGTGGAGCCTACTAAGCTCAGCAGCATATAGATTAGAGTTTTTCCCCAGCCAATCCTGGTTTAGGTCACCCATTATGATGAGCTCTTGACTGCCTTTAAGTGAAGAAAGATAGTCAGTTACTTTAGTAAGACCTTATGTCCCATGTTTTGGAGGGTTGTAAATACACACTATATTCAGCTTCTTAGTGTGACCGGGGATAATAACTATGGGAATTGTTTCACAGAGGCAACTAGTAGAGACTGGGCAGACCATGACATCAGGGTATCCCCTGGTGTAGAATAAAACCCCACCTCCCTTCTTACTATTTGGAAGATCACATCTGTGGATCTTACATCCATTGATTGCAAACAGGGAATCAGGTATATGGGGTCTTAACTAGGTCTCGGATAGACCTAGGACATCAGGGGAGTTGTGAGCAATCCAGCCTTCAAGCTGAGCAAAAATAGCTGATAAACTTCTTATATTCATATGTGCAAGCCTGAGCCCCTTTTGAGTTAACCAATTAGACAGGTTATTTGGGGCATCACTATCAAGAGGGCCCGGGTTAGGTTCTATGTCCCCTGAGAGCGAGAGACAGCATTGGGGTATCCAGACTTCAAGTAGAGAGGTTCATAAATTTCCCCCTAGCAGTACACACAAATGGGTCCAGCTGAGGTAGTCAACTATTCTAGTAAATGGGATAAACTTTAGGAGCCAGGTATCAGGGATGGAGGTATCATAGAAACATAGAAACATAGACTTTGACGGCAGATAAGGACCGCTAGGCCCATCTAGTCTGCCCATTTCCCTACCTACAGGATAGGCCGCAGATCCTAGTTAACCAACAGCCTTTTTCTTCCTGCCCCCCACAAGAATTGCCTTATGTCTGTCCCATGCATTCTTGAATTCTCCCACAGTTTTAGACCCCACAACTTCCTCAGGAAGGCTGTTCCATGCATCCACTACCCTCTCTGTGAAATAATACTTCCTCACATTGCCCCTGAACCGCCCTCCTTCTATCTTTAAATTGTGTCCCCTTGTTCTTGCAAGTCTCTTTTTCTGAAAGATGCTACCCTCTTGGACTTTGTTGATAGAAACATAGATCACCCGTGATGATTTGGTTCGAGAAATAACTCCAGTCATCAGAGTTATGCAAATATCCAGTGTCAGTGGATGGTTGCTAGAGGAGATCAGCTGAGAGGTGGAGGGATAGTACAAGACAAAAAACTCCTATAGCGTAGAAGTGCAATGAAAGCACCTCCATGCACACACTGGAGAAAGTAATATCAGGTAGAAACTAGTGAACAGAAAGGGAAATGCAGGTGTTCAGGGTCCAAGGAGACTAATAAGTGGACCTGCTGTAAACTGGAGTAAATAACAACTAAGAACAACTTTCAACAGGCAGATTATACAGATATAGGTCTCAGCAGAGGTGAGAAGGTATCTAAAAGGAAAACACTTATCCAACAGGCAAGTTTAGAGGTAACTGTAAGTGTGCACCTTAGAACCCCTATTAAGAAGTAAGCTACTGTAAATGAGAAGGCAGTATCGATTTCACAAAGAAATAGGGTGGATTCACAGTTCTGCAGCCCTGGCTCCACCCACTGAAGATGGCCCAATCACTTTCCTGGTGTCTAGTGGCACCCCCTTCAATAGATGCCCCCCATCCCCATACTGTAATCCTCCTCTGAAATAAAGAAAATGTTCCCTCCATGTTTTTTTTTTTATGTGCAAAAAAAGAAAACAGACCCTTGCCAGTCTGACCCCCACCCACCCTGACCTCCCACTGAGCACTAAACATTCCACACCCCACCCACACCCTTCATACCCCCTCACTCATCTGGACAGGTTCCAGGGTGAAGTTCCACTCTCCCATCGAAGAGATGTCTTGCTGCTTGAACCAGGGACTGCAATATGAGAAACTAAGGTAAATGTGGCTGAATGTAATTCAATGGGCTTTTCAACTTTGATGCATAACTTGGCCATTTTTGCATATTTTGACACCACATGTTCAACATGGCCTTTTGGGGACTACACCTCATGAACAGTGTCAGTGGAATTCCACAAATCTGGCCCAAAAGGTGATTTCAAGGTTGCTTGGCGAAATCACCTTTTGGGCGGGATTTGAAAACTTTCACTGCCTTTGTCCATAAGGGGGGTCATAAGGAAGCTATGTTGAACATTTGGGGTCAAAATATGTAAAAATGGTAAAATTAGGTGCTTGCATTGACATTTTGTTACACCCGCTCGTAACTTTGGTAATTTTAAATATTTTCAACCCAAATTTTCAACATCGCAATTTTTTCACATCACATCATGAACATGACAGCTATCATTTTTCAGCTCCTATCCACAATGTGTTTTCACACCTGAGGTGCAAAATGACGCTGCAGTGGCACGGAATGAAGTTTCAGCGGGGATTTGAAAATTCTCAGCTCAGCATTCATGGGGTGGGATAAAAACAAGGCTATGCTGACAATTTGGTAGCTGTTTTGTCTGAAATGCAAGGGCAGGGCCTTCTGAGTCTTGTGCTTCCATGGCAACACGTATGTATGCATCTATGGAGAGATGGGAGTGAGAGGGCCCTATCCTTCCACAGGCAATCAAGAATTAGATTATACTGTCTAAAAAGTAGGAAATAATTAACAAAAAAACTGCATTAATGCACCAGTTAGGGTAACTTATTGCCACAAAAGTAGGGAAATGTAGCATTAGGGTCTCCCACTCTAATGGTCCCCCCCAACCCACCAAGCAACAAGGAAAAAATATTAGGGTTTGGGGTCTCTGGAGTTTTGTCAAATCAGTGGTGGGATCTTCCTTGGTGGTTGTCAACCCTAATGCTTCCCCCTGCCCTTGTGGCCCCTGTCTGAAGAAAGGAGATCATGTGTGATGTTGTTTGCCCGTGGAATGAGGTGGGTATTAAGGTTGATAACCCCCAAGGAGGACCCCACCACTGATTTGCCAAAACTCCGGAGACCTCAAACCCATTACAGTATTTTTCCTTTTGCTGCCTGGGTGGTGGGGCATTAGGGTGGGAAACCCTAACACCACATTTCCCTACTTTTTTGGCATTAGGTTACCCTAACTGGTGCATTAACACAGTTTTTTGCTAATTATATAAATACATATGTATAATCACAGCAGGCAATCATAGAAAGGATGTCCTGACAGATTTACAATGAGAAGAAAACAATGGACATCCCAGTGCTGGCATACTGGACAATATCTCCAATAGGAGTGAAGCTCCTGGGAGGGCCCCATTGACAATGTAGGAGCTGACAGAAAAGGAAGTTATGGTAAGTATGAAGAAATGTCTTCTTTCTGTCAATGGGTAGTTAGAACAGATGGGTTCTAAGAAGCAGCACCCATTAAGCAAGCGGGAAGGGGGGAATATTGTCCCATATGTAAACTATAAAAATTAAAAAGAGGAAAAGGAATTTTTGTGCCAACTGCCACCTGTAAAACTCTGTGACCTAAGGCAGTATCAGTGGAACGCTGAAAATCCAATTCATAGTGCTTGGTGAATGTGTGGATGGAGAACCATGTGGCTGCCGTGCACAATTCTAAGGCAGATGCCTCACCTTTCTCCTCCCAGGAGGTAGTCATAGCTCTGGTAGAATGAGCCTTGATGAGAGCTGGAGCCCTCTTCTTTACTGCAATATAGTCCTTGGCAATGCATGCCCTCACCCACCTTGCAAGGGTGACATTGGAGACTTTGTGCCTTTTTTTTTTACTGCTCCGAAAAGTATGAAGAACCTATCTGATTTCCTGAAATCTGCCATCTGCTAAGATATGTCCTAACTGCCCTGCACAAATCTAACTTGTGCAGCTCTTGCTCTTTTAGGGGAGATGGCTACAGACAGAAGGATGGAAGGCAAATTTCCTAGTTCACGTGAAAAGCTATAGGAACTTTGAAATGAAAGATGGGACCATTCTCAGAACCACCTTGTCCTGTGCATGACCAGGTAAGATTCTTTGATGGACAAGGCCTGGAGTTCGTTAATCTTCCTGGCTGAACACATAGCAACTAAAAGGTGCACCTTATAGAATAACATGTCTAACGGTACCAACAAAAGTAGTTAGAAGGGTTCTTTACAAAGAGCATTCAACACCAGATTCATATCCCATGGAGGAACAAGGGGATCAGAACACAGGTCGACTCCTGCTGACAGCTCAAAGAAAATGAATAACCTCTTTATCAGCCCCTAAGGATATATCCAAGGATGCTCCAAGGGCTGACACCTGACCTCTTAAGGTGCTCAATGCCAAACCTTTTTCCACTCCTTTCTGCAGAAAGTCCAAAAATCTGTGTGACTGTGCTTTTAGAGGGCTGGACAATTTTTTCTGTGGCCCAAGCCGAAAAAGTGGCCATGTAAAAGCATAAACTGATGACACAGAAATCTTTCTGGCAGCCATCCAGGTGTTCATCACCTTTTTAGAGAAACCCTGCTTCAGTAGTCTCCTCCTTCTAGGATCCAGGCTATGAGCTGCATCACTTCCAGATTTGGATGCAGAATGGGGCCTTGGGATAGAAGGTCCAAGAACCATGGCCTTCTGGGCCATTCCAGAGCTATCAGAAGAAAGTTTCCTCTTGAGTGCCTTATTCCCACAGCTTTGGTTGCACCCAATTTTGAAAATGAAGTGAGGCACACAGCCCTCATCTCCAGGATGTTGATGTGTAAGTGCTCTTCCTGTGCAGACCAATTCCCCTGAATGGGAATGTGATACAGTGTTGCCCCCCAACCCAACAGGTTGGCATTGATTGTCAGAAACAACTCTGGGGGGGATTTCCAAAGGGAATCCCATTCTCAGATTTTCTAAACTTACCCACCAACTCAGGGACTGCAGCAGGAGTGGGAAAATTGGGATCCTAGCCTGACTGTCCTCCACGGCTGGGTCCCAAGCCAACAGCAACTCAATCTGGAGGGGATGCATGGGAAGATGAGCCCACAGCACCAGTTCTATTGCCACCATCCTGAGGCCCAGAATCTGCATTAACCTGTGAGATGAAGCCAACGGATGGCTCCTCGGCCTCTGAACCTCTCTTAACAAGGTGTCCTTCCTGGCTGCTGAGAGGAAGACCTTCTGCTTGTCCTTCTTTAACACTGTTCCAGGTGCTCCAGGGTCTGCAGTAATTCAAAGAGCTTTTCTCCTGATTGACTACCCAACCGTGTGACTCCAAAACCTCCAGAGTCCTGGTCACCTATTTCCTCATCAGTGGGGCAGATGGCACTTGGATGAGTAAATTGTGCAGGTAAGGGTAGACATGATGTCCCTCCTGTCAAAGCTGAGCAACCAAGACTATCAGCATCTTCAGGAACACTCTGCGGGCTGTTGCCAGCCCAAAGGGGAGCACCCTGTACTGAAAGTATTGCCCAAGGACCATGAACCTGAGGAACCTCTGATGAGATTCCTGGATGGGAATGTGGAGATATGCATCCCTCATGTCTATGGATGCTAGTTAAACCACAGACTGGACAGCCTGGATGATTGACCATAAAGACTCCATCTTGAAGGTCTTGTGGCAAACAAACTTGTTTAGGTGCTTCAGATCCAGAATGGGTCTGAAACCCCCTGACGTCTTGGGAACCCTACAGAAAATAAAGAGAATCTCAGGCCTTGCCCCCCATGGGGCACTGGAACAATCACTCCAATCTATTTTAGGAGGTGCAATGTTTGCAATGCTGCCTTTCTCTTCACAGGGACCTTTGGTACAGGGGACAGCAGAAAAAAGTCTCCTTGAGGGAATGGCTGAAAACTCTATTGCGTAACCTAAGGCCAGAATCTCCAGAAACCAAGCATTTGACATTATCTGGACCTGTCTTGTAAAAAATAGTGCAGTCTTCCACCAAGGGAAGGGAGGCAGAGATGGTCCAGCATATCCTCATTATGAGGTGAACATTTTCGTCCTGGACCCCCTTTGTGTTTTCAGTCAAGGATGCCTTGCACTTTTGCCCTTGAATCCAGATTAGGATCCTTTACTCCACTGGCTCCTGAAGTTCTGAAAGGGATGAAAACCCCCTCAATACTGCCTCTGTCAGCCACCTCCTTAACTTTTCAAAGTTGAGCTGCCCTTCTGCTGTTGTTTTGAAAACCGGGAAGTGACCCAATTTATCCTGAATATCCCTCAAAATATCATCCAGGCCCAGACTAAACAACAAGTCTCCCTCAAAGGCTAAGTCAAACAACTAAGTCTTGGATGCCTGGTCCGTGATTCTATGCCATAGCCATATCCCTTGCATGGTGGATACAATATGATAAGCAGAATAAGCTGACATTCAATCAATCAATCAATTTATCAATCAATTTATTTGTATACTGGAGAGTATGTGAGCAAAAATTCCCATGTTCACTCATGTCCAGTGCAGGATGAACATAAAAACGTGGACAAATTACAAAATAAAAGGATACAAAGCATAAAGGCACTAAGAACAGGTTACCATAATACAGTAAAAGGTTGGCTGACTAAAGAAATGCACTAGTAAACAACTACATTGAGGCAGAAAACAAATATACAGAGTAAAAGTTCAAAATAGGTACAAAACAAAACTGAAGACAGTAATGGAAAACTAATAACAGTTCAGGGTTGGCTAACTACAAAACACACATTGGTTGACCAGTGACCAGGGGAATTTGGGCAACTAGGCTGGGGGAGAAAACAAAGGTAAAAAGACTAGACTGAGACTATCAAAACTAGACTAAGGGACACAGCAGGGAGATAATATCATGATGGGAAGAGTAGAAACCCTAAGTGCAAGACAAGGGAAAAGGGACTGTACAATACCCAACGGGTGGCTGTGAAACAGGAGATGGCCCTCGATGGAGGTTTGGTGGGTTCTGTTGGACAGATAGCTGCTGACCCAGTTGACAACATTAGATGAGAGGTGTAGACTTCTGAGGGTTTCAAGAAAGACGGTATGGTCCACAAGGTCAAATGCCTTGGTTAGATCGACAAAGACAGATCCGGTATACTGACCTTTATTATTAGCGTTACATAAGTTCTCCACCATAGCATCCCCTAGGAAGGTGGAGGCCATAGATACCAACTACAAAATGTTCATCCCCTCAGAATCCAGGGGAGCACAGCTACCCAGCATCGTAATCTGCATGTTTAAAGCTCTGGCAACAATAAAGGAGGCATAAGAGGTGTGGAGGTTTTCTGCATTGGATTTGAAGGCTCTTCTGCACAAATAATCCACTTGCTTGTCATGCATATCCTCTAAGGCAAAAGACCCTTCAATTGGGATAGTCATGTGCCTTAGGGAGTTATGTACCACCATTATCAACCAGGGAAGGGATTTCCCACTTATGGGTATTTTTTTTTCCACAAAAGGGAACACACCGTAGCCTGGGTTTTGGCAGATATTTCCACTGGTCAGCACCTGCCCATTCTTGCTCAGTTATCTGGCCACAGTGAATAAAGTCTGGAAAACACTTTGGAGCAGAGGAGGATGAGGACAGGATAAGATTCTCTCTGATTCCTGCCTTATCAAATATGGCATACCCCAAGGGTCCATCCTCAGTCCCTTTCTCTTCTCCCTTGTTGTAAACTTCCTCCCTCAAATCTGCATTAATACAGAGATAATTCTCTACGCAGACGATGCCACCCTCTATAGCAAAGATAAAGACCCCTTCTCCCTTTTTAACAAACTCCAGCATGACTTTATGATATTTCACACATGGTTGTCATCTAAGGGTCTGGTACTCAATTCAAAAAAAATGAAGGTCATGGTCTTCACCAACCCCAGGAGATTGCTAGCTCTTGATTTCTCCCTACATGATAATGATGGTAACTTAATTGAGAGGGTTCATGAATTTAAATACCTGGGACTACTCCTTGACTGCCACCTCAGTTTTGATGCACACGTCAATCTAACTATCAAGAAAGCCCACCAGAGACTAGGCATGCTTTACAGGGTTAAAACATACCTAAACAGGGACTCCAAGTCACTCCTAACCTGTAGTTTACTCCTCCCATTTTTTGACTATGGAGCCTTAGTTTATTACCCTCCTCTATCCCAGAAAAATCTCAGCAAGCTTCGTAGCACCTACCACCACATCATTCATTTTTTGTTTCCGATCTCCCCAGACTAACTCACCACTGTGATCTTTACAGTCCATCTAGCTGATCCTCCCTTGAGAACCGTCTTAACAGCAAAATTGTTACTTTCTTTCATAAACGTTTCCTTGGGTTCATCCTGATAGATCATATCTCTCTTCCCTAAGACAATCCACCACAAGACCACAAGAAGGTCTTCCTCCCTCTAATTTTCCATCCCTTTCTGCCGCACCACCCACAGCCAAAACACTCTCTCCTTTAAGGGCCCAAAACTCTACAACTCTCTCCTCCCTGATCTCCTCCTTTGTCCCTCTGCCTCATCCTTTAATCACAACCTGATGAAGCACCTCTTCTCCACCACCTCATGCTACCGTCCCCTGCCCTTACTCTCTCCCTTGTTTAACCTCTTATTCTATCTCCCACCTCTTGCCCTTAGATCTCCCCCAACCCCGTGGGGCGTCCCCCCTCCCTCATCATTTTCTTTATCCTTGGTAGCACTTAATCTCCTAACATACCAGCACTTAAGCATAGCTCCTATTAGTCTTAACCCTCCTTAATCCTCTTCCCTCCTATTTTATTTGGTGTAAAGTTTGTCCCATTGTTACCAGCTCTATATTACACCCCTCATGTACTCTGTAAATAAAACATTGGATTGTTTTACTGTTTTCTCCTTATGTACTCTGTAAACCTGCTTGTGATTCCTTAACTGGACGCTTGTGAAAATGGGCAAATTTGCTCACATGCCTTTCCGGTATAACAAATAAACTGAACTGAACTGAGATTCTCATCTAAGTCCTCCATGGATTGCATCTCCATCAGCTGCTATGTTCTATGAGCCTCAGCTATCAGATAGGACAAGGATCTGATACCAAACAGGGGAGGGATAAGAATCCTCAACTTCGGTTCTGTCCAGTCCCCATTATCCTCCTTATCAGAGAGCTCATCCACCTCATCATCAAGAAACTTACATGCATACATACATACATACATACATACAAAACTGCCAGCAGATTAGGCCCATTGGTCTATCTCATCTGCCAGAGATGCAGCTCCTAAGTTTCAGCAGCTGCCCCCCCATGTGCTCCCTTCCACCTGGCACACCCCCAAGCATCCTGTTATGTACCACTCCCACAACCTGAACCTTCCTCACGTATTTATCCCACCCCACCTTGAATCCCTCCAGTTTGCTTTGCCAGCAGTTCCCCCCAGTAATGTGTTCCAAGGTGCCACCACCCTCTCCATGAAATAGTGTTTCTTCACCTCCCTCCTGTACTTCCCCCCTACTAGCTGAAGGTTATGTCCCCTCATAGTTCCCTTCCCTTCAATAGAAATGGACCCTCTGTGTCTACCCTATGTATCCCCTTCATATATCTGAAGACCTCAATCATATCCCCAGGACCCCACTGCCATATCCAGTGCCCCCTTGATACCACCTTTTCAGACCTCAGTCACATCCTCCCACATAACTTCTTTGACCCAAATCCTAATGGACTCATAGACACCTCTGACACCGCGCCCCCCCCCTTCCGGCTGAGAATCATCTCTTGCAGTGAGGCTAAACACTACCTCACCAAAGCCTTGATGAACATGCACTATAGCAATGACTCTATTGACCTCAAAATGCTCAGGCTAACTCTGGATGTAACCCTGTCACATCTTACCAAAATTCTTAACTGGTTGATACACCTCAGCCAGTTCCCCATGCCATGGAAAAGAGGTATAATTACCCCCATACTGAAGAGTGGTGACCCCATCTCCAACAGCAATTACCGACCCATCTCGATCCCCCCCCCAAAGGCGCACGAAAACATTGTGTCGGACCAACTTACCGACTACGTAACCAAATATTCGCTGCTCTGCCACGAACAACATGGGTTCCGGAGGGGGCACAGCACCACCACTGCCCTCCTGGAATTTAACTCATACATTCACAAGGCCCTGGACCAGGGGTCCATAGTAGGAGCAATCTACGTCAACTTGACCAAAGCCTTCGATACCATCAGTCACGCACTTCTGCTCCACGCTCTTCCTTCCCAACATTTCTCCCCTGAGGCCACCTCCTGGTTCAAGAACTATCTCTCTGGCCAGACACAACAGGTTCAAATTAATGCCACCCTTTCCTCTGACAGACCAGTCCAATCGAGTGTCCCTCAAGGGTCCATTCTCGGCCCATTGCTCGTCACCCTTTTCCTAAACTCCCTCCCTCAGTCATGCAATGGGAAGCTCTTGCTCTATGCGGACAAGGCAGTACTGCTCTGGAAACACCCCCATCCTAACTCCCTACAATCAGCCCTACAAGGCTTTTTTAGTGAAATAGAATACTGGTTTTGTAAGCATCGCCTAGTACTCAACTACAACAAGACGAAATTGATGATCTTTGCCCACCGCCAAAGCCCACTCAGCAGTGCTCTGCTACTCATCTCAAACTCCCAGGGTCTCCTTCTTGAACAGGTCTCTAGCTTCAAATACCTGGGTGTCACTCTGGACACTTCCCTTACCTACTACACACACATCCAACACCTTTCCTCTGCTGTAAACACCAGATTGGGGATCCTATACAGACATAAGCATTGCCTACCCCCCTCAGGCCCTACATTTCGCTGTAACTTCCTCTGTCCTATCTTTGGTCAACTATGGCATTATGATTTATGGATCTGCCGACCAAAGAGCCCTACGTAGCATTAACATAGCTCTCAATAAAGCCTGCAGACTGGTCACTGGGAGTGAAAGAGACACCCACACATGTGAGCTTTACAAACGTGCGGACTGGCTCACCTTCGAAGGTAGGCTTAAGTACCACACCACCCTGCAAGCCAAAGGCCTCCACCCCCTCATCCAGACAATCCCACACAGAAGGGTGCCTAGATGCACCACTGGCACCTCTCTCCTAGTCCTCCACTGTAGGACCTCCCTAGGACAAAGGTCTTTCCGATACCGAGCTCCCCCTCTGGCTGAATAGCCTACCAGCCTTTATCTCCCTAGCCCCTGGTCTTGGCCAATTTAAAACTGGCCTCAAGAACTTCCTCCTTGTATCAGCCACCTGTGACTGCAACCATTATGCCTCCCCCATCTCCAAAACACAAAAGGAAGCTCTTTGCTAGCAGTCTATATAGCACCAGCAAATGTTAGAAAATCCATAATGGTAGGGATAAAATGCCCAACCTTACTCCTTGACTGCATCCTCAGGTCCCACAATCACAATGTATATAAAATCTGACTCAGGGTTCAATTGAGACCCCCCGAATCTGTAATCTACCTTGTGGTCATAGCTAAGGCCAAAAATCCACTTCAGGATCCTTGACGCAATGTATATACTGTGCCTATGTATAATACAAGTAAATGTTATGTTTGTGCTTTCTGTACTGATGTGGAGCCTTGGCAAAGGAGTCTATGACTGAAAGGATTGTAATTCCAATTCTCTTCAATAAATAAATAAATAAATATCCCCCTGTCCCATCTGATCTCCAAGGAATACATGTTCAACTCCCCCAGTCATTCTTCATAGGACAGTACCCATAGGCCATGGATCATCCTTGTGGCTCGTCTCTGTACTCTCTCTAAAAAGGTAACATTCCTCTTTAAGTTAGGTCTCCAAAACTGTATGCAATACTCCAAGTGAGGGCTCACTAAGGAGTTGTAAAGGGGCAGAATGACTTCCCTTTTCCTCTATGTTATTCCCCTAGTGATACACCCAAGTATTTTATTTACCTTAACAGCCACTCTTCGGCATTGTTCTGAATTATTCATCTTCATATCTATGACTACCCCCAGGTCTTTTTCCCCCTTAGATGTCAGCAGCTGTTCCCCACAATGACAGTTATACCCAGGGTTTCTGAATTCCAGATGTAGCAAGCTACACTTCCGAGTATTAAACCCCAATTGCCAAGTGTGTGCCCAACTTTCCAACCTGACCAAATCCTCCTACCCTCCTTACTGTCTACCACTGCACCCATTTTAGAATCATCCACAAAAAGGCTCATCTTGCTCTTTACTCTCTTCCCATGTTCACAAAGAATGTATTGAATAGGACTGGGCCCAACACTGATCCCTGAGGGACCCCGATGATGACCCTCCTGTGAGTCGATGCCACTCCCTCTACCACTACCTTCTGCTGCCGGTCACTGAGCCAATTAATTATCCAGCCCACCATTTTATCCCCTACCCCTAAGTTACTCAGCTGACATATCAACCATCTGTGCGGGACTGAATCGAAAGCATTGCTGAAGTCCAAGTACAGGACATCAACCTACTTTCCACCGTCCAGGGATCTTGTCACCCAGTCGAAGAATTTGACTAGGCTGGTCTGACATGATCCCCCCTGGATGAACCCATGCTAGATTTCATCTTGAAAGCCATTTGCCTTCAAGAACTCTACCATCCTTTCTTTCAGGATGGCCTCCATCAGTTTCTCCACAATGGATGTCAGACTGACCGGTCTGTAATTTCCCAGTTCATCCCTCAGTCCACTCTTGTGGAGTGGCACAACATATGCAATCCTCCAGTCCAGGGGTACAAATCCTGATTGGAGGGAGGAATTGAATAATTCCATCATTGGAGCAACCAGGACATCTGCCAGTTCCCTAAGAACTCTGGTCCTGGGGTCTTATCAGTCCTCAAAGACTTGAGACCCTCCCTCACCCTTCCCATGTGGATCTCACAAACTGTAAGTGTCCCCCCATCCACTGTCCTGATCTTGCCTCCCACTTGTGGTAATGGACCTTCCATCTCCCTAGTAAAGACTGAGCAGAAATACTCATTGAGCACTTCAGCCTGCTCTACTGTTCCTTCAGCCCAACCCCCCCCTTTCTTTAACCTGTTTATCTGCCCCCTTCCTTATCTCTCTAACATACCTATAAAATTCCTTCTCCCCTTCCCTAATCCCCTGTACTAGTCTAAGCTGTTTAGATGCTTTGGCCACTCTAACCTTTCTACTGACCTTGATTAAGATCCTGCGTTACTCTTCCCTATCTGACTCCCAGCAGGAACACTTATACATGCTGAAGGCCGACAACTTCTCCCTCACCTCCTGCTGAACTTCTCTGGACCAGCAACAAGGTTTTCTGGCCCTAACCCTCTTCTGATAGGATTTAGTACAGACTTTTGTAGCCTCTAGCAGGCCCAATTTCATTATCCCCTACTGACTATCTTTGCTTATCACTGTTCAGATGTTTTTTAAGTGCTCCCTGAGTATGTCAGCCATCTCCCCAAAGTCAGCTCTCATAAAGTCTACCACAGTCATTTTGGTCTGGTTCCACTCTTTTCCTAAGTCTAAGGTGAACCAAACTACTGAGCGATCTCTCCCTACCAGGGGGTCCTCCATTACTAAGTTCTTTACCTGGTCCCCATTTGTCAGTACCAAGTCCAGGATGCTACCCTCCCTTGTTGGCTCTCCCACTAGCTGAGTAAGAAACTCATCCTGAAAGGCGTCCAGTAACTTTTTTTTTTAATTGTTTATTTATGATTTTTTTCAGACAAAAATCAGTAATGAGGTACATCTGGAAATATACAGAGCATTCACATAACTTAATTAAAAAAGCATATCTAAATAGTTCACTAAGGGTTACAGCCATTAAATACAGACGAGAGTGCAATTCGATGTTGGGTAAAATCATACATAGTGCAAGTATATGAAGCGTCAATTCAGAGGAATGACCATTATTCCTATATAGACAAGTGCGTAATGTTCAATTTTCTGGTTGAGTCCATGTAATAAGTGAATGCTTCTTACGTGTTCTCTTGTAGATATTTAAATACATTTTCATGGAACAAAAGAAGGATCCAAACGAGTTATATAAAATACCCATTTTCTCCATCTTAATTCAAACAAGTCCACTTAATCTCCAGCCCTGGCAATTAACCATTCTAAGGTATAAATCTCTTTAAGCATCCCATGCCATTCCTGTAATGTGGGGGGTGGGATCTCTGCCCCATCTTCTAGTAATTACTTTCTTTACCACCAGTATATATGTTATCAATAAAGAGCCTTTTTGAATACGTAAACCCTCCAGAGGAATTGCCATAAGAACCAATTCTGGGGTTAAAACCGCTTCTTCTCCAACTAATTCAGTCAGGGCTTGTGAAATCAGGCGCCAAAACTCTCTCAGGACTGTGCATGACCAGATTATATGGGTATGTCCTGCTTGTTGTTCCCCACATTTCCTCCAGCATTCCCCAGTAACAGTAGATGTAAATTTAGACAATTTGGCAGGGTGATTAAAGAATCTGTTTCTGGTTTTCCATTAAATTCCCTCCAATATGGTGCATTTAAAAGACCAAATGTAAGCTTAGTATATTTTTCCCATTCATTTATTTGGACTGGCATGGGAAGCTCTCTATTCCAGGCTTCTAATATACTTCTAGTGGATTCTCTAGACATTTTCTGAAGACTCTTAAAAAGTAATCCTATGAAATGTGGCCAAATGTGGCCTCCTCTAGTAGTTATAGTTAAATGCAGTATCAGAGAGAGGGGTTTAGGTAAAATACCTGTACTAATCAATCACTCTCTGACTTATTATTTCATTAAGTTGAGTGTATAGTTGATGGTCCTGTGGATTGAGCCTGTAGCTTTCCTGTAAGTTCTGGAAAGATTCTGGAAAGGTATTACCCCCCCCCCAATCTATTATTTTGTAGATTGATGTAAGACGTCTTATAGCCCAGTTCTGTAAGGTTTGTTTTTCTTGTGGCAGAAGAGGGTTTAATAATGTTAGAAGCAAAGTGGAAAAAAAGTATGTTTTAACTCTGGGGAATTTTTAAGTTTATGCCAAACCTGAAGTGTAGATTGCGCTCCTATATAACATGTTTTATTTGTTTTTTGGAGTTTACCATTAGGGGGGAGCAGATCCAGAAGATCCTGGAAAGGATTCAAGGACATCTCTATTTTCTTCCAGGGAATGTCATAATTTGGGTTGCACCAATTAAATATATGGGCTAATACTGTAGCTTGGGCATATTTATAAAGATCAGGTAGGTTCAAACCTCTCCTCCCCTTAGGAAGTTGTAAGATTGACCACTTTATTCTAGGCTTCTTTCCCTTTCATACGAATTTAGCCGGAGATCTATTCCATGAAATAAAATACATCTGTGAGGGGAATTCTGGTATTGTAGAAAATAGATATAACAGGCAAGGTAAAATGTTCATACGTATTAAATCTATTCTAGGGTAAAAGGGCAGATGGAGTTGAGACCATCTATGAAGGTCTAGCTCTATTTGTTGAGTAAGAGGTTCATAATTAAGTAGTATAGTATTTGAGATTTGTTGCAGTAGTTGTATACCTAAATATTTTATTTTAGTCTCATTCCATCTAAGCAGTAGATGGGCTTTCAGATTTGGGGAAGGTGAGAAATAGGAAGTAAGCACTTCCATTTTAGTAAGGTTTGTCTTATTTCCGGAGACTCTGGAGAATTGGTCCAGGACAGTCTATAAAGCTGGGAGGGAGGTTTCAGGATTAGTGTCTGTTAGAAGGACGTCATCTGCATATAAAGTAAGTTTCCAGGATTGGTTCCCTATTAAGACCCCTGAAATCTCTCTATTATCTCTAATAGTCATAGCTAAAGGTTCAATATATAAAGCAAAAAGGAGTGGAGAGAGGGGGCAGCCCTGCCTTGTTCCCCTTTCTAATGAGATGGGTGTGGATATTTCTCCATTAATTTTAATATAAGCTCTTGGGAAGGAGTAAATGTGTCTCAACCAATTTACAAACTCATTCGGGAAATCAAACAATGCCAGCACCTGCCATAAGAACTCCAAGACACCCTATCAAATGCCTTATAGGTGTCTAGGCTCACTAGGGTCGCTGATGTCTTTGATCTTTTGAGGTGATCCATATTATGAAATGTTCTTTGTGCATTGTCAGCAGTTTGCCTCGTCTGAAGAAATCCTGCCTGATCTGCATGTATCAGGCTAGGAAGGATTGTTTCTAGTCGACCAGACCAAATTGACATGTAAAATATTTAATCAGTGTTCAGTACCAATATGGGCCTGAAGGAGTCAGGAGAGGTCGGGTCTTTCCATGGTTTCAAAATAGCTGAAATAGCAGCATAGGACCAGGAAGGGGAAGGGTTTAAACCTTGCTGTACTTCCAAAAATGCTTGCTGCTTAGGTTGAAGTAATTTACCTTGAAAGGTTTTGTACCACTCTGCTCTGAACCCATCTGGCCCTGAGCCTTTTAGTGTCCTAGAGTTACCAATGGCTAATTTTAATTCCCTAGCAGAGATTGGGGACAGTAGAGAAGTCTGCTGAGCTTTGGTCAGTTTGGGAAAAGTGAGAGGGTCCAAGAAGTGACAGACTGTATCCTCTGACGGAGGATTTTGGTCTGCATACAGGGACTCATATCTCTGAAGCGTTTTCATAATTTGTGAACCCTTGTAATGGAAAAGCCCAGTTTGTGGGTCCTTAATACCTGCAATGGTCACTGACTGTCTAAATTCTCTGGTTCTTTTTGCTAAGTTTCTGGCTCCCCTTGCACCTCCCTCATAATAACATTTTTATAGGTATAAGAAAGACATCTGTACCTTATAATCTAATATCCCTTGGAGTTCTGATTGTACCTTTCTAATTTCCTCCTGGACTACCTTCTCTCCCCTATTATATCTCTCCTGAAGGTCTCGAAGCAATTTCTGAAGTTGTGTATATCTTGCCTGTCTTTGCTTATTTTTATGTGAAGAGTAGGATATGATTTCTCCTTATAGCACAGCTTTAAGTGTATCCCATAAAAGAGCGGCAGATGTATTTTAGTTGGCATTTTCAGTTAAGATCTGCGAAATTATATCCCCCATTTTCATTTTAAATTCAGTGTCTTTTATTAAAGCTAGATTTAACCACCATAGGGTTATTTTATGCTTTTTACCCAAATCCACTTTTAAAAGTAATGGATTATGATCTGAAAGCTGTCTTGCTAACAGGGACATATCCTGCGCTCTCTCTATATGCTCCGTAGATATGAAGAAATAATCAATTCTAGAAGAGGAATGATATTGGGGAGAGTAGTAGGTACATCCCTTTACAGAAGGAAATAAATGGCACCAGATATCCTTAAGGCCCAATCCTGGGATTTGTGTTTTAAGTAATTTATGTATTGGGGAGGTTCTGTATGCACTTGGGGTGGATGAATCTATACTGGGAGAGATGGTAATATTGAAATCTCCACCTATCAACATGAGGCCCCTCTGGGTCTCAAGAAGTCTATTAATGAACCTTATAAGTAATAATGGGGATGCTCCTGGAGGAAGATATACACTTGCCAGCGTTACCTCAGTTTCAAACATACGTCCGTGCACTATGATAAAATGCCCATTCTGATCAGAGCAGGTTTTCTCTAACTGAAAGGGAGTAGAGGAGGGAATAAGAATTGCTACTTCTCTTCATTTCCCTGTAGTGCTAGAGGAAGAATAAACTGTATATCTGCCTCCCATCACTAATTTAGCATGCTCAGTCTGGGAGAGATGAGTATCCTGTAGATAGACACAGTCCGCCTTTAACCTACACAAGTACTGCTGAACCCTAGCTCTTTTTATAGGATGATTTATCCCATTTATATTTAGTGATATTATTTTTGCTAAATCTGTTTGCATTGCAGAGAAATAGCAATAGCAGCATTATGCAAAGCTGATTCTCCCTTCCCGCCATCCAAGAACTCATCGTTAAGAGGCTATAACCTTATATGAAATTTCCATTCTAATTCCAAACTGTATTGCATTAGGATAGTATTATTATTGTCTTGCAGCTCTGTAAGTATGACATATTTCATAATCCAGATAGTATTACCCCAAGGGTAAAAAATATTGTACCTCATATCTAACTGAAAAACATTATTCTGGTACTCAAGTCCCTGAATGCATAACTTTTGAAAACATATACAGTATATAAAACCAGGAAAATGTCATGATACAGCTCGATAGCATAAATGTTATATACTGTAGCTGTAACTGAGTGTATTACATGATAACTCTTATTCTTATGGACTTCCAAATGTGGGGATGGGTGTTTGCACCTGAGGGGATCCAAACAGAGTGTTACCCAAAAGGTTTTGACCATGACTTGTTGTGAAGGTAACCCCTGTCTTTCAGTATCTGGGGCTTCCATGGGTACAGCATCTTGTTCCCAAAAAAGAAGGAGAAACAGAAAAGGGAAGCTTAAAAAAATAGAAGTAAGCCCCTCTGTGACATCTGACAACCCAAAACAGCTTTATTTCCCTAGCTCCCTCGAGCTATTTTCAAATTGAACCTTGAATAATTTTACATCAGGATGTAGTCCCTAAACCAAAGCTTCCTGTGCCTTTTTGCTTACTGAAATGGAATTTACTCTTCCCCATTTCCACATTTTCATTTACTCATCTGACAGTCAATAAAAACAAAGAAAAACAAAGAGAAGGATATAGCCCAAAAAATGGTTAACAAGATTACTGCCATATGTGGTAAATATTAATTCAGCCTTAAGATTAGGACCGGTTGGGTGGGTGGAGGGGAGAGGCCCTCCTCCAACACAGACCGACAGTTGGCTTGGGGAGAATCCAAAATAGAGGATCCTCCTCAGGCCTAGAGTCAGGCCTGCGTGAGACGCAGCCTCTTAAACAAGCCCCTTATGAGGGAAACATCCCCCCAAATATCAGATTCCCACCAACCTGAAAATTAAACCATCAATTATTTAAGATAGTTCCTCAGGTTACTTTAATGTTATTATCCCTTTTGTAGGCTGCTAAGGTGTTCTTCACAGCTGCCAAATTCTGGTCAAACTCTATTGATTTCTTCGGTATTGTTTGCCATTTGGGTGGACGCTGTTCCATATTCTGAATGCTAGAATTCTGTTCTGAAAATTGTAAACCCAGCTTAGAAAGTTCCTCTTTTGCCTCTTGCACAGTAATACATTCTTTTTGCCCTGAAGGAAGCTGCACCACCAGACGAGAGGGATATGGTGTTGTAAACTTATAACCGGCCTCTTTAAGCACAGGAAGCAATGGGAGGTATGCACATCTAAGTCTCATCATTTTAGGGGCATAGACATGATTGAAGTAAATTCGTGTTTGACGTAAAATACTTTCTGGTGTTTACAAGCTGTCAGGAGAACCTTTTCCTTTGTACAAAAGCTGTTAAACCGGAGAATCACCGACTGTGAAGGAACTTTGGTAGAGGTAGGTTTTGGAGACAAGGCTCTATGTACTCTCTCAAGATGTAAGTCGAAATCAGTAGGCAAATCCAATGCAGTATGGAGTAGAGATTCTATAGATTCTTTGATATTAGAGCCTTCTGAGTTCTCAGGCAAACAGTAGATGCATATGTTTTTATGTTTCACACGGTTCTCCTGATCTTTCTGTCAATCCAGTATTTGCTCTTGAGTCTCTTTAATTTGTTGCAAAGTTTGTTCTAAATTGTCTACACGATTTTACATAGCTGTTCCCTGTTATTCTTGGTCATCCATACGCTGCTCCAACTGTATTACGTCTCTGCGGAGTTCCCCGTACATTACTTTTATCTCTGCTCTAAAGGTCAGGATCTGCTGATATATTAAATCTAACTTGGCTTTCTTAGTTTTAGCTGTTCTAGATTTGTGAAAATTTTTAACGGGACCACGCTTAAAATCCTGCAGCTGAGAATCATGAGGTTCTGAGGCCTGTGAAGCCTCCATATCTGAACGGTCTGCTGAATCCTCCATCTCGCACCATATGCCCATTTAAATCTCCTGATATTTTCACCTATGCATTCCGATTCACTTTTTAAGTTGAAATTTGTTTGTTCGATGTAGTTGTTTTCAATTGGAGTGATTGCTTAGCCTGAGGGGAGCGGGAGCATTGCTACTAAGCAACCATTACCCACGAGGTGGAACTGAAAGTTGCATCCTGTAACTTTTGTTCTTTTGCAGATGCTGATGCCATGGTACTCCAGTCCACCCCTGGCATGTTAAAATCCCACAGTACCACAGTCCCTCCCGTGCCCCTGTTACAATGTTTGCTAATACAGGCAGCCAGTTCATTGCCTGTGTCATCTGATTGCATTGGTGGCCTGTATACAACCCCCAGGCTGACCCTCCTTCCTTTACCATCTTGCAAGGTGGCCCATACTGCTTTCATATTCCCCTCCATGTCCTCATCCTTGGTACATTCAATCCCTTCTCTAATGAACCAAGCTACCCCCCTCCTTTGCCAATGATCCTATCTTTTCTATAGGTTGGAACTTTTTTGGAGGCAGTATAGGGCAGTGGTTTAGGTCTCTGAGCTGCACACCTGGAGACCTGGGTTTGAATCCCACAGCCCCCCACTTGCATATTGTGTGACCCTGAGCAAGTCACTTAACTTCCTTGTGCTCCCAGGTCGCACCTGGAAACAAGCTTCGGCTTAGTGTGCCTCTCCTGGTTAAACAATTTCCCCTTCCTTCTTCTTTGGGTCAGGAGTTTCCCCAAGATCCCACACATCCTCCTCCTGATGCTCTGTATGGTCTTGGTTGGGGTCTACTTGCAGATTCATGATAATAGACTTGCATTGCTCTGGCATGTCTGGACGTGCCTGAGTGGGCCCTTCCCTAACCTGAGGGGTCCAGCTTGGTGTCAGGTGTGTTGAAAGGAATGTCTTGCAGAACATCAGGGCTCAAAACCTCACCGAAGAGCAACTTTGCCACTGCCAGCCGGTACACCTGGGACACCCCCAACCCCCCCCACCGGCTCAGGAACTGCAAGAGACATATTGAGTAACATAATAGGGGCCACAGGAATCCAGCAGAGAGGGTTGCATTACTTTTCTGCAGGTCTTATATCGTTTGCACACTAGGGGTCTCTGATACACCATGGTGCCAATATAATATGCCAATAAATGTCCAAAACAAAGAATAAAACTAAGGGAAACTGTCTAGAGTTGTCTCTTTTTTTATCTGTAAATTAAGGAGCACTGCCAGCCAAGTGATTGTCCTGCACAGGGAAGTTAATTACATAGAAACAGAAATTGTCAGCAGATAAGGCCCAGCTGGCCCAGCTAGTCTGCCTGTAAGCTCTTGTATTGGCTTACTGCTTCCAATCCTTGCTCATTCTGGCCACTGACTTGCTCATGATCACAGAGTATGTAAGTGATGGCTGTGGGACTCAAACCCAATATTCCAGGTTTGCAGCTCAGTGCTCTTAGCCACTATTCTATGCTGGCTCTCCTTGATCACCAACTTTTAATACAGGGCAAACAGAACCAAAAACATTGCTACCAGCCTATAGAAACAAAAAAAGGCTGAAGTAGTAACGATCATGCTCAGCAAACAGCACTGAGTTAAGATAAAACACGCAGCGCCGCACTAGCATTTGTAACAGTGCTGGCTCATGTGCATTCACGTGAATGTGTGCATGTGTGACGTCATGATGCTGTGCATGATGTCATCATGTCAAGGGAGGCAAGCAAATAAGCCCAGAAGCACAAAAACAGATGCACTGAGGCTGGAGCAGCTGCTCACAGAAAACCACAGCATGAGCCCAATGGACAGGCTCAGAAAAACATGGTGGGAACTGTGTGGCTCAGAAGAACTATTAAAAGCCACCAAAAGCCGCTCTGGGAAATGGCCCCTGAAACAGCCTGCAGGAAGGCTAAAAATGGGCTCTAAGCCATTGCCCCTTTGTTCTTTCTTCTTTTTCTCTTTTTGTTTTTCAATACCAAATGGGGAAACAATGTTTCTCCCACAGCAAAAGCCCAAAATCTGAAGACTGTCAGCAAACCAGAAAAAAACCCACTACAGACTATAACTGTGGTCATCCATAAAAGAAATATAATTACTCGTGATCCTATTTTTCAACTTGAATATTAGTAATTGTCAAACACCATAATAGAAACATAGAATTTGATGGCAGATAAGGACCACTTGGCCCACCTAGTCTGCCCATTTCCCTACCTAATGGATAAGCTGCAGATCCTAGTTAACCAACAGCCTACTTCCTCCTACCCCCCACTAGTATTGCCTTATGTCTGTTCCATGCATCCTTGAATTCTCTCACAGTTTTTGACTCCACAACCTCCTCAGGAAGGCCATTCCATGCATCCACAACCCTCTCTGTGAAAAAATACTACCTCGCATTACCTCTGCGCCATCCCCCTTCTGTCTTCAAATTGTGTCCCCTTGTTCTTGCACATCTCTTTTTCTGAAAGATGCTATCCTCTTGGACTTTGTTGATTCCCTTGAGGTACTTGAAAGTTTCTATCATGTCCCCTCTCCTCCTTTCCTCAAGGGTATACATATTAAGCTCCATTAGTCTCTCTTCATATGTCTTCTGGTGCAGAACCTGCACCATTTTAGTTGCCCTCATCTGACTGCCTCCATCCTCTCTATGTCCTTGCAGGAGATGGGGTGTCCAGAAGTGCCATGAGTATTCCAGATGGGGTCTCACCAACTGTCTGTACAGAGGGATAACAACTTCCTGTTTTCTACTGGTGATGCCTCTTCTATGCCGTCCCAGTATCCTCCAGCCCTCCTTACTGCCTTCTCACATTGCTGGCCCACCTTTAGGTCATCTGATATGACTACCCCAGGTCCCTTTCCATTTTTGTTGTTGTTAGTATCTCACCCCCCACTGTGTACTCATCCCCTGGGATTTTGTTTCCCAGGTGCATTACTTTGCACTTCATTGCATTGAATCCAAGCTGCACAAAAATGGGTTATTACAGCATTTCTCAAACTTTTTGTTTCATTCTCGGTTCACTTCTAGTAGCGCCCACTGCATTGGCTAATATTCTGTGTATAGGCAGGCTAAACAGATCTGGAAACACGGTGGCACCAAAATTCCCATTGTCTTAGCTGGGAGCTACACTGCTCATTTATAAAAATTTTTATATTTATTTACATTTTCACTATTTATCTGGTTGATCCTGCCTTTACAACTGAATTCCAGATGCTGGTGCTCATCGGCTTCAACAGAACCCGACTGCCGTTGGGAATCATGAATGGGTTGTCTTTGACTTACAGACACTCTGTGAGTTTCAAATAAAATATTGGAGGCAGAGGGAGGGAGAAACAGTGTCCATACTGGAGACAGAGGGAAGGAGAAATTGTGTGTGTGTGTGTGTGTATATGTGTGTATATGTATGTGTGTATATGTGTGTGTCTGTGTATGTGTGTGTGTGTATGACAGAGGGATTAAGCAAACTGTAGAACTGCTTAGGACATGTTCTTTCCATACACTTCCTGCACCAGTAATTATAAAAAATGAAAGACAGGCAAATGTGTGTTTAAGGATTTTTTTTTTACATACCCTTGGTGTGTGATGACCTCATAAACCTCTCGAGCTTCACTCTCAAGGTTTATGGGTCATCACACACCTTGGTTGTGTAAAAAAAGTTAATCACACACACTTTTCTATCTATTATTCTCTATATAGTTTGGCTTCATGGCTATAATTTCCTGAATAGCTAGATAGCTATTGATTTCAACACCAACTGCAGTCATGAGTACTTCTTAAAATATGTTTTGCTGACATAGAAACAGAAACATGGGCAATGATGACAGAGAAAGAGCAACAGTATAGCCAGTCTGTCCAAGTGCCCCATTTAGACCTGGGATCTACTGTCTCTCCAGGGTCTTAGCCCTCCCTGTCCTTACCCCCATTCCCCTCCCAGCTTCTGCCATACTGAGCAACGACTATACCCTTCATTCTATCCCAGCTGTGCTTGAACCCACTAAGAGTTTTAGCACCCTCCACTTTGGCAGGCAGACTGTTCCATGGTTCCACCACCCTTTCTGTAAAATAAAACTTCCTCATGTCCCTTCTCAGGCTCCTTTCTGTTATTTTCCACTCGTTTCTATGTGACTGTGAAGTGTGAACTAATATTCAAGCTAAATATTTCCCCTCAGTTCACCTTACTAATTCCTTTTAGGAACTTGAAGGTCTTTATCAGGTATATCAGTTGATATGATACTCCTGACGAAAGATTATTTGTGTGTCCCTCTAAAAATATTATACGAAAAAAGTCTGAATTCCAGTTTGGTTCCATCTGAATGGAAAGATGCATATGTGATTCCCTTATTCAAAAAAGATGAGAAAAGTTTACCAGCTAATTATCACCCTATCAGTTTAACTCCATTTTTTTGTAAGATTCTTGAGCGAATAATTAAGGATGAACTTTCCTTGACTATATCCTCTATTGATTCAGGCCAACATGGGTTTATAAAAGGGCATTCAGTAGTCACTAATTTGGTTAGCTTTTATGATTATATCATCAATAAATTTGATAGTAAGATTCATTGTGATGTAATCCTGCTGGACTTCAGAAAAGCTTTCAATTCAGTATCACACTGAGCACGCATTCAAAAACTGTTGTTATTTGAAATTAATCCCTTGATCACCCATTGGATTATGAACTGGTTAAGGGACAGAAGACAAAGTGTATCTATTGACGGTTTTAGGTCCACTTGGAACTCAGTGCGAAGTGGAGTCCCTCAAGGATCAGTTCTTGCCCCAGTAATATTTCAGATCTTCATATCCGACCTTTTCCATAATATACATAGTAACATCATTAAGTACTCAGATGACTGTAAAACTGTAAATATCTCAAGCTCACTTAACGATTGTATAGCTATCCAAAATGACTTCGACACTTTAGAATCGTGGTCACTCTGTTGGAATTTAAGATTTAATACATCTAAGGTGCACAGTGTTACATTTTGGTAAAACAAATAGAAAACATCAATATTATCTATATAATGAGCCTATAGCCACTAAAGAAAATGAAAAAGGCCTTGGAATCATTATTGATTCAAATTTAAATTTTGAGACTCACATTACCAATACAATAAATAAAGCCAATAAAATATAGTGGTCAATTAAACATAATATTACATCAAGAGACCCTGAAGTCCTCCTTCCCCTTTATCATGCTTATGTCCATCCACATCGAGACTATGTGTTCCAACTAAGGTCACCATATATGTATAAGGACATAAATAGAATTGAAAAACCTACAAAGAAGAATTACCAAGTCGGTCATCTCTGACAAATCACTCTCATATGGGAATAGGCTTCGTAAACTAAATTTAATGTCCTTAGAACAGAGACGTCTCAGGGGGATCTGTTATTTACTTGGGGCATTATTAATGATATCAGCTTGCTAAATGAATGTGAATTAGAATTCAAACAACAAAATATCAATACTAGAGGACATCCACTTCAATTAGGAAGAAGCAAATTTAGAATGCAGAAAAGGGCCTCTTATTTCTCACGAAGAGTAGTCAGACCTTGGAACAGTTCGCATCTGAAAGTTGTTATTAGTTCAAATAAAAATACATTTAAAACAGGCTTGATAGGTACTTGTTGTCAATTTTTTTTTTTTTTTACAGTAGAT
This sequence comes from Neoceratodus forsteri, assembly GCA_016271365.2. Lineage (NCBI taxonomy): Eukaryota > Metazoa > Chordata > Ceratodontiformes > Ceratodontidae > Neoceratodus > Neoceratodus forsteri. Next base: position 1,129,476,654 of record CM057456.1, on the reverse strand, counting down.
CCTACTCATCACTCTTCTGCCCTAGTCATGGACCCCAGAGCTTCCACCAACTACCTATTGCCACCTACTCCTGGTTACCCCCGGCTTGCCCCCCAGAGGGCAGGGCTGTGGCACTGGTTCCCCTGATGCCAGTGCAGTGGAACTAGTATCTAGTTGGGAGTGTGGTGGCAGTGGTGAATTGAAGCCCAGGGAGGGCTTCACAAAGACGGAGGATCTCCCCTCCCTTTTTCTTAATTTTTCCTCCAGGAGGCAGGGACGTGCAATGACGTCCAGCATCCTCCCCACCTCCAGTTAGCATGAGTGCTGGTAGTTGTGTGGCCCCCGGCCTCCACCAGGGGTCCATCTCACGTCAGACACTTCCCACCTCTCCCCGGAGAAGGAGATTAGTCCATAGGATGCTCTATCCTTCTTCCCCAGCCGCCCTTCATGCACCCGGAAGTCCATTCTCAAACCCGGTCACCGTATCGCAAGTGGAAATCCAACCGCTGTGCCGGTGGGCTGGCACTTGTTGTCAAATTTAAATGTCTCAATCGATATGTAGCCTAGGGGTTCCATGGGTCTAGCTGCCTTCTGCTCCTTACTCTTTCTTAGTTCTTGGTATGATTTCATCATATCTGTCCTCTACCTTCTAGTCTCCAGACAGTACATATTCAGTGCCTTGAGATGCTCCTTGTAAGATCTGCCCTGTTGGCCCTGAATCTTTTTTGTTACCCTGCACTGCATCATTGCCAGTCTATCTCTATGGTGGTGTTTGTGGCTCCTACCTGATGTCTGTACCTCTGTAGCTTTGTCATTATGCCCTGCACCTTTAGCATCCTGTAAGTTTTAATAATAATAATTTTTTTATGTTTGGCATATCTTTGTTTGTCTTAAGTTTGGGTTTTGTCTGTGAGGGGACTTGTGTGAAGTCTGTTTGGCCAGCTTTTTCATGTAATTATCCAGATTTTCATCAAAAAGACAGATTTGTTTTACTATTCACAATGTATTGTGGCAGTGAATTCCATATGCCAACTATGCATTGTGCATAAAAGCTTTCCCTTTAATCATGGACCCTGAGCAACCCAAAATGCAGACAGACAGACTTGCCTGACTCCCAAGATGATCACTTTATACAATATAAATACCCATCATGACAAATGGACAATTATTTAAAACCAAGTCATAATCAGGTGGAGGCAGGACTTCAACACAGCACATAGTTTGGAGTTCAGACAATTATATAACAAGGTTGGACAGTGTATAAAAAGTATATTTAGTACTAAAAATCAACCACACAAACAATGCTCAAAAACTGTGCAACATGGCCTACATGCTAATGAAGAGTCTTCATTAATGCAAACATCAGAATCTCTAAATTGTTTTAGGAGATTATGGCATACAACAGATACTGGTATTATTTTCAAACATTATAGTGTAGGTAGTTTTCTGAAAAAAGCCTATGAAATTCATACTGTATAAAGTCTCAGTAAAATGTTTTTGTAAAGGTGTTGATGTGGTAAGCTGCATGTGAACATTAAAATGCAATCAAGTAATACAAGGTTCCCTAAATACAGCAGCAGTAATCAAATGTCTATGGGTAGCTATGGATAATGGTTTCCACACCAGGGCCATCTCTGTGGACCTTTCCAAGGCTTTCAACTTGGTAAATCATCTAGTACCCCTTCTCAAGCTCAAGACCCTAGGTCTGAGCCAACCAGCCATCAAATGGTTTGAAAACTACCTGAAGAACCATACCCAGCTAGTGCCCATACAAACTATTAATTCAGACCTTGCTGTCTTAAATCTTGGCGTTCCTCAAGGCTCAGTCCTTGACCCTCTGGTGCTCTTCTTTTTTGCTAATGACCTCCCAAAGCACAGAAGGTGGTGTTATGTACATATGTATGCAGATGACACATAGATACCAGAACTTGCTAACTCATTCAGCTGATTCACTTGCAATCATAACATCAGATAGCAACACTAGTGAGCAGTCAACATATTCAAATAGCTATGAATCTGGCTTGATGTATCACATGCAATAGGCATGTTGATCACATATTATCAATTGTATGTCCGAAGCTCAACTTTCTCTACAGATCTAAATACTGCTTCAGTGCTGACGTAAGGAAACAGGTAGTCTCCCACATCCTGCTCCCATCCACTGACTATGGAGACATCATATACTGAAGTAGAAACAGAACCACTCTGCTTCCCTGGATCATCTGTACAACAAGATGTGTAGGTTCATGATCTCCTGTGACTGGTCTATCCACCTTAACTGGACAGGTTCCTAACTGGCTTTCTTTGTTGTACAACTGTGCACAAGGAAAAGCCCAAATATCCCCCCTAGCCCTCCTAACACAGTCAAGCAGTGCCTACTTACCCTGTTCAACAGCAGCACTTACCTCCTCAGTTCCCAGAATTAAGTGTAAATTTGGTAGAAAGGCCTTTGCAACTGCAGTGCCAGACACCTGGAACAAACTCCTTCTGCAGCTGAGGAATGCTTCTAGCTTGCATGTGTTCAAATCCAGTCTTTCGAGCCATCTCAGAACTCCCCAGTATTTGTTTTGGTCCAGAATCCACATCTAACTAACCATGAACATGTTACATGAAAATGTTCTTGCTCTTTGTTTACAGTGAAACCACTATGTTTGTATGTTTTGATAACTGTTTGGATGTGCTACCTTTACAGTTTGTTTGTTTTTCCTTTACTTATACTTTAGCCTGTTTGTAACTGCTCCTGCCATACGATGTTAACCTGCTGACCGCTGCTATCTTCCCTGGGACACCCATGAAAATGAGATGGTGCAGCTCATGGGGTTATTCCAGTTGAAGTAGTTCCAAATAAATAAATACACAGTTCACTGGCCAGACAGCATAGTGGCAGGTCCACCACTTGCCATGCCAGCAATCCAAATTTGGGAACAAGCTTGGGCTTTTGGGGACCAGATTGTGAAACAAAGACAGATAAAGCACTCAACCCAAGGATAGCATAGCCACAGTTTTCATCCACAAAGTTTAAAGTGCTCCAGTTCAGAAAAAATACAAAGCGACTAGATTCAAGTCCCACCTAAGGCACTTATTTCTTTCTCTCTTCTGTTTGTTTGGGCTCCATAGATGTGCTCATCACACCCTTGTGACTGAAAATGCAATTATCTGTGTAGTACCAGGCTGTACATTACAGAAAGAGTAAGGTGCCTCAGGACATCCCAGTGTCTAGTTGCTACCCTTGCCACTGGCATCCAAGGGGAGAAAGTAAGTCAAAAAATTCCCAGAGTGTGCTGGGTGATGTTGTTGCTCTGGCTTCATCAGCCTGACAAGCTGCCACCTTCCCAATTAACCTGTGGGAGATGCCGCTGCCCCAACAGAATCCACCATGGTGTCACGTGGGAGTATGTGAAACCCCTAGAAGGGCTGGTAAGTGCCTAGGAAGGGGTTGGACAAGGCTGGGAGCAGAAAGGCTGATAGAAGCAACACCTGTGACAGGAGGCAAATAACGTGAAAAAAAGAGCCACAGTTCAACAAATGCAGAAATCAGCAAATGCAATCTGCAGGAGGGTTTTCCTTTAAAACCATGGTAAACTGTTAGCACTAAAGCTTACAGAATACTGAGCTGGCCAGTCAATTGAGATCAGCTGGTGCAAACTGAAGCCACCTGATACATAATGAGATTTCTTACTAAAGATACCATCAGATGAAAATACCAAATGCAAATTCTAACATGAGCAATAGCAATGCCATGAGAGAAATAAGTATTTTATTGCACACTGATGGCCTATAAATAAGCAAAAGCTACTGTGAGATGCCAGACTTAAAATTGTAAAGAGTGAGACAAGCACAGTACAGTAACTGTTTCTTTTGTGGCATTGCAAGTGCTCATTTTAGTGCTCACAATGAAGAAGAAAACTTAGTAGTTCTCCCTGTAACTAATACCCATAATACCATTACAAAGAAAAAACTATTTCTACATAATGCAAGCACATACCTCTTATAAAAAAAAATATGTAACCACACATTAACTGTGATAGCATAGTGGAGCTTCCCTCACTTTCGTCTAACTTACTGTTACTTACAGTCATACTCACATTTGTAAGACTGTCATCTTGTTTGGTAGCTTTAAAACCATGCACTGTGTATAACAAAATAGAATTCCTGGGCTGGATTTCAGAAGGTTGATACAGGGCTTGCACCCAGCCCTGAGTCAAACCCATGTACAGCTGCAGCCGTGGCACTGATGACTGCTGCAACTGCACCAGATTTTATAATCTCAGGCACAGCTATGACATTCGACCTGATTTACAGCAGCTTGTGCCAAACCTCGGATGCAAGCTGCCTGTAAAGGGTCCCCATTTCAGATGCAAGCTAGACCACGAAAAGATGGTATAGTAAACGTCTTTCTGACAGAAGGGGTAGGAAATCCCTTTAGACTGCAGCAAGCCCACTGCATCATATCTTTAGCACACCCAGGGCTTGCACCAGTCAAGTTTACAAAATCTGGCCCCCTGTGTCTGGCAGCCACCACAGCCACCCCAGAGGTTTTGATCAAGACACAGCAGCCTAGTCCTTATACTTTCTTATCACTATAGCAGGTGATCTACACCTGTTTTTATTCAAAATATGTGGTGCTCTTTAAGGGTTTAGGATTTGACATATTAATAAAAGAAGTTAATACCTTCAACACTAAAGAGGATTTTTAATGTTTTTCCACTGCTTCAGTCTCAGGATACACTTTGATGGCCAAGATGATCCTTAGCAGGAGAGTGAAGAATTTGAGGCATTTCTGCCTAGTCACACTACATAGAAACCTTGTAATGGTTAATTTCAAGACCTAAACATGTTCAGCCAGTCCTGCCACCTTCAAATCAGTCAACAGGATCTTAGCTGCTATGCTCATCATCCTAACCTAACTGAGACTGAGACCATCCCCCTCAGAGTACTCAAATCCTACATTTGCATAGTTAAAAAGCCATCTGATAAGGGAAGCACAGTTGCTGTATGAGTGATTGGTTTGTACAAGGACAAGGCCTTTCAGAAGCTTGGTGACACTGCTTCCTGTGAGTAAGACAATCAGGATTAGAGATGTGCCAAACTGCAAAACTGCTTTTCACAAATTAATTTGAAAAGTTTGCCAAATTCGTGAACTGTGAAGTGTCAACTTCAAAACGTTTCTGGCAGGTAAAGTGTCACTTTTTCAGGTGAAGCCATGTAAATTCACTGGCAAAGTTGCAGCTTTTTCTTGCTTCACCTGACTTAGCCTGAAAAAGTGTCAATTCTGCAGCAAAACCCATTGTGAAATGGTGACGCAGATAATAGGTGAATTTTTTTGTGACTCAGGTGAATTTCGCAACTTCACTGGAACTTCACTAGCAAAGTAAACCTTTGCAACATCTCTAATCAGGACCTACATAAACACAAACAAGCAAGAACATTGCTCATTCATCAACCAAGTGGGAACTAACACCTATAACTAAGAACCCTATAGTATCAGCTTGTAACTGCCCGAAGCAACATCTGTCCACTTTCTTGGGCAACATTTTGGTATCCACTGTATGACTGTGTGTGCTATCAACCTCCAGTTCAATCAGGAACACAAATATACATTCCTAATGGATTTTACAATAATTTTCTATACATGATCATACCAAACAGAGAGGGCCTCATTGATTTTATATACCTTTTTAACCAAAGAACAACCAGCACAGCCCTAATCATTTAAGAGGACAGGAAATTATTTCTAATGGGCAGCTGGTTATAATATACCCATTTACAGAAATTATATTCATACTTCTTAATGATCCTTATGTAGCTTAACCTGAATAAAAAGTGAAGTCAAAACAGTATCTTACATTGTTTTGTTTTTATGGGCTGCATTCTGTTATACTTCTCTTCATGGAATAAGAAGTTTGGAATTTTAACTATGTCATGGTTTGTACATACAACTCTCAGCACGGTTCTCTTAGGACAACAGGCCATGCTTAGCATTCTATATACAAACCATGACATAGTAAAAACTCTAAATTTCTGGTTCCATGAAGAGAACTGTGCATGTTGTTGTCCATATAAGGAAAATAATTGAAAACTGATTTTTAAATCAGTGTTTATTCAGGTACAGTTAAATGTCATTTGGAGTTATGAATTTGATTTCTGTAAATAAGAGCATTCATTACTAACAGCTGCCAGTTAGTACAAATGTTCTGTCTCTTGTGAGCATACCTGGTTCGTGTTGCTATTAACTAGAATTGTGCAGAATGAGAAAATTCTGAATTCGTGGAATTCTGATGAAATTCCATGAAATTCTGTGAAATTCCATGGAATTCCATTGGAATTTTGATAAATGTTTGATATATATATTAAGTTGGTCATAACTGCTGTCTGTTCAGCTAGATATCTATAATTTTGCTTGATTACTTATTGACATGTGCTCTAACACCGTGCTAAATATCATGACATTAGGCTGCATCATTTCAACATTATAGGTGCTCAAAATCTGTTATTTTTTTGTGGGAAATCACATGAACATTTTTATCTGTATATAACTCAGGAACCTTTGGGCTAGAAATATGAAACTAGGTGCATATATAAATGGTGTACTAACCCATATACTTGCAAAATTGTAGAAGATGTTGAATGCTTTTAAAATTATATTAAAATAACTAAAATCTGAATTTTGGCAAAATGTTTGGCAACATATAGCACAGCCCCTTTAAAGCTTAACACTAAAAATGTGGTGCATATATCCATGTTAGAAATGTCCCTACATTCCAACACTGTGGAGAAATTTAGATACACAATTTTAAAAGTAGATGGAAATAACTGAAAATTAAATTTTGATTAAATGTTTGGCCACCCACAACTTACCCCTTTCAATTTAGGACTCAGAAATGTGGTGCAATTATGAATGTCACTAGTAGCTGTATACCAGAAAATCTGGCATCATTTGAATACATACTTTGAAAACTAGACCAAAATAACTAAAATTTAAAATTTAGCAAAATTCTGTGAATGTTTTAAAATTTATTAATTTAGTCATAAATCAGCCTTCTATTGAGCTTGAGATCTGAAATTTGGTGTGATTACTTGATAATAGAAGTGTTATTATAGTGCCACACATCATGACATTTGGATGCATCATGCCAACATGAATGGCACTCAACATTTGTTATTTCATTTTTTGTGAGAAATCTAATGAAAATATATATCTACATATAAGTCAGGCACCTTTGGAGCTAGAAATCTGAAACTAGGTGCAAATATAAATGTAGTACTAATCCATATAGCTGAATGTTTGGTTACCTACAGCACAGCCTCCTTTAAAGCTTGAGTCTTAAAACTTGGTGCACATGCCCTTGTTTCTCTAAATCTGGAAACTATGGAGAAATTGTTATAAGAAATTTCAAAAATTAGAAGGAAATAACTGAAAACATTTTTTTGATTAAATGTTTAGCCACCCGTACCTCAGCTCTCTTTCAATCAAGGACTCTGACATTTAATATACTTATGTGGGTCATTAATACCTATATACCTGTCACATTCAGTGTAATTTGGATATGTACTGTGAAGACTAGACCAAAATAACTGAAACTTAAAATCTGGCAAGATTCTGTGGAATTTTCATGCAAATTCAGCAAGAGTCCATGGAATCAGAATAGTAATTCTAGCTGGCCAGTGGCGTAGAAGGTTGAGGGTCTGGTGCCTTACCTTGACCCACACTGGCAACCTGGGTTCAGGAACGAGCCAGGGCCAATGGAGGTCAGCACAGGGGTGGAGGGCAGAGCTGGATAGAGCTGCCAGCAGGCAAGCTCTCCTCTCCAGGGAGGAAGTGTGGCATCCCTCGGCTGATGGCGACCCCCAGTGGAGGCTAGGGGTGGCACAGGCCCGAGGGTAACTAGGCATTAGGCCATGGGGTGGGGGAAAGGGGTCAGAACCAGGGCTGTATGGTGCATGTGCTCCTCCACGCACATGCGTGCATACTCCCAGAGCCCCTGGGAGAAAATCGGAGGTGAAAAATATGCCAGTCAGCAGGATGAAGACTGACTCCCTGCAAGTGCCACTCTTATGCCAGGCAAGTAAGCACCAGTAATTCCAGGGGACAGAGCTGGGGGGGGGTTGGTTGGTGGGGGGCCGACCAGCAAGGGTATGAATACAAATGTTAAAAAAAAAAGAATAGTAATTCAGAGGTATTCTACCAGTGGAATTTTATGTTCCACATAGCTCTACTATTAACTTCACCTTCAACAGTAGGCAGTAAGCATTATCAGAAGATGAATGGTGGGTACTAACATGGGCTCTTGTCATAAAGGGAAGATTCTGCCTTCCCTCTTGTCTTCAGTAATTTTTAACCCCTTGTCAAGTGATGCCTGGAAATGTCCTGCTAGTAAAATAGTAACATAGTAATTTGTGGTCAGATGTGACTCTAGTTCCTTTACATCTACCCCAACACCATGCTTCATAAACAGGTATGAATGATACCACTGGTGAGGCCACAGCTGGAATACCATGTCCAGTTCTGGAGCACACTCATGAAATCAATAAAGCCTACATAGCATCTGTCCAGATGTGGGATAAAAAGATGATACAGGGTCAGTGAGGGAAAATCATATGATGAGTACTGTGCCAGACTGAACATGTACTTGCTGTAGGCCAGAAGAAAAAGGAGGAGACAGGATAAAAACCTTTACGTATCTAAAACGGATAACCAGAGTAGTCAGTCATGACCTGTTTAAGCATAGAGGCCACAAGTAGAATCTGGTGGGAAGTAGACTTAGGAAAGACAGAAGAAAGTATTTCTTCACAGAAAATGTGGTGAATAGATGGAATGATTGGCTAAGGAGGTGGTAAATGCAGAGATGGTAACAGGTTTTAAGAGTGTAGGACCGCTATAATGGATTGGGGAGAACTAAGACACAAAGAAAGTGGAGAGCGGCGGGGGGGACTATAGGGGCCAGATTGTTCAAAACACATGATATTGACACGATTCCCAGTTTTGGGCATATCCTGCATCACATCAAATGTGGCAAGAGTTTGTGGGAAATTTTCAAATGTGTTGTTGCATTTGTGACAATTTTCACACTTTACAGCAAAAACAAATTACACATATCATTATTTTGACACACGCGACATCTAAACCGTTTTTATTCCATTCAAAAAATTACCTTTAACTGATAGGCTGTTAAAACATAAAACATATCCCATTTGACATTTCATAGAATCCAAAATGTCTCTATTATTTATTTACCCTCTTAGTGAGTTAGTTGGTCACTTCTTGTGCTGTGAAATACAATTGCGTGACTCTGCATAGATACAAACAAGCATTTACCATGCTCTTATCTTGCTGCTGACTCTGTCATCTTGACATGAAGCACATGCAGGTAGCAGAAAGGGCCCACAGGCATCACCCTCTTGTACCAATGGGAAGTTGTGTTCTCCATGATGTCATGAATGATGTCAGTGGAACCCACATTGGTATGGATCATGTTCCCCAGCCAGTTGCTAGGCAACTCATCACAGACACTGGGTCACTTGCTTCTGGAAAAGGACTCCAATAATCCAGTGTTGCCTATTCCCATGGGCACTGTCTGTTCACTCTGTTCTGCTTGTATCAGTTTTATTGAACCTACATATACTTTTATAATAAAGCAAATATGTGACTCTATAGCTCTCATTTTTGTAACATTCCTAATGCATTTATAAACCTTATCAACACAACACACAAACACATTATGACAGCTCAAAGAAAACATTATACTGGACCTCTCAGAGTGGACGCAACCCCAAGTTGGATGCCTACATTGATTGCTTCTGTGGAAGAATAAACTCCCAGATCCTAAGCAAACAGCAGAAACTCCTATATAATATCACACCACTGGAAAAGAGGGCAATACAAACACTGAAAAAACAACCATAACATTATAATAAACCAAGCTGACAGAGGTTGAGCTGTGGTTGTGATGAACACAGAGGATTACATTTTATTTATTTTTTATTTATTTATTTAAAAGTTGATAACCGGGAAAGGCACCATGAACTGAAGCTTGTTTCCAGGTGCAACCTGGGGGAATAGAGGTACAGAGTAGAAGTAAATACAAATGACATACAGAGTGCTATGCAGGGTACTTAGCAATGAAATAAACACAGCAACAGATAAATACAGCATGGTAGTAGATACAAGTAGCAATGAAATATACACAGCAAGAGTAAATTACAGCATGGCAGTATATTGAAGTAGATGTACAATTCAATAGCCATATTTACAAAGATATGATAAAGACATTAAAGAGACACACAGACAGCTGTCAGGTACAACTTATTATAGAGAACTCACAGAAGACCCTGCTATACGATATATAGAAGAACTCAAACAAATCATTATGTCTTTACCGAACAATATCCATGAACAGTTAAATATACTAATTCCAAACAAACCTACTCCAGGGATGTTGTATATGCTGCCTAAGATACACAAACCAGGGAATCCGGGATGACCCATCATCTCTGGCATTGGCACACTCACTGAGAACATTTCAGGACTCATTGAATCCATTTTAAAACCACCAGTAAGAGCTGTTAGCAGTTTTCTTCAGGACACCACAGATTTCCTCAGGAAACTGAAGCAAATTGGATAACTGCCACCCAACACTATCCTAGCCACAATGGCTATCACTGCCCTCTACACTAATATCCTACATGAAGATGACATAGCAGCATGTCAGAAATTTTTAAAGGGCAACACATCTGCAGGAGACATTCCAGGACCTCCATCAGCACCTTAATAAAATTCATTTTGACACACAACTTCACTTTTATTGGCAACTACTTTTTACAGATCATATGGGCAGCCATGGGCACAAAAATGACACCACAATATGTCAATCTTTTCATGGCCTACCTAGAAGAAGATTTTTTAAACACCACCCCTATAAATCATCAGTCTACCTCCGATATATAGGTGACATATTCCTGATTTGGAATGAAGGTGAAGACTCCCTCAAAAAGCTCCATCATGATTTTAACAACTTTCATCACTCTATAAAACTCACTACTTAATACTCCACCACCAGCATACATTTTCTAGATACCACAGTCAGTATCACTAAAAATTGACATATACAAACTGCTCTTTACAGAAAACCCACTGATAGATGCCACTACCTGCATAATTCCAGCTTCCATCCAAAGCATACAAAAAAATCTGTAATCTACAGTCAGGCAATTTGTTACCATCAAATCTGCTCTAATGAGAGAACAAGAGACAGACAGCTCTCCTCACTTTGGAATTCCCTAATCCAGCAGGGCCACTCACCAAGACAAATTGACAAAGAATTTGAACAGGCCATAAAAATACCACAAGACAATCTGCTGGAATACAGGAAAAAAGATCAAACTGATCACACACCTCTAGTTGTCACTTATAGCCCCATGCTAAAACCCCTTCAGCAAATTATTAAAGAACTACAACCCATGCTGATAGAAGATGAAATACTGAAGGACATCTTCCCTGAACCACCTGTCATTGCCCATAAGCAGCCCCCCCTGAACAAAATAATTCATAACAGACTCCCAACAGATCATAATAACCGAGAAACAAGAGGGACAACACCATGAAACATGACAAGATGTATGACCTGCACCCACATATGCACACAGACCACCATCAAGACAAGCCAGAACAGCATAATAAAAATCTATGGATCCTACACATGTCAATCCAGCAATGTGGTTTACCTGATTCAGTGCAATAAGTGCACAATTGGATACTATATTGGGGAAACTAGGCAACCACTGAAAACCAGGATGAATCACCACCGACACACAATAATGAACCAGATTAGCAGCACACCAGTAGGAACCCACTTTTTACAAACAGATCACTCTCTCTCAGAGTATCTGTCTTGATACTAAGAGGCAACTTTAAAAAAACATCCAGGACAGAAGGACATGGGAATTGAAATATATCAAACAATTTAAATCTAACATTTGTGGACTGAATTGGGACATTGGATTTATGACACACTATGGTAAACTGTAATTCTCTTGTTATTGTTTTTTTTCTGAGTTCCTGCCTGCTCTGTTTTTATTACCTGTTCCTTACTTCTTCCCTACCTCTCATACATATTCTTCAGCTTCATTCCTGCCTACCCCTTGATTAGGTCTCACACCTCACTGTTTATACTAACCTCACCCTCTGTCTATCTGGGACTTTGTTGTTTTGTTTCTTCCAACTTCAAAGCTTCCATGCATTTCCTAAACATTTCCTTCCTGTTCTACCCGTTCTGCCTACTGTCAACTCCTTGTATCTCAGATCTTTCTTATATGTGTTCCTGTCTGATCATTTTTATTACCCTCTGTAGCTTACTTTTATCTTTGCTGACCTGTTCCTATTAATTGCCCACCTGTTCTTCTCACACATCTTTCTTACTTTGCAACTCATATAGACTTTTATCTCAAGTCCACTTTTATCACTTTCTTACTAAACTTCCTGCCATTCTACCCTTTAAGAAATTCTTCTCAATTCTTTTTTATAAATTGCTCCACAGTAGATATAAAATGTTGCTCAGTTTTGCTATTCACCTTACAAAGGGACCTGTGAGGCCCCAAAAGCTTGTGTATGATTCCAGATTTGTACAAGACACTTGTTGGTCCAATAAAAGGTATCAAACCTACCAGCATCTTCTGTAAATCTTATTAGGAACATTATTCTGCTCTGTCTAGCAGAAAGAAACATATCCATGTAGGGGACTTTAATATAGAGTGGTATATTGCCATATGTGAAGATTCAAAAAGGTGAAGCTGTGAAAACTCATCCACCCAACTTGCCTCCACTGCTACCAGTGCAAATTTCAAAACCAAAAAGAGAACATGTACTGATTGGAAACTAATAAACAGGCCTCAAAGGGTTTTTAGTTCCAAGGTCTCTGCAGATGCAATGAGTGATGATAACATGGTCTGCTATACATGGAAGTGCAGTAATGAAAGGTTGCCCCCTCAACACATCTCATTAAATGGGTTTACGCAGATAGATTTCTTCCCTCTTGCCAAGGAAACTGGAAAAATTAATTGGATTACCTGCTGTAGAGGTACTTTGGTAATGAGATCATGTCAGGCTTATCTATAACAACATTTTTAGAGTCAGAGGAGAGCATACAAATTGGACCAGTGCTGGCCTCCTTGAATTCAAAAAGATCCATGACAATGCATTGGAGAGGTACAAGAAAACAGGTCTCAGCTGTGACTGGACTGAATACCAGCAAGTGGCAAAGCTCATTGATTTGCAGATTACTATTCGCTTGATTCCAGTTCATCCAGGAATACCTGAAAAGGTGTCAGCTCCCTTTTTGGGTAAGGATCAGGAAAAATGTATACCCCAGCTCTACCATTAAGGAAGATGAATCATAGCTGACCAAGAAATAAACAATGCACTGAATTTCCGCTTCATGAATTTATACCTGTCCTCAAACCTTCCCTCCTTACTTACTGGAATTCAGCCCTGATCGCATCTAGTCAGTTTTCCTATCAGGTATGGCAGGACTCTGCCATGGACCCAGCCTTCACATTCAAACACATAAGGCCCATATAAAGCACATTAACAATGTTTTTCATAGAGTGAAATATTTCTGAGTACTGGGAAAGATGGGACTGACCCTAATCTACTCAGAATTCAGTTGACCAGCTAGCCTTTCACCTTACAGCCCTATACCCCTATACAAGCTAGCACTTAAAACTCGTCAAATCCAAAACATCTACAAATATGCTCTCGTTGCTCCACTTGTGAACACAGGTGACTCCAAGGGCTCAATTTTCAAAGAGCCCTTAGCACGACACAAGTAGCTTTGCTCTAGGGTGGCAGCAAATTATGGGTATGTCAGGGACCCTGTTCCAATTTTATAAAAGGCGGGTCCCTTCACCAAAAACCCAGGAGTTACTGGAGCTGCAGGCTAGTGTCAAACATTTGGCACATCTGTGGGAATTGTCACAGGGATCTGCCCCCCCCTCCAACATGGTGCAACACTAGAGGTGACAGGAAGGTTTGGGAATGAATCTGATTGACAAGAGGGGATGGGGTAAAAGGGGTACAGAGGTGCCATAGGAGGCATCAGGGAGGCAGTGGGAATGAGAGGGAGTGCAATTGGCATAATCATACAGACGATGAGATGGGACCACCAAGGGGTGGGGGTTCCAGGGACAGAAAGTGACATGGTCTTAGGTAGATTCAGCCCTGGCAGCTGCCCCATAGGTGGCCAGCTTTGGTGCAGCTGCCAGGGCTGCGGTCACCTGTGGCCATATCACTTTCTGCCCCTGGAACCTTTCCTCTTGGTGGTCCCATCCCATTGGCTGTATGACTATACCAACGGCACCCCTGCAGGGTGCCACATCACTCCCTCTCATACCTGCTGTCTCCTTGATGCCCCCTATGGCATTACCATGCCTCTTCTGCCCCCAGCAGCTCATTTTTAGACCCTTCCCCCTTCACCACAGTGTGTGGCACTGGCACACATCCCTTAGAGCACCTCCTGGCTGATCTAAGTAGAGCCCCTTACTGCATCCATGACTGGGCTTACAAAATCACAAAAATGATGATGTTGCAGCTCCCTTGCAACCTGGTATATCCTGATTTTAGTTGCAAGGCTGGCACAGTACTACTTTGGTGCAATGACTCCCCTTTTAGATGCAGAAAGAATTTGAAAATTGGGATTGTTGCATCTTTTCATGCAAGGTGCCACTTGCATCAATTATATTTGATCAGGCACCTTCTGTCATACTCCAGGCTTTGAAAATTGAGCCCCAAGTCTCTAGAGATATCACCAGAATTTATAACTTATAAAATTCTATTGACATCTTTAGAAATTCTGGATAGGTGGTTTAATACCCCAAAACGTGTTTTAAAGAACACCGTACCTATGTAGTTGGGAACTTTGTCGACAACATTATCAGATCTGGCACTCCTGCTTCCCTTGCCCTCCCCCCTTCCCCCGACACTTCCTCCTACCCTCTCCGGTCAAGAGCAACACCTGACCGGCTGGTCCCTAGAACCCGTATACTGGTGGGTGACCGGGCTTTTACCGTCTATGCCCCAAAAATCTGGAACTCACTCCCTGCCTATACTCGGTCCTCCTCCTCCCATCTGGGCTTCAAATCCTCCCTATGGAATTACCTGAGGGGTCCCGTTACTTGCTCATGCATATTGCAACACTTGCACCATGATGTGGTGGGATAGGCCCTGTCTCCTAAAGGGCTACTATTAATATCATTTTTCACCCCTGGTGAATGGCCCTGAAACTGTCCCATGTCTCACCTGAGCCAGCCCTATTCCGTGTGGTCACAGTACCCCACTGGCACTTGTATTCTGGTTATGACTTTCTGTTGGCATAAGTGTACTCACCTATAAGCACTGAGCTACTCTGTGTTATACCTAGCCCTCGGGGCACTGTATATCTAATATTTTGCACTGTACGTTTCCTGTACCATATTGTCTCTATTTGTTAGACTCCTACAATAGCCCTGTCAAGCTGTCAAATGTCATCCTGTAAACCTTAGCCTTTGACTCGCTGTTTGTTCCTCACTCAATCCTCCTTACCATGTTTATGCTCGTCCTGTACCTCAATTTAAAACCTTGCTCATGTCTGTATGTAGAGCGCTCTGTAACTCAGTCTTGTAACCCTCCCGGGTCTCACCTAAAAATAGGCACTTGGCTGTCTAGTGTGACTTACCTGGTTAACAAAAGCAAATAAATAAATAAATAAATAAATAAATAAAGTTTTCTGGAGCACCTCAATTGCATGTAAAAATCTGCACATGTTGTCATTTTTAATCCAAAACACATAAGAAAATACTAAATATACCTAAGATCTTTAGTAACCCCCCAATTTCTACATCTGAAAATCATACTGTAAATAACAAAAAATAAAAATAGAAAACTGAGGGAAAAATGAAGGGATAAAGGGTAAGAAAACAGCAGAAACAGGAAATAGTAATTTTTAGTATTGCCTTTTAGCCTTAAGTTTCAAAATGATAATCTCCCCTATTTGAGAAGATAACCATCCTAACACCAATCATAACTTTGAAAAGAAAATCTATGCCCACTGACATTTATTTACTTCTGCCTCAATGTACAGAGTGGATATCTTCAGACTGTAATCAAGAGATGAGGTCAGTGGTTACCGAGGGAGATGGAAACCGAGGAGCTGGTAGGGGCAAAAATTGTAGGGAAATTCAAGAATGCATGGAATAGACATAAGAGTACCCTTACAATAGGGAACAGAGGGTAAGCCACAGATCAACTAGGATCTGTGGTATTGCGTTAGGTAGGCAAATGGGCTGACTAGGTGGGCCACACGGTCCTTATCTGCCATCACCTTTTATGATTCTATGTTTCTATGTTAAATCCAGACCCATATACAAAACAGGTGAGAAACTCACTGAAAGTGAAATCAAATTTTATGCCACAATCCAGAAAAAATAAAACAACTGCGCAACAGAGGTGCTCATTGGGTTAGTAAACAAATCCAGAGTTATGTAGTAGTACAGCAGCAAGCCATAATTCAGGCTAACCTGAAAAAGCCCCAAAATAATGAACTCAGATTGTTAAAAGACAGCTAAACAATAGTTATTAAGCTCGCAGACAAGGGCGCAGCATGGTGGTACAAATGCAGCATTACAGAACAATATGTATGGATCATGTAAAGTAGAAACAAACTACCACCCCCTACAGGGTTATCCTACAACACAGTTAATTAGGGAAATACTATAGTTGAGTTCATGGAGGAAATCATGTCACTAGGATGGCTTAAGAATTGGGTATGGGATGCACAAGGTAGGGATCATCTGAGGATACCTCCGTTCTATGCCATCCCAAAGAGACATAAGAATACTGAAAGACCACCAAGGAGGCCTATAGTTTCAGGAATATGGTCAGTCTTACAACCTTTGATCTCCTACATAAACATAAATCTTCAACCCTAGTTTGAAAAAAATGTCAATATAAATCTAATCGATGCCACGCATGTAAACGATAACAGACAAATGAATATTCAAGACATTTTAGTAATCACAGATAATGCAAAAGACTTATACACCTCTGTACCCAATGGAGGGATATAGAAGCCTTAGGGGAAATGCTCAATACTAGAGAAATAGGCTCACATCCACCAAACAAGCTTCTAGAAGAAATGGTCAGATTTGTTCTAGAAAGGAACTCTTTCAGATTTGAGAGTCAGTTTTATGAAAAGCTGCAGGGTATGGCAATGGACAGTACCATGGGCTCTGGATATGTGAATACCCACATGTAGCGGTTTGAAAAGGAGTCTTTCAGAACAAAATAAATCACATTATGAGTATATTTTACCCTGGTTAGTATCTAGCAATGATATTTGGAAGGCTGGGCCTGTAGTTCAATGGACAAGCAGACAGCCACTCCCACTTCCTGAGCTATATAAGCAGTTCCTCTTAGCCTCCTTCTGAAGCACTTTTTTTTTGCCAGTTGGAGGCTCTGTTGGTCTGTCCTCTGAGCTGGCTGTGGCCTACCCTGGTGCCTTTGCCCCCCCCCCGCCTTGCTGTTTGTATTTGTCTTCCTGCTTCTGGTTTGTATTTTGCCTCCAGCTGTGTGCTTCTTTCTGCCCTTGCTTTCTGTGTTTTGTGTGTCTTTGTTTTTGTTTTGGGCCCTTGTTCCCTGTTTTCCATTTTTGTGTGTTTTGGTTTTGTCTTTTTGGAGCTTTTGTTCTAAGCTCCCAGCATATTGCTATTTCAGTGCTCATATTACTTGCTCTCAGTTACTACAACTCAAATTACTTGCAATGCAACTGCAACCATGATCCGTGTGTTTCAGCTCAGCCATTGCTGCTCTCCATGTTGCACTTAATTGTTTTCACCTGATTCAGGCTCACTCTGAATCCAAGCTAAGCAGCTCATTCATGTTCTCTCAACTCATTCTGCTTCCTCATTGCTGAAGTTTCATTGCACTGCCAGGTGATAGCTGCTTCAGAGCATGGTGTCTCCTTTCTTTCTATGTTTCTTGAAGTTTACAACTCGGTGTACTCAATACAGATGCTGCTTCTATGTTTGTACACCCTGTTATACTCTGAGGTCTGCTAAAGCTACTGCTGATGCTGTAAATTATTTTCAATACCTGCGTGTGGGTCTCAGCCCTTCCATCACTCTCTTGTTTTTCCTACAGTGGGGACTTGGAGGTGTTTGGGGAATCATGGCCCTGTGTTGCTAATGAGTTCTGTTCTAAATCCTGTCTCTGCTGCCAAAAAATCCTCAGAGTATTTGTCACCTTTATTGGCTTTTGAATGCCTGGCTGACTTGTTCCATTATTCACAGTGCTGCTCCTTTGCTACTACGTTTTGCAGACCTATGTGCAGGTCCAATTATTACTACTACTTACTGACCTACGTGCAGGTCCACTCTTGTTTACACAGTCATTGTTTCATACCTACCACCATCCCCTCGGCTTCAGCCTCTGGGATGTCTGCTGTGCTCACTACTGCATCCGACCTTTGCAAGGTCTCAGCACTTAACACTCATAAGGTCTCAACACACCAGTGCTCATTCAGCTGCTCACCAGTGTTTCAGCTCCTTATTAGTTTCTGGGGCATGCCAGCCATACCATTCTGGCACAGGGTTCCCTGAAGATGATGGTCTCACTCTGCATTCTAAGTCCGCATCTTGAGCATGCCCTACTTGGGGCGGGGTCCTTCTCACCTGGCCCATACCTGGGACTGTCCTCACTCCAGGCTTGGCTTTAGCTGTTCGCAGATGTGACAGCAGCTCCTGGTGTAGCATTTAAGACTAGCTGTGAAGGGTGGTTACTCCGATCTCCTTTGGCTCTAGTGATTCCACTATAAAGGTTATCCATTGGCTTTGGTGGTTTCCCTAGAAAGGCACCTTCACCACATTCTCCCAACCACTGCCTCTGGTTCACCTGGTTTGTGTTTAGGGTGAGTAGGCCAGGTGAATGCCTCAGCAGTCATTGCTGTCCTCATCCAGCCTTAGTTGCCCTCGATGTTGCAGAGCAATCTTGCAACCTTCCACGGCATTCCCACTAGAGGGGTTGAGTGAGAGCTTTCCTCCAAATTGGAATGTTTTCCACCATCCTTTAATTGGGTTTCCAAATTGCAGCAGCAGAGCCATCACTAAATAAAATATCTCAAGCCTGGAGGGAAGGCGACCTAGGCCTTGGATCCCCAGAGATTTCCTCCTCATAGGTGTTTTTATTTCTCTCCTCCATGACTCAGGTCATAACTGTTATACCGGGTGCTTATACTGGGTCTTGAATGGTAGAAGACCAAAGGTCCATATAAACTGTTCCTCACCTTAGTGGGTACATCGTACCCTATTTGTTACTATCCATTTATCTATCCTTCTTTTAAATTCTGCTTCTAATTTACTGTCAACAATCTGTTTTGGTAAGATGTTTCAGACTCTCCCTGTCCTGTTTTTGAATGAATAAAATACCTTATTTTTCTTTACTGTTTCTAATTTGATCTGCACCCCATGTCCTCTCAGTCCTTCTGGTTTATCTTGCATTATTAATCCTATCTCTTCTCTTAGTTCTTTGTCCCTTATAATTCCAAAGAGAGTCAACAGGTCTCCCCTTAATCTCCTCTGTTCCAAAGTAAACAAGCCAATCTTCTCAAGTTTCTCCACATATTTATATCTACCCATGGTCCCCATCATTCTGGTAAATCTCCTCTGCACCTTCTCCATCCTTTTTATCTCACCTTTGGTATATGGACTCCAGAGCTGTGACACAAAGTCCAAATATGGTCTCCCATATGATCTATACATTGGCAGTAAACACTCTATGGATTTATTCACAAAACTTTGTTTAATGTTCCTAATCATATAATTAGCCCTTTGTATGATCTGAGTTCATTGTTTAACAAAAGTGAGCTTGTTGTCAATAAGTACCCTGCAGTCCTTCTCCTCTTCAGCTTCTTGCAATTCCACCCCGTTTAAACTATACTTATTTTTAGCATTATTTCTCCCCAAATGCATTACTCCTGATTTTTTTATATTGAATTTCATTTTATTCCAAATTGCCCAATCCTCAATTCTCTTAGGGTCCACATGTAATGCCCTATGTTGTTTCTCAGAACCCACTGGGCATCCCAACTTAATATTGTCTGTGAATTTGACAGACTGATTTGTAATATTTTGCTGTAGGTCACTGATATATAGAGAAAACAATATTGGCCCTAATACAGAGCCTTAACGGACACCACTTTCTACATTTATGTTGTCAAATAATTCCCCAGTTATTCTCATTCTCTGAGTACTATTACTCAACCAGTTCTTAATCCATGTAATAATTCGTCCATCCAGCCCTGCCTTTATTATTTTCTTAATTAGGTTGTCATGCAGCACTTTATCAAATGCTTTATGGAAGTTCAAAAATATAATGTCAGTTGGTATAATCCTGTTATCTAGTTCCACAGTACTTTCATAGAAGCTTAGATGGTTTGTGGTACATGCCCTATTTTTCTTAAATCCGTGTTGTTTCCTATCATTAAATCCCAAAATTTCCAAGTTTTCCTCTATCCTTTTTTTAATATACTTTCAGCTACCTTCCCCAATACAGCAGTCAAACTCACCGGTCTATAATTTGCCATATCAGTCTTATTTCCTTTTTTAAACAATGATACCACAAAAGCCTGTTTCCAATCTTCTGGAATCTCTCCAGTGTTAAAAGACTTAGTAAATATCTGAACCAATATCTCTGTTACCAACGGAGCCAGTTCCTTGCTGTATCTTGGATGCAATAGATCTGGTCCTACTGATTTGTATGGTTCAATTTGTTTATTAAATCTCCTATCTCTTCCTTTGTTATCGATAGGTTTATTAAGTAATTATCACCCTTCACTTTGACCTCTGTAACATTCCCACTTTTTTCAAATATAGTTCCAAAAAACTCATTTAGAGTGTCAGCTATTTCCTTTGTTTTCTTAAGTTCCATGCCATCCTTATTTAGTGGCCCCACACCCTGCCTATCCTTCCTATTTTGTCAGTTATTGTCAGTGTCAGTGGCTCAGTAGGCAGCACACTCGCCTCTGAGGCCGGGAGATCAGAGGGCTGTGGGTTCAGTTCCCACATCTGGCACTTGGGTTAATATCCCAGTACTGACACTGTAGTGCAGCATGAGAGGGGTGCTGCACTTCTGAGGTGCCATCTTTTGGATGAGATGTTAAACCGAGGTCCCATCTGCCTGGATTGATGGTAGTTCAGGTGGATGTTAAAGATCCCATGGCACTTATCGAAAAGAGTAGGGGAATTTCCCCGGTGTCCTGGCCAAATTTCCCTCCTTCACTAAAAATACCACCAACAGCTTAATCTGGTTCAAAATCAGTTGCCATTCATCTGTATCCCCCGGGTCATGCCTGAAAATAGGCAGGACTTGTCTGTGCACTTACCCGGTCAATAAAAACGAAATAAATAAAAATTTTGATTTATGTATCCATAAAAACCCTTACCATTATCCTTTCTATAGGCTAATGATGCTTCTGTTTTCCTTTTTTCTTTTATAATGATATTTTGCACCCTCTTCAAACAGATCCTATAGTTCGTAATAACATCATCTGTTCCTATTTCCTTCATTTTATCAAAGGCCTTCTTTTTTTGTAAACAGACTTTCATCACCTTATTTGTATACCATAATGTTTTTTTCCCTCTACTATTGTACATTTTTTTGTTGGGTACATATTTATTTTCTAAAAGTAATCATTTATCCTTCAATTCCGTCCACATTTGGTTTGCGTTTTTCCTACAAAGCTTTGTTTCCCATTCCATTTTTTAATTTAATCTTTTATTTTGCTAAAATTAACCCTATTATAATTCTTCACCACTGTTCTGCCCCTTATGTATTGTAATTTCTTTTTCACCTGAAACTCTGTTATATTGTGGTCACTACTTCCCAACTGTTCCCTTATTTTTATTTTGTGGATAGTGTCCCAACAATTTGTTATTAATAAATCCAAGATGTTTTCCCCTCTTGTTGGTTTGTAAATTAACTGTTCCATACCCAACATATCCATCATTTGTGTGAATTTCCTACTGTTTGCATTTACATTTTTATTACAATTACTCCAGTCTATATCTGGGTAGTTAAAATCTCCTGGGATAACTACATCTGCCTCTAGGGCCATCTGCTCAATTTCATTTCTTATCATGTTATCCATTTTTTTACTACTATTCTGTGGTCTATAATATAGTCCAAAGAAAACCTTTTTAGCAGCACCTCCTGCCACTTGTATCCAAAAAGATTATAATTCTTCATTAATCCTATTACACTGGCTGCTTTGTATATGTTCTCTAACATATATTGCCACACCTCCACCTTTCTTATATTTTCTTGTTTTTGAATATAACCTATAACCTTCAATATTTGTATTCCATGTAATATTTGCTTCTCACCATGTTTCTGCCACCGTACATGTATCTATCTTTTCCTTGATTAGCTTAACTTCCAACTCTGCCTTCTTATCATTATTTAAACTTCTAGCATTTAAAGACAAAACTGTCATTCCCATACATATCTTCTCTCTTATTTTAGTTTGCACCTTATCTAAATGGCCTTTATCACTTTCGTATCCAATCCAGTCTCCCCTTCTCTCCATTGTTTCTAGTTTAACTTATTATACACAATTTGTTTCAAGTCCTGCCCCAACTTCCTACTACCTTTCCTACTTAGATGCAATCAGTCTTTGCAAGAGTATGTTGTTTCATTTATGAAATCCTCCCAATGCTGTACACATCCCAAATTGTTTTGTAATATCCATTGCCGTAGCCAATTGTTCAAATTCCTAATTTTGGTATTAAAATAATCATTCTTTCTTGGTGCTGGCAATATTTCTGAGAAATATATCTTACAGCCCAATGCTGCAGCCTCCTTCCACATTTCCATATATTCTTCCTGTATCTCACTTATTTCCTGGTTTCTGATGTTATTTATTCCCAAATGTACAATTAAAGTAGATGATCCATCTTTTTCTTTCACTATGTCACCCAACATTCCCTTCACATCCCTTATTTTGGCCCCTGAAAAATAACTTGTGGTTACATTCTCTTTACTACTACTGGAGGTATATCTATCTGTGTATTTTAATATAGAGTCTCCCAATACATAAATATTGTTGTTTCTATTACACCCTTCTTGTTGCATATTCTCCTCATTAATATCTCCAGCTTCTATCTCTATGATCCTTTCCTGTGTTTCAGAACCAGAGTTAATTCTGTGTTATAATGCTACTGGTCTATCACCATCATCATTCAAAGCATTCCCCCTTCTCCATTTTGTGTATTTATCTGCTCCATACTAATTATTGGCTCAGTAGAATAGGTGTCCCTTGCATTCAGCTGCTCAGTTTTCCTTCTCCATTCCATGTGCTCTTATATGCTGTATCACATTACCCATTTGCTCTGAGCAGTGTGCGCTTGATGCAGTAACTGAGTCAGGGAATTTGTTAAACCAACACTTGTTTCATTCAGTGTCTCACTACTATTATCATCTAACTTAATAAGTGGCTCAAAACTATTTGTGGTTTCTAGCGAGAACCTCCTGGCTCGTCTTCTTGTTGTTTTCTTTTTCTTTTTGGCCTTCTTTTCCACCATAACCCAGTCCCCCTCCTGCTCACCCTCACTCCTTCTCTTTCTTGTATCATTGTTTGTTACTTCTTCCATAGTTGTTTTCAGTTTTGTCATGTTTGTTTCATCTTGCAGCAGTAACTTCTTCCTACATGTTATCAATTCCATTTCAATTTCCATTAATTTCCCCCTGTAGTTTCTTAATGCTATTGCATTGTTTGCATGCAAATATCAACATTTCATTAGCCACATCCATGCTTATCATTTGGGAAACTAAGCATCTCAGACCCAACATACCATTCTCTAACTTTACAACATTTGTATCCATGAATATGTATTGTCGTACACCTTACATGCACTTACAATATTTATCCTAGTCTCAGCCACTTGTGTTTTTAGTTCTGTTCCTCCTCGTCTTTCCACTCCCCTGCTCAATATGCGTGACATGCACAGACACGCATGTCTCGGCACGCGTCTTCACACACGGCGACCATGCGCCCACCCCGCTCGGCACTCACCCTCCTCACACTGGACTCTGAATTTGTAGTGCCACTACCGGAACTCACTTCTGGGTCATGTGACCACTGTGCTGTTACCCCGAGAGACAAGCCCTTCACAAAACTGTGTTAAAACCCTGGAAAATAAATTTCAAAGTCCTTAAAAGGACAAGAAATCCCTTCCAGTTCAATAATTCCCCCACACCTCACAGTAATAATTGCACCGTGGTGCTAGAGGCAGGAAGCTGTAGTCCAGTACTGACTCTGCTGGACTACAAATCCCACAGCTCTCATCATGGCTCTCCTAAGCCCCAATATAACACCTGCTAAATGATCTGTAGATTTCACCCTTCATGAGCAGCTCTCCATTGCCAAACCTGCCTCACCAGCATACAGGCTGATCTTACAGTATATGGACAGCGTGTTGTACTGCCGCTTACACCAGGTGCTGAATTTGTAGTGCTGCTACAGGAACACACTTTCCGGTCATGTGACCACTGTGCTGTTAGTTAGCATAGTAGTGTTCCCTAGTTTCTTTAGGTAGGTTCTGCTGTTGGATGGAGATGGGTGGTGTCCCTGCCATTCCCTCTCTCCTTAGAAGGTCCCTTCATTCTCAATGCAAACATCAAATCATGCTACACAAACCAGAGCATCTCATTACATTATCAAGCTGCCTGATGCTTTATTCTACTACTACATCACAGCTCATGCTTGCTTATATACTTTGTACTACATTTCTTTTGGGGATCCTTCCTAAGGTACCTTTAGCCATGGGAATCGTCTCATGGCACCTCTAGGGATGGAACTCTTTTTGAGGGTTCCTTGCCTTTGGTACTCCTACAGAGTAGTAATTCCTCTGGAATAGAGAGTGTGAACAGCCAAAACCAAACTAACACAATTGCACAAGCATAATACTATACTGGCTGCATAGGCCATTGAATCTGTTTATATGGTCATCATATAAACCAAAGCATATAGAATTTCTGCAGTACCTAGACCCTAGATCTGAGTACCTGCCATTCACAGCCACATACTGTACACTGATAAAGAACAAGTAGTTTTCTTAGACTTCACAATCAAAAAGGTGAGAAGAAGGCTGGAAACCTGCCCATACTGCAAGCCCACAGAAAAAAAATACTATGCTTCATGCACAACTTTTCCATCAGCCACAGTTTGTGGATAATCAAACCTTGTTTGCAACTTTTAAGGGTAAGGCAGAGTTGTTCACTACAAGAGGATTTGGAAAAGAAGACTGTAGTACAGAGATTTAGGAAAATCAGGTATAAATGGCTTACCCTAAAAAAGCAGTCTACAAAGTACAGGGCACTCAGAGAGAGACTATCTTAACTATGAGACCAAATAAGACAAAGAGAACACTAGAGTTGTGTTTGCCAAGAGCACACAAATTGACAGCAATTGCCAAGCAATTGACACAATGGAGAGGATGCACATCTCACTGATATCATCACTGACTTTGGAGCAGTAGGTTGTCACTGCGAGTATGAGAGGACCCGCTCTGCTAGCACTCATGCTGCCTGCAGACCTCAGAACATGTTGGTAGTGCAACACAGGTAAGAATATTTTAAATGCTCCTGCTCTTCAAAAAAATAAATGTACAGTAAGTCTCACCTAAATCTAAAGAGCACAGTTCTAAAATACATTTTTACATAGTCCACAGGGCAGTAATCAGGTGGTTTAGAGCAAGTTAGCCTGACAAGTTGCAAATCAGTTCCCCTTAGCAACAAACATTTTAATCTGAGCTACAAGTTCAGTATAGCGCAGTGGTTTAAGGCTCTGAGCTGCAAATCTGGTGACGTCCAGCAGACCAGACCTGGGTTTGAATCCCACAGCATCCACTTGCATACTGTGTGACCCTGAGCAAGTCACTTAACTTCTCTGTGCTCCCAGGTCACTCCTGTAAAAAAGCTTTCAGCTTAGTGTGCTACTCCTGGTTAAACAACTAAAAAAAAAAAAAAATTAGTTAGTGAGTTTGGTAGATGAGGTGATGAAGCCTTAGACATCATGGGGTTATGAGGGGGTCCTGCAAACTATACTCCTCCCCTTCCCCAATGGACACCCACCTGCACAGCACTCAACAGACATCTTGGGACTCCAGTTCCTGCAAACAGATCTGCCACTCAACCAAGTCTCTCTCCTGGGACTGTAGGTGGGGCTAAAAAATTGAAACAAACTCTCAGCACTTCTTCATCCACAGCTGCCACTTTGTTGGAACTACACTGGGTTGTGAGGGAGTCCTGCAAACTGTACTGCCTCCCCCAATGGCCACTGACCTGCACAGCCCTTGACAGACATCTTGGGACCCCAGCTCCTGCATAAGGACTTACAAGCCAATCAGGTTGCTTCCTTGGGACTATGGATGAGGCTAAGAAAGCCTGCTGATTTCAAATTGAAACAAGGATTCTGCACTTTTTGTCCACAGTCACCACTTCATCGAGACATGACAGGGTCATGAGGGGGTTCTGCAAACTACTGTCTTCCCTCCCAAATGGATGCCAACCTATGCAGCCATCTACAGATGTCTCAGGACCCCAGCTCCTGCAAATGGACCTGCTAGCCAATAAGGTTGCTCCTCTGGGACTGTGGGCAGGACTTCTACTTCCCTCAAGAGGTGTTCACATCTAGCGGTCCTCCATGCAAGGGACTGAACACAAAGGACATTGATAAGAGCCTGCCAAGGACCGAGCACAAAGGGTATCTTTAGGAGTCTGGCAGGGGGTTAGCCAAGGGAGGCAGCTGGTGGCCATCCACTCTGTTTGAGCTGTTAGGGATCTTATTCCTAAGGTAAGTGCTAGTGCTTATGCTAACCTACTATTGTAACTGTTGTGCTAGCTCTACTTGTAATCTGTTCATATAAACCTAAAGTGTTTTCCAGCATATCCCTATCTGGGTGGCCTCTATATCTTAGACACTTAATGCTGACTAAATGTTAACACTTATTTTGTGCCTGGGTGACCTTTGTATCCCAGCTATTAAGCACTGACTAAGTGTTCACACTCACTTTGATAGTGTTATCTGGAATATCCCTATCTGGGTGGCCTCTATATCCCAGCTACTAAGTGCTGCCAAAGTGTTTGCACTCTGGTCTACAGTATTATTTTGCATGTCCCTATCTGGGTAGCCTCTGTATCCCAGCTACAAAGTGTTGCCTAAGTGTTTGCACTCTGTTCCAGAGCATTATCTTGCATATTCGGCATGGGGTCATATTGCTGAATACAAAAACAGTATGGCAATAAATGCCTCTGGCAAAATGCCATCCACAAAAATAAGGTAAATTAAAACACCAGTCTTACAAAAAAAACAATGGGGCTTTCTATGTTTTGCAGGGGGCTTCAATAAAATAGAAAGCTGCAACACCAGGAGACCTGAGGGTGAACCAGGTCCCTTAACCTGTCATGTGCTGGTGCCCCAGCCACTCCACCACAGGAGTGGCTTGACCAGGCACCACACACACGGGAATATGATCACTTCCTCTGTGCAGTGGACAGCGACCATGGTAGCAGTAATTCCCTAACGCTATTCTACCCCAGTTACTGTCAATGTTGTCGCTGTTCTGACAGCATGGTTAATACCGTGCTGCTATTACAGTGACATATTGAACTGGTACCACATATTCCTATCTGGGTGGCCTCTATATCCCAGCTACTAAGTGTTGCCTAAGTGCTTGCACTCTGTTCTAGAGTATTATCTTGTATGTCTCTATCTGGTTGGCATCTATATCCCAGCTACTAAATGTCTTTTGAGGATGTGCTATCAGTCTCATAGTACTAACTACATGGCCTCTATTTGCTAGTGTTGAAGTGTGCCTTAGCTTATCCCTATCTGGGTGGCCCTGATTTTCATGGTTATATTACTGTTGCCTCTTATTATTGTTTGGCAAGGATATTTACCTACTACAACAGCAATGAGTTACATAGTGCTTCAGGTATTTGTCTTTGCCTGCCTGCTTACTAGTCTGTTATTACTATTGGATCCCATGCCACTGTTGT
Source organism: Neoceratodus forsteri (assembly GCA_016271365.2). Taxonomy (NCBI): domain Eukaryota; kingdom Metazoa; phylum Chordata; order Ceratodontiformes; family Ceratodontidae; genus Neoceratodus; species Neoceratodus forsteri. The sequence continues at coordinate 1,129,448,597 of CM057456.1, read as the reverse complement.
ATCCTCTTCATTCCCCACCAACTGATAACAGTAGCCTGTGATGTGGGTGACTGTATGTCGGTGACTGGTCATAAATGCGACAGCACAATGGCACCGATAATGTGAGCACACAAGGTTTACCTCTTTCCTGAAGTTCGCCCCGGTAGGAATCCTAAATGAGGGGGTGAAAGCCCCCCACAGGGGGTGTGGGAGTAAGCCCCTTTATTAAACAACATACTGTTTTTCAGTCGCTCTGGTGGTTTTGCACCCTTCCGCGGGTCTCCGTCCTGCAGTCGCCCTTGTCACATAGCACCACTGATAACAATGGGGGTAGGGATGCTATGTGCCTGTACAGTACTGGAGACTTGCGTCAAATTGTCCTATCTCTCCTAAAATGTCATAGGAGGTATTTTTCTGCATATTCCCAGTTAAGACTAGGTCATTTAGTCCTAATGGCCCTCTCATATTTCTTCATTGCTGGTCACATAGAACCTTATCCTGGTCCAGTGCAATGTCTCCTTTATTCAGCCACCAAGGAATGGTGGCAAAAGTCTAAACACTGCACACCTGAACATCAAGAGTCTTGGCCCTAACCTTGCTAAACTTTCTGTCTGGGTCTATCACTATACAGCAGATATTTTAGGGATATCAGAGACACGGCTAAAACTATCTATCCCTGACAACATTTTTCCTCTACCTGGACTTATAATCTAATTAGGAATGATGATGCTAAATCAAAGAGAGAAGGCACCATTTTGTACTTTGAGTTGCACCTTAATGCCTCTTACCCAGGTACAACTTTTCCCTCAGATACAGGTTTCAAACTCTGTCATGCAGTCCTTTTGCTAGGTAGAGCCACAAAAACAAATTAGCCTAAAAAGCATAAATCCAGAACTGACCATTAGCAAATTACAGCTCACCTAAATCATCAGCAAACCTATCAGTTATCAAATATCTGAAGTAAGTCCATGCTTACTGGCTGGATACTTACTCCAGAAGGTGATAGAATTTTCCAGTCTGGAGTGCTCCCAGATTCTATCAGGGATCACTCTACTGTGTACTGTGATTGGAGAGCCAAACCTGCTAAAGGCCCCCCCAAAGCTGCTGCACTTCCGCAAGCAATCCCATTTTAATCCCCTGAGTCTTTAAGCGTGATTTAGCTGGTTCTGACTCGTCAGTTCTCTGGGGCACCAATGATGATAACCTGGTTGTCTCACACTCCGGCCTAGCTTTCTGCAGCCTACAGGATGAGCATGTACCTCCTACAACTAAGGTGCCCTGTATCTAAATGGCTTGACTGCCCTCTCTTATCCTTGATTAAAGCTAGAAACAGTTGCTGTTTACAGTTTAAGGCCTCTAATCTGGTCTCTGGTTGGGCTGAATACCATCTTTCTCCTCAGAAATGAATATAAAAGGGTTGGAGTTGGGTGCATATTGTAGAGCATTCCTACACTCACTGTCTGGGAACACATGTCAGTTCTGGAAGTGTGTTAAGCATGCAGTGGGTCAAGCTGGCATTTACTTTCAGTCTGACATGTTTATTAATGATGTTAATTGTAACAACCGGGGTACCATAGCAAATGCCTTTAATGCATTTTTCTCTGACCTGTATACCAGGACCTATCCCCCTACTATCTCCTACTGAGATTGAGTCCTATTCTGACCCAAAGCCTCAATTTTTCTTTAGAATGGTCAAAGTCCAGGAAATACAGAAACTTCTTCAGTCGATCCTAGTAACCATGCTGGCATGCTCAGATGAAAGTGATCCTAAACTCCTTAGGGCAGCAATCAGTGAACTTGCCCTACCCATTACCAGAGTAATAATTCTGGTCTTAATGTCTGGGATTGTACCTGACTCATGGAAGCTTTCCCATATTGTACCTATCTTCAGGAAAGATAATGTTAAATGCATTAATAATGACAGACCAATTGACATTCTTACAGCGCTTAATAAAATCCTTGAGAAAATTGTCTCCTTCCAACTCACTGAGTATCTGACCTAGTATAATCTCCTATTCACTGCACGGCAAGGGTTTCACACAGGTCACAGCACCACCACTGCTCTGTTGTCCCTAACACCAAGTATTGCTAGTGCCAAGGATAGAAGTGACCTTATTGGTGCTGTACTCCTTGATCTCATAAAGACTTTTGACTTGGTTGACTACCGACTACTCTGTGCCAAATTATGTAACCGGGGGTGTCCCCTACTGCTATACACTGTTTCAGAAACTAGCTGGATGATATGCAGCAATGAGTAAGGTTTGGAACCTCCTACTTGGAACCTGCTGCGACCCAGGTCGGTGTTCCACAGGGTTCCATCCTTGGACCGCTCCTTTGTTCCCTACACACAAATTACATACATTGGTCTCTTGCCTACTGCAGCCCTATCCTCTGTGCTGATAATCTTGTACTGCTTTTGAGCTCCAAAAGCATAACAGTGGTCAACAGTCTTCTGTTCACTGACCTATATAAAGTTCAGAAATGGCTTCTGGCAAATAAACTCCTTCTGAATATGGCTAAAACCATGGCAATGTTACTTGACTCCGCTCCTAAATTTAAAAATTGTCAGACTCCCCTCTCCATTGTGTGCAGTGATGTTAACCCTCCCCCCCACCTTGTAGCAGTTTACTCATTTAATTATCTAGGTGTGACACTTAACCCATTTTGGAGCTTCTCTTTGCATGCCACAGGCACCTGTAAGTCAGTAAACTACAAGTTAGGACTGATGTACAAAATTAGTTATTGTTTCACCCCTTCACCCCTTTTAGCCATTGCCTGTGGTGTACTCCTCCCCAAATCATTATGGGCAGTATTTTTTAGCTAGAGGAGAGGGAGAAAGGGCCTTTAGCTGCTGAGTGTGTTTATAAGTTGATTTAAAGTAGTTTTTTAGCTGCCATTTCTGTGTGTTGGACATTGTATTTGAGGTCTGTTCCTAACTGCCTTTTTTTGTGCTTTTAAATTTGGTTTGGGCAGGGTTAAGGAATTCTAGCAGAGAAATTGGTGGTTGTGTGCTTAAATGTTGCTCTCTGACCTGTAAGTGCAGGCATCATATTACAGGGATTAGTGCTGTTAGAATGTGATGGTTAACTACCATCTCAGTCAGTCTTCAGCTAGAGGAGAGGGAGAAAGGGCCTTTAGCTGCTGAGTGTGTTTGTAAGTTGATTTAAAATAGTTTTTTTGCTGCCATTTCTGTGTGTTGGACATTGTATTTGAGGTCTGTTAACTGCAGATGCAGTTGGGGTCTGGTAGAGGTTGTCTGAACCTTCTTTTGCTGAGCAGTTGGGGAAAGGATTTAGTTGCTGGATAAGCATTACATTCTTTTTCAGTCTGTGGACTCCAGGGCAGTAGTGCGACTTGTTTAATACAGTGTTTGTGTGGGACCTTCCTCCAGAGGAGGTTGCAGTGTTTGGAGGTGCAGTGAGGGGCAGACACAGGGCTGATACACTCTCATGAGAGTCAGGTGTGGGCCCTACTCCCACCCTCCCCCACCTTTCCATCCCCAGATCACAGCTCATTTATAGGGGAACAGCTGCCCTGCAATTAGAGAAGGGGCTTCAAGTGCAGCGCATTTACTTCTATCCAATAATGTAGCCATAGGGCAGGGGAAAATGCACAGGTAGGTCTCAAATAGGAGTACAGCATCCACAGTGAGTTGCTGATAGTGTGATGGGTGGATATTGTGGGGGGCCTTCAACTTGAATATATCAGGTATTTCTGTTAGAGGCTGTGCTAGGATTACTTAATTCTACTTGCTGTAGGGATAGTTAGCATGCAGAGGCTGTATAGGTAGTGTGGACCTTGGATAGGATTGTTGGGTGCAATGGTTGTGGGGCAGCAATGCAGATGAATATACTGTGGAGGCTGGGAGGGTGCCCAATATGCCACAGGCTAAGGAGGCTCGAGGAAGAGGTTCAGTGGCTGGGCAGGGAGCTGGGGAGGTTGAGGGATGAGGGGAGGATTTCATTGGTAGGAGGGCTGACATCTGAGAGTATTGTGGGGGCACCACAGAGAAGGAACATTGGGTCAAGGGAGGGAGCAAACTAGACAGGAAGCCAGCTGATGAAAGGTGGACTCTAGTAGAACCTAGAAAAAGAGGAGCAGCAGTAGGTAGGAGGGAGGAGAAAGCACATAGTAAGGCAAAGGGGATAGGGAACACGTTTACTTTGCTAGAAACACATGGAAAAGACGATGCAGGAGGTGATTGCACAAGGGACACCACTTACAAAGAAGAGGGTGTGAGGGGCATTACTAGTGGAGAGATTGAGAATGGTGTGACAGGGGGAGGGATAATACTCGGAGAGGTGAGGAGGGAGAAGGAGGTTAGCAGTCAAACAGGAGGAGAGGGAGGGGTCTTAATTGGGAGGGACAGGGGGAAGTCACTGGGGCACATGGTAAAAACACAGTCTTGAGTGGCTCCAAAAATGAAAACCTGGGTGGGGGGGTGGCAACGGGCACAAGGAAAGAGGAGGGAGGTGTACTGGGGTTGGGGGACTCCATACTCAAGGGAATCAGATGGGATGACAAGGGGGAGAGGCACAGTCAGATATGGGTGGAGTCCATACCAGGATTAAAGGCAGACATGGCAGGACAGGCAATCCTAAGGTGCATAAAGAGGGGTAGAAGGAAACCACACATTGTGGTACATATGGGGACAAATGACCTAGTGGGGGAAATGGTGGACATAACAAGGGAGAGGACTGAGGAAGTGGGAAGATTGTGTGAGGAGACTGGAGAGTCTGTGGCCTTCTCTGAAGTGCTCCCAGTACCCTGCACAAGCACAGTGACAAAAAAAGGATTAGAGAGTTGAACACATGGTTGGTAGAATGGTGTTGAACTAAGTGGTATGGTGTTGTGGGCAGCTGGGGCAGTACCTGGGATAATAACAATCTGTTTGCAAGGGATAGGCTGCACTTCAGTGGGGAGTGGAAGGAGGTATTAAAGCAAAGACTAGAGAGGTACATTGCGACAAGGGTGGATTTAAACTAGATAGGTGGGTGGCAAGTGGACAGCAGGTAGACAGGGACCCAATAGAGTGGAGTCACAGCCCACCCCCCAGGCTAGCAGGGAAGGACTCAGGGAGGCCAAAAAAGGAGGGAGTAGAAGGGACGAGATGGAGACTAGTGAAGGGAAGACAGCATTATGGAGGGTGGTCTCATGGAATGCAAGAAGCCTAGGAAACAAATCCGCTGAGCTACAGGCACTCTTAGCAGTGTGGAGGGTGGATATTGCAGCTGTCAGAGAAATGTGGGTAACTGAGCACCAGGACTGGGATCTGGCAATCCCGGGATATAAATTATACAGGAAGGACCGTAAGGGGGGTAGGGTGGCAGTCTATGTGAGGGACGGGATCAAATGCACAAGGGATGAGGGAGAAGAAAGGAGAACAGAGGCAATCTGGTTGCAGCTCCTAGATTCAAGGGGTAGGAAATTAAGGTTTGGGGTGGTATACAGGCCACCGTCCCAGTCTGAGGATCTTGACAGGGAGCTAGCGGGACAAATCAAAAAGGTATGTAGCAAAGGGAAGGTGGTCATCATGGGGGATTTCAACTTGCCGGGCGTTAACTGGAGCATTCCAATCACCTCCAGTGCTAGGAAGCAAGTGCTCCTGGATGCGATCCAGGAGGGTCTCCTGACACAGTTGGTTACTGTACCTACTAGGCTAAAGAACACTTTAGATCTGATATTGTTGAATGGGGAGGCAGTGAGGGAAATAAAGGTAGAGGACCCACTGTCCGACAGCGATCACCAAACGGTGTGGTTTAATATCACAATGTGTGGGGAGCCAGAGAAATCAGTTACTTGGGTGGTAAACTTCAGGGGGGTGGACTTTGGGAGGATGCAGGAAGTACTGAAAGAGAAACTGGAGGGCATAAGGCGTGAGATGGATGTGGAGCTGAAATGGGATATAATTAAACAGGGGGTTACAGAGGCAACAGAAGCCTGCACCAAGGCACAGAGTAAGAGAAGCAGAGCAAGAAAACCATGTTGGCTGAACAGCGAGGTTGTGGAGGTGGTGAGGGCAAAACAAGTGGCTCACCAGAGGTTTAGGAGGACAGGGAAGGAAGTGGTCAGGAAGGAATATGCAAGATGGTCCAGGGAGGTGACCAGAAAAGTGAGAGAAGCCAAGGCCTAGAGGGAGCTGAGATTAGCACAGGGAATTAATGGGAGGGAGGAGAAAGACTTCTTCAGATACATCAGGGAGAAAAGAAAGGGCAAGGAGATGATAGTGAGGATAAAAAAGGGTGGAGAGCAGACGGAAAAGGGGGAGGAGCAGGTAGAATCACTGAATGAATACTTTTGTTCCGTGTTCACGGAAGAAAAGGGGGGAACGCTACCAGCATGGGCTGGGAGGGTGGAGACAGGAGAAGAGGAGGCGACATATGGAAGAATTGAGGCAAGTAGAGTCCTAGAGAGACAGAGGGCACTGAAGGTAGACAAGGCACCAGGGCCGGATGGTATCCACCCCAGGGTGCTGAGGGAGTTGGCGGAGGTGTTGGCGGAGCCACTGACGGATCTGTATAGCACCTCACTGGAGTTGGGATGTGTGCCATTGGACTGGAGGATGGCACAGGTAGTGCCATTACACAAGAGTGGGCCAAGGGATGAACTGGGTAATTATCATCCAGTTAGTCTCACATCCATAGTGTGCAAACTTATGGAAACGATACTAAAGGAAAGACTGGTGTTGTACCTGGAGGACAGTGGCCTCCAGGATGTGAGGCAGTATGGGTTTGTTTCAGGGAAGTCTTGTCAAACCAGCCTAATACAATATTATGACTGGGTGAGAGGTGAACTGGATAAGGGTCATGCGGTGGATGTTCTTTACTTGGACTTCAGCAAGGCCTTCGATTGATGCCTCATGGGTGACAGGAAACTAACTGATGTAGGAGTAGGGCAAAATGATGAACTGGATTACAAGCTGGCTGAGTGGGAGGCTGCAGCGGTGGTTCTGAGAGGGGAGCTCTCAACTCAAGGCCGGTGACAAGTGGGGTGCCACAGGGCTTTGTGTTGGGGCCAGTATTGTTTGGGCTCTTCATATCAGACATTGGACATGGGGTGGTGAGCAAGGTAAGTCTGTTTGCTGACGACATCAAAATCGGAGCAGTGGGAGTCATGTGATGCGCCTGGAGGCTTAGCAGCTGAATTTTGGGTCTCCCCTTCCCGCTGCAACATCGCACATAAAAAACGTATAATTTGGCAGTATACTTTGCCAGCCTTATTTACAGAAATACTGAGACTCTGCTTGTTTGTGCTTTTCCACTTTTGGAGCGCTACACGGAATGGAGAGCTCGGACCAGGAGCTGGAAGCTAAGCGACCGCGGCGGAGTTCATCATCGGCAGCCCAGCAGGAGGAAATAACCCCAGCTAAAATCTACAACGATCTTACGACTATTAAGGAGGCACTTTTCAAGTTGATTGAGGAGGTTGCTGATTTCAAGCCGGCGTTAACACAGCTAGCCCGTCGGGTGACGGACGCTGAGGCAAGGATCTCCTCTATCAAGAGGAACATGGAGAAAAGCTGCCTAGGCATAGTGGAGACGAAGAAGACAATATCGAAATGGGAGGATCGCCTAGACGACCTAGAGGGAAGAAGCAGATGCAATAACTTGGTTTTGTTGGGGATCCCTGAGGGAGAAGAGGGCCCCAACACCATCTTATTCCTCCAAAAGTTCCTAAAGTTGTCGGTGGGGCCTTCCCCCAATGGGCCTGAATACATTATCGAGAGAGCCCATCGAGCTCTCAGGGCTAGGCCACCACCATCGGAGCCTCCGAGACCTGTGATATTCAAGCTTTTGAACTTCCTTGATCGTGAATTTATTTTAAAGGAAGCTCGGAAAATATCTGCCATTCTATGGGAAGGAAAGAAACTCCGTATCGTTCCGGATTTGACCCTGAAGTCACGCTTGGCCAGAGCTAGCTTTCGCCCAGTTACATCGAAGCTTTGGGCTGCCGGGATCAAACATCGTATGTTATATCCTGCTAAGCTGGAAATCACCCTTAAAGATGGGACAAAGCGCTTTGATTCTGTGGAAGAGACTCTGAAAACACTTAAGGTCGCTTTGCCAGATCTATTTCCCAAAGGGTGACTGTTGGGGACTAACATTTATTGAATGCTTCTATAGTATTGGTGGGCAGATTCATGCAGCTACGGGCTACTCAGGACTTACCTGAGGTTATCTATGGACTGCTAAGGACATATATTTTTAGTTTTCGAAGTATTAGGCTCATGTTTCTTATTTACAGGTTGTCTGTTCTGGGGCAATAAGATGATTTTGCTTATATTCTTTTATTTTATGGGGCTATTATGAAGCCCATTGGTATGTGCTGCATATTAACTAACCACTAGAGGGGTTTTTGGACCAATTGTATCTTTTGTGCACCTGTATATTACTTTTATCTATCCGCTCATGGTTTGGTCAGCCCTTTGAAATGTATAAGGGAATAACTAGCCACCCTTTGTTTTGAGCCTACAAGATTTTGGGGAACCCTCCTACTGATTTTAAGTTAAGTTCCCTTCCTATCAGCTTCCTTTCTAGTTTGAAGGAGGGGGCTTTATTCTCCCGTATATACATCTTCAAGTGTTGTTTAAGGTATTACTAGGGAGCTTCAGTATTTAGTTATGGTAGAGGCTTCCTTTCTCGGGATTAAAGTTAATTATCGAATAGATTAGGGCAAGAGGTAGTCCAGGTGGGACTATATAATTTAAGTTTTACGATTCGGCCTCTATGTTTCTTATTAGGAACTTGCGTTCCCTTTTGTGAGACGATATTATACTATTGTCTGTTTTTTTTTTACTTCAACGACGTTGCTAGAGCCAAAATTAATATAAGAGGCCCATTAATGAGTGAGAACAGTTTCAGTTGTTGTATTTTTTGGGGTTAAGAGGGCTCCGTCTTATCGGGGCCTTAAGATAATATTGGACAGTAAGAGTTAATTAAGCCATCTTGGTTGTGGGGGGGGCGGCCCGCCTCTAGAGCATACATGGACCTGAATTTCTGGAGTTGGCTTTGGGCCAGGGGGGTTGTTTTCAGCTGGATGTTACTGGAGTGTTTGTGGGGGTTCATTATTTTGGGGAGTTTAGGGAGTTTTGGGGTGGGGCTAGGCAGCTTTCCAATCAGTCTTAGATCCTTTCTTTTAGCTTTCTATGGTTAGCAACCTGAACATCATCTCCTGGAACATAAAAGGGGGGAAGGATAATACGAAAAAATATGTTATATTAAACCATTTGGCGCATTTCAATCCATCAATAGTCTTTCTCCAAGAAACTCACGTGCCTCCAGACCAGCTTCATCATCTAAAGAAAAGGTGGGTAGGTCAGGTTTATGGGGCAGGGCTTTCCCCAAATAAAAGGGGGGTGGCCATCTTAGTAGCAAAAGGGATTCCCTTTTTTCCTGTACAGATTTTTTCGGATCCTAACGGAAGATATGTGATAGCCACAGGGAAACTAGGGGGAGTTGACTTGGTATTGGGATCCATTTACGGCCCTAATCAAGAGTCACCTTCCTTCTTCACGGAGTTAGCTGTGCTCATGGCCCCTTTAGCAGATAGACCTGTAATTTTAGGAGGAGATTGGAATCTGGTGCAGTCAAACTGTTTAGACCGTTCATGGTCCAGAGTTGACCGTTTGTCTCCTTCTCAAAGGGCATTAGCAGAGTTTACTTCTTCCTTGGGCCTTCTTGACCCATGGAGGACGATTAACCCCACTTCCAAAGAATTTACCTTTTATTCTCCTGTTCATAAAAGTTATTCATGTATAGATTTTTCTGGTTAGCCACCAAGTCTTTTCCTTTATTTACGAGGTTACTATCTCGAGTCGTAATTTCAGATCACTCTCCTATTGGCTTGTTGCTCGTCCCCTGTCAGCTCCACCCAGATCTTATTCTTGGTCTTTGAACAATTGCCTGCTTAAGGACCCCAAACTGTTAGAACATTTTCAGTCTTTTATGTCCCATAGAATTACATTTAATTGGGGTTCGGTTAGAGCGGTGGACAAAGTCTGGTCGGCCTTGAAGGCCACATGGAGAGGTGAGTTGATCAGGCAAGCATCAACCCATAAAAAGAAAACAAGGAGCCTCCTGGCTAATTGTTTAGAGAGGATTAAAGCCTTGGAGATCATGGGAGATGATTCGAGATCCCCAGACCAAGATCAAGCATTGGTTACGCTTAGGGCTTGGTACGCGGGGACAGTGAGAGAAGGAGTTGAGAATCAGGCTTCTAGATTGAAGGCCACATTTTTAGGGCAGGGCAGCAAAGCTGGTAAAATTTTGGCGTGGCAGCTAAAGCAAAGATCGTCAGCTAAGAGTGTAGCTGGGTTGAGACATCCATGTACTAATGATTTAGTCTCGGATCCGGAAGGGATATTAGCTATTTTCTTCGACTTTTATAAAGACTTATATTCCAGTGCGCTGCCTCCCTCCGATGGGTGTGTAGGGATGAAGGAGTTTTTGGCAAATATTCCTCTCCCTGTACTTCCAGAGGTGAGTTGCCAGAAGTTAGAGGCCCCCTTTACTCATAAGGAGATTATTGAAGCATGACTACATCTTAAGGTAGACAAGGCTCTGGGACCTGATGGGTTCACCACCCAGTTTTTTAAGCTGTTTAAAGATCTTCTCTTACCGCTATTGCAACAACTTTACACCTTTTGGCACGACTGTGAGATACAGGACCCATCCCTTTTTGAAGCAAAAATTATTCTCCTACCTAAAGCCGAGAGACCACCTGACTTGGTTGGTAATTAAAGGCCAATTTCACTACTCAACGTAGATATTAAAATTTACGCTAAGATTTTGGCCACTCGAATGAAAAATATATGGCTGGACCTGGTGAGCTCGGATCAGGTTGGTTTCATAGCTGGTCGTTCATCAAGTGATCACTTCAGGAAAATATTTTATTTAATCTCTGCGTCTACGTGTCCGGATTTGGAAGCATCTCTGGTTTCTCTAGACGCAGAGAAAGCTTTCGATAGGGTGGAATGGAACTTTCTGTTCCAGGTCCTATCCGAATTTGGGTTTCCTGCAAAATTTTTGAGATATATCCAGGTCCTTTACACTTGCCCCTCAGCAAGGATCCAGTGCAACAACCTGATCTCAGCTGCTTTCCCTTTAGGGCGAGGTACCCGCCAAGGTTGCCCCCTCTCCCCGTATTTATTTAATTTATATTTAGAACCCCTAATTAGGGCTATTAATAATGACAAGCAAGTTCTTGGGATCTGTATAGGGAAGTCGGAGTACAAGCTATCAGCTTTTGCCGATGACTTACTACTGCATGTTCACCATAGCCGAGAATCACTTCCTCGTTTATTCCAAATTATCTCTGATTTTAGTAAATTTTCGGGCTATCATTTGAATAAGAGTAAAACAATGGTTCATCCGTTATCTCCGTATCTTCAACAACGTTGGTGTATTTCTTTAGGTTTACAATGGCAACCTAAATCTTTGCTTTATCTAGGTATTCGGATCTCCAAGGACTTGGATGATTTGATAGATTTAAACTTTAGACCATTGGTCAAATCTCTTAAGGAAAGCCTAGAGAGGTGGTCTAAGCTCCGTTATCTTTTTGGGGGAGAGCCAATACAATCAAAATAATGATTTTGCCAAAAATCTTTTACCCCCTTTATAACCTCAATGTATACCTTCCCAGGTCTTTCTTTAATTTGATTTCCAAACACTGTTCTGACTTTTTATGGAAGGGGAAACCCCCTCGTAGAGCTTATAGGAAGCTTACTTATTCAAGGAAGGTGGGAGGCCTTCAGCTTCCGGATTTTTACATATATTATTTGGCTAGTCATGCCGCTAGAACTGTTTTATGGCTATCAGACTTGGAAGGGACCTCGGCTGGACTTGCCATGGACCGGTTGATGGCTAAGAGCATCAATGTAGATTTAGAATCTTGTTTATATATTCCATGGTCAAAGGTTCCCGTTAAGCTGAGGGACACTCCGATGGGGTGGGACATAAAGGCCCTTCGCCAATTATATTCATTGCTGAGAATTCCCTATGTAAAAGATATATCGCAGCCCCTTTTAAGGAATCCTAATCTTTTGGTGGGGAATCAGTTGATAAAGAAACACATTGGCAATCTCTCTATTAACCTTAGGGTAGTGGATTTTGTTTCACAAGGCTCAGTTATCCCACCCTCCGCTCTGATAGAGAAATTTAAAATTCAACCTAGTGATCGGGTTGTGGCTGTACCAGATCCAAGGCTGTATTGGTTCCCTCCTTAGGGGTTGCAAAGGAACGGTCAGGCTGGGGAACTGTTGAAGAAGATGAGGGATTTGACAATATCTGGTAATCCAGTTTCAAAATTGTATAAACTAATTTTAACTAGGAGAGATTCAAGTATTTCTCCAGTCCCCTTTTATTGGGAGGCAAACTTATCCTTGGGTTGGCTGGAAGAGATGTGCGGTAAGATATGGTTGGATTTATATGCCTATGTCAAGCAAGACAGATTAAGGGGTTTACAGTTTAATCTCCTACATAATCTCTACCTCTCTCCGGCCAAGCTTTCTCGGCTATACAACTCTAGTTCGTAAGGGTGTATAACCTGTGGCTGCCCTGTTGCCACTACTTACCATATATTATGGGAATGTCCTAAGGCAGTTAAACTTTGGGATTTGGTTAAAAAGTGGTTAGGCCCTTACTCCAAGTTTTCTGCATACTTAGATGCTAAAATATGCTTCTTTGGTATGTTTGCACAAAGTATGGCGAAGTCTCATAAGTACCAAATGCCCTTAGTGGCTCTGGTGACAAAGTTGCTTCTCCTTCGTTATTGGCATAGTGACCAATTTCCCTCTTATAAGGAATGGTGGGATGAGTTTCTTAATGCTCTAAATGTGGAAAGGTCCGCTGCTGTTTTTTATAACTCAGTTGAGAAGTTCAATTACTATTGGGATAGTTTTCTACGATGTTTGAAAGCCAAGTACGGCTATTAGTGGAGTTGGGAGCTTTTCTTCCCCTTTCATCTTTTAGGGTTTATACCCTTTGGGGCTGGTGGGGCTCTTCTTCCCTTTGTAGCCATGCTTGACAGAAGCTTGGTTAGTGTTCCCTTGTTCCCCTGTAGGACTTAATTAAAATGACTGATTTTTAGGAAGGTATTAACTTAGAATGGTCATAGTTATTAATGCTGGGGTTGTTAACGTATTCAGGCCAATATTCAGGCTTATATCAAACTGATATTTACTTTACATACAGGATTGCTGCCCTGGGTGGGGGTAGGAGGGGGATAGGGTGTTTTAGAGGGGGGTACCCCTGTTGTGATATGCTACATGTTACTTCACTTCTCAGAAGCTATTGTTAATGGGTTATTGTATGTTCTTTTTTTTTTAGTTGGGTTTGTGAACTGTAATGTTGTTTCTTATAAAATAAACTTATTTGCCTAAATCGGAGCAGTGGTGGATGGAGAGGAGGGGTGGAAGCAGCTGCAGGGGGACCTAAGCAAGCTAGAGGAGTAGTCAGAGAGGTGGCAGCTGGGGTTCAATGCAAAGAAGTGTAAGGTTATGCATTTTGGGGTGAAGAACCCAAGGAGAGAATATTGGCTGGGAAGGGTTAAGCTGGGGATCACTGAGAAGGAGAAAGACCTTGGGGTAATGATAACGGGAACCATGAACAACACTGCCCAGTGCAGGAAAGTGGCTGCAAAAGTGAACAAAATTCTGGGGTGCATAGCGAGGGGGTTTTCATCCAGGCGAAGTGAGGCGATCTGACCCCTCTACAGATTGCTGGTAAGGCCACACTTAGAGTATTATGTGCAGTTTTGGAGGCCATACCTAAAGCGTGATATCAGGCTGCTGGAGGGGGTGCAGAAGAGGGCAATGAAGATGATATGTTGAATGGTGGGGAGAGACCATGACAGCAGGCTGGGAGACCGCAATATGTACACCCTGGAGTATAGAAGGGACAGGGGGGACATGATAGAGACATTCAAGTATCTGGGGGGAATCAATAAGGATGGGGCAGATGGGGTCTTTAAGTTAAGGAGGGGGAGGGTCACCAGGGGGCATGGGCTAAGAATGGAGGGGGGAAGATTTAGGAAATGAGGAGACACTATTTCACAGAAAGGGTGGTAGCAAAATGAAATGCCCTACCAGAATGGGCTGTATCATGTAAATCTGTGAACAGCTTCAAAAGGACATGGGACAGGGAACAGGGGAGAGTGAGAGTGGGGGGTGACAGTGGGATGACAACAGGGAGGGGGTTGGGGCAGCTGCAAACTAGGGGTGTTGACTGCACACGCGAGCAGACTTAGATAGACCGGGTGGTCTGTTTCTGCTGGCACATTCGTATGTTCATATGTTTTCTCATCCTGTACCATAACTACATTATAGAAGGGGGCTATAATAACAACATCTGTTGTTTTGCACTGTTGTCAAACAGCCATACCCACTACTGCATGTTTTATTCCACACTTGGTTGACTTTCCCCTCCGGCTCTATGTGTTCTTACCCTGGGAGGTGCCATTTTCAATATTATGAAAAAGCAGTCTCTATTACCTCTTGCCTAGATACTCCATCCTTCAAGCAGCACCTACCCACTGAGAACCTCCAATCATGACCTGTCCTTCATAACCAAAACCAAAACTATATTAGGTGAGAGTGCCTTCTCCAAATTTGCACCATGTTTATGGAACCCCATATCTGCAGAACTCTGCCAGTGCCAATCTGTGAGCACTTTTCAAAGCATGTACCGCAACTATTTCCTCTTGTCATCTGTATGTACATGAATTCCTGGGTTCTCCTATAGCATTGTGTTTGTCCTTCTGAGCTATGCTAATGTAGTGGTATCTGGGCAGTGGGCAGCAAATGAGTGCCAGCTGGCAGCCTGCCAATGCACAGCCACTGTTAGTTGGCACTTTTGTACTATTCTATAAAAAGTAAAACAAAAAGGCATAATTTTTTCTTCCAGCCTTCACACTCCCAACTTCCTGAAGTTCCTCTTGTAGCATTGTGCCTGTCCTCCTGAGCTGTGCTAGGGCTGTGTGATCTGGGCAATGGGAAGGAGATGGGTGCCAGCAGGTAGCCTGCCAGTACCCAGCTGTTTATAGTTGACACTTTTAAGTATCCTATCAAAAATAACAAAAATAAAAACCCAGTCATATGTCTTCTTCCATTCTTAATGTTCCCAACTTCTAAGGGTTTCTCCTGTAGTATTGAATGTCTTCCTGAGCTGTGCTAGTGCAGCCTGATCTGGGCAGTGGGCAACACGTGGCTGTCAGCTGGCAGTCTGCTGGTGTCCAGACACTGCTACTTGCTACTTTTGAGCCATCCTATCAAACACACACACACACACACACATATATATATATATATATATATACATACACCACAGCGGTGAGAGCTTTCTCAGTAGGATTTAATGTGTTATTTCCATTAGATTGAGGATAAATCCTGATGACATCAGCAGAGTGAGGATATCGACATTTATCCAAACTCTGCTGATGTCACCAGAGTGAAAATATCTTCACTGCAGCTTCCATTCTAACTGAAACTGCTTCAGAAAACAGTTTCTCTTTCTCACTGAAGCTGCAACTTACTCAATTAGCTTTGCAGAACACTCTCACTTGTGTCCCATTGTGTTTCTAACACTTCTAGCCCATTACTGTGCTGATCTCAGCTTCAAAACAACCTGAATTCTAAATGAAACTCTTCTACAAAGCAGTTTCTTTCTCAGTGCTACCTGCAGCAGTTTCTCTTTCTCACTGAACCTATAACTCACTCAATTAGCTTTTCAAAACACACTCACCTGTGTTTCTGACTACCAGTCCATTCAGAACACACACATACACACACACACACACACACACACACACACTGAAAGCACACACAGAATGAGCAGGAAACACACAAAAACAGAAAACATTTTCCTAAAGCTCTCAGCCCTGTGGTATAAGTCGCACACATGATGTGCAGATTGTGGCATATGTAGACAGGTGTACTGGCCTAATCTTTCGATTTACGATGCAGAGGTAAGTATCTCTGCAGACTCCTGTGTAGATAGACCTCACCTTTCAGAATTTGCTTGTTACGCCAGAGAAAATTGGTGGATGGCCCCTCGGGGGGCCTATTTCTGATTTTGGACATTGTGGGCCCTCCATGCCACATAGCTCAGCCTAGGAATGCCCGATTTACAATTCCAAGGTGTCATTTTCTACATTTATTGCCATGCCAAGTTGGATGGAACAACTTAGAAAATCTAAAATGGCTGCTAAAATCCAATATGGCCACCATATCGCTAGTAAATACTTGCTTTGCTAATAATTTCCAAATCCATAGCTTCCAAGATACCGATTATCAATGATTCATGAACATCTATATATTGAACCTTTATTCATGAACATTTATGATGGCTGTACTGTATATTGCTTTGAGGCTCCCTGTTAGGCACAGGACCAAATGCACACATTAATACTACATAAAACAATTGAATTCCTGAGGCAATTTACTGATAAAATAGTTTGAAGTACATACAGTAATGCTTAAAATCTAAATGTTGTATGTGCTAATTTGTTGTTTAGAATTAAGTCATTTTTTCAATGATTTGACCCAACACTATGAATATTTTGGGTCAACAGTATACCTTGGTTGTAATGTCCAGTTTTGAAGTCATTATATTGGAGTCCACTCTGGATCTGAACTGTTGCATTCACTCCTGATGCCTGAAGATTCATCTGCAGAAGTTTGTTCATTGGTTGCCGAAGGATCGTTTTCAGTGTCATCATCTCCTATACAGTCAGTCATTGGCACTGTGGTCAAAGGTTTTTGTTTGGTCTTCTGTGTGTCTGTTTGATGTGTTGACTCACCTTCATCATCTGCCTCATCTCCGTCAGCTGCACATCATTGGCCAGCTAACCTTCTGCACTTTCTTCTACGAAGTAGGACGTCAGGTAACTGAAATCCAGTGAACCACACAGGTTTCAGCGTTTCATCCTCTCGTTTCCATCCTGACAAACAAGTTTCAATTTTCAGGGTTTCTGGTTCTGTGCAGTGGTGCCAATAGTAGGCTATGAGATTGGCTCTCTTTATGTGGTCACATAGGCTCGCTGGGTCTGGTAGAATTATTTGTGTAGTCTACACTTTCAGGTTATTGTATTGCCTTACTTGTGTGTCTACCAGATCCTCTCCTCCTGTACCATTGTACATGCAGTGTTGAATGACAGTCTTGACATTTTGTTCAGTGCCTTGTGACGCATATGTGCTTTCCCCAAGCCCTGAAAGGAGAATTATTCTTTCTTTGACCCTGTGCAAACATTGAAAGACTAATTTCTTTGATACCTTGTAGAAGTAACTCGCTACATCACATCCAGAGACAGTGTGGTATACTGGAAAATTGAGACTTGCAGTGTGTCTAGTGTGATCGTATATAGATCCTATGTTTACAAATACATCAGGGTTTATTTGGAGCATCCATGGTGAATCTGGAAGGGTCTTTGCGAAAGTATAAACCATCAGGATGAGGATGTCTGTATCTTTGGCTCGGACAACAACTGGGACTTTTGCAAGAGCACAATGCAGCACTATCCTCGTATCTGCCTCCTCATGGTTGTAGGAAAACAGGAATTCTTCTGAATCTGGATATACAGTATACGTGCTTCTGCCATTGCTAATAGTAAGCAGGTATCATAAGTTTCTTCTGACTTCCTCTTGTCTAACATATTCATTGAAGCACTGTATGTATGAGATCTGTTTTGTTGTCATTGTTGTGAAGGTACTGCTGAAACACCTTTCCCTGAGGCACCTCTTGCGACTCTGATCCCATGTGAAGTCGCATTCCTCCTGTTCCTACCACTTGCTCAGCTCATTCTTGCTGTTTCACTGAGAACTCCTGATCACCTTTATAATTATCCAAAACGACAATGACTTCCACTGGGTTTGCAGTAGATGGAGGTGTGAATGTGATAAGAAGTGCTTTCCAAAGGCTGTCCCATGTACGCTGTGCAGGAAATGCTCTGACCATCGCCATGGCGTCGTATATGGACACTGAGCATAACAGAGATGGGGAAAAAGTTTGAGCTTCTTCATCGATGAGATAATTTCTTAAGAAATGTTTGGTATTAGGTTTGTAGAGGTTTCCGTCTGGAGTTGCTATTGCAAGAGGATATGTTGTGAGCGGATGGGAAAACGCATCTTTCTTGTCAGGGCACTTTGCAACAATGATACCAAGAGCCTGATGGTCTTCTTTCAAGACTGATTCCACTTTGGGTTTCTTTTTCTTCTTGTCCATTCCCATGGAAATTCTGCTGCATTTAATGGGCTCAAAGAAACTGACTTTCTTTTCTTCATAGGAAGAGGTCATTTATAAATGCACTCAACGTAACTTTCCCTGTAGCCCTTGCCTTCAAAAGGCCCTCTACTATTGCCGGTGGTATTTCAGTGCCTGTTGTGATGTGTCATGCTACACTCTGACATGGATATGAATATGCATGAAGTTTCTTCACTAGCTTTTTCACTTGACCATCATGTTTCTTCATGGCACCATATGTCAACTCATTGTGTGTGGCTGATGTTTTCAGAAGCATGTTCTCCTTCAGTAACAAACAAATTTTAGCTAGTTTGTGGGAATTTAAAATGAAGTTGTCAGCAGCTTCCTCAGACGTACTGTAACCTCCTCTCATGGGTCCACCCCTCACCTTGACTTCTCCGTTGATTGAGACCTCAGTCATTTGGTCATCAGGTATCATGCAGAATGCCTCACTAGACAGACTAACCCCAATGCCATATTCCTGCAGTTCATTGTAAGCATTCTCATTGATGGTTTTCAGATTGATGAGGTCTACATGATGCCACGTCAAATACTGAGAGTAGTTTTGATGGTTGAATGCCAACAGTAAAGGTAGAATATCTCATTGAGCCTGCAGATGCAAGTTCAGATTCTTGTCTCTGTATGTGGCAACCTGAGTGAGAACAGAGCTGGTGTCACCAATGTAGCCTGTCACCCACTGTCCCATGGTGCCAGAAGTTTCCAGCATTCATGACTGCACTTCAGGGAAAGATTCATCCAAGAGGACAAGATTCAGGGATTCTGCCGATACAGATCTTCTCATGTTGCTGAGCTTTTCTCATAGTCCGTCAGTTAGTGAGTCATGAATCTTGGATCCCATGAACTGTAGGAGAGCCTCAAGGGACTGTTTATGTAACCTCATTGATCTAGAATGGTGGCGTCCTTCCAAGGCCTGGTCAACAGATCCATCTGCTATTATCCCCACCTGAACCCACCAGTCACAAAGTCCCATAGCATCATATCACTTGTAAAGGATCTTCTGCCTCATCATCAGTTCATGAAATCCTCCCATCAAATTAACCACTTTTGTATATTTTTCTTCTTTCCACATTATTTGTGCAATCTTGTAGAAAACTGCATGATCGCTATGGCTGAAGATGTGGTCAATTTGTGGTCATCCGTTCGATCCACGAGAAAGTCAAGGTAATATTTGCTAACTGCATCATCTGGGTCACATGGTATAATGGGCAGGAAATCAGTTTCAGATTTGAAGGTAGTGGTTGATGTTGCTTTTTTATTGAAAGCTGTCCATGATCCTAGGACTGGAAAAGAGTCATCTTCTCTGGAAGATTCTATGCTTGCTGCCAGAGCCCAAATACAATCTTTGCTCAAACAAAGATCAAGTTCGATCCTTCTTTTATCCTGGGACAGTCAGTGAGGGTTTTCTCTTTCCTATTTTATAATCCCCATAGTCAATAGGTTCTGAGCTCTCAAAGGTTTCCTGGGCTTCTCTTGTTGAGCTGCTTGGAATGTTCTGTTCTTGTACTGGCAAATCACAGATGACAGCAGAATGCAAAATTCGGGGTACATAAATCATTGAGTTAGTGTCATGTGTTGTTGAGACTCCTGTTAATGTCTGTTGCTTACCATTTGAGTTATCAATTGTGACATGAGTTGGCTGTCCAGGCAGAATCGTGTGTGGTGCTTTTCTTTCTCAGATTTACTATCATGGGCCAATTTCTTGTTTAGTCTTCTGATGTCTGTGTAAGAAATACCACCCCCCAAATGATGTAGAAGATTGACTGCTTTTTTACTTCTGGTGAGACGATGAATGACCATGGATAGAACTACTTGACTTTGGAGAATGTTCTCTGGTAATGAGGCATTGCCAGTCACTAGCAATGGACCATCTCTTAGTAGCTTGAATTTCTGTTGGGATGGTCACATAACCTAGAGCATTAATCTTCTTAGAAGGGCTTATAGAGAAAGCTATTGCATTGAAGATTTCCGGAATGGGTTCATAATTATCAAGCTCAGAAAGCAAGTCTTCGTATGCCATAGGAAACTGCGGTGACTCAACTTGTCTATCTTTTAATTTCCGATTAGTCATCTTTCCAAATGCCTTGGTGATGTCACTATCTCTGAGCCCAGCTCCTCTCAAGGTTGCCAAAGAATAATCAAGTGAGTTTACTTTTGTTGAGTGAAGAATGAAAGGATTCCCGTGTATCCCCTTCCCCTCAGTAACACCTATCTCGTCTCTGAATTCATTGCTGATAAGATTATTCAACTGAAATGTGTGATTTATTCCAGCATCTTGTTCATATCCATGGAACTCGTAGAGGTTATGAAGATCCTCCAGTAACTCTGGGAGTAAATAGCAACATTTCTGCTCAACAACCTTTCTTCTCATGATTTGAAGAAACTCCATTTCAGCATTCTTTGTGCAAATGCTTTCCAATCTGCCTGGTGTTTGTCTCTCTTATTTGCCGACATAGATGAAAGTGTTGTAACAACTTTGATAGTATTTGACATCCGCAGCAAAGATGTCAACATTGGTGGTAGCAATCTTCAAACATTTGGCTGCACCAGACAAAAGAGCATCATAGGAATTTTCATTGCGTAATATGCTTTCATGCAATGTAATCTTTCCATCTTCAAGTTCAACTTGGGAGTTTTTCTTCCGTACTTCCTCTCTTTTTCCTTATCTTATCACAGAAGAAGCAGGTCTCATCCTTCTTAAATTCCAAAGATTTCCTTTTACATCGAGTTACATGGACCGCTTCACTGCTACTGGACGTCTGTGGGTCGGGTATGCCGGAGAATTCAGCTTCAGAAGATTGATCTGAAAAAAGTTGTTTCATTGAGTTGGTGTTTAATTTCCTTTCACTGGTGAAATTTTGCCGACACCTTGTAAGAATAGGTAGGCATGTTTCTCTAGGGCTGGTGGAAGTTGGTCACAGATTTTATTCCATACGAGGTGGAAGTTTCTGGCGTATTCGGAGGTTGGTTTTGTGACTGACCATTTCTCTGCAAAAGCCTTGATGGTATTCAGACCATTCTCTCCTAATATTTGTTGCAGTTCCGTATCTCTAATTTGGTTCTCAGAAAGAACAGAGGTAGGCAAATTGGATGGATTGACCAATCCAACAGGTACAGCTAGAGGGCTATCCATGCTTCTGAAACAGAAACTAAAATTAAAAACTGGAAACTAGAAATACAAACTAAACAGGCATACAACATATATGAACATGCCATGTAATCCTGTGAACAAAGTGGCAAATTCTCACAGAGTGAATGCAATTTGGGGTCAATGGCACAAGCAAGCTGATTGATGTGTTATGCATTGTTTATTTACATTTATGTTCTATTATATTACTTTAATATGTGTTCATATTAAATGTAATAATAATACACTCCCCGTTCATGAATCATTGATAATCGGTATCCTGGAAGCTAGGGATTTGGAAATTATTAGTGAATCAAGTATTTACTAGCGATATGGTGGCCATATTGGATTTTAGTGGCCATTTTGGATTTTCTAAGTTGTTCCATCCAACTTGACATGGCAATAAATGTAGAAAATGACACCTTGGAATTGTAAATCGGGCATTCCTAGGCTGAGCTATGGGGCCCGGAGGGGCCACAATGTCCAAAATCAGAAATAGGCCCCCAAGGGGACATCCACCAATTTTCTTGGGGGTAACAAGCAAATTCTGAAAGGTGAGGTCTACACAGGAATCTGCAGAGATACTAACCTCTGCATCGTAAATCGAAATATTAGGCCAGTACACCTGTCTAATGGAAAATATTCTCAGTCCTGCAGAGTGAGCTGTGCATTTTCACTCATGCCTTCGGCACTTGTGAAAATACAGAGCTCACTGTGCAGGAGGGAGAATATTTTCCATATCCCACTCCTACTCATCATGTATCCCCTATTTATATATACATACACACAGACACACACATATGTATTTATAAAATGGAGAGGATATCATCCTCCAAATCCAGTGTTCTGATTGTATAAAACACATCACGACTGTGCGTATATCAGAGCACGACTGCACACCTGCACTTTTACCCCCTCCAAAACAATTTTGCCATTTTATGAGACAGATAACCTACTCTATGATGTGCTGTCGCACTCTGATGTATGTACACCTTGGGTGGTTGGTGCACACCAAGGCGTGCGTATATCAGAGAGCAACTGCACACCTAAGAGTGGGTTATCTATTACACACACACACACATATATATATATATATAGTATATACACATATATTATATATATATATATATATATATATATAATAGATAACCCACTCTAAGGTGTGCGTTGTTATGCATGAGGTTGCAGGCTGAGTGCATCAACCACCCAAGGCATGCGTATATTAGAGCACGACTGCACACCACAGAGTGGGTTATTTATCTTATAAAATGACAAAATTGTTTTGGAGGGGGTGAAAGAGCATGTGTGCGGTCGAGCTCTGATATATGAACAGTCACATGATGTGCTTCAACCAAACAGCAGACATCATTTTTCCTACCCATTTATATATATATATATATATATATATATATATATATATAAATATATATATATTATGGTAGCACGGTAGTGCTACCATAGTTAGGGTTGAGGAACACTTTTAAGGTTAAAGGGTCAAATTTTGTACCTTAATAACTTTGCCACTGTTCAACAGATTTGCCTGAACTTTGGTATGCATGATTGGACATGGTAAATTGTGGGATCTGCCAAGTTTCATACCAGTCAGATATACAGCTGCAGAGTTATTAAGCGACAACGAATTGCACAATTACACTTTTTTGTGATTTCTTTGCTCTGCCCTACAGGTCGAACGGTTTGCACGACCAGTCCAAAAATGTCAGGGAACATGCGGCCGGGGTCCCCGATGTGCCTTTTGAAGATTTATTGAAAAAATATTGAACGGTTCAAAAGTTATTCAAAAAACAAGTTCCCATTATAAGTCAATGGGAAAAGTTAACAAAAAGTTTGAAAGTGTCGCAAATGCAGTTTTTACTTTCGCTAATGGCCCTTTCACTTTTGCAAATCCACCATTTTGTTTTCCTTTGGTGATAAGAAAAATGCTTGCCATTTAAATTTGGGACCCTCTAGCAACCTAATTCTTTTTGTATTCACCTAGTCGGACCCTGAGGATGCTAGGCATGTCTTTATTTTGAGGTAAAACACCCCAGAAATATGTTTTTCAAATTTCTGGAAAAAGTATTTTCGCAAAGTACTTTCGCACCTGCGACATTTTCGAATGAATTTGCAAAAGCTTTCACAAAGTTTGACAGTACTTTTCAAGACTATGGCCAAAATGACAGGAGTTCTTTGTCACCCTGCTGCAAAAGAACTGTTTGGTCTTTTGGACTGAAATTTGGAGGGATGGAAGCCAACATCTCACAGATGTGCCTTTTGGTAGTTTGGTGAAAAAATATTGCACGGCTGCCAAGTTATGGTAGTCCAAAGTTGATGTTTTTTCCCATAAACTAACATGGTGGTATACGTCGCGCCTTTCGGGGCTCATATCTCGAAAACGATGTGAAATACGGATTTTTTGTCATGACTATTCATATACACATAGGCAAAAACATAGCCAGGAAGTGCATGATTCATATGACATTAAAATTTTATTTCTATGTCGTACAGTTCCTTAGATATAATCAATTTAGTATTCCAACAGCTCATTTTCTGCTCCGAGGCACATTGCTATGCATACGTTCTTTGTGCACACTGTGTTTCTCTATGTAGCTGTTGGGGAAAACAGAGTATGTGCTTCTGTTAATGTTACAGTTAATTGTTTCCACTTGCTTTTACATACCTGTTGGCATTTCTGTTCTCGTGTGCGCCACCACGTCTGTTACCTTTTACGTTCTCATTTGTGCTTGCATTTGCGTTACTGTTAACATTTGCATTTCCCCTACTGTTTGTGTTTGCATTTCAGTTCACGTCCCTGTCTGCATTACCATTTGCATTTATGGCAGCCCTTTCATTTGCTTTACCGTTTCTCTTTCGTTTTGCGTCTTCGTTGCTGTTACTGTTACCATTTGCATTTGCAATTGCGTTACTGTGCCCGTATGCATTACGGTTTGTATTTCCATATGCACTTTCATTTCCTTTTGCATTCCTGTTTCCTTTGCTGCTATTGTTGCTGTTACTGTTATCATTTGCCTTTACAATTGCGGTACAGTGCCCCTGCGCGCATCACATGGCGGGAGCCCCACGCTCCTGCCGCTGCATTACTTTCACTATTTCTCATCATCATTCTCAAAAAGAAGGGGAAACTAGAGGCAAAAAACTCCATTTAATGTATCAGTTAGGGTTGCTCCATAGTGACAAAAGTGAGGAAATTCGGTGTTAGGGTAGAAAGCCCCCCCTTTGACCCTCCAGCCCATCCCCCCAACCAGCATCAGAGTGAGATTTGGGGTCGCCGGTCCTAACTCTCATCCCATTCTTCTATACCTCAGCTTCTTTACACATGTGATGGGGTGAGAGTTAGGGCTGACGACCCCAAAGCGCACCCCGATGCCGGGTTGGTGGGTGGGCTTGGGGTCCAAGGGGGCTTTAACCCTAACACCAAATTCCTCACTTTTGTCACTGTGGAACAAACCTAACTGTTGCATTAAATGGAGTTTTTTGCTCTAGTATATATATATATATATGTGTATATATATATATATATATATATATATATATTTATAAGATGGCAAGAAAATGTAGAAATCTTATTGGCCAAGAGACATCAGCTGACTGTACATTAAATCTCTATATACACACAGTCATCCTGGTCCTAAACCACATTACACAATGAGGAAATCAGTCCTCCAACAACCAGAACTATCTTCCATCACAAACATGGTTGCTACCTTTACACCGTAAAAACCTTTAACTGAGCCCTAAAAATAAAACTACCTTAAATAAAAAATAAAACAAATTAATTAAACGTTGTTTTACTGATCATCACACTCTCCATACACATATAAACAAATTAGAAACATTAAGTATTGTTTATAGTTTTCATTACAACTGTTTCTTTACTAACAGGGAAAAATCCCCTTTCTGTCTTTACCTACTCATCAGGGAACTCTCTTCTGCTTGCCCTGTCATTGAAATAATTGAGTCGTTGGCTCTAAAACAGGTCTTTATTGTCTGTGTGTACAGTATGTTGGGAGACTAACATTCTACCAGTGGAACTGAACAGAAATTTGAATCCCTGTATTCCACGGTAAACATTCTATGATAAACATTCTATGTTTTGAATGAGTGAAAAAACAGAAAAAAAACAGGATGAAGAAAGTAGGTAATACAGTAATACTTTATAAACAAAGAGAAATGGGGGGAAAACACAGTTACATACTGTAGGTAGAGGTAGAAGCACATGCAAACTACTCAATTAATACATTGCTGTCCCTACAACTCACTGGTTTAGCATTTTTCAGTGAGTTGCTATTCAATCAATTTTACCACTCCTTTACCCAAGTCAGGGGACTATTTTTCACCATAAATAAAATAACATACTATTATTAAATCTTTAATAATGTGTCCAGAGTTTTGTTTAATTGTTATAGAAATTGTTGTTACCCATTTTATAAGCGCAATAAGACACTTCAGGGTGTGGGTTATTGATTGATAAGAGCACTACCCAGCTGCTGTAGTCACTCGGCGCAAGCACCTATTGCCTAACAACACACCTGGGGGCGTGCTCTTATCAATCAATAACTTACACCCTGTTGTGTCTTATTGCTTTCATGTAGTATTATAGTGGCACGATAGCACCACTATACTTAGGGTTAAGCAGGCAGTTTAATATTAAAGGAGAAGACTCCTGTATATTTATGATTTGGATACGTCTGATGTATTTATTATACATTACATCAAGTACTGTACATATCTCAATAAGAGATCAGCCATTTCTTCTGCTGCAACACATATCTAGAGCTTGAGGCTCTAACACAAGGTACTAAAATGTCAAGCAAGCCTCCATTTACATGCAAATTAGTCACTTGTACTACAGCCCCTCCCATTACTTTATGTCACTGCAGCAACAGTGCAGAACAAAACATAATGGTATCAATGCTGTCTAGCCTGATTTTAGTTGAAGTTTGCAAAGGCTTAAGGCAGTTCTATCATGCAACTCACACAGGGAGTAGTACTTGTAGCCTTAATACTGTATGTGTAGAGCAAATAATACATCTAATAGTATTTCATTCACAGGAAACAAAATCTGTTCTTTGTACTGCTCATTTCTCTCTGTGAGACAGTTGTAACATGCTGTAGAGAGCAGCAGACTGAATCAGTCCATCAACCAATCAATCAATCGAGCAGTCAGTCAATCACTCTGTATTGAACCAGGTGAACACCCTTGAGAAGATTCATTACAAGGTGTGCATGGGCAGTTTACAAAAGGATTACAAAAGACTGAATTATACACATCCCCTTCCAGCAGCCTGAAAGTGGAGAGCTAGATCATTTACTTTATAAAGTGTATTGTTTTACATTTCAAATGTTCCTTAAATCTGAGTTTCTGACTTGACATACCAAGACACAGAATGCATATGACATGGGAAGAGTGAGCTAAGCAAATACAGAGCACTACAAACACTGAGACTGACTAGTTTCTTTGCCTACAATAGCTGAGATGTAGCATCTGATTTGCGAGGAACATCCTACTTCAAATGCTGGCATTACAAAGTGGGGGGGGGCTGCTACAGCTTATCCTTAGTACCTTGAAAGTGAAGTGCTGTAGCTCTCACATCACTGCTAATTATTTATAATGGGAAGTGGGGCACTTTTAAAGTCATGGACCTGAGGGGCCATTACAGTTTCCAAGGAGGTTAGGGGAACTTCTTAAGGGTTAGAGAGTGAGGGGCTCTAGTAGGATTTGAACCAGAGTCCCTCAGTGCTTGTGCCTGTGCTTTAATCACTAGATTATCCTTCTTCCATATCCTGCAGCTGATGCTTTCCTGGTAACCTATTCCTTGTTATAGCTGAATTCTTTATTGCCTTACAGCAGTCATCCAATCACTGACTGCCTAGTTACAAAGGGAAAGGGGCATATTTGCAAGCTTGTTTCTCACTGTTGGTGTCAATCAAAACAGAGAATGCTAACACACACGCACACAACATAATACAACAGCTGTATAATACCACTTAAAACTGTTGTTGCACCCAGAGTCATTTATTGGGTAAGCTGTTTTTTCTAACAGAAGCAGTAACAACACATACAGGCACTTCTTTATATGAATACTTTATATACCTCAAATCAGTGCTGCATCACACTCACATGGTGCTAATCCCTATTAGACCTGTATTTCAGGATGTGCACAACACTTAGAGGGTTCCTCCATTACTCAAGTGGGGAACCAAACGTTGTGGGTTTGGTATACAGTACTGGTGGAACTGCATTTAGTGCAGCACCATTATCTGTTGCTCTGATGACATCATCCTCCAGCAACATTGATGGTAAAATGGAGGACAAACACATTGATAACTTCTGGGGGCTGTATATTTTTATTTATAATCTAGATTTTGACAGCAATAGGACTGCTGGCAACTGAAGGGGGCACACAGCAGTTACACATAAGGAGCTGGGAAACTATTGGTGTGAAATTATGGTAGACTTCCTCTTTAGACCCCAATTTTTGCACTTTAATAACTTCGCAACCATTTATTGGATTTACATGACATATAGCATACATGGTCTCATGGGTAGATCTGTGGAGGTGCCAAGTTTCATTGTGGTTGGATGTGCAGATTCCGAAATCTGGATAGTGCAAAAAGTGAATTTTCAGGGGGAGGGGAGTTTCTCTGTTTTTAAGCTGTTTTTTTTTAAAACTTGCCTTGTGCCCAGATGGTTTGGAATATTGGTCAGAAAGTTTCAGGGTAGAAAGGGGCTAGATCACAGATGTACCTTTTCCTGGTTTGGTGAAAAAATATTAATCCATTCCAAAGTTATTACATTTTAAAATTTAAGTTCTGAGCATGCTCAGTAAGCACTGCAAGATAGCTGTATGAAACAAAATAGGAATCATTTTTCATTTGGGGCCACTCCTTTTTTTGTCATGAGAAAAATCATATTTCCCTGGTGTCTAGTGGCATCCTCCACCCTTCCGATCACTGTCCTGTACTGTTTAATATTTCCCTGGTGTTTAGTGGCACCCCCACCCTCTGATCGCTGTCCCCATAATTGTTTTGTTTTTCCCTAGTGTCTAGTGGCACCCTTACCCTCCAATCACCATCCCTGTATTTTTATTTCCCTGGAGGCTAGTGGCACCCCCCAGCCTCCAACCACTGTTCCCATAATTATTAATTTTGCCCTGCTGCCTAGTAGCACCCCCACCCTCCGATCGTTGTCCTCATATTATTATTTCCCTGGTGTCTAGTGGCACCCCCACCCTTCAGTCACCATCTCCATAATTACTTATTTTTCCCTGGTGTCTAGTGGCACCCCCACCTTCCAGTCACTGTCTCCTTAATAATTTATTTTTTCCCTGGTGTCTAGTGGTGCCCCCCACCCACTGATCACCATCCTCATATTGTTTATTTCCCTTGTGTCTAGTGGCACCCCCCCAACCTCCAATAGCCATCCTCGTATTTACTATATTTTTTCCCTGGTGTCTGGTGGCACCCCCCACCCTCTGATCGCTGTCCCCATTTACATTTTTTTCCCTTGGTGTCTTATGGCACCCCCCCTACACACACACACACACACACACACACACACACACACACACACACACACCCTCTCTGGCTGAGGTCCTTCCTATAATAAAGAAAATGGTCCCTCTATTTCTTTTTTTTAATCTGTAAAAAAGGAAACAGTCCCTCACTGATCTGACCCCCTCTGACCTCCCACTCAGCACCCACCACCCCACATACCCCCCCCACACACCACACACACACTCATTCACCTGATCAGATCCCAGGGTGAAGATCCACTGTCTGATAGAAGACATGTTTTACATATCTAAGTGTAAAGTGATGCACTTTGGTGTTAAAAATCTGAACTTTGTATTTAAATTAAACAATCAAGTATTAGAAACAACCACAGAAGAAAGGGACCTAGGAATATTTATAACAGATACATTATCAACAGACATGCATCCTAAGAAAACAGTTAAAAAATGTCTGAAAATATTGGTCTGTATCCTGACAAATATAAAGAGTAGGGACAAAAAAGTGATTCTCCCACTCTACACGAGTTTGGTATGACCACATCTGGAATATTGTTCCCAATTTTCAGCCGCAAATCCTGTTAGAAGTCAAAAATTAAAAGAAGGTGTACAGAGGAGAATAATGAAAAAAATGAGGCTACACAACTTGACATATGGGGACAGACTACAGTATATGAGCTAGGACTATACTCTACTGAATATAGACAATTAAGAGGGGACCTGTGTTTAATCTTTAGAGCCACCAAATATCAAGGTCTGATGGAAAGTATAGGAATTGAAAGATGTCAAGAACAAAATAAAAAAATAGATTGCACAACTATAGGTTAAAAGGTGAAATAAATGTGACTAAGGAACGTTGTGATTTCTTTACACAAAGAGTCATAAAAAGTTGGAATGAACTACCTAAACAGGTGGTGGAAAGTGAAAAAATAGAAACATTTAAATATAAACTAGATCAGCGCATGGGAAACAAAAAATGTATGTTACACCAATAGAATGAGTAGGTGGCGAGCTCATTAAGGACAAATTGTCTATAGAACTCGATTCAAACTATGAACCAATGAACCTATGTCTTGCTGATGGAAACATTGACTGCTATATGAGAAAGTAAGGTCAGTGCATTTCAATGTATTTCAATGGGGTTTTCAACTTTGTGGCATAACTTTGCCATATTTGCTTATTTTGAGCCCATATATTCAACATGGCCTTTTTGGGACCCCACCTCATGACTAAAAGTGGAGGAATTATGGAAATCTGGCCTGAAAGGTGATTTTGCAGATGCTTGGCAAAATCACCTTTTGGGTGGGATTTGAAAAGTTTCCCCACCCTTGTTCATGAGTTGGCATCGTAAGAAGGGTATGTTGAAAATTGGGGGTCAAAATATGTAAAAACTGTACAGTTATGCACATCCATTGATATTTTCTTATGCTCGCTCATAACTTTGGTAATTTTTGACCCCAAATTTTCAACATAGCCATTTTTTTACACCACCTCCTGAACATGACAGCTGTCATTTTTCAAATTCAGCCAAAACTGTTTTTTTGTACCTGTGGTGTATGATGACATTTGAGTGGCATGGGATAACATTTTGATGGGGATTTGAAACTTTTCAGTTCTAGGTTCATGAGGTGAGGTACTGTAATAGGAAGGCTATGCTGACAATCTGGTTGTCGTTTTGCTACAAATGCAAGTGCAGGGTCCCACTGCAACATACATATCCACATCAAAAAATCCTCTTTGTGCCACAGGCTCAGCTGAATCTGCAAGGGATCCAGCCAGCCTTGATCAGGCCAGGAATCCCTCAATTTTCAAACCATAACAGTGGTTCAAAAATCCTTTGTGTGCTACAGCTCAGCTGAATCTGCAAGGGATTCAGCCAGTCTTGATCAGGCCAGAATCCCCTCAATTTTTTTGTTTTGTTTTTTTGCAGTGTGACTGATGTAAGATGATTCTTTGATTATTAACTATACACCCCCCCAATCACTCTTCACTGCCCATATTTCATTGGCTATATGGTGCTTATTATTACTCATATATATATATGAATTTCTAGCCTGTTAGCTAGAAGCTTGAAATTGTATAATTTCACTGCCTGTATTGTTTAGATTTGCTAAAGATTCATAGGCTATAATGTTTGCTAGAGTTTAAAAAAATACTTGTCAGTCCTAACTGCCTGCTGGCAGCTGCTGCTCGGTGCTTTTCCCTCTGCTTTAACATTTGACTGCTTCTAAGCCTCTATCACTCACCCTGCCTGAACCTGTGCTCACTCTGACCCTTCTCAACTGATCAGGACTCTGTCTCTCAGAAAGCAGTGCTGATTTACACCCAGCCCCTTTCACAACCCCTCCCTGCTTTCTCTAACTAACCTCACACTCTCATTTGAGTAATCCCACCTATTGTCTTTCTGGCCCCAGTCCCCTGCTGGTTGGCTGCCGACGCCAGCCCCCACCCAGCTGCTTGACTCCTACTACTATCTAGAATACTCTGCCCTGAATTAACCCATTCTGACTCCATAGCCATTGCAACTATGTCCCACTTGACACTTGAGATTGTAGGGGGCATTTTCCTACTTGCCCTAATATCAATCGCAGGCCTGTCCAGCAGACCTATCCCGCAATCTGCACGGCTCAACTTCGAGATGACAATGCTAAATGTATATGGCACCATAACATCATGTGACAAATGTTCCTTCATCATGCACAGGGATTATATACCATGGACCCAAGATCTCCAGCTAAAGGACCCCTCCTTGGTGGCCTTTTTCCCAGGTTTTGTGATGCACTTTAGCACCATGAAAGTGCCAGTACCCAGCAAGAGAAAAAAGGGTCAGAATAACAAGCTCTTATTAAACCATCTCACCTACCTGGTGCTACTCCTTCTCCTGTTCTCAGGAAATGTGCACCCAAACCCACGCCCACCACCATGCAGTGTAAACCAGTCCCACAACACAGCGGGACTCACTCTTACCTCCATAAATATTTGAAGTTTACTCCCAAAGATGGACAGCTTGAAAGTATGGGTCTCGAGGTCACATGAACACCTGTTTGATATGGCTGCCTAATCTCTTAGCTCCGAGCCACCTTTCATTATTCTCTGCTCCATACTGTTATTTCTGCAGGGGATCTGGCTATTTCTGCATACCTGGTTTGGCTGAATTGATGCTCCGTGAAGATCCTGTCCTGATGGATCAGCAACTGCTACAAAAATGTAAAAAATCCATTGACTCATCTCCCCCAAGGAATCCACTGCCTGAATTGAAGATGGCGGCCATGGGCAACCACCAACCTACTTCTCCTGATCCAGTCCATCAAGCACAGCTGATAGAGTGGATCGCCCAATCTGTAGAAGTGATCCATCTGATGGTCACTGAAACCCAGAACAGCATAGCTCTTCTGACTGGCCAGGTTGAAAAAACGGAAGTGACCTTATCGGCCATGGCAGAGAAGATGGCCATCCATGAATGATGACTAGCGGAGGCAGAGACCCAGATAACGTGGTTGACTGTGAAACTTAAAGATCTTGAAGGCTGAGGAAGGAGGAAAAATCTACTGCTTATAGGCCTTCCAGAGGGACTGGAGGGAAAGAATCCAGTCCCCTACCTCATTGACCACCTCCCGCTTTGGTTACAGCTCCCACTGGATGAGTATTTATTTGAAATTCAGCGGACACATCATGTTAGGAGGACTCAACCCCGTTCTTCCAACAAACCAAGACCTCTTATATTTAAGTTGCTCTGCTACCAAGACAAGGAGCTCATACTTTCCAAAGCTTGGGAGCTCAGGGACATCCGTGTGGGTAACACCCACATTTCATTATATCCAGACTACCCTAAGTCAATACTCAAGAAGTGCCAGGCATTTGATCCTATAAAACAAGTACAACAGAGCAAAGGAATCACATATGCCCTTTTGTATCCAGGGGAGTGCCATCTGGTTCAATTTACTTCTCCAGCAGAGGCTGATCTTTACTTGCACCAGCACAGGGACTCCCTTCCTCCCCACTCTTTACTGCCACCAGAGCCCTCCTCTGCATCCCAGGCTGCCGACTCTTCTGCTACTGCCACTCGACATGACTCCTCAGATATTCAGTCAGGCTGATCCTCCTCAAACTTATTACCTTGTTTCCAGCCTTTCCTACCTTGTTCCCAGAAGTAAGCAGCTTGTGATTTTTGTTTTCATGGCATGAGACTTTTGGCCACTAGCCAACAATGGTGTTCCATTTTGCTGCTGAATAATTGACAATGCCCCTACTTTTTATGTTTTTAAGTTGGTTTGAGTGGACCCACTAGGAATCTGTCATAGTAACTGAGGGAACTATCTTAACAACAATTCACCTGCTTGAGAGACTGGGTAAATTTCTTTGACATTCTTGTTTTATTTATTACTGCTGCAATTGTCAGATTTCTTGTTTGGAAGGTCAGTGGCAGCTCAGTTATTTGCTTCAGTTTTGGCCTGCCTTGAAGTTCATTCCTCAATTGGTTCGTAAGTTTTTGGCTCCTCATGGGACTGTTTCTACATGGATGTTTGAACTTTTATTAGTGGCTGCAGTCATTCCGGCCAAAGACATTATATCGAGTCAGGGGTCTGTCTCATTGTTTACCAGGCTACGATCATGCTGTTTTCCTTAGGAGTTTTACTGTTTATATATGCTTTTGGCTGTAGCAAGTTTTTAAAAGCTACATTGTTATATTAGCCTCTATTGCTTTTTATCAGTAGCACCCATGTAGAGTGCTGATTATTGAGCACTGCACTTTTGAGTGACTCAATAACAGCGCTCTACAAGGGAGACAGTGGTGCAATACGTCGCTATATCCTGTATAGAGAGTATAGCAAGAAGCTGTACTCACTACTGCAGGCTATAGCATCTGTTGTGGCTGATTCCTGCTGAGCTGCTTGCATAGCGTAGTGGTGTACACCACTGCTTGCAATGCAAGCAGACCCGGTTCCGGCTACAGGCAGAAAATCATTTTTTTGTTTTACAATCAAATAACTTGCCCCGTAGTCCGCACCCTCCTTGGAGTTGATTATTTAAGTTGGGGGGTACAAGTACAGCCCCCCTACATAAAAAATGATTTTCTCTGTGTTTTTTTGTTAAGTATTGTTATGACAGTCACTATTTGCGACGGTCGGTACAATATCCGTTGCCTTTTTGACCATGGGCTGAGGTTTGTTCACTCTATGTGATAGGTGGTCTTTCAGACTTGCCTTTATCACATAGAGCCCTGGTTATCTGGTTAATATCGTTTACAATGCTGTTAGACTCAAATGTTTGGAGAAATGCCTTTTTAACCTTGGGGACAATTAATAAGGGCTCAGTTTGTGAGAGTAAATATCTGAGTAGAATCTTTGCTTTGTGTTTTATTTTCTGTCTTTGTAGTTTCAATTATTTTATGTGCTTTGGTTTTTGTCTCGACCATGTCCTCTATTTATTCCCCTCCACTATAGTTGCATTTTACTGCCTTCAGTCTGTTTCCTTCTTTACCCTATCCTATGTGTTTTTTTGGCTCTTGTAGTCTCTTTTGTCCCCTCCTGGTCTGTCTTTCTAGCTGCCTTTCATTTTTTTGAGTTTGGGGGTTTACTACTCACTTTGGTCAGTTGATTCTTATCTATTTTTATTATTTATGCATTTTCCTCTCGGCCTATTGGGTGTTATGT
This sequence comes from Neoceratodus forsteri, assembly GCA_016271365.2. Taxonomy (NCBI): domain Eukaryota; kingdom Metazoa; phylum Chordata; order Ceratodontiformes; family Ceratodontidae; genus Neoceratodus; species Neoceratodus forsteri. The sequence goes on along the minus strand of CM057456.1, from coordinate 1,129,414,057 downwards.
GATGCCTCCTTTACCTAGCGGGTCCTTGGTCCTTGGTCAGACAGGGAGTGGGGACATCAGGAGGCAGTGGGACTTCATGTTTTGTTTGTACTCTACAGGCTCATGAGAGCACTGGCTTACTAGCCCCACTATCTTCAGCTAGTGAAGAACCAAGTGTGCCTCCACTGGGATTGAGAGCGCTTGTCCTACGCTTCTTTTGGTCTTAGTGTCTTCCTTTCTTTATTGTTTTGTTTTTGTTGCTTAATTTTGTTGTTCTCTTGTGCTTAAATGTTTTCCCTTTTCTCTGTTTTACTCTGAGGTGGTTATCTTCATTGGGTAATGTTGGGGTGGGAGGACGGAAGGGTGGGGAGGGATACTTGGGAATACACTGGTATTCTGACACCTGGTTGAACCATAATTGTATTGTGACAATGTCTAATATTAATCTTTTGAAAATTATATCTTGGAATGTTAGAGGGATTAATGAACATAAGAAATGTCAAACTGTGTTACAATACCTCAGAGATGCAAAATGTGACACTGCCCTAATTCAAGAAACACATTTGTTAGAAGGAGATGCTAAGTGCCTGAGATGAATGTGGGTGAGCCAATATTATTTTAGTACTTTTACATCCTGTCAAAGGGGGATTGCCATTCTTTGTAGGAAGAATTTACTCTTAGATATCTCCTGGGAATATAAAGATCAGGATGTGTGCTGTGTCCTAATAGCTGGCACATACCTAGGGCAGCCCATAGTTTTGGGTAGCTTCTATGTCCCAAATTCCTCCATCCTTTTACCAGCATATTCTGATGGAGCTGCCACATACACCTCCACAATAATTTTGGGGGAGACCTATATCTAGCTCTTGACCCCTTATTGGATAGAGCAGGCCCTGGTCCCCGATATGAACCTTCCCTGGCTCCCTTAGTATCGTCTCTTTTCTGAAATGCAGACCTTGTAGATATTTGGAGGTCTCTACATCCGGGAGAGACTGACTTTACTTGCTATTCTACCTCTCATAGATCGTGCAGCAGAATAGACATCCTTCTCATTACTCCTGACCTCCTTTCAAGGACATGGGATGCTTCCTTGGGGAGTATTCTTCTCTCCGACCATGCTCCTGTTATCCTTTCATTTTCTTGGGACATGGCCATGGGAAGACGTAACACGTGGAAACTTTTTTTTTAAATGTAATGTACTTTATTGAAGTATACATGTTATATCACACAAACTAAACCATCAAAACTATACAAACAAAAATTATTCAAACAAAAACTATTACATTCTCAACTGTAAACTTAACATAACACTATACAACCCCATCCCCCCTCCCAATTCCTCAGCGGCAATATACATCAAGTTTATGGTCCTTCCTATTAATTATATCAGCAATGGCAAGATGAAATCCCATACTCCATGTATCAAACCTATGAGAAAAAACCCATAGTCACCATATTCAAGTAGAAGATGCTATCATAACCAATGTATGCAGTTTTTTCCACTTTTTCTGGTATACTGATATTCGATTATAGAGACTAGCTATAATTTTTTCTACCTTTAAATTATGTAATAGCTCATTAAACCATTCTGAATATGAGAGCTCCTCCTGGTCTTTCCAATGACGTAATACAACCTTTTTAACTGATAGAGAAATCAAGGCTATCCTATATCTTCTTTCGTTAACATTCACCTTGTCATAATCCCCTATCAGACAAATTTCAGGGAGAAAAAATTCCTCCAACCCTAGAAGTGGGTTTAACTTTTGCTTGATCTTATTCCATAGAGGATAAACCAAAGGACAGTCCCAAAAATATGCCTAAGTTTCCCCTCTGCTTGCCCACATCTTGTACATTGGGGAGAAGGGAGTTTCCCCATATTAGCCAATTAGGAAGGTGTATAGTAAATGTTATTAAGAATATAAAATTGGATGAGTCGGAGCCTGTCATGGGAAAGCACCTGATACATATCAGTCCAGATACGTTTCCAATCAAAATTAAAATCTGGAAAGGCAAGGGACCAATATCTAGAAGGTTCTGTCAGCGCCTGTGAAATTTTAATAAGTATAACATCTTTCAGTTGGGAAACCAGATGAGGCTGGCACGCCAGCATCTTCAAAAACTGGAAAAGGTCCCTCTGGCAGTGGGTCCAAGGAGCCACTCCAGACCATGCAATCTTCAGATGCCGGATTTGGAATACTCTAAAAATGGATCGGGCTGGCATATTAAAATGGGTCATCATTTCCTGACTCTGAGTAATAATTCCATTTGTAAGAAGATCCAAGACTGTTTTCCCCACTAAAATGGGATCAGTCCTAGAATTCAACATACAGCCCCCAATCTGAAATTTGGGTTTCCTCCAAGTGGTTGAGAAATATCTAGTATATTGGGAATATGCAATAGTTTACAAAATTGGGCATGCACTTTCAATGATGTAAAAATAACCGACTCCCAAAGCGTTCTGGGCAAATGTTTAGGTTGTATAAAAAACAAACTATCTACAGAAATTCCAGATCTCTTCATCAGCACTCTCTCAATTTTAAGCCATAGGGGAACATATTTAACATTACTTGTTACTCCATTTCCCTTAGGCCATTTAGCATATTTTGCTATATGGCTCGCAAAATAATAAGCCAACTAAGGGGGAGCCATAAATTTAACATATTTACAGGGCAGAACAATTGGGGTAAAACATTCATTTTAATGATATTGATTCTACCCTGTAAAGATACAGGAAGATTGACCCATCTTTGTAGATCCTGACGAATCTTAGAGGCCAAAACATCCAGATTAAGTTTTTTCATCAGACCCCAAGATTGTACAAGAGTAATATCTAAATACTGTATCTAAGTTTAGTGATCCATTCCAACCCTAGATGGGTAAAATCATTCCTGTTAACTAAATGATTCAATGGCATTATTACTGATTTGCTTAAATTTAATTTATAATTGGAATACTGGCCGAAATCCTTTATAATACCGAGGGCTACCTGTATTGAAGTTGCTGGATTAGTAAGGTGCAGCAGTATGTCATCTGCATAGGCCAAAATTCTCAGATCAAATAATGCGACAGGAATCCCTCGTATTAAAGGGGAAGTTCTAAGAAGGGTAAGTAAAGGCTCCAAGTATAAATTAAACAGTAGGGGAGGAAGTGGGCAACCTTGGCGAGTACCCGAATGAAGCTCAGTGCTTTCAGAAAGTGCTCCATTACAGTATATCTTCACACTAGGGCATGACTATAGGGTTGCTATCCATGTAACAAAAGTACTAGAGAAGCCAAATTTGGTTATGACTGCAAACAAAAAATCCCAGTTCACCCTATCGAAAGCCTTCTCTGCATCCAGGGAGACCAAGGCCATAGGCTGATTTGTCACCCTGGAAGCAGAGAAGATGTGTGACAGTTTTCTTAAATGGTCAACTGATGATCTACCCTTCATAAACCCAACCTGCTCTGGCCCAGTTAGACCCCCCCCCCACACCTGCTGACTTCTATGGGCCAGCATTTTAGCAAAAAGCTTAGCATCATAATTCACAAGAGAAATGGGCCTGTAATTATTAACTTTATCAGGGGCCTTGCCTGGTTTAGGTATAACTATTATTAGTGCTTCTGTTAGTGAAACATCTGAAACTCCCCTTTCGCAGAGGAACAAAAACAGTTTGTGAAGGATAGGGGTAAGCTCCGCAGTGAAGGTTTTATAAAAATTGGAAGTAAAACCATCTGGGCCTGGAGATTTATCAGAGGTGAGGGAGCTTATTGCTGTTTGGATTTCCTGACAGGTTATAGGAGCTACCAGGAAATGTTGCTGATCTAGGGTTAATTGAGGGAGTGGTATATGAGTTAGATAATCCTGTATTTTAGGCACCGGGGGAGAATTATCGGGAGGGCTATATAACTGTTTGTTGCATAAGGCAAACTCACCAACAATATCCTTAGAAACGGTTTTCTGGGAATTATCTAACTATGAAGTAATAGATAGTACTATCTGTGAAGCCTCCTGATTTCTCAGCCTAAAAGCAAGGAGATGACCTGCCTTGTCACCTTGATTGATATATGTTGATTGGGTTTTTAACATAGAGCATTCAGCCCTTTCCCTCAAATTCTCTGCATATTGATGTCTCAAAATTGCCAATTGTTCCATTTGACTCTCTGAAACATTAGAGGAGGAAATATTTTCAAGCACTTCAATACGTTCAGAGAGCAGACGAAGAGAAGCCTCTCTTTGCCGTTTCCATCTGGAAGCCAACCTAATAAATTCTCCTCTGAGAGTGCATTTGAGAGAGCACCACAGTTTATCGTAATCTGAAATAGAGCCCTCATTTATTTCCATATACTGGGAGAGAAATGCTTTAAGCCCTGAACATATCTGATCATCTTTTAAAAGTTGATTATTAAGTTTCCAAATTTTATCTGTGGGCATATTGGGAGACAGAGTACACTGCAACCAAGTAGGAGAGTGGTCTGAGATTGCCCTGGCAAATATCCCTCCTTGTGTAACTACTGGCAATAGAGTCTTGCTTATTTAAAAATAGTCTAGTCAAGAAAAGGATTTGTGGACTGGCGAATAAAAGGTGTATGCCTGTTCAGAGGGGTTAAGGACCCTACAGGGGTCACAAAGACCACCCATGTTTAACAATTCCTGGAGGGATACTTGGGCAGAAGACATCCCAGATGCTCTTTTACCAGTTTTACCCAAGTTTGGGCCTAATGTGAGATTCCAGTCTCCGGCTAGAATAACTGGGAGATGAGCAAACTGGGCCAGCTGTGATAGTAAGCCTGAGAAAAATTCGGGGAATCCAGATTAGGTCCATAAATGCAACCTAGAACAATTTCAAACTGATCCACTATACCCCTCACCATCAAGTATCGACTACGGGGGTCCTCTAAGCTTTGTAACAATTTGAAATTATTTCCTTTAAAAATTAGAATCACAACTCCTCTTTGGCTCAATGAATCTCCTCCAGCAAAAACGTGTCCTACCATCTGTCTACGGAAGAGAAGCCTCTCTGTAGAGAGAAGGTGTGTTTCCTGCAGGAAAGTGACTTGGCATTGTAAAAATTGTAAATGCCTCAGAATTTGGTAATGCTTTACCTTAGAGCGGGCTCCCCTAATATTCCAGGTAATAAATTTCATAGCCATCCTATATCAATGTAGGAGAGTAGGAAAAACATGTATTCCAGTAATTGAAGCCATCCAGCTATTGAATATGAATCATAAACTTAGAAAGAACCATCGTATCATTGAGGATTCTCCCCCTATTCTCCCCCATGTCCCATATCTATTTCCAACAAACACACAGCTAAATATATAACACTGAAAAATTCTAAACAATTCTAACAATAAAATTTCCTAACCTCAGTCCTAACGACTGAATCCCCATACCCCCTGGGTCATGATGATTACTAATTCCTCCTCAAATCAGACACCCCTTCCCGCACCCCCATCCTAGATTCCCAAGGTGTGTAATAGAAAAGAAAGACATACTCCCCTAATAACTCAAGTTGAGCTTAAAAAGAAAAGGAAAAGGCAACACTATATTTCTACTGGGTACACACCTTATAACTTAGACCTAACCAACTCAAATAGCGTAGACTACTAGCAATTAGCACATTTTAACTAGTGTACTCCTGCTTCAAATATTTAGCAAGAAAACAAATGAAAATACTAACACGCTAAGGTCACTAGATGGTGCTATTTAGCTATCTCGCGCTAAATCCTGCTCTATAAACATGCAGCAATACCTCAATTAGAACATTTACCGTAGTTATTATTAGAAGACTCGCCAGTATGCATTATTAATTAAACTTAGAAATAAAAAAATAATGCCTCTTTGAAAAGAAGAGGACTGTCCCTTGACTGGGTCATGACTAACAAAATATCCTCAACTGGAGAGCCAATAATAAAACTGCTTTGTGCTCTAGCACTGTCTCTGTGCTCCAATTCCAGAAGGACTGTGCATTAGCTGCTTGTTTGAGTTCACGCTGCTACAGGGCAGCCAAACAGAAAAATAAAATTCTTCATAGCCTTTCTATGCTTTCCCAGACCATACAAGTTAACTGAAACAAGGGATCTCCTTGGCTGCAGATTAACAGCTGAGTAAATTCATGCTGCTGTAATAAAAAGATGATCACAATAAAGCTGCTACACTTTAGCTATGTCACGGAGCCCTCATTTGAACAGATTGGGAAACCAGCCTTTCAGGGCAACTTGGGCTTTATCCAGCTCATCAAAACTATGCCAACTCTCCCGATGGTAAATCTGCAGGGTAGCAGGATATTTAACTCTGTACTTAATGCTTGCAGCAATTAGCTTAGACACTGTCGGGTGCATCGCCGATCTCTTCTGCAGAACAGAGTATGGAAGATCTTGGGCGATTCAGATTTTCTTCTGCTCCCACTGTACTTCTTTCGGCTCCCATATTTTAGCCAGTATAAAATGTTTATCCAAAAAATTGAGGAGTCGAAATATTAGGGGTCTAGGGAGAGCACCTTTGGGCGACATTGACCTTGATGACCTGTGGGGTCTGTCTATGATGTATACAGGCCCGTTTGGAGAAGGGCCAGCTATCTTTTCACACAACTTTTGTACAAATACAGTAACTGTTGGGCCCTCCTCCTCCTCCTCCTCCCCTTCCGGTAGCCCCAAGATAACCAAATTATTCCTTCGGGAGCGACCTTCCAGGTCTTCCAGTTTTTCCTCCATTTTCTTCATCCGATGCCTCATCACAGACATTTCTGGGTCAATATGGGCCCTCCAATCATCAAGAGAAGAGATTCTAGCCTCATTGTCTCCAGTGCATTGGGAAAGCTGTTCGAGTGAGATCTGCATAGATTTAACATCAGTAGCCAAATTACCCAGCATTTCTTTTAGTGGATTCAAGCCCTCGAGAAATTTTTCTTCCATGCGGGCAGCCTGGGGTCTCGTGTGGGTAGATGTACTAATTGGCTGCACTTTTGCCCGCTTGGTTGTTTTATCCCACATCTGTGTTGTCAGTGGGGTATGCCGAGGTGGAGAAATCTTCATTTCAGCATTCATTCCAGTATAAGAATACTGCTGTCACTGTTGAGTAATCCAGTTTTGTGATACTATCAGTAACCAATGCTTAGGTTAGTGAAATTTGTGTTTTAATGGATAGGAGTGCGGGAGCTCAGTAAAATGCATCTATTCAGGCAGGCATCACATGACCTCCTCTGACACACGTGGAACCTTAATACATCACTGTTATCTCAGTGAATGGCTTGTCCAGGCCATTCAGGAATACTTGCTGTTTAACGACTCCCTGGACTGTTCACAGGCAACTCTCTGGGAAGCTCTTAAGGCGGTATTGAGGGGCCATTTGATAGCCCATGCCTCTCATATTAGTAGGCAATGGCAATTGACTTTGAAGGATCTTGAGGCCAAATTAAAAATTCTTCAACTTCAGCCTTCCCAGACCCCTGTCATTGACCCAACCCATGAGCACAGACTTTTGTCCCTTAGGGCAGAAATTGAAAGTATCCTACAACATCGTACCAAATATGCTCTATACAAACTTAACCAGAAGTACTGGGAGTCAGGTTAATGTTTGAGAAAGCTGCCCGCCTCTTGGCTGAGGATGCAAGCTCAGGAAAAATATATTCTGAAAATTCAGAGGGCAGATGGGGTTACTGTTACCTCCCCTGGAGATATTAACCAGGCCTTTCTTGGCTAGTACCAACAACTTTATTTCTCAGAAGTGAACCCAGCTCCTGATCATTTGGCTTCTTTCTTTTCTGGGATTTTACTTCCTAAGGTACCAGATGCCTACCTTCTATCTCTGGTGAGCCCCATTCAGCCTTCTGAAGTCAGGGCTGCTATCCAAGATATGTCACAGGGTAAATCTCCTGGCCCTGACGGCTTTCCGGTGGAGTTTTATGCAGCTTTTATAGATCAGGTTGCTCCTTGTCTAACGCGGGTCTTTAATGAGGCATGGGAGGAGGGCAAACTTCCTCCAACGTTCACCAAGGCTATTATTACCTTAATCCCTAAAAAGGGCAGGGATAGTATTCACTGTTCCCACTGTTAGCCAATGTCGCTACTGAACGTTGATGTTGAGATTTTTGCTAAGATTATAGCTGAGAGGGTGGAACCTGTCATCCCTTTCCTGGTCCACCTAGACCAAATCGGTTTTGTACCAGCACATCTGGGTTCTGATAACGTACATCAAGTGTTAGATCTTCTCTGGGAAGCTCGTCTTGCCCCCCCCATCCCCTTGCCACCCTTTCATTAGACGTTGAAAAGGCTTTTGACAGGGTGGAGTGGCCCTACTTGTTTGTGGCCTTGCGACATTTTGGTTTCCCCTCCTGTTTTATTTTGCTACTTTGTATCTTCTATTCCACACCAAAGATGGCTGTCCTCACCAATTCTGTACTTTCCCCATATTTCGGCCTTGGATGTGGTACACGGCAAGGCTGCCCCTTGTCATCTTACTTTTTTCTCCTAGCCATGGAACCTCTTGCAGCTAAGATTAGAGCAGATCCTGCTTTCCCTGGCATTACAGTGGGTGCCATATCCCATAAAATTCTACTTTTTGATGATGACATTACATTTTTTGTTTCTTTCACTGAGACTTCACTTCAGTCCCTTCAAACTATCATTTGCCATTTCTCTGCTCTGTCTGGGTATAAACTTAATGAGGGTAAGACCCAAGTCATTCCACTTAATTTGCATTGTATAGCTGATATGTTTGCTTATTTTCCCTTTTGATGGGTGCCAAATGGTATAACTTGTCTCGGGAATGCCTTGAGATCCACCATTTCTGATACGATATTGGCCAATACACAGAAGGTATTGGACATTCTCGACGTGGATCTTTCCAGATGGAGTTCCTTGATATTGATGGAGACCCCATCTCCACAAGGACATAGACAGGATAGAGGCAGTCCAGAGGAGGGCAACTAAAATGGTGCAGGGTCTGCAAGAGAAGCCGTATGAGGAGAGACTAAAAGAGCTTAATATGTATACCCTTGAGGAAAGAAGGGAGAGGAGGGACATGATAGAAACTTTTAAGTACCTCAGTGGAATCAACAAAGTCCAAGAGGGTAGCATCTTTCAGAAAAAGAGACGGTAAGAACAAGGGACACAATTTAAAGATAGAGGGGGCGGTCTAGGGCAATGTGAGGAAGTATTATTTCACAGAGGGTAGTGGATGCATGGAACAGCCTTCCTGAGGATGTTGTGGGGTCTAAAACTGTGAGAGAATTCAAGAATGCATGGGACAGACATAAGACAATTCTTGTGGGGGGTAGGAAGAAATAGTCTGTTGGTTAACTAGGATCTGCGGCCTATCCTGTAGGTAGGGAAATGGGCAGACTAGATAGGCCAAGCGGTCCTTATCTGCCGTCAAAGTCTATGTTTCTATGTTTCTATGTTGTCCTTATGGGGCAGGGTCAATGCTCTAAAATTAGTCACCCTCCCGAAAGTCCAATATGTTATTCCTAATCTCCCTTTGGCGTTGCTATCCCAGTTTTTTAAGCAGCTGGCAACCACAATTTTCTCCTTCATATGGGATAATAAACCTTCAAGGATTAAATACTCTACCTTGAAGAGACCTTGGATGAAAGGTAACTTAAATCTCCAAGACATGAAGCAGTTCCATGACTTTACAGTGCTACATCAGGCAATATTGAGTTATGTCCCTTCCTTACTCGCCGCGTTCCCTGGATGGCTTTCCCTAGAATTGGATCAGGGGAACCTCCCAAACCCGCAAGCCCTACTTTTGCCAGACTAGTCTCTTCGATCTCCTTTCTCTCCATGTGCCCTTTATATGCGTTTGTCTGGAACAAGTATGCCCCTAGCTTAGGATGGTGCCCTCGTACTTCATTCAGGAGACCGCTTTGAGGTAATCCTAGTTTGACCATTGAACATAAACCATTACACTGGAAAGGACAGGCAGCAACGGGGTATAACCTCTATGGAACATCTAGTTGATCCTTCTTTCAGGATTCTCAGCTAATTTGCAGAGCTGCAAACACACTACGGCATCTCCTCTTCTCATTTCTGGTGCTTTTTGCAGTTACATAGCATTTTTAATCAGCGAGTTTCTGGGGATCTTACTGTTTTTCATATTCTCCCTTTTGAGGATTGGTTGAACAAGCTTTCTGGTCCACAACATCTGACTGCCAGGCTCAAAACCTACTAGAGTAAGGTTTCTCAGGACTCCTCTTGTGTAGGCCCCAGGGAAAAGTGGGAGTTAGAATTGGGACTTGACATTTCTTCTCAAGACTGGAACCAGGTATGACTCAATGTTTTTTATTCAGCCAGGGACCTACCGGCCCATTCTATCCAATATAAGATACTCCATAGGGCTTACTGAACTCTGTTGTGGTTCTCTCAAACAGTGATTGTTGGCACTGTAACTCTTCTCAAGCATACCTGACACATATTCTCTGGTCCTGCCCTGTGCTTGATTCTTACTGGTCAAGAATTTGGGCCACTTACTCCTCAGTCATTCCTTTGCCTAGGCTGAGAGACCCTCAATTTGCCTTGTTAGGCTTACCCCAGCAGCCTGTGCCCCTCTCCACATACCAGGTTCCCTGGGCTAACTGCACTTTTACTGTAGCAAAGAGAGTTATCCTTATGCACTGGCATTCCCCTGGTTCTCTTTCCTGAGATGAATGGTTTCATTTATTATCTCTAACAGCTAGGTACAAACAGATCTCCCATTGACTGCTGGGTAAACTCCCACTTTTTGATCAAATTTGGCAGCTATATTTAACCAAATTTCCCAGACCTGCCCCCTGAGGATGACCTGATGGTTGATCTTTTATGGATCCGATGTTGTTTGCCTCCCCCACTGTGAGAGTGGATTTCCACTCACTAGTCCCTTTGTGTACTTATTGGTATGAAGTTGCTATGACTCATGCTTACTTTAATACTATTAGCTTTGATGCTCTATGATACTCCATTTCTCTTAAAGACACTGTAATTGACACAATTTATTTATATGTTGCGGATTTTTAGGGAATTTGTACTTGGTTCGTATTATACGGCATTATTTTTGGACTAACAGATGATTAGTCTTGCCCCCACTGCTATATATTGGTTTGATTATGCTGATATATTTATTGAACTCCACTTGAGTCCCAGAATATTGCTGATTGATACTAGAGAACTATGTTCATTGTACTTTGGCTATTGCTTGTATATTGTTTTGTGGTTGCGTACTTAAGGTGTATGTAACTGTTTTTGAATTATTCTGAAAAAATCAATAAAAATCTTTATGGCAAAAAAAGAAAGTATGGGTCACTCAGCATAACCCAGACATACTGTCTATGGTAGAGTCTTGGCTGTCCCCCAAGGTACCAGACTCTGCTATCACACTGCCTGGATACACCCTGTTCAGACAGGACTGACTCTCAAAAAGAGGTGGGGGCTGTGTCCTAAACAGTAGGGATCCCCTTCAAGGTTACATACTTCCCGCACCCACCAGTGTAGACAGCCTCCAAGTTCTAACCGTAAAACTTCTGCAGAGACCCCATAACAGGATACTGATGGTTCTGTCTGTCTACATCCTGCCTAAACTAATCTTGGCTGGCACCAGTGACTTGATGGACCATGTGGGCACCCTCAGTCTAAACACAGAAATCGTGATGCTGGGAGATTTCAATATCAACTGGATCTCCCCCTCTGCTACCTCAATCAAGGATGCCTTATCTGCGGTCCACTTCTCTCAGATGGCTGAGATAGCAACCAGAGTTGACTACAAAACTAGGACCAGCGCCCTCCTGGACTGGGTTCTCACCAATTGACCTGCCCACATCACCAGTACTGCTGTTCTCCCTGATACACTGAGTGATCACTCCCCGTCACCTGTACTTAGTCCTACAACTACTGCAAGCCACCTCCCAGAATGATTACAAACTGTGTAACTAAACTAAAAGTTCACCTTGCATTGCTAAAAGCAGAGCTTCAGGGCATTGACTGGACTGACCTTAATGAGGCCAGCAATGTAGACATGGCCCTTGATCAATTCAAAAAGACATTCAACACCATCTGTGACAAGCATGCCCCAGTACAGGCAAGGAAAATAAAAGGGCATTGCAATCCCTGGATCACCCCGGACCTACTGGATCAACTCAATGCCAGAGATCTCCTCTGGCAGATCACAAGAGGGCATGGTACCACCACTAACATCCAAAGGTACAAACAAGCCTGAAATAAGTGCACAAAAGCCATCCAACATGCCAAAAGTGCATTCTACAAGGAAGCCATCTCTAGTTCCTGGAATAACAGCAAGTCATTCTAGGATAATCTCAATGACATAAGGGGCCAAGAACCCAAAAATTTCCTATCAATGCTCATGGTTGATGGCGCACTATCCTTGGACCAACAGCGAATTGCCAATGCACTTAATGATGCATTCATGGACCTCAGCAGTATACTACCAGCAGACTACTTTAATCCCTTAATCCTGGCTGATCCTAACACAGTCCAGCAACCACCTTCCAGCAGCCCGCTCTTCTGTTTCAAGGTAATCTCTAAATCTGATGCAAGAAAGTACTTTGTGCAAGCTCTGGGAAAATCAAGACACAGCGGAGATACCCTGGACCTTAGGTTCCTCAGCACTGGAGGAAGTCCTTGGCCCTCTCACTAAGATTATCAGCCTCTCCCTCTGCCACTCCAAGTTCCCCCTGCGATGGAAATCAGCATCAGTAATCCCTGTGCACAAAGCAGGTGATCAGACTCTACACAACAACTACAGAACTATCTCCATACTCCCCCCGCCCAAAGCTCTAGAGCAGATTGTAGCAGATCAGCTTGTTGAGTATCTGAACTAGTACCAACTCCTCTGTCCTGAACAACATGGCTTTCTACCAGGTCACAGTACCATCACAGCATTACTGGAATTCACAGGTTACATCCACCACTCCCTAGACCTAGGCCTTCTGGAAGGAGCAACATTTATTGACCTATCAAAAGCTTTTTATATGGTGCACCATGAGCTCCTTCTTAATTCAGTTGTCTGCTATTGAGCTGTCTCCAGAATCCATTTCATGGTTCAACAGCTACCTTCACAACCGATCGCAAAAGGTCAGGCCAGGAGACACCATCTCTGTTAGCAGACCTGTCTGCTATGGCGTCCCACAGGGGTCAATTCTGGGGCCCCCTACTATTTAGTCTTTTCCTAAACCAATTGCCAGCCTCCTTTCCAACCCGGATGCTTCTTTATGCAGATGATGCAGTTATCTTCACCAGAAACCCCCATCCAGACCAACTAACAGCAGAACTAAAAAGGGGATTCTCATCAGCAGAGAAATGGTTTAAGGAGCATAGACTAATCATGAACTGTGAAAAAAACAAAGACAATGTTGTACTCCAGCACCCAGAGTAAGTTCAAAGCATTACCCCCTGCGATCAGAAATGAAAGTGGTGATACCCAGTTTTTCTGATACCTAGGTATAACAATAGACTCCACTCTGTCTTATGTCAAACACATTGATAACACTTCAAAGGCTATCAATACAAGAATAGGGATTCTTTACCACCACAAGCACTGCTTAACCTATGAGGCATTGAATTTGACCATCAACAGCTCAATCGTCTCCCTTGTCGATTATGGACTGGCTATCTATGGATCGGCAACCGATACCACCCTACAATGCATTTCCATCACGCTTAATAAGGTGTGTTGCCTTCTCACAGGTGCTGCAAGACTCATGCACACCTGTGACCTCTACTCACAGGCTGGTTGGCTCCAACTAAAGGAAAGAATAAGATACCAATCTTGCCTCCTTGCCAAGAAATGCTCTCTCAATCTACTACTGGCAGGAGTCCAGAAACTCCTAACCATGTGCTCAAGCGCCCGTTTCACAAGGAACTCTGCCACCCAGATGTACAAAATTCCTTGACTCCACACTGCCTTGGCACATTGTGCATTCTGTTACCGTGCTCCTCACTGGACCAGTGTCTTACCACCTGACATTTCTGGTACTGCAATTGTTAGTGTTTTCAAATACAAACTACGACTCACCTTATCTCAACCAGCAGCTGTGGCTGTCTCCACTAACACTCCTACTCTGCCACAAGGGCACCCTAGCACTCTTATCTCACATCTAACCTACTCATCTGACATGACCTATCCTTAGCACTTCAGGTCACCACCCTACCTCACAACCTTTGCCACCTCTACTGCACTGAAACAGTCCAAAGAGCAGCTGCTGCACACTCCTGTGCTCAGACGTGCAGCTGCACAATAAGAAGGCTGCCAACCTCAATAAAACAGAGAACCAAGGACGTGTTGTACCCAAAGGACGACTCAAATTCAATAAGTGCAAATACAAATGAAGATTTACTATTTCATTCCGCACAAATGAGTACAATCAAAACTGCTTCCTGGACAAGCACAATCCCCTAGTGCTTTGACTCAAACAGAGCATTCAATGGGGTGAGGCAAATAAGGAGCACTAATATATTTATAGTATGATTAATTAAACAATCAAATAATTTGTTAATTCATCAGTCATCTTATGTAAAGTTTCTTTCGAATTATTTCAAACTATTTCAAACAAAATAACATTTATGATGATCACTAATTTAGGAGCAATCAAAATTTAGCATTTTATACAAAAAAACATATAACCATAGTTGCTGTTTAGAGACCTGCAGAGAATGCTAATAATTGTATTTCACTTAGCTCTCAAAATTATTCATGTTTTATAATTCTAGGCTTTAGCATTACATTTTTAACATTTTTAAATAGCAATTCATTCCTTAGGAGTCTACATAAACATTACATCAAACTGTGATCAGAACATTCAAGCTTTAAAATGAATGAATGAAGATTAACATTAATAGACATTAATAAACGAACACAAAAAGAAAACTTTTGACCTGGACCATAGTCATGGCATTATCAGTCATAACTTCCTTGGATATTATCCAAACCAGGCAGGAAGGAGTAACTGGCCAGTTGAAAAATGGTATAAAGAAAGAAAAAAAGGAAAACAGGCTCAATTACAAGGATCAGAAATACATGCAAATTTACATTCTTCCCATTTTTATTCAATTTTTCTTTTAAAATGGTTTAATATCCCAGTTCTCATTAAGGCCAGCTACTCCTTCCTACCCGGTTTGGATAACATCCAAGGAGTTTATGACTGGTGATGCCATGACTGGTCCAGGTCAAAAGTTTTCTTCTTGTGTTTGTTTATTAATGTTTATCAATGTCTATTAATGTTAATCTTCATTAATTCATTTTAAAGCTTGAATGTTCTGATCACAGTTTGATGTAATGTTTATGTAGACTTCTAAGGAATGAATTGCTATTTAAGAAAATTTAAAAATATAATGCTAAAGCCTAGAATTATAAAATATGAATAATTTTGAGAGCTAATTGAAATACAATTGTTAGCATTCTCTGCAGGTCTCTAAACAGCAACTATGTTTATATGTTTTTTTATGTAAAATGCTACATTTTGATTGCTCCTAAGTTAGTGAGCATCAGAAATGTTATTTTGTTTGAAATAGTTTGAAATAATGTGAAAGAAGCTTTATATAAGATGATTGATGAATTAACAAATGATTTAATTGTTTAACTAATCATACTATAAATATATTAATGCTCCTTATTTGCCTCACCCCCATTGAAGGCTTTATTTGAGTCAAGGCGCTAGGGGATTGTGCTTGGCCAGGAAGCAGTTTTGATTATACTCATTTGTGCAGAATGAAATAGTAAATCTTCATTTTTATTTGCACTTATTGAATTTGAGTTGTCTTTTGTGCACAACATGTCCTTGCTTCTCACCTCTACCCCACCCATTCTGTACACTCCTCTCACTCCCTACCCACCCTCTAGCACCCTTACCACTATCCTCCTGCTATCATCTCCTCTCATGCAACCCAGTAGGGTGCCCCAACTTTGACTCAGGCAAATTACTTGCTGCCTATGATCCTAAATTTGGTGTGTTTACTATAGGAACTCTGTCTAAAAATATACTACTATATTATTGTATCTTATAGTTACCCTGTCTAAAACATATACTACTGTTTTGATGTACCTTTATTCTTGTAGCTGACATGGAATCCATAAATGAGCAACCACTCACAGGTGTAATCCAAGAACTCAATAAATGAAAACAAATAAATAAAACATCTGTGGAGGGATGGGAGTGCAGGGTCCAGGGGGCCCTGCACTCCTGTAGGCAAATGATGATCATTATACTATCTCAAAAAGTTAGGAAATTCTTTGCAAAAAACTCTTTTAATGCACCATTTAAGGTTAAGACTACAGCAACAAAAGTAGGGAAATGTGATTTTGGGATTTTCAACCCTAACATCACCCCCCACACACACACGCACACACACACACACATACACCTGAAGCAAATCAGGGGCAGAGTCTTTCCTGCAATTGTCAACCCTAAAGCTCACCTCACTACAGCAGCAAGAATGTTAAGATGTGATGGACACAGGTGTGTATGTTTCAGGAGTGTATACAATAGAGTGAGCTTTAGGGCTGACAACTGCAAGGAAGACTCCACCCCTGATTTGCTTCAGGTGTGTGTGTTGGAGGGGGGTTAGGGTTGGAAACCCTAATATCACAGTTCCCTACTTTTGTCACTGTAATCTTAACCCTAAATGGTGCATATGTGTATATATAGATATATATATAATATATATATATATATATATATACGCACACACGCACACATAAACATATTTTTCTTCAAGTCTTCACAGTTCCAACTTCATGACATTTTTTCTGTTCTGTAGCATTGCGTGTTTCCTCCTGAACTGTGTTAGTACAGTTTATTTTGGGCAAGCTGGTGTTATTTGACAGCCTGCCAGTGCCTGGCTGATGCTAGATGTCAAAAATAAAGTTAAAAAATATAAAAAAAACTAATATTTTTCGGTATCTGCTGAGACAGTGGAGCAGCAGAGAGGGCAGGGAGATGGTGGCAAAGTGGGGTCACCAGAAACAGGTAACAAAAGCAAGGCACAGGATGGTTAGCTAGAGCCCCTCAGCCTCAATAGGAACTGTAAGAGTAAAGTGCTTGAACAGTCTGTAAAGTATCACATATTGTAGGGACCACTCACAGTGGCACTGCAAAACCTGCAACTCAAGCAATAAGTGTAGCAAAAAGTAGTGACACAGGTAGAGTAGGAGCAAAGCGATTTAGAGGAACCTGGGGACAGAGACACAGATGATGAGTGTGGGTCTTATGAAAGTGATAGCAGCAATTGTGGGGAGGAGGAGGAGATGGGCAGGAGGGATTCAGACTTTGGGCAGGGGCATCTCATAGAGCAAAAGGGGCAGTCAGTGGTTCTCAGAAGAAAAAAGTGAACGAGGCATTAAAAAGACAAAGGCCAAAACAAGTACCTATATCTAAAATAACAGTAAAGAAAGACACAGAAAAGACACATAGAACACCAGGTCCAGGAGGATACTTGACAGAGTAAGAAGAAGAAACATTCCATGAATCTGATGAACTGGTGGAGGGGGAGGCGGATGTGGAAGATGAAGGCTATAACAGCCAATGCCACAGCCAGAAGCATAGAATGTCTCTAGGAACAACTGATAATGACAATGGTGTGGGATTTCTTTTGCATATACATAGAATTACAGGCATATGCACTATGCCTTATATGTTCAGACAGGCTAAGTCAGGGTAGGAAGGGAACATGGTTGGGAATATTTACCATGGAGGGCATTTGCTGAAGTCCTACGGATTGCAGTATGAAAAAAGGTACCGGAACAAGTTATCATGATCAGCAGCACAATTGCACAGTGAAGCTGATAATGATGATAATTATAGATCAAGGGAGTGCTCCCAACCAATCAGAGCACTCCTTTCCCCTGCATGTGAGACACTCTTCTCCTGTGAAGGGCATCTCATGCACAGATGCACTGGAAATGGGAACGTTCTGGGAATTTTTTTTTTTTAACTATATCATTGCTCGCTCTCAATCAATAATGTATTAACATGTCCCCTATCATCACTCATTCCTGTATTAGAGTGGTTTCACTTGCCTTCAGCTTGAGACAGAACTTCACTTTCCTGTTCTCGTTCCAGCCGTAGGCACATGAAACCACTCTTATACAGCAACGAGTGGCTCTGGGGTGCATACTAACATATATTATGATGTTGCGGCTGTGGCTGCTGCTGATGATGATAATGGGAAAGGGAGGACAATATTGAGGGTAAAGAGTAAGATGAAGGAAGATCATTCATAATGCAACCAAACAACTCATCTTTGCAGACTCCCTCCAGTAGGCCACAAATTCCCATCCACCTTCACCCCCATGGGTAGCAAAAGTAGGAGCCAGCTGTCAGGTTCAGCAAAAAAACAATCACTGTTTCTGGCTGAGTCTTTAGAAAGGAACCAAAAATATAAAGCAAACAGAACCCAGGCCAACATGCTAACAAAAGTAATTGTGAAAATGCTAGCCACTCACCTGCTGCAGGTTTTCTATCATTAATGCAAGTTGCAGTGCCATAGTACTAAGTTTTCAGTGGTGCATACTTTTCTACAGTGGCTGTTCCAGGTTTGTATGAGAGTGTTTGAAAGCATTGTTTGTGCCAGCAGTTCATGTCACAACTGACATGTAAAGATGTGGTCAGACCACTGATACATGGCAGACCACCCATTTAGTCAATTTCCTCTTTCTATTCTCGGTTAAGTGGATACAGCAGCAGCAGCAGAAGCAATGGTCACAAGTCACTGGGGCCCTCCAACTTCCTTATTACTGCCACCTGTTCACCACTGGTCTTTAGCATTTAATTTATCCTGCCTGCTGAGTTTATACTATTGCATTTTATGCGTTTCATTTATTATAATCTACTATTTTACTTTGATTTTTAGTTTTGTTATGTTGTACAGAGCCCAGAGCCTTTGGGATTGGGTGCTAAACTTAGAAACATATATTTTGTCAGCAGAAAAGGACTTTTAGGCCCATGCAGTCTGCCCCTTGTCCCTGCCTATTCCTAAACAAATAAAATTACTACTACTGCTACTACTACTTTGACAATGACGTCATGCAGAAAACCTGCTGCATTTCCATCAGTAGATGTTTGATGAGTGACTGACATCATACTCTTTACACCAGGTTTAGTACAAGATAACACAAATAATTTTGTAAAGACGGTTAAAGATGGTTACTACATACATGTTCCATGCGTTGGTCACCATATAAGTTTGGTGGTTCAGGAATCTTGGGGGTTTTATATTTGATGACCTCAGAGTGGCAAGGCAGTGTGGCAAAGCAATGAGTAGGGCCAGTGGGATGCACAGTGGGGCCTATGCACGAATCCCTACATGCCGCATAAGGGTAACGCATAGGAATTCCTATGACTGAATGCCATGAGGTGGTGATCTGTGCACCCCCTACAGCATTCATTGTGGGTGCATTAGATCTCTCGGGTGGCCACATGGCACCACACCAGGGGCATGCCAGGGGGCATGCCTTGTGCTGCACACAATGCACTAAGGTGCAGAGCGCCAGCCGGGACCACACGAGGGGGGGACCCTGCCATAAATTGTTGTGTGACCCATTGCAGGTTACCAGCTGAGCACAGCAGCACCAGAATCCCCCTGCACATGGCTGCACCAGCACACTGGGCTGCTTGGGGGGGCTGGGAGTGTCCATTCATGCAAACACCCCGTGTTTGAATCTGGTTGGGGAATGCTTCTTCTCAGGATCCCCTGCCCATTCACACAAGGGATCCACTATTGGACCCAAGATGGGCATTCTATTGAATGACCACCTGCACCCTGCACTCCACCCCTGCACAACCATTTTCCACAGCTACATGGCTGTGTGCTGGGGTGGGTGGGGGCAAGGTGGCATGGCTGGCATTCATGAATGCCAGCCTGCACACGCCTGCCTATGGGTACAGGGCAGCCCAGGTGAGCTATGTGCATTTCGTTTGTAGTACATGCATAGGCCCTCAAGAGAGGTATCTTCAGCAGGAAGAGGGAGGTGGTGTTGCCACTGTATTGCTCTCTTGTGAGATCCCACCTGAAGTATTGTGTCCAGTTCTAGAGGCCACACCGCAGAAAGAATATAGGCAGGGTAGTGGCAGTCCAGAGGAGGGCAACTAAAATGGTGCAGGGGTTGCATTAAAAGCTCTACAGTGAGAGACAGAGGGATCTCAACATGCACACCTTGGAAGAGAGGAGACCAAGAGGGGACATGATAGAAACCTACATGTACCTCATGGAGATGAACAAAGTGCAGGAGGGGAATCTGTTTCAAATCAGAAATAGCACCAGGAGCAGAAAATGTGTGATGAAGCTGAAGAGGGGAATTAAAGAGGGATGTGAGGAAGTACTACTTCACTGAAAGAATGGTGGATGCCTGGAACAGACTGCCAGTGTAAGTGGTGGAGGTGAAAATAGTAGGGGGCTTTAAGCATGCATGGGATAGACACAGGGGAACATGAGTAAATATACAAGGAAGAGGGAGGGAGGGTTGCTAGAGACCAGTTAGGGTCTGTGGAAACTGACTATGCAGGGGCCATCTGGGCACACTGGGTGATCCAAGCAGTCCTTATCTGCTGACAAATTATATGTTTCTATGTTTCTGTGAGTAAAAGCATGTTTCTGGAATGACACACGCATTCCTGAAATACATAGTGATGATGGCTACATCCTGGCCACTCTTTGACCCTTGCCTTAAGGACACATTAAAGACATTCTTTGATGGAGAAGAATGCAATAAGGTCCTATAAAGTCAACGTATCCATCTTGCCTCTGCACAGAAAAATGCTAGGATCACAAGTACAGTACAAGAAAAGGAAACGGAGAGACTACCAGTGACATCAGTGATGTGTATGGTTGCCTGAGTTTAGAGCTTTGACCATCTCCCAGCCTTTTTCCTTTAAACCAAACTATCTGTTTAACAAATTTCACAAAAAGGCCAACAGGAATGTTCCTACTTACCATGGAGAAGCCATGAAAAGCCACATTGTCTGAATAAAGCTCCAAGAAGACAGGATGTACTGTAGATCAACACAGCCATGGCAATTCGGACATGGATCAATCAAGCAGCTCCATTGTGCAGATGGCACAGGCCCAGGTGGAGCACACCCAGCTCAGGCCCTGGAGGAGCATGGCCCAGCAAAGACAACACGCATCCCTAAGAAAGGCAAAAAAACAGACTTTCTTATTAAATAGCTAACAACATTTCAAAAAGATATGAACTAAGCCATGAACTAGTTAAGAAAAGACTTAAAAAATTTAGATCAGAAAGTTGGAGATACAAAGTGCGAGTTTTCAACCACAGACACCAGAGTGGATAAATAGAAAGCTCTGGTATTAAGTCTAGCTCACTCACACACAACTCCAACATAGCAGGAGGAAATGGAGTGTGCAGCATGTGGTACGAATATCAAAACTTGTGGTCTCATATATGGAGTTGAGGGCACAGAGATCTGTGGCTTTCTTAGGTTTTTTGAAAGACATGCTGGGCCCCATATTCAGCCAGCCACACTTGCACTGCACTTCCACTAGCACATTGCAACTGAGCACATGTGCTAACACCTCCGAATACTGGATCATAGCACAGTACACCTATGCAGCACAGGGCACAAGCGCAGCACTGAATATAGACAGACACATCACAAGTAGTGCAGAAAACAGTGCAATGGGGTGGGTTTGATGTGGTGGAAGAGGAGCGCACCAATGAAAGACACACAACACTTCAGCAAAGGTATCACAGACATTTACTGAAAGCAAGCGGCATGGGAAATGGCCCATAGACAACAACAAAAAAAACAACATAAACGAAATAAATAAAAGGGCACTCACCCATAAAAACAACTCAAATTAAATCATCCACCAGGTAAAAAACAAATTAAAAAGGAGCACCCACTAATTAAAAAACAAACTAAAAAATAGGGCACATGCTGGACAGGGAGAGAGGACTGCATGCTAAGCTGTTGTGGAGAAGCAACTGAAGCAGGCGATTGGAAAGGCTTCTTTTTCTCCAATAACAGGTATACTACCATTGCCTGAATTGTTTACCAACCGCTTTCCAGACCAAAGTGTGTCCTCGGCTTTTGGTGCACCGTTTCTATGTTTTTTTTTCTCATTGCAGTTGCTGTTGCGAGGATCCCTGTCTTATCTAGTTGCATTGTTCAACAGCTGAATGAAGGTTGTACAAAGAACAAAGAACCAAAGAGCAAGACATACCATCCAGTACACGGTTTACTAAGGGAAGTTTATTTTGCTCCCCCTTACTCTCCCTGTCTCTTGTTTGAGAAACTATAAAAGCTTTGTATACATTTCTGTATCAAAGTAATGAGAGGATACCTTCTTAATGGTAAGGGCATTTATGCATTTTTGCAGGCATTCAGCATTTTCATTCTAAGTGTTTAAATTAGTTTAACAACTTACTTTTAAGAAGTATAAGGCAAACATATTATCTTTTTTTATATTTTAAATTATTAAAACTGCAAATCAATATTTTAAATTTTTCTGGGGGTTGGTCATATGAACCACCCACTCCTCAAAAACACACATTCGTTGGCATTTTGGAAACAATAATAAAAAGTCAGACACTGATTCTAACCATGCAGCAGGTCTTGGGGAACTCCTTCACTTTATTTATACTGGCTAAGTCAAATTTAACCAAAGTTAGCTAGATTGCACCACTTGCAAGTGTAGCGAAGAGCAACAAAAACAAAATCTTTCTAAAGTTGGAATCTTTAGCCAGAATTGGAGAAAAGAGTCTGCATCACCACGGAAAACTTTGTTGTCCAGTGATTATTTGGAGAAGGCAAACTGTAAAACTGGGCTGTTCATAACAACCTCACAGAGTAACAATGTGTTTAGTTACTACTTCTTCTATTCTTTTATTTTAAATGTTTAAAGCAAAGAAGGAAATGCTCTTTGACACCCAGACACAATTTATAGTATTAAAAGAGCTTATCAAAAGAAAGCTCTATTATCCCAATAAGGGAAAACTTTACTGTTGAGCTGTTGTGTGATTGCAAATTGTTTAAGTTAAAAGGATATAAAATACAAGGGGGTAAGTTTTTCATTTGCACTTTTCCTCTCCCTAGTGAATCTGGAATCTCAAAATTACATCTATACCACTATGAGCCCTAGTGAATCTGGAATTCTAAGTTGTGACCTCCTAGGCCAAAGAAAGCGATCTCACAGGGGAAAATATTAAGAACAAAACCACTTCAAAATCCAAGAAGAGAAAGGCTGTATTGATGAACACAAGGAAGGGCAAATTTGAGAACTGAAATAACAGTGGCAAGTGAATCATTTTGCTACATTGTGACTTGAATACCGATTGGAATACAGTAAGAAGTAACTTTCATTGCCACACATTGTGTTTAGCTGCGGAAAGGGATCTTGCTTCTGACGCTCAGCCTCACGTTTGCTGAGTTTCAACTAACTGTTGCTAAGTAAGCAATAAGGCACGGGGGGTGTGCATTAGACATTTCTAACACATGGCCAGGGGCATAGTTAAGCATGAGGCTGCAGGCCGAGTGCCTTCAGCCCCTTGCCGTGCATTAGAAATGTCTAATGCATAACCCCGGAGTGTCTTATTGCACTTATGAAATGGGACTGTCTATTTTATATAAATGTAAAAATTAAAATTAATAGGTTTCAGTAACAAAAATGTACCATTTTTGTCTGAATTTAACATAAAATATATCCTCCACCTGCATGAGCGTGCTGATTTTTTTTTACTTGGAAACATTTGTCCTACCATGGTCTCTGTAGCTGTAGTTTTTTAATGTGAGCATGGACAGTAATTCTATTAATGTGTGCACACCTCCCCCCCACCAAATCATCTTTCTGATTTCATGGTTTATTCATAAGTACTGGTGGATTTTTCCTCCTGCTTTTACATGGGAGAGCAAGAACAATCTAGGATCTGAGAGAGGGTGCATGTGTGAAGCAGGCTTCTATGGGACCAACAGGGAGTGGCCAAACAACAGGGTTTCTTTCAAAAAAAGTTTATTGTAAAAATATACAACCTTTCTGTACTATTGAGGGAGCACCAGTGACAGCCTGAACTGCTCAAGAATGCATTCTCACAGTAGCTGCATTCCAGTGGATGAGAAACAGTTTTGAGCAGGACTAACTATCTGTGATGAGCGAGCCATGAGCAAGTAAGTGGTTGGGTTTGGTGGGATGGAGGAGACATTCCAGCAGTAGCCAGGGACAGAATTAGTATACTAATAATGTTTACTTTGTGTGCCTGTTATGTAGTCTGAATGAGTACACAACTAGTGAGTGAGACAGCGGGCTCAACAGTGAGTGGGCAAGACAGCAGCTCCTACACAGTACAGGATAGAAGACTGACTACACGTGATTGGCGAGCCGCAGGCAAGTAAGTGGTCTAATTTGGTGGGATGGAGGAATCCTTCAGTGTTGATGTTCCAGCAGTAGCCAGGGACAGAATTAGTGAAAAAATTATGTTTACTTTGTTTGCTGGTTCTGTACTCTGAAAGAGTACACCATTAGCGAGCGAGAGAGCGGGCAGGACAGCGAGCGGGCAGATGGCAGCTCCTACACAGTACAGGCCATGGAATGGGACTGTCAGGGCTCCAAAACTTTGGGAATGATCAAAGTTACTCTAATTTCAGAAGCTGGTCTTCAGTAGAGATTGTATGGACACGTGTCATCTAAAATGATTATGAGTTTACGGGTTTCGCCAAGTTCGTGGCTGACCACAAAAAACCAAAATGGCAGTTATTCAAAAGATGAACATTATATTTAGCATATTAATGCCTGATTTTTTAAATGCAGGTATGGGTGCCTGAACTTGTTGCTAGCCGTGCATTAGACACTTCTAATGCACAGCTGGCAGCCAATCAAAATACAAGATTTTCCCTACCTATTTTATAATTGTTCCTAATTGTTGCTTCCTGGTCACTTGAACTTTTTTGATAACAGTAACTAAAGGAATATTGTTTGTTTGAGTACCTGTGGACTCTAGTACTGCTTTAATACTACATCCATTGTGCATATTTTCCTTCTTTTTATCGGTCAGTGCTCAGATATATACTAAGAAATCTATTGCAGCAGTTAACCTGGGTTCATATAAACTTATTTTAACTTTTAACATATTACTGTTGTTTTCAATTGTGTTCCACTTTTTAATATATTACTACAGTAGCTTTTTAGCATTGTATGATACCTGTATCAGCCTCCAACCAAAGGACTGGTGTAATGACAAGAGGACGGTAGCTTAAGGGTTTAAACTCTACACAGAACTCAAGTCAGAAACTAGTTTCAAGACGCAGACAAAAAGGAAAATGAATAAAACTGGGGTTGGGAGGGGAAAAAGACTGAGACACATCCAAGAGGCAGTTATAAAAATCCAGAAGGAAATCACAAACAAAACCTAGAAAGACAAATTACAATAGATAAATTTGTTTGCACATCCACACCTCAGTTACACAAAGTAGGCATAGAATATAACCAAGGATCCCTTCAAAATCAGGGAAGCTCTAACACACACTCTGTCTCTAAGAAGAACCCAGGAGAAGGCAGGTGAGGAGAGATTTTAAATGAATTGTAGAGAAAAGCTCTCCGGTCTCAAGGAGAAATTCTCTCTCGACTCACACCAACTGAATTTGAAGCGGAACCTTTTCCCAAAATCAGCTACTAGAATAGAATATTTCTTACTCTTCACTAGAAAATTTGCCATCTTTTAGATATGAAAACTCACCTAACAAAATAATAAAACAATACAGTAGATCAAGACCAAAAAGGCAGTTTCTCAGATCAAGTAGAAAACTATTCAAACCCTTTTACCACTAGACTGATATGGGCTTTAAAAGATCCTCATATGGAAAATGTCTTACTATTAGAGCAACCATACATATTGCGAGATGAAGTTATGTCAATGAAATCTACTTTAGCACATCATGAAGCCCTCATAAGGAACCTATTTCAGGAATTGGTTAAATTCGAGCTGGGCACTGAAGTCAGATTCCATGATTCCAGACCTACTAAATAACTCAAATAATGCACAAACAGATCCTCTTCTACATAACTGTGGTTGTTTAACAAAGGAAAAGAAGAAAGCAAGGAAAAAAGAATGCAACAGAAAGGTCAAAAAGTACAAACACATATAGAAAATAAGATCAGCAAACAGGATACTAATACATCTGAAAAACAGAGGAAAAAACAAATCAAACTCCAGAAGAAAAAGTATAACAGCAGGTCAAACATCATCAATAGAATACATTGGTGAAGAAATAAACATTTGAACTTGAACTAGGGCACCTGCTGTTAATAAACAAAATAAAAATGGTGCATCCGCCCATCAACAAAAAACAGAGTCCAAAGACTCACAAAATCATTGAGCTGTTGGCTGTGGTGGTGGCAGTGGATGTGGCTGCTGGTGATGTATTGCTGCCAGAAGATCCAGGATGACCCTGGTGTTCTTTTCTACCCACCTGATAACATTCACAGCAGGCAGACCTGGCGCCAGAGCAGATCGCCCTTGCCCTCCTAAAGAATGGCATCCTGCCACCTTCTTGCAGCACTCCGGGCACCTGTGGAAGGAAATACAATGAACTCAGACAGATGTGTACACAGCATCAGGGACACAAGAGAGACATAATGTGCACAACAGCTGGACAACTAGCCAACACATGGGCCACCATGCCACACACAGGTGAACCAACTCACAATCATAATTTATTTATTTATTTGAAACGGTTTCACCAGGAAAGACAATATGAGCTGTAAACAGCTTGTTTCCAGAAGCATCCTGGGGGAGGGGGTACATAAATGGGAGGATCAAGCAAAGTCAAAACAATCAAATGCATACAGTGCAAAGCAATGCATACAGTGTTGCACTAGTCCTATGGAATACAAATACTAAACAATCAACTACATAAGTGCAATTCAGATACATACAGTGTTGTGCTAATACAATGCAGTACTAATCAGTAAAAGAGACAACCAAAGTTAATGTAAACAGGGAGTGCTATATAACAGAGTGAGGCCAAGACATTGGGGGAGAGAAGAAGCCATAGTCATTGGGGGGAGGGTGGTAAAGGACAATGAGCAGGCAGCACGGGTAGCATTATGCAGTCACAGTTGTAGAGTAGATACGGGGTAGGTAAGGGGCTGAGGAAGGGGAAAGGAGGGTAGGAGAGTATAGTAGGCATGGCTGAGGGAGGATTGTTAGGGAGAGAGAGGTGTTAGGTGTAGATATAGGGTAGAGGAAAGGGTAGTGGCAATGTGGTGGCAAGTAAGTGCAGGTCCAGATCCGAAAAGCCAGTGTTTTTTTTTTTTATTCTTTGTTAACCAGGTAAGGCCACTAGGCAGAAGTGCTTGTTTTCAGGGGTGACTCGGCAGCTTTGGGCTGGTTAAGTGACTTGCTCAGAGACACACAGTATGCAAGTGGAGGCTGTGGGAATCCAACTGAGGTCTGCAGGTACCAAGCTCATTCACAGCTTGCTACTCTAAACTCTAGGCTATACTGCCAGTATTTGAGAGTAGCTAAGTGCTCAACAAATTTAAGGAAGGAGAGTAAATGTACAAGAGGTAGGGGAGGAGGGATGGATAGGAGAGAGGAGTTACTGCATGAGTGGCAGGTAGAGGAGGGTGGGTGGGAGGCAGAGGGGAAGCCAAGAATGACCCTCCAGGATGCTGAAAGCACTGCGAGGGGGGGAAGGAAAAAGGAGTGGAGGGAGGGGAAGGGAGTTAGGAAGGAGGGGAGCAGGCCAGGAACTAATCCCAGGAACTGAATCCTTCAGGATGCTGAGAACCCTGCAAGGTGACAGGGCCCAGAGGAGAGGGAGAAGGGGGGGTTGTGAGGGAGATGTGAGGCAGGGGGGCAGAAGGAGGGATAGATAGGGTCACGGAGGTGCCAGTTAGAGGTAGCAGGGGAGGCAGTGAGGAGGAGTGGATGGAGAGGAGAGGAGGAGAGTGTGATCCCCAGGAGTTGAATCCCTTTTAGGGTGCTGAGAACTCTGTAAGGGGACAGGGCCCAGAGAAGAGTGAGAAGGGGAGGTATTGGGAGAGATGTGAGGTGGGTGGCAGAAGGAGCAGTAGCTAGGGTAGGGAGGCATCAGTTAGAGGTAGCAGGGGAGGCAGTGGGGAGGAGTGGGTGGAGAAGGGAAGAGGAGAATATGAGCCCCAGGAGCTGAATCCCCTTCAGGATGCTGAGAACCCTGCAAGGGGACAGGGCCTGGAGGAGAGGTAGAATGGGGGAGTGGGGGAGATGTGAGGTGGGGGGCAGAAGGAGGGGTTGATAAGGATAGGGAGGCACCAGTGAGAGGCAGAAGGGGAGGCAGTGTGTGGAGAGGGGTGTAGGAGAGTATGGTGGGTGTGGCAGAGGGTTCTAGAGGGTTTTTTGAGAGAGAGAGAGGTGTTAAGTGCTTATGGAGGAGGTAAGAGAGAGTGTCAGGACTGGGCAGAGTGTATTTCTAGAGGGAGAGAGTTCCAGATTACAGGAAAATTGTAGGAGAAGGTGGCATGGCCAGACAATGTGTGATGAGGTGGGAGGTTGAGAGTCCTATGGGTGGAGGTGTAAAGGGAACAGAAGGATGGGAGGGGGCTGATAGGAGGGAGAAGGTAGAGAACCAAACCAGAAATTCCCAGCTAGATTTGCAATGTGTGAGAGGCGTCTGTCATGGAGGGAGGGAAAGCACAGTGAGGAATAAAGGTCACAGTGATAAGTACGAGAGGAGCAACCAAGAATGTAGCAGCAGAAGGAGTTGAAGAGAGTGTCCAGTCTGGCTAGTGTGGTTTTCAGGGTGGAGCTATAGACTACATCCCTGAAATCAAACACAGGGAGAATCTTTTGGACGATTTCTCACCTGGCATGTTGTGGGAGGCATCTGTGATGTCGGTACAGAGTGCCAAGCCTAGGGAGAAGTTTTTTATGGATGGCTTCAATGTGGACCCCGAAGTCTAGACTCTTGTCCAGCCATAGCCCTAGGTACTCGAATGTGGCAACATCATCCAATGTTGAGACAGAGAGGATGTGGAAGGTAGGGGAGGAGTCATGCCTGGCCAGTTTTTGTTTGGAGCCAAATGTCATAGATGCTGTTTTTTGACATTCATGGAAAGTTGGTTAGCAAAAAAACAGTGCTGGACATTGTTAAAGTCCAACTGAAGGCTGGTGGTGGTGGGGAGTTGCCAGAGGAAAATAACACCATATCGTCAGCGTACATGTGTATGCATGAAGATATGCAGGCTTTCGGGAGATCATTCAGAAATATGGAGAATAAAATAGGACCAAGTACCAAGCTTTAGGTGACACCTGTGGTGATTGGGAGGGGAAGGGAGGGGAAGGAAGAGGGAGTTGCCAATTCTGAAGGACTGGGAGCGGCCTATGAGGTAGGAGCGGAGTCAGAGAGACCAGCAGCAGGAAGCTTGCTGAGGAGAAGGGAGTGGGAGGCAGTGTCGAAGGCTTTGGCCAAGTCGACAAAGATGGCTGAGGTGATGTGTCCCTGATCCATGCTTGAGAGAATGGAGTCAGTAAGCTGAAGGAGGGAGGTGTATGGTGGAGTGGTCTTTACGAAAGCCAGTCTGGAATGGGATGAAAAAGGGTGATGAGTTGAGGAAGGAGGAGAGTTGTTCCAGGACCAGATGCTCCTGCAGTTCAGCCAGAGTAGGGAGTAGAGAGATGTGGCGGAAGTTGCAGGGATCCGAAGTGTCCCCGCCTTTGGGGAAGGGGATCACAGTAGCAGATTTCTAAGCTTTTGGCATGGTGGCATGCAGAAAGGAGAGTTTTAGAAGATATGTCAATGGCAAACAATTGAGACTGCAGAGAGGTGAAGAAGCTTAGAGTCTAGGATGTCGGGGCTCTTTCCTTTGGATGGGTTCAGAGCAAGTAGTACACGTAGCTGTCATCTGGGAGGATGGGCTTGAAAGAGAGGGGTAGCAGAGGAGGTGATGAGGAGGTGTTGGGAGGGCAAAAGGGGGATCAGGGGATGCCCACAGGGCAGTGCTGGGGAGGGATACAAGTAGGGAGGAGGCACAGGTAGTAAAGTAAATGTTAAATTCAGTGGCCACAGAGGGAGGGTCATCAATTGTGCAGGTACCAATCTTTAAAACAGGAGATGATGAGTGGACAACGGGAGAGAACAGGGTGTGGATGACCTTCCAGAATTTGAATGGATTGTTGATGTTTTCCTGGAAGGAGGATTGGAAGTACTTTGTTTTGGCAAGGTAAATGGCTTTGGTGCACGCATTGTGAAGTGAGCGATAATCCTGGAGGTCGGGGAGGCTACCAGTGGTTTTGTACACAGTCCAGGCTTTGTCTCTAGCCCATTGACATGCTATAAGTTCTGCAGTGACCCTGGGGAGGTGGTTCCCGCAGGCCCGCATCTTTCTGAATGGGGCATGACGGTCCCATGCATTCAGGAACTGAAAGGTAAAGAAGGTCAGGGCTGAATTGATGGAGGGGTAGTGGCAATTGGAGACCAATCAATATTGGACAAATCGTTATGTAGGGAGGACAAGTCTAAGGAGCAGTATGAGCGAGAATTGAGAATGGCTGCGGATGACTTTGCACAGTGAATTTTATGCACACAGTAGACCATATGATGGTCGCTGAGGGCAACAGGGAGAGTAGCAGAGTTTATGACATGGCAGGGGTGGCAGTTCAGCACCCAGTCAATTAGGGAATGCTTACCTGATTTGTGGTTAAGACGTGTGGGGCAGGAAATAAGTTGTATAAGGTTTAGCGAGGAGGCATGCTTGCAGATATTTGACTGTTGGCTGGCCAACCAGTTTATGTTGAAGTCCCCTAGGATGAAGAGTTCACCAGGGGTGGCAAGGGTGGAGATGGTGGAGTGGAGATCGGTAAGGGAGGAGAAGGAGGAGGCATGGAAATTAGGGCAACAATAGACACCGCATACAAAGATGGAGAGGGAAAAGGGGAGGGATATTTTTATTAGCAGCATTTCATAGGCAGAGGGAGCGGTCGAGGAGAGACAGACAGTGTAATTTAGAGAGGAGGATATATACATGGCAACACTGCCTCCACTGGACTTATGGTCCTGTCAAATGAGGGAATAGCCAGGGATGGCAATGTCCAAGTCCTTGATTTTATAGCTTAGCCATGACTCCATTAAGGTGAGGATGGAGGGTCTGAGTTGGGTCATGAGCAGTTGAAGAAGGTCAGTTTTGGGAAGAAGACTTCTGATGTTCAGATGAAGAAGTCTTAGTCCTTTTGGTAGTTCAGGTGAAGGGATGGGGGGACCAGAGTTAGGCTCAATGTTACCATATGTGAGTAGCAGAATGGAGATAAGTAATTTAATAAGGATAGACAGGTATCTTTTAGAAGGTGCGAGGTGCCAGCTGTGGGCTGGCCCGGGCAAAATAATTGAGAGGCCGACTTGGAAAATAAGGGTCACAGTAGGGGCAGATGGGATTCAGATCTGGTGAGGATGCCTGCTGCAGTGCACCATGGGAAGTGTAGTAGTGGGGTTTGAAAGGAGATAGGGAGGGTGGGGGAGGAGGAGGGAGGGCAGATAGGAGGGATGAGGGAGATGTTGGGTGAGAGGTGGGTTGGGAGTATGTCAGGGAGAAAAGAAGGGGAGGCAGAGCAAGGTGATTGTCAGTTGGCAGAGGAAACTGAGGGGACATAGCAGGGGAGAGTTGGGTAGCAGTGTGGGCGCAGAGGAGGAGTGGAAAAGTAGTTTGATGAGAGGGAGCAATGCTGCAGGAGAAAGGAGAGAGGTAGAAGTTGCTGACTTACAGAGAAAGCTCTAGGCTGGTGAAGGGCAGCCCATCAATTAATGATAGGGAGCAGAGAGAGATAGGGAAGAGAGTGAATGAGAGGTGGCAGCACACGAATCAGCCGTGTATGTTGTGGCACGAGGGTTGTTGAAGGAGGCAGCACACCAGTCAAGTAAATTCAGGTAAGAAATTGCTGCCAGAAGTCAATGCAAGGGAGACAGCAGGGAGGGGGCAGAGCAGGCTTTCTAGTGCAGAACAACTGGGTAATGGAGCAGTCTATGGGAAGGAGCCAATGAGAGAAGGAGAGGAAAGAATGGGAGGAGCACAACTGTATTTAATAAAGGCTGCAGTCAGGAGGGTGGCGGACAAAATTATACACAGTTTGTAAAGCAAAGCAGCCCAGAAAGCTAGCAGGACTAGAACAAAGCTTGAGCAGATTCACAATGTAGCCAATAGTAGCAGTGGGGCTAGCAGGGAGCACCAATCGCATGCCGCAGCCTAAGGTCAATGGATCAATACAGGAGGCACTGTGCAGATTCCGGTGAAAGCCTAGCATACCTGATCCAGGAGCTGATGAGGCAGACAGAGTGGTGGTGTGGCATGGCCAGCAGAGGAGCGTCATGCCACTGCCATTCCCTGGTGTGGGAGCCCTGTTCCGGGCTGAGCTGTAAGAGAGAGGAAGGGAACAGAATTAGCTAAGATAAGGATAGTGGGACAGACGGCAATTTAAATTATATCGGAGGTGGGCCAGGGCCATAGCAAAGAGGGAACACAAATTAGCCTACAGAATGCACATAATGGAATGTATATGGCATACCAGAGACAGCACTGTGTTCCCAGACAGCAAAGCACTGCACATACTGTAAGTGTGCCTTGCTACAATGGAGCAGGATCAAGCTGTGCAAGGGACACACAACACCAGCAGGCATGTAGATGTGAAATGCAGCACATGCAACAGCAGCGCCAAAAAAAGAGTAAATAGGCAGGGTAATGATCTAAGTAGCTAGGAGCTACACCTACATACCCAGTGCCCAGCAGACCAGGCATCCAGCAAATAGGCC
Organism: Neoceratodus forsteri; assembly: GCA_016271365.2. Taxonomy (NCBI): domain Eukaryota; kingdom Metazoa; phylum Chordata; order Ceratodontiformes; family Ceratodontidae; genus Neoceratodus; species Neoceratodus forsteri. Next base: position 1,129,381,385 of record CM057456.1, on the reverse strand, counting down.
CACACAGGTGTGCAGGACAATGAATATCCATGAGCCACCCTGGTCAGCAGTAGGGGTGGGCCCAGGCCACACACACCAGTGGTACACACAGCTCAGCTGTATATGGACAGAACTGTCATGCAGCACCATGTGTAGCAGGCAGGGTAACATGTGAGTGCAGTGGTGCAGCAAGCGAGTGCTTGACACACTATAGCACAGTCACTGTAACACTGGTGTGAGATGCAGAGCTGCCTGGAGGCACTCTTCATCCCAGCAGACACTGGGCCCACCCTAATTATAGGATCCCCCCATATAGAGCATGTGCAGATCATCAGTTCTGGGATGGACCATTTTTCTGTTGTAATGTATGCATGGCACTGCCCATGTACCATGGAATGATCACACTATGGACTTCACTGTGTTGGGTACACTACCATATATGCATCAGAACGTCAAACAAATACATGGTAAGGTACATTAAATGCCCATCAATGACTAGCCCTGCTGTTGATCCCATGCCACATAAGACTGGCTCTTGTGAGTTGCAACAGCATGGCACCCCATACAGATGGCAGTGGAGATGGCACTGTGTGAGGATCAGTGAGCATAAGCGCGACATATAAAGGAATGAAAAAAAACTCTGTGCTCGCAAGAATTGGATATTATAATTCTACAGGACACTCTGTCAGATCACTCAGATCCTGAGGATTTGAAAGACTGGAAAAGCCCAGAAGGAATATGGACTGGGATTTGGCACTTTTTAAAAGGGGGGGGGGGGGGGGTTCTGGATCCATAACATGGGTTCACTTGAATCAGAAGTAGGCCTTAATGAGGATTGCAACTGGTCACTATACTGGTGACCATCGATTCTCACTTTGGACATTTGATTTTGTACTTTGTCTGTATTTCATATATTAGGATCCGACAGATGTTAACATGTTTTAAAGTACTAGCTGGGATTCCAGATACCTGTTCACACACAGATTTTTACTATATAAATCTACTGCATTATTTTTATTTCAGAAGCCATACAAGGTATGACAATAGCTGTCTGTCAGGGACATGGGAGGTTTCTGTGTTTCACCAGTTTGGATATGCTGCTTCTATAAGTGATGACTGTCCTCATCAGAATGTGGAATTCTATGTGACACCACTGCTTGGTGTAGTAGTCTGTTCCTCAGTTTGAGAATGTGGCTTAGGACCCATTTGGTGGGTTCCTATTCAGTAACAGAACCTGAATAAGGAAAAGACATGGTTTAGGGATGGGGATACTCCTTCACTACAAAGATCTAATGAATATATACAACAAAGTAAATAGTTCTTAGTTGATGAGAAGGGACAGAAAGGAGATGCAGAGCCTGTTTAATACAACAGTAATATGTGACAAGTAGCTGCAAGTGTATACATAGTGCATTAGCATAAATACTTTTAGTAGAGATGCAACATTATTCTTATGCTTTGGGCACCAACTCTTAACCTGCCTATTTGTTTATAATTATCAGAGACTAAGAGGATTCTAGAAAAAAGCTGTCATTTTGCTATTTTCTACAGTTGAGAAAACACAAAAAAATTATAGGACCATTTAGACCAGGGAGGGGGGTAAACCACTGCAGTTTGCACTCTCATGTGGAAGTGAATCCTGCCCACATCACAGATGCATGATGCCACACAGCACTTGCAGTGGCTAAATTTCTAGAGCCCCTGCTACAACAGAGATAGGTTGGATCACTATGGGATGTCTTTCGACCTCATACCCCCTCGTCTGCAATGCAGTATAAAAACTGTGCATGACAGCCACCTCAGTTGCTCCTTTTTCACAGGGAGATGACTGGAGTGTGGCATTCTTTGTCTGCAATGAGAGGATGAGTAGAAACTATTTTTTTGCACCAATCACCAACGATATTAAACTCTTAGAGCCTGGAGGCTATATGATGCACTTACTCGCAGCACTTTATTAACAGAAAGAGTGCTTAAACTCAAATTTAATTTGAGAGATGGGGCACTCTAACTCGGAAAGGGACTACACCATTTAAGGTATGAGCTGTTTAATTACAAGATATCCGGTTAAAAAAAATTCAATTATATTAATTAACCTACTAAGGAAGAGAAATGTTAGTTTACCTTGGTAATGGTGATTATGGGAGTACCTTTTTACATCACTCTGAGTTATCGCAGATGGGTTTTGGAGGTGTCCTCTGTTAGGCTGATGCACAAAAGAAACTTTGGAATCCAATCCTGGCTCCACCTCTTCCTGTTGGAACATTCTCAGTCTGAAACTTCCCAAGCTAGAAACCCTAGGAAAGCAACTGGTTAGGCAAAACAGGTACTGAGAATTGCAGTTAGAAATACTATTTTCATGAGGTGGACTACTGGAACTGATTCAGTGGGCTTTATTGACCACTTTACAAAGATCAATTAATATGCTCAACATATGTTATTCAATGATATGGACATCCCACAAATCAGTCATTTGTATATACTAGGAATACCATGTTTCTCCTCACTGGGTGGGAAGACAAGTACTGTAAAAAGATACTCCCATAATCACATTTACCAAAGTGAGTAAACTAACATTATCCATTGCACCTTTTTACAGCACTCTGAGTCATCATAGATGGGTGATTAAGAAGCAGTATTAGTACACAATGGGGTGGAACATGGAGGAAACGGTTTGAATGCACATTGCAACACTAGTCAGCTAGACTTGAATTTTTCCTGACTCCAGTTGTACAGTCTGTAGAACTTGGAAAAGGTGCGGATAGATGACCATGTAGCTGTTGCACAGATTTTGCACTCCACTCACAAGGTTGTTCCCGCTGTGGTAGAATGAGCCCTCACCTTGAAGGGAGCAAGGCAGATTGACTGACTTGTAAGCCTCTGAGATAGTGTGCTTTAGCCATTGGGTCATGATGCACCTGGAGGCAGCCAGTCCTCGTTTGGGGCCTTGTCTGATACTGAACAGCCTCTTGGAGATCTTGAAAGAGGCTGCTCTGTCTAGATGGAATTTGATAGTGCAGCATGGATCAAGGAGACAGAGGGTCTCCTCATGAGGGTCATTGGGGTTGGGCTCAAAGTTGGGCAGGCAAATCTCTTGGGCAATATGGAAGGGATATGTCACTTTGGGAAGAAAGGAGGGAACAGTTTGCAGTACCACCCTGTCCTAGTGGAAGGAGAGGAATGACTCTGCACAGGACAAGGCTTGGATCACACTAGTTCTGCGAGCTGAGCAGATGGCAACCAGAAAAACAGTCTTTAGGGTTACAAAACTAGAGACAGAGTCCAATGGTTTAAATGGGGTTTGGTCAAGGCATCCAGGATCAAATTCAAATACCAGGGGGCTAAGGTGGATTTGGTTTGGGGCTTGACGTTCACTGTTGCTTTAAGGAATCTTAGTACCATGGGGTGGACCCCCAGTAGGTAACCGTAAGTTTTGTACCTGTTTGCTCTGATAGCTGCAGCTTGGACTGTCAGAGAAGCTGTGGAAAGACCCTTGTCCAAACCCTCCTGTAGGAAGTCCAGAATCTGAATAATAGACATGTCTGTTGGGTTGATGGCTTTTGCTCTTCACTGTCTGATGAGGATGAACCAATGCCTATCATAGTTGCAATTGATAGAAAGTCTGCAAACCTGCATCAAAGTGTCTGCTACTCTGTCAGATACTCCTAGTTTTAGCAGTCAGAGCCTTTGAGTAGCCATGCTGTTAACTGGAGAGAGGCCTGGTTCGGGTGTTGAATAAGCCCCTGCATCAGGTGGTTGGGTTGGAGCAGTAAGGTCATGGGATGGTCTATTGAGTATAGAGGAGGGTGGGTGGGCAGAGAGGGACAATGAAAAAGCAGGGATACTGAACGAATACTACTTCTCAGTATTCACAAAAGAAAAGGAGGGGGAGGTACCTAATCCAGTCAATAGAAGCACTCTGAATGGGGGGTCAATATCAGTCCTTTCACGGAAGAAAAGGTTCTGAAAGAAAACCTAAAACTGAAGGTGGACAAAGCAATGGGGGCCAATGGGATTCACCCCAGAATTCTAAAAGAACTAAGGGGAGAACTAGTAACACCACTGACTAACCTTTTTAACAAATCATGGGAGGATGATGTGGTACCTGTGGGCAGATGTGATTCCACTTCACAAAAGTGGGAGCAAGACAGAGGCAAGAAACTACAGACCTGTCAGTTTGACCTCAGTGGTAAGGAAAATTATGGAATCACTTCTGAAGGAAAGAATTGTTGAGTACCTAGAGGCCAGTGGGGCACAGGACACAAGACAGCATGGATTCACAGAGGGAAGATCATGTCAGATGAATCTAATCAATTTCTTTGACTGGATGACCAAAGTTGTAGACCAGAGAGGGGGCTGTGGACATGGCCTACCTAGACTTTAGTGATGCATTTGACACAGTCCCACATAACAGATTAATAAACAAATTAGTCATCCTGGGAGTGGGTCCCAGGGTGGTAGCCTGGGTAAAACATTGGCTGGATAACAAGTTGCAGAGGGTAATAGTAAACTGAGTCCACAGTGAAGAAAAGAGGGTTACTAGTGGGGTACCGGAGGATTTTGTACTGGGTCTGGTCCTTTTTAATGTCTTTATAAGTGACATTGCAGAGGGACTGGAAGTAAAAGTATGTCTCTTTGCAGACGACATAAAGATCTGAAACAGGGTTGATACACAAGGTGGGGTGGAAAGGATGAGAAGGGACTTAGCAAGGTTGGAGGAATGGTCAAATGTATGGCAGCTTAGATTTAATGCAAAGAAGTGCAAAGTAATGCACCTGGGAAACAAAAACCCAGGGGAAGAGTATACAGTGGGGGGTGAGATACTGACAACAACAAAAATGGAAAGGGACCGGGGAGTAGTTATATCAGATAGCCTAAACATGGGCAAGCAATGTGAGAAGCCAGTAAGGAGGGCTGGGGGGATACTGGGATGCATAGGGAGAGGCATCATCAGTAGAAAACAGGAATTTGTTATCCCTCTGTACAGACAATTGGTGAGACTCCATCTGGAGTACTGTGTGCAGTTCTGGAGACCCCATCTCTGCAAAGACATAGACAGGGTGGAGGCTGTCCAGAGGAGGGCAACCAAAATGGTGCATGGTCTGCACCAGAAGACATACTGAAGAAAGACTAAAGGAGCTTAATATGTATACCCTAGAGGAAAGGAGGGAGAGAGGGGACATGATAGAAACTTTCAAATACCTGAAGGGAATCAACAAAGTCCAAAAGGGTAGCATCTTTCAGAAAAAAAGATGTGCAAGAACAAGGGAGCACAATTTGAAGATAGAGGGGTAATGGTTCAGAGGTAATGTGAGGAAGTATTTTTTTCACAGAGAGAGTTGTGGATGCATGGAACAGCCTTCCTGAGAAGGCCTTGGAGTCAAAAGCAGTGGGAGAATTCAAGAATACATGGGATAGACATAAGGCAATTCTAGTGGGGGTAGGAGGAAGTACTGTAGGCTGTTGCTTAACCAGGATCTGCAGCTTATCCATAGGTAGGGAAATGGGCAGACTAGGTGGGCCAAGCGGTCCTTATCTACCATCAAATTCTATGTTTCTATGTTTATTGTAATCTGTATGGCTGATGCATATCATATCCATCTTGGCCAGTTTGGTGCTATCAAGACCACTGTGGTGCTGGTGTCCTGTATCTTTCTTACTACACACTCTATCATGGAGATTGGAGGGAAAACATATGCCTTTCTGAAGTGCCAGGAGGATGACAGAGTGTCCATGCTTGCTTATTCGTGTTCTTTTTATCTTGATAGCTAAGTGTTCACTTGCTTGTTTTGGGCTGTGGCCATTAGATCCACTTGAAAGGGTCCTCAATGGTACTGGACCTCTTGAAACACTTGTGGGCTAAATTGCCATTCTCCTGGATGCAGTGTTTTTCAGCTGAGCCAGTCCTCTGTTGTAGTTAGCTTTCCTGCTAAGTTCACAGCTGAGAGGCTGAATAGGTGTGTTTCTGCCCATATCAGAAGCGTCAAAGCTTCCCTGGCCATTCCCTTGCTTTTTCTTCCCCCTTGTTTGCTTATGTATGATATGGTGACTCTGTTGTGCACCTTTGACATGATGGTTCTGTACGTGAACCTTGATTTTTTTTTTTTTTTTTATTTAGTTTTTGTTGACCGGGTAAGTGCACTAGACAAATCTTGCCTATTTTCAGGCACGACCCGGGGGAAGGGGATACAGATGAATGCCAACTGACCTTGAACCAGATTAAGCTGTTGTTTAGAGCTAGGCGAATCACCCTTGTTTCCAAAATGTAGATCGGTAGACAGTACTCTTGATCACAGCACTGCACCCCACCCTAATAGGCTGGCATCTGTGTCCAGAGTTCTCGTTATTCATTTGTCAAAAATAGCCTTCTGCAGTACATTGTGCACATCCACAACTGTCTAGATGTCCTTATTGCAGGTGGTAATCAGAGTCTCTTTTTAGTTCTGTTCGGTATGCTCACAACTGTCTAATAGGAACCTTTGCAGGTGTCTCATATAGAGTCTTGCCCAGTCAAGAAGGTTGGTGCATGCTGCCATGAGACCCAGGAGTTGCTTCAGGTCCCAAACATTGTGTTTTCTGTGCTTTAAATTCCTGGTGCAGTAAGCTTGCAGGTTTTTGATGTGTATATCCTAAGGCTGAACTGTCCCCCGTGTGGTGTCAAAGATCGCCCCCGGATGTTCCAGTGTTGCTGACGGTGATAGGTTGCTCTTGAGTCTGTTAATGATCCACCTGTGTTGTGTTAGAATTTCCTGCACCCTTCTCTGGGCATTCAGTGATGCTTCCCTGGTTCTGGCTTGAATTAACCAGTCGTCCAGGTACAGGATCATGTGTAGTCCCTCTGCTGTTAGCTTCACAGCCTAAGTCACCATGATATTGGTGAACACTCGAAGAGCAGATGCTAAGCCAACAGGAGACACTTGTATTGGAAATGTTAATCTAGGATGCAAAATCTGAGAAACTCTTGATGGGATAGATGGGCATATATAGATAGGTGTCTTTTAGGTCTGTGGAGGTAAGAAAGTCATTCTTTTGTATTGCTGCTGTTGTTTGTAATGTTTGTAAGGTTTCCATCTTGAATCTCTTGTATTTCAGGAACTGGCTCATGAATTTGAGGTCTAAGATATGAGAGAGGCCTCCTGGTTTTTTGGATACCAAAAAGAAGATAAAATAGACAACCTGATTCTTGCTCACCTGTTTTACTGGGATTATGGTGTCTTTCTGAAGAAGTTGGTTTTGCAGCACTCTGACTTGAAGTATTGGGGTTCTGTCCATTAATAGGTAGGATTGGACAAATCTGGAGTTTCCCAGGACTGTGTTGAATTCTGTTGCATAGCTTTTGTTTATCAACTCCAAAATCCATTTGTCCATCATCATCTTGGCTGAGGTGCTCGAACATTCTTGTTGTTTCCCTCACTGCTGGGTCCCAGTCCTGGGCCTGTGCCTACTCTTGCCTGGGAGGATCTGTTTCCATTGTTGTTTGGAAACCTTCTCTGAGTCTGGATCATCCATTTCAGCCTCTGTTGTTCTGTTGACTGCCTCTGCAGTTAGAAGAGTTTTGTTTGGATAGCCAATTCTGTTAAGAAGGGGGATAAGACCTTTTATAGGTACATTAGGGAGTGAAGAAAGACCAAAGGAGGGATACTGAAGCTTAATAAAGGGGAGGGAATGTGGGTAGAGGGTGACAGTGAAAAAGCAGGGATACTGAATGAATATTTCTGCTCAGTATTCACAAAGGAAGAGGAGGGGGAGTTACCTAAACCAAACAAGAGAAACACTTTGAAGATGGGGGTCGATACCAGTCCATTTACAGAAGAAAGGGTTCTGAAAGAACTAATAAAATTGAAGGTGGACAAAGCAATGGGGCCTGATGGGATTCACCCAAGAATTCTAAAAGAACTAAGGGTAGAACTAGTGACACTGCTGACTACTCTCTTTAACAAATCATGGGAGGATGGGGTGGTACCCAAGGACTGGAGGAGGGCAGATGTGATTCCTCTTCACAAAAGTGGGAGCAGGACAGAGGCAGGAAACTACAGACCAGTTAGTTTGACCTCAGTGGTAGGGAAAATGATGGAATCACTTCTGAAGGAAAGAACTGTTGAGTACCTAGAGGCCAGTGGGGCACAGGACCCCAGGCAGCATGGATTCACAATGGGAAGGTCGTGTCAGACGTATCTAATAGATTTCTTTGACTGGGTGACCAAAGTAGTAGACCAGGGAGGTGCTGTGGACATGGCCTACCTAGATTTTAGCAAGGCATTTGATACAGTCCCACACAAAAGATTAATTCACAAGATAGCCAGCCTTGGAGTGGGTCCCAAGGTGGTAGCCTGGATAAAAAATTGGCTAGACAACAGGACGCAAAGGGTAGTAGTAAATGGAATACACAGTGAAGAAGGAGGGTTACTAGTGGGGTACCGCAGGGTTCAGTACTGGGACCGGTCCTTTTTAATGTCTTTATAAGTGACATTGCAGAGGAACTGGAAGGAAAAGTATGTCTCTTTGCAGATGACATGAAGATCTGCAACAGGGTTGATACACAAGATGGAGTGGAAAGGATGAGAAGGGACTTGGCAAGGTTGGAGGAATGGTCAAATGTATGGCAGCTCAGATTCAATGCAAAGAAGTGCAAGGTAATGCACATGGGTAACAAAAACCCAGGGGAAGTGTACACAATGGGGGGTGAGATACTGACAACAGTAAAAATTGAAAGGGACCTGGGGGTAATTATATCAGATGACCTAAAGGTGGGCAAGCAATGTGAGAAGGCAGTAAGGAAGGCTGGGGGGATACTGGGATGCATAGGAAGAGGCATCAATAGTAGAAAACAGGAAGTTGTTATCCCTCTGTACAGACAGTTGGTGAGACCCCATCTGGAGTACTGTGTGTCAGTTCTGGAGACCCCATCTCCGCAAAGACATAGATAGAGTGGAGGCTGTCCAGAGGAGGGCAACCAAAATGGTGCAGGGTCTGCACCAGAAGACATACGAAGAAAGACTAAAGGAGCTTAATATGTATACCCTAGAGGAAAGGAGGGAGAGAGGGGACATGATAGAAACTTTCAAGTACCTCAAGGGAATTAACAAAGTCCAAGAGGGTAGCATCTTCCAGAAAAAGAAATGTGCAAGAACAAGGGAGCACAGTTTGAAGATAGAGGGGGGACAGCTCAGAGGTAATGTGAGGAAGTATTTTTTCACTGAGAGGGTAGTGGATGCATGGAACAGCCTCCCTGAGGAGGTCGTGGAGTCAAGAACAGTGGGGGACTTCAAGAATGCATGGGACAGGCATAAGGCAGTCCTAGTAGGGGGTAGGAGGAAGTAAGCTGTTGGTTAACTAGGATTTGCAGCATATCTGTTAGGTAGGAAAATGGGCAGACTAGGTGGGCCAAGCGGTCCTTATCTGCCGTCAAATTCTGTTTCTATGTTTGAATCCGAAACTGCTGTGATCCTGTCATTGAAAGGTTTGATTCCTTTCAGAAATGTTGCAGAAGTGGTTGCTGGAAAAAGACAGTAGGGTGGCTGGTCTCCGAGGGAGATCCTTACCATTTCCCTTTGGCTTCAGGAATTTTTTCAGTTCTGGTTCAAGCAGCACACCCCCTTTTGCACTGTAGTTTCAGTAGCATGGCTTTTGATTCTTGGTCCACTTGCCACCGTTTTAGTCATAGATGCAACCTGGACCTGTTGATGGTTGCAGTAGCCTGTGAGGTCATTTTGAACATGTCAGTGGAGGAATCGGCTGTGTATCGTATTGCCTGGACTGCACAGTCCATGGTAGCTTGGTGGGGCTTGCTTTGGGGAGTTCTTACTGTATGGCCTTCAACTACCTGAGGATGGCTCTGGTGGTGTATATGGCTCTTGTGGAGGCCTTCATGGACATTGATACAATCTCATGGGCATTCTTGATCATATCCTCCACCTTTTGCCTGAGGTGTCTTTTAGGGTTGATGAAACATCTGATAGAAGGACCGTCTTGTGGCTTAGGAAAGCAATTTCTGAGTCAACATTAGGTGGACCAGACCATTTTTCTGTTTGTCTTCTTGTAAAGGGTATCTCCTATCAAAATATCCTTTTTCTGTGGATCTGGCCAGGTCTGCAGCATCCAATGCCTTTGAAAGGATGATTTCTAGTGTCTTTCACACTGTGATGACATTGAGAGTTTTCTTTCTTTCTTTTTCTGACTAGTGGGTCCAGTTTCTGCTTCTCTGGAGGTGCTGGTTCTTCAGACATGAGGGACTCTCAGACCACTCCAACAATCTCTGAAATGATATCGTGGGGGCATAGGTGGGCTGCTAGGTCTTTTCTAGACTCCTCATCTTCCTCACTGTACTCTTTTTTTAAAGTTAAATGTTTTTATTAATTTTCATTGTAATACACACACATACAACCACATACATGATTTGTAAAGCCACATATCTAAGCATACAGATATGGATACGGATAAGCAGTGTCCAGTCCATACAAATGACTAACATATGATGAAGCTCGAACATAAGGTTTTCTTTAGTATATGTCAATAAATTGCAATAATGAGATTCTTAAACCAAGTCAAAAACGCACAAAGGGGGTCTGTAGATCTTGTATAATCAGAGGCCCTATTATAAGGGATGAATAAAGGCACCTACCTTAGTGTTGCCAACGGATCACAACCATAGGGAGGTATCACCACTGAAATGCCAAGGCTTCAAGAGTTACGGTAGACATACCTTCTCATGGTCATCACCAGGAAAGCACCTGGAAGGAAGGGCACCACAAAGTAAACAAAGTGATATAAGTATAATAAGCTACTATGTCTGTACATCCATAATGATATGATCAGTGGAACGTGAGGACAAAATTAATATATGAGAGAGAAAGAGAACCAAAACGTGTGTATAAAACAAAACAACACAAAACAAAACAAAAAAACTAACACTCACTAACTACTAGTACCATCAAAGCAAATAGTACAACTTTGTTGGTAAACTATGTACAAATACTGTCAGTTAGAGAGGAACCTAATAAAGTGTAGTTACTGTTGTCGCAACCAATTTAGCAGAGCGGTCATATACATACATTGGAACTGTCAATGGGCATCCTGTGATATTGAGAAAGATTGATTCAGCCAATACCAGCTCTGGATGCCAGATATACCATGTAAGGGGCCAAACAAAGATGGAAGGATCCCATCCTCTCCGTTAGCATATGTGAACGTCTATCAATTTCATAAACGGATGTGAGTGTTGATATGAGTTCACTGATACATGGCGTAATGGTGCTTTTCCAATTCCTCAGGATTGCATGCTTCACTTGCATACTAAACAGCATTAGCCATCTAAATTCTTGATAATTAAGTTGTGGAGCCTCAGATCTCAAAACAAGCAGCATGAGGGCTGCACTGACTGGGATTGGACAGTGCAGAATCAGGTTGGCCTCCTGTGCGACCTTCTCCCATAAACCAAAGCTCCCAGGGCACTGCCACAGGATATGGTACAAGTCCCCCCCCCCCCGGCTTGAGGCATCTCCAGCATGCATCATGTGCAAGTACTTTCATTTTCTTGAGCACCGTTGGTGTTCTGTACCATGAATGCATTGTTTTGTTATGAATAAGCCTGCTGCAAGCGTCTCTCTGTATCTTATATCCAGCTTGCCAGCATTGCATCCATTGTGTCTCAGAGATTTGTATTTGAAGGGCCTTTTCCCATTTAAGTTGGGATGCTATGCTAGAGGAGGGCAAAGTGTCTCTCACTGCTGCGTAAAGTGTCGCAGCAACCTAATTGGTTAGGAGAAGCCACCCCTTTAAGTGAGTTGTAAGGTCTGTATGTACATTTCCCTGCCGTAAAAAGGGCTTAAGAGTGTCCCTTATTTGTAAATATTGCCAGAAGTCAGATTTAGCCAGGTTCCATCTAATTTGCAAGTTTTGATAAGAGTCTACCAGCAGGCAGTTATGCACTAGTAGATCCTGAATATATATAATACCTTTATCCTGCCATAGATGCCATGTCACTGGTTTTCCCCCAATAGTAAGACTAGGATTACCCCATATGGCCGTGTACAGAAGAGGGAGGGCGGGGAGTTTTAGTTTTTTGTGTAGGAGCCTCCAATATCTAATTGAGGGGCCTATAGTGGGGTGAGATTGGAACTCACGGGAAGAGGAGGACCCAATGATAGAGGCTGATACAGGGGTGTTACTGAGACCCTGCTCAAGCAATAACCATTGAGGAGATTCAGTAGAATGTGGGTGAAACCAGTTCAGAGTTTGAGCACATTGAAAAGCCATTTTATAGCCTTCCATCCATGGGAGGCCCCAACACCCTGTGTACCAGTGAGCCCTGAGCTGATTCCTACTAAAGCGGGGTCTATCATTGCCCCAAAGGAAGGAACCAATCATCACATGTATTTTCAGAAGCCAGTGAGATGGGAGGAACAGGGGAATATGTGTAAATAAAATATTTTAGGGGCAAGGGTCATCTTGAAGGCCGCAATATTGCCAGCCATAGTTAATTGGAGCCGGTTCAGACGGTCTAGCTCAATTTTACATTTGGTTAGTAAGGGGCCTAAGTTATTATCCCACCACTTTGCAAGGTTTGCTCCAACTTTAATACACAGGTATGTGATGGCATGCCGTGACCGTTTTAAACCGTATTGAGCCATGATGTGGGGTTGACACTGAAAGTTAAGGGGGAGAATTTCAGTTTTAGATTGATTAACCTTAAGTCCCGAAATAAGGGAGAAGTGGTCTACTAGGGCTAAAAGTGGTGGTATTGATACCTTTACATCCCCCAATGTTACTAGTAAATCATCTGCATACAACAGAGTGGAAAATTGTGCCTGCCCTAGACTAATGCCTTTTATAAAGGGGATTCTGTCTTCTGATTGCAACTGCCAGTGGTTCAATTGCAAGGACAAACAGAAGAGGGGAGAGGGGGCAACCCTGCCTTGTGCCTCTGTGCAACTGGAAAGGTTCCGACGGTAAGGAGTTAGTGAGGACCTTAGCTAGGGGGGATGTATATATGGTAGTTACAGCTGCTCTGAAATGGGGCCCAAAGCCCAAATATTGTAAGACATTCTGCAAATAATCCCATTCTATGGAGTCAAATGCCTTTTCGAAGTCAATTGCCAAGGCAGCTGCTGGTGATGTCCTCTGACTCACCACATGTACAAGATTAATGAGTGTTCTACAGTGATCAGCACTATAGCTGCCTTTTACAAAACCTACTTGAGAGGGATGTATGAGAGAAGGTAGGACTGGGGTCAATCTATTAACCAGCACTCTGGCATAGACCTTACTGTCTGAATTAATCAGGGAGATAGGGTGATAGCTAGCTACCTCCTCAGGAGGTTTGTCTTTTTTTGGAAGAACTGTAATAATTGCCTCTCTGAGGGTATGGGGTAACATACCCTTGGCTTCCGTCTCCGTGAAGACCTGACATAATAATGGAGAAATCACAGGGGCCATCATCTGGAGAAAGTCCACAGAATACCCATCACTTCCGGGAGACTACCCTTTTTTTAGAGCCATCAGAGCTGTAAATACCTCCTCTGTAGTCAGAGGAGTTTCAAGAACAGCACTCTGAGTGGGGGAGAGCTTGGGAAGATCAATGTTCTGCAAGAAGGCTTGAATATCTGGACAGGGCTCAGTTCTGGATGACATATAAAGTTGGGAATAGAATGCTGTCATAATATCATTCACATCATGAGGTTTAGTTTTTACTATCCCTGAGACTGGGTCCTTCAGACCCTCTATAAATCTGTTCCGTTGTTGTTTCTGTAATTGGTAGGCCAACATTTTCCCACTTTTGTTCGCCCCCTCCCAATAGGAGTGTTGTATCCTGATGAGAGCCAAATCTGCCTTTCTAGATATGAGCTCATTAATTCTAGTTCTTATATTGAGGACCTGCTGCCACCACATAGACTGAGTAGGGGGGTGTGATTGAGCTTTGAGAGCCTGTTCAGTGGTGAGCAAGTCACTTTCGAGCTGAGTCAGTTTCCCTTCTCTAGTTTTCCTTCTGTGGGTGGCATAGCCTATAATCTTACCCCACATAGTCGCTTTGTAAACTTCCCATGTATTTTGGGCTGAGGTTTCCTCTATAGGGTTCTCCTGAAGAAAATTTTTAGTTTCAGATTTGGCCCATTTTACAAATTTAGAATCATGCAAAAGAAGCGGGTCCAGTCTCCAAGTGGATGAACGGAGGGCCGGGAATATGGCCTCAAATTAAAATGAATTGTATTGGAGCGTGATCTGAGATGACCTTGGGAAGAATAGTAGACTCCAAGACATGCTGTGTAAGGGTTTGGGAGATAAGCCAAAAATCCAGCCTGCTATATGAGCCATGTATCCTGGAGTGATAGGTATAGTCCCGGACTGTGGGATGCACTAAGCACCAGTGTCCACCAGCTGATATTCAGAGCTAAGGTGGAGGGCTGCCTGCACACCCCGAGTGTGTGTTTCTTTACCCTGATCACTTCTGTCCAGCACAGGGACTAAGGTGAGATTAAAATCTCCCCCCCCTCCCCCCGAGTATAATAGGTGTACCATTCTCTACTATCGATTCTAGTTTGGTATTTAAATCAAGAAAAAAGGAGGGGTCATCCACATTCGGGGCATAGATATTTACTGCAAGGAGGTGACCATTCGGGGTGTCCAGCAAAGCTATTACCCATCTTCCCTGAGGATCTGCCTTACTTTTTAAAACTGTCCATGGGAGTAATTTATGCAGCAGGATGGCCACACCTCTTTTTTTCGTGGCAGCACTGGAATGTAGTTCTATACCCACCCAGTCTCTAATTAAATATTTATGATCTTGCTTGGTAAGTTTTGTTTCTTGCAAGAAAGCAACCTGGGTTTTTAGCCTTTTTAAATGGGTAAACACCTGCTTCATTTTTGAAGGAGAATTTAACCCCCACACATTCCATGTTATAAAAGAAGTATCACCCATTAGGTAGCTTATAATAAAACATTTTAGGCAGAGGGATAAGATTTTCTAACCATAGGAGGGTTCTGAAAGGGCTAACATAAATTGCTAACCTACTCTGCTGTAGAGTAAGTGGTTGTCCAGGAGTACCAGTGATAAACTTGACTAATACAATACAGAAGGTTGTTTGCACATTCTGAACACTGAATAACAGTAACACCTGAATCATATCGAAAAAACAGCACAAACTATTTACAAACACTGCACTACCTTGTGAAGAGGTGCATGAGGGTATCACAAGGCGAGGAGTCATAGTCCTCACAGGCAGTACCACTCAACCTGTAGTGAGGGTGATAAGACAATAAGAAGACGGAGTGACCCACTGCTTGTAAGCGCTCTCATCACCGGGATTTCCTTGTAGAAGGATATAAGTAAAATACTTGTTAGGTAAACACACTCACGGTTTCCATAGCAGGGGATCTGCCAGTTGACAGTACATGGGTGTTCTTTGACGCCTATGTTTGTACTGCAGACAACAGATAAGATTGAGAATTGTGCAGCACAGGATGCTGTATACATACATTCCCTCTATTTTTGTAGAGGAATAAAGGACCTCAATTATGAGTAATGCTGTACACACAACGTAGGATGTCGTATTAAAGGGGGTATCAGTGCTACAGAGATAGCCATATATTCATGTACTACGCATACACATCACGATAGATGGAAACACTCACAATTGGAGCCTAACAGACCGTTATATACATCCCAGGAAGCTGTGTTCTCAGAGACCATTCGACAGAGAGAAAGAAAATGAACATGAACTTCCCGATCCCCCCCCCATGATACCGACATAAGGAAAACCAATGACATCGCTACTACCAGAAATAGCAGAGACATTAACAGCAATGAAATACCTGCGTCCCAGAATCTTACACTAAGACACATGGCTGTGGTATGTTGGACAAAGGGGTAGTTAACCGAGCAGATGTTACCAGGTTAGGAGGGATATACCCATATCAAGAGACAGTCCCCTCCTCCCATACCAAGCCATGCATACCAGATATAAGAAATAGGGGCACTTATCTAAGACTGATCCTGTGGTTCCAGTGCCTGCAATATTTCCATATCTGAGGGGGACTGGTGTTGTGTCTTCAGGACATTGCAGAGTTTTGAGCCAGTGACTGCTAGAGTTGCCGTTCTTTGGGTCGGGAGGGAGGCGTGTGTGGAAGTGTGGCTACAGCATTTTCTCGAGGTGGGATTTCAGTCCTTATGGCCTCCTGCACCATCTCCTCCTCTGGATAATCAAGAAAGTCTATATTATCCTCCTGGTCCACTGATGTGAGAGGAGCAAATCTGTTAGAGGAAAAGAACTTGGATGCATAGTCTGTGGAAGGAGTCGAAGATCCACTTAGTGCAACGGTGGAATTCGTGGTCCGGTCTTGATGATGATCTCTCTTGTAGTGTCTCTTGGTTTGTTTTCACTTCTGTGATGTGGCTGGTAAGGGTGAGCTCTTACCTTGGAACTGGAATCTGTGTGGTTGAGGTTCTATATTAAAAGCACCCTCTAGTGTTAAGTTGCCTTTTTGCAGCCCTTCAGATATTGCATTCTCCTTTTGAACAAGCTCCCCGCTAGAATGAGGGGGCCAGTTGTTGTACAAGTAATCCATAAGGCTGTTTGGGGTAGAAAAGGAAATAAAGGTACCATTTACCTCCAAGCGCATGGTCGCTGGATACCTGAGAGAGAGAATTTAATTCCCTGATCATGCGTTTTGTGCCGAACTTCCGTACATTCCTTTCATCGAGCTGCCAGGTCGCAGGAATAATCTTGAAAGATAAGGATTCTGTGACCCCGTCATGAGAGAGCTCCGATCTCACGGGCCCGAGATGTAATCCACTCCTTATCCAGAAAGTTCAATATGCAAACCATAATCAGCCTGGGTCTCCTGGGTGTATCTCCCGTTTTCAGCATGTGGTTTAGCATTCTATGAGCTCACGCGATTATAAAACCAGGTGGAAGATCGTGATTCAAAAGATGTGGCAGGGTGTCTTACAGAAAGTCAATTGGGTTCCCATGTTCCACTCCTTCAGGAAAGCCTATGAATCACAAATTGTTGCAGCAGCTCCGATTCTCCATATCGTCTATTTTAGTTTGTAACAAGTGAATTGTCCTTTCTTGTTCCTGCACCATCGAGGAGAGATCTTCCAAAGCTGCTGTGTTTTTAATCATTTTTATCTCGGTCTGGTCAAGCCTAGCATTGAGTCTTTTAATAGCCATAGTAGTGTTGTTTGAGGCTAAAGTGACCTCAGTCATTTGCTTCTAGAGGGTAGTAAACATATCATTTGTTTCCTGCACAGTTGGCATTTTCAGAGCCGTTACGTCTCGACATACTGAAGCAGCTTTGTGGCCAAATTGCCCCACAAAGGAGAATACAGAATCAGAATCAAAACAAAGCACGACTACCTGAGTGCCTTCCGCTGCATGCCTCTCTGCTCCAGTGTTAAATTTGCAGTTGCAAAATCAGTGTTTATCGCAAGGAAAATCCCCAGGTTTAGAGAGCACTCACATTAGCTGGCCATCTCGCTAGGAGCCAAGTCATGCCCTGTTCCTCACTGTACTCTTTCTCATCAGAGAAATGTTCTCCGTACAGGTCCTCCAGCCTCTAGCACTTGATGGTCATCTTTTCTCTGCTTCTTTGGTTTGAGTGTATCTGAGTGTATCTGTGTCAGGGTTTCATTGCCATTTTGGATCCACTAACGCTTCGATTCTCTCAAGGAGCTTCAGGAACATTTCCATCATGACCCACTATGATACTGAGAAGGCGTTGTCCTCCACTGTGTCTTCTGCATAGGATCCTGATGCTTATGTTGTTGACCTGGTGATCCATATCAATCATGTATAAAGAACAGAGGCTCCTGGGACCTTCAGGAGGAGGAAATTATGACTTTTATGGTACACCCTTCTGTTCTTTCTACTGCTAAAGAAAATGACCTGGCAATGACAACAGTAGAAGGGGGAGATCTTGTGAGGATCTATGCTTTAGCTAGGGGCACTTCAAACATCTAAGTATTGGCACAACAGGGAAATGACCTGATAAAAGAGTCCAAAAAGGGTAAAAAGCAGGGTCTTCAGATCCGAGAATCAGCAATCCACACATTGTGCTAAACAACAAAAGAAAACAACAATAACAACATAAAGGCAACCCTTACTCCTCATCATCCGCAGCTGACAGCAACCAGTCTCCCTCCAATGGGGGTTAGCTGTTGAGTCCTTACTTCTCTGTTCTTCCTAATGAACCAGACTTAAGCATGGGCAAGAGGAAGTCTAAAGAAGCTAGTCTAGAAGTTAGTGTGTGACATGCTTAGCTCTGCAGCTCGGCCTCTCCACGAGGGGGTATAAGGAACAGTGTAGGCTAACAATATGGCCATCAGTCATGTTGGATCTTGCAAGACCTGGCACCACTTTGGGATTTTCCAGGCCAGTGACAGCGCATTGGATAAACAAGATGGTCGCCGTGATTGGCACTGATATCGTGTCATCTGTGCCATAATGGGAAGCTTGCTAGGAATCTGAGGAAACATCAACATGGCCACTGTGATTGTGAGCCCTCTATGATTTAGGTGTCATCTTAGTGGGTTGTAGCACATCCCTGTAACCAGCAGAGAGATAAACCCCAGAGTCCCATATCATTTGTAGCATACCATGATTTAGCCCTCTAGGTATACTGCTGGTTAGGTGGTCTATGACCTCGCTGACCGAGATGGAAGTGGGTAGGGCTGGACGCTCCTGTTTAACCTCATGTGGTCTGAGCATTGGCGTGTCAGACCTCACATTCCAGTGGTCTCACCCATTGCAAGATGGTCCACCCTCTGAGCTCAGTCCCTTTGAAAACAGGAAAGAAAAAAATCAGTAGCTGCAAGCTTTGTTCTCCTTTAAGTCACAGAAATATGGACTGGCTTGAACCCCAGTCAAGTTGAGCAAGATGCATTTTCTTTCCTTTGTCCAGTCCCTGAGCTGGAGCTGGGTGGGAGCAGGCAGAGTGAACTTGCCCTGCACAAGAAAGCCAATGGTGGCATTGGGCGACACTTGACCACCTGGCTGATCAAAGAAAGATGGAGGGGAGTTTTGAACAATGGGCCATAATCATCTAAAAGTCTAGAACCAGGGAGGCTTTGTATTTTTTTTTAATGCTCCTGTAGCACCTTGGATTTCCCAGGTATTGCCTAGGAATGTATTTTGTTCTGTTTTTCCCCACTCCCTCCCTTGGAGGTCAGTTTTTTTCTTTTTTTGTTATTTAAATTCATAGGGAGTATTTTGTCCTCCTTGATTGAAGGCAGTAGTTTTTGTGCTTTTCTTTATATGAGTCAGTCCCTAGATATCAGTGGGACTTTACTGTTACTATTAAGAGTTTGAGCTATTATTTTGACTCTCTGCTATTACTTGTAATGAGTGAACACTTTTTAGAGGGGGATTGTTCCCAATTTATGTAGGAGTGGGATTACTGAGGGGGAAATTCCTTTTTTCACTTTTATTGTTCAATAGGAAGGAGCTGTGGTTGCTGTGAAGAGTGGAGGTTGCTGGCCACATCGGCGGCAGAGAATCTTACTGGGGGCTGCTGAGGGAGGAGTCAGAGCTGCATCGGCAGCCACATTGAGGAGGAAGGCATCAGGGCTGCATCGGCAGCTGAAGTGAGCACCGGGGGCACCGGACTTCCTGGCGGCTGCAGTCAACAGCGGGCCAGGGTTTGAGGGTGAGGAGCTACGAGAAGAGGGTACCAGAGAGGACTTCCCAGTGGCTGCATTTGGCAGTGGGCCAGGGTTTGAGGGAGCTGTTCTGCTGGAGGACCAATCGGGAGAGAGGGCGCCAAATTCGAACTGCGGCTGGGCTACATAAGTCTGGCCCAGCCACCTCACAACTCGGGAAGGAGCTGTAATTGTGTCCCACACCACCCACCCCAGCCCCGACCTGTATTAAATGGTCTGTGGGGGCGGATCCTTGGGGGAGTGCGTGGTGTGATTGGCTGAGACTGAGCATAAGAAGCTTCGATTTGTTGTAGGATTGAGGGGGAAGGGCATAAGATTCACATATTGTGTTGCTGGAGATTGTGTGTGGGGTATATTAATAGTTGGTGGGGTGCTGTGTATGATTGACAGTGTATTGTTGCTAGTGGAGGTTCATATTGTTCACACCCATAATGAGGGAGGGCTTGGGGGCAACCAGATTGGGCATCTTCGGAAGGATGATTGGGTGTACGCGGTGTGGGGCAGCCATAATATTAAACTGGACATGGAGGTTCAGAGGGTGCCCAGTGTGTTTTCAACTGAAGGGTTTTAGGGAGGAGAGCAGGGGGATCAGAAGGCAGCTGGAAGGGGGGAGGGGCAAGGGATGGGGAGGCAAGGTGGGGGTATGGACCAAGTGTGAGTAGTCGTGGGCAACGTCAAAATGGCATACCCCAGTGGACAAGGCAAAAAGGACATATCCCAGAGGATAGGTGGATCATATGGTAATTCTGGAGGTGGGGGGCGGAACAAGCAACATACGAGAAGCATGCCGTAGAGAGGGGGCTGCTCAGAGGGAGCAGACAAGGGAGGGGGAGATAGGAGAGAGCAAAATGGGGGTGAGTATCAAGCTTACAAACCATTTCACCATACTATACCTGGGAGTTGAAGTGGAGGAGGTTGGTGGGAGTGGGGAGCAAGTGGACAGAGAGGGTTTGGTCAGTAGGCAGAGGAGAGAGGGAGACAGAGGAGGGAGCCTGATCCAAAGGAAAGGACGGAGGAAGGAGGTACATGAGCCTAGGTTGGAGGGAATTGTGATAGATGGAGGGGCACTGAGTGAGGACAGGGTGGAAGAAAGTAGGATTGGTACAGGCTGGTGTCCAGACTGAGGAATTCAGTCAATGCGGAGGGGGAGGTAATGAGTTCTCTAGTCAAGTCAACCTCAAGACATGAAACACTGGATGAGGTGGAGAATAGTGTAGGGAGAAGTACAGTAGATGGGGTGGGAGGTGCAGGTTCAAAGGGGGGGAAGCAGTGGGAGGTTACTCGGGTGGGGATTGGAGGATTATAGCTCAAGAAGGAGATGGGAGTGGTATTGGGGGAGACAACTTTGGCCATCAAGAGATTGGGGGCAAGGGTAAACTGGCAGTTGCAGGTGGGGAGTAAGGTAGGAATTCACAATGAGGGCGGATCCCCCGGATGATGATGGGGGGAAGGAGCAAGCAGGGGTTGTCGACAGAAGGAGGAGCCTGGAAGGTACTAAACGGCTAACAAAGACCCTCAGGCTGATGGGAGAAGTAGGAGCAAGCAAGGATTTGATGATAGAGGGAGGAGTCAGAAAGGAATAAAGAGGGCTAATAAAGTGGGGGGGTGAGGTGAAGGTGATATTGCTGGGGGATTCCATGACCAGGGGTATCCACTGGGAGGGGGAGGGAGAGAATGAAAGCAGCTCTGTCAAGGCTAAATGTATGCCAGGTCTATCCGTACACAAGGCCAAATTCCACCTATACTTGTTGGCATTGGATTGCGGGGAATCTCCAGAATTCCTAGTACATTTGGGGACAAGTGACTTGGAAGGGAATTGTGAGGTAGAAATACAGTCTAGATTCCGGGAGCTGGCAAGGGTTTGTCACTCTATAGGAAGCAAAATTTCTTTCTCTGAGATTCTGCTGGTACCAAGGGCAACCGGTGAGACCAAACTAAAACTTAGAGGGGTGAACAAGTGGCTCAGAGATTGGTGCAGGGTAGAGGGGTATGGGCTGGTAGGTGACTGGGGGGATACTTGGGAGGATAAGGGGCTATATGCCAGGGATAGGTTACACCTCAACATGGAGGGGAAGGAGATCTTGAAATTAAAACTTACTAAATTTATAGGTGAGAGGTGGGGTTTAAACTTGTAATGGGGGGGTCAAATAATAAAAAGATCCCATGGGGGCTGTCTGAGGGTCCAGGACTAGGGCACATGAGGAGTGGGAGGGACTATGTTACAAATTCAAGGAAAACTGGACAGAAAAGGGACTGCACAGGGTTGGGGGGACTAGAGAAAGGGGAGAAGTCGGGGTGGATAACAGTCCTGATCAATGACAGGAGTATGTGCAATAAAATGCCCGAGCTCTAGGCTATGTTGGCTGAAGGAACAGTGGATGTGGCAGCAATTGCAGAGACATGGGCCACTCAGAGAAATAATTGGGACCTAAACTTAGAGGGCTACAAGATATTCAGGAAAGATAGGGGAGTGGGAAGGGGGGGTTGCATTGATAGTCAGAAATGACATAATGGTTAGGGGAGTGGAGGAGGCTGGAGGGGATGTGGAGGCTATTTGGGTAACCCTGCAAATGAGGGGGAGGGAAGAAATTGAAGATAGGGGTGGTATACAGGCCCCCTACAAGAGGAGGCTCTGGTGGATAAGTTGGTTGAGAACATCAAGGGTCACTGTGACCTTAGGAAGGGTAGGGTGGTGGTCATGGGTTATCTTAATATGCCGGGGGCGGACTGGGACACCATGACATCCTCTGTAACCAGGGAACAGAGACTGAGGGATGTCTTTCAGGATGCCTTCCTGGTCCAACAGGTGGGGGAACCTACAAGAGAGGGGCGGATATTGGATGTTGTCCAAATGGACAGTGAACAAATAAGGGGCCTGGAGGTGTGCAGTCCACTGGCAGGTGGTGACCACACCACAGTTTGGTTCCTGCTGTATCTGGGGGGGGGGGGACCGCACTCATACAGTAGTGGTAGACTTCAGGGGAGCAGACTTCGTGAGTATGGGTAGGATTTTAAGGGGAGAGGTTGGACATGATTAGGCCAGACATGGATGCTGGAAGCTTGTGGAAGACCATTAAAGAAGGGGTGCAAGAGGCTACTAGGTCCTGTACTAAAGTAAGGCGTAAGCATGGCGGAGACTGCAAGCCATGTTGGTGGACCAGGGAGGTGCAGGAAGTGGTGAGGGATAAAAAGTCTGCCTACCCACATTTCAAACGTTCTAGGGGGGATAAGGAGTGAGAGGAGTATGAACTATTGGCCAGGAAGGCCACCAGAGTGGTGAGGGGTGCCAAGGCAGGCATAGAGAAAAACCTGGCTAGGGATATCCAGGGGAGGGGGGGATTCTATAGATGTATAAGAGAGAAGAGAAAAGAGAGGACACAGATCAACAGGATTAAGATTGTGGGGAGATGGGCTCAGGAAGCAGGTGAACAGGCAGAGATGCTAAATGAGTACTTTGCCTCAATCTTTGCAGAGGGTGACAAGGGATCTCTACAGCCTGATGGGAGAGAAGAGGGGCCAGCAAAAGTGAGAGGTCAGTCTCAGTCTGAGACCAGAGGATGGAAAGAGGCTAGGGTACAGGCTGGGCCAGACCAAGAAGTAGTAGGAAGGTCACATGAGGGAGTAGATTGGGGGGGAGAAATCACAGTGAATATGGTGAGGGAGGCCCTTTGGAAGCTAAAAAATAATAAGGCTCCGGGGCCGGATGGACTACATCCAAGGGTTATGAAGGAACTGGCGGAGGTGCTGGCAGCTCCACTGGCTACACTCTTTAACACCTCTCTGCAGATGGGATGGGTGCCACGGGACTGGAGGGTGGCTTATGTAGTGCCTATACATAAAGGGGGGTCTAGGGAGGAGATGGGGAATTTTAGGCCTGTCAGTCTGACGTCTGTGGTAGGCAAAGTAATGGAGGGCTTTATCAAGGAGAGGCTTGGGAGGCAGTTAGAAAGCTTAGGACACCAGGATGATAAACAGTAAGGATTTATCTCAGGGAGGTCATATCAGACCAGCCTCATAGAGTTTTATGACTGGGTGATGGGGGCCTTGGATAGACATAGGCCAGTGGATGTCCTGTACTTAGATTTCAGCAAGGTGTTTGATTCAGTGCCCCATAATGGACTGATAGCAAAAGGGGGAGATGGGGGTGGGAGGACAGGAGCTCAATTGGGTTGGAAATTGGCTTTCAGGGCATTTACAGAGGGTAATGGTGGGTGGGATAATCTTCTTCCTCAGGAAGGTAATCAGTGGGGTCCCTCAAGGTTCACTATTCGGGCCACTCTTGTTCAACGCCTACATCTCGGATATAGGGAGGAGGGGTTAGGAATAGGTCGAGTCTCTCTGCGGACAATTCAAAACTGGGAGCATTGGTGGATTGTGAAGAAGCGAGGGAGGTGGTCCAGGGGGATCTGGATACCCTGGAGGGGTGGTCAAGGAGGTGGTGACTGAAATTTAATGCCAGGAAATGTAAGGTATTTCATTTGGGGGTCAAAAACCCAGGCCATGTATACACCCTGGGGGGGGGGGTCACACTGCAAGCCACATTTGGAGCAAGGGATTTAGGGGTGGTGATAGACGTCAAAATGAATAACTGAAAATTGTAGAACTGCAGCCAAAGCAAACAGGATACTGGGCTGCATAGCCAGGGGAATTAAGTCCAGAAGGAGGGAGGTGATCCTCCCTCTATATAATGCTTTGGTCAGGCCGAAGCCCGAGTACTGTGTACAGTCCTGGAGACCTCATCTGAAGAATGACATAGCGCTGCTGGAGAGGGTCCAGAGGAGAGCGACCAGGAATTCAGGGCATGGAGGGGAGGCCTTATGAGGAGAGACTGGAAGAGCTTGGGCTTTACTCACTGGAGGAGAGGAGGGAGAGGGGAGATATGATGGAGGTTTTCAAGTATGTAAATGGAATAACCAGGAGTGGAACCAAGATGCTGTTTAAGCTAAAGAAGGAGAGAACAACCAGGGGCCATGAGTGGAAGTTGGAGGGAAAAAAGTACAGGGGGAGTGTAGGAAGCATTGTTTCACTTAGATGGTGGTGGAGCCATGGAATGCGTTGCCTGAGAGGCTGGTGGAGGAGGGCACAGTGAAGGGTTTCAAGAAGGGGTGGGACAGGTACAAGGGGAAACTGAAACTAAAGAAGACCCTCTTGGGGACTAGGGGGGTGGTAAGGCGAGCAGCCACTAGGTTGCTGGCTTTTGAGCAGACAAGACAGACCATTTGGCCTATTCTGCTGGCTTTTAGTATGTAGTATGTTAATATACCTTCTCTCATTTTGAAAATATTATTCTTTTTCTATATTTCTTTCCTAAGTATTTATTATTGTATTGGGACCTTTTGGAGTTTTCTTAATGCTTTTTCTTTTTATCAGGAGAGGGAGCAGTTTAGTCAAAGGTCTGTACTATTTGTTACTATTCTTATAACGTACAATGCTATTTATTGTAGTCTAGATTCTAAGAGGCAGCCCAGAGGCAATTTTGCAGAGTCAGGGGACCCTTTATTGTTTCATTACCTCATGCTTTATCAATGGAGATTGCTCACATGGTCCCTATTTCATTTTAAGGCTTGGAGTGTCTTTATTCGGTCTGTGGACATCTTTTTTTATTTGTACCAATGTCTATCACTACGAGGCTAGTCTCCTGTAAAGCAAATGGTATTCATAAGCCAGTAAAATGGACCCATATCCTTCAGTATTTGTGTCAACAGAAGGCAGACATTATTTTTTGGAAAAAAAAAAACATCTCTCCTCCGTGGAACATTCGAAATTTCAAAAGTTGGGGTTTGAACATGTATTTTATTCCTCCTGTAGTTCTGATAAGCATAGAGGTGTTTTAGCTTTGTGCTGTAAGGAACTGCCTTCTGATCCATTGCAGGTGGTTACAGATGGGGAGGGGTGATATGTTATTGTCATGGATTACTTGTTTGGTAGATTCTTAATTTAGTTAACACTTATTTTCCTCAGGGCACTCATACCCGCTTTCTCTCTCTCTTATTTCTTTTCTCTTTTGTTGGAACATCTTCAGTGGCAATTGCTTTGGGGAGGGGTTTTAAATTTATTTTTATTTTTTTTAATTTTCATTTTTACCTGGCAGGTCCTTCTGTCAGTCTCTGCCCTGGTCATGGCCTCTGGAGCTCCCACCTACCATCTATGGCCAGCATCTCCCAGTTACCCCAGGCTTACCCCCCTGGAGGGCAGGGCTGCAGCACTGGTCCCCTATCCAGAGCCACGGGACCAGTATCTAGTCAGGAGAGCTAGGCGATGGTGGCTAATTGAAGCTCCAGAGAGTGCTTCATGGAGACAGAGGATCTATCCACCTTCCTTTTTGCACCATTTTTCTTGGAGGCGGGGATGTGCAGTGATGCCAGCGTCATTCTGCCTCCCATACATGTGAGCGCCGGTGGCTTGAGTGACTCCCGGCCTCTGCCAGGTGTCCCCCATGTGCCGGACACTCCCCCCCCGGAGAAGTAGAGCAGTCCGTAGAACACTCCATCCTTCTCCCCTAGCCAGCCCTCCAGCAACCCGGGCCCATTCCCGAACCTGGGTTGCCGGTGTCGCAAGCAGAAATTCAACCGCTGCGCTGATGGGCCAGCTTGGGATTTTAATTTTACCTTATCCCCTGATTTAGACTCTTCCCATCCCAAAGCTTTTTGGTTTTCTTCAGCTAATCATTTTTTATTTAAATGTTTACAACTGTTATTGTTGTTGGATATCTGATGACATTTTAATCCTAAATTGTGGGAGTATTCCCATTACACTCTGTGATATGGAAGTCATGCCAGCCTCGATTACTTTTTACAACTTCTGAGCATCTTGATTCCATTTTCTTGATCAATTATGGCCCTATTCACTTGTTGGATCACTCTTCCCTTTTAGTTTCTTTATTTTTGGGTCAGTCTTCTCAACCTTCTTTTTGGAGGCTTCACTTTGGCCTTTTGTGAGACCAGACTTTAATGGATAAATTGGTTCAACAGATTCCCCAATATTTACAAGAAAATAATCGGAAGGATATTTCTCCCAGTATTCTTTGGGATGCTTTAAAGGTGGTTCTTTGAGGCACTATCATTGTCCATGCCTCTGCCTTCTACACGGCACGGCAGGGTACAATTCAGGCTTTGCAATTGGAGCTCCATTCATTGCAGATGGCATGGGGGGACAGTGACAAAACAGTGTGGCCACGTATTTTGGAACTTCATCAACAGCTCCAGCACTTAATGGACCAGAAGTTTGAGCATGCCTTGTTTTATTTACACCAGCATTATTATGAAGGGGGACCACATGGTGCGCATCATTTGGCTTGGCATCTCCAAACTCACCGAGCCACTGCAACAGTCATCAAACTTCATTCTTCTCCTAATGCTAATCCTGTAACCAGAGGAGAAGATATTCTCTCTATTTTCCATTCCCACTATTCATCATTATACTCTCCTGATTTTCCTTCTCCTCCTAACAGTGGTATACAGTCCTTCTTATCTGCAGCCTTCCTTCCATCACTCTCTGTCCTGATCAAGCTCAGGCATTCTTTTCCCCATTACTATTGAAGATATTCATCATAGAATCTCAGCAGCTAAGTTAGGTAAATGCCCAGGGCTAGATGGTTTCCCAGAAGAGTTTTTTAAACATCCCTTCCTTAGGGAGCTGTTTCTTCTATTACTACTTTGTCTTTTTCACCACATCCAGGAAGATAATGGCCCACCTTCTTCTTGGCAATATGGTGTAAATCAGGGCAGGATCCTTCTTTTCTAGCTTCATATCACCCCATCTCCATTCTAAATAGTGATTATAAGTTGTTTATGTCTAATTGGGCTTTTTCAAATGGAAGGCCTTCTCCCCTCCTTGCTGGATTGGGACCAGGTGGGTTTTGTCTTCAAATGGCAAGCCCATGACAATGTTCGGCATACATTATTGTTACTAGAATATGTGCAGCAGTGTTCATTCCCCCTGGTCCTGGCCAGCCTGAATGCAGAGAAGGCCTTTGATTGAGTCTCTTGGCCTTTCCTTTGGTCTACACTATGGGAGATGGGTTTGCCACCTGAATTTCTTCAGATGCTTCAATGTTTATACTCTCCCTCTTATGCTTTAGTCAGGATTAGTGGTTTATATTCCTCTTCTTTTTCTTTGGGATGTGGCACCCGATAGGGTTGTCCTCTTTCCCCTTTGTTATTTGCACTTTATATTGAACCCCTTGCTTCTCATATTCGTTTGGCAACCGACATCCATGGAATATCTCTGGGAGGGTGGGAATATAACATTTCTTTATTTGCTGATGATATTCTTTTGACTCTTACAGACCCTATATCTTCTTTTTTGCCTGCCTTTGATATTTGTTCAATGTTTGAAGTTTTAGCTGGTTTCCATCTTAATATGGACAAGACTGAAGTTCTACTATGTCATTATTCTTCCCCAGATATCATACATGCCTTTTACCTTATTCATTGGAACAGGAACTGTCTTTGAGATCTAGGGCTTCTGATTCCTCTGAATTTGGACCATCTTATTTTACTTAATTATGAGCCCTTGACAGAGACTGTTGTTCGGGATTTCGATCTCTGGTCCATTCTTCTATTGTCCTTTTTTCAATGAGTGGAAGTCATTGGGTCTAATGTTTTACCCCGCATATTGTTTTTTTTTTACAGACTCTTCCAATTCTTCCCCCTTTGTATTATTTCTGGGATTGGCAGAGGATGTTTTTGAATTTTCTGTGGCAAGGCAAGAGACCTCAAATCTGGGCATCACTGTTGTCTCTTCCTGTTGATCAAAGGGGCATTAATTTTCCAGAACTTCGCATTATGCTTTGGCCTATCAGCTCTGCATTTTATACTTATGGACCTCTTCTTCATTTCAGGCACATTGCAATAATATTGAGTTTGTCTTCAATGATCTTTACGATATTAACCATTTGCCCTATTCTAAGCCTCTACAGTACTTCCCTCTTGTTAATTTTTTTCGATTTACCCACAAAGTCTTGTCAGCTTGGCATAGGGTTTGTATCCGAATCTTGCAGACCAGTGTTTTTTTTTGTTGTTGTTGTTAGTGCATTAGTATGGAATAGTTATATTTCTCTGAACTCCTCTGATTTTTTTTCTTCTTAGGTGGGCTAGGTTTGGTCTTCAATATGTTCATCAGTTAGTAGATGTTGAGAGGTTTCATTCTTTTGCCATGTACAGTTTACCTCCTGCAGAGTTTTACTGTTACTTGCAACTCTGAGCCTGTCTTCAATCTTCCCCATACTGGTCTATGCTTGTTTCTGACTTCTGGTCACTATTGATATCTTTGATTATTTCTGGTCAACTTGAGGAGCTGCAGGACCATTTAATTGGTACTATCTATTCGGCAGTCCATTCTTCTACTATGGAATCAACTTTTCAGACCTTTCAGTGATGGTTACTTGATTTGCAGATAGGCTGTGATTTTTCTCAATGGGAAAAGTATGCCTTACACACTTATAAACTCTGTATGGCACCATACCTTAGGGAGTTTGCATGGAAGTGCAGAATGCACTTTTTTAGGATGCCAGTTTCATTGCTACCTTTTTTAGACCCCCCTCAGCCAAAGTTTGCTGAAGACAGTGTGGTTAGAGTTTAGCAGATTAGATGCACATTTCTTGGTTGTATCCTCACTTGGATTTATTTT
This sequence comes from Neoceratodus forsteri, assembly GCA_016271365.2. Lineage (NCBI taxonomy): Eukaryota > Metazoa > Chordata > Ceratodontiformes > Ceratodontidae > Neoceratodus > Neoceratodus forsteri. The sequence continues at coordinate 1,129,352,125 of CM057456.1, read as the reverse complement.
GGATTGGGATCTCCAGGGTGTTGGCTCAAATATTTAATGTTACTTCTCCACTATCTCCCTTATTGGTTTTATTACATATTCCTGTCGGTGACTTTCTGAAGCAGGGCAGACAGTTCAGACTCTTACTAATTTTGTTGGTTTGGGCCAAAAAAAATGATTACTAGGTTATGGCGCCAATCTTGTCCTCCACAGGTATCACATTGGGAAAAACATGTTGAAACTATATATTGGTATGAGTGCTGTACCTATGTAAATCATTTATTGGCATTTGATGAAATTTGGAGACATTGGGTCCTATATTGGTTTGACGTTGACCCTGACTTTGTCCCTTAGTAGGTGCCAATTTTTATTTGGATTGAATAGACGTCTACCCATGGCTCCACCGTCCTTGCCTCTGGGATTCCTATCTCCCTATCCCCTTTTTGTTTTCTTTCTTTCTTACTTTTTATAATCTTGGAATGTCATATAGTATATATTCTTACTTATTTTTATATCATGTATTTTATTTTAATATATCTTGGTCCCTTTTGTGCATAGTGTTTGTATCTCAGTGCATGGGTTATACCTCCAATATGTTTTGTGTACTTATTCCTTGTTGATCATTTTAGCACATCTTTGGTAAATATTGTTGGTATTTTATATTGCTGTTATATAATCGTAGTAATTGTATAGCTATAGTGAATTTATCAGTATGTTGCTTTTTTTTCTTTAGATTTGTATATTAGTAGTAATTGATGTGTCTACTTTGGCTTGTTCTTTCTTTTGTACACTATTTTCAATAAAGATGTTATGATAAAAAAAATCATCTAAAAATCTTCATGCATGTAAGGCGGCACAGCATATAGAAATGTGGACCCAGGGAGACAGTCCTAGGCAAAAACACCTACCTCCTAGACAAAACCATGGTTCTTACTGGCAGAACCCACTGGGGCAGCAGCAAACAAACTGGAAACACAATCAAGCCACTCCAACCAACAATACATAAGAGAGCAAATGACAATGCAACACACAACCTAACAAAAGGCTGCAACCAGGACCTCAAAAATCAAAGGAGAAGCTAGGGGCTGGCCCTGCCTCACCAAACTGGTGGGTGGGGCACACAACTCCCCAGTCTACTCAAGAACAGCACGTGAAATTTAATATTGTGCAAACTGAGCTGGCTTAACTTTCTGCAGCATCAAAAGTAAAACATAGGTCTTAGCATTTTTTGCTAAAGTGTAGTGAAAAATTGGGTTCTTACCACAGATGTTGAATGGTTGGCAGAGAGCCAAAACAATGCAATCAGCCAAGAGAGATGCACAAAGGAAATGAGGAATATTCCAACAGGAAGAGGTGGAGCTAGGATTGGATTTCAAAGTTTCTTTTGTGCATTAGCCTAACAGAGGACACCTACTAAACCCATCTGTAATGACTCAGAATGCTGTAAAAAGGTGCAATGACTAAATAGATTTTGATATATATCTCATATGCAGGTGTTTTGTGAGTTCATGAAGTAGTGATACTGAGGAACAAGTAACAGAACACAAGCTGATAACTGGTAACGTGGTGTTAACTGAATAACGAATGAGATATTCTGTACCATACGCATGTTGAATTTAGAGTGTCCTGTATGAAGTAATCACAGCTGTTTAGTGTTAATATATAGGAATGTATGAGTGCATTGTTAATGGAGTGATATCATTATACTACTGGGCACATATTATTGAATTTAAAAGGTTTTTGAATGATGGAAGGGAAAGAACTGAATTGTTTAAGTAGAATATATAGAGAATGCTATCTATCACATTCTGTAGAAGTGATGGGAGCACATTTTATATTAACGGGTGTTGGTGGCGTTGGGTGCTTTTATGTTTATAGAAAGAAAATGTATAGTTATTGGCATTCTGTATATTATTTATGAATGCAAATTACACAGCTAACAGAAGGGCCTTATGAAGTAGCAAGGTAGGAACAAAATGTTACCTGGATTTCATTTGTTATGTGGAATACTGAAAGGAGTTTAAGAACATTTGTCTAAGTGATGGTTCTCCAGCTACCCAATGATTTGATAAAAGCATCCCATGGATGACCCAAGAGCAAGACTCTTTTTGCACTTTATTTAAAAGTGAAGGTAACCTGGGCACCTGCACAACACAGAACAGAGTTTTTGCCAGATGAAGACATCATGGGCACTGCTGGGGTACTATGCCAGGATGGTGATGATCCACCCTGTTGCATCACAAACCAATTTACAGTTGATGGAATGAAAGCATGTTCTAATTACATAGGCCTCCAACTCATCCCCTGGGGGTACAAGGATGGCAACATGGATGCAGTCAATGGCACCCAGCATGGCTGGTAGGTGCACAACCCAATAGAATTGCTGCATGGTTACTGTTCGCTCTGCTGGTTTGGTGGAGAATACAATGAATTCCCAAGCATGGGCCACCTGAGCATCTAGGCATTGGTCCAACAGGTATGAGGTAGCAGACTGTGTGATACCAGTGGTGTCACCCACCAATATCTGGAATGTTCCTTTGGTCATGAGGCACAGTGCTGCTGATCACATGAGTTTTATGGCCATTGCATGACTGCGATGGGTGTCTGTCTGGACCTGCTCATGCAGCAGCTCACACAGCTGCATGATCATGTACTTGTTGAGCCTATACCAACCCAAGATTTGCTCATCATGAGGACTTTGAATGTGACTCATGGACCATACTATCTGTATGTAGCATAGCACCTTTGGGGCCTGTGCAGGGCCCCTTGGGGGCATTTGCCCACTCCTCATCCTTCATGACTGCCTGCATGAGCTACACAATGTGAGCCATGTTTTGTGTTGTGCAGTCCTACTTTCCACCTCTGGAGTTTATCCCAGGTTAAGACCTGCTTTTTATAGGCCATAATTTGTACAGCACTAAATCACACTAACTACTGTTTGCACAGTGTAAAACCATTGAATATCATGCTGTGTAGCATATTCATGTCACTGCCCCCTCTTTTGTTTGCACTGAATATATTATGTTTGCACTCAGGAGCTAGCACAAGGGACCAGCACAGTGCAAACAGCTGAATATTGCATTCTGGCAAAATCGGTCATTTACACTGGTGCAAACGGTACACTCCATGCAAACCTTTTGAATATGGGGGCTGCTATGTCCCCTGATAGATTACAGATCGATATTAAATGCATACATAGGTTGCTTGGCCTAAACCTTCTGGCAGTTAATACTCAGCTATTCTCCATGATTGTCCGTTTTCTCCCCTATTCAGTAAAACAGGAACTTTTGTAGAAGATGGCAGTCATGTTTTCAAAATGGCCACATCTACTTCAGTAACTACTGTATTACCTCCCTGCTTTGCAATGGCCTTGCCACCAATACACTCCTACATTACAAGCTCTATATACCCAGTAATTGAAATGTCATACTCTATATGCAGCTGTCCTCACAGTGATGATTCCTGAGGGCTTGATAATGTACCATTTGGTGAAAGAGGCTGCTGCAGCTCTGCAAAAGAAAAGGGATTATTATTGAGCTGACACCACTCAGACTGGCATAGCCATCGAAGGCTTGGCACTTGGAGAAGATAGCCTGGTGATCAGTAGTGTCTAAGGTGTAATGAAATGTACAGACAGTGGATACAATCCAAGAAATTGTCAAACAGCTACAAGAACTTTGTCAGCTAAACCTGACCAGTGAATCAGCTAAATTCCTTACCACTGGCTAAACTTTACCCAGCTCACATGGGTTTCAGGTACTGGAACGTGGGGAGGGGACTGATAGGTTTGGGGGCCTCAGGTCTGACCTGGTGACTTATATGTGGCCTGGAGGGTGATCTCCTACATCAGCTCCTCTCAATACTCTTCTGTTTAAAATTAGCTACTGATCCAGATAAGAAGGACTGGGAGTACCCAGTACTCTAGCATATCCATTGCTGTGTGTTAGGACAAGCAAGGCAAACACTTGGGCTGCTATGGCAGTGTGTTTCAGCTGGAGAGGAGATGGTCCATGTGGAAGCATGGAGAAGTCTCCATGTCCTATTGCTTACTCTATGACATGCTTCTACTATGCAATAGCACATAGTGCATTTAATATCAGGGTGCTCCATGGTATTCTTTTAGTATTTATCCCCATTTAACTGGTAAATTCCACCAGACTATTGACACGGGTTTGCCAGGGTATAAATAGATACTGGGTCCCAGATGGCTACAGGGGCTGGCAGTAGGAGTTGGAAGCACTGGTGGTCCTCTCCTAGGACTTGGCCTATTGGCCATATGTGAGCATTGTCAGGATTTTTTACATTTCATTTTGAAAGCAGAAAGTTCTTTGTACATACATACCAGATTTGCTGTTGGAATAATAAGCTGTTGTTGCCTAAAGACTAGGGGCTAGATATTCAAAACTTTGCACTGGGCACAGACAGTTTGCACAGGGTTTGCGCCAGATTTGTGTGGGACCACTATATTCAAACGCTCAAACAGCATGGCAAAACTGCATCAGCGCTGGGCAAAAGCATAATGCATGCAAGGGGCCAAAAGAGGGGGCATGTACATGAATGTAGGCACAATGCTATATTCAGTGCATAGAGCCATGCAAAGTGTTTTGCATGACTTAGCATGACACTTTGCATGGTGCAAATTACTGCCCAGGAAATGGTAGTCTTAAATCTGGGCAAACCAGCATTGCATGATTTTGTGGCTTTGCGTGGCTTTGCGTGACTTTGCGTGACATAGAACCATGGTTCATGGAACTCCGTAATTCACAAGTGTGAATAATGGAGTATACGAGGGTCTGACAGTGGTGGTATATTGACCCTAACCAGTAAATATTAAACATAGAAAGAAATCAGACATGGAAGAAACATGCTGCACATGAATGGCACCTCTTATGTTGCCATCATCTGCCACTGGTCCTAGCCATGCCAGGCATTAAGGGGTGACCCTGCACCCAGTGTATACCATGGCAGTGTGTCCATACAGCACACACCTGCAGACCACCCATTGGTGGACACCAACAGAATCCAGCATACACATGCAGCACTGGAGGCATGGAGGGTGTTGAGGGGAGGGTGTAGAGGTGGCCAGTCTGCACCACATACTGGGTGCTGCCACAAGGCTGGGACAATCCATGCAGTGCAAATGGTCCAGTGTAGGGAATACCCCAACACCAGTGTGCCCGTCTGATGGTATGTGCCCCCCCGGCCACATTTCACACATCTGTTCAGGCACCACAGCACACACAGCCAGTCATGTATATGCCACTGTGAATATCCCATGCCAGTGGTGCAGCATCTATGGGTCGCACAACAGCATAGCAGTAATGTCCACTGTCAATACACACCTGCAAGATGGGCCTGTCACTGTGTAAAGTGCTGCAGTCATTGATGCCCTACACACCATAGGCACTGCTGTGTCCCTCACACTACTGGCCTCCTTGTTATTGTAGTGTCTGCTGTGCATTGTAGCAGGAACTACTGTTTCACCTGTGCTTGTGCTGTGTAGTCCCCTGGGGCACAATATTCTATGTGGTTCAGTACAACTGTAGCCTGCAGCTATCACCATGCACTTCCAGACTGACCTACAGCTAGAGCTGTGGGCAGACCCAACCTGACCCTGTACTTCCAGACTGACCTACAGGTGGAGCTGTGGGACCTGCAATAGCACTGGGCATACTGTATGCAAATCAGGACATAATGAGATACTAATCTGGATGTCTACCCACAGACTGCCTAAGTAGGCTCATTTGCATGTCACTTTTGAATATAGCAAAATTTTGCCCCGGGCAAACGTTTGCACCGCACAAACATTTTGGAAACGTGGTACATTTCAGAAGAATTTCACATGCGCTGATGCGTGAAGCTTTACTGAATCCACTCCTTTGCTAGCACACACATGGCTCACCTCTACCTTCCTTCACCTCGTTGTGCACTGGGCTGCTGTTGTGGTTTGCACTTCCTGGTTGCTATATTCAGAGCTGTCTGATTTCCCCGGTTATTTTTTCACTGCACTCCCAGCCCAGTTTGCCCAGCTTCCTTAGCATGCTATATTTAGCAGGTTTAGCACTGGGGGTATCCTTTTTGAATATAGAGGGCTATTGGTTCTGGGCTAATTTAGCACACTGGGCAGTGCTAATTTAGCCCTAGGACAAAGTTTTGAATATCTGGCCCCAGATTTGTTGCCATACTTTCTTTCATCCCATTAACTTCATAACTTGTTATGAGATCAGCTCTTAGTGCAAATTTCAGTTTCAGTTTGCATAGTAGAGGATATGGACCAGTATTCTAGAAATGTAGTAACTTCATGTTTTTTGTTAGCAATGACGTTATTCACGCTAATCTTTTTTTTTATACCTTTTACCACAGTGGGTAAAATAATAGCATTCTGCTGAGCATTTTTCATCCCCTCACCTGCAAAGCAGTTATGGCAATGAAGCACTTCCTGTAACTCTGATGATGTAATAAGCTGACCCATATGAAATTCGTTATTTATTTATTTTATTATTTTCAAGATACATACTTTGTATACTGTATCTAGATATATATAGACATGCATATCTGTAAGAATCCATAAAAATATAGCAGTCACCTGGACTGCCCTGGCTTTTATTTGAACAGTCCATAGGAGCCTGATTTAGAGTTTTGAAGGAAAGCTGTTTCCCCTTCCTTTTCTTGTCCTGACCATTACTTCTATAAATGTCTCCAAGTTAATCTTATTTTATACAGTTATTTATTCACCAATGTGGTTGAAATGATTTATGGGGTTAGTTTCATTTTTATGTTGCTTGCGCGCATGCACAGGAAACATGTTGTGGCAGCTTGCTGCAGAAGCAGGTTGTGGAGGTGCGGCACTGTTGTGGCCAATGCTCCCACTGCCTTTTGACGCTTGGCCCACTTTCCCCAATGGGGTGGCACACTGCTACTGACACTAGTTCAGCCAGTGTGTCACCACCTTGAAACATTTTAGCCGCTGCAATCAGGGGTCACCTTGTCATTGCAGCGTCAGCCATTCTGCTGTAATGAAGGAGTGACCTGTCATTGCAGGGTGGTACCTTGCATGTCCCTGACCCAGTTTGCTGAGGGGAAGCCCAGTCCCCATCAGCATAATGTCCCCACACCCAAGTTTCTGCTGTATGCTGAGGGGGGTTCCTAATCCCCCTCGGCATCATGCCCCCCTCTTCCTTTGCCAGCGGGGTGCCCAATCCCGTTGGCTGATCCCTCCCAGTTGAATTTGCTCATGGGGGCCCACCCCATTGGCATGAAAATGTCTCCCCAATTTGTTGTCTGCTGAGGGTGGTGCCCAATCCCCTCGGCTCCCCTCGGTATGTGCTGGACAGGAGTGCCCAATCTCCCAGCGGCTACAGTCCCCAAAACCACTCAGGTGGCATGCTGGGAGCCACCCCAGTATGCCAAATGTCCCTGAAACAAAAACAGTCCTGCAATGTTTTTAACCCTGTAAACCAGAAAACAATCCCTCGTTGAATCTGTGGCCCCACACCCAACCCGCACCCACCCTCTGTGCCCTGCCTCCCACCCCCTCACCCCATACTTACCTCTGGAGTCCAGTGCAACAATCTTCAATGGACCGGGAACACATCTGCACTTTTCAAAGCTGACCATGAACTGAAGAAATGCCGGTAAGCTGTATAATGGCATAAATAGGGTTTTTCAACTTTGGTGCCTATCTCAGGCATTTTGGGGAATTTTGGCACCAAATTTTCAACATGGAGCTATTGGGACCCCTCCTCATGAATTCAGCCACTGTCATGGCATTATTCAGTCCCGAAAGGTGATTTCTCGGTCACTGCATGGAATCACCTTTCAGGACCGATTAATGAAACAACAGTGCCAGTGTTCATGAGGTGGGCTCTCAAATAGCCTATGTTGCAAATTTGGTGGAAAAAATCCCAAAAATGACTGTTTTATGAGCGTGTGTTGCACAGTTGCTACGCATGCTCATAACTTCATGAATTCGCAATATTTTCACTCCAGATTTTCAACATTGGCATTTTTCCACAGCTCATTATGAACAGTACAGCTGTCAGTTTTCATATCCTGGCCAAAATGTGTTTTCGCACTTCCAGTGCAGAATAGCATGGTCGCTGTGGTAAATCAGTGTTCAGGACACATTAAGAAAATTACAGTGACACTGTTCATGAGCAGAGGTCCTGAAATGCCTATGTTGAAAATTTGGTGATGAAGGTCCATAAAATGACTATGTTACGAGCGTGCATTGCGCAGTTTCAACACACCCTTGTAACTTTGCAAATTTATAATAGTGTCATGCCAGATTTTTAACACTGCCATTTTTTCACACCTCCTTATGAACAGTACTGCTGTCATTGTTTATATCCTGGCCAAAATGTGTTTTCGTGCTTCCGGCACAGAATAGCGCAGTCGCTTTGGGAAACCAGTGTTTGGGACAGATTAAGATCGAGCGACTGAGAAGGGGAATGAGTGAGCTCAACAGAGCTCTGTCAGGACTGCTGTGGATTTCTTTGTGGGAAGAAAAAGGCACCAACACAGGCAGGAGCCCAGTACAAAAGGGCAGTCTGCAGCGCCAGGAGAAACAGAACGAGCGAGTGAGGGAGGAGGAGTGGGTGAGTGAGCTCAACGGAGCTTTGTTGGGACTGCTGCAGATTTCTTTGAGGGAAGAAAAAGGCATCAGTGCAGGCAGGGGCCCAGTACAAAAGGGCAGCCTGCAGCAGCAGGAGAAACAGAACAAGCGCATGAGAGAGGAGGAGTGAGCGAGCTCAACATAGCTCTATTGGGGACTGCTGCAGATTTCTTTGTGGGCAGAAAAAGGCACCAATGCAGGCAGGAGCCCAGTACAAAAGGGCAGGCTGCAGTGCTGGGAGAAACAGAATGAGCGAGTGAGAGAGGGGCAGTGAGTTAGCTCAGTGGAGCTCTGTCAGTACTGCTGCAGATTTCTTTGTGGGCAGAAAAAGGCACCAATGCAGGAAGAAGCCCAGTACAAAAGGGCAGCCTGCAGCACCTGGAGAAACAGAATGAGCGAGTGAGAGAGGAGGAGTGAGCGACCTCAACGGAGCTCTGTCAGGACAGCTGTAAACTTCTTTGTGGGCAGAAATAGGCACCAATGCAGGCAGGAGCCAAGTACAAAAGGGCAGCCTGCAGCACTGGGAGAAACAGAACGAGCGAGTGAGAGAGAGGGAGTGAGTGATCTCAGTGGAGCTGTGTCAGGACTGCTGCAAATTTCTTTGTGGGCAGAAAAAGGTACCAATGCAGGCAGGAGCCAAATACAAAAGGGTAGCCTGCAGCTCCAGGAGAAACAGAATGAGCAAGTGAGAGAGGGGGAGTGAGCGAGCTCAGTGGAGCTCTGCCGGGACATTAGAGTTGCCCACCCTCCCGTCCAATGTCCTCTGTGGTCCTATATTACAGCAGGGTCTCTGGAGTGGAGACAAAGCAATGACTGGATACTTTTAGGATTGCTGTAATAATACAGATTTAGTTGTTCTGTTTATTTCTCTAACTGAGCTGAGTAATACTTGGAGTAAAATAGGATTTCTAACTGAGCTAAGTGAAACTATATGAGAGCCGAGATCAAAAAGTATGGTAGCTGAGGGGTGAAAAACGGACAAGGAGGCTTTGGGATTGCTACAGTAATACAGTATCTAATGGATAGGATTTGAGACTGAATTAACCCGGTCGGCAAGGGGGCAGTAGGGGGATTAGTGTGGGGGAGAACAGGAATTTGAGTAAATAGGGGCCTAACAGTTGTAGAAGGGTACAGAACATGGGAGTAAGAGCCCACAACATAAGATGGGGGCCAAAATGGGGCAGGTGCCACATGTCAATAGGGCGGGCATCTTTGGAAGTGTGGTGGGGTGTACAGAGTGTGGGTCCACCATGAACCTGAACTGGGCTTGGAGGGTGGGGGGGGGGTGTATGGTCTGTAGATGACTGACTAGTTTGAGGTAGGAACTGTGGGGGTTAGGGAGGAGTCTAAGTGCCAGGGTAGATGAGTATGGTAGGCATCCTAGGGGGAGTGGAATAGGGGATGGCAAAAGTGGACAGAGGAAGAACAACTAGGGAGTGAAACTGAGCCCAGTATCAGAGGCACTAACAGAAAAGGCAGGAGAAGGGAGGGGGTGCCCGAGGCGAGGGACTCCTGATGTGGGAGGAAGCGACCACCAGGAGTACCAGGGAAGAGACAGCAGATGGCTGCAGGTAGGGAGGGACCAGCGGTTGCATGGAGGGGAACAAGTAGAGGGGGGAACCAATAGGGGGAAGAGATGTAGGAGGGGTATCGACTAGGAATAGATTCAAACCTCTGCTATTGAAGAAAGAGGGGGAGCAGGAACATATTGAAGGGGGAAGGACAAGCGGGGCATGAGAGGGATGACAACAGGTAGGGGAAGAGATAGCGAGGATGAAATGATAGAAGGGGCTAGTAAGGAAGGTGGGGGTCTTGACTGGAGGAGAGAAGACTATGGGAAGGGGGAAGGATGGGAGGGGCATCACTATCGGGGTAGAAGGGAATGGGGCCTCTAAATCGACAACAGTGGGGATAGGAGAGTAGTTGGAAATCAGCAGGGGAGGAGGGGAGGTCAACATGGGAAGCCCAGTAGGAAGTAGTCAGGCTGGGAAGGGGTTCAAGGGGGATGGGAGGAATAATGCAGAGAAAAGGGGTGAGGTGGATAAGTAGGGAGTACAGATACAGAAGTCACAGAAGGTGCAGCTGGCAGGGGTAAGGGGCAGGGAAGAACGAATTCTGGGTGGTGGAAGGGGCATTAGAAGGGAAAGGGGGTAAGGGACGGGTACTCATCCTGGGGGATTCTATACTGAAATGGGGTGAGATGGGGTGGAAAGGGGGAAGGCACAGCTGTATTTAGGTTGAAGCTGTCCCCAGGTTGACTGCAGGAGGGGCAGGGCAGGCACTGCTTAAGCATGCGGGGGGGGGAGAAAACTCATTCACTGTTGCATGTTGGTATAAACAACTTGGTGGGGGACCCTGTGGAAGTAGTGAGGAGGAGGTTCGAGTAGTTGGGCAGGCAGTGTGAGGGGGTTGGGGAAGTCGGTGGCATTCTTGGAAGTACTGCTGGCACCATGTGCAAGCATGGGAGGTAAGGATAGGCTTGAGGAGTTCAACGAGTGGCTGAGGGAATTGGTGCCACACCAAACATTATGGGTTAGTGACTAACTGGGGTAGGATCTGGGGGGAATAGAGATTTGTACATGGGGGACAGGGTACACTAGAGCAGGAAGGGGAAGGGAGTATTAAAGGTAGCATTGCTGCTGGCCCACTGGTGCTGAGGGTTGAGGCGCTGGACGCCACACCTCGCACAATGCTGGCGACCTAGGTTTGGACATGAGCCAGGGCCACCAGGGGTTGGCAGGGGAAGGATAGGATTGAGCATCCAGAGGTGCTACTACAGCTGCGTAGTACAGGGGGCGGACTGTGGCAAATGTTGGCATGCTGTGCCTAAGCATCATTGCACGCCCGCACTCTGCAAAGTGGTGAAAAGTGTAAAATGGGCTACAGTCAGGCAGCATGAGCTTCCGACCCCTGCTGCCCACCCCGAATGGTGCCTTCTCAACTGGATCCTGCTCCAGTGGGTCGAGCTGGGAAGCACCTCACCACTCCACCATGGGGGGTAATCCATGCAGGTGAGCAGGTCGGCCTAATGTTGGGGGTAGGGCTAAGGGGGTCAGTTGAGATGACCAAGCCGACTGTAGTCTGGGAGAAAATACAAAAAAAAAGGCAGGATTAGAGGGGTATATCTCTACTAAGGTGGATTTAAACTAGTGGGGGGCAAAGACTGAGGTTGGTAGAAAGGTCCAGACAGGGGAGCCTAATGAGCTCACCGCCCTAGATATAGGTAAAGGAGGAGGTGTAGTAACCCTGGAAGGGGGTGGGCAGAGTTGTCTGAGTGTAATACAGAAGGCACCACCACCCGGTAAGAATAAGGAGGAGAAAGGGTGCGGACTACTGGGAGGTGGGACGCAGGCCAAGGAGGAGAAGAGTGAGGAGAAGGAGGGGTACGGGTGGAAAGTGATCTGTCTAAATGGATAGAGAGCTGGTTACAGGGGAGGGTGCAGAGGGTGGTGGTGGTGGGGTAGGTCTCAGCACCCAGAGCAGTGCTTGGTGAAAAAATTCCCCAAACTGCCTCTTTTATGAGTGTGCATTGTGCAGTTCCTACTCACGTTCGTAACTTCGCAAATTTTTAATATTTTCACTCCGGATTTTCAACATTTACATTTTACCACACCTCCTTATGAGCAGTACAGCTGTCATTATTCACATCTCGCCCAAAATTTGTTTTCACACACGTAGCGCACAATGGTGCGGTCAGTGTTCGAAATCAATGTTTGGGACAGATTAAGAAAATCACAGTGACACTGTTCATGAGCAGAGGTCTTAAAATGGCTATGTTGAAAATTTGGTGACAAACGTCCATAAAATGACTGTGTTATGAGCGTGCATTGTGCAGTTTCCTCGCACCCTCATAAGTTCACGAATTTGTAATATTTTCAGTCCAGATTTTCTACAGTGGCATTTTTCCACACCTCCTTATGAACAGTACAGCTGTCATTTTCCACCCTGGCCAAAATATGTTTTCGCACTTCCGGCGCAAAAATGTGTGGTCACTGTGGGAAATCAGTGTTCGGGACAGATTACGAGAATCACAGTGACTCTGTTCATGAGTGGAGGTCCCAAAATGCCTGTGTTGACAATCTGCTGTAAATAGTCCCCAAATTAATTACAGTTTCTACGCACGCTCGTGACTTCACCAGTTTTTTTCATATTTTCACTCCAGATTTTCAACATTGCCATTTTTACACCTCCTCATGAACAGTACAGCTGTCATTTTTCACATCCTGTTCGAAATGTGTTTTCACACCTGTGGTGCCAAATGACGTGGTCACTGTGCAAAATCAGCTTTTGGCTAACAAACTGAGATTGCCACTGTTCATGAGGTGGGGGTCACAAAAAAAACATGTTGAAAAGTTGGAGTGAAAATACCAATGAATACCTAGGGCATTAGGGTTTCCTACCATCACGCTCCACCCTGTAGAGACTGACAGGCATCAGGGGTGTGACTTGGGATTGTCGCCTGTAATGCTCATACTATTCCACCCACACCCTTCAGCCAGTGACAGGCATTGAGGTGTGCCTTGGATTCTTCGGCACCAAAGTTCACCCCATTCTCCTATACTGCACCCATCTCACTGTATTTCCTGATGGAATGGGGTGCGCATAAGGGCCAAAGACCCCAAGGCACATCGTGACACTTGTCAGTGTCTGCAGGGTAGGGTGTGGTGAAATGGTGTGGCCGTTGTGCCTGACGACCCAAAGGCACACCCCAATGCCTGTCACTCTCTGCAGGGTGGTGGCAGGGTTGGCTTCAGTTCAATACTTCACTGCCTTTCCTATTATGCAGCTCTGTAACTTCTACACTACCAACGCCAATGCCAGCAAGCAAACATTCAGCATTGACAAATGCTTGTATTTTCTTAGGCTTGCTTCTTACTGTTCTTGGCTGATACATTATTCACATTATTTATTCAGGCAGATTTACTGGAGCTGATTATGTGGCGGGTTCTTACTGTTTTGTCTGACCGTGGCTGGTTTGGTAGGGGGGCACCCAACATGGAGATTGGGTCACTGTCTTGTAGGAGACTTTACCTTATTTGTATAACATTGTATCTTTCTATCTTATAGATGGCTAATATGGTAACCCTCAATGTAGTGTCCCAGAATTTACATGGATTTAACCATTTACACGAAGTCTCTCAAACAGTGTAACCAGAGTATCTTCTGACTACAGTAAATGCATCTTTTTTAAATGGAAACATCAAAAGCTAAGTAAATCTGAGTATTCAGAGGTTACTACCTCTTCCTATGGGAGGGCTAAATGGAGGGGGAGTGGCAGTACTATGACTGTCTAAGTAAATTCTTTTTATAATTTCCCAACAGCGCTGTGATGATCTGGACAGGCTGGGACTGACGATAGGATCATTAGATGGGCTGGATCTTATAATAGCCAGGCCCCCCCCCCAACAGATATTTTGGATGTATTCCTACTCCTTAATGAACAATTAGAGATGTCAAAGTTATGTTACTGCCTAGTAGTGATTATAATTTAAAATGTAACTCTTCTTATTGTGGGACCACTGTAGGAGTGAATGTCTGATTATGGTTTGATGAAAAAGCACAGTAAGTCATGCTCTGACGTACTACCTGTGATGCCAGCAAAACAAAATGGTGCAGGATTTTGTGGCTAAGAACATGGGACTAGCAACAGCACACAAGTCTTTATTGTATTGGTATCACACACAACAAAACAAACATTTGGCCCCTCTTTGACTGTGGCAGCTGTTTTCAGTGCTGCAAGCAATATAATCACCAATAAGAGAATGCGCCTGTTGACCCAAAATGTACAGATTTCACGTCTTAAAAGGCAACCTGCCACTTTTCCCATAGACCTACTTGTCCAGGTTCATGAATGAAGACATTTCTACACGTCCAGCAATGCTAAAAGACAGAAGAGGGTGATGAGGTGGATGGGAAGGGCTTCTATATTCATTAGACTGTAATTTATGGAACCAGAAGCCTACACACACACACACACACACACACACACACACACACACACTGTGGGGTGCTGCACTGCTCTCTTATATCTTCATATGATAGTGTTTTGTGAATTTGTGGGCATACATGGCCCAAAGATTTTTTTTGCAAGCATTGATCACACATATAACACTTATCCATGGCACAAAAGGAAGCTTTGTCCATCTTTGGCACTGTCCCAACAAACACAACTGTTGGACGCAGTAGCCTGCACATACACACTATGGGATGCTGCACTGCTGTCTTTTGTCTTGAGATAAAACATATTTTCTGCTAATTATTTGGGCAACGTTAACTATATTTCCAGTATGTATAACTTAGTCCTGTAGACTCACACTTCCCAATGTACAGCACCATAGAATAGTCACTTGTGGAAGTCTCCAAAAAATGTTCCTTTATTCAGGCATATAAGCAGAGTATAATCCAAGGTAAACATCAAAAACTTTCCAATAAAGTGCAGTGCTGTATAAAAAACTCCCTCAGGACAAACTGAGTGATGTTCACTGGCTTCCTAAAACAGACTGAATACAGTGCTCATCAAAAAAGTCCATTTTATAAGACACTTGTTCAATATAAGACATATACTTAATGGAGAAAAGACTGCACTTAGTTTTGTCATGGCAACAAACTTGTCAGCATACTTCAAGAGGTTTCTGGTGCAAATCTGCAAAACAGAAAAGAAAAAGGAAAAACATCTTTAATACAATATTGATGCAGCAGAGACAATTATTTACACAGCAGAAACAATTATACAATAACGTTCATGTTCTCTTTTTAAGAAAAGGTTTAATTTCAATCCTGTGATTCAGGCCTGGATGATCCATAGCTCTGACAGCTTAAATCCAATATTGCTCCATTTTTAAAAGCAAATTGTCATAATCACCACCCCTTTGTGACAAACAATAGCACTGTTTGGGCATGCGGCATTTCTGTTGCGGTCAGCATTATGTGCCACCACTGCGTTGCCGCACACTGTTTAGTATGAGGTTTTGACCAGAGCTGTATCTTGTGTGACATTATGACCCTGTGCCCACACACACACAATCTTTAAGATTTCCAGTTTCAATAGTAATCCACTTTATCTTCCTCTGTTAATCATGGATACCCTTATTTGTTTGCTTCTTACAGGAACAAGCATTAAAACTTCATTCAGTTCTCCTTGTTCACACAAAATGCCATATACTGTAGTATAGCTATTATCAGCTATTGCAAGTTAAAAACCATTTTTAGAGGTTCTGACTTCTCGATAATATTCTGCCATTCTATGTATATTGTATCACTAGTAAGCTGCACTTACTGTGTGTTGCTTAATTAAATCACCATCCTCATGTAACCCCCCTGCAAATGGGGGTTCCCAAAAGACTTCTAGGAGCTGGTTAAGTGCTCCAATCCTGAATGGTGTTCGTCGTTTAAGCCTCTTAACTGTGACTGCTTTTAGAGCCTCTGGTACTGTCTCTTTAAGAGCTGCCTGTTCGCAGGCTAATTTAGTTTGAACAGGGGGGCAGTGTGTTTAATGCTCGAATCCTGCCTGAGCTGCTGTCTGATTGCTCCATCTCTGCAGTTGCTAAGAGCGCAGAGGGAGCCCACCTGAAAGATGTAACTGTTTGCCTGAAATCATTTAGAGCATTAGTAAAATTGCAGTTTGTCTAACCTGCCTTTATTGCAGCTGGGACTCTGTGTGTGTTGCCCATCCATTTTGGACCTGAACTGCTGATCTGGGCCAATTGGGTTTGGGGAGCCCTAAAATGGAGACTGCTTGGGCCAATCAGAACTTGGACTCTCACCTGCAGCCTGCTTAAAGGGGGAATGTATGGCAGGTGCTTCTGGGAACTGTAGTTTGGACCTTGGCACCTTTTTGCACTAACAGAGGGAGTCCTGCAGTGATTGACAGCCAAATCCACCAACTGAGCTTGTGTGGAGCCTAAGGGAAATGCCCTGAACTGTTGCCGGAGGACCAGATGCGAGTTGACGGTGAAGAGAGAAGGAGCTCTATTCTGCTGTGGCATGTAGTTTGTGCGGGAAGTGCGTGGAAGGCCCTGAAGTTGGCCTGTAGCCATTAGCGAGTGCTCATCGGACTGAATCCGAGTTGTGGAAAGAAGGAGGAAGTGTGCAAAGCCAGACTTGCTCATAGAAGACCGAAGATTTGCAGAAGTGCAATCGGCCTGTCGGGGACTCTGATGCTGTGTGAGCTCCCGGGTGTTGCAGTGTTTGCGATCGGGATTGAGAAGCAGCTGCCTGGTATAGTAATTTCCTTTACATATGAATGTGTCTAGTGCTTATGGGGATCGCGACTTTAATCCCCCGATTGCAATTAGTTGTGAGCTGAAGCTGGAAGCTGAACTCAGTTCAACCGGACTGAATCTGTCTGCTATTCAAAGCAGTTGGCCCCTGCCACGAGGGTCTCATCTCCATGCCCTACTCATCCTGGCCATCCAGAGCAACCTCCTCAATTCAGTTCTCTGTGTGGGGTTTGTGAGTACAAATCCGGATAATTCCCTGCACCTTTCATTTAATCAAAGTGTGTCAACTGATTGCTTTGTGTTCTTCTTTTAGTGGACTCAGCCACCCGGCTCCGGATTGCAATTGTGTGGTGTGCATATATTTCCTTTCTACAGGGCCCCATCCAGCTGCACCAGCTGGACAACCCCGGGCAATGGACCTGGCTAGCCCCCCCCCCATCCTGGGTACTGAGAGTGTGACTTTTTGGACCCTATATGTATGCACAGTACTGTGATTTGAATATTGCCAATCAACCTGATTTCCCCCTCCCATGTTCCAGTCCCCTGAATAAACCAAATTTGTTATTATTGAACTTTATACTGTCTGAGGTGTCAGTCCATATAGAACCAGCATTGTATTGTGTTGTGTATGTTGATTAACCTTGTTTTACAAGGGGTCCTCAGAGACGTGCTGCAGAATCAGTCTCGAGAGTAAGTGGTATCTATATGTGTAAACAGTGTGCATATGTGGGGTATTGGGATGGTAACTCCCATGTACTGTGTGGGCCACTAGCGGGAGCAAAGGGGGGTCACAGTGTCCCAGAGGGCTGTGACCAAGCTAGCTTAACCACTACTGACCCTGACCTCTGGGTGGAGGCACCCGTCACTGGACCTAGGCCCCTTAACCTGTCATTAGTCATACAGGCAGGAGTAGTAGCCCTTGGGATAGCACCACCTAGGGGTTACATCTTGGAGGCACCACTGGTATTAGCGTCCTCTAGTGGCCATGTGGGAGAATTACCCCATTATGTTTAGTTTAGGGGAGAAAATGGAAGGGCTTACTACGCCCATGTTAAAAATTGCCCCCCATAAGTTACTGGTGCACAAATTGATGGGGTGGAGCGAGGCTGAGGCGATGGATCCCCAAAAGGCTATTCTGTTGGTGGATGTCCCCTTGGGGACTAACAATGCTGACACTGTGTCCACTGTAGAACACATTAAGTGTGTGGGCAAAGTTGAAGTAAAGGGAAGATATGCTGACTTATTTGAACAAACCCTGCAAGTGCTGCTCTCCTGCAGTTCCCCGATAGACCCTGAGAAGGCACCCCCTATGATTTTGCCTGAAGGTGCCCAGAAGGGATGGAGAGTCATTCACCTACATAGTGGTCTGGCCACCCTGAGTGGGTCCCCTAGTACCGATGGCTTTAAAGAGAAGTTGCTTAAGCTGTTAGCATCAGAAGGGAAAACTGCCCAAGAGTTGGTAAGAGTTTTATATCTATTAGAGGACCACATGCTCGTGCACTCCCCGACCACATCCCCTGTGTCCCCCAAGAGCTCCCCAGTAGCTGCCTCCCCCATCATAATTCCCCCGATACAGTTGGACTCCTATAGAAGGCTTAGACTTTTCTCTGGTACTGTCCCAGTGCCTTCGGGGGAAGATGATTTGGAGACCTGGGTAGACTATGCCACCCCTTTAGTACAAGAATGGCAATGTTCAGAGGGGGAAAGAGGAAGCGCTTGATGGAGAGCTTGAGAGGCCCTGCCCTGGAAGCCATTCAGTTCCTATGTGCTACTAGTCTGGAGGTCACTGCAGCAGAATATCTCTCTGCCTTGGAGGGGGTGTTTGGCAGCACAGAATCAGGGGATGATTTATTGTGGAAATTCAAGTCAGCCAAACAGTGGAAAAATGAGAAATTGTCTGCCTTCGTCACTAGGATGGAGAGGGCTTTGCAGAGGGCCCATCGAAAGGGGGGAGTGTCTGCCAAAGAGTTAAACCGGGTCAGATAGACCACATATTGAAATCAGCTAGATTTTCGAGTGTAATGATATTGAAGCTCAAGTTGCAAGACAGGAGGGCAAGCCCTCCAGACTACTGTCATTTGATGAAAGAAATCCGTGAGAGTAAAACTGATAAGGAGGGCTGGGAGCCCTGTGCTGGGGCCATGAACACTTGCCAGACCCACAAAAACAGTGAGTTAGATGAGGCTCAACAGTTGAGAGACTTGATTAAGTAATTGACTGAGGCATACAGAGAACCAGATCTGTATCAGGCTCCCCCTGAGCCCAAGAGTGGAGTGGGAGTAAATGTTGTTTCCCCGGAGACTCAGATTGAGGGTAACCTGCTTGCAGAGCTGCAGGAATTGAGAGAGATGGTGGGGGAGCTGCAAAGGGTGGCCCTGACCCACAACTGTAGTGGAGATTCGGGAGCCAAAGGATGTAGGCCCCCAGTCCAAGAGGAGCCCAGCAGGGCTCCAGAGGTGCCCCAATGGAAAAGAGACCCCCACCCTTCCAGGACACTAGAGACATTAAGTTCTGCTACCGTTGTGGGGAGGATGGGCATTTTCAGTCAGCTTGTTGCTTGCCAGAGAACTTGAGAAAAGTTACCAATAGATTAGTGGCCTGGTATCGCAGAGCCTACGCCTGGCCACCAGGGGGAGCTACTTGGAAAAGTTATGCCACCAGGGCCAATGCCCAATCTACATCCAAGTCAGTGCCACCAGAAAAGTCTGAAGTGGTGGGTCCTTCCATGGAGACCACTGTAAAAGTGAATGGAGTGCCTACAAGAGCTGTGTTAGACAGTGGCTCCCAAGTGACAATTATGTTCCAGGATTGGTATCAGAAGCATTTGTCTGATGTGCCCCTGCAACCATTGGAAGGACTTCATGTCTGGGGTTTAAGTAAGAAGGCCTACCCCTACGCCGGCTGTATACGAATTTGGTTGTCTTTTCCCACCTCTGTGGCTGAAGTGGCAGAGCAAGTGGAGACCTTGGCCCTAGTGTGTCCCCCTACTGGACTGTATGATGGGGTTCCTCTACTAATTGGGACTAATGCACATATGTTTGGACGGTTTGGCGCAGTTGTATTATGAAAAACAGGGGTCCCAGACTGGTAGAGCTTTAAGAATTCTGGCCTTGATCAAGAAGGCCTACGATCCCCAGAGAGATGCTGGAAAAGTGGAACCAGAGGAACCAGTTGGAATTGTCTGGAAAAAGGATCCTGAGTCTCTGATCCTGGTGCCAAATGCCCAGTGTACCTCACAGGGAGAGGTCTGTATCAGAAAGGATGTCAAGAATAAAATACTTATGCTGGATGCACCAGGCAATAGAAAATTGCTGGAGGGACTGCTGGTCAAGCCTAGTATGTTGCATGCTAGAGCCCATGCTTATGCCAGAAGGGTAATGGTTCAAGTTCATAATGTGTCTGAGAGAGATTCGAGTGACTAGAGGTTGCACCCAGGCTAATGTACATTGTGCAGACACTGCAGTGCTACCCAGTAACAAGAGTTCGGAGGAGAATGATGGAGTGACACCCGACTTGTTTGATTTCGGTGACTCCCCGTTGCCAGCTGAATGGAAAGTGAGAATCAGTGAGAAGCTTGATCAGAAAGACCAGGTGTTTTCTTTAAAGGAATGGGATGTAGGATGTGTGCAAGGAGCTGAGCACCATATCCGGCTGCATGATGAAAGGCCATTTCGGGAGAGGTCTCGACGCCTGGCCCCTGCTGACATAGATGATGTGAAACAGCATCTGCAAGAGATGCTTGCTGCTGGTGTAATACAAGAATCCAGAAGCCCATATGCTTCCCCTATCATGGTAGTGAGAAAAAAGAATGGGACAGTAAGGATGTGCGTGGATTACCGTACTTTGAACCAGCGGACTATCCCTGATCAGTATACAATGTTACGCATTCAGGATGCTATAGACTGCCTGAATGGTAGCAAGTGGTTCTCTGTGCTGGATCTTCGCAGTGGGTACTACCAGAACCCGATGGCCCCAGAAGACCATGAGAAGACAGCCTTTATCTGCCCGCTTGGTTTCTATGAGTTCATGAGGATGCCTCCAGGGATTTCAGGGGCCCCAGCCACTTTTCAAAGACTGATGGAGCGTGCAGTGGGGGACATGAACTTATTAGCATGCCTGGTGTACTTGGATGATGTTATTGTATTTGGCAGCTCCCTGGAGGACCATGAGAGTAGATTGTTCAAGGTGTTGGACCGACTGGAAGACTTTGGCTTGAAACTGTCCATCGATAAATGTCAGTTCTTCCAAACCTCTGTAAAGTATGTGGGACACATAGTCTCCACCGAGGGAATAGAGACAGACCTGAGTAAAGTTGAGGCCTTGACCACCTGGCCACAGCCCACAATCTAAAGGAACTGCAAAGATTCCTGGGATTCTGTGGCTACTATTGCTGTTTCATCAAGGACTATTCAAGAGTGATACGTCCTTTACTTCATCTTACTCAAGGTTGTCCTCCTACCCACAAAAAATACAAGAGGTCGACTTCCCCTGAGACTGAGAGAGTGTATTTCCATCCTAATGAATTTTTTGGGGCACGATGGGCACCTGATTGTGAAGCTGCTTTTCATGAGATTATATATCAATTTATCCACGCTCCTGTCCTGGCCTATGCCGATCCAGCAAAACCCTATGTCCTACACACTGATGCTAGCTTGCAAGGTTTGGGGGCTGTGTTGTACCAGGAGCATGAGAATGGCCTGAGACCAGTGGCTTTTTGCCAGCAGAAGTCTGACTCCATCTGAAAAGAACTATCCTGTGCATAAGTTAGAGTTCCTAGCTTTGAAGCGGGCCATTGTTGACCAATTCCACGAGTACTTGTATGGGGCTAAGATACTGGTAAAAACTGATAACAATCCTTTGACCTATGTGCAGACTTCAGCCAAGTTGGATTCTACTGGCCATAGGTGGCTTTCAGCATTAGCTACATATGATTACGCTGTTGAATGCAGAGCAGGGCTGAACCACATAGATGCTGATGCTCTGTCTCGGAGGCCTGTTTCCCGGAATGACTTGGTCAGACTGTCAGAACCTGATATTCGAGCATGCTGTCAGAAGTTTGACAGGGAGGAACAAATGTCCCTGGATGCAGTGGACTGTCTGGTTTATTGCTTGGGACCCTCTGAGAATTGCATACCTGCTGCCTATTGTCAGTTTTCTGCATTAGACTTTGGTGCACTGCCTCAGCTGGACAATGACCGTATTCAGCGGGCTCAATCCCGAGATCCTATGATCAAATCAGCTTTAGAAATCCTCTATGCAAGGAAAGATGTATCCAAGTTACGTTCCACTGATTTAAGAACTGCATTGTCTTACAAGAAAGGTCCTAAGTTGAAGCTGATTAATCAACTGTTATACAGAGAAACAGTAGAGGGGGACATGTAGACAAACAACAGCTAGTTTTGCCCACTGCCTTTCGAGACTTGGTACTGAGGTCCCTACACAACCACATGGGGCACCTTGGTATAGACAGAACACCTGACTTGGTGAGATCCAGATTTTATTGGCCTGAGATGGGGGCTGTTGTTGAGCAACACATTTGAACTTATAGTCGCTGTTTACAGAGGAAAGCCTTGCCCCAGAGGACTGTCCCCCTTTTTAACATCACCACCAGTGCCCCCATGGAGCTGGTCTGTATTGACTTTCTGAGTTTGGAGCCAGATCAAAGAAATATTAGTAATGTGCTGGTGGTCACGGACCATTTTACGAGATATGCCCAAGCCTTCCCCACCAAGGACCAGAAGGCCTCCATTGTGGTAAAAGTACTAATAGAAAATGTTTTTGTTCACTATGGGGATTCACAAAGAATCCACTCTGACCAAGGGAGAGACTTTGAGAGTCATTTGATCAAAGAGATGCTTTCTCTGTGGGGAGTACGAAAGTCCAGAACTACCCCTTACCACCCCCAAGGGGACCCACAGCCTGAACGTTTTAATCGTACTCTGCTGAACATGCTGGGCACCCTCCACCCAAAAGACAAGCCCAGATGGAGCCAGCAAATTAGCACCCTGGTACATGCCTACAATTGCACCAAAAGTGATGCCACTGGGTTCTCCCCCTACCGCCTGATGTTTGGAAGAGAAGCACGACTACTGGTAGATGTTTGTTTTGGAGTTTCTCCTGATGGGGTTCGAGCTGATAACTATTTACAGTATGTGCAAAAGTTAAAGGCCCAGCTAAATCATGCGTACCAACTGGCTCAAACCATGGCTGCCACAAGAAATCTGGCCAAAGATATGATAAAAAGGTGGAAGCACAGGAACTCCAGGAGGGAGATCGGGTATTGCTAAGAAATCTGGGACTGCATGGCAAACACAAGATTGCCGACAGGTGGCACCATCTCCCTCTCATTGTAGTGGGCAAACTAGATGATCTGCCTGTGTACAAAGTAAGGCCTGAGAATAATTCAAAAGATGTTAAGACAATGCATCGAAATCATTTACTGCCCATTGGCCAAATCTTGATTGAGTCTGAGCCCCCAGAAAGTGCTCCCTCTGGACCAGTGACCTGAGCTGCTGCTAAGCCAAAGCAAAGAAAGTCTGCAACTACAGATGCTGAGTTAAAGTGTTCTCCACAGCAAGTCCCAGTTGAAAATGACTGTCAGTCTATGTCAGAGGAAAGTGAGTGTAACTTTGGGTACTACCCTTCTTATGAACTGAGTCAATTGTTTCAAGGCAACCCCCTAGTCAATTACGGAGATGAAACTGGGCCTTCTGGACTGTCTAAGTCCCCAGCTTTGTCCCTGGAGCCAATGCTCCCAGAAAGTGAGGTGCAGAGTATTAAGTCAGATGACATGGAATCACTGTGCATGGTGCAACTGTATGAGCTTTTGGAGGAGGAAAATGATGAACTGGGACAGACTGGTGATATACCAGAACAAGAAGAGTATTTTGAATGTCCTGATGGTTCACTGCCAGTGTCAGAAAACTCTCCATGTGAGCCAAGTAATGTGACTGCAGAGATTGCAAATCCTGGAACTGAAAGTGCCCCAAGTTCTAGCCTCTCTACCCCGAAGGTCATTCCCATGGCCAGTACAGACACTGCAAAAAGTGAGGGTAAAAGCATAGAGATTGTAACAATTTCCCCTAGAAGGACTGGTTGGGTTGTGAAGCCTGTAGCGCACTTAAGCTATGATTCTCCTGGGAGGCCTGTAGATTTGCCTCTCAGTGTGGTCCATAAGGGAGTGTATATGACCCCGAGTACATTGCCCAAACTGAGCATAAGTGCTAACTCCAAGTTAATTGTGTTGCCCTCTAGGTATGGTGCACCTGCCCCATCCAGCCCCAAGGTAGCTGATAGGGAAGGGCCCCCATCTTCAGGTTTCATGTACAGGAAGTAATGACCTGATTTCAAAATATTTGTATGTGTAATGTTATGTAACCAGTAGTAGACTGTGTAATACATTATAAGTGTATATAACCAAGGTTTAATATGCTGACTGTTGTTTAAAAGGGATGCAAGTTTAAACTGTTCTGCTTTAAAGTGTTATAAGGGTACCTACTTGATGCGGACATCAAGTTTTATCAGGCCAGGAAGGGTGTAACCCCTCTGCAAATGGGGGTTCCCAAAAGACTTCTAGGGGCTGGGTAAGTGCTCCCATCCTGAATGGTGTTCGACGTTTAAGCTGCTTAACTGTGAGTGCTTTTAGAGCCTCTGGAACTGTCTCTTTAAGAGCTGCTTGTCCACAGGCTAATTTAGTTTGAATGGTGGGGCAATGTGTTTAATGCTTGAATCCCACCCAAGCTGCTGTCTGATCACTCCGTCTCTGCAGTCGCTAAGAGCGCAGAGGGAGCCCACCTGAAAGATGTAACTGTTTGCCTGAAATCATTTAGAGCATTAGTAAAATTGCAGTTTATCTAACCTGCCTTTATTGCAGCTGGGACTCTGTGTGTGTTGTCCATCCATTTTGGACCTGAACTGCTGATCTGGGCCAATTGGGTTAGGGGAGCCCTAAAATGGAGACTGCTTGGGCCAATCAGAACTTGGACTCTCACCTGGAGTCTGCTTAAAGGGGGAATGTATGGCAGGTGCTTCTGGGAACTGTAGTTTGGACCTTGGCACCTTTTTGCACCAACAGAGGGAGCCCTGCAGTGATTGACAGCCGAATCCACCAACTGAACTTGTGTGGAGCCTAAGGGAAATGCCCTGAACTGTTTCTGGAGGACCAGATGCAAGTTGACTGTGAAGGGAGAAGGAGTTCTGTTCTGCTGCAGCACGTAGTTCGCGCGGGAAGAGCATGGAAGGCCCTGAAGTCGATCTGTAGCCATTAGCAAGTGCTCATTGGACTGAATCCAAGTTGTGGAAAGAAGGAGGAAGTGTGCAGAGCCAGGCTTGCCCATAGAAGACCGAAGATTTGCAGAAGTGCGATCGGCCTGTCAGGGACTCTGATTCTGCATGCGCTCCCGGGTGTTGCAGTGTTTGCGATCCGGATAGAGAAGCAGCTGCCTGGTATAGTAATTTCCTTTACATATGACTGTGTCTAATGCTTATGGGGACTGCGACTTTAATCCCCCAATTGCAGTTAGTTGCTAGCTGAAGCTGGAAGCTGAACTCAGTTCAACCGGACTGAATCTGTCTGCTATTCAAAGCAGTTGGCCCCTGCCACGAGGGCCTCATCTTCATGCCCTACTCATCCTGGCCATCCAGAGCAACCTCCTCAATTCAGTTCTCTGCGTGGGGTTTGTGAGTACAAATCGAGATAATTCCCTGCACCTTTCATTTAATCAAAGTGTGTCAATTGATTGCTTTGTGTTCTTCTTTTAGTGGACTCAGCCATCCAGCTCCGGATTACATTTGTGTAGTGTGCATATATTTCCTTTCTACAGGGCCTCATCCAGCTGCACCAGCCGGCCAACCCCAGACAATGGACCTAGCTAGCCACCCCCCTTCCCCATCCTGGGTACCCAGAGTGTGACTTTTTTGGACCCTATATGTATGCACAGTACTGTGATTTGAATATTGCCAATCAACCTGATTTCCCCCTCCCATGTTCCAGTCCCCTGAATAAACCAGATTTGTTGTTATTGAACTTTATACTGTCTGAGGTGTCAGTCTGTATAGAACCAGCATTGTGTTGTGTTGTGTTGTGTTGTGTTGTGTATGTTGATTAACCTTTTTTACAGGGGGTCCTCAGAAATGTGCTGCAGAATCAGTCTCGAGGGTAAGTGGTATCTATATGTGTAAACAGTGTGCATATGTGGGGTATTGGGACAGTAACTCCTGTGTACAGTGTGGGTCACTAGTGGGAACAAGGAGGGGGTCACAGTGTCCCAGAGGGCTGTGACCAAGCTAGCTTAACCACTACCGACCCTGACCTCTGGGTGGAGGCACCCGTCACTGGACCTAGGCCCCTAACCTGTCACTAGCCATACAGGCAGGGGTAGTAGCCCTTGGGATAGCACCACATAGGGGTTACACTCATATGATAAAATATTTGCAATGTGCTGGCCCGATGGCACAGAAGGTTGAGGCACTGGATGTCTTACCTCATGCTATGCCGATGACCCGGGTTTGGGAATGACTTCGGGTCATCGGGGTGCTGGCTTGGGGGGGAGGGCAGAGCAGGACTGAGCATGCCAGTGGGCAGCTCTCCTCTCCTGAGGGTGGTGATGGTGGGTTGGCACCCCCTGTAGTTCCACTCCCACCGGGTGGAAGTCCGGTGGGTAGCATAGATGGAGAGGGGGTGGCAAAAGTATTGGGAGGTGGAAGGGGCTGAGATCATGCCATGGAGTACGAAGCATGCCTTCACATGCCCACATGGCTATGTGCCAGGGCCTGGGGGGGGTCAGGGGAGAAAATCCATAAACAAATTAGTTAGTGTCCCTGTCGCCAGTTAGTGGGAGGAGGCAACAGGGACCAAAAAGTTTAATAAAAAAATATATATTTGCAATGCTTAATACCACCGTTCTTTCATTTTCTCTGCCAAGTATCTTTGCTGTAAACAATGCTGCATAGTGTTTGCATTTGCTTCTGCAACTAAAAAAATGCCCTCTCTAAGTTAATATGTACACTATAACCCACTCCCCTTGGACGACTGACTTTGTTACTGCTGTATTCTGTAGATATCTGTGTTTCTCATATAATACTAAGTTTTTCTCTGGCTCGCTAGCTCCATGTTTCTGCCTTAGCTTTTCACTTTGTTTAATTAATTTGCTGCCACAGCTCACATATTTTGTTATTGTGCTATGTTTGTTCTGTTAGTGGAGCTACATTTATTCTTACTGCTACTACCAATGTGCACTCCTAGAGTTAGTCTAATCATTGCTCTGATTTTTTTAAACATAATTTCCTTAACAATTTATTGTGTAGACTGAAACATATTCCTGGCTGAGTCCATTATTTTTTTAATTTAATATACTTTATTGAATTATTCCATACTATTACAGAACAATAACAAGGAAGAAAAACATGAAAAAAAAACTATTTAAACATACATATAACACAACATTAACAAATATACAACTCTCTCCCTCCCCAACGCTTGCCATACATTTTTTGACTAAAGAAAATGTATGGTATTAGTAGAAAAATACAATCCCACAGATATTTAATAAGAAAGAAGCATATCAATAGTAGGGAGATAAAGCCTACAGGGGAATATTCAACCAACCCTACATCTATATATGTAAGTTAGGTGGATAAAAGTCAAAGGGTGTGAAGAGTTTCCCAATGCTTTATATAGGTAGTGAGTCTATCTCTCAGGATCTGTACTATTTCCCGATCATTTATTACCCGATAAACAAATTCCCATAACTGTTTTCCCAACTCAGCCATTTGCCCAACTATTTTTAACATGATTACCACTAGACTGACTTAGAAAATTACCAACACACAAAAGCCCGACATGCCATCATTAAATGCATTCGCCATGCTCTAAATAATTAAAAACGTCTGAATATGAATTTTGAATTGAGATTAAATAAACTAAAATGCCTGCATGGTAGTTTGATAGTGCTCTATTTCAGAAACACACTCACTCACTCACTCACTCACTCACTCACCCACTCACTCACTCACAGTGCTCATGTCTGTCCATATGTTCGGGGATTCACAGCACCATCTTTAGTATCTGTAAGGTGTGGTGCATGTACTCAGCACTGTAATTGAATAATTGAATGATATGCATTTGTGTCTCAGTTGTAGGTGATGTTCAATAAAAGTCTGCTAAGACTTCCTTCTTGTGTTTTGTCTCTTTTGTCAGAATGGCTGAGATGGCTAAGGCTGAAGTTATATGTCATACGGTGTCCTCAAAGCAAGGCAAAATTAAGCTCTGTATTAATGGCTACCTGTAAGTCAAAGAGAGAAACCATGGTGCTGGCAGAGCAGAAAGGGGAAGAACTGCTTAGGTAGGGCACCAACTATTTTGGTTGGGGGTCAGCATCACCTACGAAAGCAGAAAGAGCATTGTCATGCTCCTGAGGCCACAGATTTCCCCATAGCCCCATAGATTTCCCAATAGCTGCTGCACTTGATTCTCTAAAAGACAGCACTGTAGACATGCATGACACATCAGCACAATTGGCACAGCATGAGGTGTCACAGGTTTCACAAGGGGTCATTCAATGCATGCCTTCTCAACAAGCATTACAACATTTGGTATTCCCAGGCCATCTATGTAGCATGAATGGGCAGAGTTTCCTTGCAAAGAAGTCATCATTGGAGAGGACAAGATAATATTTTTCACAACTAAGCAGAACATGGAAAAGCTTGCAGTAGCAGAATTCTGGGTCATGGATGGAACTTTTGAAATTATTCCTACTTTATTTAGACAACTGTATTCCATACATGCTGCAGTTGGCACACAAGAAACTGGCCATATTGTGCCATTGTTATTTGCTTTAATGTCCTTCAAATCTCAAGATTGCTACATTCATCTGTTTCAAGACTTGCACGATATGGCAGATGAAAATGGTCTCTCTCTGTCACCTAAAGTAATTATTACTGACTTCGAGCAGGCAGCTACTAATGCGTCCAAGTCTGAGTTTCCTGACAGTTTAAATAAGGGGTGTCTATTCCACTTCAGCAAGACTATATGGCGCAAGATACAAAGCTTGGGTCTTGCTACAGAATATGGCACTAATGCAGACTTTAGTCTTAAACTGAGACAACTAGTGGTATTGCCTTTCCTTCCCTCAGATGAAATAGAAGGAACATTTTTAGAACTGAAGAATGACATGCAACCATCAAGTGTAGTGCTAGTGGAATGGTTTGAGGACAATTATGTTCATGGCCGTGTTGGATGGAGGATGCAAAATAATACAACAGTTCACTCACTCTTGCTGTTTCAGCCATCTTTTTGGTCTATACATGAACAAATGTCAATGGGGTTCCCATGTATATCCAAAATAATGTTGAAGCATGGCATCGACATCTGGCTGCGCTAATAGAATCACCTCATGTTGGCATATACCGATTTGTTGCAGAAATGCAACAGGAGCAACAAGTCATGATTAGCACAATTGAGAAGATTAACAGAGGCCTTCCAAAATCACCTCAGAAAAAGCGATATGTGGCAAGAGAAGGAAAAATTACCGACATAGTGAAGGACAGAAATGCTAGATCTGTGACCGAGTATTTACGTGGAATTGCACACAACCTAAACTTGTGAAACAGTCCATCCTCGACCACAGCATGGGAAAACAATTTGAAGATTTTTAGTATTTGTTTCATAAATAAAGAATGATTTTAAACTTTGTGCATGGATTCATTACCTTAGGAGCTGGAGAAAGAACTGACACAGACAATGTGAACCTATGTGCCTGGAATAATAAACTACTGAACTACACAGGTGCGTTGATGACACATTCGATGTAAGACAGTGTGACTGAACCAGTGGAGACACAACAAGACTACATACACGGTACAGTTCCATTTAAGTTTTCCTAATGTTTCCTAATGTTGTATTCTGTGTAAATATCAATGCAATCAAGCTGTTATCGAATAGTGGTTCTGTATTTTTATGAAGTGCATCAAGACTGTTCTATGATGGGGGTTCTTTGTATGACTGTGTTCTGCATTTTTATGAAATACATCATCACAGCATGATAAACTGTGTTACCGCAAGTTACCTGATACTAGAATAGTTGGGATAGCAAAAATTGGAATAGGGTACCAGTTGGGAATAATTGTTTTGAGATGTTAGTGATGGTACAGAGGAGGAGGAGCAGTCTACACTACCAGAAGATTCTGTGGGATAATAGCTGCTGCTCGGGTAATTCTGTTTTCTGAGTTTAAACTGAGGAGAGCTGGGATTGTGTTGCCAGGGCTGATACACTCTCATGAGAGTCGGGTGTAGGACATTATACCACCCTCCCCCACCCCTCCTTCCCCAGAGCTTGGCTCATTTATAGGGGAACACCTGTCCTGCAATTGGAGGTAAAGGCTTCAGGTGGAGCTCATGTAGTTCTAGCCACTGGGGGTGGGGTTTAAAGGCTAGGAGAGAGTAGCTTAGGGAGTTGTACACTTCCCTTATAAGTTTACTGTGTAGTACTGCACCTAGTAACAGGGGTACCCGTTTACTGTGGGACTGTATCTAGGATTAGTCAGTAACCCAATTAGTGGGGAGGGTGTATCTTGGACTAGTGGGGAACCTGGTAGCTCACCCAAGGAAACCTACTTAGAGGGGGATGGGACCACATGTCATCAGGGCTGGCATCTTTGGGAGGGTGGTGGGGTGCACAGGGTGTGGGGCAGCCATGATACTGGACTGGGCTTGGAAGTTCAGTGGTTGCCCAGTGTGCTACCAGTTGGCACAGCTTAGGGAGGAGGTTGAGGGGGTTAGGAGACAGCTTGGGGGAGGTGGGAGGTATGGTTGAGGAATAGGGCAGGGGCTCTCCCACGGGGTTGCAACAAGCACTAGGGGTGGGGGCATAGGGAAACAAGTGCAGGACAGTACTCTGGGGTCACATAGGGACCCTGACAGAGGGGGACCAAAATGAGGACACTACCAAGGAAGCAGGCAGGTATATGCGGACCCCCACAGAGGGGGGCCAAAGACAGGACATTCTCAGGGAAGCAGGCAGATGTCTGGGACTGGACAGAAGGAAGCAAGGTAGGGAGGTGGATCGAACCTTAAGCTCAGTAACTGCTTCAGTTATCTTCTTCTGCTTGAGGATGAGGGGTGATGTAACCATGACAGGGGTGGTTAGAGATGGAAAGGGAGTGGTGGGGCAGGAGGAGGGGGCGAGATAGCAGGAAGAACAGGGGGGAACTTGGAATTTGGGAAAATGGGGGGAGCAGGGGATCAGGGCAGGAGGTGGAGGAGGAGAGGGTAGAGGGAGGAAAGTGCAAGGAGAAAGATCAGTTGGGAATAAAGGGAAGGAGAAGGACCAGAAGTACAATGAGGATACAGTAAAGGGAGCTGAGGGTTTAGGCCAGGGAAGCACGACAGGCAAGGAGGGGCTGAGCGGAGATGGGAAGGAAGGGAGGACCAGCCAGGCTAGTTTAGCAGATGGGGAGAAGGATCAATCGCAAGCAGTGATGGGGGGTAGTAGGGTACAGAAGGATACTCAGGAGGAGAAGAGGCATAGGATCATAGGGGAAGGGGTGGCCAGGTTAAATAAGGAGGGGGCAGCAGGTGGCACCCAGATGGGGGAGGAGCAAGGAGCTGGCTGGGGAGAGGGGCTGGTAGAAAGGATGAGGGAGAGGGAAGGGGGGGAAATGGAGAAAAAGGAGTGGTCAGAGTGCTCCTGTTGGGGGATTCCATGATCAGGGGTATCAAATGGGATCAGGAGGCGGAAGCCTGCCCGGTTAGAACAAAATGCTTCCCTGGACTAATGGTGCACAGGGTCAAGCATAAGCTATATTAGCTGGCAAAAGATTGTGGGGGTTCCCCGGGCATACTGGTCCACCTGGGTACCAATGACATTGAGGGAAATAGTGAGCTAGAGATACAGGCAAGATTCGGGGAGCTTGCCAGGGTCTGTCATGACATAGGATGTGTGATTCCCTTCTCGGAAATCCTGCCAGTGCCAAGGGCTAGTGGAGAACACAAAAGGAAGATTAGGGAGATAAACCAATGGCTCAAGGAGTGGTGTGGGGCCAGAGAGCATGGGTTGATGGGGATTGGGGGAGACCTGGCAGGATAAGGAGCTGTAAGTTAGAGATAGGCTCCATCTCAATTTGGGGTGTGGGGAATCCTTAAGTTGAAAATAGAGGTTCATTGGTGAAGGTGGGGTTTAAACTTGTGAAGGGGGGAAGGATGGGAGGAAAGGCTGTCAAGGGGGGTCCAATAAAGGAGGGACTCTATCTCCACCCCCCTTGGGAGCTGGAGGAATGTGGGAAAAGGCCGACTGGTAAGGTGCAGACCAAGGGAAGATGGAATCCCCATGGGAACGCGAGCAGGGGAAATGGTAGTATAGGGAAAGGGTGGAAGGTAGTCTGGCTAAATGCCAGGATCTTGGGCAATAAAATGCCTGAGCTTCAGGTGATGCTAACTGAGGGAGAGGTGGATGTAGCAGTGGTCACTGAGATCTGGGCCACTGCAGGGCACGACTAGGACCTGAACCTAGAGAGTTACACCATGTTCAGGAAGGATGGGGGAGGGAAGGGGACGAGGGGTAGCAATAATAGTAAAAAACTGCATTGGCATAGGAGGAGTAGAGGAGGTGGAAGGAACTGTGGAGGCGATTTGGGTCACCTTGATAACAAGGGGGGGGCAAGAGAGTAAAATAGGAGTGGTGTATAGACCCCCTGCACTGGTGGAGGAGCTGGAGGAGAGTCTGGTGGCAGATGTTGGGAGACACTGCAGATTGGGCAGGGGAAGAGTGGTGGTGTTGGGGGACTTAAACATGCCAGGAATAGACTGGGAGACTATAATTTCCTCCGTGATCGGGGAACAGAGGTTGTTGGATGTCTTTCAGGACACGTTCCTAACTCAGCAGGTGGGGGAACCAACCAGGGAGGCATGGGTACTGGATGTGGTCCTTGCAGACAGTGACCAGACTGGGGGCCTGGAGGTAAGGGATCCATTGGCGAGGAGCGACAATGCCACAGTCTGGTTCTTCCTGGACCTAGGAGGGGTAGAAGGCTGCACAAAAACGAAGGTAACTGACTTCAGTGGGGCGGATTTCAAGGAAATGGGAAGGATCCTTAAGGAGCATTTGGATGGGATTGGGCCAGACATGGATGCTGACTGTAGGTAAGAAATCATCAGGAGCGGGGTGTAGGAGGCTACCAGCACCTGTGCAAGAGTAAGACAAAAATGTGGTAGGGCCCAAAAATCTTACTGGGGGACCAGGGAAGTTCAGGAGGTGGTGAGAGGAAAGAAGGTGGCCTATAGGCAATTCAAGTGCCCAAGGAGTGAAAGGGATCGGGGGGAGTACGAGCTGATGGCAAGAAGGGCCACTAGGGTGGTGAGGGCAGCTAAGATGTAAGAAACTACTATGGTTCTCAAAGGAAGTGGCAGTGAAGGTTCAAGAGAAAAAGAAAGCATTCAGGAAGTACAAGAAATCACAGAAGAAGCAGGACAGGGAACTGTATCAGTTAAAGCAAAAGGAAGCTGGGAAGGCAATCAGAACAGCAAAGGCCCAAACCGAGGAAAAGATAGCCAACTCAGTTAAGAAGGTTGATAAAACCTTTTATAGGTACATCAGGGAGCGAAGGAAGACCAAGGGAGGGATAGTGAGGCTTAATAAAGAGAGGAGGCGGGTGGGCAGAGGTGACTGTGAAAAGGCAGAGATACTAAACAAATATTTTGCTCAGTATTTACAAAGGAAGTGGGAGGTACCTAAAACAAACAGTAGAAACACTCTGGATACAGAAGTTGATACCAGCCCATTTACAGAAGAAAGGGTTCTGAAAGAACTCTTAAAACTGAAGGTGGACAAAGCAATGGGGCCTGATGGGATTCATCCCAGAATTTAAAGAACTAAGGGTAGAACTAGTGACACCACTGACTACCCTCTTTAACAAATCATGGGAGGATGGGGTGGTACCTGAGGACTGGAGAAGGGCAGATGTGATTCCCTTCACAAAGTGGGAGCAAGGCAGAAGCAGAAAACTACAGACCTGTTAGTTTAACCTCAGTGGTAGGGAAAATGATGGAATCACTTCTGAAGGAAAGAATTGTTGAGTATCTAGAGGCCAGAGGGGCTCAGGACCCAAGG
This sequence comes from Neoceratodus forsteri, assembly GCA_016271365.2. NCBI lineage: Eukaryota > Metazoa > Chordata > Ceratodontiformes > Ceratodontidae > Neoceratodus > Neoceratodus forsteri. The sequence goes on along the minus strand of CM057456.1, from coordinate 1,129,318,211 downwards.
CAGCATGGATTCACAGCGGGAAGGTCATGCCAGACAAATCTGATAGATAGGTGACCAAAGTAGTAGATCAGGGAGGGGCTGTGGACATGGCCTATCTAGACTTTAGCAAGGCATTTGACACAGTCCCACACAAAAGATTAATATACAAGTTAGCCAGCCTGGGAGTGGGTCCCAAGATGACAGCCTGGGTAAAGAATTGGCTGGAGAATAGGACACTGAGAGTAATAGTAAATGGAGTCACTCTGAAGAGGGGTTACTAGTGGGGTACATGAGGAGTTCAATATTAGGACCAGTCCTCTTCAATGTCTTTATAAGCGACATTGCAAAGGGACTGGAAGGAAAGATGTCTTTTGCAGATGACACAAAGATCTGCAACAGAGTTTATGCACAAGGTGGGGTGGAAAGGATGAGAAGGACTTGGCAAGGTTAGAGGAATGGTCAAATGTATGGCAGCTTAGATTCAATGCTAAGAAGTGCAAGGTATGCACCTGGAAACAAAACCCAGGGAAGAGTACACAATGGGGGATGAGATACTAACAACAACAAAATGGAAAGGGACCTGGGGGTAATACATTAGATGACCCAAACGTGGCAAGCAATGTGAGAGGCAGCAAGGAGGGTTGGGGATACTGGGATGCACAGGAGAGGCATCACCAGTAGAAAACAGGAAGTTATTATCCTCTGTACAGACAGTTGGTGAGACCCCATCTGGAGTACTCGTGCAGTTCTGGAGACCCAATCTCCGCAAGGACATAGACAGGATGGAGGCTGTCCAGAGGAGGGCAATTAAAATGGTGCAGGGTCTGCACCAGAAGACATATGAAGAGAGACTTAGGGAGCTGAATATGTATAGCCTCGAGGAAAGGAGGGAGAGGGGGGACATGATAGAAACTTTCAAGTATCTCAAGGGAATCAACAAAGTCCAAGTGAGTAGCATCTTTCAAAAAAAGAGGTGTGCAAGAACAAGGGCACAATTTGAAGATAGAAGGGGGCTGCTCAGAGGTAATTTAGAAGTATTTTTCACAGAGGGTTGTGGATGCATGGAGCGGCCTTCGGAGAGTTGTGAGTCAAAACAGTGGTGGAATTCAAGCATGCATGGGACAGTCATAAAGGCAATTCTAGGTGGTGGGGTAGGAAGAAGTAGGCTGCTGGTTAACTAGGATCTGCAGCTTATCCAATAGGTAGGAAATGGGCAGACTGGGTGGGCCAAGCCAAGCGGTCCTTATCTGCCGTCAAAATCTATGTTTCTATGTTTCTAAGGCAAGGAAGGAGCAGAACCTGGCCAGGGAAATTAAGAGAGGGAACAAGGGGTTCTTCAGATACATTGGGGAAAAAAAAGAAGGGTGAAGAGGCAGATTATCAGGATTAAAATAGGGGAGGGATGGGCACAAGACCCTGGGGAGCAGGCTGAGGTATGAGTACTTCACCTCAATTTTCAGCAAGGAAAATGGGAGGGGGGCTGCATCATACATGGGAGGAGACGGTGAAACTGAGGAGACGGGATCCTTACCTATCAGCAGGTCTGGGGGGGCATCACTGGCAGGAGAGGGGAAGGCTAAGCAGGGGGACGAGGTAGTGGAGATGGAAATCATGGCAGAGAGAGTGAGGGAACCCTCAGGTCCCTTAAGATGGAGAAAGCACCGGAGCTAGATTAATTACATCCCAGAGTGCTGAAGGAACTGGCGGATGTCCTGGCAAAACCCCTGGTGGAGCTTTTCAGCATCTTTCTGAGGACACGGTGGGTGCCCCAGGACTGAAAGGTGGTGCATATAGTGCCTATCCACAAGGGGGGATCAAGGAAGGTGGCAGGGAACTACAGGCCCATCAGCCTGACATCGGTGATGGGCAAGGTGATGGAGGGCTTTGAAAAGGAGAGGCTGGGGGGGACCTGAAAAAGTCAGGGTGCCTGGACGATAGACAGCATGGATTCATCCCAGGGAAATCATGTCAGACAAACCTTGTGGAGTTCTATGACTGGGTGATGAGTGCCTTGGACCTGGGTAAACCAGTGGACGTCCTCTTTCTTGACTTCAGCAAGGCGTTTGACTCTATTCCTCACTGGGGCCTGTTGGATAAGCTGGGAGAAATGGGGGTGGGAAACCTGATGATCAGATTAATAGGCAATTGGCTCCAGGATCAGACCCAGAGGGTTGTGGTTGGCAGGATAGTCTCATCCCCAAGAAGGGTCACTAATAGGGTCCTGCAGTGATCAGTCCTTGGGCCCCTCCTGTTCAACGCCTATGACTCTGACATAAGGACAGGTATCAGAAGTTAGATGAGTCTCTTTGCGGATGACTCAAAACTGGGGGCAGTGGTGGACGGGAAGGAGAGGAGGGTGGCCCTACAGGGGGACCTGGAGGCTCTGGAAAGGTGGTCTAGAAAGTAGAAGCTGAGGTTCAATGCAGGGAAATGCAAGGTACTGCACCTGGGAGCCAGAAACCAGGGCCAAGTGTACACCCATGGGGGAGGGGATACTACAAGTCTCGATGGTTGAGAGGAACCCAGGGGGCGGTGGTGGATGTCAAGATAAACAACTCAGAGACTTATAGGAGGGCAGTGGCCAAGGCCAACAGGATGCTGGGATGCATCGCTAGGGGGATCACCTCCAGAAGGAGGGAAGTGATACTCCCTCTGTATAACTTCTTGGTGAGGACGCACCTCGAGTACTGCATGCAGTTTTGGAGGCCACACTTAACGAGGGACATTAAACTCCTGGAGAGGGTCCAGAGAAGGGCACCCAAAATGATTTGGGGCTTGGGGGACAAGACCTATGGGGAGAGGCTCGAAGAGCTAAATATGTACACATTGGAAGAGAGAAGGGACCAGGGGAACATGATAAAGGTCTTCAGGTACATGAAGGGGGTAAATACGGGAGGAGCAGTCAGGGTGCTTCGAAGGAAGGGGGGGCAACTAGAGATCATGGGTGGAAGCTGGAGTGGGGGATTCAGGGGAGAAAGGAGGCAGTGCTACTTCACTGAGAGGGTGGCGGAGCCATGGAATGTGCTGCCCAGGGGGCTGGTGGAGACAGAGACAGTGGGAAGGTTCAAGAGGGGTGGGACAGGTACAGGGGAAGGGTTCTGGAAGCAAAATTCAGTGTAGTGAGAATATCCAGGTCTGGGAAGGGAGAAGCTAGAGAAGGCAAGGGGGACAGCAAAATCAGCTATCAGGGTGGGGGCTGACCAAACGAGCAGACACGAAAGACCGTTAGGCCTATTCTGCTGGCAATTTAGTAGGTTAGTATGTTAGTAAAATTTGTGACAGGAAATAAACAGTCAGGAGTTTGTACTTAACCATATCTCTAATACTAGCAATTGTCTTTTCCGCCTGTAAAGCAAAAAGAATTTCCATATGCCACTTAGCAGAGGTAGGTACATTGGTATGCAGCCGCTGCCTCAATATCATTTTTGTGCTCATGCAGTTATGTAGTGCCCCAAAGTTGGAGGCACAACAGAAAAGGTGCCCCAGGGACCCCATGTGTGGACAGAGAAAGGGTAGAGTGCAGGGACCCCTGCCAGTGTGTTTTCCCTTCCACACTAAAGCAGACGCTATATAAAAAAAAAAAGGTTTTGTTTCCTCGCTGCCTACTCCTTCACAGACCCTCCCACCAAGCAGGCAGCGCAAGTTTTTGAAAAAAATCCAGCCACTTTTGTGGCAATTTTGGGCTGGTCATGGAGTGGAAGAGAACACAGAAGTGCATCAGGAACTCACTTACCTGGCTGTTGAAGTGGTCTGGATGACTCCTCTGGTGCCTCTCCTCCCACTAGTGAAGAGGTCTCCTGTGTGGTGGTGGTGGTCCAGTGCCCTGCCGAGAAGAAGTCCTGATCTGTCTCGGTGTGGGCTGTGTTCTGCCCTACTAGTTTTTTCGTTAAAAGTAAAATGTTCTAATCCCTTCTCGGCGGCGAGAGAGGAGCTACAAGAAGAGACCATCAGGGTCAGCTGTAGCAAAGACCCATTAGGTCCCCAGTCGTCCACCTCCCTGCCTGTCTGCCTGCAGCCCTCCCTCTGCCTGCAGCACCTCCCTGCCTCCTGATGACATAGAAACATAGAATTTACATAGAAACATAGAATTTGAAGGCAGATAAGGACCGCTTGGCCCACCCAGTCTGCCCATTTCCCTACCTACTGGGTAAGCTGCAGATCCTAGTTAACCAGCAGTCTACTTCTTCCTACCCCCAACCCCTAGAATGGCCTTATGACTGTCCCATGCAGACTTGAATTCCACCACTGTTTTTGACTCCACAACCTCCTCCGGAAGGCCGTTCCATGCATCCACAACCCTCTCTGTGAAAAAATACTTCCTTAAATTACCTCTGAGCCGGCCCCCTTCTATCTTCAAATTGTGCCCCCTTGTTCTTGCACATCTCTCTTTTTGAAAGATGCTACCCTCTTGGACTTTGTTGATTCGCTTGAGGTACTTGAAAGTTTCTATCATGTCCCCCTCTCCCTCCTTTCCTCGAGGCTACATATTTAGCTCCTTAAGTCTCTCTTCATATTGTCTTCCGGTGCAGAACCTGCACCATTTTAGTTGCCCTCCTCTGGACAGCTTCCATCCTGTCTATGTCTTTGTGGAGATTGGGTCTCCAGAACTGCACGAAGTACTCCAGATGGGGTCTCACTAGCTGTCTGTACAGAGGGATAATAACTTCCTGTCTTCTACTGGTGATGCCTCTCCCTATGCATCCCAGTATCCCCCCAGCCCTCTTTGCTGCCCTCTCACATTGCTTGCCCACCTTTAGGTCATCTGATATGACTACCCTCAGGTCCCTATCCATTTTTGTTGTTGTTAGTATCTCACCCCCATTGTGTACTCTTCCCCTGGGTTTTTGTTTCCCAGGTGCATTACTTTGCACTTCTTAGCATTGAATCTAAGCTGCCATACATTTGACCAATGCTCTAACCTTGCCAAGTCCCTTCTCATCCTTTCCACCCCACCTTGTGCATCAGCCTGTTGCAGATCTTTGTGTCATCTGCAAAGAAACATACTTTTCCTTCCAGTCCCTCTTGTGTAAGCTTAAAGACATTGAAGAGGACCAGTCTAATACTGAACCCTCATGGTACCCTACTAGTAACCTCCCTTTCTTCTGAGTAGACCCATTTACTATTACTCTCAGTGTCCTATTCTCCAGCCAATTCTTTTACCCAGGTTGTCATCTTGGGACCCACTCCCAGGCTGGCTAACTTGTATATTAATCTTTGTGTGGGACTGTGTCAAATGCCTTGCTAAAGTCTAGGTAGGCCATGTCCATAGCCCCTGCCTGATCTACTACTTTGGTCACCCAGTCAAAGAAATCTATCAGATTCGTCTGGCATGACCTTCCCGCTGTGAATCCATGCTGCCTAGGGTCCTTTGCCCTTCTGGCCTCTAGATACTCGATAATTCTTTCCTTCAGAAGTGATTCCATCATTTTCCCTATCACTGAGGTTAAACTAACAGGTCTGTAGTTTCCTGCTTCTGCCTTGCTCCCACTTTTGTGAAGGGGAATCACATCTGCCCTCCTCCAGTCCTCGGTTACCACCCCATCCTCCCATGATTTGTTAAAAAGGGTAGTCAGTGGTGTCACTAGTTCTACCCTTAGTTCTTTTAGAATTCTGGGATGAATTCCATCAGTCCCCATTGCTTTTTCCACCTTCAGTTTTAAGAGTTCTTTCAGAACCCTTTCTTCTGTAAATGGGCTGGTATCAACTTCTGTATCCAGAGTGTTTCTACTGTTTGTTTTAGGTACCTCCCCTCTTCATTTGTAAATACTGAGCAAAATATTTGTTTAGTATCTCTGCCTTTTCACAGTCTCCCTCTCCCACCCTCCTCCTTTATTAAGCCTCACTATCCCTCCTTGGTCTTCCTTCACTCCTGATGTACCTATAAAGGTTTTATCCCCTTCTTAACTGAGTTGGCTATCTTTTCCTCAGTTTGGGCCTTTGCTGTTCTGACTGCCTTCCCAGCCTCCTTTTGCTTTAACTGATACAGTTCTCTGTCCTGCTCCTTCTGTGATTCCTTGTACTTCCTGAATGCTTTCTTTTTCTCTTGAACCTTCACTGCCATTTCCTTTGAGAACCATAGTGGTTTCTTACATCGTTTTGTTTATTTGCTTCACACAAAGGCTTGTTACCTCTGTGATGGCAGTTTTTATTATTCCCCATTGTTCTTCCACCCCTCCTTCCTGCCCATTTGCTAGTGCATTCCTTAGGCACTCACCCATTTTGGCAAAGTCAGCCCTTCTAAAGTCCAGTACTTTTGCCTTTGTATGCTTGACTCTATTGCTGTGTTTATTATGAACCATACTGTTGATGGTCTCTAGTTCCCAGATGGCTACCCACTTCTACACCTGTGATCCTCTCTCCATCTCCATTTGAGAGAACCAGGTCTAGATTGCTCCCTCTCGAGTGGGCTCAATACTAGTTGTCTAAGGCATGCCCTGTGGGGCATCTAGAATAACCCCACTCTTCAAAGTGGCTGCTGCAACTGCACTCCAGTTAACATCTGGCATATTCAGATCACCCATCAGCAATATCTCCCTTTTTCTGCCATTCTAAGTATACTTTCTATCATTTCCTTGTCCATTTCCTCCCCTGAGAGAGGTCTGACTCTAACCCCTGTGCGGTTGTGGTGCCATTGCCTGTCTCCAAATTTACCCACAGTGCTTCTTCCTCCTCCCTGTTTACCCTTTTGTTCTGTTGCTTTTATTCCTTCCTTATGTAAAGCTACTCCTCCTCCTCTTTTACCCTCCTGTCCCTCCTGTAGATAGTGTATCCTGGTATGTTTACGTCCCAGTCATGGTTTTGTGTGTACCATGTTTCTGTGACTGCCACGATATCCAGATGTTCCTCCTCCATCAAGGCCACTAATTCAGGAAGCTTGTTACCGTGACTACGGGCATTGGTACTCATTGCTCTCCATTTTTTGATGGTTTACCTTCTGTTGCTGCATCCCCCACTGACTGTTCTACCTCGTCTTTTCTCATTTAGTACCCTGTTTTGTAGGGAGGCTGGGATTTTTCTGCTGCTTATCAGTGCCTCCCCCTTTGACCAGTTTAAAAGCTTGCCAATGAAGCATTTAAACCGATTGCTCAAAAGACTTGTTCCCTTCCTGGACAGATGCAGACCATCCTGCCAGTATAGGCTGGTGTCCCTCCAGGTGGAACCCCAGTCCTCAATGAAGCCAAACCCCTGTGCTCCAAACCATTTTTTCAACCATTCATGAAACAGCATGGTGCTAATTACCCTCGCCTCCCCCATGCCATTGACAGGCAGCACCTCTGAGAAGGATATCATATGTGCTACTTGTCTTAGGCCCCTCCCCAACTCTACAATGTCCTCCTGCACTGCTCTAATCTCATGATGAGCCAAGTCATTTGTCCCTAGGTGGACAATGACATCCAGCTCAGACTCCCTTGCAGCTGTTCTCGTGATCCTGAGGATCGCTTCCTATCCCTCAAGCCATGGCACCAGGCAGACACCTTACTTCAGTTTTCCCTGCTCCCCAGTTCTATCCCTAATAACTGAGTCCCCACCAGGGCTGCTTCTTTCCTGTGGTGTCCTCTGCCTCCTTCCTGTGGGCCTCCCTTGTGACAGTTGCCATCAGTCTTCTCTGCGGGTGCATCCATAGGGGAGCTATGCTCCCCCAGAATGGTGTATGGATTGTGGAGTGGAACAATTGACTGGGTGTGCCTCTGTTCCACCATCCTCACCCTCCCTGAGCCCACTGTGGTCCAACTGCTGTGCTTTCTTCGCAACCTCTGAGGTAGTGGTGGTGGCTCTGGTGCTCCCTGGATGGGGGAGGTTCCCTTCCTACTGTCCAGTGTGGCCTGGGGGAAGGTTCCCTTACTACTGTCCAGTGCGGCCTGAAGACGGGCAACTTCCTCCCTCAGGGCAGAGAGTTGTCTGCAAATAGGGCAGCATCTCAGCCTCCAGAAAGACTCCCGGAAGAATGCTGCCCCACAGTCATTTCTTCACCCTGGGCAGGGATGGTGAGTCAGTGCCAGCACTGAAGGCAAAGTGCTGACCACCAGAAGATTTTGAAAAATTCGTTAAAATTATTTTAAAGTGCCGTAAGGGAGTGAGGAGAAATCAGCCGAGAGGGGGGCTGGTCAAAGAGCTGAAATTTAAATATCTGGGCAAGTGACATGCACTGAGAGGGGCCTGCCTTAAGGTCCAATGGGGGAGTTAATAAATATTTAAGAAAGGGGTGGTGCAGAGGCAGGGCGGCCCCAAGTAATTTACAGCAAGGCCTTAGTCAGGCCTGAGTATTTAAAGGGGCAATGTTAGGCCCAAAGATTCAAAGGGCAACAAGATAGGCCCAGATTTGAAAGGGGCAAGTAGGCCCACAGTATTTAAAGGGGCATCACAGGCCCGAGTGTTTAAAGGGGCATCACAGGCCCACTAAGGGTTTGAGGGGCAGCAAAGGTCCTAAGTAATTAAAGGGACCCAACAGAGAGACCCACAGCTAAAAGGGGCCAAGAGCAGAAAGGCCCAAGTTATTTAAAGGGGTCCAGGAGAGAGGCCCACAGCTAAAAAGGGCCAGGAGTAGAAAGACCCTTAGTAGATAGAGGGGCCCAGCGGTAAAGAGGGCAAGGAAGGCCAAGGGGAAAAAAGGTTCAGGGGATGGAAGGGCATTTATCCTGAGTTTTGCCAGGGGTAGCCAGGTCCTAGTACCACAAGAAACATGCAAGCATAATATGGGTGTTTAGCACACGACTGTCATCTAGTGTCTGTCATCTGATGAAACTGTGTATTGACTAGTATTTGAACTGTTGTGTTGATTGCAAAGTGCCAAGACTGTATTGTTACTGAGATTCTGCTTATTTGCCCCTGCAATTAATAATTGCCCTGAACTTTGGTTATTTGCCCCTGCAATGAACAATTGACCCAGACTTTGGTGATGTGCCCCTGTTCCTGACAAACTGCCACTGTAATAAACAATTGCCCTGAACTTTGATGATTTTCCTCTGTTCCTGGCAAATTGCCCAAGCAACAAATAAATATCCTGGTGCAGTGAAAAGTGTATTTATCAGTGTTCATAGTGCCAAATGATTGTGTATGGACTCAATCTTCTGCTGCAACACCCCTGGTAAGTGTTGTTCACAGCTGATTCTTCACTAAAACAGTCTCCAGCCAGCAAAGAACTTCACAGCAATACCCCTCCCTGTCATTTGCCGTTTGAAATCAACATGACCCTGTATGACTCACAACCACCAGCTCCTGGTTTCCTTGTGGTTTGGTCAGCTTGAAAGTGGAACATCCTAGAAGAAGCTTTGTCTATCACTCCCAGTCATTCGCCAATAGTCGAGTCCGAGGTAGCCAGTGTGTATCCGTGTCTGCCAGTTTGTTGTTTTTCTGGTTCTGGACACTACAGGACTCTGATCTTTATCCTGCACCCTACTCTTCCTGCTTGTCTCATCCTGCTTGCACCATGTTGTCATCTGGAATCCAGCTTGTTCTTGGTAATCCTCTCATGGATCCTTCACCAAAGAAGCTTCAACATGCCTCCATCCTTGACAGCCCTGGACAAGGGTTTATGCCAGGGAAACTGCAGCAGATCTTCATTCTTGGCAATCCTTGCAAGTGGATTCGATGCCAAGTACTTGTTCTTTCATCCTTGGTAGTCCTGGTTGAGGGTTTATGCCGGGTAACTTCAGGCAGTCTTTGTTTCTTCATCCTTAGCAGCCCTGGTCAAGGGTTTGTGCTGGTGAAATTGCAGTGGATCTTCACCCTTGGCAATACTTTCAAGTGGATTCGACACCAAGTCTTTGTTCCATCATCCTTGGCAGCCCTGGTTAAGGGTTTGTGCCGGGGAAGAGTTCAGCAAATTTCCATTCCATTGTGCTAAAGCATTCCGGCAACCTTAGAAAATGGGTTGGCTGAAGAATCAAGGTCTATTTAAAAATCTCTCACATCCCCTTCAACCTCTCCTAAGTTTTCACATAGGTGTAGCTTGGTATCAAGTAGGAACCCCGTTCTCCCTTTTGCCCCGTTGCTTCTTCACTCTTCAGCCGTGTGCACAAAGACGGCAGGAAAAAGTTGGACTTCCTTTAACCCCAATAGACTTTTAGTGGTGGTTTTTCCACTCAGCACCTCATGGTTGGGATAGAGTGCTCATACAGCCAGTATAGCAGTTATATAGCTTGTAGAGCTATTGATTGAGTTTTAGATCTATAGTACATCTTAGAGTTTGCATTATATAGCTCTTTGTTACTTGTGACTGCCTTGATATCCACAATGCTGTCCATACTCTGTGTTGTTTTTGTTGTTAGTATTTTCTTGTATGACTATGTCCTCCTTCCTCTCCTGTCAAATAAACATCTTTGCTTAAGCCAGCCTCTGTGTACAACTCCTGCCTCTCCTTGTCAGGTGATTCCAAATCCACCCACCCCCTTTCGAACCTTCAGTGGGCCTCTCACCATCCCACCTGCTGAGGAAGCTGCTGGTGCTGCTGGTAGTGAGACAGTTACATCCACCACTGGGAGTGAAGAACTCCAAGGTCTACCAGTACAGCACTGTCACAGTTATTAAAGACATATGATGCTTCTGTGCCCAAAGTAATTTGCATTTATAGTCACTGATAAGGCATTTCTCAGGTTGGAAAGCATGCCCTAGCCCACAGAAGTAGATCCAAATGATCCTTCAAAGTATTCCAAAATGGCTGAATCTTTTTACATTCCCACAAGATATGAAAAAGAGCACCACACTTACTAGAACATCGAGAACATAAATCAGTAGAGGATTTTCCCATATAATATAATTTATATGGGGTATAATACAAATTATGAAGTATTTTCAACTGCATAAGCTGGTATCTGTCATAATGAAGGAATCTATACATGTCAGAACAGATTTTAAATTAATTATAATGACCCTCTAATTGGGGAAGGGCCCGTTCCCAATACCAAGCTGAACAATCTATTTTATTGGGCAATAAGTCATAAAGATGGATGTAAAGATGAGAAATTGAGTGTGGAAGCATAGCACATGGGGTAAAGGGTAGAAGCATGTCACCATGCTCATTAGACCAGGGAGATGGTCCAAAATGCTTTGTAAGTAGATGTGCCACTTGCAAGAATTTAAAACAATCTCTGCTGGTGGTAGCGTATCTGTGCTGAAAGGTGGAATAAGGAATCAATATTTATTTATTTGCTTTTGTTAACCAGGTAAGCACACTAGACAACAAGTGCCTATTTTCAGGAGTGACCAGGGAGGTTACAGTACATAAGATACAGAGTACAAAATACAGAATACAAAATACAGAGTCAGGGTATCTTGCTGGCCCACAGTCAGGAGGGAGGAACACCAAACAGTGCAGAGGCTATGCATAGGTACAGTAGGCAGTATGCCAGCGGGTATACATAATGGCAGTGAGGGGTAAAATATGAACAGGTACATCATCTCAGAGAGTTAGCAGTGTGTCAACAAGATACATAACAGTGATGGAGAGGTAGAATAGCAACATGTAACATCAAGACAGAGCATACAACAAAACTAATGTAAGTGTGGTGTGTATATTAGCATGCCATGAGGGCCTAACCTGAGCTACAGTGTTCATCGAGTTAGTACATCTAGAAACAAGTGCCGATATGGCAGGAATCCCCTCTCCAAACCGAGGGGTGGAAAGTTCATGGCAGAGATTACCAGTGGTCAGAGAGCCATCACACGATCTCCCAATTAGTGAGTCGGGGTTAGAGGTGAGAGAGGAGACTACTACCATACAATATTAATTGGTCTACACTTTTTATTTGCGTAGAGGCCTGAAAGGGTGCCGTAATAACTTGAACATCTATTTTAAAGTTTGAATTACCTAATAAAGGCTGTGAAGTATCTCTCACTGGTCTAGATGTAGTAAATAGCATAACAGGCCATAAGTTTTCACTAAGATTTCTATTGTGGTGTTCCACGTAGATCATGTCATTTGGGTGGGTGGAGTACGTAGAAGAGAGGTGATGGTCACTGCACAGGCAATTCAAAGATATTGCTCAATAGCCAACCATAGTGATACACAGCCAAAAACGTTCCCAGAGTCTGGCTGTCTATATCACTGCACATATTTACCACTATGGATGGCTAAATAATATAAATAACAATTTGGTAAGTGCAGACCCCTTCCAACTTAGGTGCCATAAGTTTATTATAAGCCCTGCGGACCGCCTTCCCATTCCATATAAAAGTAGAGATAAGTCAACATGATTGTTTAAACCAGAAGAGGGGTATAAATTGGTTAAGCATACTTAGGGGGAATAAAGGACCATAGGAAGCAAATTCATTTTGGCAACATTAATCCTACTCCAGAGAATAAATGGGAAATGGGTTCACCATGTCAATCATGATTTAGCTGCTCCAGCCAGGAATCCAAGTAATATTTTTTCAGCCAGACAGGTGATATGGTAGGGTAAATAATACCTAAATATTTAAGTTTATCTGGTTTTCACCGCAGTTCCAATGGTACAACATCTGACTGCTGTGCGGAAATTTAATGGCATAACTTCAGTTTTCTCTACATTAAGCTTATAGTAGAATGTACAACCAAATCTAATAATAACATCCAGTACCACAGGCAGGGATGTACATGGATGTAAAATGTGTAAAAGAATATCATCCACATAAACAGAAAGTTTGAACTGATTGGAGCCAATAGGGATTCAGTGAATTTCAAGTGTATTGTTAATTTCATGAATCCAAGGTTCTAAAAATAGATTAAATAAAATTGGGGATAACGGACATCCCTGCCTGGTGCCTCATTAAAGAATTGCCATCTCAGAGAGCATCCCATTACATATTATCCTAGCACTTGGGTTATTATAAAGTATTTGGATCTAATCAATAATCTGTGGGATATTACATTCTTTCAAGACCCAAAATAGATATACCCATGAAGCCCAATCAAATGCCTTTTCTGCATCCAGGGAGGCCAGGACTGCAGGGCCAGAGCTATCTCTGGATGCAGAAAAGAGATGTGCTGGCTTTCTGAGATGACCTGGGGATAATCTCGTTGACATGAATCCTACCTGTTCCCTACTTATCAAATCTCACCAGACTTTACTGAGGCAGGTCACCAAAACCTTTACAGGTATCTATGTTAATCAAAGAAACTGGCTCATAGCTGCCAACCTTAGCAGGATCCTTACAGGGTTTTAATAAAGCAGTGACTAAAGCTTCTGTCAAACTAAAAGTTTGTGTACCATGGGCATATATGTAAATAAATGTCTCCAAGAGTATGGGGGCTATGACCAGTTTTAACTTCTTGTAAAAGTTAAATGTTAACTCATTAGTGCTCGGTGACTTATCTGGGGCAAGAGTGTCAATATCAGTTCTATTTACAAACATACAAAATTTGCCAACAGAAAAATGCCATTTGGTCTATTGAGTCTGCTTGATTTTGCAGCTAGCAGCCCTATTCTGCAGCTACTCCTACCTCCTCACTCCCCTCTCCCTTTATCCTCCCCCCTCTTGCCCTGCCCCAGCCCTTTTTGAAGCAGCCCACTGTTTTCCAGGCTACCACCTCTGCTGGTAATGCATTCTACCCTGCCACCACCCTCTCTGTAAAAAAGTGTCTCCTCATTTCCCTTCTGAACCTTCCCCCCTCCAATCTCATGTCATGGCCTCAAGTGTCCATCCCCACCCTTACCCTGAATAGCCCCTCTGCGCCAGTCTTGCTTATCCCTCTCATGTACTTGAATGTCTTGATCATATCCCCTCTGTCCTTCCTCCCCTCCAGCAAGTACATGTTGAACTCCTTTAGCCTATTCTCATACAGTAAGTCCCCCAGTCGCTGGATCATCTTAGTTGCTCTGCGCTGCACCCCTTCCAGTAATTTAATGTCCCTTTTCAGGTACAGGCACCAGTACTGCATGCAGTATTTGAGATGAGGTCTAACTAATCATCTGTATAACAGCAGAATCACCTCCCCCCTCCTCAACATTATTCTCCTTGTGAGGCAACCCAGCATTTTGCTGGCCCTTGCTGCTGCCTTCCTACATTGTGCCAAATTTTTCTTTGATCCCATGATGACCACCACACAGGGTTAATGGGGACTTTAGAAAAGAATGTTAGATATTGTCTTGTTTAGGAAGGGAAACAGCCCACAAAAACTCCTCTATGGGCACCATACAGGGCTCTGCAGTTTCTGAGATATAAAGTGCCTGATGATAGTCCCTGAACTGAGCAGCAGTATCCCAGGGCTTAGTGAGTACTTACCCTTGATCTGTAATGATACTAGAAATGATCCTTTCCATTTCTTGCTTCCACAAATGTAATGCCATAAGCTTTCCAACTAGTCCCCCCAGTCAAAATACTTAATCTTGGAGCAGAATATAGCATGCTTGGACTTCCGCTGATGTCACGGAGCTGCAAGGAGCATAATCTGTAGTGCTCCCTAGCCACTTTGCCTACAAATCCTCCTAAAACCTACCATTTCAACTTCAGAATGTCATGGAGCTCAGGAGGGACACCTATAGCTGGCAACAGAGGCAGAAATCATACTGATGGCAAAGGTAAAGCCAGGGATGGCACTCGATTAAATGCAGACCTCCCCAGCAGATCTCTCTCGCCGGCAAGCTCCAATGCTGCCAGGTATGACACCGATGGTGAGAATGAGCAGCTCTCTCATACCAGATTTGAAATGCTCCTAAATGAAATCAGAGAATCTAGAAAGGAGAACAACCAGGAATTCAGAGCGGTACAAAAACAGCTCTCCACCTTGGAGTTGAGTATTGGCCTGATCGAGGAACAGGTAGCAGAAACCGAGGACACAACAACACAGCTCTAATAAATTGTCCAGACTCTTTTGCTTCTGACTGGGGAACTGCAATCCAAATGTCTGGACTTAGAGGGGTGATCCCGATGCGAGAACCTGTACCTATATGGACTCCCAGGAGACATGGAAACTATTCCAGTAGCTCCCTTTATAGAAAATCTTTTAAAATATATTTTAGAACTCCCAGCTATATATGTACTTCATGTTGAAAGAGCACACCGATCTTTGTAAATGAAACCCTCGGACCTGGCATTGCTCTTATGCCCCATCTACTTCAAATTAAGTTTCTATAGTGTCAAAGAGAATATTTTAAGATGAGCTTGGGCTCAAACAGAAATTCAATATTTATTACACCGCCTATTCCTGGATCATGATTTCCCCCAAGATATACAGCAGCAGAGGCTACGTTAACTTCCAATTCTGCGGACACTCCGAGAGAAGGCAATTCATTTCTACGCCCTGTATCCCTCTCAGCTGTGGATCTTCTGGGAGGATGGTGTTAAAATTTACTCTACAGTCGAGGAGGCCTCAGAATCTCCTAAGGAGAGAAAAATCATGATAGCAGAAATCAGGGACCAAAACTACGGGAGAAATGGTCTGGTATGGCAGTGCACCACTAACAGGAAGCAAGGGGGAGCCAAAACATTGCAATACGCAGAAGCACTGCACAGAATCCAGTGTCTACTCAACAGAAAAACCTGGCAGGCAGATAAAGCAACCTGAGAGGCCACAGATCTTCAAACCTGCTTCTTGAATTTATTTGAGCTCTCTCCCAGAGCCCTTCTGGTTGTTCCCCTATTATCAGCAGGCTGACCGTTGGCTAAGTACTTATACTATAGCATTCAGCCTGTTTATTTCTGTTTTAACTGATGATTCTGAGCAGGGGGCAGTAGTGGAAGATGGATTGAAACAATCCTATTGTCCGCCTACTGTTATCGGTTTACCATAAACATTTTGGGACTAAACTGTTCGTACACTCAGCTCTTACTCACAAAATGGTGGGTTTTCTGATTTGTTTTGCTATGATTTGCCCCCCTCCACCTGGGAGGCCCAAAGATGTGCCTTTTCTACAGTACCTTGCATGGGAGGCCATTACTAAATTTAAATGAACCCTCTTCTTTTTTCCCATTAACTGTTACTAATTTCAGGTAGACAATCTCACTCTATTCAGAAAGTGACTGGGGGGAGGGATAAACAAATATACAAGTCCAAGAGAAGGTTGGGTCACCATCCTTGTTGCTGTTATTGTTAAGAGGTTATAAGACTATTACAAATATCTTTGCACTCTGTTGTGTATATTTTCTTTTGGGAAATCTCAGGGTAGACTAGTGATACAGGGGCATGACAATATCTGTGCAGCCCATGCCTCTGGTACCCGAAGGTACGTGTCTTCTCTTTTTCTAAGAGCCCACTATAATCATGGCTCTAGAGGAGGTCTTCTGGGAATGGAAGCACTCACAATCCTCCTCTTTCTCCTCAATAGAGTGAGGACATAGGAGCTAATACTATAGATTAGCCCCCAGCCTTAGAAGCAACCAGTTTTGTTAAAGCTCATTATGATTGATGTTATTGTTGAAGCCATGTTGGCTTGTGTGTTATGTTTCATGGTCTATGAACATCAGAAACCTACAGTAGCAGCCACAGACACTGTCAGATATTTCCCAAAATGTCTGTGATATTTCCAGAAATATCTCCTGCTTTCTGCATTTCCACAGTAGGGACAACAGAGAGAAACTCTTCAGAAATTTCACAAAATATCTGGAAATAGCTGGCAATGTCTCTGGCTACTTCTGTATGAGCAGAAATTTCAGTCCACAGCATCAAGACAGGCTATGGGAAAGGGGTTCTTCACCACACTTGAGGAATCAGAAATCTTTAGAGCATTACCAGTCTAATAAAATAGGTACCATTTAATTACAGCACAACCATATACTATAGGCACATATAATGTGCATGGGGTAACTAACCACATTAAACAGAGTAAAATTCTCCAAGGTTAGAGGAATGGTCAAATGTATGGCAGCTTAGATTCAATGCTAAGAAGTGCAAGGTAATGCACCTGGGAAACAAAAATCCAGAGGAAGAGTACACATCGGGGGGTGAGATACTAACAACAATAAAAATGGATAGGGACCTGAGGGTAGTCATATCAGATGACCTAAAGGTGGGCAAGCAATGTGAGAGGGCAGCAAGGAGGGCTGGGGGAATACTGGGATGCATAGAGAGAGGCATCACCAGTAGAAAACAGGAAGTTATTATCCCTCTGTACAGACAGTTGGTGAGACCCCATCTGGAGTACTGCGTGCAGTTCTGGAGACCCAATCTCCGCAAAGACATAGACACGATGGAAGCTGTCCAGAGGAGGGCAACTAAAATGGTGCAGGGTCTGCACCAGAAGACATATGAAGAGAGACTTAAGGAGCAAAATATGTATAGCCTCGAGGAAAGGAGGGAGAGGGGGGACATGATAGAAACTTTCAAGTACCTCCAGGGAATCAACAAAGTCCAAGAGGGTAGCATCTTTCAAAAAAAGAGATGTGCAAGAACAAGGGGGCCCAACTTGAAGATAGAAGGGGGGCTGCTCAGAGGTAACTTAAGGAAGTATTTTTTCACAGAGAGGGTTGTGGATGCATGGAACGGCCTTCCAGAGGAGGTTGTGGAGTCAAAAACAGTCGTGGAATTCAAGCATGCATGGGACAGTCATAAGGCAATTCTAGGGGGTGGGGATAGGAAGAAGTAGGCAGCTGGTTAAATAGGATCTGCAGCTTATCCATTAGGTAGGGAGATGGGAAGACTGGGTGGGCCAAGCGGTCCTTATCTGCCATCAAAATCTATGTTTCTATGTTTCTAATATATGAAAAGAGAGGGGGCTAATATCATATTACTGCAAGAAACCCATCTCTCTCAAATCGAACGTAAAAAATCTGAGTGTCTGGGTTTCTTTCGTGTGGTGGCCTCCTCCTATCAGGGGTAGAAGAAGAGGAATAGCTATAATGATTAACCAGGTTGTCCAGTTTGAATTTAAAGACTGGATTATTGACAAAGAAGGGAGATATGTACTGCTCAAGGGCCATTTTGATGGTCAATTGGTTACTATGGCCTCTGTCTACATTCCCCCTGCATTGGACTTCAAGTTATATAGATCCTTTTTCTCTCAGTTAGCTGAGTGGGCTGAGGGACAAGTGATTTGTGGGGAGATCTCAACCTTAACATTTCTGAAGGTGTAGCAGGTCACCCCTCTTTAAGCCGAGTAAACAAACTTACCAGAAAAGTCCAAAAATTGCTCCAGGAACTGGGATATGAGGATGACTGGTGTTTTTTACATGGCCCCTTGCACAGGCATACTTTTTACTCCCAAGTCCATGAAACATATTCATGCCTTGACTTTCTCCTGGTCCATGAGAACAGTTGGATATGATGCAAAGCATCTGGATGGGAGATTTTACCCTATCAGACCACACCCCGATTTTTTGCAGATTTAATTCACAAACAAGAAAGAAAACATTTTGGAGATTAAATCTCTCCCTTCTGAGTGACAAAGAGATACAGGAGTCTGTCAAGGACACGATACTCCAAGCCCTCGCTGATAATGACACCCAGGACACCACGGTGTCAATTGTATGGGACACTATCAAAGCAATAGTTAGGGGCAAGTTAATGAGAATTTCATCATACAAGAAAAAACAATGGGAATCACATTGGCACTCCTTAGAAGAGAGAATTAGGGTCTTAGAGGAACTCCAGTGCATCAAAATATGTAAATCTAGGAGCCGGGAGCTTGATACTATAAAGTAACAGCTAACTAATATTTTAGATTATGCTATAGAGCAGAAATTAATATTTTTAAGACATAAGTATTACGATGGTGGCCCCTGATTCCTAAGGCTAATAGCAGGTCAACTACGGGCCCAGAGAGTTAGGTCCACCATTTTGAAGGTAAGGCACCCTATATCAAGCGAAGTCTGAAACAACACTAAAGGAATATCAGAAGCCTTCCTAAATTATTATACTTCACTCTATTCAGCAGCTCCCTCACCTCCCGACCATAAAATTCAGGAGTTCCTGTCCTCCCCAAATTTGCCTACCCTGACTAAAGAACAATGTAACCAATTAACCGCCCAATACCCATTAAGGAAATAGAAACAACAATTGGTGGTTTTAAAACAGGGAAATGCCCGGGGTCTGATAGATTTTTGCAGGAGAATTTTACAAGACCTTTTCCAAAACTCTCTCCCCACTGTTGGGTAGAGTATTTTCATTCATATCAACAAAGGAAGGTGTAATCCCCCCCTCCCCCCGAATGAGGCCATAGTGTCTGTCATACTGAAGCCAGGTAAGGATCCCTCACACTGTACAGCATACAGACCCATATCAGTATTGAACACAGACTATAAAATCTTTGCCTCTATATTAGCCAGGAGACTTATTCAATTTGCCCAAACTAAAATACATATGGATCAGTGTGGCTTTATACCAGGCTGTCAGGCCCAGGATAATGTTAGATGCACTATCTATATTTTGAAACATATACAGTCTCAGAACATCCCTTAATTCCTGCTCGGGTTAGATGCAGAAAATAAGTTTGATATGGTCTCTTGGAATTTTCTTAGAGGGTCCTTGCCCTTTTTGGTTTTCCAACCCAATTCTCTAATACCATTTTTAAATTTTATAGTAAACTCACCGGATTCATTATGACTAATGGCCATATCTCTGAAAGTTTTTCCCTACATAAAGGGACAAGACAGGGTTGTCCCCTATCCCCACTCCTTTTTGCTTTTTATATTGAACCCCTGGCCCAGTACCTCCAACTCTCCCTAGAGGTTCAATGTATCCCAATAGCAGGAACAGAGCATAAGTTAGCCCTATTTGCTGATGATCTTTTGGTCTATTTAGCTGAGCCCAAAACTTCTATGACAGCCCTTTTCCAAAAAATGCAAGATGTTTCTCTCCTATCTGGCTATTCTCTTAGCATTAACAAAACAAAAGCCCTTTCTATTGGATACAACCCTACACCTTTCCTTAAATCTAAATTCCCTATTAAATGGGACAAACAATCCATTAAACTTTTGGGTATACAGATCACTAAAGACATATCACTCCTATACTCCTAAAATTACATCCCCCTGGTGACAACCATTAAACAGGATCTTAGAAGATGGAATCTTCTTCCATCTTCCCTTTATGGCTGTACTCTTTCACTTAAGATGAACGCTCTGCCACAATATTTATACCTTTTTCAGTGTATGCCGTGTACCATATCCTCTAAAGAACTCCTTTCCTGGCAGAAAGCCCTGAATACTTTCCAGTGGAACCTGTGAAAGCATCGGGTTAACATCTATAAACTATTTTACCTAAAATTTTGGGTGGTGAGACCCTTCTCTCTCTTATGGACTATTGGATCTGAGCCCAAATGCGACAGGCACTTCTATGGGACACTAGACCCTACTGAGCAGCCTGGAAACAAATAGATTTAGTCAGACCAGTGAATCCTCCACTACCAGCTAGCTTGTTTTCCCTGCTTCAGCTTAAACAGACCATGCAGTTAGTTCCAAAAGTCGCTGCCACCATATTGAGGGGTTGGAAATTAGGAACAAAATGCAAAGCCTCTCAGCAGTAATTCTGGAAATACCAATGGTTCTTGCTAACCCCTCAATTTAACTCCTTCCTTCAAGGATCCTGGTATAGAACACAGGCTGAGAGGGTACTCGTGGCCCCTTGGCAACTGCTAAAGGGAAATACAGTGAATAACATTGAGGAAGGCCAACAGAGATACCTTTGGACAGAGAGGAATAGATTATATTATTACCAAATTAGGGATTTTATACTAAAACAAATTAGAAGTAGAAGAAAGACATCTCAATTATAGGAAGACTTCACTCCATTCATTCAAATGTGGTCCTCATCCCACGGTGAAAATGCAGTCTCCACAATATATAAATATCTAATTCAACAAATAGCTCATTCTGTGGAGCCATTGAAATCTAGCTGGGAGAAGGAGTTTGCTCAAACAATATCCAGTAAAGAGTGGGCAAAGGTATGGAAAGGAGCATGGACCACTACTTCCTCCCCAATTTGGAGAGAGTTCATATGAAAGGTACAAGTGAGGTTATTCTTGGTCCCCTAGGTAGTAACCATAGGTACCCAGGAGCTCTTTCCCTATGCTGGAGGGAATATGGGGAACCTAGGGCATCTCATAAGCATATTTTCTATGATTGCCCTAAATTATCTACTTTTGGAAACTGATGTCCAATCATATTACATCCATACTGAACCTCCATCAACCTCTTATTGGAGTTAATTTAATACTGGGGATCCCACCTATGAGGGTTAAGGATAAGGCTATTTTATACCTATGGTCCATCTTGCTGAGCGCAGCATACAAATCCATCACCAAAAAATGGCTCCAAGTGACTCCACCTCTGATTTCAGAATGGAAATCTCTGGTACTCAACATACAACACAACTAGCAGATGTCTTTTGCTCTCCAGGACAGGTTGGAGACACTTTCTGCTGGACCAGATGGGAATTGATTCAGGAACAAATCCATTGACGGGTCAATGCTGAGATAAGACAACACTAAAATATAGACTGGGCCCCCTCCTGGTATTACTATCAATCAATCAATCAATCAATTTTTATTTATAAAAGGCACTTTTCTTCAATCCAAAGTGCCTGTACAATAACATAAAACAATAAATAAACAGTGTTTAAAACTATTATAAATCATTAAAAGCTAGACGAAAAAGGTGGGTTTTCAATGGGTATAATACGCAATATATCTTTCTCACCCTTTATTTCACACGGGGAATGCCTACCATATAGCCTATAGTTTTATTTATTGTTTAATATTTGTCTTTACTGTTTAAGATAATGAAGTAGCTCGAAATAGTTCCTGAAGGAAACTGATCCTTATTTATTAATTTATCCAGAAATATCTGTTTTTAGCCCATATTGTTTTGGTTTATAATTTTGTTATGAACTAGATAGGCTGTAGTTTTAAACAGCCTCAACTTATAGTATTATTTATGATAGAATTACTGCACTATATCTGTAATTTATGTATGCAGATTTTTATCTAATAAAGGCAGTTTATAAAAAAAAAAGAATATAGCATGCTTGGCTTCCTCCCACATAAACTCATTATATTTTAGCCTGAAAGGTATTCAGTTTGAGTCAGGTGCTTTCCAAAGTGCTCAGAAAAAGTGTTGTTCAAGAGTCCTTATCTCAGTCAGTAAAGCAGTAGCCCATGAAGGCAAGAGAACCAGGAGCTGGGAAAAGAAAGAGGGATTATCCTGGAGGGGACCAAAGATAAAACCCAGAAGAACTTTCTGTTGTCCCAACAGACCCCAGATCAGGATATGTTGAACGTGTCGGTCTGTCACTTCCTGCAGGAAGTGAAAAGGTACCCATTGATTCCCAAGAATTGCCACATCCCTCTTATGATTATCATCCCCAGCCCCCAAAGCATGACCCACCCATTCTCTATGAAACAGATTGATTTAGTCTGCCTTGAGTTGGGTCTCTTGCAAGAAAGATACTTTCATTTGCAGTCTGTAAAGATGGTTCAAAACCAGATATCTTTTGTAATTAGTTTAGGCACCCTTTATATTCCATGCACAATACTTAATAGCAATAACCATCAGAAAAATAGAAACCTGGATGTAGACTGCCACCTAAATCAGACTGACAACCCCCCAATATTAGGGCATAGCTCAAATGCATAATCCCTATTGTGTATACCAGAGTCAACCCGGCCCCCTCCCTCCCCAAAAAATGACAAGTATCCCTAACAAACCAAGCACTACAGATGTCAATAAACAAAACCACAGCCAAACAGAATAACATATAAACAACATTATCACCCCCATCCCATGGTCATATTCCCCTTATCGACAAAACAAAGCCCATTCAGTCTGGATTGTACCTGCCCAGAGTGATCTCCAATTCAGGCCTTGGACCCTCTTCTGAAATTATAATACACATAAAGGGCTATTAAGAAGGCAAATATAGTTCCACTAACTAAAGCATAGGGGGAGAATAATCACCAAAATAACAAGGCCACGTAAAGAGCATTTAACAAAAGATAGTCATAGAAACTCAAACACAGCTTTAGCATACTACAAACACTATATACCCTCCAATTGTCAATGACACAATGGCATATACAGTATACATTGAGACCCCTCCCGCAGTGTAACGGAATCCCCAAAAAAAGAAACAGAAACCGTATGTCCAAATTTATAGCACAATACAACATATGAACAAAGTGTAATATCTTGGTCAACAAAATCAGTAAAGTCAATTTACAAAGTCCCAGTATACCAAAGTTCCCAGGCATGCAAGCACTGAACAAAAGGGAAAGGAAATATCCAACATTAAGTAGCAAACAGCAATAACTAAAATAGAGTAAGCCAGGCAGAGCAATGAGGGTAACATAGGATCTCATCTCAGCCATCAAATAACAGTTATGGCAGTGCTCCATTATAGCAACCAGAAGAGAAAACGTAAACATGAAGATAAAAAAGTCTCCATGTAATGCTGCAAACAAATATTCAACAAGTGACTTGCAAGGTGAGTAGTCAGTAGATGTAGAGACATAGTCCAAAAAATAGGATAGAATGTGATATAACATGTAGTGATTCCCACAGACTGAAGCCTTGCTGAGAATGACACTGCCAGTATGAGTGTAGCGACTAGGAGAACAAGCATTTGCCAATGCCAAATGTTTGATTGCTGGCATTGGTATTGGTAGTGTATGAGTTAGAGAGATGCATAATAAGAATGTCAGTGAAGTATTTAACTGAAGTCAACCCCACTACCACCCTATAGAGACTGACAGGCATTGGGGTGTGCCTTTGGGTCATCAGGCATAAAGTCTATGCCATTTCACCACAACCTACCCTACAGACACTGACAAGTGTCATGGTGTGCCTTGGGGTCTTTGAGGCTTATGCTCACCCCATTCCATAAGGAAATATGGTGAGATGGGTGCAGTATAGGAGAATGGGGTGAACTTTGGGGCCAAAGAGTCCAAGGCACACCTCGATGCCTGTCACTGGCTGCAGGGTGTGGATGGGGGTGGAATGGCATGAGCATTACAGGTGACAATCCCACATCACACCCCTGATGCCTGTCAGTGTCTACAGGGTGGGACGTTATGGTTGGAAACCCTAATACCCCAGATGTTCGTTGGTATTTTCACTCCAAATTTTCAGCATGGGTTTTTTGTGACTCGCAGCTCATGAACAGTGGCAATATCCGTTTGTTAGCCAAAAGCTGATTTTGCACAGCGACTACACCATTTGGCACTACAGGTGCAAAAACACATTTCAAACAGGATGTGAAAAATGACAACTGTACTGTTCTTGGGGAGGTATAAAAAATGGCAATGTTGAAAATCTGGAGTGAAAATATAAAAAAAATGGTAAAGTCACGAGTGTGCGTAGAAACTGCGCAATGCTATACCCATAATGTAATTAGTTTGAGGATTTTTTTACAGCAGATTGTCAACACAGGCATTTTGGGACCTCCACTCATAAACAGTGTCACTTTGATTTTCTTAATCTGTCCTGAACACAGTTTTCCCACAGAGACTACTGCACTGGAAGTGCGCAAACACATTTCAGCCAGAGTGTGAAAAATGACAGCTGTACTGTTCATAAGGAGGTGTGGAAAAATGCCAGTGTTGAAAATCTGGACTGGAAATGTTACAAATTAATGAATTTATGAGGGTGTGTGGAATCTGCACAATGTAACCTCGTAACACAGTCATTTCACGGACTTTTGTCACCAAATTTTCAACATAGCCACTTTAAGATCTCTGCTCATGAACAGTGTCACTGTGATTTTCTTAATCTGTCCTGAACATTGATTTCACACATCAACTGCGCCATTGTGTACTACATGTGTGAAAACACATTTTGGGCAAGATGTGAAAAATGACAGCTGTACTGCTCATAAGGAGGTGTGGTAAAATGGCAGTGCTGAAAATCAGGATGAAAATATAAAAAATTGGCAAAGTTTCGAGCGTGCATAGGAACAGCGCAATGCACACTAGTAACACAGTCATTTTGGGGAATTTTTTCACCAAATTTTCAACATAGGGTTTTGGAGGGCCTACCTTATGAAATATGACACTGTCGTTTCATTACTGGGTCCCAAAAGGTGGTTCCACACAGTGACCGTGAAATCACCTTTCAGGACTGAATAACAAAATGACAGTGACTGAGTTCATGAGGTGGGACCCCAAGAACCTCATGTTGAAAATCTGGTGAATCAGTGCTCCAAAATGGCCAAGATGCACCAAAGTTGAAAACATTTTTTTTTTGCCATTATACAGCTTACTGGCATTTCTTCAGTTTGTGGTTGGCTTTGAAGAGTGCAGATGTGTTTCTGGTCCACCGAAGATCATCACACCAGGCTCCGGAGGTAAGTATGGGGTGATGGGGGTGTGGAGAGGTGGAGTGCACAAAGGGTGGGCGCAGGTTGTCGGAGGGGGAGAGACAGTCAACGAGGAATCTTTTTTTTTTTACAGTTTTTTTTTATTCAGGAAGACGACCTGGGATTTTTGCCACACCGGGGTGGGCTCCCAGCATGGTAGCTGGAAGGTTATTTTTTTGGGGTGGCAGTGCAACCAACAGGGGATTGGGCGCCCCATCGGCAATACTGACCTTTTGCCACTGCGGGGTGGACTCCCAGCATGGCACCTAGAAGTTTCTGTGTTTCTTTTGGGGGGCACAGTGGAGCTGATGGGGGATTAGGCATCCCTGTCACCCATAAGGACTATTGCCATGCTGGGGTGGGCTCCCAGCATGGCATCTAGAAGTCTATTTGGTTTGGCAGTGTAGTCTATGGGGGATTGCACACCCCCTTTGGCCATACAGTGTACAGGGGTAGAGGGGAGTGCATGAGCACTCTGGGGTGGGCTCCCAGCATGCTATAATTCATTGAGGGGGATGAACTGTCCTATGACAGTTCAGATGTGAGTGAGCGTGCGTGTGAGCAGTTTGCATACTGCCGACAGCAGTATGCAAATTATACAATATTATCTAAACCCACTCAGCAGTTCAGGCTCTCTGCTCCCACAGTGCCAACCTCCAAGCGCAGTCTTGTGAATAGTCATCAGAAACAGGTTAACCCTCCTGTCTGTTTTGTGGGTTTGAATTAAACTTTGGTCTCAAGTCTTGGAGAGATTCAAACTGTGAACCTCTTGCTAGCATATCCAATGTACAAGATCACATAATTCTGCTCTTTGGGGGGGGCAGATATCTTTTGCCTATGGGTACCTAACCTGGCATACAAAATGAACCCTTAAAACTCTATTAAATACCTCAGAATAAATTCTTACCTTTTCCCAGTTTGGTAAAACCAGTAAGCTTTGTACCATGTCAACTTTAACCATGTATGCTGCACTTGTCAAGAAAAAGAATTTCAAAGGCACAACAAATAATCTCTAAAGTAGAGGTTTACTTCAAAATAGATAAAAAAATGTAAAATGTAAATACAGAACCATATATCACAAAACATGCAAATCACTTAAAAGAATAAGGTTTTAAAAAGTGCAGATTCCTACCACTAATACTCTTAGACTTGTCTGTTCTAAGGTATTCTTATCTCATAGTGCTGTAGATGTTTCTTTTTCAGAGTCCAAACATTTGTCATTAAATGGAAAACATAATACTGTTTAAAAACCGGCTTTGCCAACCTCTTTGCATGAGGTCACCTAGCTCCTCCCTGTCAGAATATAAAAAAATATATCTATGCAAAACAGGATGTCTTATCAAAGTATTAAATTCTGTAACCTCTGCACAACTCATTTTCTTCAAATGGCTTTCTTTGATCTATGAGCAGCTTCCCCTTTCCAGGACATCAAAGCATATTTTATGACTTCGCACTGAAGCATCATAACCTGCTTTTCTTCCTCTAAACGTTATAAAAGTTTATGATCTGTCTTGGCAGTTGGCAAGCTGCAATTAGTCACATAAACAGGAAATATTTATTTTTTAAGGTATTCTCTAGCCTGCAATTATCTCTTGGCCTTCCAGGTCACACCTTGTAGCTAAAACCTGGGAGGGGGTGTCATTCCACAGACTGTCAGCATCTCTCATGAGAGACATTCAATAACACATTTTTATATTACAAAAAGCATAGATTAATCAGAACCAGCTGTCTGAGTGTCACAGTTACCATCGCTGATTGTGGTGGTGCTCTCCACAGAACTGTACTCCACTGCATCTGAACAGCTGTCATAGACAGCTCAGACATTCATTGGCGCAGTACAGCTGCACCTGCAAAAGGGAGCAGGGCATTGGAAGTGGGGGAGGAACACCTACGAAAACTCGTATGGTGGCACTATGTTTCTTGCACATGCATGCAAGCAAACATAATAAATGAAGTATCTCACACTGTAGCATGATAGAGATATCAGTATACAACTATAAAAAGTTAAACGGCACTGACAACCAAATGTCAATAGCAGATCTCCATGACATTCCTTAGCTACTAGATTGCAATGCTGGGAATCAACCCAGATGAATCACAGACAGTGACAGACTGTCTTAGAAGCTGAAGATAACAAATACCTGACCACAACTGTGCCAAAAAATGATTAAAATAGGGTCGTTGAGGTAGAGAAAAGGAAACAAAGTCAAAGCAGGAGCAGAAGTAGATAATAAATAACAAGTACACTCGCCACCTAGTGTCCAACACCTTATACATCTAGAGAATCTCCTGATGTGTGCAGGGAAATATTACAGTAAAGAAAAGGAAGAAATATAATGTACAGTGATCCCTGCAGCAATAAGAGCTGTTGAATTAAGATGACCGAAAACTATGCACCACAGAGTGATCCAGAAGTGCAAAAACTAATATAGGAGTTCAACAAAATCTCGAAGAGTAAGGAAAAAACTTTAAATGTTGAAGTGATCTAATAACTAGAATGTTCTAGGCACCAGCAATAAATCATCATGGTGTGCCTCTACCACTGGACTTTGGAGCTAGAAATAGGTCCAGAAATATTACAGGTAAGCCTTCCCAGGCTTCTTGTGCAGAAGTAAACTTCTTAATGCCCTTGTTGGTAGTGACTACCAAAGTTGATGGGTATAACAGGTGAAAATGTATCTCCACAGCTTGGAGTTTGGACTGAATGCTCTATAGTCTCCCCATAACTGGCAAGTCAGTGGGGTGAAATCCTTAAAGATATAAAAATGCTTTAGAGTGCCAAAAAAGTTCACCTTTGTTTCTGACTTTCCTTTGAATATGCAGTTTGTCCAAAACATTAGAGCTTCAAAATTATTGGGCAAGGCTATTAATTGGGATTGGGGATGAGGGGGAAGAACCTGTGAACCTGTTATAGTATTTGCTAGTCCCCATGGTAAGATGGTCCCACCAGGTCCTGAAATAATTGTGGAACAAAGGCTAATTTATTTGACCCTTCTGGCTTGTCTGGTATCCCCACTATCACCCAGATGTTGCACCAATTACACCCTTCCTGATCTTCAATGCATGCTTTCAATTTTATAACTTTTTTAGAAAAGACAGTTAATTTGGATTCATCCCAGGCCTACTAGTCTTCAATAGAGCTGATATGGGCCTCCGTATCCCTGACTCTGCAGGTGAGGGCACCCAAGGTGGGATGGAGTTCTTTCATATCACCTGATAGCTCTACTATCACTTCCTTAATCAATTGAAGCTTCAAAAAAATTCTCTGTGTAGTGTCCTCAGTATCCAAGCCAGATCCAAGTAGTAGAGCAGAGGTTGATACCTTCAGCTATTTAGGGTCATGAGTTTTTCTGGTGTTGGAGGTGGAGTATGGTGAACTGGTGAGTCAAGTGATGCAGTACTATCCATGGTCTTCGAGACGGAAATTATATAAATGCTAATGCCCTCTAGGATGAGTGAGATGGACTGCGAACAAAAAAGTAAAATTGCCACCCAAAAAATATAAAGTATAATAAAAAAATTTAGAGGGTCAAAAGGAGCCTGAAGCCATACATCTATATCAGTTGAGCAAAATCACATGACTCTAGCTGAGTCCATTAACTGACAGAAGCTGTTTATAAATTTAAGGCTGAAAATGATGCTTCCTCAGCTGAGCAAACATAGTTTTCAGCTTTGAATTTATATAACAGTTTCTGGCTGCAAATTTGAATGTATAGGAACTCTGGGCAGATATATCAGTCTGTGTCACAGACTGGGTTTTAATTAAAGGATTCAGCTGAGAATATGTTTCAGTGAATGTAATAAATTGGAGAATTTCTGATCACCGTGTCCAATCTAGATGGCTTAAAACTAAGTGGCTTAAATCATTTAAGTCTGTGTAACATGACTCATGTTCACACAAAGTGCAGGTTTAAACACAGGTTCAAAACCTGTGTTAAAGCCTTGATAGGACCGAGGCTCTAACAGTTCCTGAAACAGATTACAATAAAGAACCATGTTGCATGCAAGTCTGGAAATTGAGGCACCGTTCTGCAATTACACCAAAAAAATGCTACCAAAATATTATGTACAGTATACTTATAGAGTGATAGAAGCCTGCATTGGGACATCTATATACTGCCATGAAAACAAGTGATGTGTCTACTTGCAAACTCTAATGACTATTGTCACTTGGCCTGTTTTGCTGTATTGTTGGAAAATTGCTGATTAATCTAAATCTGATATTTGGGGAATTAGTGTCACAAGCTTTTTGCAAGAATAGCTACAATAAGGCAAGTTTTGTAACCCAACTGGCTATGTGACGGTCTGAACTTTGGGAAAAGGAAAGAAGTCAGTGGCTTGCTATAACTATTTAGGGGGAAACTGCTCAGCTAGGATGTTTTCTGTTTTTGCAAAGCAAGGCAATAACTAGGTGTTTTGCAAATGGATCATGCCACTCTGTTATGATGAGATTATAGAAAAATACATCCTCAGAAATTATGTCATTTTATACAAGACTATATAAAATATCTGCTCAAACCCTGATCAGTGAACTGAGCTAATTAGCTACTCCAGAGGTAGAAAAGTGTCAGGGGCTGTAGTGGATCAGATCTGTAGTCTCCCTTGAGATTAGCAATCCAGTAACATAGAAGCCTGGTTGTAAATTACCTGATTTTTATTACGTCATAGTAAAGTTTTGGACATTTATTCTTGGTGTTGGTGTTTGTTGGTCTGTCACAACTCGTCTAACCCAAATTATTCTTTGCAAATTGGCACCTCAGGTATGGCCGAGATTGTTGATGGATCAAGTAATAACCTACTTATAGATTGTTGTATTAAAATGTAAAGTGATCACTTAGGAAAAATATTTTTGTTACATCTCCAGATAACTCTGGGTGAAAAGTTGGCATCCTAGGGGGAAGGAGACATTATAGCTGCCTCTAATGATAGGGCAGACTGATTAGGTGATTTTGTTATTGATTATGTGTCAAGGCTAGCAGGACATAAACAAATGTTAGCATGGGATGAGGTAGGAAAGTATGAATTAGGAGAATTACGTGTTGTAGAAAATAGACACAATGTGTGGGTCATGAAGAATGGAGATCATGAGTTCATTAAAGGGGCAATTATAGCATAACTCTATACTGCCCATGAAGCATATGATGAGCAGCTTAAGCTGTTGAAATGAAACAATTTTGACTTCAAGAAAGAGGTAGACACACCAACAGAAGAGTTTGTGGTGGTCCATGGCCAGTATGGCCAAGCACGAGGCCTCATGTTAGAGGCTACAGACTTTGCTAACAAAGCCCAGAAAAGAAAAAAGAAAGACTTCACTATGACGCATGTCCAGCAACACAATGAGATGACTCAGTTCATGAAGACTACTAGATGACTTGGAAAGGGAGCTAGAAGCAGGGGAACTGGATCCCGCTAACTTTAGTGTCAACGAGGAGTATGGTTCCACCAACATTAGGGATGCAAGAAATGTGGGTCAGTACAAGCCGGAAAACGGAGATGGGGATCACCCCCCTAAACCAATGGGGGCAACCTGTATGCCACCTCCTTCTGCCCCACTAATTGGCACTGCTCCCAATACCCCCATGGATCTATCTTTACCCCCTAACAATACACCCCAACATTCAGGTGTCACACCTAACTCCACTGCACCCGCACCACAGGTTCCATTAAAACAACTTGTACATCTGGCACAGGTACAGGGGAATTTTATGGTAGGGGACCGCATTCTGTTACATAGTACTAACCTCAAGGGTAATTTTAACCTGTATGGGATCACTGACCCCCAAGACCAAATTCAGTGCCTCCAAACGACAAACCCAGCCCAATTGAGGGGGAGATGGCCTCCGGCAGCCCATACTGAGAATTCATCTTTTGAAGGTCTACTGAAATATTTTTCAGACTTCTGTTGCCCAGCTGCAAATAGTGCACAACTGGCAGTAAACACTGTACAGAAGAAGGATGAACATCCTCACTGTTTTTATGAAAGGATAGCAGCAGCCTTCTCTATGGGAAAAGCTACTGTATAACAGTTTATATTCACACCCTTTATATTTAGCACTCCAAGCACACCTCCACATATTCACTTCCTGTTATTTTCACTGATGGAACACTAGTGCTACTATATATAGTGATCTTCCTAATATTCACTGTTTTTTTTATTTTCACTATAATATGGAACCAGCGAATACAGTGAAAATAAAATGACAGTGAATATTTCCTATTATACAGTAATTTTGATTCTGAGAACCCAGACTGTAAGGGATTATTTTTAGCTAATATGCACCCAAAAATTTAAAAGCAAAATAGACATGCATGCAGATTCAATCAAACCTACGAGTAAGATTTTAAACCAGGCTACTAGGGCTTACCAGAAAATAAAAGGCAGTAGGAAGCAAAGATCAGAGAAGGACAAGGGGAAAATAAGAACCAGGAGAATAAGGGCAAGGACAAGCTGAAAGTGACAGCAGCCATACCATCAGCTCCTGCAAAACAGCTGGCACCACAACCCCCACTAGCAGAAAAGCAGGGACCACAATACCCCCCCAGCCTCACCCCCACTGCAAGTTGAGGGTCCTCCCCCACCATCTCAATGGGGTAGGGGAAAGGGATAGAATACCAGAAGGAGAGGAGGCAATTCATGGGCTGGCCATAGCCAAGACTGGTGGGGTCACGGGGACTTACAAAACCAGATATCTGCTCCCCCACAACAGAGGAATTATCCAAATGGGTTAGCCCACAAAATCCAAAATGTGCAAAAAAGCTGCAAGACATACTGTTGGTGTGTTCAACAAGCTCTTTGGGGCCTCCACCCCAAGGGGGGAGGCAAAACTATTGCCAGGAAGGGGCCTCATGTTGTCAACATCTCTGTTGCCTTCAGTTGGATGGTGACCAACCCTCTGTTAATTCTTACAAATTATGAGCACAAAACCAGAAACCCACTTTTGTTGATGTGACCAGATCAGAGGCAAGAGGACTTAAAGAACTTCAGTTGAACTCTTCCATTGTTATAAAGCCTGCAGACAAAGGTGGAGCCATTGTGATTTTGAAGAGAAAGATGTATATACAGGAGATCTGCAGACAGTTGGGAGATGTAAACTTTTACAGGAAATTGCCAAGCAACCCCACAAATCTTTTCAAAACACATACTGACACACTCCTGAATGATGCCCTATTGGAAGGTACCATTGCTTCTAAGGAACACACCTAGGTCACTGTTACTTATCCCATATGACAGACAACATATGTACTACCTAAGATTCACAAAACTCTGGAGGAACCACCAGGACAACTGATAGTGTTGGGTATCAGGTCAGACACGGAACCCTTGTCAAGATTTATAGACACCTATATCCAACCATATGTACCGCATCTCCGCTGTTATGTGAGAGAAACTATGGACATCTTACATGTGATCCAGGATGTACAGTTGGAATCTTATTCTCTTTCGGTGTCAATGGACATAGGGTCAGTGTACACTAGCATTCCTCACTCTGAAGGACTGGCAGACCTTACTTATTGGCTTGAGAAAAATGATACATTAAATCCCCACTGGAAATTATTAATTGTTGACTGTGTAGAGATGGTGTTAAATAAAATACTCCTTTTTTCCCAGGGTGATTATTATTTACAACTCAAAGGGACTGCAATGGGGACGACATTTGCCCCCAATTACGCAAATCTCTCTCAGGGCCTTTGGGAGATATCAGTGGTCTACAATGAACAGGTCAGTCCATTTTGCCATGAGATTGACCTGTGGCATTGCTTTATTGATGACATACTGGTTATCTGGAAGGGCACTCCGGAGAGACTGGATCAGTTTGTCAGTAATTTAGAAAACAGTAATTTGAACCTAAAATTCAGTGTTTAGTGTGACCCTGATGTCATCTTTTTGGATCTTGAAATCAGGAAGGATAAAGATAATAGGTTGCAAACATCATTCTATAGGAAAGAAACTGACAGGAACTCTCTCCTTGTGCCCCCAGTTGCCATCCTAGGAATTTCATCAATAACATTCCCAAGGCTCAGTTACTGAGGGTTAGTCGCAACCGTAGTACTGAAGAAACTTTTAGATTACATGGAAATGAAATGTGTGCCAGATTCAAGGCCAGAGGTTATTCAGGGATCCTAGTGACAGAAGCAATGGAACAGGTAGCCAACATTTGTAGGGAAGACATCTTACTCCCTAGGGTGGTGGAGCCTGAACAAGAGCAAATGAACTTTGTGACCACCTTCAATAGACAATCACATGCCATTGAGGGAATTATATGAAAACACTGGGGTATTCTGGGTCTTAATGGACTACTTTCTGATATCTGCAACACACCTCCCAGTATTACCTATAGAAGGGGCACCAATGTCAGAAATAGGTTGGTACAGAGTTATCAAGAAACACCCAAAAGAGCAACCCAGATAGGGAACCAGGTACCACCACAACCCAGTGAGACTTTTCCTTGTGGAAACTGCAAATTCTATAGTATGATCATCAAGGGGAACACCTTTACTACTGCCAATGCACATAAGAACTTTGGATCCAATACATTTGCTACATGTATTACTGAAAATGTGGTCTACCTTGCCACATGTTGTGGGCATCCTTCATTGGTAAAACTACACGTCCCCTGAAGACAAGAATATGTGAACACATAGCAGAATAGCCACCAGAAATCAAAAAAATGCACTTGCGATACACTGTAATCAGATACACACAGATGACAGGGAACATAAATTTACATTCTGTGTAATTGAAGGGGTCAGGTTAGGTCCTAGAGGAGGTGACATCAATGCAAAATTGTTTGAACAAGAAGCGCTCTGGATTTATACAGTGGGGGAACTTAAACCACCAGACCTTAATGACAAAATAGATATCATGCCTTTGATTAGGAGAAATAAGTAGATTAGACCTGTCCAGGTTTAACCATACAGACATGAAGAATGTACATAGCTGATATGAATATGAATATTAATATTATTGCTTTCTGTACTTTTTCAGATACCGTGATTTGTCCTAGTTGCCTTGACTAGAACTGCTTAGACCCTTGATTCATGAAGTATGGACTTCTGGATTGAGTGGATGTTGTCCATCTGTCCTGTAGCCTCAACAGAATATAATGAATTCACATTTATCAATATGTCATGTGTCCACATGCCTATTACTGTGTAATTTAATATAGCTATATTCTGATGCTACATCTTACTTTAGCAATTGTGTTGGTTAGATTCCACTGTTATATTGTTAGTTATTGATTCTTTTATTATGTCCTTTGTTATTGCAGTGCTTAGCTTTACTATTACTTTGAGCAGTATAGATAGTAAGGACCAGAGGATAGATATTAAGTGGAGATTCATTGTATTACTTAGTTAAGGAGACTATATGAATTAAGGAATATGCTAAGTTGCCTTAAAATAATGTCATGGTTACCATCTTTTATTTTCTCTAGGTACTCTGTTAGTTATTTATTAATAGCTTTATTTAGTAGTCTCATTTATTTAACTGTTAACTACGCTATTCTCTTCAAGCTTCCTTACAAACCAGTTATTTATTTGTTAGTCTTTAAATAGCATAGTTGTTCATGCTGATTGTTTTATTCATGAGTGGTGCACTAATAGTATTATAATAACCATAATAATGATATGCTATAACACTAACAAATTAGGTTTTATTAGTATACTAATAGGCATCATCTTACACTAAGAATGTTGTTTTTATAGGTCTCAATAGATCAGTTCTTTTTATCTTTTTTTTTCAATTCAATTCAATTCAACTTTATTTTTTCAATTCAATTCAATTCAACTTTATTTTTATAGCACCTTTCAAAACCAAGGCACTTAACATAAAAGCAGAAACAGCCAATATAAATAACATTTAAAACATTAATTTTACATTATCCATCACTAGGGAAGGCCAAATCAAATAAATAAGCTTTAAGCTCAGTTTTAAATCTACTGACAGTTGGGCATTCTCTCAACTGACAAGGTAGAGAATTCCACAGGGTCAGAACTGAAAAAGCAAAGGCACGAGAACCAGACATCTTTAATTGTACCCTGGGAATCTCTAGCAATCCCTTGTTGGTGGAACGGAGAGGACAGAATGGGCTGTAAGGTACCAGGAGATCTTGTAGGTATTTTATACATGGTTCTGCATTTGTGAGGTGACATTAGAATGTTATATGCACTCTAATCATCATGATTACCTAATAATGTATTGATTTATTCAACCTGTTACTATTTAAGCTCTACACTTTAATTCATTTACGTGCCTATTTAAGCGTGTTATTTTTAGTTGGCGGTAACTCCTGAAGATGCACTGTATGCAAAACCAGTCAAGGCTATCTGTCAAAGGCTTGGGGTGATCTGTTGCCTTTATAATTTTGTTTAAAAAAGGTTTGTAGTGAGTCTTCTGTGGTGCTGTGTTTGCTGTATCAACCCTATGTTGAAGCATGGGTTGGAGGCCACCTGTTCACCTTGTTAGTAGACACTGGGTCAGCTGTGTTCCTACTACATGGGAATTTTCAAGTTGTTGACACCATCCCAGCAAGTTCAGTGCAAACCTTTGAGGGCACCCTTGTGCAAGTACACAAAACCATGTCAGAAATTCAAATTACCATTGGTGACCTTACAGTTTTATGTAAACCTTTTATAGGCCCTTCCATCACCCCAAGTATACTGGATATTGATCCTCAAATGTTTAAAGGCTATAGTGGACCTTTCAAATTTGTCCCTGTGAGTTGCAAAGTGTGACCATGATCTCACACTGATACCAGTTAGGCTACCACCATTTGCTGCCACTACCCCTCGGACTGTCCTGGAATTTTTTTGACAACCACTCATTGTCTAATGTGCTAATGCCCATCCTAGTAGACCACCTCCCTGCATTTGCAACACATACAAATGACTGTGGTTGAACCACCAATTATGTCCATGTGGAAAGGCTAGACCTTCCTCCACAAAAATAGTATTCATTCTCTGTGGAAGCCCAATGAGAGGGGAAAAAGATAGAGGACTCCCTCTTAGAGCAAGGCATGTTACACCCCTGCTGCTCTGAGAATAACTGTCCCATCTGACCGTTTTTGAAACCTGATAGCTCCTAGCAGTTAACAGTAGATTACCTCTGCCTAAATGCTGTCAGCTCTTCCATGGCCTCCACGGTGGCTTCTATGCCAGATCTGTTGTCCCATTTGCCACCTCAGTCCCAGTGGTTCTCAGCCATAGACATAGCTAATGGGTTTTGGTCCATTCTTCTTACTGAAGCTTGTCAGTATAAATTTACCTTCACCATGGTAGACACTTAATAAACTTGGACAGTGTTCCCACAGGGGTTCCATAATTCCCCTACACTGTTTCACAATATGCCCACCACCATTTTGAAGGGGTCTCCCACGCTGACTGCCTCTTGCAGTAAGTGGATGATATAACCCTCAGCACTGAAAATTAGGCTACCCACTTACAGCTCTTGCAAGAGCTGTTACCCATGCATGCTATGGCAAGGATGAAAATTAACCCAAAGAAGGCACAGTTCTATACTACCATTCTGGGGCACACAATTTCCCCTGATGGGAAAAGCCATGGCATGAAGACAGTCCAGACAATCTGGGACATGCCATTAATGACTGACTTACATTCCCTTCGGTCCTTCTTAGGAATGTTTAATTTTTCACAAGCCTTTATCCCTGATTTTGCTGCTAAGACAAAACCATTGTATGAACTCCTGAAAAAGAATGTGCCTTGGGTTTAGACCTCTGTCCAGACTCAAGTGGTGGAGAAACTTAAACAGGCTCTGGCCACAGCACCCTGCTTAGCTAACTGGACTTAGCTAAACCCTTCCATTTGGAAGTGGCAGTATTTCCTACATACCTAGCAGTAGTCATAACTTAGCTAGTTCACTCCCAACAATGACCAGTGGCTTATGCCTCCCTACTTCTAACCCTAATGGAGAAAAAGTACACCCTCTCTGACAAGTATTTGTTAGGCACATTTTGGGCTATTAAGTACTTCACATACATTATAGAATTTAGTAAAATTATTTCGCATTCCCCCCACAAATCAGCCTCATTTCTTCTCTCACCCAGATTGAAGGAGGATACTGTCTTCAATTTCAGACTTACTCAGTAGGCACTGTTATTGCAGGACTGGGACACTGAAGTCTCAACCACTGCAGCCTCCCAGGTTACAGGTCCTCTCCTTTTAGGGGAGCCACATGATTGTGCTGTCTCTCATCCCCATCCACTGTAACTCAGTCAGAGTGTTCTGTTTTCAAAGAATACCCTTTGGTTGAGTTCACTAAAACTGCTTCTTGCATTTTTACAGATATATGTTCCTTTTATAAGGACGGTGTACCCCACACTGGCTTTGGGGTGTATTTTCCAACCCTCAACCTGTCCACCACCCAAATGCTGTACGCCACATTTAGTACAGGCAGCTGAACTCATGGTCATTTGTTATGCTTTGTATTTACTACCCACTCTTTCTCTCCTGCACCCCCCCCCCATGGCTATTTGCTCTGATTCCTTCTGTCTCTGCCTGGCATTTACAGAGTTTCTACCCATCTGGCAGCAAAATAACTTCTATTCATCTAACCACAAACCTGTAAAATATTTACCCCACTACTCCTTTCTCTCCACACTGCCCCTTCATGAGGTTGCACCCATTTATGTTCTCAAGGTCAAAACACACTCTAAGTGTGCCCCATTTGCAGGGAAGAATTCAAAAGCAGACTCTCTTGCTCAACAGGGCACCCAGGATGGGATCTTTGGGAACTCTCATTGCCTAGATTGAAAACACATGCAGGATAGGGACAGTGAGCTGAAACAGCTTACAACTCAGATTGGAAATCATGAACAGGATGCTTCAAACATTTATGTGGACAAAACCTCAGGGCTGTGGATGTGTAAAATCTCTAGGGTAGGTAACATTGTCTTTGTGACCCCAGAACACATCAGACATGCATTTCTTAAGTTGTGCCATGACCAGGGAGGACACCAAGAATACCCAAACCCTGTAGTTGGTCAGAAAACTAGGCAGGTGACCAAAAATGCTAGCCAACATCAGAAACCATTTTTACAGTCGTGTAGTATGTGCACAGACTAATCCTGCTCAACATACACAAAAGGCTTTGTTGAGACCATAGATTAAGCATGGACCATGGTGCAATTTTGAAACTGATTTTATAGGACCACTAGCATCCACAGCTAGGGGTAACAAGTATATCCTGACTCAAAGTGGGTTGAAGCCATTCCAAGGAAAAACTGACACTGATTCTGCCACAGCACTGCATTTGGTAGAGAATGTGTTCTGTGCATGGGGGCTCATAGGCACTGCTGAGTCACACCAAGGGACTCATTTTACAGGTCAGCTCATGCAGAATTGTTTAACTGTTTTGGGGATTAAACAGAAATATCATATTTCATATCATCCTCAGTCATCCGACCAGGTGGAAAGGATAAACAGAACTATAAAAACAATGCTAAGACAGTATGTAGCAATTAATGGGAAAGACTGGGATCACAAGCTGCCCCTGGTGTTTATGGCAATAAGGTCAACTCCAAACACTTCAGCTGGACTCACCCCATTTGAACTAATGACGGGGAGACAGATGAGGACTCCCACTCATCTTTGGTATGAGGGGTTGGGAGTGGCTACCTGTGATAAATTGGAGCTAGACAAAAAGTATGCTCTTCACCACCTCCCAAAGCAAAAAGAAATATCTGCCCCTGTGTATTCATAACCAAAAGGGTGAAATCCTAGACCAAGTATCTAACTTCAAATATCTCGGCATTACCTTTGATGACGTGCTCACCTTTTCAAACCACATTTACTCTGTTATCAAGACTGAAAATGTAAAACTTTGTGTACTTTATCATCACAGACATTTAGTGACACTGAATGCACTCAAACTAGCCACCAGTAGCTCAATATTGTCTACCATAGACTATGAGTTGCCTATATATGGGGCAGGCACAAAAACTGCTCTTAGCAGGATCAACATACTCCTCAATAAGGCCTGTCATCTTACTTTGGGGGCTAATCTCAACACCCACAC
Source organism: Neoceratodus forsteri (assembly GCA_016271365.2). Lineage (NCBI taxonomy): Eukaryota > Metazoa > Chordata > Ceratodontiformes > Ceratodontidae > Neoceratodus > Neoceratodus forsteri. Next base: position 1,129,279,002 of record CM057456.1, on the reverse strand, counting down.
CTGCTCACTGTACACTGAAACTGTGTGGTTCCCACTCCATCTTAAAGGGCAATACCAAACCTGCCTACTTCTAAAAAAAGTACTACTTGGACTGACATCCCCCACACTGGGCAGACACTTTAAGCTGGCCATCTCAATGAAATCTACCCATAGTGCAATTGCTGACAAGAAGGTGATTCCCTTCAAAAGGACAAAACTTGTCCGGAACTCCATCCTCTATCAAGGTCCAAAATAGTACAATGAACTACCTGCTGTCTTCACTAATACTACCAAGATTAGTACCTTCAGAGCTGAGCTCAAATCTCTCCTTGGCTCTAAAATGAATTGCACATACCTACACTAATGTGATAGTATCTCACCCCAGTTTTCCATTTACCTACCCCACTCTACATCTTTCAGCTATATACCACTTTTTTCTTAACCCACTCTCCTACTGTCAATTACCTGATGATGACCTCACTTGGTCGAAAGCTCCACCTCTCTCCCAACTCAGACAATGCCACCTGCCTGCGCTAATGTGATAGTACCTCACCCCATTTTCCATTTACCTACCCCCTCTACATCTTTCTGCTATATACCACTTTTTTTCTTAACCCACTCCCCTACCCCAAATACCTGATGATGGCCTCACTTGGTTGAAAGCTCCACCTCTCTCGCACCTCAAACGATGCCACATTTGGCTAAGCCCCCCCAACCCCCTCTTATCTAATCAGTCTATCTGTTAATATTTACTAATTTGATGTGCATAAATTCAAATTTTACTATTATTGCCTGTGTGCTTCAATGCTTTTTCTCTCTTTTTTTTCTCTGTAAACTTTGCATTTTTGTAATGTTTCTTCAACACTGACGTGGAAACTTTGAAAATGAGTCCTTGACTCAAAAGTATTAATCCCAAACTGAAATAAATAAATAAAATATAAATATATGTCTGCTTTGAAAGAGAATCTGCAGGTCATTAACAAATTTGTGTCCTCTAATCTGGGTTAGGCAAAGAAGGTGTGAAATCAGCATTGTTATGCCAAATTCACCCCTTGGGGTACCAGTTGAGAGATAGGGTTATGGTTTTGGACTATCGAACCCCTGACCATGCTCTATATAAATTCTGGAAGGGGCCATTTGCAGTGACAGACAAATTGTGCCAGGCTGTCATAAAAGAAGCCAGTGGAAATGTGGCTACACGTAAATCAGATGAAACCATTTAAAGGGAACTGATTATTACAGCCTATACTAATGTACAGTACATGTTTTTTATCTGTACTGTTCCTCTTTTTCAAGGTTTGAGACAAAAAGAACAACCAGCTAATGAATTGCTAAGAGGGTAATCAGATCAGTAAAGGAAAAGGGCACCTGTAGGATCAAAAGAAATCTTCAGGACAATGCAGCTTTTGTTTAAATTGCATGAAGTGACAGACATTTGACTTTAGACTGCAAGCTGAGAACACTATTGCAAGGGACTTTTGAAAGACTGAAAAGCTTGTTTGGTTTGGACTGTCTTGCTTTGAAATCTATTATTTCACTTTGAACTCTTTTGCACTGGACCTGATGAAAAAAATGTTGGTGTCTATTTTTCAATTGCACTATGGGCAGCAGCAATGGCAGCCTGTACATTGAAACTTAGAAACATAGAAATTGACGGCAGGAGACCACTAGGTCCACCTTGTCTGCCCATTTGTTTTAGACCTATTTTGACGCTCTAGTTGCCCTTTGTAGTCAGGGCTCTCTTGTATCTATCCCGTGCATTCTTAAATCCCCCCACAGTGTTGACCCCCACAACTTCTTGGGGCAGACTGTTCCAGGCATCCACCACTCTTTCTGTGAAGAATAATTTCCTGGTGTTGGTAGAGAACCTCCCTCCTTGCAGCCTGAGGTCACGTTCCCTGGACCTGGAGCTCTTCTTGAAGAGAAAAAGTTCCGGTGCTCGTACCTTATTAATGCCTTTTATGCACTTGAATGTTTCAGTCATGTCCCTCTCTCTCTCTCTCTCTGTCTCTCTCTCTCTTCTCTGCTCCAGGGAGTGCACATTCAGTTCCCTAAGTCTTTTCTCATAGGACATGTACTGCACACTCGGTCAATGTCATTCCTGAGGTGAGGCCAACCAGAAGGTATGGCTATATTCATTTTGCACTGAAAGATGGGATGCTACCCCTAACGGTTGCACCATCAGTGTTACCTATAATGTAAGTGACATCCATGATTCCTGCAATGCCACCAACATTACCCTGAATTTGGGGTTGATAATGCAACACAGACATTTAGAGGTTGCTTATACTCAATGGAAACCACCCATAATGATGGGCAAAGGGATTGTGTATGATCAGATAATGTACCAAATATTTTTAATTAATCAAACCCTTGTCATACCAGTGAAGATTCCTCTGAGCCCAATGGGGCTTTATAAGCAAATGGTTGGGGGCACAAGCTATACAACTAGATTGACAAAGCCAAACAAAGAGGGGTGGTCTTTATTGAACTTAATCAGTAAAGACCTAAATAATCTTTATACCACCTATAAGAGAAACATTTCTAATTCTGACTTCTCCTTTGGGTGGCCACATTTTGGAAAAGGGAACCAACTGCTGAAATGTGTTGAAGCTTTCAGGCTATGTGCAATAATCACCCTTGGTGAAAATAGTAACGATTGACTGGGGTTATATGGTGAGATGGAGATTTACATCCTGTGGGACCCCTTTGATCCCACCATGATTGTAAATCAGAGTGCTGTTTTGTATCATAAAGCTATTTTAACTTACACTAATGAGTTGTATGGTTTCCATAACCCCACCAACAATTCATATCAAACATTTGTTAATGCTCTGGCTCATGAGAATATAAACTGGATCAGTTATCATTTCATACCTTTCATCTGCCTGGAATAGAATCATGTACTGTAATCAAGAAGTGTAGATACAGAGGGTTGCAGGTCAGGCAGTTTCCTCTGAAAGCTGGTATGTTATGGGGAAAAGATGACCTACAGTATTGGGCGAGATGAAATTGTAGCCAGTTACTCCTATCACTCCCCACATGAGTTGTGCAGCACAGTTTTGGACTGTAACAGCTGTGGGAATGTAACCATCAGGGCTTATGAGAATGAAGCTCCCTTTGTTGCCTGTGCCTGTAAGGAGAGATATCCACTGTATTATGTGACACTAAATATTTCCTCTACAGTTTTACTGGCCAAAAAATGTGTGAATAAACAGTGGCATGAGAGACTTATGAATATTGTGATGAGTAGTTGTAAGGTGACTGAGTTGTGAAGCCTGGGAAGTTAAACCTGCTTTTAGGAACCAGTAGATACGGGGTGCTATATGTTTTCAATTAGAGTTTTGCAGTTTCCTGGGCCTTACTGGAGTTCTCCTTGGCATTTATGACACCTACTAACTGGCTCAGCAGGGGGTAGCTATTGATAATTTAATTAAAGCCATTAGCAGTATTCATGAAGTACTTAACAAATCAGAAAATAATTTTCAGAATATCACATTAGGGATAGAAATGTCTTTTAATATAATGCAGAATAAAATATATCAGAAGGTCAGCATGATAGTGTGGTTCAGTCAGAAGTGCAAAGGCTACTGGAAGGAAAATTTTCTAATTTAAAAAACGGCATAATAGCAATGGAAATAGTGGTCCCTGAATTTTTACAACAATTGATATACTGTATAGCACTGACCCAGACATTGCTCAATCCCTAGCTCTGGGCACCATGGGCTCAATTTTCAAAGCCCAAATGGTGATGCAAGGAGCCTGTGTCAAGCAGGATTGACATAACTGTCTCCTTGCATCAAAAGTTGCTCCAAGCCCAATTTTCAAATGCAGTCTGCATCCAGCACTGGGCCCCTTGCACCGAACTGGCCCTGCATCAGGGTTGCACCAAAAATGGGTGTGCAATATGGTACTAGAGGGGTTACATTATGGAAGGGCTGCAATATTTCCTAAGATGGGATTCTGGAAGCCCCCCATGGGCACATGGAGCTCGCTGTTAGATCAGCCTGGAGCTGATCTAACCTGCCGTGTGCCAATGCTGCAGCCTTGGCTGGGTGGAGGTTGACCCTGTGTCCTCCTGAGGCAAGCATCCATACATTCCCTGACACTGGCCACACCTCTGCTGGATTGGTCAGTGGCCAGTGGCAGGTTCTAATCCAAACCTCTTATTTATTTGATTTATTGAAAAGTTTCACCAGGAAGGGCACATTGAACGTACAAGTTGTTCATCTCACAGTGCATCCTGGGGGAGGGGGAGGATGAGGAAGCAATACACAAATACATTTTTCATCTGCATAACAGAGGAATATGAAGGCGTTACATTATAGTAAAAATGGATGAAGTACATGGTAGAAGGTAACAGATTCAAGACAGTTATAGTTAAATGGTTGAATTTACAGTGAATACAATTTTTGAAGGATACATGGGGTTACAAGTGTGGAAAGGATTAACCAGAGCAGACAACAGACATACAACAGTCACGTGGTCATTTGTCAAACAGCTAAAATGTACGAGGCAGCCTAGTAGAGTAGCACAAGAATTAAGTGCTATGGAAGAAGAGAGAGCACAGCAGAGGACATTGCAGGGGCCAAAGTGTAGGGAGGGAGGGTATAGCCCCTGTACACCGACACCAACACAGCGACCTACATTGCTGTCGATGAAATTGACAGCTCTCCAACAGGTCACCGTGTTGGCGTGCCTGAGACAGGGGCACACTATCTTCTGGTCCTGTGCCCCCTCCCTGACTCAACTCTGACTTGTAGTTGATTGTAAATAGTATGGGGGGGTGCAGGGAGCAGAGCCCCCGATAGAGACAAGGACCGGGAGACATTTAGAAATTATGTAAACCGCAACTTGCGGTCGACATAATTCCCGATGCTGTGATGCTGGTCGACAAAAGTGTTGTTGAACCAGCATCGTAGAGTCTGAAGGGAGAGGGCAGGGAAGGAACAGATTGGGGATGGGGCAAGGATTTGGGGCAGATGCAGTTAGTCATTAAGAAGTTCTTAAGGGCAGCAAATAGGGAGGCTGGGAAGGAATAGTAGTGAATTTGGCACGAGAGAGAGCTCCCAGAGCTTTGGGAATCTATGTGAAAATGCATTTTGTCCTTCATTTGTGAGACAGTGGGGATCGCTAGTGTATGAGTGTCTGGATCTAAGGGAGTGAGAAGTGAGAGGAAGGATAGATAGGGAGGAGGATAGGTAGGGTGGGTGGGTATCAAACCAATATTTGGAGATAAACTTGGCACAATGTGAAAGGTGCCAGCAAGAAAAGAGAAGGACAATGGGTGACATAGGGTGCAGTGGTGTGTAAGGGGAAGGGCGTCAAGGGAAAAGTGGCAGAAAGAGTTAAAGAGGGTGTCCAATCTGGTTAGGGAGGAGATGGGAGCAGCACTGTAGACCACATCACAGTAGTCAAAAATTGGGAGGATCATTTTCTGGACAAGTTCATGCCTTGCCGGTAGTGGAATGCAGTTACGGTTACTATAAAGAGCACCAAGCTTGGGGTGCATTTTTTTTTTTAGAATGGCATCAACATGTCCAGAGAAACTGAGGTGTTGGTCAAGCCAGTCCCCAAGATATCTAAAAGCGGAGGTGTCCTCAAGGATTGTCCTATTGAGGATGTGGAAGGAGGGCATGGCTGGTAGCCTTGAGAGTCTTTGTCTTGTGCTAAAAGTCATGGAGATGGTCTTCTTGGTATTTAGGGAATAGATGATGTGAACTGAGCCAGTGCTGAAGCTTACTGAAGTTGGGCTGCAGTCTGGCTGCAACATCAAATGGGGATTGGCCAGAAGTGAAAAGGATAGCATCATCTGCATACATGTGGATGGAAAATGAGGTGCAGACAGACGGTAGATCATTTAGGAAGATGGAGAACAGCAGAGGGCCAAGCACTGAGCCCTGTGGAACTCCAGTGTTGATAGATACGGGGGGGGGGGGATGGAGTCAGCAATACATACTGATTGTGTCCTTCCTATGAGGTAGAGCCTGGACCTGAACCAGTTAGTGGCAGAGTCAGAAAAGCCAGCTGAAGTGAGGTTTTCAAGGAGGAGGGGCATGGGAGACTGTGTCAAAAGCCTTGGCAAGGTAGATGCAGATGGCAGCAATAACTTGACCCCTGTCCAACCCTGAGAGGATGGAGTCAGTGAGTCGGAGAAGGAAGTAGGTAGTGGAGTGATTCTTCTGAAAACCAGATTGGAATGGGGTGAAGAAAGAGGTGTCATGGAGGAAGGAGGAGAGTTAGGAGAGAACCAAGTGTTCTTGAAGTTTAGCAAGGGAGGGCAGAAGGGAGATAGGCTGATAATTTCCCAGGGAGGAGGGATCACCTCCCCTTGGAAGGGGTAAAACAATGGCATGCTTTGAGGTGGTTGGGACAGTGGCTGGAGAGAAGGAAAGGTTTAGGAGTGTGGAAAGCAGATGTGCAGTTGTTGGAGCAGAGAGACAGAGCAGTTAAGGGTCAAGGCCACCAGGGGAGCAACCTATAGCGGGGTTAAGGGAGAGGAGGGCATTTAAGGTAGCAGTTTGGGAGATGTTAGCAAAGGTAAACAGGGAAGTATCAGGCTGAGGGTGATTATTTGTTGTATTTTTGTAGAGAGGGATGGATGAAAGTGGAGGGAGAAAGGACAGGAGAACCACAGTGCAGGATGTAAAATAGGAGTTAAATATCCCAATGACGGATACATGGTCAGCAGTGAGAGAGATGTCTAAGTTTAAAATAGAAGTCAGTGTATGGGGGGGGGGGACAGGGAAATTACCATGTTTCAGAATTATTTATTTATTTATTTATTGAATTTTGATGACCGGGTAAGCCCACTGGGCCCCGAAGGTCCCTTTGTCAGGAGCGACCTGGGAATAACAGTACAAGAGATAATAAACAGTAAAAAACATATGGAAGTGCAGGTTATCATGGGTATACAGTATTTGGCTGTTTACACATAGCAGAAATTACATAGGTTTGGTATATCTGATTGGTCAGTGTTGTTCATTACATAATCCATTGACAGAGACATTATTGAGACAGTACTGTAGAGTCCTTAAGTAACATAGTTCAAGAGCATTAATAGATTCAGATTGGGGGAGGAGAGAGTTAGTGCAACATTGTTAGGGGCTAAAGATTATACTTAGGTTGGAAGGGTTATTTCTGGTAGTGCTAAAATTTGTGCAGAAGTGTTCGGCCTTAGCTAACATAATGACCTTTGTACAGGAATTATGCAGAGAACGATAGTTTATGAGGTCACCTGGCAGAATGGTGGCCTTATATTTCTTCCAAGATAAGTTGTGGGTCCTTTGACACGCTAGTAGTTACGAGGTTACCCACTGGAGATGGTTACCAAGAACTCTGGTCTTTTTTACGGGAATGTGTCAATGCCAGATGGAGAGGAATTTGCCTCTGAAGTACTCAAAATCAAAGTCGATGTAGTTAGCTTTACTTAGCAGGGTCCAGTCAGTGTGAGTTAGGTCCTGGAGGAGAGGAGCAAGATCAGGAACCTATAGGATTGAAGTAGTAAGGTTTTATCAGGTACTTTGGGCTTGTGAATTTTACAGACTAGGAAGATGATATGATGATCACTGAGGGCATCGATGAGGAGACTAGATTTTATGATTCTGTGAGGGTGAGAGATTAGTGCCGAATCAACGAGGGAGTGGTTATTGGGTTTATGGTTAAGTCGTGTGGGCTCGAGGATTAACTGTTTTAAATTATGGGCAGTGACAGCATTATGAACTTTAGTTAGTGAAGGGGACAGCCAATTAAGATTGAAGTTGCCCATGATGAACAGATTGCCCAGGTGGGTGTGGGAGACTATGCTGGTTAGGTGATCTATAGCAATAGTAGAGGGAAGGCTGGGGCAGCAGTAGACACCAGCAACAAAGATGGGACTAATGAAAGAAAGGGTGATTCTTATAATAAGCACCTCATAGGCTGAGGGTATGGGACTGGATAGTGTGATAGAGAACTGAACTGAGGTGGATATATACTTTGCGATACCTCCTCACCTGTCTACCCGATCTTGGCAAACAAAAGAATAGCCAGATATTGAGATGGCCTGATCAGTGGTTTTAGTGTTGAGCCAGGTTTCTGAGATAATTATGATGTCAGGGATCAGAAACATTACTGGAGGTTGGATTAGGACAAGTTTAGGTAGAAGGCTCCAAGTATTTAGGTGTATTATTTTGAGACCATTTGGGAGGCACAAAGGGTTATTCACTGGGAGATTTGGGGAGGTGTGTGAAGTGGAGGCATCAGGGGAGGTTGGGCCTGGGTTGGGGTTTGTATCAACTGTTGTAAGCAGTAGTAGTGCTATTATTAGTTAGGGTAGTTTTTGATTTTTGGACCAGGGTAATGAGGCTGCAGGGAAGGAAGTATGTGAGGGGAGAGTAGAGGGAATAAGAGAGAGCATGAGTTGGTGAAGAGTGGCAGCAAGGTTAGGTGTAGATAGAAAGGAGGCACAAGGGAGTAAGGAAAAGTGTGACCAGTGGTAAGAGCAAGGGGAGGGGGTAAATAAGTAAGAGTACATTAGGGTAAGAAGGGGGGGAAGTAGGGTTCGGTAAGGCCAAAAAGGTTAGAGTCGTGGGGCTAGGGATGGTGAGTATAGGGAGAAATAGCAGGAGTAGATAGGGAACAAGTGAAAGCATTTTTTAGACAGAGTGAAGGAATTTCACAGAAGCAGTCATCATAAAAAGTATGCAGCAGGTGAAGAATTGTTTTGCTTACAAGAATTAGAGAAAGGGCTCCCATTGTGGTCGGCTGGTAAAAGGAAGTAACGGGAAACTCAGTACTTAGTATTCTGAGCACCACGGTCAGGTGACAAGAAGGAACTATAAGGAAACTGCCCAGCTAGGGTGGGCGGGGGGTGGATGGATTAACAGGCATGTAGAAAGGAGTAGGTAAGAGAAATAAAGAGGATCAGATAGCTTATCAGATGGAGAGAAGCATGGAGCCACTGAAGCATTGGCTAAAATGACACCAATTTCAAGTTCCTTGTTTCAGTCAGCAGCTGTGTACCTCTCTTTTGGCTTTACAGACTGTCTGGGGTTCGAGCAATGGAAGCAGTGCATACAGCAGTCAGCGTGAGGAGTGCCCACTCAGGAAAAGTCCTCTCTTTTGGCATTACAGGCTGGCTGGGGTTCAGGCAGCAGCAGCAGTGCACACTACAGTCAATATGAGGAACACCCACTCAGGGCAAATCCATGGTGGTGGTGGTGTTCCCCCATCTGTCAATGATGTCCCTCTATTGCCTAGTTGGGAGCAGTTGTCACCTCCTTCCCCTAGCCTGACCCATCCCTCCCACAGAAGCCTGGGTATGCCCAAGATGTCCCACCAGCCACCAGGGTGACTGGCTAGTGGTTTGCCATCATTGTCATGGGGGCAGTAAGCCTGTCCTGTGGCTTGTGGCATTCCCATCAATTGTGCCAAGTCTTTGCCACAGCTGTTGACCTGAGGACTTTGGCGCCATGATCCTGCATTTTATAAAATCGGGCACAGGGTCCCTGGTGCACCCAGAGTTTGCCACAGCCCTAGATCATTGCAAATTAAGGTGATCTATGGGCTCTTTGAAAATCGAGCCCCATGTCTTTTGCTGCTACAGTATATCCATATCATTCAACCTCTAGAGGTTGTAGCTTTTGTTTGGAGTTCATCATTCATATGCCTGTTATATTCAGGGACAATTCTGGACTGGGCATACTATAGTTAGTGCTAGGTTTTATGCCCCTGAGTCCTCTGTTTCAGGTTTGGTTGCTTGGAAATGAATAGGTTTGCTATGATTGTTTTTTTGCCAAGCTCCACAAAACTGATACTTTTAATTCAGACCCATGGACAGCATGCCAGAACCAAGAGAATGTGATTCCCATTTTTCTATCCTCAAGAGCCACAGACCCTTTTCTATGGAAGGGCACAGCTTCACTTTAATAAGCATGGCCCCCAAAAAAACACATAGTGAATTTTAACTTACTTTAAACTTGCTGAATGCATATTTTTTTTTACCAGAGCCTGCTGCCCATTCTTCAGTCTCCAAAATTGGGTGGCCTGACCCACTGGCACACACACCTCCTTTTCCCTCCTCCTCCTATGGACTACTGTCTTTTGCATTTTGCTTGGTGAACGCTTGAAAGTTATAAACTCCCAGGCTTTCAGGGGGGACTGTAATGACACCACAAAATGCTAGCAAAATATTATGTTTACTTCTGGATAGAAGCCTGCATTGCATAAGCACTGAGGCAAGGGTTACCCCAAAGGGCATTGGCCGGGAAGCCAAATTTCAAAGAAATACAAAATCACACATACCCCCATTATGCAAAGCATTGTGGGCTGTATATGGAAATCACCACAAAATATTATGCTGGTTCAACTTTAGGCAGAAATGCAGGGTGCCAAAAGGCCTCTCACACAGTCTGCAAAGGATGCCAACAGAAGACACAGACACATATTTTGTCCTACCAGGACTCATCAGTGTGCCTCTTCTGTATAACACCCAAGTGGAATTAACCAGCTACCCTAAGTTGGTCTATCTGGGTTGGATTGTGGTGAGCCCGATAAAAACAAAACCCAAGCTAAAACACAAAGAACATTAGTGTGTAAGCACTGAGGCAAGGGTTACCCCAAAGGGCATTGGTCAGGAAGCCAAGTTTTAAAGAAAATTTAAAAGAAATACAAAATCTACATACACTTAAAAGTACACATACTATAAATATGTTCACAAGATGGAGAGGCCAAAATAATGAAATCTGAGTGGCTAGTAATCCACCAAGGGATGTAATTCCGTCAAAAGTTATTGGGACTGTGCAATAAAAATATCACACTCTAGGCACTTCACAATTTTGTCCCTGTGTGCCACAAAATACAATATGTAGGATCAAATTCTTTACATCCTGAGGGTACACCAGGCACCTGTAGATTTGCTAGCATCCTTTCCCTCCTCTGTCTTGTCATGGTTTATGGCAAATAAGTTTGTCTTTAATATAAAGAAAACTACATTTTTATTGCTCTGCACCCAATATTTTGAACATATTTTCACTGGCATGATTTCCTGTAATGTTATCCCATTAGAATTTTGGAACTCACTACCACTGCATTTAAGAGAAACAAAGGTTGTTTAAAAACAGTCTTAAAAATACACGTAATTGGCCACTGTAGATGTAACTATTTTACCTGAATCACTGTATCTCTATTAGAATGTTTCCCAAAGTATTGTACTAGTTTAAAAAAAAAACACCCAGTTGCACAGTGCATACTGTATGTAATTATTTGTTACTTGAATCAATATATCTCAGTATCTTCCCTATAATACCTAATAGGAAATACCCTTGACCTTGTGCTGGCAAATGGGGACTTTGTGAGAGAACTTACAGTGGAGGAACCGCTGTCAGGGAGTGACCACCACTCAGTATGGCTCACACTGGATATGGGCAAGGAAGGAGTGGAATCTGGTACAAGAGTGCTGGACTTCAGGAGGGACAACTTTGGGAGGATGGGAGAAGTGGTAAAAGGGTACTTGGCCAGAATTCAATCTAGTATGGACACTAACCAGAGGTGGGATCTCATAAAGCTGGGGATACTGGAGGCAACCAAAACCTGCTGCAAGGCCCAGAGCAAGAAGGCTAGGGCTAAGAAACTGAGCTGGTTGAGCAAGGAGGTGATGGAAAAGGTAAGGAGGAAAAAATCTGCCTTTAGGAGGTACAAGAAAACAGGGAGGGATGAGAACAGGGAGGAGTACTTGATGGAATCAGAGGAGGTGACAAGGGCAGTAAGGGAAGCCAAGGCATCTACGGAACTTAGGCTGGCACAAGGCATTAAGAAGGGTGAGAAGGACTTCTTTAGGTACATCAGGGAGAAAAGGAGCTGTAAGGACCACATAGTAAGGATTAGGAAGGAGGGGGGTTGGGTGGAAGCAGGGTGCAATAAGGCAGAAGCACTAAATGATTACTTCTGCTGGTATTTACTAAGGAGAAGAGAGGAGTGATACCCAAGGAGGGGAGGAATGGCAGAAACAGGGGGAAGGGGATGACAGATGGGGAAATCATGGAGGGCAGAGTTTGGGAAGGTTTGAAGGCACTGAGGGTGAAAAAGGCACCAGGCCCAGATGGCATCCACCCCAGGGTACTGAAGGAGCTGGCAGAGGTCCTTGCAGGACCTTTGGCAGACCTATTTAATGCCTCACTACATTCGGGGTGTGTACCTCAGGACTGGAGGATGGCTCATGTGGTGCCCCTCCACAAGAGTGGCCCCAAGGATGAACCAGGAAACTACAGACCAGTGAGCCTCACATTCATCGTGGGTAAGCTAATGGAGACTATCCTGAAGGAGAGGCTGGTGGCCCTCCTAGGGGCCAAAGGACTACAGGACAGCAGACAGCATAGCTTCATACATGGCAGATCCTGCCAAACCAGTCTGGTGGAGTTCTATGATTGGGCATCTAGGCAGCTGGAAGGGGGCAATGCAGTGGATGTCCTGTATCTGGACTTTAGTAAGGCATTCAACTCGGTGCCGCATGAAAGGCTGAGAAGTAAGTTAGAAGGCACAGGGGTGGATGCAAAGCTGGTGAAATAGGTAGGGAACTGGCTTCAGAGAAGGCAACAGAGGGTGGTGGTGGGTGGGAAGCTCTCACACCCAAGGGTAGTGACGAGTGGTGTTCCGCAGAGCTCGGTGTTGGGACCAGTGTTGTTTGGGATATTCATTGCATACATATCATTGGACATCAAAAGCAAGATCAGTCTGTTTGCTTATGATACCAAGATAGGAGCGGTGGTGGATGACCTAGGGGGATGGCAGGGGTTGCAGGATGATCTGGCAAAGCTTAAAACCTAGTCAGACACCTGGCAACTGGGGTTTAATGCCAAAAAGTGCAAGGTGCTGCATTTTGGGATGAAGAACCCAAGAAGGAGTTACCAGCTGGGGGGAGTGCAGCTAGCCCAGACAGAGGAGGAGGAGAAGGATCTGGGGGTGCTCATTACAGGGTCAATGAACAACTTGGCACAATGTAGGAAGGCAGCTGCAAAGGCTAACAAAATGCTGGGTTGTATTGCAAGGGGTATATACTCGTGGAGGGAGGAGGTGATTCTGCCACTTTATAGGTCATTAGTTAGACCGCACCTGGAGTACTACGTGCAGTACTGGCGCCCGTATTTGAAGAGGGACATTAAGTTACTGGAGGGGGTGCAGCGCAGGGGAAAAAAAGATGACCAAGGGGCTGGGAGACTTATCATACAAGAGGAGGCTGAGGGAGTTGAACATGTACTCACTGGAGGAGAGGAGGGACAGTGGGGACGTAATTGAAACCTTTAAGTACACGAAAGAACTAAACAAGATAGGTACAGAGGGGCTGTTCAAAGTAAGGGAAGGGAGGGACACCAGGGGCCATGATATGAGACTGGAAGGAGGGAGGAAGGTTCAGGAGGGAGATGAGGAGACACATTTTTACAGAGAGGGTGGTGGGTGGGTGGATGGAATGCATTACCTGCAGAAGTGGTATCCAGTAGAACAGTGGACTGCTTCAAAAGGGGATGGGACAGGACAAGAAGGAGGGTCAATGAATGGGAAGGGTGGAAGGGAGGGGCAGCTGCAGAATAAGGGGTGCTAGCTGCACATTCAAGCAGACTTGATAGACCTCTAGGCCTTTATCTGCTGGCAAATGTCATATGCTCGTATGTTCATATGTCTGTGTGAATTCTACTGCATGTACTTCAATCTTGATTATCTTATGTGTCGGTTATTTACTGTACTTGTAGCCTTTTCCTACTGTTCTGGGTCACCCCTGTAAACAGGCCTTGTGAACAGTGGGCCTTACTCAGTTACTAAAGAATAAAATACATAAATCTGAATATTTGGAGTTAATTTTTGATTCAACATTGTCTTACAAAGCACATATTGAGACTGTTTTTGTAAAGGTCAGTGCTTGTCTTTTCCACCTTATGCATGTCTTGCCCGTCTGTTTGACTGACAATGTATAATGGGTGTTTACTCACTTGGTAAAAGTGATTGTGTTGGTTGACATCCATGGCACTCCAGACATTACCTCATGGGTTTTAGCCCACCTGATAGGCTAGTGATGCACATGAGTCTAGGATCAAATTTCTTGTACATCCAGGTCCCAGAAACCCCTGTTCTCCAGTTCGAATCTTCCATAGCTGAAATCAAGGTTAGTAACAGAGCAACTACTAGAAAAAAACACTAACCATTCTATACAATAATGCAGACTGAGGCGATATGTACATGTGGGCCAACGGCCCTAGTTTTATTTACCTATTAATACAATCTAAACTCAACCCATAAGTGGTCGACGGTCGACATCTTGGATGTTCTTAGTGAAATAAGGCTTAATTCCACTCAAGGTAATTCTTCTGCTTAGTCTAATCCTGGTCACTGTGAGCACTCTGTCAGGTGGGTCATGGAGTGCCATGGATGTCAACCAACACAATCACCTTTACCAGGTGAGTATACACCCATTGTGATTGGTTGACCATCCATGGCGCTCCAGACATTACCTCATGGGTAGATAAGTAGCAGTACTGTACCCTGGGGGGGAGACAGAGTGGTCTAGGAGTGAGTGGAGGAGCTGACGGCTGAGAGGACCTGGGTGGCAAAGGTGGGCTGTAGCCTGTACAGGTGCTCCAGTCTATAGTGTCTGGCAAATGTATGGATGGGAGTCCATGTCGACGCCTTTCAGATGTCTTCTGAAGACACATTGGCCCTTTCTGCCCAAGAAGTGGCTACTGCTGTCGTGGAATGGGCCTTGATACCCTCTGGGGGCATCAGCTGTTTAGCCCTGTAGGCTTCCTGGATGGTTCTCTTGAGCCAGCCAGCAATGGTAGTCTTAGAGACTGCCCTGCCTTGTCTTTGTCCCCTTGTGACAATGAACAACTTCTCTGTCTTGCATAAGGGCAGAGTTCTAGATATGTAAATGGACAGGGTGATACAACACCTAGATGGTGTGGGACAAGCTTATCGCCAGGTTGAGTGTCTTCAGTAAAGGTAGGCAACTCAATGGGTTGTTCCCTGTGAAAGGTGGAGGAAACCTTTAGTTGGAAGGCTGGTACCGTGCATAGGCATACCCCCTGAGGGGTGAACACCATGTAGGGTTCTTTGTATGACAGTGCCTCTACTTCCCCAATACTTCAAGCTGAGCAGATAGCGATGAGGAAGCAGGTCTTCAGACCCACCCAGAACAGGTCTACCTCATGTAGTGGTTCAAAGGGGGTTGTACTGAGGGAATCTAATACCAAAGGGAGGTCCCAGGGAGTGATGTATGGTTTGACTCTGGGTCATAGTACTTCCACCACTTTCAGGAAGTGCAAGGCATCTGAGTTAGCCCCCGGACTGTGTCCCCCTATGGGACCAATGGCTGCTTCAATGACTGAGAGCTGTACCCTGAAAGATGAGTGGGCCAACCCCTTGTCTACTCCTTTTTGAAGGAATAAGAGGATGTGGACATGTCTGCTGGCTCAGGATGCTTACCCTGTCCTCGGCACCACTTCACGAACACTGACCATTGTCTACCATAGGTAGAGGTGGTTGAGGATCATCTGGATTGCAGCATCATGGAGATTACTGATTCGTGATAACCTGTTCTCTTCAGACTCTTTGTCTCAGGAGCCAGGCTGTGAGTTTTAGCATCCATGGAGCCGGGTGTAGTACTGGTCCCTGGATCAGCATATCTGGTTGGTAGGTTAACCTGAGACTGTCCATTGACATAGCCAGCACTGTGGCAAACTAGGTTCTCCATGGCCAGTAGGGTGCCACTAGAATAATGGTTCATCATGATGTTTGGATCTTGCCTAGTACTTGGGGTAGCAATGGAATGGGGGGGAACCTACACCTGATCACAAGACCAGGGTTGCGATAGGGCATTGGTTCCCTTGGACTGGGTTTCCCTGTATCTTGAATAGAATCTCTTGACCTGCGCATTTTCTGCTATGTCCATAAGGTCCATAGATACAGGTCCCCAAGTCTCCTGAATCATTTTGAAGAGGCTGGGGTAGAGACGCCACTCCCCTAGGTGGACTTGTTGTTGGCTGAGCCAATCTGCTCACACGTTGAGCTTGCTGGTGAGATGAACTGCACCGAGATGTGTGAGGCTGCTCTGTGCCCAGTTGAGGACTGTTGCTGCCTCCCTCAACATAGCTCTGCTCCTGGTACCCCCTTGCTTGGCGACGTACGTCACTGTGACTTGGTTGTTGGGTCATATCAGAACTGACTGACTGGAAATGGAGGATCTGAAAGCTCTGAGAGCATGGTATACTGCTTTCATTTCTAGGACGTTGATGCACAACTTGGCCTCTGATGTTATCCATTGGCCCCGTGCCATCATGTCACCTAGGCAAGCTCCCCAGCCCAATAGGCTTGCATCCATTTCTATAGTGGCATCGTAAGATGCCTCTAGTGGAACCCCTTGTGTGAGAATGGAGCACACTGTCCACCATGTTAGTGACTGTCTCACTGATGGTAGTAATGGAACTATGACATGCAGGTTGTATTGGTTTGGTGATCCCCGAGTGAGGACATAAGTCAGTAGGGGTCGCATGTGCCACCTGGCCCAAGGGACCAGGTCGATGCAAGATGCCATGTAACCTAATAACTGGGCTATTCATCTCATGGTTGACTGATGGCAATCCCTTAGGTGGTGAGACAATCATATTAGGTAGTGTACCATTGTCTGGGATGATTTTGCCCATCCCTGTAATGTGTTGATTTGTGCCCCTAGGTGTTCTATGTGTTGTGTGGGCACCAAGTAACTCTTGGCTTGGTTCACCACCTAGTCATGCTCCTCGAGTGCTCTCAGAGAGAGCATGGTATCCTGATGCGAGCACTCCTTGGAGCGTGCCCGAATCAGACAGTCGTACAAGTAGGGGATGATATTGAGAGCTTGTTCTCATAGTCTGGCCACTAGTACTACTGACACCTTGGTAAACACTCTTAGTGCTGAGGTAAGACCGAAGGGTAAGGCCTGATATTGATAGTGCTGGCCTAGGATGTGGAAACTGAGGTATTGTCTGTGTTTTAGTCTGATAGGTTTGTGAAGATATGCGTCCTTCAAATCTATGGACGTGAGGTATTCGCCTACACAGATACTGAATAGAGTTGACTTTAGGGTGTCCATTTTGAACCTCTGAGGAACTATATGCTGGCTGAGATGCTTCAGGCCCAGGATGGGGTGTAGTGCCCCTGATTTCTTGGGCACAAGGAAGAAAATGCAATATGCTCCTAGTTTCTGTTCGTGAAGGGGGACGGCTTGTATTGCTCTGTTTTGTATCAAATCACACAGGATTTGTTGGACCTGATGAGCTGTTGCCTTCTTTTTGGCAATGGGAGAGCTTATAAATCTGTGTGTGATGGGGGATTGAGATAACTCTATGGAGTATCCTCTCGACACCACCTCTTGAACCCAATTGTCCAAGGTTGTGCAGAACCATTGGTGTCTGAAAAGCGACAATCTTTGTCCCACGGGGGGACAAAGTTCCCCCCTCGTGTGGAGTTCTGGTCAAGTAGTCATTGTTGCTTTCCCCTATTCCCTCTACCTCTTGCTCTAAACTTAGACCCATGGGGTTTGAAAGAGGAGGGCTGGTAGGAATGGGTGAAGGGACTGCGGTGTCCGCTGTGTGTTCCTCTGCCTCGAAATGTATTGTTCTGGTAATGGGTGTCTCTGCATGCTTGATAAGACTTGTCCCCCCCCAAAAACCTCCACCTAGCAGAAGGGAGATAGGTGTCCCTGTTCTTATTTTTGAGTAGGTCTTTGCCCTCCTCTTTCTGTTTTAGGAATTCCTGCAGGCCCTCCCCAAAAACATGTTTTCCCTTCATAGGCAAATTTTGCAGTAGTGTTTTGGATTCGTTGTCAGCCTCCCATTATTTTAGCCACAACACTCGTTTGGCACGGTTAGATATGGCTGTTGTCCTGGCATTCAGTCTGAGGGTGTCCACTGCCATGTCAGCAAAGGTATTTAGCAGCATTGAGAGTGCATTCCAACAGTTCTGCCTCTCTAGACTTGGGGTTTGCCTGCTCAAGGAGTTCTTCGAGCCAGCGGATCTGGGCATGTGCCATGTAAATGGCCATAGTAGAGGTTTTTGCGGACGTTCCTTCGATTTCAAAGGCCTTTTTCAGCATGTCTTCCACTCTTTTGTCTGTGGGATCTTTCAATGATGTGGTCCTCCATGGCAGAATGGTTTTCCTACTGAATGCTGCCACCTGAGGATCAATAGTCGGAGCTGTGCACCAGTTGCTGACCTTGTCCTCCTGAACCGAATACATGCGATTCAAGTTTCTCTTGTTTGACATTCTGATAGGTTCTGTGGATTGCCACTCCTTGTTGAAAATTTCCTCGATCGCTTGGCATACTGGGAACGTCTCCTTGATAGTTGCCTTTTGCTGAATCATGGAGTCTAATTTTGACTCTGGCTTGCCCTCTTTGATGTCAAACCCCATGGTGGCCTTGACTATTTTCATAAGTCCCAGAACCATGTCGAAAGAGCAAAGTTTCATTGTGAGGGATGACACGGATTGTGGTTCCATGTCCTCCTCATCGGTCTCCGCCCCCTCTTCCTCATCTGGCATTTCCTTGTCTTCTCTGGAGTCTGGCTTATGGTTGTCTGGTGCTGGTTCTACCAGATCCGAATGCTCTTCATTGGCTCCCCCCCACAATATCTGGCTCCAGAGGTGGTGCAGTAGTGGCCCTATGCTGGGTAAGGGATTCTAACTTCTCCATTATCTTCAACATAAAATTCTGTTGGCTCTCCATCACCGCTACCATGGTCTGCTGGTTCTGAAGTAGGATAGCTCCATGATCCATACAAGTAGGGCCACTGGGCCCTGGATTACTGGAGCCCATGACAGAAGTTTGTTCCAGGGACAATTCGTCATAGTCATGGACACAGGCGGGGCATAGGGGGCCCAGAATGTGGGGCAGGAGGGTAGCACTGCAAGAAGTGCATTTCTTGGCTTTGACCATCTGGTAGAGAGAGGAAGAAAGGAGGCATATTGTTAGGACTGGGTGGCAATGGGCCTTCAACTCAGTGGGTGCCCCATATCTGTTTAATACAGTCTTAGAAGTACGGAACATCCTAGGAGAGAAATGCCCTAGGGGTCTGCTGATAACCCTTATTGGGACACCCACCATTGAAAACTGTTAGTGGAGGGTGTATAAAGAATTACAGGTGAGGTTCAGCATGGGGGGTTGCTACAGTGAGGGACCCCACATGGAGAAGGTCACTGTGGAGGTTGCTAAGGGGAGGGACCACCAGGTTCTTTGTGATGCATATTGGGTCGCTATGGAGAGGGACCCTATATGAACTACAGGGAGGTACCACTAGGTTATTTTGGAGATAATATAGGGTCGCTATAGGGAGGGACACCATATGAAGGTAGAGGAGGTACTACGGGGGGAGAAAAAATGAGCCAGGGGGCTTCGTAGGGCTGCAAGGATCATTATTTTAAACCAGGGGTCTTATTGCAGCTTTGTTTTTTGGATTTGTTTTATAGCCCCCACTCTGGTGCAGCATGCCAGTATCTTGTTCATTTGCCCAGAAACAACCTAATACACCTCACTCCCAGGCTTCCTCTAGAGGATTCGGCATGGAACCTGTCTCTGCTTGTGGAGGAAAATGAATAGAATGAGACTGTGCTCCGTGGTCTACCCCCCCCCCCACACTAGGCCCAGAAAGCAGCACTGGCCAGAAATAGGCCGAGTGAACCATGCAGCCGAAAAATAGCATGGGGATGGCAAGCAAAAACCCCTCCCGAGAGAAATATCTCTTGAACTGGGACTTAGTTACAAGAGGTGCTGATACTGACACGGAAAACGCTCTCGGTGTTGCGATGGCCGGAAATAGGCCTTGGGAACCATGTGGCTGAAAAAGAGCATGGGGTTAATGAGCAAACCCCTTCCAGATGTGAGAAATCCCTTGAATTAGGGATTCTGTTCCAGGAAGAGCTGGTTTTCACAGGGATGCTCTCCCTGTTGCTTTCCCCAAATGGAGAACTAATAGGGCCACAAGACGCCGAAACCACGCGCCAGTGGGAGGGGGAGGAGCGCTACATGGAGCTCAGCAATAGGCCAGAGGCCTTGAACAGAGAACTGCTCACTTGGTCATGTAGGGCAAACAAAATGAGTTTGCATTGGTCGGGTTCCCCTGTTCTTTTCCCTACTGGAGTAGGCGATCGCTTTTACACTCGCTCGCAAGGCTACTGAGTGAGTGGAGGGCTTTGGGGGTGGCCTGTCTGTGCACTGCACTACCTGCACGAGATAAGAGGAGCAAGCAGATGCCAGGACTCATGAATAAATGTGGGGACACAAACCATTTTCCTTTTGCCAAATCACGATGCTGAAACACGCAATAACACCAATGAAAGGTTCCTTCTGTTTATAGAGGTGCAGAATAACTTAGCTTGGCTTGAAATAAGCCAAATTTGAAAACAACAACTTGCAAAATAGGCCAGGTAGGGCAAGGCATAACTGACTTCTAAACAACACATCAAGACATGTATCACATGTATCTCACCTGTATGTAACCTCTGTCTAAAACCGCACTTAATTGCTGTCTCCCCCCCCCCGTGACGAGGTACCTTTGTAAACGAGTCTCTGACTCAAAGGTTGTAAAACTGATTATTTCAATAAATAAATAAATAAATAACTTCTAAACAACACATCGAGATAAACCATAAGAGAACTTTGTTTCTAGGCCAAACAAGTGAGAAATATATCTCAATAACAAAAACAACACTGGCCTCAATCATTTATAGCCAAGAATACACAATGCTGCAGATTTCCTTCCCCTTAGGGAATCCACACAAAGAACTGCAGCAGATATGGTCATAATTTACAGTATAAACAGGTAAAGAGTTATAAATGAGAGGCCTACCTTCCTAGAGTAGAACAACAGGGATCCTGGTGTGCTAGTAGCCTGATCAGATGCACGATTTGAACCGGAGAACAGGGGTTTCTGGGACCTGGATTTTCAAGAAATTTGATCCCAGAGTCATGTGCATCCCTAGCCTATCAGGTGGGCTAAAACCATGAGGTAATGTCTGGAGTGTCATGGAAGGTCAACCAATCACAATTTCTATTGTTGTTTTACTTATACTTGAATACGATGGTATGGTGAATCAACATGCCTAAGAAACAACTCTTCCTTCTTTTTCTAAGCTGTATCGCATGCTATGTCATTTTATATACGTTTGAAATGGGATACCCACCACTGATTCACTATTTCAGTTAAAATGGCTTTCCTTAAATCAAAGGTGTACTGTACCATAAAAATCACTGCATAATCAGACTTATCCTTATGTATTGGCTAAATTGCAATCTCCGACGTCAATTATAATTATAGATCAAAAGAGTTGTCACAGCCAATCAGCAGTGCAGATTAATAATCACATGAAACATTCTACCAGCCATTAGAGTGCTTCACACGAATCCACCTTCGACTTGCAAACTCGCACTTGCGACGTGATGAGAAGGTAACAATAAACTTTTACATGTTTTTTTGTTTAACTGCTGATGTTAAAGGCGTCAGTGAAACTGGTTGATCTACACCATGTTTATTGGTGATCTTGGAGACACTCTGATGGCTATGAGAATGTTGAATCTTGCATTCATAGGACACCAGCACTGCTCACTTTCTGTTTGCAGTTCTCATGTCCTAAGAATGCAAGAGGCAACACTCTTATGAACATAAGAGTGTCTCCAAGATTGCCAATAAACTTATATTTCAGGTACATTCCAAAAGGTGCTCTTACTATTCAGAGGGTTTTAACTAATTATGACAGAGCCCCTTTTTCTTGTGATGTGCCACTTTCTTGGAATTTTTGGGATGCAAATTTAAGGAATGCAACACGTTTAAGTGCCTTCTCTACATCTTCAAATAGGCATATGCTATATTCTGACCTTGTTTGTGATTGTTTTAAATTATGTTAGCTTTTTTGTACTGTAGTTAATGTTATATTTACTTCTTTTATCTACGTTATGGGGATGTCCTGTAAACAAGACTGGAGACTTTCGGGCGGTGTTAAGCAATGCGAGGTCTATCAGAAACAAGACCGCTTTAGTGGCAGATCTTGTTGCATCTGTGGACTTAGCTTGCATCACCGAGACCTGGCTTGATGAAAATGTGGGCCCCGTTTTGGGGTCCGCAGTTCTGGACGGGTTCTCAGTGATTCACCACCCGAGAGTGGACCATAGGGGCGGGGGGGTTGCAGTCTGTTTTAGACAGGAACTGGATCTCAGGGAGGTGCCGGTTGGGTATACCAAATCCTTTGAATGTATTGTGGGTGCAGGTGCAGGCTTCAGGAGACTTCTCATTTATCGTCCACCAGGTGATGGGAGAGAATTCCTGAGGGAGGTGGCAGATTTCATCACCAAGAGGGTTTTGGAATCCCCCCGATGGTTAATTTTTGGAGATTTCAATGCCTGGGTCAACGATGAACTCGTGCTTTTTGGACAAAACCTCCTCCAATTGACTGATTCATTGGGCCTGACATGGGTTATTACCACTGCAACCCACCAGGGGGGACATTCATTGGACTTGATATTCCATCTGGGGATGGAAGTCTCTGATGTGGAGGTGGAGCCCATCAGTTGGTCTGACCATCATGCCCCGATGTTCAGTTTCACGGCCCCCCGGAAGAGACCTGCCCCTAAGGAGATAGTACAGTTCCATCTTTTGAGAAGGCCTAATGACGGAGCTTGACTTCTCAGGATTTCCAATGGATAGCATGGATCCAGGGTCTTTAGTGCTGGCCTATAATAGGGCAGTTGTGAGGGCCCTGGATGTCATTGCTCCTTTCCGTGTTCACCCCTGTACTCTTCACACTGGGGCCCCATGGTTTACCATGGAGATCTGTGAGTTGAAGAGACAGGGCTGAAGATTGGAGAGACATTGGCGGAAGACTCACCAGGAAGTTGACAGGCTTAGACTGCTAGATCATTATAAAATCTACCAGTTAGCAATCTCCCATAAGAAGGTAGAGTTCCTGTCCAGGGAGATTGCTACAGCAAAGAATAGACCGGCCCAGCTCTTCCGGACTGTGGACAGACTGTGCAATCCAGTCTGTCTTCATGCCGGTCGAGCATTATCACAGTTACAGTGTGAGGAGTTTGTGACGTTCTTTGCTGATAAAGTGTCTGCTATCAGAGATGAGATCAGCCAAGGCCTCCCCATTGGGTCTTGCAGTGATCAATCGAGGGACACAAATACCCATTTGACTTGGTTCACGCTAATTCAACTGGTAGTCATGGACATAGTGAGAATCGTCCAGACTTTGCGTCCAGCTTACTGTGGTTTGGATCCGGGCCTTACTCACCTACTTATGGGGTGTGTTATTGGCCCAGTTCTTACTGGGATAGTAGTGGCATCATTGGAGAGAGGGATCTTTCCTGATCCTTTGAAGGAGGCAATAGTACGTCCTCTCCTGAAAAAGCCCTCCCTTGATCCCAACTGCCCAGGAAACTACAGACCAATCTCGAATCTTCCCTTTTTAGGGAAGATTATTGAGAAGGTGGTCGCCTTGCAGCTGCAAGATCATTTAAACATCCACAATACCTATGACCCTCTCCAGTCTGGCTTCAGGAAATGGCATAGTACTGAGACGGCTCTTGTTCAGGTACTGAATGGTCTTCTGAAGGCAAGAGATCAGAGTACTCATTCTATCTTGGTTCTCCTTGATCTATCAGCAGCATATGACACCATGGATCATGGGGTGCTGCTCGAACACCTGTGGTCTCTCTGTGGACTAAGGGGGGTGGTCCACAGTTGGTTTAAATCTTTTCTACAGGGTTGGACTCAGAAAGTAGTGTCTGAGATTTATTCCTCGACCTCTCACTGCCTACACTGTGGAGTGCCACAGGGTTCGGTGTTGTCCCCCATGTTATTTGCAGTGTACATGCTTCCATTAGGGGACATTATAAGACATTATGGTTTGAGTTTTCATTGCTATGCCGATGATTCTCAACTCTATATGTCTTTTGTGCCCGAGCAGGAGTCTGAGTCAAGTACATTGATTAACAACTGCCTCCTGGAGATACGGAACTAGATGAGTACCAATTGGCTGAGGTTGAACTTGGGAAAAACAGAGGTATTGGTGGTGGAACGGGGGGATATCAAGTCCATGGGCGGGGAAACCCTCGGGTTTATTTCTGAGAGGAACCCCACTCATGGCATCTGGTCAGGTGCGTAACCTTGGTGTTATATTTGATGAGGACTTGACCCTGAGGGCGCAGGTGTCAGCCGTAGTCAAATTATCCTTTTTTCATCTAAGGAATATAGCACGGGTGATACACTTGATTCCTTCAGAGGATCTTCCTACCCTGGTCCACGCCTTTGTTGCCAATCATCTTGATTACTGCAATGCCCTTTATCTAGGGCTGCCAGGAGTGGATATCTGCTACTTACAGCTGGTGAAAAACGCGGCAGCTAGGTTGTTGACTGGAAGCACGAGGTCCAACCATATAACACCTGTGCTTGGCGAATTGCACTGGCTGCCTGTACAGTGGTGGATCACTTTCATGGTCATGTTGATGACCTACAAAGCCCTACACGGTTTGGGACCTCGCTACTTGAAAGAACTCCTGACTTCTTACTATCCTTCCCGCTCCCTCCGATCCTCTGGTGAGGGATTGCTGGAGATTCCCAGGGTAACTTTAAACATTTGCCTTTATGGCCTCTACCCTGTGAAATTCTCTACCTTGCTAGATACGCAATAGCCTGACTGTGGAGAGCTTTAAAAAAGCTTTAAAGACCTTCCTTTTTAATCAAGCACTTTTAGTGACTTGAATTATATCGGATTGTGTTTTGTATTTAATGTTGTTCATAATTATGTTTTTTAATACTGTATGAAGGATATTGTAAAGGTGCCCTGAGCTTTGGAAGTGTGCCTTATAGAAATAAATATTTACTTACTTACTTACTCATTAAATCAATCCTGTCATATGTTACCTCTGTTGTATATGAAATATTGAATAAACAAATAATTGGAATAAATGAATGAATGAATAAATAAATAATCAGACAAACAAACAATACCAGTTAAGACAATATATTGGAAGACAGCACATGCCTTCAAGGTAAACCTGGACATATTTCTGGTTAGTCAAGGAATTACAGGGTAGGGTACACAAGACAGTGGTGTGAGTAAGGTATTCCTATAAATTAGCACACGTTTGCAGCGATTACTTATTAATCCCTGCTTATAGACTGAGGAGCCCCGTACCACGTTTAAAAGATCTTAGCATAGACTGTCTAGCTATAATGGGCACTGTTCATAAATATTCCCCTTTAAATTACTGTGTTACTTGTAATCCACATGAACAACTTCCAGAAGATGCAGGCTGCATTCTCTAGTCTGAAAGACAGCAATTCACGACAGCACAGTGTTCCCCAACTCCATGCTGGGGCTGCAGTTTTGTTATTCATAACCGACCAGAGAGTGCTCCCCGAACAGCTACAAGCAGCACTTTCTGCCACACCTGGTGTTCACTAGGGGTCTACCTACTACTGACCAGGCCCAACCCTGCTTAGCTTCTGAGATCTGCTAGGATCAGGTTTCAAGGTGGTAAAACTGCAGGTATTTCACTGCTATTGCTCACAACACAAATTTATGTTTGTGCATAGATATATCCTATGTATATACTGTTTAAATTGCTGTGATCTTTGTCCATTGTTACCTTATCTATTATGTTGCTGTTTTCTCACTGTGTAAGTTTTTGCACTGCTTGCATAGTTTTATAACCTCCCAGGACATACCTGAAAATAAACATATATTTGTCTAGTATCCTTCTCTAGTCAATAAAAGCTAAATAAATAAATAACATGAATGTATATTATTGACAACTCTCAAATCCTTGACATTGTGCCATTGTTAATAACAAAACAAGTCTGAAATGTAAAAATGATTTTTTTTACTAAAAAGGAATGTACAAAAAAAATACAAAAACAAATATCAGACACAAGTGCCAAAAATAAACCCTGTATACAACAATAAAAACTACATGCACCCAATTGAAAAATGTATGTTTTTCTTCCATCAGGTAATCTTATACTTATAATTATGTACAGGCATCAGTGTGTTACAAGTTTTGTGTACACTCTGGAGGTGCGTGATACTATATAAACCACAAGAGCAAAGCTCCAGTGGTATATCAAAGTATCATGCACTAAGGGGATGTTAAAAAAATGAAAACCCCCAGGTGCCCATTACTTTATTTTTTTATAATTGCTATTTTTTTGGGTGGGGGTTGATAAATTAAGAGCATTAGCAGCATGCAGTTTAAATCCAGTTTACTTGACTTGACTTCCAGTGACGACACCTTCCATGGTGGACTGAAGGCAGCACAGCTCCTCTGGGCAAAACTTAATCCAGCCCCTTCCGTACTTTAAAACAGGACAAATCAACAACCAAACAAAAGCTAGAAGAAATAACTATGGCCACAATGTAACACCTCTGAGATTTTTCAGCTGAATCCTCTTAAAAATTAAAACCAGTTTGCACTGAGAAGGATGATAGCAACAGCCGTTGCTCCTGAAGGTGGGAAAACTCATCAGACCTGGTACTCAACAACAATACGTAGAAGGATGAGGAGATGGTTTTCTCAATTACCTGAAATAGACTGTTCAAGGAGCTCTGCTGGCTGGGGAACACACTTTCACATATTCAGAGTTAAGTAGATCTGACAGCACAAGAAAAAACTTGAGGCCATGGAGAGCCACACCACAGACTTGTCGAATACAGTAGATATGCGTAACTGAGCCATACAGCAGCTGCATGACATGATAGGAAGCTTCTACTACAGCAAATGTTGGAAGATCTAGAGAACAGATCTTGCCGCATTAATGTACCAGTCCACAACATTCCAGAAAACGTGGAGACTGGTAACATAGTGGACTTTATGGGCAGCTTTTTGAGGGAAATCTTAAATCCTGACCAAGCCTACCAGCTCAATATAATCAGAGAACATTGTGCTCTAGCAGCCATGCCAATTGATCTGAAAGACAAACCTCAGTCAGTAATACTAGCATTTCTTGACTACAGAACCAAATCGGACATATTGAAAAAAGCATGGAACAGAAAATAAATCTTATTTGGGACAAAACACTGTTTCTTGAACATGACTGTGCCCCACTGACAATGGACCAGAGAAAACAACTCTTTCCAGTTGTAAAGACCCTGAGAGAAAAAAGCATGCAGGCTAGAGCCAATTACTCTGCGGTGCTTAAGGTCTTTACAGACTAAGGGGCACACACATTTCATACCTTCACAGATGCCATAAAAACTCTATTTAAATGAGGAATTCTCTTGGATGAAATTGTCAGCCCCCGGAAAATAAAGGAATTGGAGAGGTGGTGATGGAGAGTACCAGGGATAACAGAACTCAAACACAGGGCTAATGTGAAGACTTCATCTGGTGCATCTCCATGGGACTAGACAGCAGCCAGATGGGCAAGCACAAGAATAGCTTCTTCTCCCTCTGCAAGTGGAAAGGTGGGAATGACGCCATTGCCATGCAGAGCTGATAAAGAATGGTCAGCCTTATCACACAACATGGAAGATATGACCTGATAATCACAGAGCATGGCACCTGATTAACAATTTCCAAAACCCTTCAAATGTGACTGAAAGATAAGTGCAATGCTACATAATTATTTGGTCCATGAGTGTTCTTTACTGCTGTTTACTTGCTTTTGTTTTTTTTCTGTTTCCTACAGGGACTAAGACTTTCTCCTCAAGTTACTTCATCATGCCTGTGCATTTTGGTTGAACTGGGAGAAAACAAGTGCACTTTTTTACATCTGCATCTCCTCTGACAATGAACACTAACTGGAATGTAACTGACTTTTCTTTTTCCCATTCCAAGATGCACGTGACACTATTTTCTGCCAGCACAGACTGCCTGAGGGACTTGTTGCAATATATGTTTGCTTGCTACTGTCATGCCGATGTTTAGACTATTTAAATCAGTTCATGAACTCAATTTCTGTCAAAAGTTGTATGCTTGGTGGTATGATGGGGGTAAAGGAAACTTGTGTATGTCCCTGGGGAACTGGGCACATGATAACATGTTATGGAATTGGAATTTTGCACAGGTGAGCTATAGTATATCTGTCAAGTGATGAGGGGAGAGTTCTGTATGAACTGGCCAACCCCTCATAATAACCTCCTACTTTCCTGGAAGGCAAGGAAACTGTTCTTTCAAGTGCCAAAGACTCACCCACAGGGCCCAGAGCTCACATAGTTGACATCATTTTATGATCACAATATGCTGGATGAGGTGGAGGCTACAGGGGGAGACCAGTCTGGAGAACTCCCATGAAAGGACTAACAGCATCCCTATGGCCAAGAACTGCCAGGGTAGGCATGTTAGCTATAGGCAGCCCTGTTATGCTGCACCATCCACTCCAGTGAAAGGTATACAGGGAGTGGGGTAAGGTGGAACTTTTGGAATGCATCCAGCTATTGCCTGCAGTGGAGATGCAATTTGGTTTTCGTGACATTGCCTTACTAAGTTGGGGGCAAAAGCAGTTATTTCTATTGGTTACTTGTTTTAGTTTACAATTTTGCCCTCTGCTTGGGCATTTGTTGAATGTACATGCTTGTATGATGAAGAATAAAGGGTGAGGTATGGGAAGAGATAACAAAAGATCAGAGATCATGTTTACAGGAGATTGCACTGTAAATTATGGTTGACCTCAAGGTAGTTTCATATAATGTTAAGTGCCTGAATGGGCCAGTAAAGCAATCTAGAGTGCTACAAGAACGGAACAAACAAGGAGCAATGATTGCACATTTACAAGAAATATACTTAACAGACATAGAGGTCCTGGATGGGAGTGGTGAATGCAGCCTCTTGGATGGTACATTCCCACCAAAGGGGTATGGCTCTTAATGATTTGCAGGGATAGTTCACTCCAAATCCAACATGCAGAGGTGGACCCAGAGGACAGGTAAGGATCAACAGTATACTCTTTTGACCATACTGTATATACCTCTAATGAAAATGAAGAGAACATATTTCTTAAATATGTTTTATTGGAAAATATAACAGATTCAGATCCCCTCTACATTACAAGAGAAGACTTTCATACAGTCTTCTTAGCACACCTAGACAGATGGGACCCACATGCCAGTACTGGGACTAGGGCAGTGGGGACTGCTTTCTCAGTTATTGTCAGAAACTGGTCTCTCTGAGGTTTGGCGATTATTGCACCCCAACATGAAAGCTTACACCTACATTTTTGGTAGGCATGACAGTTATTCATACATTCATATGTTTTTCATATCTATGGAATGGATGCAGTTAGTGTCAGCATGCTAGATACCTCCTAGCCCTCCTCCTCTCATGTTCCTTTACTCCTTGAGCTACAAATAACCCCCCACTGTACATAACTTAGACTGGAGATGTTATGTGGAATGTCTCAACTCAGAACTAAGACTTTCAATAGAGAAGACAGTTAAAGGCTGTCTCATAATGAACCCCGCAAAACAACAACACCGCCCATCAATCAGGTGAGACACCTTAAAGGTGGTTCTTAAATGGTCTGTAAAATATTGCAGCTAAGGGGTTAAAAAACAGAAGCAAGCCCACCAGTCCCAGCTGGAGGCTGAATCAAAAGAGGCAGAACATCAATGTAAGCTAACTCTTAACCCTCAAGTCAGACAAGAGTGGGAATCTAAAAAAACAGAAATGAGGGAAACTACTTAATACCCAAATAGATGATACACTCCAGAGACCCCAACATACTGTAAGTTTTGTGAGGGGAGCAACAGAGTTGGGCGCCTGTTGGCATTAGCCCTGTGAAAACAACAGAGTAACAGGACAGTATTGCATCTCAGGGATACAGTTAAGGGGGGACAGTGTACAGCAAACCCCCTGGACATCACAACTTGTATGCAAAATATTATTCCAGGCTCGATAGCTAGGGTGTGGACCCTAATATGTCAGGTAGGATAGATGAGTTCCTATCTCAGATGACCCTCCCTGCCCTTTTTGATAGGTAAATGGAACCTTCAGAAAAGAACCTTCACACAACACAAATAGGGGACAAACTCAAACAGTTAAAAAAAAAGATAAATTTCCAGGCACTAATGGGTTGCCATCAGAATTTTATAAGGCTTTTGTAGATATATTATTGCCCTCACTACAATACTGTTATCAGGATATCTTATAGGGTGAGCAAATACACAATTTATGCAAACTTGCACAAATATCCATTTTACCAAAACCAGGGAAGAATCCAGTATATTGCATTTCATACTGCCCCATATTGTTATTGAATGTTGATCTTAAAATATTTACTGGTATCTTGATAGGCCACATGCAGCAAGGTCCCCCACCCCCAGTCCACCCCAACCAAATCAGTTTTCTTTCAGGGCACTTCTTCCAAGATAATATTAGAAGGCTTCTCAACATTGTATCAACACAGTGGGGGCAGAGGGTATTTCAACTGCCAATCTCCTCTGAAGTAGGAAAAGCATTTAATAGCATTAATTAGCATGGTTTTTAAAGGTAGAAAATGAAATTCAGCCCCAAAGTAATAGGAGTTCTCTTGAGTTTATATACAAATCCCTAGACACTGGTGAGAGTTAATGGCATTAATGTAGTGTACTTCCCACAGTCCTGAGGAATCAGGCAGGGCTGCTCTCTGACCCCAGCGTTGCAGTGTAACAGGATAACAATATCAAAGGAGTGATAGCAGCAGAGATGAACAGAAAATATCATTATATGCAGATGATTCCATCTTTTTTTTTGAGCTGTCCAGAGGTTTTCAGTCCCACATCTCATCCACCTACTGGAAATATTCGGTCAGTTCTCAGGTTTCAAAATAAATTTTAATAAACTGGAAACACTGAGACTGAGTGGGACCTGCCTGGAAAGATTTAAGACCACATATTCATTCACCTGGGCTAAGCACAAACAAATTTCAACACTTGGGAATACATATACATTTAGACACCTCAAAACTTTTCTCAATTAACTACCAGAAACTTTGGGGAGAGGTACAGCAAGATCTCACCAGGTGGACTTTACTCCCCATGGCATCATAGATGCTGTTAAGAGGAACATACTTTACCTGTTCAGCACCTCGCCATTACCTATACCAATCTCCTACTGGATACCCTTTCTTAAAGGCATACAGAAGTTTATTTGAGGAGGCTGCAGGGCTTATATCAGTTACAAGGTTTTGAAACTACCCAGGGAATAGGTGGATTATCTTGACTGGACTTGCAACACTATTACTTAGCAGGCCAGATGACAGTTGCCTACACTTGAGCTAAGCAGAGACATGTCTTTGGCTGGTATGAAATTGAACATGTGGAGGGGGGCAACCAATATTTACTTTGGCTCTGGACTCAGTGACCTCAGAGTATATAAAGAGTATGACTAATGAGTGGGTAAGGCATACTCTACACATGGTACAGAAGATCAGAAAATTACTGGACTCTGATGCAGCACTGGGTCCAACGTCTCTCATAAAATAAATCCAGAATTTATCCCTTCCAGGTGGGATAAGGGTCATGCCAGATGAGAAAGGAATAGTCTAACACACTTCACTCAGCTGAAAATGGGTCCTGTATGACATTTCAGGTGCTGAAAGAAAATTCCATTTTGAAATTCAAGCCTTTCACAGATTCCTTCAAGTCAAGCACTTGGGAGGATTTCTTATATTAGCTAGTGTCCCTCAGGGGGAAACAAAGACATTTCTGAAGTCTACACACTTGCAAGTATCCAAAGGGGAATTATTATCCAAAGTTATATCAGCATGGGAAATGGAGGTGTCGTGCAGTTTTACTAAGGAGGATTGGGAAAAGCAGCTCTAGAGGGACTGAAGGGTGACTTCCTTCCCAGCCTGATTCTGAAACAAGCATTAGACAGTTCTTTTACAGTTCTTTTACAGACTGTGTCCCGGGATTTCAAACCATGGTATGCATGGCTACAGATTAATATAAGGTGGCCCTGATATTCATTGTGGTGGCCCTGAAGTGCATCATTTCTCAGTGGTTGCAGGTAGAGCCTCCTACATCAAACAAATGGCATAACAGAGCTTGCCAAATTCATAATATGGAACAAATTATGATTAAAATAAACTTAAGAGAGGACAAACACCATAATACTTGGCTTACCTCGCACCAGAGACATGCAGGGACCATGACCGAGGAAGGCTCAGCTTTAGAGAATGAGGGATAAATGTGAATATCCACAAAATATAGCCTTCCATAGTGTGCTGGAGCAGGACAAATCCTTCCCAGCTCCACTCCTCCACCCCGATATATAATTCTTTAATAAACTGAAGTAAGAAGCACATAGACAAGAAAGTGCACTATGGTAATACTGTCCCTTTTTATTGTTATCAGTTTTAGTTTTGCACAAGTTGTATTGTTGGTTATTCATCAATTCAGAGAACAGTTCTACATGTATAATTTACCTTCTCACTCGAAAGACTGAACTTTGACAATTGTAAGCATGTAGTTATACCTTCGGTATGCATTTTGACAATGAGTTTATGCAAATGATGGTACTGTAATGCATCGTATTCACCTCTCCTGAATAAAGCTGAGTTTCAAAAAAGTTTTCTTATAGCATCTGTATGAGCTATGAACTTGAGCAGTTTTCACAAATACAAAAACTGGCAACTGAACCATAAAGTGCAAATGCTGAAGAAAATACGACACTGAACAAACAAATAAATATGTTAAGGTAATTTTGTTGTTTCAAAGTGCTTGAAGTTCAAACATTGATAGGCAATTGCATGGGCAGTGGTAACGGCTTTAACACAGGTACTGTTAGAACAAATGAGTGGTTCATAGGACAGCTTCGTAATACAAGTTTGTGACATCACACGCATGTATCAAGGAGTTCACTTGCAACTGGTTTCATAAATAACCAGCAATTATACGTACAATAAGACACTTTGGGCAGATCTTTTTTTTGTAATTATCACATGACTTGGGTGTGTTTAAAGGCATTACTGTAGTGTCTTGTGCCTAATAATGCACCAGAGACCTGCACTGATGAGACCAGACATATTCTATAATTATTGAGTTTTGATGTGGGTGATGGTGCTGGAGGGGCTGGCTAGAAGTGGGCCGGTTGGTGTGAGTAGAATAAACACCTCTATGGAAAACAGAAGAATTGTGAGGAATTCCATATAAATTTGCACAGGCAGTTGCAGTGTGAATATAAAAGTGAACAGGATAATCCAACCTTCTGATTGACTATGACTTATGTGAACACCACATGGAATCCTGCCACTGTATGATGCAAAGGCATGCACCTAACTGAATTTCATAACAGCTGTAATGTGACTGTGAGATCTGGGTTACCAATGAAAATGCTACCACCACCACCATCACCACAGCAGGTCACATTCATCTTCGGCTTGGGTGGGTTGTGGTGTGTGGAGGGTGGAACCCAGTTATGGTAACCCAATGTTCATCCTGCCTTACCACCTAAGTATATCAATAACCTGATTTTAACTTATGCTAAGAAAAAGAAAACAAATATTTATTTATTTAATCTTCTTTAACCAAGAAGGCACAATGAGTAAAACCCAATGACCCAACCATGGATTAATTCCACAGCAGACCCATTCTTCCAAGTGGCTTAATCCTTACTTATTTTCCAGGTGTAACATGGTAGCAAAAAAATAAACTATGGAAAGAAATAGATGCAAAGTAGCAATAACATATTATGAGAAACATTAAATCATAATGAAGACAAGGAATCAAAAACTATTACCAAAAGCAGTATTCAGAAGGTTATCTGTTTAGCATGGAAGATTATAACAGTGTAAAGGCTAGAACGAAACACTGTACTTCTAGTATCTGAAGTACTCCAGCTAGGTTGTTTAACAATATAAAATCACAAGTAAGGGAAAATTATCCAATAGTATGATTAACAAATGCAGCTGTTGGCGTAGTGAGATTTAAACAGTTTCTTCCACATAATGGCAGACTCTGCAACTCAAATTTCATGGGGAAGGTTTCTCCCCAGTTTTAGGATCTGGTGGTAAGAAGAGATAAAAGGAACACCTAGCAGGTACAGCTTGCCAAGTAGTGTAGTGGTTGGGGAACCACTTGCCATGCTTGCTGTGATCAAGAATTGCTCCTTGAGCCTAGGCTGAGGCTGCAGGCTGATGGGACTTGGAGGCAGTGTCCTAGCAGACCCATTCACCTCTGAGGAAGGACTCTTCTGTTTGTCTGCCCCTGGTGGTTAAAGGGATGAAAAGACACAGTGTAGCAGAGCAGCTAGCTGAAAGGGAAGGGGTACTGATGACCAGAGACACATCACTTGCCCTGCACATGGAGCCTTTAGAAGAAGGACAAAACTAGCAAAAAAGTGTAGTAATGGTTTGGATGAATTATGCCACATTGCCTAACCCAGTTCCACTTTAGACTCACCAACTGCTTGGATTCTACCCCTTTCTTTATGAGATTCAGCCTCACATGGCTAAGAGAGTAGCTACCTACCCTATTTTGAAGGAATTATTCCTTAGTTTTCGGGAGATCAGCAGTGGTTCTGTGTGATGAATAATGCGTGATCCCTGCAATGGCAGCAAGGGTCAGGGCTTACATTGACCAACGTGAGGTAGAATCACATCCATTCCTTTTATAGAGCATAAAGAGGGAAGAAAAACTGCCAACTACATCAGCAAACTGTGCATCATAACAAGACAAATCATTAAAGCATTATTTCAAACTGAAAACAATTTGATACATGGGAGACTGAACATGCTCCTTTAAATTAATGGCATGGCTTCTCAAAAATATTCCTAAAGTTGTTCAGAACATATTTGTCTGGGAGCTTCCATCAGATTAATGTGCAGGATAAATTATCCTCTGTGGTGCCTACAATATGTCTGCAGGAGCCTCATGAGACTCTAATTTCAGACCACTGTTATTTTTGGATTTACATAAACAATTTATTAGAACTCAACACAAGTCTAAGAAATAAAAAATCAGAACTCTGTTTTCTCTTCTTGGGCTTTATTTGGTTGAACATCATTTAGAAATGAAATTGTCTACAACTGGACATTTGGGCAGACTGTAATCTGACCTGGCCCAAGCCCATGAAAAAGATAGTAGAGCAGAATAGAATTTAGTATTATACAGTGCCTTTTATTTTACACATGGTGTTTCAAAGAATTTTACAGGCTAATGTGTGAGAGCCTGATATTCATAAAGCATAAGGCAGAGTTGAACGAGGAGGCCCTGCCCCCATTTTGACCATGTAACTTGGTCTTGGACAAGCAACCTATATTTTTGGTTGACTTACTCCAGGTCCCTGTTGGTGACCAAAATGGATTTCTCATGAATGGGGAAAGGTGGCCTTCCTGTCATTTGTTACCAGAGCAGAGATGAGTCTACAAGTGATGGGAAGCTGCATGGAGATTTCTGCACACATTGCTGAGTTTTGCACCCCCTTGCAGCCACTGAACCATCAGATTAGGGATTGCATGTGGGGAATCCAGGGTCTTTGGAACCACTGTGGGTGTCTAGGTGTGTGGGGGATACACATTCTAGGAGGCTGACACCACCACTTCTTGACATTTGAGTGTCCAATCTATGTGGCCACAGTTGACATGCACAGATGCTGCTCACAGTCCCATGGACTGACAATTGGGACTGAGTAGCAGAGAGGAGAAAGAACCACCATTCTGATAGAAGAATGTGAAGCTCAAAGCCTAAGTGCTCAAATAAATCCAGGCTCAAAATAGCATATCTTTTTTCAGCATGTGCTTAGTCCAAAGGCTCGTTTATTGCCCAGGGCCACTGGTGAGAGACCTTACAGCACTTTATATGCACTTATCATTTTCACTGTTTAAAAAATCCATGACTGAGCACCTTTTGTGTTAAAATACATGTTTACAGACTGCTACGTTTTACTGTACCGTGCCATCTAGCTTAAAACTGGGCAATAAATGAGCCTGTGGACTAAGAACATGCTGAAAGAAGATAGGCCATGGTGAACCTGGATTTATATGTACACTCAGGTTTGAGCTCCACATTCTCTTTAGAAATTATTGTTTATAAGGGTTAGCCACCCATAGTGAGAGCTCCTGCCTCCAGCACTGAAAGAGAGATAATTTGTTATTTTTAGGAGACAAAGCCACCAGTTTCTTTGGGACCAGATTGGTCCCATTATACAATGCTGTTCTAAAGCTGCTCCAGTCGTTGAACTTGCTTCCAGCATTGGGCTTCTGTAATGGAGTACTTGGCAGTGCTTATGATTTAAATAGCCACCTAGTCGCACCAATAAGCAATGGGAACCTGGTAAACATGCCAGTGATGTCCAGTAGCTGCATCTAGGGATGGAACCATATGAAAATAAAGACTATAAAGAGAGACTGTGAGGTGTGAGCCATCTTTGTTGTTTCTGTGGACCAACTACTGATGGAAAATGGTCAAGAGGTATGCACAAACAGCCTGGGAATGTCGACCAATCAGAATCTCAGCTTTACAGAGCTTCAAGGGTGCAATTGTTTGCTTTTTCTCTACCTGCTTTTGCCAAAGCAGCATTAAGGAATTAACAAAAGACAGGCCAGGGGGACCTTTAAACCAATGTACACTGGGTCCCCAGATATGGACTTCAACATGGTTGCCAAGCTGTAACTCCAGAGCTGTGAGTGTTGTGTGCTGTCAGGACTTCAGAGGTCCTGAGTGACTGCCTGCCTTTTAGGGTAGGTGAAGCCATGCACCCCCCGAAGAGGACCAGACTCATGAGGTAATATGCTGCTTTGACATATTCTTTGCAATGAATATGCAAATGCAGCATAAGGTATAAAATTCAATGTAGAGGCAAATAAGACACCAAATATATTTTTTACAGGATGAAACTGGTTGAATAACAGCAATAAGGAAAATTGTGCCAAATGTATCATGCACTGCCCTGGGGTGTACAAAGAGTTTTCAGGAGTTTGGAGAAACTGGTTTTCAACACTTGTAGGCTGGGGATATTTCTAAGCTGAGGGGGGAACATATTCCAGGAATCTGGGGCAGAATATGCAAAGGCTTTTTTACCAGAATCACATTTCATTCTAGGAGTTGAAAATGTGGGTACTACAGATAAAAAGAGCAAGTATGCATTTCATGATTGTGTAAAGTACAATAAGAAAAAATAAAGATTCTCATACATATGCAGCTGTATAACAAAGAGATCAAGTAATAGTCACATCTGCCTCAGGGACTTAGCCAGCTGACTTTGTCAAAGAGAATACAGTGATTGGCTGTCAAGTCACACAAGAGTATAAACCTGTATTCTCTACTGTATCTAGACAAACACTCAAGGGCTACAAGACTTGATTTTTAAATTGATCTATATATGATGTCATGGTCAATGGTCAAAAGCATGATGTGTCATGCCACTTGTCTCCTTGAATGCACGAGACACCGCTTGGTTCTGAAGAGAAAGCTGATCTTGGACCAAACAATAGCTAAGCTGTGATTTACTGTATGTACTTACTGTATGAAAATGAGAAATCAAATCATACCCCTAGATATTTAAAAACATTGATTTGCTCAGTAGGACTGCCTTGAGCTGGGGCATGGACAGTGACTTTATTGTAGGTCATGTTTACCCCCCCCCCCATAAGGAGGAACAACTGTTGCACACTTTCAGACAAATGGTATCTCACCTGAAGTAACTGCTAGGTTTAACAGTCCAGCAACAGGAATGCAAATGCAATGCATAGCAAGACAACGAAGCTTTGGGTCCACAGGATCTGCACTGGAATTTTTGTTTGAACACATATTAGTCAGCGCTTTGTGTATTTCAGCAAGAGTGATATACCTTAAGATTAAGTGTGGGAGACTTGGCATATTGTGCTCTGGGATTTCTGATTAGTGTCTACCCAGTGTAGGGACCGAGAAGCCCACAAGCTTAGCAACAATACTGAGATCTGTGAATTGGGCAATAAAGCAAAAAAACATTATCTTGAAGGGAAGGAAAAAGATTCCAAGAGTGGTTCCTGATCTGGTTGATTAGCTCTTGATGCCATCTCAAACAGTTTGGTAACCCCAGACAAGAATGTATTGAAAAGAACAAGAATTTATTGAAAAGATGCATGTTATCCTCCTAATAGTTATGATAGCAATCAGCCTTGGCTTTTCTACTGCAGATTTATTTCAGTTCCAGACACCTACACAGGAGTGTGATGGCAGGAAAGGACCACCAGGCCCACCAAGTCTGCCCAGTTTGCCTAGATGTCTTCCAGATCTGCTCTATTCTACCTCCCCTCTTTTCCCATAGCCTTCTGTGCCTGCCCCAAGCCCCCCTTGAACCCCCCACCATCCTCTCTCCCACCACCTCCCTCGGTAGCCCATTCCAGTTGTCCACTACCCTCTCAGTGAAAAAGTACTTCCTAACGTTACCCCTGAACTGCCCCCTTTGATTTGGATCTCATGACCCCTCATCCTAGGTTGCTCCTTCACGTGAAAAAGGCTCCTCACTTGTACTTTATTAATACCCTTTAAGTATTTAAATGTCTCAATCATGTCACCCTTCTCCCTCCTCTGCTCCAGAGAGTACATGTTCAGGTCTCGCAGCCTCACATTGTATGGTAAGTGGTCCAGCCCCTCACCATCCTAGTCACCTTCCTCTAAACTCTTTCCTCCCTCTCTACATCTTTCTTTAGGTATGGCCTCCAGAACTGTACCCCATATTCCAGGTGTAGCTTGACCAGCTGGGTGTACAAGGGAATTATGACCTCCCTCCTGCTGGTGATACGTCCACTGATCCACCCGATCCACCACCTTGGTAACCCAATAGAAAAACTCCACCAAATTTGTTTGACAGGCTCTACCCTTGGTGAACCCATGCTGCCATGGGTCGTGAAGACCCTTTGCATACAGGTAGTTGTTTATCCTGTTCTTGAGCAGTTTTTCCATGAACTTTCCAACCACTGATGTCAAACTCACTGGCCTGTAGTTGCTCACCTTCTCCCCCCCCCCAACCCGTGCAGGGGCACCACGTTTGCGCACTTCCAATTTGTCAGTACTACCCCTGATCTTAAGGATTCATTGAATAGATACTGCCCTCAGTGAACCTGTGCTGCCTTGGGTTGTGAGGACCCTTTGCATCCGGGTAGCTGTTGATGCTGTTCTTGAGCAGTTTTTCCCATGAGCTTTCCAATCACTGATATCAAACTCAGTGGCCTATAGTTGCTCACCTCCTCCTCCCCACCCCCTTGTGCAGGGGCACCACATCTGCATGCTTCCAATCTGTTGGTACCACTCCTGATCTTAAGGATTCATTGAATAGATATGTCAGGGGAACTGCCAACACCTCCCTCAGCTCCCTCAGTACTCCTAGGTGAACCCCATCTGGCCCCATGGCCTTGTCCACCCTCAAACCCTTTAGTTCACTCAAGATCTCCTCCACCCAAAAGGGACTCACATCCACCCCACCCCCTACATCCTCTTCCAGCCTAATGCTTCCCCTTTCCATTTCTCTTCCTTCATGAATGCAGAGCTGAAATAGCTATTTAGCATCTCAGCCTTCTCCTGGTCCCCCACCGCCCTCTTCCCTGCCCCTGATTTCAGACTGGGTATCCCTTTCTCTGTTTTCCTCCTCTCACCTATATACCTAAAAAAGATAGTGTCCCCTTTCTTGACCACCTTGGCAATGCTCTCCTGCATCCTTGCCTTTGCTCGCCTGACCACCCTAACTGCATCCTTCTGCTTAGCCTGATACTCTTTCCATTCCTATTCTCCCTGCTTCATTTTAAAGCCCCTGAAGGATCTTCTCTTTGCTCTAATGCTAACCTCCACTTCTCTGTTGAACCACAGTGGCTTCCCTTCCCTCTTGTTCTTTCTCACCCTCTTCGTGCAATGATCTATTGCCCCCATGATGTCTATAGTAGATGCCATCACTGATAGATCTGGTTTTCTGGACTCTGTCACAGGCAACATTTCTGTATTAGAACAATTCAATAATCTCCTTTGAGATCCAAGGGTAGTGGTAGCTCATGACCTGGTGCATTCTTACTGGAGCATGCTTA
This sequence comes from Neoceratodus forsteri, assembly GCA_016271365.2. NCBI lineage: Eukaryota > Metazoa > Chordata > Ceratodontiformes > Ceratodontidae > Neoceratodus > Neoceratodus forsteri. The sequence continues at coordinate 1,129,239,054 of CM057456.1, read as the reverse complement.
TTGCAGACTTTAAGGAATTCACTGCCAGAAAGTGCCAAGCATCTACTATGGAGGGGACCAGGGGGATTCAGTTCCATCTTATGGACAAAAGGTCTACATAGAAATCCTGAATGTTGAAATGCCATTGTGGCTGTGCAGTGATCAGGTTTGGTGGTGATTGTTTGCATTAAATTTTCCAGACACAGACAGTGATGACATGGTCATTAAAATGACCTGCAAGTACACTAACTGCTGAGACTCTGTTTGGAAAATTAACAAACCTCTAATTGAGGAGGATGTGATAGCTGGAAACATGATTAAACCCCATGGGCAGTGTAATGATTTGGGATAGGTTTGTACTGGGATGGACATTTTTGTATTTGGATGAGTCTTTGCCCAAAAGATGTAGCTGATATCAGTTGTAGTTAGGATGACCTAAGATAAAAGCTTTGAGGTGGAACTTGCTAACAGTAGAACCAGTTGTACCAGTTGTAGCATCTGTGTTATTAATCATTCCAGAGTTCTGTAAATACAACCTGCAAGTATGGATATGGATAGCTGGTCAACCATCAAAACTTACATGCCCTCACACAAATAATACTTTATTGACCACAACATCTATTATATAAACATATACTGCACATTACAATCCTGGTGAGGGGCTTTAAGATGTTGCAATATGCAGTGGTGTCTTCTGCTCCTAGAAGGCTTTCTTGATATTGCAATTGGCAGTGGCGGCTCCTGTCCCTGCCACAATGAGCCTTTATCAATGTTTTCACTAGCTGTGGTGACCCCTATGTCTGACAGTTACCAGAACCTGCCTCCCAAAAAAAGTACATTTCCTGGTCCCAAATGTCACTACATTTCCCTGGTTGGTAAAACACCACCTCCAGAAAGTTACACAGGCAGAAGGACTGATGGAGAAATAGAGTGTGAGCAGCAGGGTCAGCAGCTGAGAGTGAGATGATGTTCCTGTCAAGGACTCCCAAGTGTGGACATATGTGCTAGTGACCTGCTGTGCAATTATAGAGGAAAAAGTTACACTTTGCACCACAGTCCACTGACTGCACAACTACACAGATCACACAACTGGTGCACAGCTGAATCACAGAAAAGTTAACATTAATCTTGAAAATATTAACAAAAAGCACCAGAGGTACTGACAGGCCCAAAGGAAAGTTATCTGTGCTATATTAATAATTTATGACTTGCTTTATAATATATATACAGGGGGCACAGGAAGTGTCTCTTGGCTGATCAAGACTGTTTCCTCATTACCTCTTAGGGTTCAAAAATCAAGAAGCAAAGTTGAATTATTCTGTAACCCCAAGAAGTTACAGCAGAATGCTCCTAATTAGCAAAATTACATCCTTGAAACCCTATTTAATTTTCATAAAGTACTTTTTTCCATCTCAAATTTGATTCCAAAGGGAAATGTGATTGCTTTGGAGTAAGTGAGAAAAGTAAGCCAAGTTAGATAACTGATACACCTGAAAAGCAGAATCATTATACCAATCTCATCAGTGCCTTTGTTTCATACTGTGTCATTGTTTTAGCCATTTTATTAAGTACACTATCTTTGTTTTTGATAAATGCAACCTTTAGATTTCCAATCACACTATCTGAACACCCAGCCTTGCAGTAAACACGTACTATAAGTCGAGGTCCCCATAATCAGAAATGGCTGTTGGTGCCATATGAAATAACATGCAATCATCTGGGAGGCATACTTGCAAGGCAACAAGTATACATATTGGGCATAAGTGCAGCACACCACAGATCCCTGCTGGCAACAGACACCCAGGAGAAAAGAGTGATAGCCCATCCCAAATAGAGTAGTGCCTTTGCTCCTGGATGCCATATTTAGAGGTCTGCACATTCAGCAGGTAGCACACTCACCTCTGAGGCCAGGAGATCAGAAGGCTGTGGTTTCTATCCCCATACCAGGCACTTGGGTTAAATCCCAATACTGACACTGTAGTGCAGCATGAGGGGGTGCTGCACTCCTGAGGTGTTGTCTTTCAGATGAGACATTAAACCGAGGTCCCATTTGCCTTTTCTGGTGGTAGTTCAGGTGGATGTTAAAGATCCCATGGCACTTCTCAAAAAGAGTAGGGGAACATTTTATACAAGAACACGTAACAATTTATAACAAAAGTATTCCTTCATACAAACAATATCATAACATGTATAAAAGGAAAAAACAGAAAAAAAAGCAAACCGCATACATTATTTATAATACCCAAAGCACTTTCTTTTATACATGAGCCCCACCTCAAAAAGGAAATCAGGACAATGAGGGAAAAAAACACACTAATAAACATGCAAAAGTCATTATACAAAAATCAAACATAGAAGAAAAAAACAGAAAGCCTTCTGGGCGGCATTCTAATAAGCAAAAATTAAATCACAACCAATAATACAACTGCAGAAAAGAAACCCCCGCCCACCCGGAGGTAGGTGTTATAGATCCACTGAAGGACTATGATACCGGAAAGAAAGACTATCAATAGTGAATAAAAGTTACTATCCTATCTTGTCTATCATAAAGGGAACAGCTTTCCACCTGATATCCCATGCTGTATGTGACATGTGATATCTCTCAAATAAACTCAGTTTGCATATTTCTTGTTCAAGATAGTAATAATAGTACATGGATCCTGATACATTTGTTGTAGCACCCATTTAACCCTAGACTGCCATAGAATACATTTTATAAAAGAGAATATAAGCCTAATTACACCTTTATCCAGACATAAACTACCCAGTATGAATCCCCCTACTACCCCCAGATAGGACACAGTAGCCCAATACGGGTGTTCCCACTTCAAAGCTAACTGGGATCATATCTCCTGAACATGAGGGCATTGAATATAAAAATGAGACACCGTCTCTTCCTGTGCAATGCAACATTCCCTAGGACACATTCTTTCATTTAAGCTTTTATGTTTCACATTCCCCTTAACATAGAGTCTGCCATGGCAGAAGAACCAATTAGTATCCCACAAACATGGTGGGATATAGGGATCCTGCAGAGTAACCAATAAATCTGGATAATAGAGTGGTGGATCCCCTTTAAAGTCAACTGAGGGAGTAAATGCCAAAGTTTGTATAGAAGCATACACTTGTTTGCTGGAATGCATATCCCTTATTGACGGAGTCAACCTCCATTTCATTAATTTAATTAAAGCAGGTTTAAAATAAAAGGAACTGGTTCTAGTAGAAGGGAGAAATACCCTTCATAAATCCCATAAATCATTTAGGGGCTGCAGCCATGAACGTGCAAAAAGGGACCAAAAAGCTAAACTAGGTTTAGTAAAATCAATCAAGTTTTTATGAAAAAATAAAACTAAAATAGAAAGCCACAGGAATTAATAAATTTAAACCCCCCTGAGCTAAGGCCAAATACGGAACCTCCCGTTCTATGGGATTTAATCGGTACCCCCATATTATCTGGAACACTAAGCCTAAAAGAGTTGGTTCTAAAGCTAGAGGAATAGGGTAAACTACACTAATATTTAAAAACAGTGGAAGGAGAAAGGACTTCACTACTGCTACCGTCTTCTTTTTCGTTTGTTACCAACCCTTTCAGATCACCACCTTTGTTTTTGCCAGCTCCATTTTTTCCGTCCAATTCAACAGACCATTCACTCCCCTCCCAAAACAGAAAAGGGCTCCTTAGACACCGAAATTCCCTGAAAATCAGCTATGTGTTGCATAGTATCATTAAGGGGGTAAAGAATACCTTTCCGTTCATTAACCTGCATCCCAGAAATAGTTGAATAATAGTCCACCCGCTCCATAACCCTATCTCCAGAGACCAGGCCTGCCACAAAAATACAGACATCATCTGCAGAGGCTATCGTTGTAACCTCCAAAGTGCCCACCTGTGGTTTAAGACCCCTAATTAAGTCATCCTGTTGAATGAGATGCAGAAAAGGGTCCAAACACAATACATACAACAGGGGGCTAAACGGGCACCCTTGACGCACCCCCCGCTGTATGTCTATGTACTTTCCCATATGTCCATTAACTAATGGGATGGCTACTGCAGATTTATAAAACAAAGCCAACCATGAACAAAATCTCTGTGATACACCATAGACCTGTAAGGCAAGTGTGATAAAGAAATGAGGGACCCTATCGAAAGCTTTTTCCTGGTCTAACAAGAAAATATAACCATCAAGTGCTTTCTCCTTCCTCTGTTCAATAAGCTCCCTTACCAGCAATAAATTTTGTTCAATAGAACGTCCCAGTATGGAGCATGTCTGGGCAACTGTGACCAAATTTGAAGCCACATTTGCTAATCTTATAGTAAGAATCTTCATGAGAATGTTGTAGTCCACATTTAACAAACTTAAGGACCTCCAATTATTCAAATTAGCTTTGTCAGTTTTTTTTTGTGCAACAGTATCTGGACCACTATACTGAAGTGGAAATCCACCTCTAAGTGATCCAGAATCCAGTTGTAGACAATAACCAAGACGTCAACCAGCAGCTCTTTAAATTGCTTATAAAATTCCAGGGGGAAACCATCAATGCCAGGTGCAGTGGCATTCTTCAACTTAGTAATGGATACCTCAACCTCTGAAGCCTGTACAGAACCTACAAGGACAGCAAAGCAAGTTGTCAGGGTAACTGGAATCTGAAGGGCCTCAAGAAAAGTATGAACAGTGTCCTCCTCAATCCGGGATGCAGTATACATAGTAGTTAAATTGTGAGTTACAGTAGCCAACATTTCTGGGCCAGTAATAACCAGTAAACCATCTGTAGTTTGTAACAAAGTCATTAAATGGTCTGACACTCTTTGACTACTTTGTTTAAAAGCATTCCAAAACCATTTTTCCCAGGAGAACAGATATGGTGTTTATTTAATAAGGAGGAGGCCCTTGAATATTGTAAGGCGTCCATCTCTTTTTTAAGATTATTAACTTGAGCTGTCAAATTTATGTGTTGTATATTAATTTCAGAATAACCTTTCCCCAACTGCATGCAAACAGCCAGATATTTTTTTACAATTATTTACCCTAGAAACAGTGGAATAACATACAAAAAAATCATGTAGTCCACTCTTGGTGTGCACCCACCTGGAACCAAGATTATCTACTAAACCTGCTATAGACAAAAGTACATGCAATAGCTCACATACTTGCTGTAATAAAACTTCATCCTGCAAAAGCTAGGTGTTAAGCTTCCAATAACCCTTATCATATGGAGTCTGTAAAACACCTCCCACCAGACAATACAAAACAACATGTTCTGGAGTCTCAATAGGGATTGTTTTGGCCTGTTGTACAATAACAGCTTGTTTTGTAAAAAGAAAATCAATACGTGTGGAAAGACTCCCTCTATGGTACGTACAGCCTCCCTGCAGGTGCAGAGCCCTATAAGTGTCTGGCAAGCTGCACTGCAAGAGAATGTTGCAAAGACAATTTGTGTCTCAAAAGGTTTTCGGTGTTGCAGCCCCTCTGTTCTGGCTAGCAAGTACACAGTTAAAATCACCTCCCCAAAGGACCTGTTTTGTGGTAAATAAAAAGGGTTTTATTAGGTTGAAAAGGTCTACTTGCTCCTTTTTCTGTAAAGGGGCTTAGACATTAATCAGTCTCCAAGAAATACCCTTATAGGAAAAGTCCAATAATAATGCTCTACCAAACTGAATCTCCACCAGCTGTGAAACTTTAAACCCACCACCCTAAAACAAAATCTCCACCCCATCACAACTGGCTAAGCCAAAAGAAAAATAAAGAGGGGCCCCAACACCATAACGTCTGTGCAGCTCTCACCAATGAAAGCGAGTTTAATCTTGTATCCTGCAATAAACAAATGTCAGACCCCAGGTCCTTCAAAACTGAAAAGGTAACTAGTCTCCTCCTAGCATTTTTGAGACTGTTTGCATTCAGGGTTGTTATTCCTATAAATGGAATAGCAGCAGAAAAAGAAGGAAATCATTACTCAGGGGGGCTTTTTCAATCTCAAGTTTCTCCTAGTTTGAAGTCCCTGTGTTTTATGCCATCACTCATTATTGATTATAGTAAGCTGTGGATCTTCCTTAGATTCTGAGGAGAGAGAGGGAACTGAGAGAAAACCTCCCAGTCACCCCCTTATTCTGACTCCTGGGAGCCTTTGGACAGGACCTCAAATTTATTTGAAAGTTGAACTTCCAATCAAGGAGAAGCTTTGGCCACTTTCGGACAGGGCTGAGATTGCCTTATCCCTGTTTTTTGGAAGGGCCCTGAACTTGGGGGGTATGACAGTCTGATCATGAGATGGAGCTTCAGAAACCACTATAACAGAAGTGACTGGTTCCTTGTCCTGGGCAATATCCATCTCATCTTGACTCTGAAGTACCGGTTCTTGTTCCAAAACTGGGTCTGGAACTACAGATGGTATGGGGGGTCAGAAGGGGTCTTAGAAGGCTCAGTAGGGGCCGAGGCAGGCTCTGCAGAAGCAAGAGTTTTATTTCCTGCAATGTTCTTTTTCTGGGCTTCCCATAACAATTTCTCCTGACTTGAGTGATCAGAATGGTTATGAGTTGCCCAAGGGTATGCCCAGTATGCATGACCATCCTCAGAACACAAATTACACTTTAGTTCCTCTTTACACTCCACACTCGCATGGCTAAATGAGAAACATAAACTGCATCTCAAGCAGTCACATGCAGTACACAAGTGCAAATGAGACTCGCACTTGAAACAAGTCCTGGGCTGTCCTACGTAAAAGCAGTGCCTCCTTTCCTGACCCAAGAATGAATTGGACCTGAACTGTTATTTCCAAGTTGTACTTTAAATTTCCACCCCCCTGTCCACAAGTGCTCTTCATTGAAAATAGGCTGAGGAGGCCCCAAAACCTCACATAGTTATTGCAGGCAGTATGAAATATCATGAACTGATATGGTATCCTTAAGAAAGAGAACCGTAACACACTTAATAGTGGGTTTCGTCAAAGGGAGGGCCCGAAAAGGCAACTACAAGGCCAAGTATTTCAGGGATTCATGTTATGCCTAGAACCTATCTAATCCCTGAAGGGTGTTAAAACTCACATCGTAAAAGTCAGCACCAGAAATATGAATCAACGCATGTACTGCATTAGAAAAAAAAACATAGAATCTTTAATAAGTAGTTTTCCCACATATAACCTATCAGGTATAATTTCTATGCCCCCAAATACTGTAACTGCACAGCATTACATCTCTGGGAGCAACAAAAGGATCCTTTTTCTAAAGATTTCCAAGTAGAGTTAACTTTTTCTCTTGGGTCTTGACGTGAATCTGGTGGACTATGTTCAGTATCCATTTTGTCACCCTACCTCTGAGGCTCAGGGTGAGGCCCCTCTTCCTCAAAGGAAGAGCTTGAGTTAGTAAGCAAAACATTTGTAAAGTCAGGGATAGGTTACCCTAAAGCAGGAGGAGGTGTAGGAGGAAAAAACAGGGCTGGCAGTCCCAATGTCCACATCTACAGGTGCAGATACATGTTCTGAGGACTGCTGAAGAATAGGGCTGTGATTTGGGTCTGGAATCCAGTGACCAGTGGCCCCCACTTTCCAACTTGCCTCAGTTAAAGAAAGTTGCAGCTAGTGAGGGGGAACTCCCTGGAACCATCGGAGGCAGTTCAGCGTCTCTTCCATGCCTCAGGGGAGTTTTGGGCAAAATAATGCCGCTATCCAGTACAGGGAAAATGCATGTACTCACTCCAGACTTTGTGTTCAGTACCTCTGCTTCTGATACTGGCACTGCTATGAACTGAAAGCGCCACACTGCTCTGGCCCTTCCATCACTGAGTCAGAGGATTGGAATTCATTTGATGCTAGTGCATCATCAGTGGGACTGACACAGGCCTTAGGGAGATTTGACACTGTGGTTGGCGTCGAAAACACCACTGGCAGGAGACAGACAAGTATGTCTCCTATGAACTGTGCTGAGTCTGTTGGTAGATCCAAAGCGTTATTCATATGCACCTCAGGTCAAATAAAAGCATTTTCTTCAGCTCTAATCATTGCAAAAACCAGTTCTCTGTTTGACAAAAATAACTGCTTAAGCCAAGCTTCATCAGATGACATTGTAGGGAACAGATAAATCCTCCATTTCTTGAGGCTGGTCAGATACATTGTCTAATACACCAGTCTCCATACTATTTTCCCGAGCTGGACCTGTGGGTTGGGAGATCTGCACTCCCACAGGTACACCAGCAGAATAAGCACCCTCAGCATCTGTGTCCATGAGCACAGCACCCCCACATACAGAGTAGGGGAATTTCCCTGGTGCCCTGGCCAAATTCCCCCCATTCACTAAAAATACCACCAACAGCTTAATCTGGTTCAACCAGATAAAAGCCTTGATCCCCATTGAAGACTTGCCAGGACTAGTATGTGCCTTTATAACTTCCACGCTTGGCTACAGTAATGCTCATTACCTCATGGTTAGTGGAGGGATCCTATGACACCTGCAGTTCATAGGTTCATAGGTGTAGTATGCGTTCAAAGGACATGCCCATATTGAACTCATGCCTAATGGCAATAATTAAATTTCTTTTGCTCCATGTAGATGTCTAATTTCTGTTTAAATTCCACCAGACTTTTACTTGTGACAACATCTGCTGGTAAAGCATTCCAGATAGTTGTCACCCGTTGAGTAAAATAATTATTTCTTTTGGTCATTTTATTTACTGTTGTTTTTAACCTTAAGTTATGTGCTCTGGTGTTTAACACTAAAACATTTCTTTCCAGGCAAATAGCCTCACACAGAGACTGATCTTGAAATGCACTGTATACCAAGCATAGGTCACCCCTTAATGATCTATATTCAAGTGAAAATAGACCTAATTTTTGCAATCTACTGCTATAGTCTGTATTGGAGAGGCCTCTAATCTTCTTTGTAAATCTTCTCTGCACCTTTTCCATAGTGATTTTACATCCTTGGGTAGTGGGGGTGCAAAATGGAGCACAGTAGTCGATATGTGACCTAACCAGACTTGTATATAGGGGAATCAACACGTCTGTATCCCTACTCTTAATATGTTTTAGTATACAAGAAAGTATGCCATGACATTTTTTAACTACACTGTTAATATGAAATGTGAACTTTAGATCATTAGTTATTATAATTCCTAAATCCTTTTCTGTTTTTTCAGTTTGTAATGTATTATTTTCAGTTGCGTAGGTGGCCAACCTGTTATTCCTTCCAGTTAGTGCAGAATGCAGCAGCCAGGTTGCTGACGGGCCTCCTGAGATCCTGTCATGTGACCCTGCCCCTATACATGATCTGCACTGGCTGCCAGTGAAGTGGCATATCTCCTTCAAGTACAAGGAAATTTGTTGGAGAGGATTCTGGGAAGGAGAGTAAGCAGAGCCAGCTGCATGCTGACTCTCTGTAGAGGACAGTGTGAAGCAGGAGACTGAGAAGCTTTTCTTTTTTTATCTACAGGTATACCACCGTTGCCTTATTTATCATTTTAGTAAACTCAGTCATCTTACCAGCCCATCCTGTGCTGCCTGTAAGTGGTGTTCCCCAATTTTTTTGCCCCTACTTTCCTAACTGCAGGGTTACAAGGGAGTCCCAGCAGTGGGGGAGCCCCTCCGAGAAGCTAGGAAGGCAGCGAGTCCCACGGGGGACTGAGACACACAGGAGAACAGTGCAATTTATCCTGAGGAGAAACCCAAAAGACCTGTGTAAACTTTAGAATGGAGGAAGATGTCAAAGCATCGAGAATATAAGGACAGTACTGAAAACAATAAAACAAGAGAGACCAAATAAAGAATAAAACAAGAGCATAAGGTTTAAAGAATAGGACCACTGATCTATTGATTTTGCTTTAATGCTCTTATTTACGATATGAAATAGTTAATTATTTTCCTGATATTTCATAGTGGTACTACGATGGTATTCATTCATTTCTTTGGTTCACTTAGATTTTAGATTACTGAAAGTGCTTACCAGTTTCTCCTAGCAAATTCAGCGCCCCCACCCCAGATTTGTCCTAAATATCCTCCCAGGGTTTAAAACTTGTTATTTTTTTCTCTTGTGGTCCTTTTACCTGGAATAAAAGGTTTACGGTAACAGGTGAAAACAAGCCATGTGACCTAGTGCTCTCTAATGAAACTGCACATGGGTGACATCCTACAGATGCATCAGCACAAATTTTACACCAAAGCAGCAGAGTGGAAGAACAGTTCTGTAAACTGTTTTTTTACTCTTTAGACTTTAACACAGTCTCACAGTTTTAATGTTAAAAAGAGAGCTTTTTTCTTTGAGCTGGTCAGCATAAGTCAATATTTTTATAGCAGGAAGACTACCACATAGTATTTATTTTTTTACTAGCATAAGCAAGCAATTACTTTAAGTTTATTTGTCATACTTAGAGTATTACTTGTACATTTTTGTGTAAATAGTCTTATTTTCTTTATATATCTTAAGTATTTTCTACATATTGTGTATCATTTATATTTCATATGTCCTGTGTATATGATTTGTCTGTTCAGGACCTTCTTGTAAATGAGCCTGCTCAATGGAATTTTTCCTGCCAATAAACTTGAACTTGAATTGAGTGTGAATTGCTATTGGAACATTGGAGTTTGCACATATCTCCAGAAGGAGAACAATACTTGGTATTAGTACTTGGTATTACTTGGTTCAATAGAACAGAAGAAGGCCAAAGCCCATCAAGACTGTTCCCCACACAGTGTGGGACATTGTTTAATAATTTTCCCGAATCCAGACATCCAGTTTGTTTTTAAAACTAGTAGTGCTAGAAGCCCCAATTAAATCTTGAGGCAGGGAGTTCCATACACGGGGAGCCCTTACTGTAAAAAAGTTTCCCCTTCTGCTAGTTCTATAGTTTTTAACCACGAGCTGTTTATTATGTAGTCTTGGAACTAATCTCCTTTTGGAAAATATCAAACCACATTGCTCCATAAGATCTGGTGATTGAAGCAGATTAAAAACTAGGTAGCTTGAAGTCAAGTCTGATAGTCCAATTGTGCCAATCTAGGAACCATTTTTGTTGCTCTCCTTTGGACGTGTTCTAGTATGGCAATAACATTTTTTAGGCCAGGGTGCCAAAATGGAGAAGCATAGTCGAGATACAGTCTAATGTAGGCCCTAAAGAGTGGAATAAGGCATTGTTCAGAATGGTTAATGAAAGCTCGCTTGATTTGCCTCAAAAGTCTGTTAGCCATACAAGCAGTTTTAGTCAAATGATCCCTTGGCGTAAGTTTATTATTAATGTACTGTAAATACCTAGATCTTTCTCACAATTAGATGAATGGAGTGGTGATCCATTAATGTGGTATACCGTATTTGGGTTATTTTTGCCAAAGTGTATAACCATACATTTATCTTGATTAAAATGCATATAATTTTGCTTAGCCCAAAGTATAGATTTTTCCAAATCTTCCTTCAGTGAAGACATGTTGTCACAATTGTTAACCTTGCCCCCTAGTTTAGTATCATCTGTGAATTTGATCATATAATTATTAGGCCCAGGTTGTAAATCATTAATAAAGACATTAAATAATGTAGGTCCCAAAACTGACCCCTGAGGGACACCACTTGTCACTTTACCCAGGTCAGATAAGGTGTCATTAATTCTAACTCTCTGGGTTCTATTGGTCAGCCAATCAAATGTTCAATTAACAATGTCAGATGACAGGCCCAAGTTATACATTTTAGTAATTAGTTTTTCACGTGGTACTTTGCCAAAAGCTCTACTAAAATCCAGTAATATAACATCAGAGGGAATACCTACATCCAATAAAGCACTTATATTGTTATAAAAAGATATCAAATTAGTAGTGCATGAGTGCTTGGAAGTGAACCCGTGCTGAAGGGAGTCATGAATACCCAGTTTTTCACATTTCTGTTCAATCAAAGTCTTCATTACTGGTTCCATTAGTTTGCCAACCACAGAGGTCAAACTGATAGGATGATAATTCTGCACGCAGCTTCTGTTGCCTTTTTTAAATACTGGGGAAACAGTTGCTGTTCACCAATCATCTGGTACAGAGTTTTCTTGCCATAATATTTATTTATAGAGGTTTTGATCAGAAACCAGGGATGAATATCATCAGGACCAGGACTAGTAGTCCTTTTTAGTTTATTTATGGCTTGTAAAATATCGGTTGAAGTAAAACTGTGAATACCTGCTTGATGAGAATGAACAGGGTTGGCAGATGATTGTTGAGAAAAAACAGAACAAAAATAGTTATTGAAAAGATTAGATGTATCAATATCTGATAAATGATAGCCATTATTAATAATGGGGTCAATGGACCTGGAAGTACCCTTTTTTTTTATTAAAATAGGAAAAAAGTGATTTGTGACAATCCTTGGTATGAGCTAATTTGAATTCGAGATTAGTTTTAGCCAGATTAATATAATGTTTCAAGTTCTTAACAGATAATCTATATTTGTACAGTAAAATGTTTTTATGTGGGAAAGAGCTTTTTTAAGTTTTCTAAAAAGTAAAATTTTCCTATTGATCTGATTTTTAATAGACTTGTTAAACCACGGGAGTATTTTGCCCTTACTATTAAATTTTCTTTTTGATGGAATATATAAATTTTCCAGATATTGCACAATGCTTTTAAAGGTATTCCATGCTTGTTGTGTTGTACGATTGAAAAAAAGTGATTCCCAGTTGATATTTTCTAAACATTTATTGATATCAGAAAAATTGGCTTTATTATAATTCTTAATATTTATTGACTTTCTTAGTATGGTGGTAACTTGTTTAATTTCAAAAATAATAGAAGAGTGATCACTAGCTCCAAGTGGGTCCCAAATATAGAGGTTACTAATTTGTGCCTCAATATTTGTAAGTAGTAAGTCCAAAATATTAGAGCCCCTAGTAGGCTCTGTAATAAGTTGTTGTAACCTGGTATTGGTTATCACCTCTATTAATCCCTTTTCGGCACAGGAATGACCAGAAAGAGAGTCTCAATTGATATGCGGTATATTAAAATCTCCAAAAATAACAGTATCTTCAGATTCTGAAAAGGTCAGAACCTCATTTAGCATGTTGGCTGTGTAGTCTGAATCAGCAGACAGGGGTCTGTACATGTTTCCGACAGTAATATAGGAGTGCCCCTTTAAATTAATTTCAATCCAGATACCTTCTGAAGAATAAGGGGAATGCACTTCATAAGAGGGGATATCATTTCATACATACATACATACAAACCCCACCACCTTGTTTATTAGTTCTATTTTTATAATATAATTTATAATTAGGGATTTCTCTAGACCAAATTGAGGTTGCATCCCACCAGGTTTCTGTAACCCCCACCACACCTATATTTAAAGTTTCCCATTTAGCCTCAAGTTCTGCTAATTTGACCTGATTTAAAGATCTTGTGTTTAAGGCCAGAAATTTACATTTATTTATAGTAACATGTTGGTGTTTTTTTAGAGACTTGGGGACATACCCATTCTCCCCCATGGATTTTAGTTTAAAAAGTGATTGATAATGGTAGTGACACTTTTCCCCAAAGGTATACTGCCTCTACAATTAAGATGTAAACCGTCCAAACAAAATAAAGAAGTTTGATCCAAAAATGTTTCCCAATGGGTAATGCAGGATATATCTTGTTTTAAGCACCACTTCCTCAGTCATTCATTAGTGGCTTTGATTTTCCATGTCATGGTGGGTGTTGCCCTTGGAACGGGTACAATTTCAGAAATACAAACAGAACAACCCCTATCTAATAGCATATTGCATAATGCAACATAGTCTTGTTGTAATTGATTAAATGGAGTGTGATTAATGTCATTAATACCAGCATGGATAATGACAAGTAGATTGTCCCCAGCTTTATGCAAGATATTGGGTATCATAGCTGTAATATCAGATACCTTAGCTCCATGAAAGCTAGAGCAAGTACAGTTGCTTTTGTCACTGTTACAGACTGCCCTATCAATATATTTAATAATAGAATCTCCCAGTACATACACATGCTTTGGGGTAATGGGAGTACTAGGGAGAGAATCAAGGGATGAAGGTATTGTGAAATGATCAGGGACAGATAACTTACTGGGTAGTGGGTTAATAGGATGAGGCTTACTAGAGAAGGTGCTGGAGGGTACAGGTACAGATCTGAGCTTGGATAGCTTCTTAGAGCCAGTGTTATCAGCAGAGAATGATACAGTGGGTAAATCTTGTATTGCATCACTTTTTAATTCTGCCAGATGCTCAAATCTATTATAAATTTCAACGGGAGCGCTATTATAGATCTGACCACCCCTCCTCTTTCTGTTGGGCTTGGTGACAAAAGCCGAATCATCATTTTCATGATGAGAAGATGGATAAACATCCACCTCACTGGAAGGGATAGGGGTGGAAACAAGAGGTACAGTAGCGCTATAGGTTAGAGCTACCCCTCCACTTGGGAGGATGGAGGTACTGTCTGGAAGGTGCGGGGATGTTGGAGGGGATGAAGTTGTTCTTTCATATAATAAATAAAACTCTCCAGTTCTCTGATATTAGTAGGAACTTGTTTAGTGTTGAGCATAAGCACTATTTCCGCTTGTAGAGTGGAGATTAAAAGGCACTTGTTACACACAAACTCAGTTCCAAGACACCCTTCACAGTACATCAAAAACATTGAATACATTTAGTAAACTCCCCCTCCGTTATTGATGGTTCATGCATACTGGATAAGAGAAATACTATATATTTGACTTCCTACGAGTCTGGTATCCAGCAGTTCCAGCGTGCCCAGCAGACACAGCGTGTCTCTGTCGCGTGTCTCCACACACGGCCTTGCTCCACCCTGCTCACTAAAGGCGAGTTTATAAAGCTGAATAAATGGAAATAGGCGTCCGTCTACTTCCGGTTTCGGCGCTGTGTGAGGGACAAAATGATCAGCTCCATTCCAGCTAGTTTTAAGGTGCTGTAGACTAACAAGCCCTATTCAGAGGGTGAACAGAGTGCTGCCAAAGTTCCACTGCAAGTTCAGTTGCAATTTGGGAGAGGAGGTACACTAGCCCAGTACCTGTCTTCCAATATCCCACAGTGCCCTGCTGCTATTCTGGAGGAAACAGTGCCAGATAGATGGTACCAACACAATAATCACAGTATAAAAGTATATTTAAAATGATATCTGTAGTGCATAAACACACACAGATCACCACCTCTAACCAGAGGTTTGCTAATTCAGCAGTTGTACTGCACACAGATGCCCCGCTAGCTAAAGGGGCAGTTTATAAAGCCAAAAAAATGGAAATAGGCATCCATCTACTTCCGGTTTCAGCACTGTGCGAGGGACAAAACAATCAGCCCAATTCCAACTAGTTTTAAGGTGCTGTAGACTAACAAGCCCTATTCAGAGGGCAAACAAGTAGAAAAGACTTGGTTTGCTGGCCAAGGCACCTAGCTTCACCTGAGCTCTTTCCTTCTAAGACTGCTTGAAAGGCAGAGTAGAGAAACTTACCAGAGCAAGGGAAAAGGATTAAGACTTAGTTTGGCTAAGCAGATTTACTGTGTGGTGGTGTTTTTAATTTTCACTCACAGGGATTGCTACTGTTTGTTGCTAACATTTCATTGCTTTATTTTTTCTCTGATTCAAATTGTTGTTGCTGGTATACCTTCTTCTGCATTATTACAAGGTGTGCCTACAGGTGTGTGCTAACAGATTACTCCTGTAATCTTCTGATTCAAATTGTCTTTTGCAAGGTATATCTTCTGTTACTGCTTTATTTTTCTCTGGAGCAATGTGTTTCTTACAGCGTATATCTTCTCTGAAATTATTACAGGTGGTGCTTTACAGGTTTTACAGTTTTATCTAACATGAGGATAAGCTTTCAGGGTTACTGCATTTGTTGTTGAGTGATTGTTTCTGCTCTTACCTCCTTGTTCTTTCGTCCGTGGTTCTTCTTTTTTAGGCAGGGGAAGGGCCCAGCCACCCACCCCCATCCCCAACCACCCCACACTACACTTCTTTTATAGGGTACCACAGTTGTGACATTTCCTGTGGCAGAGCAGGAAGGGGCGGATCAGTGGGGCCTCCACAAGGTGAGCTCATTTAAAGGTGCACTAGTAATTTAACTTGTTATAACAAGTTAAACAAAGCACAATTAAACCATTACTTGCATTTTTTTTCCTTTTTTTTTTTCTCCTTCTAATTACTCTGACTAGGTTACAAACCCAGCAACTTATTTGGAATGGATTTCATTAACTGCAGGTACTGTGGAACAATTTTCAGAAGGACAGCCTTACAGGATTTAGGACACTGTCCTACATGCTGGGCCTTTGGAGATCTAGGGCTCAGCTCGGGCAGCATGGGCAGAGATTGCACGCCTCAAATTTCATATTGAAGAGAATACATTATAAGAACCACCCGCCATTTCCCAGCATCCAACAGAAAAACCTCGACCACAGAGGGTAGTTGGTCCAGGAGGTTGGCAGGTGGTTAGGAGGAGCAAATCAGGTGCCCCATCACTCTCTCTCTCAACACATTACCTCCAAAACCATATAAACACTACAAACAGGTATCTGCCTCTATCTCTGAAATCAAATAAAGAGGCAGAAGACACTGCAGAGCAGGACACTGCAGCACAGGAGCTAGCACAACAAAACTCACCCAAATCAGGAACCAAAACAAAACAAGCACAAAGGAAATCCAAAAAACTTCTGATCATAGGAGACTCCATGATTCGGGGAGTTGATACCCATCTTCAGCCAGGGGTGATGGTCAGATGTCTCCCAGGTACATCAGCATGGAGAGACACTGACCGCATTGCTAAAATTGTTCACAAAGCAGGAGAAAACATTGATGTCCTAGTACACATAGGAACTATGATCTCACCAGCCGGTCAGTTGTGGAGACCAAGGAACACCTGACTAGGCTGGGTGACAAACTATCATCTATTTCATCTCTGCATCTCCTTCTCTGAGATCCTGCCAGTCTGGGAGAGGGAGCAGATGGACAGAAGGTCAGAGAAGGGGAGATAGGGGAGCTAAACACGTGGCTCAAGGGCTGGTGCCAGGAAAAAGGACACAGATTTGTAGGGAACTGGCAACAGTTCTGGGAGCGAAAGTTCTTTAAATTTGATGGACTGTATCTGACTAAAGAGGAAGTCATGCATTGGGGCAGAAGTTTGATGTCTTTGCAGAATATTTAAACAAGCAAATGGGGAGAGGGGTGCAGCACCCCATACGTCAAATGGGAAGAACACCCCTCCCCCCTCAGCTAGTGGTCAAACAGGAATTCAGCATGTTTGCCGTTCATTTGCATCACCAGGTAAGAAAAAAGGTTTGTCTCCCCATACGACGCACAGGGGTAATACCAAACGTCACCAAACAACTAACACACCAAAATCTGGCCAATGGAAAATCATGTACACAAATGCTCACAGCCTGCGAAATAAGATCCCAGACCTGCAGGCAATAATGTCAGAGGCTAAACTGGACATAGTAGCAATTAGTGAGACGTGGTTTACCAGTAACCACACTTGGGAGACTTCAGTACCTGGCTATGTATTGTTCAGAAGAGACCGAGGTGCAAAAAGGGGGAGGAGGGCCCTGTATGTTAATGAAAATATCAAAGCTACAGAAATCAGAATACACATAAGGAGCCAGAAGAACTGTGGGTCACCCTGAAACAGGAAATGGGACAGCTATAAGAACTGGGGTTGTCTACAGGCCCCAGACCAGAGGGAGGACATAGACACATTACTGTTAGAAGATATACAAAACATGACAGCTAAAGGGAGGTTCTGATAATGGGAGACTTCAACATGCCGGATACAGATTGGTCAATACCAGCAGGAACATCTGCCAGAACTAGACTCATAGTGGATTCCCTGCAGGGGAGGGCCTCAAACAACTGGTACAGCAACCCAAAGAGACAGGGCTATCCTAGATCTAGTACTGACTAACAAAGAAGGGATCACAGATTTCCAGGTAGAAGGTCACCTGGGGCCAGTGACCATCACATGGTATGGTTCAATTTGGCTACTACATCTAAATCATCCCATTCCAAGGCAAAAATATGGGACTTCAGAGGAGCTGACTTTGATAAGATGGCCAACAGAGTTAAGCTAGCCCTGGCAAAAAGAAACACAGGTGAGGGGTACAGGCAAGTGGGCAAGCATTAAGGATGCAATACTTGAAGCAACATCCCATTGTGTTAGACAGAAAAGGAAGTGCAAAAGAAGAAGGAAACCACTTGGTTCTCAAATACAGTAGCAGAAAAGGTCAGAGCCAAAAGGCTGGCCTTCAGGAAATATAAGGAACACAGCGGATGAAGATAGGAGGCATACCAAACTGCCCTAAGGGAAGCAGGTAAGGCAAGGCAGGCAAAGTCCCAAACTGAGGAAACACTAGCACGAACAGTAAAGAAGGTGACAAGACTTTCTATACATACATTAGAGAAAGGAGAAAGTCCAGAGGGGGTATTGCTAAGCTTAATGGAGAAAAGGGAGCATGTGAGGAGGAGGACCCTGTAAAGGCATCTATCCTAAATAGATACTTTTGCTCAGTATTTACTGAAGAGAAGGTAGGGCAGGGCCCACAGCTCAGCATCATGGACACAGGGGGGAGGGAGGTGAGCACTACTCCTTTCACAAAAGAAAGGGTCCTACAAGAGCTGCTAAGCTCAGGGTGGATAAGGCAATGGGACCTGATGGCATACATCCCAGGGTACTTAAGGAGCTAAAGGAGGAACTAGCAGAGCCATTAGCAGAATTGTTTAGTGAGTCTCTGAGTACAGGAGAGGTCCCAGAAGACTGGAGAAGGGTTATGTGATCCTGCTCCACAAGAGTGGTAGCAGGAGAAGGCGGGAACTACAGACCTGTCAGTCTTACCTCAGTAGTGGGCAAGATTATGGAGGCACTCCTAAGGAAAGGATAGTGCAACACCTAGAACCTAGGGGCACAGGATCCAAGACAGCATGGGTTTACAAAAGAAGGTCCTGTCAAACTAATCTCATAGATTTCTTTGACTGGGTAACCAGAGTGGTGGACCAAGGGGAGCAGTTGATGTCGCCTACCTTGACTTCAGCAAAGCTTTTGACACTGTTCCACATAGAAGATTGATAAATAAGCTGGGTAGGCTCGGGTGGGTCAGAAGTTGGTCAACTGGGTGGCAAACTGGTTGACGGGCAGAAAACAGAGAGTGGTGGTAAATGGTATACAGTCAGAAGAGATGCAAGTCACAAGTGGGGTACCTCAGGGATCAGTCCTGGGGCCAGTCCTCTTCAACATCTTCATTAGTGACCTTGCAGATGAACTAGAGGGTAAGGCTTGTCTGTTTGCAGATGACACCAAGATCTGCAACAGAGTAGATGATCCAGATGGGGTGGGCAGAATGAGAAGAGATCTGGATAAACTAGCAGAATGGTCAGAAGAGTGGCAACTGGATTTAATGCAAAGAAGTGCAAAATCATACACATAGGGAAGAGAAACCCTGAAGCCACCTATAGGCTGGGAGGGAGTTGCTAGCAGTCACAAAGGAAGAAAGAGACTTGGGATCATCATCACTGATGACCTAAAATCATCCAAGCAGACCTCTAAAGCAGTAGGTAAGGCTAGGGGTGTTAGGTGTATTAGTAGGGGTATCACAAGTCGTGTAAGAGGGAGGTAATAATCCTCTGTACAAGACACTGGTTAGGCCTCTATCTGGAGTACTGCATGCAGTATTGAGGCCACACCTTCACAAGGACATTAATCAAATTGAGGCAGTCCAGAGAAGGGCAACCAAAATGGTGCAGGGACTGCATCAGAAGACATATGAGGACAGATTAACGGAGCTCAATATAGTATTCCCTTGAGCAAAGGGAGGAGAGAGGTGATATGATCGAGGTATTCAAACACCTTAAGGGCATAAACAAGGTGAAAGAGTCTAACATGTTTAAATATAAGAAAAATAGCAGGACAAGAGGACACAGCATGAGATTAGAGGGAGGCCGATTAAGGGGGAATGTGAGGAAATTCTATTTCAAAGAAAGGGTGGTGGATGCATGGAATGGCTCACCACAAGAAGTGGTGGCTATGAATACAGTGCAGGGCATCAAACAGGCATGGGATAGGCATAAGGGAGCAATACAAATGACTATGAATAGATAGGCCACTGACAGAGCAAAGGCCGATGGCACATTTATAAGGTAGAAAAAGAAATGGGCAGACTGGATGGGCCTTGTGGTCCTTATCTGCCGTCAACTTCTATGTTTCTATGTTTCTTTGTAAACAGTGTCCTGTCAAAGTTCCACTGCAAGTTCAGGTGCAATTTGGGAGAGGAGGTACACTAGCCCAGTAACTGTCCTCCAAAATCCCACAATGCCCTGCTGCTACTCTGGAGGAAACAGTGCCAGATAGATGGTACCAACACAATAATCACAGTATAAAAGTATATTTAAAACAATATTTGTGGTGCATAAATACACACAGATCACCACCTCTCACCAGAGGTTTGCTACTCCAGCAGTTAAAATTTTATTCGGGGCCCAGTGTAGTTCAGCGGTAATTGTACATATCTCCAGAAGGAGAACAATTCACAAGCACATGGGGGCTTTACAAAACTTGAAGCATGCTTTTAAACTGACCTGGCTTATTGTAGTGGCAAACCACAAATGGAAAGCATGTAAGCACTAAGTTATTTTTAACTCTTATGTTTTCTTTTCTTCATTGCAACCTTTCTTTTTTAAAGCCATATACAGTTAAAACTTTTATGCAAGATTAAACAACTTTCTAATAACTTATCACTTTTAATTTTTTTTCACTTTATCTTTTTATTGAAATTTGATTATATAAGAAAGCACACATCTAATACAATAGAAGACTATCCTCCATGTAAGGTATAAAATATCACTGAACAAAACACAGTATTTAGGGTAAACATATTGGAGAAGCCTTATATACATGTATTGATAATAAAATACAAACCTAGACAGGATGTAAGTGGAGAGCAGAAGGGTTACAATCAATAGGGTATCATAGGATCAGAAATAGCAACCATGTACGAAATGCATGCTAGGGCAGGCTATGGCAAGGCATTCAGTAAATTGCAAAAAGTGATAAATGTGTCAACATGAACAATGTTCAGTAACGGAGATGTGAAGATAAGAGAAAAGTGTGCAAGGAAAGAAAGAAGAGAGAAAAAAGCAGGGAAGAAGGGAAGGAGAGAGGGAGAAAACAGGGAAGAAGAGAAAAAAGGGGAGAAATTGGTGCACAAAAGTTTCGAGAAAACCTAATCTGAGAGCAAAATAAGAAGGAGGGCTAAATATCCCTAAGAATTAGGGTCTAGAAGAACTAGGTTTGATGTACTTGAAGTAATCCTGCCAACATCTGTCATATATAGTGAGTCGGTTATGAGTAACATGAGATAATCAGTCTAGGGAGGCATACTGAGAGAGGCTTTGAAGAACATCTGAAAGAGAAGGCACCAGAGTTGATTTTCATTTCATAAGAATCATATGTTTGACCAGAAGAGAAAGTATGTTTAGCCATCTAAAATGTGCATGTGGGAGGAGAGAGCTATTGGGGATAAGGATGCCTAGAAGGAATAGCTTGGGGTCAAAAGGTAGTTTTCGTCCTGTTACTCTGGAGGCAAGTGAACAGAATTTATGCCAAAGCTTATTAATGGGAGTGCAAGACCACAAGATATGAAGTAGATCCCCTTTGGCCAAATTGTAGCACCGGCAATTATTATTATTTAATAGACCCATTTGTTGAAGCACAGAGGGGGTTCTATACCGAAGATATAGGATTTTAGTTTGTATTAAAGAACTATGGGCATCTTTAAAGGTATTATGTGCAATACACCAACAATTACTCCATTGTGCATCTGAAATATTGTAGTTAAGAAGAGTACTCCATTTATTTTTGGCCTGTGTAGACTGATCAAGTAGATTATCAATAATGTCTTTGTAAATGGAGCTATTTAATTTTACTGATAAATTAGTCCAGTGTGAGATGTATGGGTTTAGAAGAGTATGCCTATACACTAAACTAGAGAGAGAGTTATAAGCTGCCCGAATTTGTAAAAACTTCCAGAAGTCCTGTTTAGGAAGTTTCTATGTGACCTGCAAGTCTGAGAATGATCTAAGAGTGAGTGAATTCTGGTCCAGGATATCTCCAAGAAAGAAAATGCCTTTGTTCCTCCATGTACAACAGAAAATTGGGTGATCTTCTAGAGTGAGCAGTGGATTGCCCCACAAGGGGGGCATAAAACCAGGGTGTTGGATTGGATTTTAGGAATTTGTGGGTTAGTTTCCAATAAAGAACAGAGGATGATATAGTCAGGTGAGATTTCAGTTTAGAGGAAATGGGATTAAAAATGAAGGAAGTGGTAACTCCTCCCAGGCACAATGCGGATTCCATTGCAACCCATAGTGGTGAGTGAGGGGAGGGTTTCTGAAATCATTTAATGGTTTGGACCATTCGGAAAGTCCAGAGGTAGCCTTTGAACCAGGGGAGTCTGAATCCCCCTTTTTTCCAATGTGATCGAAGTTTGTTGCAGTTAAATCTCAGTGGTTTCCCATCCCAGATAAAGTTACCTATTAATTTATCAATTTTAGCAAAAAAGGAGGATGGTAAGACTAAAGGAATATTGGCAAAGAGGTAAAGAATCTTGAGAGAAATGGACATCTTAATAGCTGCAATTTTCCCATGAAAGAGAGATTAAGAAGCCGCCATCTGTCCAGAATTGTTCTGATGTTATCAAATAAGGGGTTAAAGTTAATGTTCCATATCTTCCCTAAGTTACCAGTAATTTTAATTCCTAGATATGTTATACCCTGTGGTGACCAGAGGAAACCAAGAGGTATGTTCATTAAGGCTTTACAGTGGTCGTTAAGGAGCATAGTTTGTGCCATGATTCAAAGCAAGGGCAGAAATTTTAGTAAAATAATTAAGCAAATCAACCAACAGGGGCCCAGCCTCATTCAGGTTTCAAGTAAGATTAAGAGGTCATCCACGTAGGACAGAGAAACATATCTTGAATTGCTCACAGGTATGCCCATAATGCCAGAAGATTGACATAAACAAGCAGTCAGGGGTTCCATGGCTAAAATAAACAGGGAAGGTGACAGGGGACAGCCTTGTCTAGTTCCCCGTAATAGACAAAAGTAAGAGGAAAGGTGGAATTAATATGTACTTTAGCAACAGGGGAGTTATGTAGTAGCTTGATCCAGGAGCAAAAAGTATGAGAAAGACTGAAATAAGATAAAACTTGATGAAGGTAGTCCCAGTTTAAGGAATCAAAGGCATTCTCGAAATCAATAGCTATGGCTGCAGCTGGTGTCTTGAGGGATTTGACTTAGTGAATTAAATTCAATAAGGAACGCAGGTGATCAAAACCAGATCTATGTTTAATAAAACCAGCTTGCAAACAATGAGTTAGCTTGGGAATCAAGGATTCAAGTCGAGAAGTTAGTAGTTTAGCAAATAGAAACTTAGAATTTGACAGCAGATAAGGACCACTTGGCCCACCCAGTCTGCCCATTTCCCTACCTACTGGATAAGCTGCAGATCCTAGTTAACCAGCAGCCTACTTCTTCCTACCCCCAACCCTCAGAATTGCCTTATGACTATCCCATGCATGCTTGAATTCCACCACTGATTTTGACTCCACAACCTCCTCCGGAAGGCCATTCCATGCATCCACAACCCTCTGTGAAAAAATACTCTTAAATTACCTCAGAGCCACCCCCTCTATCTTCAAATTGTGCCCTCTTGTTCTTGCACACCTTTTTTTGAAAGATGCTACCTCTGGACTTTGTTGATTCCCTTGAGGTACTTGGAAAGTTTCTATCATGTCCCCCTCTCCTCCTTTCCTCGAGGCTATACATATTAAGCTCCTTAAGTCTCTCTCATCATGTCCTCCGTGCAGACCTGCACCATTTTAGTTGCCTCCTCGTGACAGCCTCCATCGTGCTCTATGTCTTATGGAGATTGGGTCTCCAGAACTGCACACAGTACTCCAGATGGGGTCTCACCAGCTGTCTGTACAGAGGATAATAACTTCCTGTTTTCTACTGGGATGCCTCCCTATGCATCCCAGTATCCCCCAGCCCTCCTGCTGCCTTCTCACATTGCTTGCCCACCTTTAGGTCATCTGATATGACTCACCCCAGGTCCTTTCCATTTTTGTTGTTAGTATCTCACCCCCATTGTGTACTCTTCCCTGGGTTTTGTTTCCCAGGTGCATTACCTTGCACCTCTTAGCATTGAATCTAAGCTGCCACATTTGACCATTCCCTAACCTGCCAAGTCCCTTCTCATCCTTTCCACCCCACCCTGTGAATCAACTCTGTTGCAGATCTTAGTGTCATCTGCAAAGAGACATATTTTTCTTCCAGTCCTTCTGCAATGTCGCTTATAAAACATTGAAGAGGACTGGTCCTAATACTGAACCCTGCAGTATCCCGCTAGTAACCCTCCTTTCTTCTGAGTGGACTCCATTTACTATTACTCTCTGTGTCCTATTCTCCAGCCAATTCTTTACCCAGGCTGTCATCTTGGGACCTACCCCAGGCTGGCTAAACTTGTATATTAATCTTTGTGTGGGACTGTGTCAATGCCTTGTTAAAGTCTAGGTAGGCCATGTCCACAGCCCCTCCTGATCTACTACTTTGGTCACCCAGTCAAAGAAATCTATCAGATTTGTCTGGCATGACCTTCCGCTGCCAGAATCCATGCTGCCTAGGTCCTGTGCCCTCTGACCTCTAGATACTAGACAATCTTTCCTTTAGAAGTGATTCCATCATTTCCTATCACTGAGGTTAAACTAACAGGTCTATAGTTTCCTGCTTCTGCCTTGCTCCCCACTTTGTGAAGGGAATCATATCTGCCCTCCTCCAGTCCTCGGTACCACCCCATCCTCCCATGATTTGTTAAAGAGGGTAGTCAGTTGTCACTAGTCTCTACCCTTAGTTCTTTAGAATTCTGATGAATCCTATCAGGCCCCATTGCTTTGTCCACCTTCAGTTTTAAGAGTTCTTTCAGAACCCTTCTTCTGTAAATGGGCTGGTATCAACTTCTGTATCCAGAGTGTTACTACTGTTTGTTTTATGTACCTCCCCTCTTCCTTGTAAATACTGGAGCAAAAATATTTGTTTAGTATTCTGCCTTTCTACAGTCTCCTCTGCCCACCCTCCTCCCTTTATTAAGCCTCTCACTATCCCTCCCTTGGTCTTCCTTTGCTCCCTGATGTACCTATAAAGGTTTTATCCCTTCTTAACTGAGTTGGCTATCTTTTCCTCAGTTTGGGCCTTTGCTGTTCTGACTGCCTTCCCAGCCTCCTTTTGCTTTAACTGATACAGTTCTCTGTCCTGCCCTGCTGCGATTCCTTGTACTTCCTGAATGCTTTCTTTTTCTCTTGAACCTTCACTGCCACTTCCTTTGAGAACCATAGTGGTTTCTTACATCATCTTGTTTTGTTTATTTGCTTCACACAAAGGCTCGTTACCTCTGTGATGGCAGTTTTATTATTCCCATTGTTCTTCCACCCTCCTTCCCGCCCATTTGCTAGTGCATTCCTTAGCACTCACCCATTTTGGCAAAGTCAGCCTCCTAAAGTCCAGTACTTTTGTCTTTGTATGGCTTGACTCTATTGCTGTTTATTGTGAACCATACTGTTCGATGGTTGCATAGTTCCCAGATGGCTGCCACTTCTACATCTGTGATCCTCTCTCCATCTCCATTTGAGAGTATCAAGTCTATTATTGCTCCCTCTCGAGTGGGCTCCAGTACTAGTTGTCTAAGGCATGCCCCCTGTAGGGCATCTAGAATAACTGCACTCTTTGAAGTGGCAGCTGCAACTGCACTCCAGTTAACATCTGGCATACTCAGATCACCCATCAGCAATATCTCCCCTTTTTCTGCCATTCTAAGTATACTTTCTATCATTTCCTTGTCCATTTCCTCCCCCTGAGAAGGGGGTCTATATACAACCCCTGTGCGGATTGTGGTGCCATTGCCTGTCTCCAAATTTACTCACAGTGCTTCTTCTCCCTGTTTACCCTTTTGTTCTGTTGCTTTATTCCTTCCTTATGTAAAGAACTACCCTCCTCCTCTTTTACCCTCCCTGTCCCTCCTGTAGATAGTGTATCCTGGTATGTTTACATCCCAGCCATGGTTTTGTGTGTACCATGTTTCTGTGACTGCCACGATATCCAGATGTTCCTCCTCCATCAAGGCCACTAATTCAGGAAGCTTGTTACCTAGACTACTGGCATTGGTACTATTGCCTCCATTTTTGATGGCCTTACCTTCTGTTGCAGCATCCCCACTGACCGTCTCTACCATTGTCTTTTCTCATTTAGTACCCTGTTTTGTAGGGAGAGGCTGGGATTTTCTGCTGCTTGTCAGTGCCTCCCATTGACTAGTTTAAAAGCTTGCCAATGAAGCATTTAAACCGATTGCTCAAAAACTTGTTCTCTTCCTGGACAGATGCAGACCATCCTGCTAGTATAGGCTGGTGTCCCTCCAGGTGGAACCCCAGTCCCCAATGAAGCCAAACCCTATGTTCTGCACCATTTTTTCAACCATTCATTAAACTGCATGGTGCCAATTACCTCGCCTCCCCCATGCCTTTGACAGGCAGCACCTCTGAGAATGATACTGTGTGTGCTACTTGTCTTAGGCCCTCCCAACTCTGCAGTGTCCTCCTGCACTGCTCTAACCTCATGATGAGCCAAGTCATTTGTCCCTAGGTGGACAATTACGTCCAGCTCAGAATCCCTTGCAGCTGTTGTCGTGATCCTGAGGATGCGCTTCCTGTCCTCCAAGCCATGGCACCAGGCAGGCACTCTTCATATTTCCCAGCTCCTCCCAGTTCTATCCCCCATAATTGAGTCCCCACCAGGAGCTGGGTGCTTCCTTCTTGTGGTGTCCTCTGCCTCCTTCCTGTGGGCCTCCCTTGTTACAGTTGTCCTCAGCCTCCTTAGTCTCCTCATGGTGTATCCATAGGGGAGCTTATGCTCCCAGAATGGTGTATGGATTGTGGTGTGTAACATCTGACTGGGTGTGCCTCTGTTCCACCATCTTCATCCTCCCTGAGCCCACTGTGGTCCAACTGCTGTGCTTTCTTTGCAACCTCTGAGGTAGTGGTGGTGGTTCTGGTGCTCCCTGGATGGGGGAGGTTCCCTTCCTACTGTCCATATCTTCCCAACCATGTTTAATAAAGAGATGGGCCTGTAACTTGCAGGGTGAGTAGGGTCTTTTTCCTTCTTAGGGATTAGGGTTATTATTGCTTCGGTGCAAGATGGGGGAAGCTTGCCATTATTGAAGTTTCTTGATAAACATTAAGAAGAAGGGGCGAAGGTGTCAGAAAACATTTTATAGAAATCGATAGGAATCACAATACCCTAGGGATTTGTTGACTTCAAGGAAGACAAAGCTTTCGGGATTTTGAAGCAAGAAGGGTTCATCTAAGGAATTTGTTTCAAGAGTAGAAAGATGAGGAAGCTATAACCATTTAAGGAACTGTTGAATTTGCAAAGTAGATGGAGGATTTGTGTTAGAATATAGTTTTTGATAAAAGGTTTCATGATACGATTTATAGAGGGGTTGTCGGAGTGAATAGTACCCTGTTCTTCTTTTAGGCTTAGGATGTGTCATTCCATTTGTTGTGCTTTGAGCTGGTAAGAGAGGAGTTTCTCATTTTTATCATCGTGTTCCCAAAACTTATATTTAAATTTAAACAAGGCCAGTTCGGTTTTACAAGAAATTAATTTATTAATTTTAACTCTAAGTTGAAGAATTTCAAGATGAAGTTGAGAATCAGGACAGTGCTTATTAGAAGAAAAGTATAAATTCTCTTCAGCCTTAAAAGATTTTTCCAAGTGAGCCAGCTATTGTTCCCTTACTCTTTTCCTATGTGAGCATAACTGATAATTTTCCCTCAAATCGTAGCTCTAAGAGCTTCCCATACAGAGGATATAGAAGATTCAGTTGGGGTACTGTGAAAGAGGAAGTCCTGAATTTGTGCTTTGATCATGGATAACAGATTGGGATCCTTGAGAAGGAGAGGGTCCAGCCGCCAGTAAGAAGATTTAGGTGCTAATGGGCCCCACAAAAGTTGCAGTTTGACAGGGGGAATGGTCTGAGTTTATGATGGGACAGATGGATGAATCAATAGTTTTTTTCCCTTATAACAGGAGAGGCTAAGCAGTAGTCAATTCTGCTGAATGTCTTATGTAGAGAGGAGTAAAAAGTAAATTCTCGATCATGGGGGTGAAGGAGGCACCATACATCAGCTAATCCAACATCTTGCATTAGTAATGAGAGGGCTTTAATACTTCAAGGGTGGGCCTCTGTAGTGGGGCTACTTCTGTCAATGCTGGCTTCTAAAGCTAAGTTAAGATCCCCTCCAAGAATAACTGGTGTATTATCAGTGTTAAAGGATAAAATCTGTTGAGCTAAATTATGAAAAAACTCCGGGGAATTGGAGTTGGGTGCATAGACATTAACAAGCAGAAGAGGACCAGAGTTGGTATTCAGTTTGACCATCACCCATCTGCCATCAGTATCGGAAACGGAGTTTACAAGGGACTATTTGAGACTCTTATGAATAAGAATAGCAACTCCTCTTTTTTTTGAGGTATAGGATGATTCATAGATCTGACCAACCCAATCTTTTTTAAGTCTATGAACATCCTCTGCTAATATTTTTGTTTCTTGAAGGAAAGCAATTTGTGTTTTATGTTTTTGAGATTGTAAAGAATTTGCTTCCGCTTCCAAGGAGAATTAAGTCCCTTCACATTCCATGTATATAAAAGTATGTCACTTATATTGTTAGTGTTAAAGAAAGGGAATAATCGCTGGAGTGTGAAGGGGCAAATAAATGAGGCAGAGGATGATTAGAATACAATACAGAGAGCTTACATATATGCAGAGAGTGTCAGGAACATTCAAGCCAAAAAAAGTGAGATGTATGATACATGAGTAGCACAGATATCTTATTAAAGTTAGAATAGAGATGGGGAAGGAGAAAAGTCATTAAGAACAACAACAATACTTGTAAGCTAAATAACAAAGAAAACACTTTATGGGTGTGAGGAGATATGAGTGAGCCAACTGGCTAAGAGACTCTCTCACCACACTCTGGGGCGTCGATGTAGGGAGGAGACTAGGGAGGACCGGTTATAAATATCGGCCCAAACCTATGTCTGGTCCCAGTAATATAATAAAGTAAATATTCCTGATAAGTTAAACTGAAAGGGAATAATACCAAGAGAGGCAGGGGAGTGTAATAACCTCAGCTTAATTCTAAGCTAACAGGACAAGGTATAAGGAGAAAGCTAAACACCAGAACTTATTTATAAACATTAGTAGTAATAGTACAAGATATACCAACTCGAAATAACAGTAAATTAAAGAACCATATACGAGATGCCAGTACAGCCTAGACATAGAGCAAGGAATTCAAGGAGCCAGGTGGAATGCAAATGAACAAATATAAAAGGAAAAGTAGATCATTTCCACATTAGAGTGACTCTGAGTATACTTTGCAGTGCAACAGAATAAGTACATAATAAATACAATATTGAAGGGGAAAGAAGAAAGGGGAGGTCAATTTAAGCCCTTACGTCCTGAGCCAAATGCAAATCGGGATTATGTGGAGAGGTATAGGCTTCGGTGAAAACTGTAGGCAGAAGAGATAGTCATAGTAAAGATCAGCTCCGATTACTTGAAAATTGCTTGAATAGGTCTTATATGGGGTGACTAGGTCTAGAAGACTAGGCCCAGTGAGCCCCAAAACAGGAGGGACCACACAGCAGTGGAGTTCTATAATATCTGTAGGCTTCAAGTAAAATAAGGAGCATAAGGAAGATGTAAACTGACAATCCTTTGCAACAGTACACCAAATATAGCCCACCTCTTTGAGTGCTAATGATAGCTCCATATTGTAAACAGGAGGTAGTAAGAATAATGGAGCGTAGGGAAGGAGATAGATTAAATGTAGTTGCCAATAATACTTATGAACCTGACATCAGGAGAGGGAAGGGGTAAGTTGACTTGTAATATATAATAATTCACATATGAAAAAAGAAAAGGGAATAATCAGGATGCATACCGATTGAAGATATGCAACTGAACAGCCAAAAGACCATAAGCCTAATGCACTGTTAAATTGGAGAGTAAAAAGCTAGATACAGAGATCCTGTTTAGTGAGGTCATGAATAAGATCTAACACTAAAATAATGGGTTAGAAAAGCATTGCTGATATACCAAAGTTCCCTTGAAGACCTTTAAGCTGCTTGTTTAAACACTGCAGCAAAAAGTAAATTGATCGCACCGCGATGTACAGCCTTTGCTTTCTGCACCCACTGGGAGTGAAAGCAACCAGGTAGCATAGACAGTAGAGCAGGCGGCTAGACAGAAAAAGTGTACTGGCACTACTTTTAAGTATCCTGGAAGCAAAACCTACCAAGATATAGTAACTGTGATCATATTACTGACCATATAAACTCATGACACCTTAGATTTATTAGCAGGATTGTGACTATTGGTGTCCTTGCTTTTGGTCTTTGCCCTACATTTCTTTTTGGGCAGCTCTAAAGATTTGAGTGGGGAACTTGCAACAACTTCTGCCCATGAAGTATCAGCAGAAATACATCCCTGAGGCACAGGCCCCAAATTAGAGGGATGTTCATCTGAAATTAGCTGGGAAAGATCCTCCTACGAGGAGTGCATGTCATCCTCCAAGACAGCAAA
Source organism: Neoceratodus forsteri (assembly GCA_016271365.2). NCBI lineage: Eukaryota > Metazoa > Chordata > Ceratodontiformes > Ceratodontidae > Neoceratodus > Neoceratodus forsteri. Next base: position 1,129,208,429 of record CM057456.1, on the reverse strand, counting down.
CTTATTGCTCAAGGGAAAAGAGGGGTTGATTTGAAGGTGAGAGACTGCAGCTTGGAGTGTTTGGGGTAAAATCTTGCTAGAACAGCATGAATGTCTTGAAGAATAATGCCTTGACAGAAGCTTCTCTTGCAGTCGTTTTGATTGCCTTGGGGTCAAATCAGTTGTGGCATTGCTGCTTGGGACTGTGAGTTCTGCAACACTTTCCCCACATTCCTGTTCCTTGTCATCCACCCTCCGTGTGGATATCAAAGCTGTGTTCAGGTTGCCAATTGCTGCTGAACCTCCCAGGGTAAGATTGCAGAAAGAGACCTCCAGATAGTTGGCTAAGGCATCAGGCGTTTCAAAATCCATAAAGGAAGAGCCTGAGAAAAGGTATAGTGCCACGGGGTAACGTAGAGAAAATTTAATGCTTCTTTGGTGGAGAATTTGTTTAAGTGGATTGTAGGCCTTCCTTCTGATGGTTACATTTTTTGACAAGTCTCTGTAGATGGAAATATTAAACTCTTGCCACTGAAGTTTCCCCATTTCTCTGGCTCATTTCAGTATTAATTCTGTGTGGGAATAGTTCAAGAAGCGAGCAAGGATAGGCCTTGGTCGCTGGTCTGATCTTGGCCTAGGACCCAGAGTGTGGTGAGACCGCTCAATGATTAACATTAGGTCAGGAGGTAGTTTAAGCATTGCATTCAGCACATGTAATAAAAGCGCAGTAGTGTCTCCTAATTCTACACCTTCAGGGAAGCCAAAAAATCATAAATTGTTGCGATGATTATGATTTTCAATATCGTCAATTTTGGCTTGTAGGGATTTAATAGTTAATTCTTGATTGCGGACAGTAGCCTGGAGGTCATGAATAGTAGTGGTGTTACAGGCCATTGCTTTCTCATTAAAATGCAATTTTCTGGCTAAAGGTTTCAAGAGTGGTCGCATTCTGTTGGGTGGAGGTTTTTAGATCATTAATCTCAGCCATCAGTTTAGAAAACATTACTTCCACTCTAGCAAGTAAGCCTGCCATAATGCTGAAGGATGAGGCCTAGTGTGCTGTAGTACAGTGTAGAATAATTGAATATAAGTAGATGATGGATCAAAAATGACTTACAAACTGTGTCAGGCAGTAAAATTACAGGATGGTCACAGGAGTTGGTACCAAAGAAAGGTCTGGTGAAGGCTGGATGAGGTTAGACTGCAGTCATTCCTGTAGAGATTTTGAACTATGCTGCCATCTTCTGCCTGGTCCACTTATCACTTTTTAGAATAATACAATTATTAGTAGTTAATTGCTTATTCTTGGAAGTTGCCGGACCTGTATTTTTAACATTAAATTTGGATCCTAACCCCCTTTTGATACCCAATTTGCTAATTTTGAACATCACTCATTAATATACATATACAGCTTTTTTAGAATTTACATTTTACAGCATTTTTTCAGTACATATTTATGGACTCTACTGGGCCAAGAGGGTGAGTAAAGACACCTGGAAGAAGCTCTTTGGGAGAAACCTGCCATTAAAGTCACATACTTCACTTTGAAAAACAAATAGATGGCACGAAGAAGGTTTGCCTTTTACAAGGTAGACAATACTTTTGCATCTCAAGACAATAAAGCTGGTGATTTTGTTTCATCTAGGAACTTTTGTAAACTAATACCAGCATCACAAAGAACTCGCTCCACACAAGATCAAGAGCAAGGATAAGAATGAGGACAACAGAAGGGGTCTAAGAAGGAATAAAATGACACTTATTTAGAGCTTACAGGTATCAATTTCTCTTTTTGTAGCAACTAAATACTTTGGTAAATTTATTTTTTAGTATTAATTGATGCAAATATTAAGCCTATATATTTTTATTTTATTGTATATTACTTGGGCAGTAGGGACGCTGAATTGTTCCATTAATTTTTCACTTTACATATGCATATCATTGGGTGGATCCAAAATTCAAGATGTGAGTCTCTACCAGAAGTCAAGGTGTTAAAGGTACTAAAGAAATTGACTGCCATAAGCTATATGGGCTTCAGAATTTAAAAGAAGGGAAAAAGTACCAAAAACATTCAGACACAGGTACAAGTAAAAGCAAAGATAAAAGTGTAGGTAAAGGACATCACAAGAAGAGAGAGGAAAAAAAAAGATCTCAAAAAGTTTAAATTCTGTTAATCAGGTGGGTCAAGAAACTGATAGCGTTAAGGATAAGCAAGGATAAGGATAAGACTGATAAATCCCTGTGTACCTCTACTCTTCAGCTACATAAAGAAGGTATTTTAAGAATTCCAACTTCATGGGATATGAATATGCAAATACAGGCTGATAATAAGATCACTAAAAGTAAAAAAAAATATCAAAAGTTAAAGTCAAGAAGATATAGTTTCTCTATGTAATTCCATCGAGTTTGAATGGGAACCATTCCCAAAATCTCTTACTAAGTTAGACCATTCAGCACTGTCACCCCCCACCCCCACCCCGCTGGGCCAACAGAACAAAACTGATGTTTCAACATATGTACAACCACCTATATAAATTCAAGATGAGAATCCCTCAGACTTGGTGATTAATTATCCAACCTCTTTCACACCACATCTAATTAAAGCCCTACAAGATCCTCACATGGTGAATATTTTACTTTTAGAACAATTACAAATTTTAATAGATGAAGTCACATCAGTTAAAGCAACATTAGCTCATCATGAGGCTTTAATAAGGAATGTATTTAAGGAATTAATCAAGACAGGATTAGGCTCAGATTGGGACTCCATGATACAGATAGACAAAAGGACTCATGGGGCCCAATTCCAGAACAGTTACACATGTTGCAAAGTGACTTGTGCCAAACAAAATGGTGCAAGTAGTACTTTGTGCCATGCATTACACCAATTGGTATTCCAAAAGGCAGCCTGTGACATGTCGCAGGCTGCCTGCACCAAAGGTGTGCTATGCCACTGGTTACGCCATAAATCCCCTGCAACATGGTGCAAGGGGGTTTACAGCAGCATTTACACCAGATTCCAAGAGGGTGGCTGTCCGAATAGCAAATGTGCTATTCCAAGACAGGCCCCAGAAGGCTGTGGTCTAAGTACACTTAGACCAGCTATTAACTGGTCCAAGTGTACTCTAAATCCGTGGGGAGGTGCACCTCGGTGCCTGGTGCCCCAACAGCCACTCCCCCACGGTCCCACATAGGCTCCCCCACCTGGCTCCCATTGGCATGGAAGCCCTCTGTGGGCTGCTGGCACCCCCATTCCCACATGCCTGATTACTGCCCCTCAGGGTAGTCCTCATCCCCTGATCCCTAGGCCCTGATCCCCAACACGCTGCTATTGGCATACATGCCATACCATGTAAGCCCTGGTAGTCCAGTGGCCCCCCCAACTGTGGCAGTCCACCCCCACACACCCATTACCAGTCAGTGACTGGCACAACCCACTGCTCACCTCCATGACCAGCCACTGACTGACCTCCATCTGAGCGTGTACTACTGTATACAGTACACACTCAACAACTGATGGAGCGCGTACTGTCTACAGTAGCATGCACTCCGAAGGAACACTGTTGGCAGTTGGCTATGGAGGTGAGAGGTGAGTATGCCAGCTGTCTACTGGGTGTGGGTGTGTGTGTGGGTGGACTGGCAATGCAGGGGGGAGAGGAATAGACCTGCCAGCCATTGCTATGGTGTCGGGGAGCAGGGCTTTGGGGTGGACTTGCACTCTGTCAGAGGGTATTACTGTGGCTTGTGGCACCCATTTCAGGTGTGCCCTTCCTTTGGTGCAATGCTGGAGGTGCCACAAGTCACAGGGCATAGTCGACGGGGACCCTGCCTGTTCTGGAATCTGGCGCAGAGTCCCCAGCATGGCGGCATATGTCACAACTCACAAGCACCTGTGAGTTGTGACATTCATCTTGGAATTACTGTAGGCCCCTTAGTACCAGAGTGGGGTTCCTTAATCAGAGAGAAGTTAAAATGAGAAAGGGATAAAGAAAAAAACAAAGTAAATCGAGTAAAATAACCCAAAAACAACACAAGTCGTTCAGGGAGAAACTTATGGTTAATTCTAAGATGGCAAAGAAAGAAGTATCTTAAAAAAACATCTGCAGAAAGAATCTCAAACAAAAGGGAAGACAGAAGAAAAAGGGAACACTACAAACAATAAGTCCAAATGTTCCCTCAGATCCTGTAACAAATATGCTTACATCCAAAAAGAATAATTCAGAAGCAGCTATTCAGGAAATAAATATTGCGCTCAGTAGCAATCAGAACCAAAAAACAGAAGAGTTAAATTCAAAGGATTATTTAACTCATTATTACCTGGGCTGCCATTTTGTGTCAGGTAAACAATGGATTGTTCAGACTTCATATGAAGCTATTGGAAGTAATGACACATTTTTGTTTTCTGGTAATGAGGCCATTATCTCAGTTCAAGGATTTTATTGTAGGAAAGGAGAGGTAAAGAAACAATTAACAGATCTTGCAATTAACCTATTAGAGGCAGAATTAGCAATCCCACAAGGTAGAGACAATATAGCAGATGTAAATCAAAACACAATGATGAGAGGGGACCCTGTTCAGATAATCATATCAGATATACTGATTGCAGAATGGATATGGAGGAACAGTAAATCACTCCACGGCAAGTGAATCAAAATTGACAAACCACTGAGTATTGAAAATGTACTGAGCAGGCAGAGAACCAATTTTGCACATGGGATACAACTAACAGAACGAGAACTAGAATTATATCTAAAAAAATATGTCAGACGGAAATATTGACTGACAACAGTAAGTTTATTTTTACACTACACAGTTTAGAAAAACAGAAAGCTGAAATTAAAAAGGAATTAATGAAAACTGTTTGCTATATCCTAACTGAAGTAATGGGCAAAAAATTGGGTAACAAAGGAGTTTTATGGGCCAATCATCAGGAAGGCCTAAATAATTCTGGTCAGATCTCCTTTGCTGTCAAAGACCAGATTTTTTATTACCTGATCACAGCTTCAGTTCAAAAACTAGATAAACTGAACCTACTGTTAATCAGGAGGAAATAGATGGTATTTTTTGTAATAAAAAAGAAGAATCAGATTGGGAAATAGTAAGAGAAAAGAGTAAGAAAAGATCAAGGGACTTGCACATGAATGAAGCTCAATATAATATCCAGTGCAGAACCGGTTCTCTCCATTAGAAACAAATTACAATAACTGACTCAGTTTTGAAGATGGAACTTCATATGTTAAACCTTTAGGAGAGAGGGTAATATAAGGTAACATGATCATGACTTGGAACATATCAGGTTTTTCCAAGAGAGTCATTGATAATGACTTTCTTGAATTTTTTCCCAAAATGGATATAGTATGCCTACAGGAAACATGGGCAATGGACGACTTAAACTAAATGGGATTTGCCTTTTTCACACAGTGCAAGAAAAGTATCAGTGTCTGGCCACCCCTCTGGGGGCATTACAATGTTTATTAAAGTCCAGGAGAACATGGTTGTGAAGTCACCCATTTTTATATCTGAAAATATAATATTAATCCTCCTAGAAATAAATAAGGAATCATTAATAATTGCTAATGTTTTTATTCCACCAATGAAGACTAAGAAAGATAATACCTTAGTTTGGAACAAACTAGAGCATCACCTGAGAAATAACATAGAAAATAATCCCAGTGCAGGAATGATTTTATTGGGTGACTTCAACTCCAGACTAAGGCCCTTAGTACCCTCTCTCTCTCTCTCCTTAAAGGAACATCAGTTCAGAAAAAACAACATTTTAGATAAAACAATAACAAGCATTTGTCAATGCCGAATGTTGTCTCCCTGGCATTGGCATTGGTAGTGTCAGAGTTAGAGATGCATAATAGGAATGGCAGTGAAGTACTGAAGTGATGCCAATCCCACCCCCACCCTGCAGAGGCCAACATGTATTGGGGTGTGCCTTTGGGTCGTCAGCTATAATGCTCATGCCATTGTACCTCACCCTACCTTTTAGACACTGACAAGTGTCGTGGCATGCTTTGGGGTCTTTGGGCATTATACTTACCCCATTCCATAAGGAAATACACTGAGGTGGGTGCAGTATAAGAGAATGGGGTGAACTTTGCAGCTGAACAGTGCAAGGCACACCACGATGCCTGTCACTGGCTGCTGGGTGGGGGTGGTGGTGGAATGGTGTGAACATTACAGCTGATGATCCCAAGTCACACCCCAGACTCCTGTCAGTCTCTACAGGGTGAGGTGCAACAGTTGAAAACCCTAACACCATGGGTGTGTGTTAGTATTTTCACTCCAAATTTGAACATGGGCATTTTGTGAGCCCACCTCATGAAAAGCAGCACAATCAGTTTGTTAGCTGAAAGGTGGTTTTGCACTGTGGCTATGCCACTTGGTGACACAGGGATGAAAACACATTTTGGGCAGGGTGTAGAAAATGACAACTGTATTGTTCATGAGGAGGTTTAAAAAAATGCCAACGTTGGAAATCTGGTATGAAAATATGAAAAATTGGTGAAGTCATGAGCATGCATAGAAACTGCGCAACACACGTCCGTAACCCAATTATTTTTGGGAGTTTGTTAGCCACATTTTTAACTTAGGCATTTTGGGACCTCATTTCATGAACAGTGGCACTGTGATTTTGTTAATCTGTCCCAAAAGTTGATTTCCCACAGCGACCACGCCATTGTGCACCACAGGTGCAGAAACACATTTTGGGCAGGATGTGAAAAATGATAGCTGTACTGTTCATAAGGAGGTGTGAAAAAATGCCAGTGTTGAAAATCTGGCATGGAAATATTGCAAATTTGTGAAGTTACAAGGTGTGTGGAAATTGTGCAACACACCCTTGTAACACAGTCATTTTATGGACTTTTGGCACCAAATTTTTAACATAGTCATTTTAGGACCTCTGCTCATGAGCAGTGTCACTGTCATTTCCTCAGACTGTCCCAAAAACTGATTTCACACAGTGACTGCTCTATTCTGCGCTGGATGTGCGAAAACACATTTTGGCCAGGATATGTAAAATGACATCTGTACTGTTCATCAGGAGGTGTGGAAAATGGATGTTTTGAAAATCTGGAGTGAAAATATTATAAGTTCACAAAGTTACGAGCGTGCGTGGAAACAGCTGAATGCATGCTCGAAAAACAGCCATTTTTGGGATTTATTTCACCAAATTTGCAACATAGGATTTTTGAGAGCACCCCTCATGAACAGTGTCACTGTCATTTCATTACTCAGTCCCAAAAGGTGATTCCCCTCAGTGACCGTGAAATCACCTTTCAGGACCGAATAGCACCATGACAGTGACTGAATTCATTAGGAGGGGTCCCAATAACCCCATGTTGAAAATGTGGTGCCAAAATTCAAAAAAATGCCCAAGATATGCACCAAAGTTGAAAAAACCCTATTTATGCCATTATACAGTTTACCAGCATTTCTTCAGTTCGCGATCAGCTTTGAAGAGTGCAGACGTGTTCCCGGTCCACCGAAGATCATTGCGCCAGACTCTGGAGGTAAGTACAGGGTGAGGGGGGTGTGGGAAGGCAGGGTTTGCAGAGGGTAGGTGCGGGTTGTGGGAGGGGGCAGGGAGACGGTGAGGGACCATTTTCTTTTTTCACAGGTTTAAAAAAAACATTGCGGGATGGTTTTTATTTTTCAGGGGATTTAGCACACTGGGGTTGGCTCCCAGCATGCCACCTAAGTGTTTTGGGAAGGATGCTGTTGCCGACAGGGAATTGGGCACCCTTGTTGGCACACAATGAAAGTGGGGGGGGCAAGAACTGAGGGGGATTTGGCACCCCCTTGGCACATAACAAATGGGGGTGCATTATGCTGATGTGGAGTAGGCTCCCCTGTCGGCACATACATTGGGGCAGGGCATACCAACAGGGGGATTGGGCACCCCCAAAGTTGGCTTTATGGCAGGCAATGTGCCGCCATGTAAATTTTTGTTTGTCACCAGGGAAAGCACATCAGAAAGTCAGCTGTGTATGATGAGCTTTGCTCGCATTGCAGCGGACCTTTCCTTAGATGTGCTCACCACATTATGTATGCATGGTGTGGCGCCAGCATGCAGGCTTATTGGGGAATGAGGGACACACCTACTGATGCGTGCCCTGCATTCATCCAACAGTGACCGTGCCTCCAAATCTGCTACTACCACAATATGTTGGCTGTGCATGCATGAGCCAACATAAAAATGCGCGAAGACTACTTAAAATCCTCAGTAATTTTGGTTTAATTGTATTAAATGGGTTCCCCCTAGGGGAACACACACCTTATTACACATATACGAGTGGACATGGTATTAGCACAATTGATCATATATGTGTATTCCCATGGCAAGTTTATTCCATCCAATATTTTAATGTTTTGCTTCAATCGGAGAGTGATCATTACCCAGATGTAATGAAAATGTGATTACAGGACATTGAAATAAGACCACAGTCACAATTCATACCTCAAATTCAAATCAGAAATCAAAAAATAATCATTTTCTCAAACGAAGTTGAAAATAATATGAGAAATATATAAAATAATTCACATGTACAAAACATATAAAACTCCATTAGCTAAAATAATACATTATTTTTATTTATTGAACTGTTTCACCAGGAAGGCACACTGAACAACATGTTGCTCATCTCACGGTGCGATGGGGGGGGGGGGACACAATGTGGATAAGAAAATAGAGATTAAACAGATGATAAAAGGTAAGAACGGTTACAATTAAGTTGGAGCATGTAGCTGATATAATACACAACTGGTAAGCAGTACAGACATTACAGCTTGTAAAATTAGTACAACCAATGGGAGTTCACAGATCAAGATACAATAATACAGACAGATCAGTAATGCTACAATACAATCATAGCACAATAATGTTCTGAGTGCTAGGCTCATAGGCAATAAACAAGTGCTATTGAAGGAGTAGGGTGGAAGTAAACAAGTTCCATTAATGGAGTAGGGAGTGAGGTAGCTAAGAAGTGCTGTAAGGAGGTGTGGAGGGAAGAGGAGGTGGGTAGGGGAAAGTCAGGGAGAAAAAGATAGCATTCAGTAAGTATAAGGAAACACAGAAGGAGCAGGACAGAGAGCTGTACCAGTTAAGGTAGAAGGAAGAAGGGATGGAAGTCAGAATAGCAAAGGCCCAAACTGAGGAAAAGATAGCCAACTCGGTTAAGAAGGGGGATAAAACCTTTTATAGGTACATCAGAGAGCATAGAAAGACAAAGGGAGGGATAGTGAGGCTGAATAGAATTGATGGTGGGTGGGCAGAGAGGGACAGTGAAAAAGCAGGGATACTGAACGAATATTTCTGCTCAGTATTCACAAAAGAGGAAGAGGGGGCCTAATCCAATTAACAGAAGCACTCTTGATGGGGATCAATCCCAGTCCCTTTCACAGAAGAAAGGGTTCTGAAAGAACTCCTAAAACTGAAGGTGACAAAGCAATGGGTCCTGATGGAATTTACCCAGAATTCTAAAAGAATTAAGGGAGAACTAGTGAAGCCACTGACTACCCTTTTAACAAATCATGTGAGGATGGTGTGGTACCTGAGGACTGGAGGAAGGCAGATATGATTCCCTTCACAAAAGTGGGACCAAGACCGAGGCAGGAAACTACAGACCTGTCAGTTTAACCTCTGTGGTAGGGAAAGTGATGGAATCACTTCTGAAGGGAAGAATTGTTGAGTACCTAGAGGCCAGTGGAGCACAGGACCCAAGACAGCATGGGTTCACAGTGGGAAGGTCATGTCAGATGAATCTAATTGATTTCTTTAACTGGGTGACCAAAGTAGTAGACCAGGGAGGGGCTGTGGACATGGCCTACCCAGACTTTAGCAAGGCAATTAGCACAGTCCCACACAGAAGATTAATAGTCAAATTAACCAGCCTGGGAGTGGGTCCCAGGGTGGCAGCCTGGGTAAAACATTGGCTGGACAACAGGACACAGAAGGTAATTGTAAATGGAGTAAACTCTGAAGAAAGAGGGGCTACTAGTGGGATACCGCAGGGTTCAGTACTGGGTCCAGTCCTTTTTAATGTCTTTATAAGTGACATTGCAGAGGGACTGGAAGGAAAAGAATGCCTCTTTGCAGATGACACAAAGATCTGCAACAGGGTTGATACACAAGGAGGCATGGAAAGGATGAGAAGGGACTTAGCAAGGTTGGAGGAATGGTCAGAAGTATGGCAGCTTGGATTCAATGCAAAGAAGTGCAAAATAATGCAACTGGGAAACAAAAACCCAGGCAAAGATTACATAATGGGGGAGGTAGTAACAACAACAAAAATGGAAGGGGACCTGGGGGTAATCATATCAGATGACCTTAAGGTTAGCAAGCAATGTGAGAAGGCAGTAGGGAGGGCTGGGGACATACTGGGATGTGTAGGGAGAGGCATCACCAGCAGAAAACAGGAAGCTGTTATCCCTCTGTACAGACAGTTGGTGAGATCCCATCTGGAGTACTGCATCCAGTTCTGGAGACCCCATCTCCGCAAGGGGATAGACAGGACAGAGGCAGTCCAGATGAGGGCAACTAAAATGGTGCAGAGTCTGCAAGAGAAGTCATATGAGGAGAGACTAAAGGAGCTTAATATGTATACCCTTGAGGAAAGGAGGGAAGGGGGACATAATAGAAACTTTTAAGTACCTCAGTGGAATCAACAAAGTCCAAGAGGGTAGCATCTTTCAGAAAAAGAGATGCGTAAGAACAAGGTGACACAATTTAAAGATGGGGGGCAGTTCGGGGCAATGTGAGGAAGTATTTTTCACAGAGAGAGGGTGGTGGACACATGGAACAGCCTTCCTGAGGAGGTCGTGGGGTCTAAAACTGTGGGAGAATTCAAGGATACATGGGACAGACATAAGGTAATTCTTGTGGGGGGTAAGAAGAAATAGGCTGTAGGTTAACTAGGATCTGCAGCTTATCTTGTAGGTAAGGAAATGGGCAGACTAGGTGGGCCAAGCGATCCTTATCTGCCATCAAAGTCTATGTTTTTATGTTTCTACGGGGGAGAGAAGACCACCAAAACCTATTTCCCCTTCAGGATGTTGAGAACCCTGCAAGGGGGGCCAAGGAGTCTACAAGCAAGAACATGTACAGAGGAAATTAAGGATGCTGAAAGCAGACCACCAAAACCTATTTCCCCTTCAGGATGTTGCAAGCCCTGCAAGGGGGGCAGGAAGCTGGCAAGCAGGAACAAAGTAAAGAAGAATTAAAGAGGATTAAAGCAGGAGCAGCTGGAAGATTGTGAAGTGCAGTACTAAGGGAATAGTTGGAAGAAGAGTGATGCATTTGTGGGGGGAGAGAGTTTCAGGTTTTAGAGAAGTCGTGGGAAAATCCTGACTGGCCAATGAGGGTAGATCGGCACTGGGGCCATCAAGGTGCTCATGTCACTAGATCTAAGGGAATGGAGGGTGGGGGTAGAAAGGAAAATAAGAGGTAAGGAGGAGGTTCACCAAGCCAGAATTTGTAGATCAGTTTGGCACAGTGGGAGAATGGCCAGTTAGACAGTAGGGGAAAGTCTAAGGCATGATAGAGGTCACATTGATGAATACGAGAGGGGGAGTCAAGGGCAAAGTGGCAGAAGGAGTTAAAGAGAGTGTCTGCTTTTGTTAGGAAAGACTTGGGAGCAGCATCGTAGACTACATTGCAGTAGTAAAAAATGGGGAGTACGAATTTCTGGACAGGTTTGCTCCTTGCAGGCAATGGGATGCAACTATGGTTCCTGTACAGGGCACCAAGCTTGGGGCACAATTTATTCAGGATGGCGTCGATGTGTACAGTGAAGTAGAGGTGTTGGTACAGCCAAACCCCAAGATATCTAAATGAGGATGTGTCCTCAAGGATTGGCCCACTGAGGTTGTGGAAGGAGTGATGGCCAGAAAGCCTAGAGAGTCTCTGCCTGGTGCAAAAGGTCATAGAGACTGTCTTCTTGGTGTTAAGGAAGAGCTGGTGGGAGGCAAACCAAAGCTGAACCTGGTTGAAGTCATGTTGTAAGCTGGTTTCCACAGCAGCAGGGTTTTTGTTGGAGCTGTACAAGACAGTATCATCAGCTTACATATGGATGGAAGAGCTGGAGCAGGCTATAGGAAGGTCATTGATGAAGATGGAGAAAAGCAGGGGACCTAGCACTGAGCCCTGAGGGTCTCTAGTGTTGATAGGGAGTGGAGGGAAGGTTGAATCAGAGATTCTTACCGATTGAGTCCTTCCGGTGAGGTATGATTTAAACCATTTAAACCAGGGGTTGAGCAGGAGGGGAGAAGAGGGTGTGGACCACCTGCCAGAATTTGGAGGGGGTGTTTATGTTTGCGAAGAAAGAGGATTTGAAATACTCACACTTTGCCAATCTGGTAGCTTTGGTACAGGAGATATGGAGCATTCTGTAAATGGCATAGTCACTGGGAAGCTTAGATGTTTTATGTTTTTTCTAGGCCCGGTTGTGCTCCCTTAGGCAGACCAGTAATTCAGGGGTAATCCAGGGGAAGTGTAACCCATGAACTCTGGTCCTCCTGAAGGGAGCAAATGTGTTCCAGGGGGAAGATGTTTTTTTCTTGAAGTAGGTGAAGGCTTGGTCGACGGAGGGGGCAGAGGAGAGAGGGCCTAGTCGTTGGAGGCAAGTTCAGACTGGAGAGGGGCAAGATCTAAGGATTTAAAAGAGTGAAGCTGAATTATTTTATGAGGGGGTTTGGGTTGATGGACCTTACAAACCAGGTCGATAGGACTGTGGTTGCTAAGGGCATCTGGGAAGATACCTGACTTGATGATGTGGTGCAGATGTGTAGTGAGTGCCCAGTCAAGTAGGGTGTTATTTTGTGTTTTATGATTTGGATGTGTGGGCTTAAGGACATGTTGAGTGAGATTGAGTGCAGCAATATCATTCTGTATCTTACTCGACTTAGGTGACAACCAAGTTAGGTTCAAGTCACCCAAAATGAACAGCTCACCAGATTGCAAGATGGAGATAATGGAGGATATAAGTTCAGACGCAACTGAGGGGTGGGTACTAGGATGACAGTAGATGCCAGCTACGAAAATTGGGACACAGAAAGGGAGCTTAATATGGGTGACTAGGGCCTCGTGAGTTGCTGGGATGGAAGACGATAGAATAGTTGTAGATTGCAATGAAGACTGGATGGACATTACAAGACATCACCCATAAAACAGAATCAATTACAAATATTATTCTTCCATTTCTTTACAAAAACTGTAAAAATAAAAGAACAGAGACTTGGTTCGATAAAAGTTGCCAAAACTTCAAAAGTTACATAAATAAATTAAATAAGATTGTTCAAAAAAAATCATACAATAGACAACATAAAAATTTTGAATGCAGCAAGAAAAGATTATAAAAGTCACTTAAAGGTCAAAAAAGAAATCTATGGAAAACAACAATGGCAGGATATGCTTGAAATAATCAGAAATAAAAATACAAAAGACTTTTGGCTCAAGGTAGCAAAAGGAACTACAAATTACAGTAATAATATCTCAGCACATATTTCTTCAATGAATTGGTTCTCATATTATGAAAAAATATTCTATCAAGAAACTGACAATACCAAGTTAAAATTACTCTTCAATAATCCGAATAAGCCAATAGAATCATTGAACATCGCCCCATTATGGGTATTGGAAGCTATTTGATTGACAACACTAAATAGGGCCCCAGGCCTGGACCGAGTACTGCCATGCCTCTATAAAATAGTAGAATCATGTGAGATCCCACAGTCATGGAAACATAACATAGTAATACCCACTCACAAAAAAGGCAATCCAGATTTGCCAGGAAATTATAGACCTATAAGTTTGCTGGACTACCTGGGAAAAATATTTACCAGAGTTTTATTAGCCAGACTAAATATTTGGATAACCTCAAACAACATAATTGATATATATCAAGGTGGATTTAGGGCACGGTATTCAACAGTAGACCAGTGCTACATACTTTCTCACATAATAGCAAAATATTACATAAAAAATGTAAGCCTATCTATATAACATTCATGGACTTTCAAGAGGCTTTCGACAGGATCGACAGGAACATTTTATGGGGAAAACTATTTGAGATAGGCATGAATCAAACAATTCTTAGACTCATAATTAATCTATATTCTGAAAATAAAACAAAACAACAGTTAGATATGACCTAGAAGGAAACTTGACAGATTATTTTCCATCTAACTAAGGGGTGAAACAAGAATGCATACTTGCACACCCGTTGTTTAATCTGTAATCAGTGATTTACCTAAACCATTAGTTCCAACATCTACCTTTTCACCATACATGGACAGAACACTTATCCCACTGCTAATATATGCTGCAGATTTGGCTATAATTTCATTATCCCCTTTAGGTTTGGGTAAGCAATTAAATAAGCTTCAAGAATACCGTATAAATAAATAAACTCTCAATTAACATAAATAAAATGCAAATTATGATAATAGGTAAACAAATCAGTAAGATTAAATACACTTGGTATATAAACAATGTTCCTTTGAAATTAGTCCTGCGCTACAAATATTTTGGACTGTAAATCTCACCCAATGGGAAATTTGCTAAACACCACACATTTACACAGGGTAAAGTTAACCAATGTAAATCTGCAATTTTACACTTTGATGCAAAATATGGAGGCTATTCCATTACAGTAGCTTTATGCGCAACTGAAATGAAAATGTATCCTGTGGCACTATACACTGCAGAAATTTGATATAACAAATTATTTGATAAGTTAGAAAAAGTATTTTCAGATCTTTATTAAATTATTTTATAACTTCCAAGATACGTTCCAGCTCAGGTTGCTCGAGCAGAATTAGGCAGACCTCAAATTAAATATTTGGCAGCTTTAACCAAATAAGATACTGGATCAGACTTTCCCAGATGGACAAAACCAGACTAGCATTCAAATGCTTAAAAGAAAAGGCAAGATGGTTAAAAATGGTCATGATTCTCCTTGGCTTGCCCAGATTGTTGATTTTTTTTTAATTTAACAAACTCTATTAAAATTTTAATGGCAACATAAACATAACACAGGAACACTTAAAAACACAGAACATAGATTCACTACATAAGACTAACAGAGGTTAACCTAGAAAGTCTCTCACAGTAATAGATATGGTAATAACAATGTAAAAAATGAAGGCATGGTTAAGGCAGAGACACCCCCCCAACTAATCCAATCAACCCCTGCAGCCCAGTAGTCTCCACAGTCTCACCAAACCACACAAGGCACTGCACTAAGTATGCAAAAGTAGAAGTAAAGGTGACAGACAGGAAAGAGAAGAGGGAAAGAAGAGAAAGAGAAAGAGGACCATAGGGAACAAGCCTACATCAGAAGGTTAGATTTAGACAGAGCTAATGGATAAAAGAGTGAAGAGTGATTCCCATCTATTTTGTAAAAGATGAAGCCACTTCCTACAGTCTGCAATATGTTTTTCCAGCATCAGAGCAGTCAAGATTGTTGATTTTTTAAAAGACATAGGCTAAATCTACCTTTGGCATGACCAACAAAAAGCCATAACCATATCTTCCAAACACAATAAAATAATTAAAAAAACCATTAGTGATTTCCTTCGAAGAAGATATGAATAAAATTAAACAATTAAAATTAGATCATTGGTACTTGCAAAATAAGATAAACCATATTTTTGAACCTTGGGTGGGATACTAAATGCGTGGTGCAAGTCACCACCAAACGCAACTTGAGCCAAATACAGCTGCGACATTGACCCTATGCCCTATTCTAGAAGGGATAGGGTACCTGCATCTAAGTCCTACAACTTATGACATACAGCCAGGTACGCCGAACAGAGGAGGTACCTGGCTAAGATGTCGCATGCCGCAACCACAAGTCACAAGTGCCCCCATGCCCATTCACTGCCAGAGCTCCAGCAGGGCTAGAGGCCCCTAACCACTGTCATGCCACCACAATTTCCCCAACCCCAATCAGACACCATGGCCAGTGTACTGTACAGTATGCACAGTACACGACAAGTCAGACGTCCCTTACAGATATGTCTGTTAGTCTAGTGGTCCCCACCCTCCCCACCAGCAGTGCCAATATATACACCCTGACCCATCCCATCGGTGACTGGCACAACCCTCCTTTCACTGCCACGGCCAGACACCGATTGAGCTCTTTCTGAGTGCTACCTGTATAGACACGCCAGAAATGAATGAGTTCATTCATTTCTGAGCTGCCTATACAGTAAGCGCCAGAAGGAGCTCCAGCCGGCAGCTGCCTATGGTGGTGAGAGGAGGGTTGTGCCAGTCACTGGCTAGTGATGGGTCAAGGAGGGGTGATAGAGCCATTTGATGGGCTGATAGTGGTGTGGTGTGGGGTTCGGGGACATGATGTATGTGGGCTGCCCTGCAGGGCATTATGTATTGGGGTTCTGGGAGCTGAGGGTGCGAGATGTCCAGCTGGGCACCTCTGCTATGGGGGATCAGGGGCTGGGGAGGTTGTGGGATGCCCTGTGGGGTGACATCGGGGGTGTTCTGGCCATGGGGGGACAGATCATGGAGTGGGTACAGCAGGTCTACAGAACCTCTGGAGGGTGTATGTACAGTTACACCAGCTAAATGCTGGTGTAACTTACGTTGTCGTGTTCTCCTCCGGGGTTTTTATAGAATCCTGATATTGGGGCCTTTGTTTCTGCCCTTGTAGAATAGGGCACGACGGCTGCCATAAACCCCCCTAGCGCCATGTTGCAGGGGGGTTAGGGCACAACTGCTGGCATTACTGCACTTTGGCGCAAGTGGCCTGCGGCATGTCACAGGCCACATTGTAGAATTCCGCATGTCGCAACTGCTAGCGTAACTTGCTACTTGGGCCACTCTTTTTGGCGCAAGTGTGGTTATGCCAGGCATAACTCTTTTAGAATCAGGCCCCTTATCTGAATTTTCTGACAGACAAAAAGGATAGAAAATTATTCACAAAATTCAGGTTAGAATTATTCCCTTCTAAAATTCTAAGGTGTTTTTTTTCCAAAGAAAGAACTCATATCCAAAACATAAATTGCAACTGTGGCCAAAATGAACAGGAAACCTTATTACATGTCTTGTGTCACTGTTCAAAATTTAACAGATTGAGAAGCAAGATATTAGCACCATATTTTCAAATCAATACATTATCAGAAAATGAAGTATTAAGAATATTAATGGGCCAGCCCGGTGACACTGAGGGTTGAGGCGCTGGATGCTACACCTCGCACCACGCCGGCGACCTGAGTTCGGGAACGAGCTCGGGCCATCAGGGGTTGGCAGGGGAGGGAAGGGATTGAGCATTCTGAGGACTGCTCTCTCTTCCTGGGGTGGGCTCTAGGGGATATGTTGCACAGGGGCGTCCTCTGGTGGAGACCAGGAGAATACCGAGTTTGCATCGCTATGCATTGCTGGGGTAGGTGTTGCCATTCATGCCATTGACACCATTGTATGACCGAGCATCGGGGGAAACAGAAAAAATGGACCCCCCCCCGGAGGATAGGCGAAGGCACTGCTGCCAGCCCCACACTCCCAGCACTGGGCTCCTCACTCTCCCTTGCCCCGCACTCTGACTTCAAGGCTCAGTATACTATAAGATAGAGTGCCCTGGGAGGATAGAGCAGCCCTTCCTCCAGGGGGCTTAGATCCGGGGTGTAGCCTGGTCAGAGTGAGGGAGTAGATGCAGTTGCCACAGCAGGGATTTAGAGAGCTGGGTGGGTAGATGCTGGAGAGAGTTCCTCTGGCTAGGGGCGAAGACATAAAGTATAAAAAAAAAAAAAGAATATTAATGAATCCACAATTTGATTTCATTACATACGACATAGTGGATTTCTTAAGATGGATTTTTAAAACAATGAGAAATTCTCCAGTCAACCTTATTGACTATGATAACATACAATTGACTGTAAACTCATAACATTATTTTCTTTCTATCTTAATGATTTTCCTGCTTATTGATTGTCACCTGAAGTGCACTTTACAGTATGTACCGTACTGTAGAAATGGAATTATTGCATTTTTTTCCTTTTCTTTTTCATGCAAATGTTTTTAAACTTTGTAAAGACTGGAAAGTAACACAAATAAAGATTAAACTGAACAATCTCCTTCAAGGTCAGTTTGCATGTCCTAAAAAGCCCTATATGGACTGGGTTCTGGTTATATGACAGACCTTTTGACTCCTTATCACACCTCTTTACCCCTTTGCTCCTCTAAGGTGACCTCCTGCCAGTTCCCAGAGCCAGGTTTAATTCATTGAGTGATCGGACCTTCGAGATAGCCAGTCTGGCCTTGTGGAACTCACTCGCAAGATCTCTTTGGTAGGCCTCCTCATTGGAAGCCTTTAACAGGGACATAAAGACATAGGGCTGGATTCACAAAGCTTTTTGAAGGTGCAAAACCTTCCCTAAGTCCCCAAAACTGCTGTAGTTATGGAAACAAAGGGGGAATTAGCACTGCTATGCCTCCTAAGCTATTTCTGCAGCTGCGGATCCGCAGTTGTGGATTTTCAGCACGTGCGCAATTTCCGCAGCTGCTGAATTTCCGCAGCTGTGGGGATTTTACGAAATTCTGCACCTGTTCAAAATTTCTTTATGAATATCACGCAACTGCATTTCCACAGTGCTGCAGGCCTTTTTCCCACAGGTGAGGGGATTTTTGGCTTTCTTTGTGAATCCTGCCCATAGTTGTTTAGGCGGGCTTTTGATGACAATCCATGCCTTCCCACTCTGATTGCCATCTCATTTTATCTAATTTAATTTATTCATTATCCTGAGATTCTGAGCTTACATTTAAGATATGTATTTTATGTATTCTGCTTGTTTATGTTTTTCACTTGAGATTACCCTGTAAAGTGCTCTGAGCCCCAGGGAATGGGCACCTAACAAATAAACTTACTACTACAAAAACTAAATCAATTCAGAACTGAGGGAGATCTCCACTGGGGGCACCACAAGGATTAGTTCTGCGTCCTGTCCTTTTCATTTTGTTCATCAATGAGATGGGAGAAGGAATCCTGGACAAGATGTGTCTCTTCACAGATGCCACTAAGCTCTGTGGCAGAGTAGACATCAAAGAGAGGGTTAGGGAGATGCATAGGGAATTGCAAAGGCTGGAGAGGTGGTCAAATGTTTAGCAATTTAAATTTAATGCCAAACAGTGCAAAGTGATGCAAGCAGGAACAGAACCCAAGGACAGAGTACTAAATGGGGGGGGGGGGTTGGTGAGGCTGGGCATGCCCTCTGAGGAAAGGGACTTAGGGTCATCATCAGGGACTCCTACAATAATTAAACCAGTGTAATAAGGCCTATCTTAAGGCAAACAGATACTGGGGTGTATAGGAAGGGATACTGACAGCAGAAGGAAAGAGGTATTACTTCCTCAGTGTAAATCACTGGTGAGGCCCCAGCTGGAGCACTGTGCCCAGTTCTGGAGTCCTCACCTGAGGACAGGCTAGAGACAGTGCAATGCAGGATGACCAAAATGATTCAGGGACAGCAAAGCGGATCTTATGAGGATCGACTAAAGGAACTTAATATGTACTCACTGGAGGCCAGACAAGACAGTGAAGATACTGTATGATAGAGAGCTTCAAGTTCCTGAAAGGATTGAACAAGGTAAACTGCGAGGGACTGTTTTGCATGAGTAGCAGATCAAGAACATGGTGGAATGAGTGGAAATTGATGGGGAAGGTTCGAGAGGGAAGTGAGAATGTTTTATTTTACAGAAAGGGTTGTGGTGCCATGGAACAATCTGTCAGTTGATGTTGTGGGCACCAAAACTATCAATGGTTTCAAACACAGCTGGGACAGAAAGAGAGAGAGAAGAGCTTAGTGACAGCTCAGAGTGGCAGAGATAGGGCCAGGAGCATGGGGTAGACAATGTGGTTAGAACCATCAAATCAAATCAAATCATCTTTATTTATAAAAGGCGCCTTTCCAAATCAAGACGCCTGTACAGTAAAAACGTAATATAAATATCACATAAATAAAACTAAAAATACAATAGCAGCTTTAGTAGTTGGGAAATGCCCAACTAAAAAGATAAGTTTTTAAAGCAATCTTAAGACTCTGGACAGTCAGGCAATCTCGTACCCAATGAGGTAGAGAATTCCACAGGGTTGGGGCCACAGAACTAAATGCCCTTGCCCCAGATGTTTGTAAAAGAACCCTGGGAATCTCTAGCAATCCCTCATCAGTAGATCGGAGAGGGCGGAGAGGACAGTAGGGACAAAGAAGATCTTTCAGGTAACCCAGTCCCTGATTGTGTAGGACCTTGCAGGTTAATAACACAACCATGAAGGTGATCCACCACTGTATCAGCAGCCAGTGCAGTCTGCGGAGGACAGGCATTATATGACTCGTTCTAGAAGTACCAGTAAAAGCCTGGCCACCACATTCTGCACCAGCTGCAAGTGGCGGATATCAACCCCCGGTAGCCCTAGGTAAAGGGCGTTGCAGTAGTGAAGGCGGGAGGTAATGAAGGTGTGAACCAATGTTGGAAGATCATTGGGAGGAACCAGGTGTTTAACCCGGGTGATATTCCTCTGATGGTAAAAAGAGGTTTTAACAACTGCCGACACCTGCAATTTCAGGGTCAGGCAGTCATCAAACATAACGCCCAGGTTCCGCACCCAGTCTGAGGTAGTTAGCTGGACACCTCTGAGCCATAGACCTGAAGAAGAACCTGCCAACACACCCACCTCACAATGACCTCGGTCCACAAACAACACCTCAGGTTTTTTCGGATTCAACCGCAGCCGGTTCACATTTATCCAGTCCTGGATTTTGGCTAGATAGCTGTTTAGCACTGAGACAGCATCATCCTGATCAGGCACAAAAGACATGTACAGTTGAGTATCATCTGCATAGCAGTGAAAACTCAAGCCGTACCATCTAGTAATCACTCCCAATGGCAGCATATACACCGCAAACAACATGGGTGCCAAAATGGATCCCTGCGGTACCCCACAGGAGAGAGAGAATGGAGCTGAGGAAAAAAACCCAGACACTACCCTCTGAGTCCTACCCATGAGGAAAGATTGAAACCATCTAAGGACAACTCCCAAAAGTCCACAGACAAACTGCAGGTGATCCAAAAGCACAACATGGTCCATGGTGTCAAATGCCACAGAGAGATCAAGAAGGACCAAGATGGAATGAGTCTTTCAATCTCTTGTTATTAGGAGGTCATTTAGTACCCGAACAAGCGCTGTCTCAGTACTATGTCTCTTCCTAAAACTGGACTGGATAGAATCATAAATATCGTGGTTGGTCAAATGGTCATCCAGCTGTAATGCCACCACCTTCTCAAAAACTTGACCCAGGAAGGGTAAGTTAGAGACAGGTCTGTAGTTTGCTAGACAGTCAGGGTCCAAGCAGGACTTCTTATGAAGGGGCCGAACCACAGCCTCCTTAAGGAGATCTGGAAAGATCCTCCTCTCCAAGGACAAGCAGTCAATCTCAGCAAGGACCGGGCCGATGACATCCACACAACCAACCAAAAGGCGCATGGGGCCCAGGTCCAAACTACAGTTGGTAGGCCGTAACGACTGGATAACCATCACAATATCACTGATTGTGGGCCGGCCGAAGTCACACCACACAAACTGGGTGTCCGACATCTCCTGCCGACCACTGCTACTCCCTTGAGAGAGGGTCAAGCAGATATTGGACCTGATTGTGGCAATCTTATCCCTGAAGAATTGAGCAATCTCATCACACCGCTCTTGTGAAAAAGCATTTCCAGGCTGAAGACAGAGTGGATTGCACAGTGTGTCTATGGTCTGGAAAAGCTGGGCTGGTCAATTCCGCATAGCAGCAATTTCCCTGGACAGGAATTCTGCCTTCTTATAGGAAATTGTTGATTTATAGACCAAGTAATGGTCCATCAAACTAAGCCTGTCACACACCAGGCCCGATCTCTGCCATTGCCTCTCTAACCTCTGCCCAATTCTCCTCAACTCCCTCAAGGTCTCATCGAACAAAGGGAAACCTGGGGTGAAGATTGAGGGGGCAAATGCGAACAGGAGCAACAGAATCCAGGGCCTCTGTCACTGCCTTATTATAGGCAAGTACAAGATCCCCTGGATCCAAGCATTCACTCGGCATACCCAATAGATCCAACACTGCCATCAGGCCATCAGGAGATATATCCCTCAAAGAGCGGTATTGGACCATCTCCATAGGGCAGGCCTCCTAGGAGGCCTCAAAACTGAACCTGATGGTATGATGGTCAGACCACCTGACAGGTTCCACCACCAAATTGGATATCTCCATCCCCAGGAGAAACACCAAGTCCAATGAATGACCACCAATGTGAGTCGAGGAGGAAATAACCTGTATGAGTCCCAGTGAACTCATTAACTGAAGGAAGTCCTGTCCAAACTGTGAGAGTTTATTGTCGACCCAGGCATTGAAATTCCCCAGGATTAACCATCTGTGGGATCCCAGTGTCAGGTCGACAATGAAGTCTGCGACTTCCCACAGGAAAACATTCCTGTCTCCTGGTGGATGGTAGATGAGAAGAATCCTGCACCCCACACCCTCACCCATGATACATTCAAAGGAGTTGGTAGCTCCCACTGGTACTTCCATCAGGTTCATTTCTGATTTAAAACAAATAGTCACATCCCTGCCCCTATGATCCATCCTTGGGTGGTGTATCACCAAGTACCCAGCTGGAACTGCTGCAGCCAAAATAGGACCAGCATATTCATCCAACCAGGTCTCCATGATGCAAGCCAGGTCAGTTGAATTAACAAGATCCGCAACTATAGTGGTCTTGTTTTTAGTGGACCTGGCATTACAGAACACCACCTGAGGTGGATGAGTAGCAAAGGAAGATGGAGTTTCCTGCCTGTTATAGGCAGAGCCCTTTGGTATGGGAACCAGACAGGGAGGATCCCTTTCCTGGGCCCACTTTGCCCCAGGGTGTCTCCTTGTCCCCATGATCCCAATCCGTCCACTCTTCTCCATTCCCCCGACAGGCCGAGCCCCCACCCTTGACCTCTTAGCTATCCCCAGTGCCCTACACCATCTATACATCTTCGGTGACAGGGAGGGACAACAAAAAGGGTGGAGATTCTTCAGCCTGGAGGGGGAATAATGCCTAACCATTTTTACCACAACTCACAAACAACCAATCAAATAACATAAAAAACAAACAAACTTCTACACCACACCACAAACACAACTATAACACACACAACAATCACACTCAACCAAAATCCCCAATCCCAACAATAAAGAATCAAGTATACAAGGTGTGAAAGATTTCCAAGCAGCAGCAAATAATGAAACTGTCCCAGATCAACAATTTATCTCCTCTAGGGAGGTCCTACCTCTCCAAAAGATAAATGTTGAAAATTATTTAAACTTTTACCACCCCCCAGACACTATCTCTCACACAGGTCAGGGGAACAGTTAAAAAAGGATGTGAAGATGTAATCAATTTTTTTTTTTTTTGCCATTAAATTTTATTAGATTTTCCGTTACAGAAATACATTCCAACAACTTCAAATGCAAACAGACAGTGGTAAATACACATTCATATCTATACATAAAGTAAGATAAAATCTGTAACATAACCCCCATAACCCTTTCCCTCCATTCTCCATCCCCTCCTACCCCCTTAACCCTCCCAGCACAAGTCCAATCACGTAACATGCCATCAACAATAACCAGTCTATATCCTCCTATGAAGAGTAAATAGCCTGTAAGGGCCCCAGATCCTATCATACCTAGGAAGCTTGTTCTGGAGGACAGCTATCATTCTCTCAACCCTCAAACTGGCTAACAATTCTTCCAGCCATTCAGTGTAGCTGAGCACCGACAGAATCCTTCCAGTGTCTGAGGACAATTTTTAAGCTGGCAGCAATTAGAACTATATGGAACCTCCTGTTCTTGACAGGAATATGAGACATCTCCCAGCAAACATACTTCAGGAGTAAAGAGGTCCCTAGTCCCAATAACGGTTCAGCCTGTTTTTAATTTCTGCCCACAACGGTGTTACCTTAGGACAACTCCAGAAAATATGCATTAAATCCCCAACCCCGGTTTGACACCTATAGCATGCAGAGTTAGGAGCAATTTTCAGCCTGGCCAATTTTTGTGGAGAATAATAAATATAGTGAAGAATTTTGAACTACATCAGCCTTAAACGATCTTGCAAAAAGAACTTATGACAGTTCATCCATAACACTTTCCAATTGAGCGCAGTGTCATGAAAAACTGACGACCAGTATGAATTCTGAACCGGATTTAAGGAATACGCCCACTCAAATAACACTGCATATATTTTAGAAACTGCATGCGGCAAGCCAGTCACCGGCCCTAACCTGTCATAAAAGCCCAATCTAGGGCTCCGGTTACCCATTACCCAACTTTGCAACTAAGAGATGCCTAATCTGATATATCTTAAAGATTGCCGTAACGGGCATCTCAAACTTATTCAGAATCTCACCAGAGAGAGTAACTCCCGTCAAGGCGAACAAAGTCTTTCAAACAGCATGTACCAGGTAGGGGCAGCCAAGCTGGGTTAAGGACTTTGTTACCTATTACAAAACGTGGATTACCCCAAATTGGCTGGACCCAATCGTTCAGATGGTCATATTTCAGGAAGCAACAGAGTTGGGTATGGGCTCTCACAGAAATCCCAATTGGAGAGCCACGTAGTTGGGGGGCAACATTTTCGGAGTGAGATGAAGGAGGGCTTCAGGTTTCAAATCGTATTTCCGAGTCAGGGCCAATTCAATCTGCAGCCAAAAAGGTATATAAGGATAGTCTACTGAGGCTTCTGCGCCTTTCATCCACCTCATATACTTGCTGGCGTGAGCTGCCCAAAAATATAGGGCTAAATGCGGGAGCCTTAACCCCCCCAATACTTTGGGAGCTGCCAACTTTTGATAGGCCATACGGGACTTCTTATAACCCCACACGAAATTAGCAATCATATTATGTAGCCTCCTAAACCAAGTAAGTGGTATCCAAACGTTCAACATACTAATAGGATAAAACAATCTTGGAAAGACGTTCATTTTAACTAAATTAATCCTCCCCCATAAAGAGATTGGTAACCTCGCCCATCTTTCTAAGTCTAGCTCAATGGTGCACCTCAAAGACTCTAAATTTAATTGAAATATTTTAGTCCTACTCCTTGTTAAATTCAAACCAAGATATTTTATATAATCTGACTTCCAGGACAGACCCAGTTCTACAATGTCCTGCTTAAGAACATTTTTATGAAGGGGAAATACAACTGATTTATCTAAATTTAACCTATAGTTAGCCAAGTTACAAATACCGTGATAACGTCCAAAAGGGCGAATGGACACCTCAAGGTTAGAAACGTAGATCAAAAGATCATCTACATATGCCGTTATTTTCACGGTATAGTCCAGAATTCTAATACCGGCAATTTCTTGCTTACGTACTATTGTCCTGATAAGGGGTTCTAGGTATAGGTTAAAGAGGAGAGGGGACAGAGGACATCCTTGTCTGGTGCCAACGTAAAGATTAAAGGGATCCGATGTAGCACCATTACAACTTATCCTCACTGTAGGGTTCAAATAAAGAGAGCCTATCCATTTTAAAAAAAGATCAGGAAACCCAAATGTCCCCATTGTGGTTAGAAGAAACCCCCAGTGAACCCTATCGAAAGCCTTCTCGGCATCTAAAGACAACAGGGCCATAGCGGTACCACTATCCTCAGACACCGAGAAGGCATGGGCTAAGGTTCTCAGGTGATCAGCCGAGGACCTATCTCTAATAAAACCAACTTGTTCTGGTCCAATAAGCCCAGGTAACACCCAACTTACCTGTTCCACCAACAATTTGGCCAAAATCTTAATATCATAGTTAAGCAGTGAAATGGGCCTGTAGCTAGATGGCTGTTCAGGGGGCTTATCTTGCTTGGGGATTAGAACAATAAGCGCTTCAAATAGAGGCTGATCCTTTGCCTGGTGATTTAGAATGTGCCTGAACAAACTAAGAAGCAAAGGGGATAATAATTTAGAAAACTTTTTGTATAAATTAGCCTAGAGCCCATCCGGCCCTGGAGTTTTATCCAATGGGAGAGTCTGAATCACCGACTCAATCTCTCCTTGCGTAATATCAGTCATTAACTGTGTCCATTGGAATTCAGACAGCAAGGGGAGATTCAACCCTTCTAAAAAAGTGAGAATCTCCTTCTCAGTAGGGGACTTATCCATTTTACTATACAGAGATTTAAAGTAGTGTCTGAATTCGTGCGCTATCTCTCCAGGCACTGTTTTAACTTGGCCATCTACCTTAGATTGAATCCTGGGATTATCCGAGATGATTCCAGTTGCTTGATTCTCCTGGCAAGAAGCTTACCGCCTTCTCACCTGATCCAGATAACTAGCCTTGGTCTTAATTAATGCTAATTCTGCTTGTTCCCTGAGCATCTTTAAATAGAGGTCCATAGCCTGCCAGCTCCAACTTTTCATCTTCAGAAGACTACTGAGGTCAAGGTAACTTCTCTACCTCTTATTCGGTTCAGTAACTCAGATAGAATTTGTACCCTCTCCTTCTTCTTTTGGATGCCACACCTATTAATATTCCTCTCATAAAGGCTTTAAATGCTCCCCAAACAATATCGGGGCTGATATTATCTCCTAAATTATTGGCTATAAATTCTTCTATATGTGTGGAGATAACCTCCACTATTTTGGGGCTACGCAGCATTTGATTATTAATCTTCTACCTGCTGCCCCTCTTAGGTAGAGTGGAAAAAGAGATTAACCCCGTAATCAATTTTTTTAAGACACTCTCACTGTCTAAGGATCAGATGGTCACTGGGCTCTCTCACTGCCCATAAACCATTAAAAAATCCAGCTCAAAGTACTGAGATTAAGCAAAGGGGAAAGTCAAACCAGGCTGTGCACTCATCCAGATTCTCCAGTCCAAGTTTGAAACTTCAGGATCTCCAGCTATGATTCCAGGAATGAATGGCAAGATAACCTTCAGAACTCCGAGATGGCCGCCCATACTTTAGCACTGCTGATGACCCAGCACCTCAGCTCTTCTTAGAAGCAGCCCATCAGCAGAATCACCAGAGAGTTTAGGGGTACCACATCCAAGATCGACCCTCCAGCGAACCCTGCCTCCGACCCCCGTGTGGAGCACAAGCTAAGCACAACAGGCATCCACCTCAAAGCCCAGGGGTACAAGCTCCAGATAGTTCAACAGGGCAACAAGTCCTGATCAGAAAAAACAGCAAAGCTCTCCACAGGAAATCAGCCAGGAAATAATCCAAAAAGGTACCAAGAACAATTCCACAGTGAACAAAATGGTCCAACGTCGAATCCGGTCCAGGGAGCACATGCCCAATACTGCTCCCCAAACAGCAGTTCCGATACAGAGTTCAGAGTCCCATCAGAATGCACAGTTCTCCCAGTCCTCCAGACAACAGAGCCACAACCTCAAAAAATTCCAGGAAGGTAAGGACTTCACTTATTCCACTTACTCCACCTCAGCTCCTTGGGCCAGAATAACAGGTTAAAAATAGTGCTCCATGTCCCCCAAGAGTCCAAATCATCTGAGAGTGACTCTGGAGCTCACAGTTATGTTTTACTGCTGCCCAAAACCGATATGCACCTGACAGTAGCTGACTCACTAAAAACCCTCTCTTACTAAGTGCTAAATACTATACTATGAATAACACTAAAATATATTAACACTACTAGTGCTGCTGCATAACAAACAAAAAACAAATGAAAACAATAAAATTTAAATATACACTGCCCAAATCCTGCTATCTTATTATTAGCACTAGCAATCAATGTATATGATGTCTGACTCCCCCTTTTAAAAGTCCATGTATGTACAATAAGTCCCAGGGTTGTTAAGGTTTATGGGCAGAGGATGGATCAAATTGTCTTTTTCCCCCTGTCATTGTTTATGTTTCTATGTTTCTTTTAGCAGCTCTGCATAATACCTTCATGCATATGTATGCATAGAGGAACTGTGCTGCACATCAACCATTGTCATCCAATCCTTGTACAGTTTATATCAATGTACAAAGTCAAATAAGGAGAGCACTATGGATGGAAGTCCACTCAGCTCAGTATGACCTATGATACCTTGGAATGTATAATTGCTTAGTGGTACCCCCTGACTGGCCAGTCCCTATTATGAAATGAAATTACACTGGTAGTCCAGGGGTACCCCCTGTCACATGATAGGCCTAGATCGATTTATGTGGGTTCATATTGTATATGCTGTAATGTACATTAGAATTAGGACACTGTCCCTTTAACGGGTAACTACAAAATAATTGTTATTTCTATAAAGGCTAATGTGGACCTGTTATATTTCAAGATAAGGGAGACAGGTATATGGTCCCAGGAAGGCATAACACATCCCACTGTGGCTTTCCATGACAGGGAAAGGTAATGTAATGACCTAGAGGTCAGGGGTTAAGCCAAATGCATGGACCAGATGTCACTGGGATTGACATGGAACCACAGTGACACCTACAGAGAAAGGGAAACTGTTGCACCCTAATATCTGTATTGTCCTGGGATCATTAATCCCACCACAGAGGAAAAAAATAAGGTGGGTGTGTCCTAAAATGATCCTCAGATATGATCAGACACACATTTTGAATGCAGAGCAGTTGAAAACTGGTTTAGTTGGAAGGCAGATTGCCTGTTCCAGCTAGCATATACTTGTAGACTAGAGGTATATGTGTAGGTCTGGAAAAATCTCTAAAACCAGACCTGAGTGTGTGGAAAGTTTGACTTGTCACATACTGAACAGAAAATTCTGATTTTAATTAAGTCAGAATTTTGGAAAACCAAGACTCTAACCAAGGAGCACCTGGAGTCTTTTACAAGTCCATCCAGAGACTTGGATCAAGGACTTGCTACAAATTCTGTTGCCTAATGAAGTGTCAACTTTTGCCTTGTCTGAACTTTAATATCAAAACAAGGTATAGTTTAAAATACAGTATCTAGTGTTTTCTGTGAACTATCCAGTTTTACTTTTGTTGTTGTCTGCATTTCAAAGTTCTTCCCGACTGTAGACTTTTCTGTATTGTTTTTATGTTAAGTAAACTTTTATGATTTTCTTATCAGCTCTGCCTGGGGTCTGGTTGTGTGATTTAATATTTTAAACAGAAGGGTTTTGAAAAGACTGTGTGCCTAAAAAGATTGAACCACTCAGCTATCGTATAAAACTACCTAGGCAAGACGTAGCCAGTAGCCAAGTTGGGATTCAAATATTGAAAGTAGCGCAGAGTCAAGGGAACTCAAAACTACAGAATCCACCTTCATACTGGGAAAAGGAAGGTTGGGAATTCTTTCTGAACCCTTACTCCTGCTCACGTGTTCTTAAAAAGGGGGATCCTCTCTGCAAACAGAAGGTCCTGCCAGACTCCCCGAGGTTTGGGGACCAGGGGCACGTGATACTCCCTTCTCACTCTCACCCCAATGTAAAAATAAATTACCTTGGTAGTCCAGAGGTACCACCCTCTCTCACCCTGACTCTGTTGTGAAAATAACTCACCCTGTTAGTCCAGTGTGACCCCCCTCACCCTAATCCCTGTTATAAAATAAATGACATCTGCTCCCTGGTCCCATCCACCCAGCCAGCACCCATCGCCCTCCACCCACTGTCCAGTAGCAGGCAGAACAGTGGATGACAACCAACAAAGACCCTCCTCTTACTTTCTTAGCTAAGTGACATCTGAATGACAGGGACCAAACATACTTGCACTGTGTTTTTAATGAAGAATCAGTTTGGATTTGATGCTCTGGGGCCATCTCTCAAGTAGTCTCTCTTGTTTCATTTGTAGTGTCAGTGGCTCAGTAGGTAGCACACTCGCCTCTGAGGCTGGGAGATCAGAGGGCTGTGGGTTTAGTTCCCACATCTGGCACTTGGGTTAATATCCTAGTACTGACACTGTAGTGCAGCAAGAGAGGGGTGCTGCACTTCTGAGGTGCCTTCTTTCAGATGGGGCGTTAAACCGAGGTCCCATCTGCCTGGATTGGTGGTATTTCAGGTGGATGTTAAAGATCCCATGGCACTTATCGAAAAGAGCAGGGGAAATTCCCCGGTGTCCTGGCCAGATTTCCCTCATTCACTAAAAATACCACCAACAGCTTAATCTGGTTCAAGGTCAGTTGGCATTCATCTGTATCCCCCTTCCCCGGATCATGCCTTAAAATAGGCAGGATTTGTCTAGTGTACTTACCCAGTCAACAAAAACTAAATTAAAAAAATAAATAAATAAACTAAATGCCTGTTATTTGCTGTCCAGCTTGGTTTGCATTTTATGTGCACTATCATTTTGTGTATTTGTGACCCTGTCCTACACTGCTACTGAAACTTCCTTTTGTAGTTTTTTTATATTTGATAGTTTGAGATTCTAAGGAAAAATACCTGCCTGATATTATTAGTGCAATAATTGGAGTACTTTTCTAAACAGAATCTTCTTTTTAAACATCTGTAATTATACTTGACAACATTCATACTACTCACAATTACTAAGCAAGTTAAGGTTGGGTGTGTCAGGAAAAATATGGAATTTTATAGACAGAAAATCTGACATACTGTAGAGCCCTTAATAACTGAAGATGTCTGGAGTGTATATATTTGTGCTTTATTTTCCCTTGAGACTTTCATTTACATGTACTGTACTTGCGTTGTGATTGGCATTTTGTATGATATATCATGTTTAGTTTCTTTTTCTAGTAGCATTTAAATGTCTCTAGTACTGGAGAAGAATGATGTGAAGTGATAGCGCATACTTAAAGACTATAAAGATGTGCAGGCACTGCACAGCAGCTTTTGGATGTCATTGGATACACACATCCATTACTAAATATTCACTGTGTGATCCCAAGCCATGCACCCACATGTAAGCTCACTGTGCACTGCTCCACCCAGCTATGGAAATATGTGGAAGTAACACCCCAATGGAAATGAGATATGGCATCTCAGCTGGGCTATCCTGAGTAAATAAATACAGAGCAATCTCAATCTAATGAGCCCCCATTATATGATCATCCTTATCTAAAGAAATGGTAGCATGTCTCCCAAGTGAATATCAGTCTAAGGGCCCCATACTAAAAGTCCCAGGCTGCATTGTGCAAGTGCCAGCACCGCACAGCTGAGATGTGCTGGCACAAAATAATGGTATATTCAGAAGATGTATCATGAAATACGATTGTGCATGTCTGGCTAAATATCCCGAACATGCGTGATCATGCAGTGGGAGATGCATGACAGGGCAAGTTACCGGAGCCCTATGCGGATCATGGGGAAAAACGTGATAGGTGGCCACATGTGCAGTGCGCAAAATTGCAATATTCAACCGGGATATGCAAATGGCCTCATTGCACATTACGAGCCCATTCCCCTCATGCGCAGCTCATTACTGGAATGTATTCAGGCCATTTGCATATCCACGGGCAAGCTCAGTTCCAGCTTTGCAGGGCTGCGCCAACACCCCACAAAGGTGAACAGGAGGTACTGTAGCCTAGCAGACAGGTGTGATGGAATGTTTGTGTGTGGATGGGTGGACTGCATTGGCCTGAGTACAGTGCTATTACCAATAGTCATGTAGAGGTTCAGGCTAGGGTGCAGGGGGCCCACCTGGACAGTGGTCGCAAGGGCCCACCTGGACAAGCAACGGGGGAGGGCTCAGGGTGACACAGTCTGATTGGTATACCACATGCATGTGATACACCAGCTACATATGTAGTATACAGTCACCTGCAGTGCCCCACACACCCCTGTATGAGAGAACATGATGATAACTGCAAGAAATGGCAGTGTGCAGAGAGTGACCAGGTACCTGAATGGGTGGGCCCCACCTGTGTGCACCTATGGTGTACCACTGTGAGTGTGTGCCACAGGCCAGCCCTGGGCCTGTGCCAGGCTGCCATATGAACCACCAGGCTTCCTGGGCACCATTGCCAAAAATGTTACCCTGGGTGCATGCCACCACTGGGTGGTGCCCTGTAGGCCACATGGGTGCAGGCCATGGCCCCTGGTACATGTGCTGCAATGTGGTCATCTGCTCCACTGGTGTGCTGGGGGGGCACCCAACAGCACTGGCATGTAGCAGCTGGGAGTCTACGTCCTGGGTGGGGTGTAGGAGATGGCTCTCTGAGCGGTGCCCATGGTGTGCCAACACCCGTGACTTTGGGTACTTCCGTCCTGGCATGACTGCTGTGTATGGGTGCCTAAAGCACGTCCTGGTGCACCTCCAGGGGCTGTCTCAGAATGGCCTGTCTGCAGTTCCATGGTCTTTCTGTGGGTGGCTGGCCAATTTAGGCCACCTGTTTTCTGCCTATCTTTGCATGGCACATTTCTGGGATGCACGGCAGATGTGCCGCACATTTTGGCTGATTATATGGATGCACAGCATATTCATGTACCCACCCCTTTTTTGCACTGCATACACTATTTCTGCATGATTGTGCTTTCAGAAATGCAAGACGCATCTCTCCTTTTGAATATCATGCTGCCACACAATTTCTGGGATGCGCTGTGAGTCTCCATATTGGGCCACGCATCTCCTTTGAAAATGTGGGCCAAAATGTTTTATCTCTGTTATACAAACTTCTGATTTTCTAAACAATTTTATTTATTTTATTTTACATTTTCTAGGAAAATACCTTTGATCAAAGGTGTTCTTTTAAAAAGGTTCCGCATCAGGAGACAGTACCAGTGACACAACGGATAACATACAAAAGAAAACAAATAGAGAACAGTATACCATTGTCCAGTACAGCTCACACCAAGTCAGGAGTACAGGGTCAAAACAAGGTGCAGTAACACAGAGAAAACTGCATAGTTCAGTAGTGAGCACATCATTGGGTAGTCTAAGGAAATATGGACGATCATTAAGGTGTAGAATCAGTCTGTTCTTTTAGGTGTGCCTGAAATGACATTTTGAACTGGTTCAACTTGGTCATATTGTAGAGCGAACCTGGAAGGTTATTTAACCAGTTTGTTGTTCTGGCTGTGAAAGAACTTTGGTCATGGCTGGTCCTGTGGAAAGATTTCGGGAGTCTGTGGTCAGACATGCTTCTGGTGTGGTATGAGTTACTGACCATGTTCAAACATGTTTTTAAGTTGGGGGGGTAAGACCTAGGAGAGCCTTTTTCCCCTAACAAGCATGTCTTGTAACTAATCCTACAAGCAAGTGGTAGCCAATTAGTCAGTGTGTACAGATCACAGCTATGGGTGTGTCTATCTGCACCCAGGACTAGTCTGCAAGCTTTTGTTGCCTAGAACTCTGACTCTCTCCATAACATACTCATTAGATGTGGAGTAGATTACCAGGCCTTAATCAATTAGAGATAAGACAGAGCTAGTCAAATCAAGGCATCTGGCTTCCTGAGACAGGTTATTCCTGTTTCTGTACAGGGAACCCAGCCATTTGTTGATAGTGTTTACAAGGTTATCTACATGTAGAATGAAGGACAGGGTGTCATTTAGGTGGAGCCCAAGGTCTTTGAAGGATTCAACCTGTTCCAGCCCAGTGCCAGGCATGTTGTAACTATCTAGAGGGGCAAGTTTTTTCTTCAGATGTGGACTACTGAAAAGCATGGTCTTCATTTTTTTGTAGTTGACTACTAGGCTGTTTTTGGAGAACAATGATTCCACAGACTCAAAATTGCTTTGGAGGACTTGGGTGAGGCTATCTTTGTTGTGGTGCCTAGTGTAAACCACAGCATTGTCCGCGTACAGTAGGATATTTTTCAGTTGGCAGGCTTCAGATAGCTGGTTCACAAAAAGCCCAAACAGTAGGGGTCCTAAGATGGAGCCTTAAAGTGCTTCCACAGAGACTACCCTTTTCGAGGTGGTTGTACCCAAAATGTTGACATTTTGTGTCCAGTTATTAGGTAGTTAGTGAACCAGAGAACAGTGTCCAGAGATAGACCCAGGCCAGTCAATGTCTGGAGCAGGATCTTGTCATTCACTAGGTCAAAGGCCTTTCTTAGGTCTATATATAAGGCCCCAATCAGGCCAACATTGTCCAGTGCATCATGGAGGTATAAGTGTATTCAACCAGGGCAGTGTTCATGCTGTGGTGTTTCCTGGAGCCATGCTAACTTCATGTCTTCCCAGCAGTTTGCAAAGATTACAGATTAAAACTACACTACAGACACTCACAGTACTTACTGAGTAACCATGAGTTACTTACTTAACATCCCAGTGCCCCAGTCAACTTACCAACCCATGGAAAAGGGTAAAAGCAGGGCACCATTGGAAATGAGATACTGCATCTGAGCTGAACTATTCTGGGCTACCTTATTCCTAAAAAGCAATGAAAAAAGATGGAGTGAACACCAGTAATTCAAGCCAACCCACCAAGGCAGCAGTAGCACTACAGCTTGTAGTGCCAACAACCCTGGTTCATGAATGATCCCAGGGAGTGGGAAGGTCAGCCGTGGGAGGAGGACTGAGCACCTGCCAGACAGATCTCCTACTCCTGGGTGGATCATGGCACACAGCAATAATCTGACCCCTAGCAATGACTGGGGGTTGCTGTGCCTTGGTCCAGAGGGAGCTGTGGGATTGGTGGAGTGGTGGACATTGGCACTTCAGGCATGGGAGATCTGTCTGATACAGCCCAGATGGCATTGCATGTCCACTGCACCTGGAGGACCTATCAAAGTGAAAACCCCCTTAGCTAAACATAATAAAACCCAACTCCCAGCTCCATTCTCACCATCAGCAGGGAACCACGGATAAGTCTATCCCTACTCTCTCTCCTCTCAGCCTCTGGAGTGGAGGGGGCCCACCATGTGGGTCAAAGCGATCTCTGGTTAAATCCTGGCTGGGGACTGAAAGGGCTGACAATGTGTACATCCCCACTGGCTCAAGGGAGCCTTAATCAAAAAAAAAAAAGAAAAACAGACCAATAATTCATTCCATTTTCTTCATTAATTTACAAAACACACTGTAATGTGGACATTTCGTAGCCGTCCACCACTTCATCTGGCCTGCTGTGTTATAGCTCTATCTTCTATTCAAGTTTTTCAAACAATCAAATTCTTATTTCTGCTGGGTTCCCAGGGGAAGCCAGCTAGAGGACAGAGGACAGTGGGTGTTCCCCGAGATGCTTGACACTGATCTTATAAAAGACACAGGTGATTTTAAAAAAAGACACAGAGGGACAAAGTCCTTCAGTCATGCAAGGAGCATGACCAAATAATGTTTTCACAGTTGTAAAGAGAAAATTATGAATCTGATAGTTAGAAAAGCATTGAATTGGAGCAAGAGAGTGAGAGCTATAACACAGCAGGTCTGATGAAGTGGAGGACTGGCCACACAACACAGCCTACAGTGTGTTTTGTGAATTATAAACAAGAAGAAAATGGAATGAATTATTGGTGCTCACCCCAACTTTTATTATAACTGTTTTAATTTAGTCACATGGGAGAGCCAACTCTGAACTTTTCTGAGTCTCTTTTAGAGGAGAGAGGGAACTCTGAAGACCCTTACAGAAGTTGTACTGTATCCTAAAACCATTGTAAGCAAACAAACATAAAATAAATTGCCAGCAATTGCTTGCATTTTTTTGGCCCTCCCTTACCCCAAGAAGCAGTGTGTTCTAATGGTTTAGAGCACTGTAGGAACAGGAAATTGCAGGTGCAGTTCCTAGCAAGAAATATATACTGTGTAACCCTAAGCAAGTCACTTAACCCCCACCCAGTAATTTAATCCACACTGCTGCAAGAATGGGTAGAAGCAGGACTCCACTGAAAAGGGGATGTTACTCTTCAATTGGACCATGCTTGGTAAATAAATCATAAAAAAACAAACAAACAAAAAGAAACATAGCTGACTGCCACTAGCTTTTCCCAGCAACCTCCCCTCCCCCTTCCCGGCAGTAAGTTTTATTGTAGTGGTTGGAGCGCTATTTGAACCAAGAGTGTGCAATAATTCATTCCATTTTCTTCATTAATTTACAAAACACACTGTAATGTGGACAACATTTCGTAGCCGTCCACCACTTCATCTGGCCTGCTGTGTTATAGCTCTATCTTCTATTCAAGTTTTTCAAACAATCAAATTCTTATTTCTGCTGGATTCCCAGGGGAAGCCAGCTTGAGGACAGAGGACAGTGGGTGTTCCCCGAGATGCTTGACACTGATCTTATAAAAGACACAGGTGATTTTAAAAAAAGACACAGAGGGACAAAGTCCTTCAGTCATGCAAGGAGCATGACCAAATAATGTTTTCACAGTTGTAAAGAGAAAATTATGAATCTGATAGTTAGAAAAGCATTGAATTGGAGCAAGAGAGTGAGAGCTATAACACAGCAGGTCTGATGAAGTGGAGGATCACACAAAACACAGCCTACAGTGTGTTTTGTGAATTATAAACAAGAAAATGGAATGAATTATTGGTGCTCACCCCATCTTTTATTATAACTGTTTTAATTTAGTCACATGGGAGAGCCAACTCTGAACTTTCTGAGTCTCTTTTAGAGGAGAGCGGGAACCCTGAAGACCCTTACAGAAGTTGTACTGTATCCTAAAACCATTGTAAGCAAACAAACATAAAATAAATTGCCAGCAATTGCTTGCATTTTTGGCCCTCCCTACCCCAAGAAGCAGTGTGTTCTAATGGTTAGAGCACTGTTAGGAACGGGGAAATTGCAGGTGCAGTTCCTGCTAGCAAGAAATATATACTGTGTAACCCTAAGCAAGTCACTTAACCCCCCACCCAGTAATTTAATCCACACTGCTGCAAGAATGGGTAGAAGCAGGACTCCACTGAAAAGGGGATGTTACTCTTCAATTGGACCATGCTTGGTAAATAAATCATAAAAAAACAAACAAACAAAAAGAAACATAGCTGACTGCCACTAGCTTTTCCCAGCAACCTCCCCTCCCCCTTCCCGGCAGTAAGTTTTATTGTAGTGGTTGGAGCGCTATTTGAACCAAGAGTGTGCAGGTTTAAACCCCACTAGTGCCAAATACAGTGTGACCCTGAGCAAGCTACTGAAAATGAGTTGTTGCTAAAGTATACTATCCTGGGTAAATCCATTTTAAAAATGAGTAAAAGCAGGACCCTACTGGAATCAAGGTGTTACATCTTACCTGGACCTTCCTTAGTAAATCAACTGTAAACTAGAAAAAAAACACCTCAGTGCCAAGAGTTACTCTCCTTTACTTATAAATAATTTCTCTTATGCAACATAAATTGTAGTGAGAAAGGAAGAATGCGACCTACTAGGAACTAAACTCAGGCCCCCAGAATTCTGT
Source organism: Neoceratodus forsteri (assembly GCA_016271365.2). Taxonomy (NCBI): domain Eukaryota; kingdom Metazoa; phylum Chordata; order Ceratodontiformes; family Ceratodontidae; genus Neoceratodus; species Neoceratodus forsteri. The sequence goes on along the minus strand of CM057456.1, from coordinate 1,129,171,209 downwards.
CTTGCATTGTCTGTCTTACGTCAAGCCCTGCACACACCCTTTTTATGTTGATTGCACGCATGCGCAAGAAACATGTTGCGGCAGGTTTCTGCAGAAGCAGGTTGTGGAGGCGTGGCACTGTTGTGCCCAATGCCCCCACAGTCTGCAAAGGCTTGTCCCCCATCCCTCAATGCCGTGGCACGCTGCTGCTGACACTAGTTCAGCCAGCAGTGCTACAACTCTAAAACAAATTAGCCGCTGCAATCAGGGGCCCCTTCGTCGTTGCAGTGTCAGCCATCCGCTGCATTGAGGGAGCGACCCGTCATTGCAGGGCGGGATGTAGCATCTGTGGTATTGTTTGTGAACATGGTGGCGGCAGCTTGCTGCGTATTCTAAACAATATGTACCCCAAATGTTTATTTGCTGATGAGAGCCCAATCCCATCGGCGAAAGGAACCCCCGCTTTGTTGTTTGCGGTCAGGGTGCCCAATCCCCATCAGCAGAAAGAACCCCCTTTTGTTGTTTGCCGGCCAGGGTGCCCAATCCCCCGTCGGCTACAGCTCCCTCCCCAGACTCGTGGCATGCTGGGAGCCCAACCCAGCGTGCCCCATGCCCCAAAATATGGAAAGCGTCCTGCAACATTTTCTTGTACCTGAAAGAAAGGAAAGCGGTCCTCGTAGTCTCCCCAAGACACCCACCCACCGCGCACCCAGCCTCCCGCACACCCCTCACCCCATACTTACCTCCAGAGCACGCGCCGATGATCTTCGCTGGACCGGGAACACGTCTGCACTCTTCAAAGCCGACCGCGAACTGAGGAAATGCCGGTAAGCTGTATAATGTAATGAATAGGGTTTTTTCAACTGTAGTGCATATCTCGGGCATTTTTGGGAATATTTTCACCAAATTTTCAACATGGGGTTTTTGGGACCCCTCTTCATGAATTCTTGAACTGTCATGGCATTAATCAGCCCCGAAAGGTGGTTTCACGGTCACTGTGCGGAATCACCCTTCAGAGCTGATTAACGAAACGACAGTGCCAGTGTTTATGAGCTGGGCTCTCAAAAATCCTATGTTGCAAATTTGGTGGAAAAAATCCAAAATGACTGTTTTAATGGTGCGCGCTATGCAGCGGCGTACGTAAGCTCGTGAATTTCGCTGAATGTACAATATTTTCATGCCAGATTTTCAACATTGGCATTTTGTCACACCTCCTTGTGAGCAGTATAGCTCCCTATTTTCCCATCCTGGCCAAAATGTGTTTTCACTTCCAGAGAACCTAGCGGTCACTGTAGGAAATCAGTGTTCAGGGCAGATTAAGAAAATGACAGTGACACTGTTCATGAGTAGAGGTCCTAAAATGCCTATGTTGAAAATTTGGTAATGATACTCCATAAAATGACTGTGTTAAGGCGTGCATTCGCGGTTGCTACGCTACGTAACTTCGCGAATTTCTAATATTTTCACTCCAGATTTGCAACATTGCCATTTTCCCAGACCTTCTTATGAACAGTACAGCTGCCATTTTTCCATCCTGGCCAAAATGTGTTTTCGCACTTCTGGCGCAGAATAGAGCAGTCGCTGTGGGAAATCACTGTTCGGGACAGATTAAGAAAATAACAATGGTACTGTTCATGAGCAGAGGTCCTAAAATGGCTATGTTGAAAATTTGGTGATGATAGCCCATCAATGGACTGTGTTACAAGTGTGCGTTGTGCACTTTCCACGCACCCTTGTAACTTTGCAGATTTGTAATATTGTCACACCACATTTCTAACAGTGCCATTTTTTCACACCTCCTTATAAGCAGTACAGCTGTCATTTTTCCCATCCTGACCGAAATGTGTTTTCACAGTTCCGGCGCAGAATAACATGGTCACTGTGGGAAATCAGTGTTTGGGACAGATTAAGAAAATGACAATGGTACTGTTCATGAGCAGAGGTCCAAAAATCCCTATGTTGAAAATTTGGTGACGAAACTCCATAACATGACTATGTTACAAGCGTGCGTTGAACTGTTTCCATGCACCCTTGTAACTTCACAAATTTGTAATACTGTCACGCCACATTTTCAACAGTGGCATTTTTTCAATTCCTTCTGAACACTACAGCTGTCATTTTTCACATCCTGGCTACAATATGTTTTTATACTCCTGCCGACAATAGCACGGTCACTGTGGAAAATCAGTGTTTGGGACAGATTAAGATCGACCGAGTGAGAGGGAGTGACCGAGCTCAACTGAGCTCTGTCAGGACTGCTGCGGATTTGTTTGTGGCAGACAAAGGCCCCAACACAAGAGCCCAGAACAAAAGGGCAGCCTGCAGCACTGGGAGAAACAGAACAAGAGGCGAGTGAGGGAGGGGGAGGCGAACTCATTGGACTGTCAGGACTGCTGCAGATTTCTTTGTGGGCAGAAAAAGGCATCGATACAGGCATAGGGGCCCAGTACAAAAAGCCAGCCTGCAGCAGTGGGAGAAACAGTACGGCCCAGAGTGAGACAAGGGGACTTAGTGAGCTCAACGGAGCTCTGTCAGAGCTGCTGGGATTTCTTTGTGGGCAGAAAAAGGCGCCAATGCAGGCAGGAGCCCCATATAAAAGGGCAGCTTGCAGTGCCAGAACAAACAGAATGAGCGATGAGAACTCTGTCGGGACAGCTGCGGATTTCTTTGTGGACAGACAAAGTTGCCAACACAGCCAGGAACTCCATGCAAAAGCACAGTCTGCGGCACCAAGAGAAACAGAACACATGAGTGACAGAGCAGTAGTGAATGAGCTCAACGGGGCTCTAGTGTGACTGCTGCAGATTTCTTTGTGGGCAGAAAATGCGGCAATGCAGGCAGAAGCCCAGTACTAAAGGCCAGCTTGCAGCGCCGGAAGAAACGGAATGCGAGAGTGACAGAAGGGGGGTGAGCGAGCTCAGTGCAGCTGTGTCGGGACTGCTTCAGATTTCCTTCTGGCCAGAAAAAGCCACCAATGCAGGCAGGAGCCCAGTACAAAAGGGTAGCCTGCAGTGCCAGGAGACACAGAATGACCACGTGAGGGAGGGGGAGTCAGTGAGCTCAACGGGGCTTTGTTGAGACTGCTGCAGATTTGTTTGTGGGCAGAAAAAGGCAGCAATGCATGCAGGGGCCCAGTACAGAAGGGCAGCCTGCAGTGGCAGGAAAACCAGAATGAGCGAGTGAGTGAGCTCAACAGGGCTGTATTGTAACTGCTGCAAAGTTCTTTGTGGGCATAAGAAGGCAGCAATGCAGTCAGGAGCCCAGTAGAAAAGGGCAGCCTGCAGTGCCGGCACAACAGAATGAGTGAGTGAGAGAAGCAGAGTGAGCGAGCTCAACGGAGCTCTGTTGGGACTGCCATAACATGACTGTGTTACAAGCCTGCGTTGAACTGTTTCCATGCACCCTTCTAATTTCGCAAATTTGTAATACTGTCACGTCACATTTTCAACAGTGGCATTTTTTCACAACTTCTTATGAACACTATAGCTGTCATTTTGCACATCCTGACTAAAATATGTTTCTACACTCCTGCCACACAATAGCATGGTCACTCTGGGAAATCAGTGTTTGGGACAGATTAAGATCGACCGAGTGAGAGGGGGGAGTGGCCGAGCTCAACTGAGCTCTGTCGGGACTGCTGTGGATTTGTTTGTGGGCAGACAAAGGCCCCAACACAGAGCCCAGTACAAAAGGGCAGCCTGCAGCACTGGAAGAAACAGAACGAGAAGCTAGTGAGGGAGGGAGTGAGCGAACTCACTAAAGCGCTGTCAGGACTGCTGCAGATTTCTTTGTGGGCAGAAAAAGGCATCAATACAGGCAGGGGCCCAGTACAAAAGGGCAGCCTGCAGCGGTGGGAGAAACAGTACAAGCGAGTGAGACAAGGGGACTTAGTGAGCTCAACGGAGCTCTGTCAGGACTGCTGGGATTGCTTTGTGGGCAGAAAAAGGGGCCAATGCAGACAGGAACCCCATACAAAAGGGCAACTTGCAGCGCCAGGACAAACAGAATGAGCAATGAGAGAGGGAGACTGAGCGACCGCAACGCAGCTATGTCAGGAAGCTGCGGATTTCTTTGTGGACAGACAAAGGTGCCAATGCAGCCAGGAGCCCCATACAAAAGCGCAGTCTGTGGCGCCAAGACAAACAGAACGAGCGAGTGACAGAGCAATACTGAGCGAGCTCAATGGAGCTGTAGTGTGACTGCTGCAGATTTCTTTGTGGGCAGAAAATGCAGCAGCGCGAGACAGGAGCCAGTACAAAGGCCAGCTTGCAGCGCTGGCAGAAATGGAATAAGAAGAGTAACAGACGGCAGTGAGCGAGCTCAGTGGAGCTGTGTCAGGACTGCTTCAGGTTTCTTTCTGGACAGAAAAAGCCGCCACTGCAGGCAGGAGCCCAGTACAAAAGGGCAGCCTGCAGCACCAGGAGACACAGAATGAGCAAGTGAGGGAGGGGGAGTCAGTGAGCTCAACAGGGCTTTGTTGGGACTGCTGCAGATTTGTTTGTGGGCAGAAAAAGGCAGCAATGCATGCAGGGGCCCAGTACAAAAGGGCAGCCTGCAGTGGCACGAAAACCAGAATGAGCGAGTGAGTGAGCTCAACAGAGCTGTATTGTAACTGCTACAAATTTCTTTATGGGCATAAGAAGGCAGCAACACAGGCAGGAGTCCAGTAGAAAAGGGCGTCCTGCAGCGCTGGCAGAACAGAATGAGCGAGTGAGAGAAGGGGAGTGAGCGAGCTCAACGAAGCTTTGTCGGGACTGCTGCAGATTTCTTTGTGGGCAGAAAAAGGCACCAACAGAGACAGGAGCCCAGTACAAAAGGGCAGCCTGCAGCGCCAGAACTGGAATGAGTGAATGAGACAGGCGGACTGAGCGACCTCAACGGACTTCTGCCTGGTCAGCTGTGGATTTCTTCATGGGTAGAAAAAGCCACCAACATAGGCAGCAGCCCAGTACAAAAAGGCAACCTGCAGTGCCAGGAGACACAGAGTGAGTGAGTGACACAGGAGGAGTGAGCCACCTCAATGGAGCTCTCTCGGGACAGCTGTGTATTCCTTCCTCGGCAGAACAAGGTGCCAACGCACGTACCGGCCCAGTACAAAAAAGCAGCCTGCAGCACTGGAACTAACAGACTGAGCCACTGACAGAGGCCCACTGCGCGAGCTCAACAGACCAACGCAATCAACATTCAGCATTGACAAATGCTTGTTTTGGTACAGCTGCGCCAAACTCCTTTGACGCAACTGCACCTGATCTTAGTACATCGTGTGCAGTTGTGGCAGTTTCTTCATTTTATGGCAGCTTGCTCCAAAGATTTGGTGCAAGCCCCATGGAAAGGTTCCCACAAATGCTCGGGACTGAAAATCCTGATTGCTGACCGGGAGAATGCCACAAGTCCCATGTGCCAATTGATCAGCGCACCAAGTGCTTGTGGCATTCTTAGGGCTTTGAAAATCCAACCCAGGATTTCTAGACAGACTTCCTTTCTCTGATATTGCATATCCTGCAGTTAGAAACAATCAAGAAGACAATGAGATGCCTGGTGCAGTATTAGCCACTGCTCAGAAACTGAATGACATATCGTAGTGAGAAAGAGTAAAGAAATAATGTACATGCAAGTCAACATTAAGGCATTCAGCAATGCTTGTCTTTCTTATGTATCAGTCTGTATATACAGTAAGTTCTAACTTAGTGCAGATTTCCACCCAGTCCCCACACACACATACATCAACACTGCTGTTGGAATGCTTCCTACTTAAGTTGCATTCAAACACACAAGCCTCAGCAGAAACTAATTAAAGTAGACAGTGTGCAATATGGAACTTACAGTTCCATGGTCTGCAAACCTACTACAAGATAGCCGTATCATGACATTAGCAATTATGTCAACACCAAATCACTCAGAGTGAATGCAACCCAGTTTTCTTGTAACTGTAGAAAATGGAGCACATGACTGCAGGAGGTGCTTCAAGCTATGCTTGTTGACATCTAACAGTTTATGCTTGTTGGCACCTGGCACCTAAACAGATCATTGACATGGGTGATTAGATGGCTCTGTGGATTAGTGGCAAGATTAGGAGCTTTTCACTTGTAGGTCATTACTTCAGATTTGGCTCAGGCCTCTCGTAGTGGCCAGAAACCTCTATTGTCTCATTGGGTGACATACAATAAATGAGTTCCCATATGAAAATGTATAGTTTATAATTGAGTAGCAATGAATTAGCTGATGAATGGATCTCAACTAAAATAACAGCTTTAGTTAAGCATGGCTATTCCAGATTGTCCCTCATCTCCTGACTTGCATTATACCATTCTTTCCCATTTTGAGTCTGATTTAGTACTTTCTTCGCTTTCAAAATAATAAAAGGAGTGCTCCTTTTAATATGGCTCAGACCAGGCTTTCATCAGTATTCACAGCCGTTTTTACATATGAACATACGACAATGCCAGCAGATTTAGTCCTCAGGGTCTATCACGTCTGTTCGAAAACACAGCTCACAGTTCAGACAACTGCTGCTGCTCCCCTTCCCTGTCTCTCCTGCCCACCAAATTTTCCTGCCCTGAATTCACCACCCTGGTCAATCCTCTCCCTACTTGTACCTTGCCCATGAACCTATCCCATTCCTTCTTAAAACTCCCCACTGAATCCAGTGATATCACCTCCTCAGGCAGTGTGCTCCAAGCTGCCACCACCCTTTCCATGATGTAATGTTTCTTCAGCTTCATCCTGAACCTCACCCCTCCAGCTTCAGGCTATGTCCCTCATGACCCCTTCCCCTTCCCCTTTCAATCAGAACATACCCTCAGTATTAATTCTGTTTTTGCCCTTCAAGTACTTAAAGATCTCAGTCATATCACCTCTGTCCCTTCTATCCTCCAGGGAGTACATGTTGAGCACTCTTAGTCTCTCCCCATAGGATTCCTCCCCCATTCCTTGGATCATCTTGGTCCCCCTCCTCTGGACTCTCTCCAGGAGCCTGATGTCACTCTTTAAATATGGGGGCTAAAACTGTACACAGTACTCCAAGTGTGGCCTCACCAATGATTTGTACAGTGGCAGAATAACCTCCTTCCTCCTAGAAGTGATCCCCTAGCAGTGCACTCCAGCATTCTGTTAGCCTTTGCCAGTGATTTTCTACATTGTGCTGAGTGATTCCTATTCCCTGTGATTATCACACTCAGATCCTTTTCTTCCTTAGAAACAGGTTAACTGCTACCCCCCCAAGTGGCAACTGTACCCTGGGTTCCTGCTGCTGAAATGCAGTACACTTCACTTTCTAGCATTGAACCCCAGCTGCCATGTGTTTGACCAGTGTCTAAGTCTATCCAGATCCTCCTGTAGTACCCTCCTCTCTTCCTCACTGTCCACCTCCACACCTAATTGGGAGTTGTCATTGAACAGACTCATCTTGCTCTTAACTCCCTCCGCTATGTCTGCTATGAAAGCACTAAATAGCAGTGGACCCAGACCCTATCCTTACAGGACCCCACTAATGACCATCCTGGGTGTCAGGAATTCCCCCCTACTACCACCCTCTGCTTCTGATACTCAGCCAGTTCCCTATCCACTTAACCAGCTTCACCCCTACCCCCAGGTTCCTTAGTTTGCCAATCAGTCTTTCATGAGGCACCAAGTCAAAGTTGCTGAAGTCCAGATACAGGACATCATCCGGCCGACTGCCATTGAGAGCTTTTGTCACCCATTAAAAGAATTCAACCAGGTTAGTTTGATGAGATCTCCACTGGATGAACCCCTGTTGCTGGATGTCCTGAAGGCTGTTTACTTCCAGGAATGCCACCAACCTCTCCTTTAAGATGGTCTTCAGTAGTTTCCCCAATATAGACATAAGGCTGACCAGTCAGTAATTTTCCAGCTCATTCCTGGGTCCACTCTTATTTATTTATTTATTTATTTGTTTGCTTTTGTTAACCGGGTGGGCACACTAGACAGCCATGTGCCTATTTTCAGGTGCGACCCGGGAGAGTTACAGGTCAGACTTCATACAGCAACAATTGAGAAAGCATTAGAAATACATGGGAAGGTTGTTACAAATAATTACTCCGTACATAAACAACAGGGCATAAGGAATACAGAGGAAGATAACAGGCAATTTAGTGCTGGTTCTAAAGCAAGGTTGGGATACATTGAGCAGTTGGGGAACAGAGAAGAGTGTAAAAGAAATACACAGGCAGTTACAGGGCTGGCTCTAGGGCAAAGTTGGCACCGGAATTCATACATATACGACTAGGAGACAAGAAACATGACTAGATTTACAGGCAGTTCAGGCTGACTCAAGGACAAGGTTGGCATAGTCGTTTAGAGTCAGATGAGACAGGCTAGATAAATTTGGGTGGTGCAGGGGCCATCCAGTCAGGTTGGCAGGGAAGGGCAGAAGGTCTCGTTGAGCAGGAGCAGGGGAGGAGGTTTCAGGAAGTTCCAAAGGGAGGCTTTAAAAGCTTGGGTGGGAGGAGGAGGACCGAATGAGCTCAGGTGGAGTTCCAGAATTTGGGGGCATAGGTGTGGAAGGCTCGGTCTCCGCAAGGTGCGTGTTCTTGGAACCAGGCGTTCTTGAGTTGAAGTAGATCGCAGGAGGTAGGATGTGACACCAGGTTTGAGGGGAAGGGTCAGAGCTGGGGGGGTGCTAGAACGGATGATGTTGGCGATGAAATTACCTAGAACGAAGGAGCGATGCTGCTCAGGGGGAAGCCACTCCAGGCGACTGTATAGGTCACAACGATGAGTGAGGGGAGGGGCAGAACGCACGAAGTGGCAGACATTGTTGTAGGCCGTGTCCCATTTTGTGAGGCTGGATTTGGGAACAGGTGCAAAAGTTACTAGTCCGTAACAGAGAGATGGAAGGAGGACCCCCCTAGCTATGGCCAAACGGGCAGCAGGGGTAAGGCAGTTATTAGCGCGGTAGGCTAAGCCAAGCTTGCAATTAGTGGCTTTGCAAACATTGCAAATGTGAGAGGTGAGGTCCAACTGAGGATCTAAGGTGACACCCATGTACTTAGCAGAGGTTACTGTCTCAAGGGGCCAGCCGTCGACCCCATGGATCAGCAGGGGGGCAGGGCAGGATTTTATTTTGCTTAGGGACCCGAACAGCATGGATTTAGTTTTGTTGAGATTGAGGGTGAGCCTGTGGTCAGCCAGCCAAGTTTGGATGCATTCAAAGTCATGGTTAAGATGTGAGTTTATTATGGAGATGTCCCTGGAGCTGGCCAGGAGGACGAGATCATCGGCATACAAGGTGGTGTGGCCATGGGCAGTGACGGAGGGAAGGTCGTTGATAAATAGCGAGAATAGGGTTGGACCGAGGACGGATCCTTGAGGGACCCCACAGCGGACGGGTGCGAGGTTGGAGGATGTCTGATTGGAAGGGCAACACATGTTCTGTCCTCCAGTCCAGTTGTACACGTCCCGACTGAAAGGAGGTATTGAACAAATCTAACAGAGGTGCTGCCAGGATGTCTGCCAATTCCTTCAGGACTCTGGGGTGGATTTCATCTGGTCCTGGTGCCTTGTCTGTCTGCATGGACATAAAGCCTTCCCACACTCTCTTCACCGGGTTCTCACCATCTATTATTTCCCCCCCATCACCACCACCTGCCCTACCATTCCCCTGTCATACTGACCCTTCCTTTTCTCTGGTAAAAACTGAACAGAAGTACTCATTCAGTACATCTGCTTTCTCAGCTCCCTCCTCTTCCCACCTTCTTTCTTTATCCTGGTGATCTGGACCCTACAATTCCTCCTCTCTCTGATGTACTTAAAAAATTCTTTCTCACCCCCACAATCCCCTGTGCCAGCCTTAGCTCATTTGAGGACTTGGCTGCCCTTACCACCATGCCAACCTCTCTTGAACTCTTGCTGTACTCTTCCCTGTCCTCTCCCCTGCGGGTTTTCTTGTAGATTCTGAAGGCTAACCTTTTCTCCCTTACCCACTCCTTCACCTTCCTAGTTTATCATCTGGGTTTTCTGGACTAACTGACTGTTTTTGTGCTGACTTTTGAGGCCTCTATCAGACCCAACTTCAAGATGACCCATTTGCCTTCAGTATCAATGGCCTGGCTGATTGTCACTGTATGCCCCTCAAGAATGGCTGCCATCCCTACCAAAATCTGCATCCCTAAAGTCCACTATCCTCATTTTGGTCAGTTTTTCCCTCTCTAAATCAAGGGAGAACCACACCATACAATGATCACTCCCCACCAGTGGGTCCTCACCTTCACATCCCATACTTGATCTCCATCTGCCAATAAAAGGTCTGAAATGCTCCCCTCTCTGGTCGGCTCTACCACCTGTTGTGTCAGAAATACATCATGGAAGGCGTCCAGAATCCGTTGTTCTCTGGTATTAGTGGAAGTCATTGTGCTCCAGTCTGCCCCTGGCAGATTGAAGTCACCTACAACCATCGTCCTGCCCCTGCCACAGTGATTCATTAGGTTAACTACCAATTCTCTGTCAAGATCTTCAGGGTGGGATGATGGTCTATACACTACTCCCAGACTAACCTTCCTACCCTTCGCATCCTGTATGGCAACCCATAACGTCTCCACTTTCCCCTCCACTCCTTCTTCCCTACTGCACTATATCCCCTCCCATATGAATAAAGCCACCCCTCCACCTTTCCAATTATTCTATCCCTCCTATACAGTCTGTACCCTGGGAGTATTAAGTACCAATCAAGGTAATGGGGTGGTCCATGTCTCCGTGATGGCAGGTATGTCCAACCACCCTTCCACCATCAGTGCCTGAAGCTCGGGTAACTTGTTACCTAGGCTCCTCCACTCCTCGCATTTGTGGATCCCACCCTCCCAGCAGCCCCCTGATCCAGCATATCCATCCCCTGCCCCTCGCTTCTACTTCTCTGTGAGTTCCTTACTTTTGCCAAATTTCCAGTTGGTGTGAGAGGCACAAGGCCTCCCAAAGTCTGCATCCCTGCCTGCTCTGCAAGTCTAAGCCCCCCTCCCCAGTTTAAATCATATGTGTTAGCAATAAACTCACCCAGCGTCCTTTTTAAGACTCCTGATCCCTCTTTGCTCAGATGAATTCTATCCTGGGAATATAGACTCATAGATTTACACCAGTCCCCCAACCAGTCATTAAACTCCCTTATCCTCTATTTTCTGTCTATACTTGCCTTTGGCATAGGCAGAACTTCCAAAAAAGAAACTGTATTCTCTTCAATTCTGCATATCCTGGCCAGTTCCCTAAATCTAGCCTGTACCTCCTGAACACTGTTTCCTTCCAAATCATTCATACTGAGGTGCACCACTATGTGGGGCTTCTCCCCCGACCCTTTACGCTTGAAGGAACTACAGTATATGTTTTGCTCTGTGTACTGTCATACCTGGCATGCAGTCTACCTGGATAGAACTCCTGCTGTGCTCCTTCCCCACCCATCTAATACCCTTAAGTATGGAGTCCCCCAGAATACTAACTCTGCTATCGACTCCCAGCAGGCCCTCTTTTAGTCCTCCCTGCTTCAGCTCCCTGTCCCCCACATCTAATCCCATCCCAATGACCTTGTCTCCCACCTCGGCTTGTTCATCTTGCCCCGCACTCCCCACTGGGGCTCCTTCATCTGTTCTCTTTGCAGAGATATTTTGCCTAACCCCTGACTGTCAATTCCAATGTTTCCCCCATTTGATCCCAATTCCTCCCTCCCAGCCCCACTTTCTCACCACCACTCTCTCCCTACTCCTGTGGCCCCATTGTTTTTTGTACACCTGCTGTCTCATAAGGTGAGTCAGTTGTTTAAAATATCTTCTCTTGTGACAAAAATGAACTATCATGCAGCAGGCAGTGCTTCCTGGTCTTGTGGGACTATAATTTTTGGAAGAACACCTGAGAATACTGATAAAAACCTGGTCCAAGCCATTAAAAGGAGCTCTCCTTTTAATATTTCAAATGTGAAAAAAAGTACAAAAGCAGACTCAAAATAAGAAAGATTGGTATGATACAAGTTAGGAGAGAAGGAGCAATCCAAACTAGAAAAAAAAAGTGTAAGTCAAGATTTTCACCCATGTTGTGCACTGCTGTTTTAAGCATCCAGAAAGCAATGCACTCAACTAATGTGCACTGTTCTGAAGGCTGAACACTAGTTGAATGCTTTTACCAAGCTGGATGAAGGGTTTTTAACAAGCGCTAAAATGCAATGGTATTTTTCTAAATTCAGCATGGTTTTAATGTTGTTGGGCTCAGTAAACTAATCTGTATATTCTAGTAGCCAGCATTATCTTCTTCTGATATTCTTATTAATTTTAGTATTTTCTATTCATTTTAAAATTACAGTATGATTTTAGACAAGGAACACAGCTGTGTTTAAGCACAAATCAACAATCGGGTATAGACTCACCAAGAACTTAAAATGCTGAGGGGTTTATTTACAAATCAGAACCTTTCATAAATGTGGAAAACAAAGTCTCAGAGGAACACAGCAGAAGGTAATTCCACAGGTAAAGTGCTGCAATACTGAAAACTACATGTCCTTAGAGAAAATATGCTTCCTACATAAAGAAGCTAATACTGCACATTTAACGGTTTGTGATAGAATATAGATCTAAACATATGGTTTAGAGCAATTTTGAAAGGGAGATTTTGCAGTTGAATGTTGCTTGAGAGGTCAGTCTTATATAACTCATAACTGTTGAGCTATTTTGCCTATTGAGTGTTAACTCACGTGCATGGGAAAATTTCATTTCACATTCAACTGACACCTAGCTGGCCATTACTTAAATGCCCTGATTGAGCATTCTCTTCATTTTTCCATGTGGGTTGTGGTGGACTCAATTCAGTTCCAAATGACAGATGTCTACACATCGCTACTACTCTTGTTGGTGGTCTCACACAACCGATCAATGACTGAATGATTATGGACTCTGAAATACCCACTCATCTATGTGGTGGTCCCTCTAAGATAGGGTTCAAGCACTTTAGAGGGTCACAGCTGGGAAAACTTGCTCTACGGTCCCCCTGTGCTGAACCTGTCTTGTGGATAAATAGATGGCATCCAACACCAGTGCTGTCAACCCAGCACCTCTCACGCACACTAAAAATTCAGCAGGAAGAGTTGTTTTTATGAATTCATTAGACAAATATGCAGGGGAGTAGCTGCAGTCAAACTGTTAAATCTAGTTCTAATTGTTGATACTAAATAGACTTCTATGCCTTGTGGTGCGACTTCCATAAATTCATATCATTAGTTTCATTGCTGAAGTCAATTATCAAATGCTCGGCTGCTCCATGTGGGGTATCCACATGCCTCCCTTAATCTGCAAATAAATGAACAGAAGCAGTGCTTTCTCCAAGAGGTCACTTTGAGAACATCTTATTGAGGGACATATGCCACCAAGAAATTGTTAGTGGTTTGTTTAGACAGAAGTACAGTATGAAGCTGCTTGCTGGACCAACATAAAAATTAAAGTACAGTACGCACACGTTTTAAACAAAATGAGTGCATTTCTGAAGGCAAATAGACCTGGAGTGATCTAAAAGGCTGTTCAAAGTTATTTGTTGTTCTTTAATAGTATCATTCCCTTTACTGAGTCTGACAATATTTTTGAGAAAATCTGTAACACTATTTAATTTTCTAATACGGTAACTTGGATAAATTGAGAAATGTACTACATCTTTTTTTCTTACTATATATTTTTATGCTGGGAAGCAGCTAATTTCTCTGGGATATACCCTTATCAGGGATATACTTTGTTCAGGCTACAGCCATCATTTGGACAGCAGATGAATTTTTTTTCCTCCCAGTTATTCCCCCTATCTCCTACCACCAGGTGATGTGGGCCAGCCTACTGTTGGTCTTTAACTATGCAGCACAATCTGAATGCATGCACCACCCCTTGCTTGGGAGTGGGTTCCCTGACCCACCACAAGTAGCTGCTGCTTCAAAAGGTACCCACCATGCCATACCCTGTACTGGCTTGTGCCACCTTTGGTAGCACACCCATGCCCTGCCTGCCATGATTCTGTCTCCCAGAATCTGTTTCTGCACCAATGTCGTTGGCATGAAAACATGCAGCACTTCTGCTGGGCTACTGGGCAGCCCTTGGCTGGATCTTTAGATGTGTTATGTATGTTCTTAATCTTCTGGCAGCCTAAGGATTAAGCAATAATGACTGAATAGATGGTCATTTCCTGGGAAGTAATGACTGGCTGGGATGGTGGCCTGAGGCACAGCCAGTGGCAGTCCCCCTCCCAACCATTCATTAATCCCCAGAAAAAGACAGGCTGCCTGGTCATTATTGCAATTTTAAGTCTAATCAAATTAGTAAGGGTAGAAAAAGATTTTTTTTTTTAAACATGGTTTACAAAGGTGTGCCACTCTGACCTGTACTGGGCATTTCTAAGGGAATAACGTCTGGTACAGCAGCCAATCAAATCAAGTGATTGCCTCATTAATAAATAATTAGATTCATAGTCCTGTTAGCAGTAATCTAAAATATCCCACTCTTTTTCATGCTTGCATGTGGTATCTTTCAGAGGTAAGGATATGAATTATTCAGAGGTGCTCCCACATGTACTCATCTCAGCCAGGCCGATGTAGCATATAGGTAATAAGTATATTGATGTAGCTCAGTGCTAGAAGAATAGGATCTTAGCTCACAAATGAAATGAGGCTGGTAGTTAGAGCTCAACAAACAATACACAGCATTCACATACATATGTTCATGCACACATGAATTCTGGCATGATTCCTTGCTTTTTGCAGTCACTGCTAAAAATGTAAAGGTGCTATCAGATTGTGTGTGTGGACTATATCATGTTAGCATCTGATGTATATCATTGGAGCAGTGCAGAGAAACCTACACTGTGCCCATCTGCATTGTAATTTGCCTGCAGAGTACTACTGTAATGGGCATCAGTTTCTAGTGCTAGCAATGTCTCTTCTTTCACTCACTAAGGTTAAGTAAAAAAAAGTGCATATTCATTTTTATGATATATAACTTTTGACATTTTATCCTCTGCATATATCCTACAACATTTCCTCTTAGTTAAGGCTGGATCTGGGCTAACTGCAGGCTCCCCCATGGCTACTACTTGCTGCTAGGTCAGCAGCTGTGGCTCTTATAGTTCAGTTTATAATGCCCTTGCTTCTACTGTTTCAGAAGGGGAAACAATTGACCCAACTATTGCCAAAGACAGTTCCCTACACACACACACACACACACACACACACACACACACATTTGGACTGGAAAGCCACTGTGATTTATCAACTGAGTAATTCATAACAGTCAAGGACAATTAGAGTAAAAGCATTTGAGCAAATTAAAAGTCATTTGGGCTAATATTTCTCTTTTGATCTCAGCCTCGCTCTTACTTCCATCACCCATGCAAAAAGGCCCATATCTGCCCCAACCCTGACTTTCATGAAGCCAACACTCTAGCTGTTCCCAAACAAATCATAAGTTAAAATAAGCTCCAATTCAAAAGACTTGATGCATATATAACAGAAGGAAACACACCAATGTATTATGGGTAAAGGACAGGAGCTAACATGGGCTCTCTGTTTTTCATGTGCCTCACTACCTTAGTAAGAACCTCAGTATGAACACATGGTGGCCTATGAAATGCCAAATGGGAAAAAACAATAATTAGGGAACCACAAAACAGAATACAGAATTTTAGTGGTCAGATGCATGCCAAATTACATGTGACACTATAAAGCATTTATTGACCTCGTGTATAAGCATGCCATGTTTTGATTCAAGTCTAATTACAGAATTAGTATTAGCTGGTACAGTAGTCTGGTGGAACCTGGGGACTATTAACTCAGTAAAATTCAGATAGTAGTTCTCTCCTGGTAGCATCCTATATATGCCAGAGTCTAACTGAGGCTGAAAAATGGTACTCACAACCTGAGAAAAAAGCATTAGCAGTTGTCAAGATGTGAGCATTTCCAATTATTTGTGTATGAGGCAGTGTTCACGATACTGACAGATGATCAAGCCCTCATAATAATATTTGTCTTTCCATGTTCCAAAATGCTATCATGCATTGAGAGATGGGGGTATGCCTTCAACGTTATGATTATAGAATCGTGCATAGACCAGGAAAATATTATAACCTAGCAGGCTATGTTTCATGACACTCATTAGAAGGACAGTTTTACTGACCATCACCTGCAGAAGAATACAGGATATCTGCTTTGTAGTTACCCATGCAATGCCACAAGCTCTCACTGTAATAGAAATACAGGAAGCAACAAAAACAGACATGACACTACAGGCGCCAATAAACCTAATAAGCACACAGTAGTACAAAATAACAAGGACTGAGCTCCCAGACCCTGAAATTGACATATCTGAGCTGACATTTTGTTCCAGACTGCAAACTGAATTGCCTGTTCTTGATAACTGTTTAGTACTTAGGTAGAACAGGGGGTTCTCTGGAGGGAGGACCTGCCTGGGCCCTGGAAAAGAAGGTCTCGAGGCCCCCTTCTTAGTTGTAAGGAGAAGGCCCTCCAAGAAAGAAGAATGAGTGGAGGAGTAAAAAAGGATTTTATCTCGAACTGGATTCACCAGCTCATTGATCAGGAGGAAAGCAAGGAAAATGTGTATTCTCGCCAATGGTGAAGTAAAACATTTTATTTTTTGACCCCATTTGAAGTCAGCTATAGGACTTTGGTCCCAGATTAAAACTGGAATACTTGATCTACTTGGAACATGCAAAGTCATTTTGAAACACCATCATAGCCTGTGAGAGGGGACTATAGAGGTGCTGATTTGGGTCTGCTGTGGTGAGAGCGCAGCAGACAAGACAAAACTGAATGAATTTGTTTTAATTTTTTGCTGCTTAATGTAATGTGTAACCCCTTTGTTACCCAGGGTTACTAGAATCCCAGTAAGACCTAGTGGTAGACAGGGAAGGCAGCTTGTGAAACTCCAGTTAAATGGGTTTCACACTGTCTCACTCTGTCCTCAGTCACAGCTGAGACTTGAGAGATGACATCATTATAGAACTGTCGTAGCTGCATGAGCCACTTTGGAATCTCCAGTTCAGGGAGTGAAGTTTAGAACTTTGGGAAATTCAAAGTCAGTCTTCAGTTTGTCCTTAAGCAAACAGTGAGGAAATCACTGAGTTGTCTGTTTGCCTCCACACCGAAGGAAGTGTTCCTGAATTTACCCTTTTTAAAAGTGGTGGAGACTGCTCCCCCGGTCTCAGTGCCCCCTCCCTCCGGGGGGGGGGTAGGAAAAGTTCTCTGTGGGTTCCAGGGGCAATCCCCTTCTCCCACCCTGGTAAGAAAGCTGCCTGATTTAAGTTTCAGTCTGTTCATGTATAACAGCAAAGGTTACAGTACTTCGCCTGTGGGGCACCTGCAATGAATGGGTGAGTGTTTGTCTCCATTGGAAGGGGCAAACATCTTGTTTTCTTCAGTTGGATTTTAAGTAAATGTGGACTGCTATTTGGGAGGACTATGTCAACTAGAACAAACAAATAGAGCAGTCAACTGTTTAAAGTTTTAAATGGATTTAAAGTTTGCTGTAGAGGGGGTGCTTCAGGTCATCCATCGTTCAATCTACATTTTAAAGTCTAAAGTTTTCTGTGTGTCCAGAGAAATGGCCGGGTATGGGCTGTGGGAGCTGGAGGTGGGAAAACCCCATCTTTAGTAACCAGGTCCACCTCTACGGTTTCTTCTGTGTTTTGCTACTTGTCTCACGGCTTGGCCAGTGATGGGGTGGGTACCCAGGCGTGGTGCAACTCGAAAATCTCTCTAGGAGTCGCAGACTCTAAGTGGTGTGGGGAGCCACAGGATGGGAAAATTACTCCTTGTTGGATGGGAGTCTCCTTGTTTGATGGGAGTTTCGATTGGAAGTACGAAAACAAAATCTCTCTAGGAGTCGCAGACTTCAAGTGGTGTGGGAAGCCACAGTTTGGGAGCCTCCTTGTTTGATGGGATGTCTTTCCAAGTACAGTTTGGGTTCATTCTTCAAGTGGACCATCAGTCGAGTGGCCGGCAGTGGAGCCGGGCCAGTCGGGCTATGTATCCAATGCACATGCAAAGTCCAGGCTGAGTGCCTGGTGGGTCCAAAGCCAGACAATTGTAGTAATGTGTTCATTCCTCAAATGGATTGCTGTGTTTTAACCTCTAATCTGCACATTACAGTAACGTAGCCCTTTGGGGGACCATGCAGTGCTTTGTTTATGTTCAGTTAGTTAATAAATAAAGCCACACTGAAAAATCCCAATTCTGGTTCTGGACATTACAGTTATTGCTTCCTGTAGTTGGAATTACTTGGGTGCCCCTGTGCAGAGTAGCCAAACCTAGGTCTCTTGTGCCAGGTAACCTCATCTTTCCCCGAACCCGTAGATACACATGTACATGTATATATCCATGGTACAAATGTATTAATTATTATCTGCTCTTCTTATTGGATGGATTGAAATGTTTTGGGGGGATTAGTGGGATTATTTATTGTTTATTATTCAAAAGGGATATAAATTCTGGAGTGGATGGATTGAAGGTGTGTATGAGGTAGTGTGAAGGGGAATTAGAATTGTTGTGTTTAGTAAGGTATGTGTGTATGTGAGTGTGTAAGTGTGTTTGAGGGTGTAAAGTAAATTGTTAGATATGTGTTGGGGGGTGATTACTATGGTCAGGCAGTACTCCCCCTTGAGACTGAGGGACTTGATACCTTTTGAATGTCCTCTGCTTCCACCAAAGGTATATTATAGATGTGGAGCATTAGGTATAATTAGGAGGTGGAGGACTGGTGGGTCCTGGAGACTCCGGGAGTGGATGGGAGAAGGGTAGGCGGATAGAGCTGGGGGACTAGGAGGTACCCTGGGGTGAAATTGGACCAAGAGCGAGGGCCTCCTTGCCTTGTGCCCATACCCAAGGGCTCTGAGGGGTGCAGGCAGGTGTTGTGGTCATCTGCGGATTCTCGTCCCTTTCAGGCAGTGTTATGCAATGCCAGGTCTATTAAAAATAAGATCGCAGTGGTTGCTGATTTAGTAGCCTCTGCGAACCTGGCTGAACGAAAATGCAGGGCCTATTTTAGCAGCTGCGATACCAGCTGGATTCTTGATGATACACCACCGAGAGTGGACCACAAGGGTGGGGGGTTGTAGTCTGTTTTAGACAGGAACTGAACTTCAAAGAGGTGCTGGTGGGGAGTGCCAACTCCTTCAAGTGTATGGGAGCTGCAGGTGCAGGATTCAGGATCCTTCTTATCTATCATCCACCCGGGAATGGGAGGGTATTCTTGAAGGAGGTAGCGGACTTCATCGCTGAGATTGTATTGGAGATCCTCAGATAATTCATTCTGGGGGACTTCAATGCCTGGGTTGATGATGAACTATCACATTTTGGATGAGACCTCCTCCAATTGATGGAATCATTGGGCCTGACACGGGTTATTACCACCGCAAAGCATGAGGGGGGCACTCACTGGACTTGGTGATCTACCTGGGGATGGAGATCTCTGGTATGGAGATAGATCCTATTGGATGGTCAGGCCATCGCGCCTTGAGGTTTAGTTTCGCAACCCCTCGAAATGGGCCTGCCCTGAAGGAAATGGTACAGTACTGTCCCTTACGACAGATAACACCTGAAGGCCTTATGACTGTATTGGACCTTTTGGGTATTCTGTTAGAAAGCAGTGACCCAGGGACTCTTGTGCGGGCCTATAATAGGGCAGTAGTTGAGGCCCTGGATGCCATTGCTCCAGTCCGTTTTTGGCCCTTGACCTCTCGACCAGGTGCCCCATGGTTTGATGGGACACTAAAGGAACTGAAGAGGCAGGGGTGAAGGGTGGAGAGACATTGATGGAAAACTTGTCTGGAGACAGACAGACTTAGGTTGTTGGACCATTATAAGGTCTACCAATCAGCAATTTCCCATAAGAAGGCAGAATTCCTGACCAGGGAAATTACTGCAGTGAGGAACAGACCTGCCCAGCTCTTCCGGACCTTGGACAGACTGTGTAATCCATTCTGCCTGCAGTCTGGTGGAGCATTGTCACAGGAAAAATGTGAGAAGTTTGCTCAGTTCTTTGCCAATAAGGTGTCCATCATTAGGACAGAGATCAGCCAATGCCTCCCCATTGGTCCTTGCGGTGGCCCACTGAGTGGTACTAATACCCAGTTGTGATGGTCTGCCTTCAGCCAGCCAGTAGTCATGGATATAGTGAGGATCATCCAGACTTTGCAACCAACTTGCTGTAGTGTGAATCCGGGCCCATCGCACCTTCTTTTAGAGTGTGTTAAGGTCATTGGCCCAGTCCTAGCTCAGATAGTCTGGGCTTCATTGGAGAGAGGGATCTTTTCAGATCCCTTAATGAAGGCAGTGTTTAGGGCACTGCTTAAAAATCCCTTCCTTAACCCAGACTGCCCTGCTAACTACAGACCAGTCTCTAACCTACCTTTCACAGGGAAGGTTATCAAGAAGGTGGTCACTGTGCAGCTGGAAGATCATTTATCCATCCACAATGTCTATGACCTTCTCCAATCTGGCTTCAGGAAAAGACATAGCACCTAGACTGCCCTTGTTCAAGCACTTAATGACCTTCTGGCAGTGAGAGATTGGAGAGTCTGTTCCATTTTGATTCTCCTTGATCTCTCAGCAGCATTTGACACTGTGGGCCATGGGGTGTTGCTGGAATGCCTGCAGTTCTTTTGTGGACTGGAGGGTCAGTCCTCAATTGGTTTTGATCATTCCTTGAGGGCAGGTTACAGAGGATTGTGTTGGGAATTTATTCCTCATCTCCTCGCGGCCTGCCCTGTGAAGTACCGCAGGGTTCTGTGCTTTTCCCCATGTTGTTTGCAGTGTATATGCTGCCTCTGGGGGACATTATAAGGTGGTACGGGTTGAGTTTTCACTGTTATGCAGATGATTCTCAACTGCACATATCCTTTGTGCCCAGCCAGAAGTTTGATACAATCTCGATGTTTAACAAGTGTCTACTGGAGATATAGAACTGGATGAGTGCCAGCTGGCTGAGATGAAGTCCAGAGCAAATGAAGGTGTTGGTTGTGGACCCTGACCTTAGGATGGCCGGGTCATGGTCGGGAAAACCCTCCAGCTTACAACTTGTAGGGAACCTGCTCAATGCCTCGGGCCAGGTGCAGAACCTTGGGGTGGTATTTGATGAAGGCCTGACCCTGAAGGCTCAGGTGTTGGCTGTAGTCAAATCTGCCTTTTACCATCTAAGAAATATCACCGATGTGAAACACCTGGTTCCATCCAAGCATCTTTCTACGTTGGTCCACGCCTTTGTCACTACTTGTCTTGACTACTGCAATGCCCTAAACCTAGGGCTTTTGGGAGTGGATATTCACCAATTGCAGCTAGTGCAGAACATGACAGCCAGGTTGTTAACTGGAACCTCTAGATCCAGTCACATAACACCTGTGCTGCTTGAACTGCACTGGCTGCCTATACAGTGGTGAATCCCTTTCAAGGTTGCATTGCTGACCTACAAAGCCCTACACGATCAGGGACCCCATAACCTGCAAGACTTCCTATCTCCCTACGATCCCTCCCACTCACTCCAATCCTTCGACGAGGGATTGTTAGAGGTTCCCAGGGTACATCTGAAAATGTTTGGGGGACGATCTTTTGCCTTTATGGCCCCTACACTGTGGAACTCTACTTCGTCAGATACAAGAGAAACTGACTGTAGAAGGGTTTAAAAACTCCCTTACAACATATCTTCTTCAAAAAGCTTTTGAAGGAATTTAAGATTATAAGATTGTATGTGCTCATTTTTAAGTAGATTGTAGTTGTATAATTTTAATAAGTTTGTAATTGTATTGTTTGTAAGTATGGTGTAAGGGCACCCTGAGCTACAGAAGGGCATCTTTTATAAATAAAATTTTACTTACTTACTTAGAGGCACAAGAACAGTAACACCATCTTGTTAGGAGTTAAAACAGTTGGAATTGCACATGTTGGGTTCTTGGCATTGTGAGCACAAAAACAATTGCTGTGACAAAAAAGTACGGTTTTGCAATATAGACCAGTTTATCATTTGTTTTTACTGATAACCATAAAGGCTCTTGAGCTTGACAGACCATTTTTGAAAACATGCCAGGGCATAACAATGCCACACACAAAGGACAGAAACAGACATACAGTATGTTACACAAAATCTACAAAGAGGTACATACAATGATATCAGCCACAGCAACGTTTGCAAAGTTTACTGAGAACATTATGAAAAACTGTCCTGCATGTCAGATCATGAGATCAGAGCCACTATGGATGTCTGAGTTAACAGGTACCGTGTAGGACATTGTTACTATAAACTTCTATGGCCCTTGTCCACTCAGTAATATATGCTAGCTGCCATTGCTGAGTATTAAAGGTATCTTGAAACAGTTTATTTCTTCAGCTGCAGCCTCTGCTGTATTGTCAGCACTAGACAAAATGTTTTCTGCTTACGGAATCCCAAGAGATGTAAAAATGGACAATGGACCTCCATTTCATGGGTCTGATTTTAAGCAATTTGCTGACTGTTTAATAATCAGCTTTAGAAAAACAATTCCTAGCTGACCATAGCTGGAAGGTTCATACAGACCCTTGAAAAATTACCAAAGACAGCCCCTCAAAATCAAACCATTTACACAAGGCTTGTACCAGTTTTTAAGAAATCACTGGAACACAGTATCCACATTTGACTACTAAAAGGACCTTGGTCAAACTAGTCTTCATTGGACCCTTTTGTGCAAGGTTACCTGACATTGTCTTTCAAACCCCCCAGGAAGATAGCCAACGAAGAGGAAGAGACTGGAGACAAAAGGATACAATGAAACAATGTTCAACTAGTTGTTCAATTTTATTTGAGCATATAGAGCGTTTCATGTTTCAGACACCCGCTTTTGTTATTTTGTTCCTTTTCCATGTTGCACTACATTTGTTTACACCTTAATTGTGTGGTACGCATCAGCTCTATTGTATTTGCGTGATTGTACCTTCACCTTCCTCCCCCTGGTCACATCTGGAAACAAGCCCTTGCTCAGTGAGCCTTTGCCAGTTACCAATTTTTTTAAATTAAAAAAAAAAGTATGCAGGCAGGAAAGAAAATCCCAGGGCTGTTCTACAAAGGAAAGGGTCTAATAACTGCATAATGGCACTTACTGTTTTGCTGCATATACCATTTTAGTCATTTTATTGTTGCATTGTGTTACTCACTTGTTTACACTTATCTCTATATATATCCTTGAAATTGTCTAAACTGTCTACTTGTATCCTAATTTTGTTTAAATACTGCATTTCTCTCAGTCCCTAATTTGATTGTATGTTACCCCTTCCTACTGTGTTTACTTGTTGTTCCATGTGCTGTGTCACATGGTGTGCCTTGTACTCAACTGTATCCTCCCGGGTCGTGCCAGAAAATAGGCATCTCTATGTCTAGTGGATCCACCCGGTTACCAAAAGCAAATAAATAAATAAAAAGTTATTGTGCTTCAGAAAAAACAAAGCCACTCCCACTTACAGTATAACCAGCCCTATATTAGATAAGGGACTATGATCATTACAGAACACACTGGTCACAGAATCACTTGCAATACATCACATATTAAAGGGATCCAGGATTCAGGGCTGCATTATGGTTGCTCTGAATCTGTCCAGCGGAATCAGATTCATTAGAATTCATGCATTTTCATGGAACTGTGAATTTCAGTATTGAAAACGAAAAATTGAAATTAAAAAAAAAAGGTTGAAATCAGATATGGACTTGGAATTGAATTCCGAGACTGCATCCAATTTCATCTACTTATGATACCTCCCTAACTCGGCACACAGAGAAAACAACAGTAGAAGACCTTCCCTGATCTCACTCCCCGCACCCAAGGCCACTCTATCTTGTCCTACCTTACACACTGTTGTTAGGCCAGCTGATGCCCCCCTCTGCTAGGTAATACACAGAAGGCACAGGAGGACCCCACAACCTATCATCTTGCAGCTCGCTGCCTGTTGTCATCACACCAGTACCAGCTCAAGCGACTAACACTACTAGCTAGTATACCAACAATCCATAAAAACAAATATTTTTATTTTAAACTGAGCAGTAGGCCCTGACCCTGCCCTGCCATTGATATGAGACTCACCTCACCTAATCCTAGACCGGTATGAAAAAGTAAACAACAGAAGGCAATGCACACAGAAACTGTAGTATAATTTTTTTTTACACCAGCTGCTTAATAAAGTGGAAATGGTAAACAAATACACACAATATGAAAAAAGGTTACATGGCAGACATGACTGGACCAGCTATTACCCAACTCCCCAATGTATCGAGGTCTACAACCCTTCCATCAGGGAGCCCTATGACCCTGAGTGGCTACTGGCACAAAACCCAGGGTAAGACCCCTTGGTCCTTTCACTGTAAGCGGGTGTAGCTAAAAACCCCCAAGGCTTTCTACTGGTTGGCCTTTTCCTTAGGGTTAGAGCAGGCAGAGCATCAGTTTATTCACAGTACAGGCTTCATTTTTTTAGTGTGACTTTTTTATTTTTTTGTATGTGTGTGCTGGCAAGAGAGGAATGGAGAAGTGGCTAGTGGTGCTAGCCTAGTGGGGCTTGCAGTTGGGGCAAGACATTGGCAGAACAACAGTTTGGGGTCTCTGACTCACTGTGAATTCAACTGACTAAGCTTGGTATGAAAGAAGAGTGGACTGGGACCTGTACCAAGCCAAATGGGAGGATGGCAGCATGGCAGTGGAGTGAAGTGCAGTGGACATGGAGCATCAAGCTGAGATGGTCAGCCAGATGGAGGAACCCCCGGGCTTGTCCCCTCTCTCCACAGAAGGAGTGCAGTGAGCAGTAGAGTGAGGTTGAACACGGCCACCCAGAAACTGGGGGGGGGGGGGCATGGGGCCTTGCTAGTTATTTTTTCTACTAGTGTGCCACTGTGTACTGGGTTTGGGGGTTAATAATTTCTATTCTGACTATTCTGACTCCAGTTTACCTCAGTTACCTCAATAAGGGAAGGTGAGGCTAAAGCTGATTACCAAGTAGGGTCAATGGCCACTGGTACAGGAAGGGTATACAGGCAGACTGGATGTGCCTAGCAGTCCTTATCTGCCAACAGTTTCTATGTTTTTATGTACAAGCCATAATGGAATCAGACACAGAATAGCTGAAATTCCAAACTGACCAGTTTCCTCAATCAGTGCCATAATGGAATCAGACTTTGAATTGCTGAAATTCTGAACTGAACAAATGGAATGGATTAGAAAGAATCCAAGCACCCCTAGTTTGCATCAGAAGAGAATGCTGGCACCTCAGAGGATGAATGGATTTCCTTATGAAAACTAGATGATTGCTCTGTAGAAGCTGTGACAGGCAAGCGTTACCCTAAGAAATCAGTAAAGCCTCCTGCAAGACTAAGTGAAGAACTTTAAAATGAAAGACTGTTTCTGTATTTAGATATTATGTAGTTGGAGCGAACTGAATTTTATAACATGTATTCAATTTCTTTAAAAAATGGAAAGGAAAATTCCTGCAACCTCATTGGCTGAGAGACATCACTTGACTGTGTACTAAATATAGGATAACATAGGGGGTGCAGTGTGAAACGAGAATTTTACACACACACACACACACACACACACACACACACACACACACACACACGAGTTGTTGGATGGAACATAAACCCCGAGGGCGAAGCCCTAAGAGTTTATAAAGCCATACAACAACAAAGATGTGAGTAAAATTCAAGTTTTACACACTGCACCCCATATTTTATTTTATTTTATTTAGTTGAGGGGTTGCATTTCTTCACTGCCATAGATTTCAAAATGTGCTTCTCCAAGACACTATAAAAAAGAGGCTTACTTTGCGTTTCGAAGAAACAGGTGAAACACTTTATTCAATTTCAAATAACATTCTAAGCAATATTTAACTATTTGAAATCATGTTAACTTTTTAAAGTAAAACTCATTAACTTTAACAGTTCTTGTTGGTTTTCAGACATTACTGCTGCATGACTTGTCGCGCTGGTGACATTTGACCTGCAGAGTGAGGGGGATGAGAAGAGAGAATACAGCGTGATTAGTTAGGGATCATGTGCAGTTATCAGTTTTTTTTTTTTAATTGTACTTGTTCCTGGAAAACAGTGCATTTTATTTTGGTCTGATGAATGTTACTGACCTTAGTTGGAGCTGTCTGAATTGTACATCACTCTAAATCGCCTTCTTTTTTAAGGTGGTTCTTTATAGTTGTAGATATTCACTGTTACTTGATTTTGGAATGTGCAGGCATTCCCAAAGATGGTCTGCAGATTACTGCTCGATATTTGTTCCTGGTTGCTGGTGGTAGTTGCAGGAGGTGCTTGCAGGACAGCTTCTTGTCTGGAGGAGGTCAGTGTTTGATCATCTGAATAGGTGAGGAGGCAGCTTAATTCTTGTTGTTTCTTCTCAGACAAGGTGGAGTAATTGTTTTTTTTCACACATTTATTTCTTCACCAGCTTAGCCGAGGAACTCTCTCCAGTATCTGCTTAACCCGCTCTCTACCTCCTGCTGTGGCGACCGCAACTACTCCCTCACTCCGACCAGGCTGCACCCTCAGATCTATGCCTCCACAGGGAAGGGCTGCCCTATCCTCCCAGGGCACTCTATCTATGGTGTAATGAGCCTGTCAGAGCGGAGGGCCCGGGAGAGTGAGGAGCCCAGCTTTGGGAGTGTGGAGCTGGTGGCAGTGCCTTTGCCTGTCCTCTGGAGGTTTTTATTTTTCCGGTTTTTCCTTCTATTTCCCCAATGCTCAGTCGTGCAATGGCATCAGTAGCACTAGTGCTGATGCCTGCCACAGCACCGCCCCTCACAATGCATGGCGACGCAAACTTGGCTATCCCCAGGTCTCCACCAGAGGTCGCCCCTGTGCGATGCAACCCCTAGAGCCCTCCCCGGGAAGAGAGAGCAGTCCTCCGGACGGTCAATCTCTTCCCTCCCCTGCCAACCCCCAATGACCCGAGTTCATTCCCGCACCTGGGTCACTGGCATGGCGTGAGGTGTGGCATTCAGCACCTCAACCCTCAGCGCCACTGGGCTGGCTCAGGTGGAGTAATTGTTAATTGATTGTATGTTGCGGTGGCAAGAAATTTGTTGGACATCTGCGGGGTGGATATTGTAGTCTACCAGTCGTTGTATGCTGGTTTTCCTGGTGCTGTGGTTACTGATTCTTTTCTCTACTGGCAAGCCAGATTGAATTTTCATTTTTGTCATCATTTGCCTCATTTTATTTATGCCTATGCTCATGTTTCTGAACCAGAGGGATGTGTCTTTTTTGTTCATGTTTAGGGCAATGTAGAATGGTGCTTCAACTTTTAACATCTTGGGTGGTCTTTGACTCTTAAACAAATCATATGCTCAGATTATGTCCCTCTCTAGGTTTGTGGGGTTGGCATAGATTCTAGGATTCACTAAACGCACATCTCGGGTGTTTTTTCCTGTTCTCGTTTTAGTTTGCCTCTCACAGTATTCAAGGAAGTTATTGCCATTGGTGTCTACTGATTTTTTTATATCACCCCACTGCAAGTCATATTGCTCTTTTGTTCTTAAGGCAAATTGTATTCCAGAACTAAAGAAGAGATAATTTAAGAGACGAGTTGGGGTATTCATGCTTAGCATGCCTGACTGGTACAGCAGTTCAACATCTTGCTCCAAGAGTGCTTCAGCTTTATTTGGCCTGTTCTCTTTGCCTGCTTTCTTTAGATGCTTATGCTTTGCTAGCAGTGTTTTTTTGGTTTCTGAGAAAATATTGTCAGGAGATTTGAAAATCTAGTATGGGTACTTTGAGCCCCTAGGAACCTTTCTATGCTTGCAAGTATGCCTCTGAGAGTTGTCGGTTTATATTCTGTCCCATCCTGTCTCTTAGCAACAAACAGGAAGTCAGCAATTTTTCTATTGAGTTCTTCCAATTCAAATGTATGAAACTGAGTTTGTGTGCCTACCTCTGACAAGTATGCCTAAAATAGTTTAATATGACTTTCTGTTTTTCTGGCAGTATTTCTATTTTTCTACTGTTGAATGAAACTGTGCCTTTGCTCAGCATTTGCTAATTCGAAGCGAACTGACATTTTTTTTGGGGGGGGGGTGTTTTCTAGATGTACTACGGATGATTTACTGAATGATACCGCAGTTTTAAGATGAGTGACTTCTAGGAGCAGTTGTGTGAGAAGCAGTGGCTTGTGCTTGTGGGGGAGCAACTGTTTTGTGTCCGGGGGGCAGTTATTTCATCTCGCGCTTTTCCCATATGAAGACCATAAGCGTTTAATTAACACTCGTGTATTATGATTTTTAATACACGTTTTTTGTATGGGAAAAAACATGACCCATTAATTAAAAATCTAGTAATGCATAGTCAGGTGCCAGACCTCATTACCAAGGCAAATACACCTTATTACCTGCAAAATCAGAGACTATTTCATTTATGTATTTTATTTAAAATGTATTGTAACAAATGATTTCATGTAAAAAAAATCATTAAAAAATGTTTCATGTTACATATAATACATAAAAGCAGCAGGCCATTTTATAAACAGAATAAGCCACTCTACAGTGTGTATTAAAGGGTATAACTGCACTTCCCAGGTCTGTAAGGAAATCAGCAAGGGGTCGAGAGGTGGGCTTTGCTATATCAACAACCCCCCCAATGATTACCACAGTGACCTGCTCCCCAGGACCCTCTCCAGCCCTCCATGGACATCAGGGCAGCCTCAACCAATCAGTGAGCACTGTAGGGAGGGCTTAACTCTCACTTAAACATGGCCGGTGTGACAAACAGACCTCAGCACTGCACTCCAGAATACTACTGGCCAAGGATTAAGGACATCTATTGTGGGTGTTGCCTGTGACAATGCTTGTTGGCCAGAAATGCTGCCCAAATTCAGTCAGTTAAAAGTGCGTGTTGTGCCTGCTCTACTAGTGTATAACTTTAGGGACTCTAATGACTCTTGTTATGCAAATGATGAATCAGTTTCTCTCCAGGCATAATGCTGCTGACACTAAATATTTGTACTAGCATAGCTTGTCATTAGCCATTTAAATAGCTCTGAGAATGTGCGCTAAGGTAATTGTATGCTTATAGATCTGTTCTAGGTAAAGATCATACAAGATCTGTGCTATAAATAGAAAGCTGCTGTTGTTGCATCTTCTACTTATCACCTACATTGATGACCCCATGCAGTCTTCAGCTAGCTTTACTATTTTAAGTGTCATGGGAACCCTCAATAAGTGCTGTTAAACTGTAACTTAGCCTTGCTGCCTATGTGGGTGATCCCTGTGTAGCCATTAGCTAGCCTTGCTGTCTTAGGTGCCCCTACATAACTGCTCATAGTAGGAGCCTCATGAGATATTGTACAAATTGGAATTTTGCAATATAATGCTTCAATGGGACATTCAAACAGGGAGATCCATTCAGACAGGATGACCTCAGCTAGCTTTATTGTTTCATGAACCACAGTAGCCCTCTTGAAGTGCTGTTAAATTGGCTGCAAATCTGGAGACCTGGTTTGAATCCCATAGCCCCCACTTGCATACTGTGTGATCCTGAGCAAGTCACTTAACTTCCCTGTGCTCCCAGGTTGCACCTGTAAACAAGCTTTCAGCTTAGTGTGTCTCACCTGGTTAAACAATTGTAAAAAAAATTAAGCAGGGTGATCCATTCAAACAGGGTGACTCTCAGCTAGCTATATTGTTTAAAGTATTGCAGGAGCTCTCTAGAAGTTCTGTTAAATTGCAATTCAGCCTTTTTTGCCTATGTGGGTGATCCCTGTGCAGCCATCAGCTTTGCAGTATTAATCTCTGAGATGCCCTTACACAAATGCTTATAGTAGGAGCCCTCATGAAGTATTGTCTAAATTGTAATTTAGCTATTGTATAGTAGCTTTATTTCGCTAGAATTTATATTTCGCTGTTTTCGCTACACGGTGGTACCAAGTGAAATTAAGGAGTCTGCAAAATAAATGGGGTTGCAAAGTTTCATATGTGTTGCAGCACAACATTTAAAATCAACTTCTGTCATGATCTATACCACTTAGCCCGCTCACCCAGCTCGTTCACATCCTGTATGCACTACATTTTAAAATAACTCCTGTTCCCTAAGTTCATTCCCATCCAGTAAGCTAACTCACCCTTTCCTTTCAGTCGTACACTAGTCAACATGTTCTTTTGCATCCCCTCTAGTTAAAGATATATATAACAGAACTTAAAGTGTTATTTAGTAATCTTTATTTTAGATTTGTTTTTAAAATATTAAGCCAAATCAAGCAAATGGAGACGATGAGGTTGTTCAGCCCTTCCGCCCTAAACCACGTGGTTTGATGTCTCTGCATCATTCGGCATCCTCCTCGTCATCAGCTTCTTCTCTGGTTGTCATGCCCCCCGAAATCAACAAACAGACAATTAATAGTAAAACAACAGATGTACAGTAAGAAAGAATTGGGGTACTACTGTACTTTATACTTACAAGGATTTAAACAATTATCATGCACGTTGCTGATTCCAGCCTGTGAGAAGCCATGAACGCAGTCCTCTCTTCTACCCCTTAGCTCTGAGAAGCTTGTCTCAAGCTATTGTGCATGTTTCTCCTTTAGTTGTTGCAGCTTTAGATCCACTTTTATTTCAGCATCCCATCTTGACAGTTGGTCTTCTACCAGCCCAGCATATCAGCTGGTAAAGTGCTGTTTTAAATAGTCCTTGACAATTTTATTTACTGCAATGTCTAAAGGCTGCAAGAGATTGGTACATGATGCTGGGATGAAAATAGGGATAATGTTACTATCCTGCAGCTTGGCCAGTACTGGGGCAGTTGTATGTCCCCGGAAAAGATCCATTAGCAGCAGTGCTTTCTGTTTGTCCGGTAGGCTCAGACAATGTCTGGTGCTCTCAAAAAAAGGGACAAGAACATGATCCACATACTCCAGCATCATGGACTCATTTGCCCAATGATTAAATGAGTGGTGTATGTGCCAATCTGAGGGGAACTTGTGCAGGGGGTGGCAGGTGATGGTCTTGCCTTTGTACAGTACTTGAGGGGGCAGGTAATCCTAGGACAGTGTGTAGGCTAGAACAATGGACACTTGTCACTTATCCCCAAGCCCAGTGACTGACACCTGCTTCGATCGAGTTGCAGCCATTGTCCACTCAGTAACTGGGACCATGTTGACCCCAGTGTCATCCAAATTTATTATATTAACTCTTTTGGAATGAGTTCCTGAGCACTTGCAGTCACAATTATTTTAAGAAAGTCAGTTTTAAGTTGTGCGAAGTTCGAAGGTGTTTTTCTGCAAGCTTTTGTCCCTTTTCTAGGGCTGTATCCCATTTGGTCAAGGAATTTCCTGGCCCACTTGAGGGTCAGGTTAAGATGACCACCATTCTCTCATAGCAAGTGTGGTCTGGTAGCTTTAACTAAACCAAGACCCACTGCTTGGACAACTGTAGCATTGACCACTGCCCCTTCAGCCCACAAACTGTGCACAATATTTTTTAGTTTTTCCTCCAAATCTGTCATCAGCATTGCTGGTCTACCTCTTGGCTTTCTGGGTAACACAGGAGGGAGCTGGGTCTGATCTGGTGTGGTCTGCAATTTTGTTAAGTAGTCACACTTAAATTGTCTAATAGTGCTTTCATTTACTGTACCACTATGTTTGAGGGAGTAGTAATGAACTGCAGACATGACACCATTTTCTGCTGCATAAGGACTGAGCTCATACCTGACCTCAGGGCTGTAAAACTGGTATGAAGTGGCTTTTTTCTTTCTTGGAGGTGATCGAGTGGCAGCGAGCTCACAGCTAACAGAAGCAGCAACATTCAGTTCAATACCAGAGCTTGCCGACAGCTCATCAGGATTTACATTACTAAGATCAAATGGGTACTCTCGTTTCTACCCTCTCTTGCTGTTTAGCCAGGTAAGAATAAACATCTTGTCACACATTCTCATACAGTACTGTATTTTGCAGTGCAATGCTGTGAAAGCAAATAGAGTGCACTTTGAAGAACTTATATACCATCAGCTGTTCCCGAAAATTTGAGTGCTAAACCATCAGCTGTTCCCAAAAACTCAAGCGCTAAATCAAAGAGGAGCGATAACAGAAGAACAGCTGATACAGTGAAATAAATGGGACGCGAATACAAGGTACTATACAGTACGTAATGCATCAACAAGACTTTCAAATAGGGTGATACTTATTTTGTCTACTATTCTCTAGGGGCTCCTACCCAAAACAAACAAAAATTGCCCAGTTCTTCTTCCTCAAAATGTAGCTATTATTGCTATTACGATTTTGCCCTTCAGCAGGTATGACCTCACCATGGGAAGATAGGGTAGATGATTTGCAACTGGATACTCTGGTTAACTTGAGCTGCCTTAATACTCCATCCCAGCTTTGGTCACTTGACACAACCCAGTTAGCAAGACATCTGATTGGATGTAATTCTCTAGCCTACTGTATAAGCACTTTATGTTAGCCTTCATCAGTTTGCTAAGTAGCTGGCAGAATATTGCAGTTTATAAAGTCCCACAATGCATAGTTAACATTAGACACAGCAAGTGTGTCTATAAAAATACCATATGCTTAAGCAAACAATTCCTTATGCTATTACTTATCTGCTCTGGAATGACTGAATTAAATCCCAGTTCATAATATTTAAATCTAACACTTTCTGATATTGCTGCTTCAAATGGACTGAAATTTGTGGCCATCAATATTCGCAGCATGCTGACCAAGTTGAATAAATTAAAAATTTGGGTTGCCCATTCACACCCTGACATACTTTTATTAGTTGAAACATGGCTTAGCACTTCCATAGATTCTAATGCAATCACCATCCCAGTGGATGACTTATACAGGCAAGATCCCACAGCACATGGTAGAGGAATCCTAGTCTATGTCAAGAAGAAACCGACATCCTCCTTAACTGCTTCTTTAACTAAAGCAACTGAATTTGAATGTATTGCAGTTACTATATTTATCTCAAAAGCAAAATCAATCAATGTGATTGACTTCTATAGACTCCCTACAGGTGGGTCAAATATTCTAAACCATTTATCTAAAATTGTTAGTGATAATAACAAAGAATCCCTTATAATGGGTGAGGGGGGACTAAACTTTGACTGGCTAACTCCAAAGTCAAATGAGTTAAAGATGTTATGTGAAATATTTGGTTTTACACAGCCTGTTTTGGAGCCCACCAGACCGAACCCTAAATATCCCTCAAACTGGTCCACCTTAGATATTATTCTAACTAACTAACTAACATACTCCAGAAGATCACAGTTGCAGCTGTCTTTGAAAATGTTTTCAGTGACCATAATGTGGTGCTTTGTGCTAGTGAGTAGAAAAGATGTAAGTAAACCCTCATGAATTTGCAAACATTCATTCAATCACTTCACAGAACAAGAATATATCAGCTATACTCAGCTATACTCCACTACTTGCAGTGCCCCTGACTTCCACTAGTTGCAGCTACAGAGTGATATAGACCTCTTTACCCACCCCAGAGGGAGGAGAGCTGTTGCAGGATGCTCTATCCTCCCTCTCTCCTGACAACCCCCGATGGCCAGAGTCTGATCCTGAACCCAGGTTGCCGGTGTGCCATGAGGTGTGGCATCCAGCGCCTCAACCCCTAACCCTTGGCTGCTGTGAATAGGCAGAACTTTCATTTGACACCCTCTATACATGTTGCATATGAGATATTCAATCAACAGGTACCAAAGGTTATAAACCAGCTTGCTCCCATTACTAAATCTAGAACAAAAAAGAGAAGCTCCCCATGATTTATTAGTGAATTAAAACAAGCTCTGAGGGATAAAGATCTGCACTGGAAAAAAGCTAGAGCTACCAAAGCATCACATGACTGGACAACTTCTATCTAAAAGAGAAATCAATGTACCAAATGATTACACTTGGCCAAAGCAGATTACTGTTTGACTGCTGGATGATGATAATAAGAATGAACCCTCTAGATTCTGGAAAGCTATAAAGGACATGAAGGGAGGGTCAGCTCCCTCAACACTACCCAGACAGCTTTGAATTGGAAAAAAAATAAGTACAGACAAACAAACAAATAAATATGGAAGAATTAAACTCACATTTTGCTTCTACTGAGAATGCTTTCAAAGATGCTCCCTTAGCCAATATCACATTATTTGGCTAAACGTTATCTAATCTGACATTCACCAGCTTGGTCCTTTTCCAGTTCCAGCAATTCTCCATTTTGTAGGTGGAACACCTTTTTATTTTTTTTTATTTATTTATTTGTTTAACCAGGTATAGCACACTAAGCTGATAGCTTTTTTACAGGAGTGACCTGGGAGCACAAGGAGGTTAAGTGACTTGCTCAGGGTCACACAGTATGCAAGTGGAAGCTGTGGGATTCAAACCCAGGTTTGGTCTGCTGGATGTCACCAGATTTGCAGCTCAGAGCCTTAGACCACTGCGCTATACTGCACCTTTTTCAGAACACACATCCCCAAAAGTGCTGGTGTTGATAACATTGAGCATTTGTTCATAAAAATGGGTTATTCTATCCCATTGTTCCTATAACCCTTCTCTTCCACTTGTCGATAGCTAATTGTGAAATCCCACTGCTGTGGAAAACTGCTCATATAATTCCATAATTTAAGTCAGGAGCTAAGGCTTCATCAAGTAGCTATTGGTCTGTCTCCATTCTCCTCGTCATGGTATCCGGTGAACAAGATGATTGCAATTAGGTGCATACAAAAATGGTGACTCAATTATGGCACCTGTGTTCAGGGCTACCTAGCAGGGGGGGTGACCAGATACTGAGGTGGGTGACATACAGCGACGAGAAGTATGCGTGTATAGACACACACACACGTGGGGGGAGAGGCAGGGGAAGGGTTGCATGTGGGAGGGGGTGTGGCAGGTAGCTGCTGAGCTGGTCCGCTAGCATGGTGAACAGGGTGGTAGGCTGGGAGGTGCAGGGTTTGGGTCCGGCGCGGCATGTTTTTTTTTTTTTTTTGCTGGCAGGCGGCTATCAATTGTTTATGTTTTTCACTCCCCCCCAGAGTTGAGAATCCATAATAGAGGGCTGCAGGGGCACAGCCCCTCTGCATTAAAAACAAAACCCCGTAGGTCTCAGGTGCCCTTTTTCTCCTTGCTGCGAGTGTGTATTGCCAAAATTCATTTTCGGCAATGTACACTCGCCATAAAGGCAATCGCTATTACACAATTACTGTTATGTCATGGAACCACTGGTCCTATCAAAAATTATTGAAAAACTAGTAAATGAGCAAATTAGAGAATACCCTGATAAATTAAATATTGTCACCCATGCAGTCAGGTCTTTTTTTTTTTTTATCATGACATTCTTTATCTCCTACCTCTGTGGAGTGGGCTGACAGGTTGTCTGGCTACCGGCACCTGCACCCCCAGACCCGGTCTGGTCAGCGACATGCTCTCCTCCATGCAGGCTCACGTGCAGTATCCTCCCCATGGGACCTAGATCCTGATACCTGGGGGGTGCTCCTCCCATGTCCAAGGGTGCAGTGCATAGCCATTAACTGTCACGACTGCCCTGCAATTTTCTGCCGCAATTTTCTCCCCCTTGGAGCTGGACATGCAATGGCATTAGTGCACTACTTGCTGATGCCTGCTGCGGTCCAACCCTCAGCTATACTTCACTACTTGCAGTGCCCCCTGACTTCTGCTAGTTGCAGCTACAGAGTGATGTAGACCCCTTTACCCACCCCAGAGGGAGGAGAGCTGTTGCAGGATGCTCTATGCTCCCTCTCCCCTGCCAACCCCCAATGGCCTGAGTCTGATCCTGAACCCGGGTCGCCGGTGTGCCGTGAGGTGTGGCATCCAGCGCCTCAACCCCTACCGCCACCGAGCTGGCTATGCAATCAGGTCTTTGAACTCAGCATAGTATGACAGATGCTTTGATTTAGATTACCAGTGATTGGTTCACTGCACTTGATCAAAAATTCAATAATGTGGCAATTTTCTCAGACCTTAGTAAAGCTTTTGATACCATGGACCACAGTATTCTTCTGACTCTGCTCACAAAATTTGGCATATGCCCACATTCGGGTATCTTGATTTAGAAAGCACCTTGTTGGGAGACAATAGCTTCTAAAGATAGAAGGATTTTTTTCCTCCTGTTACCATATTTGCAAAGGAGTGCCTCAAGCATTCATATTACGACCACTATTGTTAATAATTTACACTAATGATCTGGGTTCTAACATTGTAAATGCAAAACTTCAACTATACATAGATGACACTGTTCTGTATGGCACTATGTCAGAATGCTGTCTACAACAACAGTGTGGTCAAGAGCCATGCAGTAAAAATTGTGCCATCAAAAACAGTGCCCAGGAAGAATGCTACATGGAACAATAGCGCCAATTGTAGCAGTCCAAAAACACATGGAGGACAGCTACCATGGCAAGAACATATAGGGAAACTTCTGTTTTTGACCCTGCATCCCTATATATACATAGTGAGAACATATAGGGAAATTTCTGTTTTGACCCTGCACACACACACATATATATATATATATATATATATATATATATATATATATATATATATATAGAAATAGCTGGCTAACTGATTGAAAGGATTTTCCTTTTCTTTTTTAGTTATTATTTTCTCTCCCACTGCCGGCATTTTTATCCTCAGGAGGGTATCCCCAGCCCTGTTCCCCAGCATCTACCAGCCGATACAGACCTGACCCCAGGGCTTGCCCCCCCCCCCAGTGGGGTCAGCAGGGGTCCCCGACACTCCCACTGAAGTCTGGATTTAGTTGGCCAGTGCCGTGGCTAGCCGGGGGTGTAGTCTGCGAGGCGCCCTCCGCCATCCTGCAAGGCAGTGTACTTTTCTCCTCCTGTTTTCTCCCCAGGAGTCGGGACCATGAATTTGTCATCAGCAGCGGGGATTGCGCACACGTCCACATGCGCTCCATCCAGACATCTAGCCTGACTCCTCCTCAGCTTGTGGTGTGGTGCCCTGTCCTCCAGATTCCGCAAGGGGGTGAACAAGCACCAACCACATGAAACCCCCCTTCCCGGAGAAGGAGAGCAGTCCATTGAACACTCAATCCTTCTCCTTCCCTGCCATCCCCCGACAGCCCATGCCATTCCTGAACATGAGTCGCTAGCATAACGAGAGGTATGGCACCAGCGCCTCAGCATTCAGCGCCACCGGGCTGGCTAGGATTTTCCTTTTAAAATGAGTGGTTTGCAGACCTCAGATGGATCCTTTTTTAAATCCTGCCCGTAGTGTTTACAGACATGTGGCTGTGAATCCAATTTGCTTAGAGTCTCCCAATTCCTATAAAATGATGTAGTGAAACCTTTCAAGCTACTGCAAAGTGAGTACTCACTTAGACGCACTGCCTTTTTTCATTACTTGGAGGTTACTTCTTTTCTCAGAGGTGGTACTTGAATACAGGACATTCAGAGGGACCCACACCTTCTGGTAGTATAGATAGAAAATACAGGCCTTGAGCTCATTTCTAATTTGGTTCAATGCATGGAAATCAGACAAGGGAATTACCACCTCTATATAAGACTTCATGGGAAAATGAGACAAGAATACATCTAAAGCACGAGGGCTGGCAGATCTTTCATATGTGAGCCTCCAAAAACTGGAAAGAGTTTAGGTACAAGGCAGACAGCAGATATTTTCTCACACCACTTGCAAACCAAGCAACACCGGGGGGGGGGGACAGTGATCTTTGTTGGAGATGTTTTAGGCATGAAGACACATTTTAGCATGTGTTTCAGGATTATCCAGTTATTCACCCATTTGGAGCAGAGATTGGACCTGCAGATATCTGAGGGAATGGCGGGCATGACCATAGATTCAAATAAATGTTTCTGGGAAAGCTTCCTCCGAAGAGAAGGATTAATCAACAAAAGGCATTGCAGGCAAATTAATGGCAGTGACCAGCAAGGCAATCACTATACGATGGTTATCACAAACCTGCTCAGGACTTGAGGAATGGTTATCCATTGTTAAATCAGTTTATCAAATGGAAATAAAATCACTGCCGTCTTATGATCACAGTCTGAAAAGTTTAAGGGGGTCTGGTAACCTTTTATGAACATTATCGAAGACATAAAGGGAAGATTAATCCTCTCCCAACAGGCAGAGGGGTACTAACCTTTGGTATGCCATTCGAACAGTGACAATCGCACAGTGAACAACATTACAGTGGCAATTCGCTGTTGCCGCTGTAATGTACCCACAGGACCCTGGCACTGCATTTACCGGGTATTGCACCCAACCCTGAATCAGCTCCGATCCAGAGTTGATCATCCTAAAGTTGGGGGGGGGGTGCAAGGGGCACAGACCCCCACATTGGAGTTCTTGGGGGAGAAGCCCTCTGAAAAAAAAGATAGTTTACATGAGAGATTTATGCCGATCACAACTTGTGATTAACATAAATCCGCACTCGACCAAATTTTTATTGAACCATCATCATGGATCCCTAACCTTTCTGGGTAAGGTCACACTAGAGATGTGGATTTACCAGTGGTAACAATTACCCACAGGCACCATTGACTGCCATTTTAACTGTTACTGTTTATTTTTTCTGTTCGCTGATGTTATGCATTTAGCAAGACCTTACTGTTTATTGTTCAGGAATAATAATAGATAGGTGGTTTTGATATCCATGTTTTGATTCTTGATAGATTGGTACATATTTGTTATACTAAATTACTTAGTAAACTCAGACATGATTACATATTTTTGTACATCTACAGTTTACTAATACAATGGAATGTAAAGTACTGTATTGTGTACCCATACTGACAAATTTGTACAAGAGAGAATGACAAATAAAGAAGTTTAAAAAAACAATAATCCAATTTGCATTCTCAGAGACATGTGAGGCACAAGATGGTGCTCCAAAGTGAATGTTCTGCAAGCTAGAGGCAGGGTCAGAGAAATACTGGAAACAGTGAGGGACACTGATTTAAGATACTAAAGTGTTACAAAAGAAAAAGTGGTTCAAGAGGTCATATTTTGAAGTAAAGTGTAGAGCACAGTAGAATTCGATGGGACTTCCTGTGATAAACACAGATACATAGATTTGCTTAGATGTATTTCTGGCTACCCACTGTAGCTAAGACCAGCACAAGTGTTTTTTTGTTTGTTTTTGTTCTGTTTTTGTTTTTTTGTTGTTTTATTTTTCAGCCCATGTCATGTTAGTGCAGTGGGAAAAACCTGAAACTCATGATGGAAATGCATGTTCATTGATGTCGGCTTCCTTGCCTTGACTCCTGTTTTGGCTCATAGAGTCAAGTGACACCCTTTGCTCAGCTCTGGCTTGGCTCTAGTTAATCTTTACCTGACTTGCCCAGCTCCTGTAACAAACAAAATCTTGCCAGAGCAGATAGGGCTGCTGCTAAGGAATGTGGGGTGAACATATTGTAAATTACCAATGTTGCAAGCCTGCATTTGCAAAATGTAACACAGGCTCAAAAATGTGTTGCTTTATAATATTTTTACACTAAATGTTCATCATAGCCTTGTTATAACCCAGCCTCATGAAGACGGGCAGACAAAATGTTCAGCTTCTGGCTTAAGGTGATTTTGTGCAGGGACTGCAAAATCAACTTTCCGAACACAAAAACACATTTTGGGCAGGAGTTGAAAAATGACAGCTGTCACATTCATGAGGTGCTGTAAAAATATGGCTATGTTGTAAATCTGGTGTAAAAATATTGAAAAGTACCAAAGTTATGAGCCTGTGTTAGCAAAATTCAACGTAGGCTCATAATTTTCTTGGTTTTAAATATTTTTACATCAAATTTTCAACATAGCTTTCTTATGACCCCACCTCATGAACAAGAGTAGAGACGTTTTTCAACTCCTGCCTGAAAGGTTATTTCATCCAGGGACCACAAAATCACCTTTTGAGACAGGTTTGCCTTATGACAGTGCCATTGTACATGAAGTGGGGTCCCAAAGAAGGCATGTTGAAAGATTTGGGCCAAAGATATGTAAAAATGCCCAAGTTATGGCACTAAGTTCAAACCTCCTTTGAAACACATTAAACTGCCTACCTATATCTTCAGTTCACAGTCCAGCTTTGAAGGGCGAAGACGTGTCTGCAGTAAAGAGATGATTACGGCGTTGGACCCCCAATGGGTAAGTAAGGGCTTGGGGGTGCGAGGTGGTGAGTGCTGATTGGAAGGGTCAGGCGGGGGTTAGGAAATGGCTGCAAAAGACATAGATGGAAATTTTTTTTTTACAGGTGAAAAAACAAAAATCAGGATCGAGGATCCCCGATCATGACACTTTGGGATTGGGCATCCCAATGTCATTGCTGTCTTTATGGGTGTGTGTGGGGGTGGGTGTTGAGAGGGAGGGTCAGGTGGGGGAATTGTCATAATAAAAACAATAAAATAAATAAATAAAATAGACAGTCATGCCAAAACATGGCCCACTCTGCCATGACAAATATGGCCGTCGCATGTTACTGCACATGTACGACTGTTAGTGCATACCCAGTAGAGTGCGGTGGCTATCTTGGACATGATAGAGTGTGCCATGTTCTGCCAGGATTTCTGGCACTGTAAAAAAGTGCAGTGCTGTGTCAATAAGGACAACATGAGCAGACTGCTTTAGGGATGCGGAGGTGACTGTTACGCAAGTCGAACATATTCGTTTGCAAGGAATGCAGAGTCCTTTTTCTCATAGCAAGAGGTCTGTAGGCCTCCACACACTGCCGCCCTAAAAACATATTATTGAAAAGCACTATGCTGAGAAAGTTAATGCAATGCTTCATTTAAACATATGAATATGACATATGAAGAAGATAGTAAACCTACTTGTTGAATTCAATGAAACATTGACAAATTTACTTCTTTGCATTTTGTTACATTCTTCCCTGCTACTGATTGATTAAAGATGGAGAATTTTAATAAACTGAATGAGGATCATTGATGGGTGTGGGGTTGTCATCTTCCTTTGCCATTTGCTGATCTTTATTGATTACAAACCCACGCAACCATTTTGGAGAGTAAATATTTCAGTAATACAACTATAATGTGATTTGGAAGCAGTCCTTTTACCATGCAGGAACTACTGAGTAGAAACATAGAAACATAGAAACATAGAAGTTGACAGCAGATAAGGACCGTAAGGCCCATCCAGTCTGCCCATTTCTTTTTCTACCTTATAAATGTGCCATCGGCCTTTGCTCTGTCAGTGGCCTATCTATTCATAGTCATTTGTTTTGCTCCCTTATGCCTATCCCATGCCTGTTTGATGCCCTGCACTGTATTCATAGCCACCACTTCTTGTGGTAAGCCATTCCATGCATCCACCACCCTTTCTGTGAAAAAGAATTTCCTCACATTCCTCCTTAATCGGCCTCCCTCTAATCTCATACTGTGTCCTCTTGTCCTGCTATTTTTCTTATATTTAAACATGTTAGACTCTTTCACCTTGTTTATGCCCTTAAGGTGTTTGAATGCCTCGATCATATCACCTCTCTCCCTCCTTTGCTCAAGGGTATACATATTAAGCTCCGTTAATCTGTCCTCATATGTCTTCTGATGCAGTTCCTGCACCATTTTGGTTGCCCTTCT
This sequence comes from Neoceratodus forsteri, assembly GCA_016271365.2. Taxonomy (NCBI): domain Eukaryota; kingdom Metazoa; phylum Chordata; order Ceratodontiformes; family Ceratodontidae; genus Neoceratodus; species Neoceratodus forsteri. Next base: position 1,129,129,693 of record CM057456.1, on the reverse strand, counting down.
CTGGACTGCCTCAATTTGGTTAATGTCCTTGTGAAGGTGTGGCCTCCAATACTGCACGCAGTACTCCAGATGGGGCCTAACCAGTGTCTTGTACAGAGGATTATTACCTCCTCTTACTACTTGTGATACCCCTACTAATACACCCTAACACCCCTAGCCTTACCTACTGCTTTAGAGTCTGCTTGGATGATTTTAGATCATCAGTGATGATGATGCCCAAGTCTCTTTCTTCCTTTGTGACTGCTAGCAACTCCTCCCAGCCTATAGGTGGCTTCAGGGTTTCTCTTCCTATGTGCATGATTTGCACTTCTTTGCATTAAATCCCAGTTGCCACTCTTCTGACCATTCTGCTAGTTTATCCAGATCTCTTCTCGTTCTGCCCACCCCATTTGGATCATCTACTCTGTTGCAGATCTTGGTGTCATCTGCAAACAGACAAGCCTTACCCTCTAGTCCATCTGCAAGGTCACTAATGAAGATGTTGAAGAGGACTGGCCCCAGGACTGATCCCTGAGGTACCCCACTTGTGACTTGCATCTCTTCTGACTGTATACCATTTACCACCACTCTCTGTTTTCTGCCCTTCAACCAGTTTGCCACCCAGTTGACCAACTTCTGACCCACCCTGAGCCTACCCAGCTTATTTATCAATCTTCTATGTGGAACAGTGTCAAAAGCTTTGCTGAAGTCAAGGTAGGCGACATCAACTGCTCCCCCTTGGTCCACCACTCTGGTTACCCAGTCAAAGAAATCTATGAGATTAGTTTGACAGGACCTTCCTTTTGTAAACCCATGCTGTCTTGGATCCTATGCCCCTATGGATTTCAGGTGTTGCACTATCCTTTCCTTAAGGAGTGCCTCCATAATCTTGCCACTACTGAGGTAAGACTGACCGGGTCTGTAGTTCCCCGCCTCCCCTGCTACCACTCTTGTGGAGCGGGATCACATGAGCCCTTCTCCAGTCTTCTGGGACTCTCCTGTGCTCAGAGACTCACTAAACAATTCTGCTAATGGCTCTCTAGTTCCTCCTTTAGCTCCTTAAGTACCCTGGGATGTATGCCATCAGGTCCCGTTGCCTTATCCACCCTGAGCTTAGCAAGCTCTTCTAGGACCCTTTCTTTTGTGAAGGGTAGTGCTCACCTCCCTGCCCCTGTGTCCATGATGTTGAGCTGTGGGCCCTGCCTACCTTCTCTTCAGTAAATACTGAGCAAAAGTATCTATTTAGGATAGATGCCTTTACAGGGTCCTCCTCCTCACATGCTCCCTTTTCTCCATTAAACAGCAATACCCTCTGGACTTTCTCCTTTCACTAATGTATCTATAGAAAGTCTTGTCACCTTCTTTTACTGTTCGTGCTAGTGTTTCCTCAGTTTGGGACTTTGCCTGCCTTACTGCCTTACCTGCTTCCCTTAGGGCAGTTTGGTATGCCTCCCTATCTTCATCCAGCTGTGTTCCTTATATTTCCTGAAGGCCAGCCTTTTGGCTCTGACCTTTCTGCTACTGTATTTGAGAACCAAAGTGGTTTCCTTCTTCTTTTGCACTTCCTTTTCTGTCTAACACAATGGGATGTTGCTTCAAGTATTGCATCCTTAATGCTTGCCCACTTTGCCTGTACCCCCTCACCTGTGTTTCTTTTTGCCAGGGTTAGCTTAACTCTGTTGGCCATCTTATCAAAGTCAGCTCCTCTGAAGTCCCATATTTTTGCCTTGGAATGGGATGATTTAGATGTAGTAGCCAAATTGAACCATACCATGTGATGGTCACTGGCCTAGGTGACCTTCTACCTGGAGATCTGTGATCCCTTCTTTGTTAGTCAGTACTAGATCTAGGATAGCCCTGTCTCTTGCGGTTGCTGTACCAGTTGTTTGAGGCCCTCCCCGCAGGGAATCCACTATGAGTCTAGTTCTGCAGATGTTCCTGCTGGTATTGACCAATCTGTATCCGGCATGTTGAAGTCTCCCATTATCAGAACCTCCCTTTAGCTGTCATGTTTTGTATATCTTCTAACAGTAATGTGTCTATGTCCTCCCTCTGGTCTGGGGGCCTGTAGACAACCCCAGTTCTTATGGCTGTCCCATTTCCTGTTTCCAGGGTGACCCACAGTTCTTCTGGCTCCTTATGTATTCTGAATTTCTGTAGCTTTGATATTTTCGTTAACATACAGGGCACCTCCTCCCCTTTGCACCTCGGTCTCTTCTGAACAATACATAGCCAGGTACTGAAGTCTCCCAAGTGTGGTTACTGGTAAACCACGTCTCACTAAGTGCTACTATGTCCAGTTTAGCCTCTGACATTATTGTCTGCAGGTCTGGGATCTTATTTCCCAGGCTGTAAGCATTTGTGTACATGATTTTCCATTGGCCAGATTTTGTGTGTTAGTTGTTGGATGAAGTTTGGCATTACCCTGAGCGTCGTATGGGAGACAAACCTTTTTTCTTACCTGGTGATGCAAATGAACTGCAAACATGCTGAATTCCTGTTTGACCACTAGCTGAGGGGGAAGGGTGTTCTTCCCATTCGACGTATGGGGTGCTGCACCCCTCTCCCCATTTGCTAGTTTAATTATTCTGCAAAGACGTCAAACTTCTGCCCCAATGCACTGACTCCCTCTTTAGTCAGATGCAGTCTATCAAATTTAAAGAACTTTCGCTCCCAGAACTGTTGCCAGTTCCCTACAAATCTGTGTCCTTTTCCTGGCACCAGCCCTTGAGCCACATGTTTAGCTCCCTATCTCCCCTCTCTGACCTTCCGTCCATCTGCTCCCTCTCCAGACTGGCAGGATCTCAGAGAAGGAGATGCCGGATGAAATAGATGATAGTTTGTCACCCAGCCTAGTCAGGTGTTCCTTGGTCTCCACAACTGACCGGCTGGCGAGATCATTAGTCCCTATGTGTACTAGGATATCTATGTTTTCTCCTGCTTTGTGAACAGTTTTAGCAATGCGGTCAGTGTCTCTCCATGCTGATGTACCTGGGAGACATCTGACCATCACCCCTGGCTGGAGATGGGTATCAACTCCCCGAATCATGGAGTCTCCTATGATCAGAAGTTTTTTTGATTTCCTTTGTGCTTGTTTTGTTTTGGTTCCTGATTTGGGTGAGTTTTGTTGTGCTAGCTCCTGTGCCACAGTGTCCTGCTCTGCAGTGTCTTCTGCCTCTTTATTTGATTTCAGAGATAGAGGCAGATACCTGTTTGTAGTGTTTATATGGTTTTTGGAGGTAATGTGTTGGACAGCAGAGAGTGATGGGGCACCTGATTTGCTCCACCTAACCACCTGCCAACCTCCTGAACCAGCTACCCTCTGCGGTCGAGGTTTTTCTGTTGGATGCTGGGGAAATGGCGGGTGGTTCTTATAATGTATTTCCTCTTCAATATGAAATTTGAGGCGTGCAATCTCTGCCCATGCTGCCCGGAGCTGAGCCCTAAGATCTCCAAAGACCCAGCATGTAGGACAGTGTCCTAAATCCTGTAAGACTGTCCTTCTGAAAATTGTTCCACAGTACCTGCAGTTAATGAAATCCATTCCAAATAAGTTGCTGGGTTTGTAACCTAGTCAGAGTAATTAGAAGGAGAAAAAAGGAAAAAAATGCAAGTAATGGTTTAATTGCTTCTTTAACTTGTTATAACAAGTTAAATTACTAGTGCCCTGTAAATTAGATCACCTTGTGAGGCCCCACTGATCTGCCCCTTCCTGCTCTGCCACAGGAAATATCACAACTGTGGTACCCTATAAAAGGAGTGTAGCGTGGGGTGGTTGGGGATGGGGTGGGTGGCTGGCCCTTCCCTGCCTAAAAAGAAGAACCATGGATGAAAGAACAAGGAGGTAAAGCAGAAACAATCAGTCAACAACAAATGCAGTAACCCTGAAAGCTTATCCTAATGTTAGATAAAACTGTAAAACCTGTAAAGCACCACCTGTAATAATTTCAGAGAAGATATACGCTGTAAGAAACACTTTGCTCCAGAGAAAATAAAGCAGTAACAGAAGATATACCTTGCAAAGACAATTTGAATCAGAAGATTACAGGAGTAATCTGTTAGCACACACCTGTAGGCACACCTTGTAATAATGCAGAAGAAGGTATACCAGCAATAACAATTTGAATCAGAGAAAAAATAAAGCAATGAAATGTTAGCAACAAACAGTAGCAATCCCTGTGAGTAAAAAATAAAAACACCACCACACAGTAAATCTGCTTAGCCAAACAAAGTCTTAATCCTTTTCCCTTGCTCTGGTAAGTTTCTCTACTCTGCCTTTCAAGCAGTCTTAGAAGGAAAGAGCTCAGGTGAAGCTAGGTGCCTTGGCCAGCAAACCAAAGAAAGACCAGCTTCAATCTGTCCACCGTAGATTCAACCATCAGCATGGTCTCATCCAGTCAGTGTTAGTGTCTTAATGTGGAACACACAGTTATCAAGTGAGTTCAAGTAAGGGGCAAGGAGGGGTGGTATTTTCTAAAAGTGTGGATGCAGATGCAAATGTGTTTTCCATTTGCGTCTGTATCTGCCACACTGCGCCAAAACACAAGCACCCTATCTGCAAAGGCTTGTGCATTTGTGCAGCAGTTTCCAGGAACTGCAGCAGGTTGTGTCAAAACAAAAATGATGCATGTGTCTACAAAATGAAGCATGCATCAAAATAATGAGTTTTTGATGCAGCTCCACATGTTGCAATGAACCTGTGGATGTTGTTAAGTAGTCTAATAGATGGTTTAACAGTGCAGTCAGAAGTCTGCTTTGAAAACACAGACACATCTGGTTTGAAAGCCCTGCACTATATTATCTAATTGTGTGAAGAAAGATAGGACTCTGTAATAAGGAATTGTTCCAGGAGGCTTCTGGCCACCAGCACAAAAATCAGAGCTAGCATCAGCTGAGTTATATTCCACAGAATAAGCTCCCCCCCCCCCAAAAAAAAAGAGCTGAATTCAAAACCGCTCCATTCATTATTATTGCATGTTTTAGCCTTGAAACTGGGTTGTTTCTCCAAAGAGTCATGTTACTTATTCCTTAGTGTCACAGAAGTCTTCATCTTAGCCGTTCTGCTGATGCAGCAGTTGGATTTCCACTTGCAGCACCGGCGACCCGGGTTAGGGCATGGACCCGGGTCATCAGAGGGCCAGCCAGGGGGAGAAGGATAGAGCATCCCATGGATAGCTCTCCTTCTCCGGGGGGAGGGTGGGGAACTGTCCAGTGCAATGGGGACCCCTGGTAGAGGCCGGGAGTCACTCACGCTACCGGCACTCGTCAACAGGGAGGCAGGGCGGATGCTGGCGTCATTGCATGTCCCTGCCTCTGAGAAAAACCAGGAAAAAGGAGTAGGTGGGCAGTTCCATTGTCTGAGTGAAGCCCTCCCCGGGGCTTCAATTAGCTGACATCGCCACATCCCTGACTAGATACTTGTTCCGTGGCGCAGGATAAGGGGACCAATGCCATGGCCCCGCCCTCCTGGGGATAAGCCGGGGGTGACTGGGGACAAGTGGCAGTAGAGGGCAATTAAAGTCCCAGGGGCCATGACCAGAGCTGATGGCCAACAAATGGACCTGCCAGGATAAAGAAAGTAAAAAAAAAAAAGTTTTCATCTTATGGCACAACAATAATTTCCACAGCAGCTGATTATTAAGTAACAAGCAGAGGATTATGATCTTACCTGGACATTATATAACAGGAGGGTAAGCCATGAAGGAATGGAGCCAGTAAATCTGGGAGATGTCAGGTGAGGAGCTTGGGGGTCAGAGGATAGGGGCCAGCCAGGGAGGGAATATAACTATAGCCAAAAAAAGTGTCATACTAATGAGTTGATAAGTTGGAAATGCATTGGCAACACATTCTTGTTTTTCAACCCTTAACCAGCTGAAGAGCAACTTTATAAAATGGTTTTGCAACTCAACTGGAATAAGTCTGAAGGTCTGTCACAATATACAGCATCCCAGCACTGAGCTGTTACTCCTTGGCCACAGTTTGTGCAAGGCGTTGTGCTGGATCCAGCAACACTTATGCAACTCAATTAGAAATGTTAAAGCAACTAGTTGGCAAGACAGTTTAATGGAAATAGTACTACAGTATAGATGGATGGTCAAATTTTCCCACAGGTAATCAGTGCTATGAAAAACTCATAATACCATCATTCTGGCATCAGATCAATAATATCATGAGACAGATTGTTCAGACAGTTCCATATACATCAGGATGCACTTAAGGGGGATGTTCGCTTTAAGAGGACGATCACCCAGGCACCGATTAAGTGGATATTCAACTTAATGAACCTATCATACCTTTATTGGGGATATAGTAATCCCTTTAATGGGGACAATTTTGTGGCTAATCATCTCTTCCCTATGTCATTAACACCTTCTAAAAAAGGTAACACTTAACATCTGCTCTTCACATCAATTGGTTCCTCATTAAAAAAAATGTCACTGCTATTCAGCATAGACTGTGTCTCTTGCTGTGCACATTTTACCTGTCCTGATGGATCCCAAGTGAATTGATCTTAAATTAAGGTGATTGAGGCTCTGCAGGAACCTGGAGCATCGATGCCTATAGTGGCTAACCTTTTTAACATTTCCAAAAGCCAAGTCAGGTGCATTAGCCTTAAACAAGCTGAACTTTTGATAAAGTGGCAGACTAACAGCAACCCCAAAAGAAAACGCAAGCGTGACGGCAAGGACTCTCAGGTTGATGATGCCCTGCACCTATAGTTCACAAATGCCGTAAGTAAAGGAGCATGCATTTCAGGTCCTGTACTCAAAAAGAAAACCAGTGAGATAGCAACCCATCTTAATCATATCAATTTTGACGCTACTGATGGGTGGCTATCTCATTGGAAAAGCCGATGGAACATTGTCTGTAAAAAGGGACAGGGAGAGAGAATGGATGCTGATGAACAATCAGCATCCAAATGGATAACAATGGTTCTTCCTTCTTTTGTTGTGGACTACACACCTGTCAACATCTTCAATGCCGATGAAACAGGAATTTCTTTTCAGGGCTACCCTGACAGGGGGCATACCTATAAAGATATGGAGCTTGTGGGAGGAAAAAAAGCCAAAGACAGTGTTTCCTTGCTCTGTTGCACCAACATGCTGAGGATAGAGAAACTGCCCCTGATAGTGATCGGAAAGAGCAAGCACCCTTGTTGCCTACCCAAAGATCTTACAACTCTCCCTGTGCAGAATGTGAGCTCTGCAAATGCATGGATGGCAGGTATCATTTTTACCGATTGGCTGGAGGCTTGGAACAGCAAGCTCTATCAGCGCCAAGGAAATATCATCCTCTTTGTGAATAATTGTAGTGCACACTCCGCTGACCTTAGGGGAAGATGTAGCCACATTTCCCTTCATTTTCTTCCCCCCAATACAACCAGTTTGATTCAGCCCATTGATATGGGGGTAATCAGGAACCTAAAGGGACATTATTGGTCTGTCTTTTCTGAATGGATTGTGAGCATAATAGACAGCGGTACCAGGGCATTGGCATTAAAGATCGCTAGATGTGTAAATCTCTTTGATGCCATTTACATGCTACATAAGGCCTTGGCCACTGTGAAACACACCACAATCTTTAACTGTTTAAAGAAAGGGGGCTTTAACATAAATCCTGCTGATGTTTCTACGCTAGAAGGAGTTGGTGTGGAGGGAACGGAAGAGGGCGCTGCTGCATTAAGTGAGATTGACAACCCCCTCACTGATGTTCTGATCCCAGAAACTCTATCAGAGGAAGAATTCCAGAGTTTTCTTGATATCAACACAGATGAAGCCATGGAGGGGGATCTGACAGTGGCATCCATTTGCGAGGCCCTCCATACATTAAATCCATCAGATGAAGAAGAGGAAACTGTAGATTTTAAGAGCCAGATGCAGCCATCCGTTGTGAGCAGCAAAGAAGCCCAGCTTCATTGCAGCCATATTCATCACCGGTGTCTTTACCAAGGGAAATGCAGGAGTGGGAGAAGATCTTCAAAGTAGAGGGAGTCATTATACGGGCAATTGTGACTGAACCCAAGCAAAAGAAGATAAGGGATTTCTTTCAGTGAGTGAAGGATGGAGAACCCTGAGATCACAGGACAGATAAGTGTGCAACAACATTTTACAGTACAGTACTCCGTACTGATTTAAAAAGTTTTAATTTTAATTTTGTTTTCAGTAAAGTTTAATTACTCTTAGTGAATAAGACATACAGCACTAAATCAAAAAAGAGCTGTATTCACTATGTGCTGTTTCGTCTTGGCGTTCATGCTGTACTTTATGTGTGTTGCGTTTCTCACTGTTTGTTTCCACTCTGCATTCCTCTCTCCTTTTATAAGAGACGACCGCTTAAAGGGGATGAAAGCTCCTCCACGGAACCGTCCGCTTTAAGCGGCTTCAACTGTATAGCAAAAAGTAACAGGAAGCCATCAGTAACTAGGCTTATCATTCCATCTTGGGATTCTGGTGATATCACAAACCTCTCAGGCTTCACTGTCTTTGTTTATGATGTCTTCAGAAACCCATGATGGTGTACAGCCTTGTAACTGATGGTTTGCTACCTATTATTCAGTTTGCTACAAACTCCAAAAGTGACATTCATTATTGCTACCTCTACGAAAACTTGGGTTGATGCTCTTTTTTTTTGTATACTTTATTTATTCACTACCTGTGACACCCTTTCTCCAGTGAGGGTGCTTGGTCTGGAACTCTGCTGCCCGCCTGAAGCCCCCAAACTGCACACTCTCTGGTACACTTCCTATCCCCCAACCCTCTCCAGCCGCATAACCCCCAGCTCAGAGCCCTGGGGTTGGACCGCCAACTCCTCCAGCACTCTATCTGTGAATCTAGTGGAGAACTGGAGAGGAGAAGGGTAACCAGGAGTGTGGCTCAGTAGGGCCTGGCACTGGGCATGGGGCTCTGTCACTGATCCCCACCATCGCCTACCATCACGATAGGGGTTTTTCTTAGTTTCTTCCCCTTGGGATGTGACATGCAATGGCGTCCTGCATGGCTCTTATGCCACTGGTGACTGCCGATGTTCTACCCCTGTATCTGCAGCCTGACATCTGTGCTACCCCTGGTCTCCACCAGAGCTCACTGCTATGCTAGGAATCCCATCAACCCAGCCCAGGAGAGGAGAGCAGTCCTCTGGATGCTTGATCCTCTCCCTCCCCTGCCAAACCCCAATGACTCAGATCCATTCCTGAACCCAGGTCACCAGTGTGGCATGAGGTATGGTGTCCAGTGCCTCAACCCTCAGTGCCACCAGGCCAGTGGGGTTGATGTTCTTTACTGTACAGGAGATTTCATTAGCTGGTATTTATCTACAAATGTCATCATGGACTCACTTTCAGGTATCTAGTAGACATGCTAATCTTAAATTCCTCAACACAGCAAGTCAGATCTCAATATCTGTTGAACTTAGTGACCTGCAGAGTTTAGTCCAGTTTTGTCCAATGCATTTTTGAGATTCAGGCATCCCAAAACTGGTATACGCAGTCACCAAAAATTAAGGCTGTTCCAAATTTATACAGTTTCAAGAAATTGTTATTCTTGTGCTTGAATATTCCATGTTCTTGTTTTACAGAATTTTAAGATGTGTAGTGTACAGTAGCTGCATTTTTTTCATCTGCTGTATTTTTGTTTTGGATGTTCCTTTCCAGAACACTGTTGTAAATGAGATCTTTTATCTCAACTAGCTTTTCTAGTAAAATAGTTTATAAAGAAATAAATCAGATCAATGGAAATATGATATGAAATGTTCAGAGAAATCCATCTATTTTAAAACATATCATTTTGAAAATCATCAGTAACAGGGTACATAAATCCATCTTGGGGTTCTGATGACGTTACAACCCATTCTGACACTTATTACTATTGGGTTGGTTGGATTTGTTAGGTTATACAGCATTATAATTACAATAATATTGGGTACATAAATTTGCATTGATTGATGATTTTGGTAAGGTGTATCTTGAATAAAGCCCCAGGATACATTGGTCATGGCAGATTGCCACTGATAGTGGCTTGCTTGTCAATTCAAAGACTGGAGGGGGAGAGAGGACAATCTTGTCTAGGCCCTTTCTCTAGTCTGAATTCCGGAGATAGGCAGTTGGTAGTGAGTACCTTAGCATGGGCATTGGTGTACAGAGTGTGCACCAGATTAAGAAAGTTGGGGGAAAAAAAACATTTTGTGCAGTGCTCTGTAGAAAAATTCCGATTCCATGGAGTCAAAGGTTTTTTCAAAATCTATAACAAAGGTCCCCATGGGGATGGGGTTACCACTATGGGCATGTATGAGGTTCACCAAGGTTCAAACATGATCTGAGCTAAGGTGCCCCTTAACAAACCCTGCTTGTAATGGGTGGATTCAAGCTGGGAGAAGATCTTCCATTCTCATGGCCAGAACCTTTGCAAACAGATTGCTATCCACCATAATAATGGAAATAGGCCTGTAGTTTGCAGGGGATAGGGGAGGGGTTCTTTCATTTCTTAGGCAGGACTGTGATTGTGGCTGAGCACATCATAGGCAGGAAGGTGCCACCTGCAAAAAATTGGACAGACAATTGAAGGAAGTCTACAGGGAGGGCATCTCCCCCTATTGCATTGTGGGGATTAATACCTTTAAGGGCAGCTTCATTCTCTGAGAGGGTGAACAGAAAGTCTAGCATTGCAGCCTGCTCCTGCAAGAGGTACAGAAGTGGAAAAGAATGTAAGAAATCATCAATTGTTTCAGCATCTGATGGGGATGGTGAGCTGCAGAGCTCAATATAGAAGCCATGCATGGTACTAATGATGTGGTCAACAGAGGAGCCAAATACACCCTTTTTGTTAATAAGACCAGCAATGTGCCTTTCTGACTGCTGCTTCTTGAGATGGTAGTCTAAGACTTTCCCACATTTCTTTTTCCCTTCCCAGTATTTATGTTTTAAATGTAACAAGGTTAGTTCAGCTTTCTGGACTGTGAGAGTAGAGATGCCCAGCCTAAACTGGATGATTCAATTTGGTTAGCTGCACACAAAGAACAATCAATTTCAAACCACTTGCTAGGCAAGTGCATTTTTTTTTATTTAACTATACTAGTAAGCACCAAAAAATAACAAGGAGGACACAAACAATACCCTGGTGCTTTGACCAACCACGTCACCATAAAGGGTGGAGCTTCTCATTTCGAACCCACAATAAATGCTCATAATGTTAATTAATAACCATAATACATTCAATCAAGTGCAATCATATTCGGTTAGAAATATCATACCTCACAATAAAGTAATTACCAACCAATACAAGAGTGCTAAGTGAGTTAAAAACCAACTACTAGTCTCTAAAGGAGAGAGAGACAATTAGACCCAATTCAATATATTGATCCAATGGAGGTGCCTAATAATACCAATAACTTAATGCATTCCGTCGTGAATCATAAAACTCATACTCTTGTTTATTACAGGGACTTAACCTGCTGACTTTAATTGTACTATTTCAGGTTTATTGTTTCCTGATAAGATGCTGGAATGCTCATTACCTGTTCTCCATAACAAAGAGGACAGCTGTCCCTCACAGGAGGGCATCTCTAGTGATCAAGTAAATAACTGAATAGGGCAAATACTACAGAAAAGGAACAACATTATTATCAAACTATGGGACCAACAGTCTATTGCTACATAAAAGTTTTGTAGGAGAAAAGAAATGGGATAATAACAAAAATATCCAGAGTAGACCAGCCCTGTATCAAGAGGTACCAAAAAAACTATTAATACATTTTGTTGTATATGGTATACAACTATATCTATATATAATATTTACAGACACATAAAAAAAGCATAATTCGGTCCATTATAAATAAGGAGTAAAGTCCAGATCTTCATTAAAACTCCAAGGTTACAATGTATTTAATTTACTAATCCAGTGGGTTTCTTTTCTCAATAAAATCTGAAGTATTTTTCCACCTCAAGGAAGTGGTGGAACATGTTCCAATAATATTAACAGTAAATCCTTCAACTGTGCAACATGAGCTTCCTCAAAATGTACTGTCCAAAAGCTCTTTTGAGTCCTGTTAATTATGTCACAGCAGAGTTCCTGTATTCTTTCTTTAACTAGGCTTGCTGGCCAAGGCACCTAGCTTCACCTGAGCTCTTTCCTTCTAGGTTGCTTGAAAAGACAGAGCAAAGAACCTTACCTGAGCAAGGGAACAGATTAAGACTTCTTTTGGCTAGGCAGAGTTACTGTGTGTTGTTATTTTTATGTTTTACTCACAGAGATTGTTACTGTTTGTTGCTAACATTTTAGTGCTTTATTTTTCTCTGATTCAAATTGTTGTTGCTGAGTATACCTTCTGCTGCATTACTACAGGGTGTGCCTACAGGTGTGTGCTAACAGATTACTGCTGTAATCTTCTGATTCAAATAGTCTTTTGCAAGGTATATCTTCCATTACTGCTTTATTTTTTCTCTGTAGCAAAGTGTTTCTCACAGGGTATATCTTCTGTGATATTATTATAGGTGGTTAGGGGTGGGCGAATGTTGCTAATTCCGCTTTCGCGGAACTTCCGTGAAATTTCGGAAATTTCGTAGAAATCGCAGAACTTTCCCCATTGGCGAAACTGGGATTTTCTGTGAATTTTTGCCAAGTTCTGCAGACTTTTTTTGTGAACTATGGAAAAATTCATATAAACTGTGGAACTTATTCTATCCACATTTTAATGAACTGTCAGTGAATGAAAGCCTGCTTGTACAACCATGTGGTCATTCACTGACAATTCAGTGGGCCACTGGTAGTGGAGGAGAGAGGAGTGCTGCACTGGTGGCCCGCTCAGGGGCAGGGTGGGGAGGGGAGTGGCAGATGAACTGTCAGGGTGGTTGTTTGGGGGGGGTCCAATACACACCATGGAATTGGGATTATTTTTTTGTAAGGGATCAGGGATGGGGAGGTCCACTAGAGACCAGGGAATACTGGGAATAGACAGGGATGAGTTGGTGGACTTCTGGCTGTTTATTTGTGAATTAAGGAATCCAGGATAGGGAGGGTGGTATGCTAGACATCAGGGAAATAATATGTTTTAGGAGTCATGATCAGTGGGTAGGGGGGAACTAGAAACCAGGAGGGTCCATGAAAGGGATTGAGGGTATTTACTGGGACCCCTGATCAGTGGGCGTGGATTAATGAATTAAACTGCAGTTAAAAAAAGCCTCAGATATGACCACTGGCAGTGATCCTTTCTGTGGATTTTTTCCACAGTTTAATAAATTAACCCGCAGTTTGTATATATTTTTTCTGCAGTTTTAAGATGGAATTTCTGCAAAAGTTCTGAAAATGATTTCCAAACTTTCACGGAAGCGAAATTCGTATCTTCACCTAGATTCCGCTGACGGAATTTTTTTTTTGCACATCCCTACAGTTGGTGCTTTACAGGTTTTACAGTTTTATCTATCATTAGGATAAGCTTTCAGGGCTACTACATTTGTTGCTGGCTGATTATTTCTGCTCTTACCTTCTTGCTTCTTTCATCCGTGGTTCTTCTTTTCGGCAGGGAAAGGGTCCAGCCACCCACCCTCATCCCCAAACACTCCACACTCCACTCCTTTTATAGGATAGCACAGTCATGACATTTCCTGCGGCAAAGCAGGAAGGGGCAGATCAGTGGGGTATCCACAAGGTGACCGCATTTTGCTTTCATTTTGTTCCTTCTAATTACTCTGACCAGGTTATAAACCCAGCAACTTATCTGGCATGGATATCATTAACTGCAGGTGCTGTGAACACTTTTCAGGAGGGCAGTTTTACAGGATTTATTTTATTTATTTATAAAATTTTGTTAACCAGGTCAGCCCACTGGGCCTCTAAGGTCCTTTTTTCAGATGTGACCCGGAATAAGTTACAAACGATACAGTGCAAAATACAAGGTAAAACAGTGCAGTGCAAATACATAAAGGTGAAACAGTGCAAGACATAGGACATTTATACAAGAAGATTATACAGTTATTCAATATTTAGGGCACTGTCCTACCTGCTGGGCCATTGGAGATCTAAGGGCTCAGCTCCAGGCAGCATGGACAGAGATTGCATACCTCAGACAGCATATTCAAGAGGAAATATATTATAAGAACTACCCGCCATTTCCCCAACATCCAACAGAAGCACCTCGACTGCAGAGGGTAGTTGGTCCCAGGAGGTTAGCAGGTGGTTAGGAGGGGCAAATCAGATGCCCCATCACTCAGTGCTCTCCAACATATTACCACCAAAAACCATATGAAAACTACAAACAGGTATCTGCCTCTATCTCCGAAATCAAACAAAGGGGCAGAGGACACTGCAACACAGGAACTAGCACAAGAAAACTCACCCAAAACAGGAACCAAAACAAAAAAAGCAAAAAGGAAATCTAAAAAACTTTTGATCATAGGAGACTCCATGATTAGGGGAGTTGATACGTATCTCCAACCATGGGTAATGGTCAGATGTCTCCCAGGTACATCAGTGTGGGAGAGACACTGACCGCACTACTAAAATTGTTCAGGAAGCAGGAGAAAACATTAATGTCCTGGTACACATAGGGACTAATGATCTCACCAGCCAGTCAGTTGTGGAAACCAAGGAACACCTGACTAGGCTGGGTGACAAACTATCATCCATTTTGTCCAGCATCTCCTTCTCTGAGATCCTACCAGTCTGGGAGAGGGTGGCAGATGGACGGAATGTCAGAGAAGGGGAGATAAGGGAGCTAAACATGTGGCTCAAGGGCTGGTGCCAGGAGAAAGGACACACTTTTGTAGGGAACTGGCAACAGTTTTGGGAGTGAAAGTTCTTTAAATTTGATGGACTGCATCTGACTAAGGATGGAGTCAGTGCATTGGGGCAGAAGTTAGACATCTTTGCAGAATATTTAAACTAGCAAATGGGGAGAGGGGTGCAGCACCCCATACATCAAATGGGAAGAACACCCCTCAGCTAGCAGTCAAACAGGAGTTCAGCATGTTTGCAGTTCACTTGCATCACTAGGTAAGGAAAAAGGTTCGGGTCCCCATACGATGCACATGGGAAATGCCAGACCTCACCCAACAACTAACACACTGAAATTTGGCCAATGGAAAATCATGTACACAAATGCTCACAGTCTGGGAAACAGGATCCCAGATCTGCAGGCAATAATGACAGAGGCTAAACTGGACATAGCAGCAATTAGCGAGACATGGTTTACCAGTAACCACACTTGGGAGACTTCAGTACCTTGCTATGTACTGTTCAGAAGAGACATAGGTGCAAAGGGGGGGGGGGGTGGCCCTGTATGTCAATGAAAATATCCAAGCTGCAGAAATTCAGAATATACATAAGAAGCCAGAAGAACTGTGGGTCACCCTGGAAACAGGAAATGGGACAGCCATACGAACTGGAGTTGTCTACAGGCCCCCGCACCAGGGGAGGACATAGACACATTACTGTTAGAAGATATACAAAATATGACAGCTAAAGGGGAGGTTCTGACAATGGGAGACTTCAACATGCCAGATACAGACTGGTCAATACCAGCATGAACATCTGCCAGGACTAGACACATGGTGGATTCCCTACAAGGGGAGGGCCTCAAACAATTGGTACAACAACCCACAAGAGACAGAGCTATCCTAGATCTAGTACTGACTAACAGGGAAAGGATCACAGATCTCCAGGTAGAAGGCAACCTAGGAGCCAGTGACCATCACATGGTATGGTTCAATTTGGCCACTCGAACTTAATCATCCCATTCCAAGGCAAAAATATGGGACTTCAAAGGAGCTGACTTTGATAAGATGGCCAACAGAGTTAAGCTAGCCCTGACAAAAAGAAATACAGGTGAGGGGATACAGGCAAAGTGGGCAAGCATTAAGGATGCAGTACTTGAAGCAATATCCCGTTGTGTTACATAGAAACATAGACTTTGACGGCAGATAAGGACTGCTTGGCCCACCTAGTCTGCCCATTTCCCTACCTACAGGATAAGTTGCAGATCCTATTTAACCAACAGCCTATTTCTTCCTATCCCCCCACAAAAATTGCCTTATGTCTGTTCCATGCGTTATTGAATTCTCCCACAGTTTTAGACCCACAACCTCCTCAGGAAGGCTGTTCCATGTGTTCACCACCCTCTTTGTGAAAAAATACTTCCTCACATTGCCCCTGAGCTGTTCCCCCTGTATCTTCAAATTGTGTCCCCTTGTTCTTGCACAGGTCTTTTTCTGAAAGATGCTACCCTCTTGGACGTCGTTGATTCCACTGAGGTACTTAAAAGTGTCTATCATGTCTCCCCTCTCCCTCCTTTCCTCAAGGGTATATATATTAAGCTACTTTAGTCTCTCCTCGTATGGCTTCTCTTGCATACCCTGTACCATTTTAGTTGCCCTCCTCTGGACTGCCTCCATCCTGTCTTTGTCGTTGAGGAGATGGGATCTCCAGAACTGGACGCAGTACTCCAGATGGGGTCTCACCAACTGTCTGTACAGAGGGATAACAACTTCTTATTTTCTACTGGTGATGCCTCTCCCTATACATCTCAGCATCCCCCCAGCCCTCCCTACTGTCTTCTCACATTGCTTGCTTACCTTAAGGTCATCTGATATGATTACCGCCAGGTCCCTTTCCATTTTTGTTGTTGTTACTACCTCCCCCCCCATTGTGTAGTCTTCCCCAGGGTTTTTGTTTCCCAGGTGCATTATTTTGCACTTCTTTGCATTGAATCCAAACTGCCATACTTCTGACCATTCCTCCAACCTTGCCAAGTCCCTTCTCATCCTTTGCACGCCTCCTTGTGTATCAACCCTATTGCAGATCTTTGCATCATCTGCAAAGAGGCATATTTTTCCTTCTAGTCCCTCTGCAATGTCACTTATAAAGACATTAAAAAGGACTGGACCCAGTACTGAACCCTGCAGTACCCCACTAGTAACCCTTCTTTCTTTAGAGTGGGCTCCATTTACAATTACCTTCTGTGCCCTGTTATCCAGCCAATGTTTTACCCAGGCTACCACCCCGGGACCCACTCTCAGGCTGGTTAATTTGACTCTTAATCTTCTGTGTGGGACTGTGTCAAATGCCTTGCTAAAGTCTAGGTAGGCCATGTCTACAGCCCATCCCTGGTCTACTACTTTGGTCACCCAGTCAAAGAAATCAATTAGATTTGTCCGACATGACCTTCCTGCTGTGAACCCATGCTGTCTTAGGCCCTGTGTCCCACTGACCTCTAGGTACTCAACAGTTCGTTCCTTCAGAAGCGATTCCATCACTTTCCCTACCATAGAGGTCAAAGTGACAGGTCTGTAGTTTCCTGCCTCTGTCTTGATCCCACTTTAGTGAAGGGGTATCACATCTGCCTTCTACCAGTCCTCAGTTACCACACCATCCTCCCATGATTTGTTAAAAAAGCTAGTCAGTGGTGTCACTGGTTCTCTCCTTAATTCTTTTAGAATTCTGGGGTGAATTCCATCAAGCCCCATTACTTTGTCCACCTTCAGTTTTAGGAGTTCTTTCAGAACCCTTTCTTCTGTGAATGGACCGGGACTGACCCCCCTATCCAGAGTGCTTCTGTTCATTGGATTTAGCACCTTCCCCTCCTCTTCTTTTGTGAATACTGAACAGAAGTATTCATTCAGTATCCCTGTTTTTTCACTGTCCCTCTCTGCCCACCCACTGTCCATTCTATTCAGTCTCACTATCCCTCCCTTTGTCTTTCTACGCTCCCTGATGCACCTATAAAAGGTTTTATCCCCCTTCTTAGCCGAGCTGACTATCTTTCCCTCAGTTTGGGCCTTTGCAATTCTAAATACCCTCCCTGCTTCCTTCTGCCTTAACTGGTACTGTTCTCTGTCCTGCTCCTTCTGTGTTTCCTTATACTTCCTAAATGCTATCTTATTCTCCCTAACCTTCACCACCACCTCTTTTGAGAACCATAGTGGCTTTTTCTTTTGTTTTGATTTGTTTATTTGCTTCACACAAAGGCTTGTTGCCTCTGTGATGGCAGTTTTGATGTTTCCCCATTGTTGCTCCACCCCTCCTTCTAGCCTATGTGCTTGTGCTTTTCTAAGGCACTCTCTCATCTTGCCAAAGTCAGCCCCCCTGAAGTCCAGAACCCTCACTTTTGTATGGCTTGACTCTGTAGCTGAGTTTATCATGAACCACACTGTTTGGTGGTCACTTGTTCCCAGATGGCTACCCACTTCTAGTTATGAGATCCTCTCACTGTCCCTATTTGAGAGTATGAGGTCTAAGATTGCTCCCTCATGAGTGGGTTCCAAAACTAGCTGCCTGAGGCATGCCACCTGAACGGCATCGAGAATGGCCCTGCTTTTGGATGTGGCTGCAGCGAAGGTGCTACAGTTAACATCTAGCATTTTCAGGTCCCCCATCATCAATATCTCCCCTTTCTCTGCCATCCTAATAATAATAATAATAGTAATCTTTATTTGTATCGCACCTTTCAAATACCAAGGCACATTCCAAAAAAATTGAATACAGACAAAATATACAAACAGTAATATAAAAACTGTTAAAAACAAATACAGTCACCAGTCAGAAACACTGTAGGCCCTTTCCCATAAAAAGGATTTGAGAGCCTGTTTAAAGCTCCCCATGGTCGTACACTCCCTTATCCGATGGGGTAGAGAATTCCATAGGGATGGGGCCACAAACATAAAAGCCCGGGCCCCAGCTGATTTTAATATAACCCTAGGAATCTCTAGCAACCCCTCGTCAGCTGAGTGGAGCGACCTCATAGGAAAAGGAATCAGGAGATCTTTCAGGTAGTGAGGGCCCAGATCAAGCAGGGCTTTAAAAGTCAGTAATCCGACTTTGAAGGTGATCCGCCACTGAACTGGTAGCCAGTGCAGACCCTGCAGCACCGGAGTAATATGAGATGATCTGTAAGTACTCAGGCTGCGGAGTTCTGCACCAGCTGGAGGTGGCAGATATCAACCCCCGGAAGCCCAAGGTAAAGCGAGTTGCAGTAGTCCAGGCATGAGGTCACAAAGGCATGGATCAAAGTTGGCAGATCACCAGACAGAATGAGGTGCTTGATTCTGGCGATGTTTCTCAGATAATAAAAAGAAGATTTTACCACTGCTGACACTTGAGATTGCAAAGTCGGCCCAGTATCTAAGATCACCCCCAGATCTCGCACCCATTCAGAAACTGGTAACTCGACATCCCCACAGAACACCCCAGAAGGGGAGCCGGCCACAGGTCCCCCTATCCAGAGATCCGGATCCAAAACCAACTCCTCGGTCTTCCCAGAATTCAACTTCAACCAACCGGACCTCATCCAATCCTGGATTTCCTTTAGGCGACTATTAAATACCGGGATAGCTCCTTCCTGGTCGGGTGAAAAAGACAGGTACAGTTGGGTATCGTCTGCATAACAGTGAAATCCCAACCCATACCGTCTCACAATGTTTCCGAGGGGAAGCATGTACACCACAAACAACATAAGGGACAGTATAGAGCCCTGAGGGACCCCACAAAAAAGAGAGATGGGATCAAAGGAAAAAAAACCTGACACCACCCTCTGAGTTCTTCCAGTGAGGTATGATGTGAACCATCTGAGCACAACCCCAGAGAGTCCACAAATACATCTCAGGTGCTCCAAGAGAACCCCATGGTCGATGGTGTCAAATGCTGATGACAGATGCAATAAAACCAAAATGTACTGTTTTCTCTGGTCTCTCACCATCAGGAGATCATTGAGCACCCGAACTAGTGCAGTCTCGGTACTATGCCTCTTACGGAAACCTGATTGGAGAGGTTCGTAGATGCTATGGATGGTCAAGTGGTTCTCCAACTGGGCTGCTACCACCTTCTTGATCACCTGCAAAGGGGAGGTTTGAGATAGGGCTGTAGTTGGCAAGACAGTCTGGGTGCAAAGATGATTTCTTCAACAAGGGTGTCACCACTGCCTCTTTCAAGGACTGGGGATATTCACCCGAGTCAAGAGAAGACCAGACTATCTGTGCTAGAGCCATAGAATGGAATCTCCACACCCTAAAATTAGGGGTGTGGGACCTGGATCTAAACTACAGGAGGTAGAGCGCAGCCCCTGGACAATCCGCATAACATCCATGATTTCCGGGTGGTTGAAGGTGCTCCAGGAAAACAAAGGGATAGTGACCCGATCCTGGCCACTTGCAACTAGCATAGAACATGTCAGACAGATGTCTGACCTAATGTCAGCCACCTTATCAGCAAAGAACTGAGCAATCTCATCACACTGTAATTGTGACAATGCTCTACGGAGCTGTAGACAGGTTGGGTTGCACAATCTGTCCACAGTTCTGAATAGTTGAGCAGGTCGGTTCTGAGCGGCAGAAATTTCCCCGGACAGGAACTCTGCCTTCTTATGGGAGATTTCTGACTGATAGAATTGATAATGTTCTAGCAGTCTAAGGTGGTCGGCATCCAGGCCAGACCTCCACCAACAACGTTCTAACCTGAGTCCAAGTCGCCGCAACTCCCTCAAGGCCCCATCAAACCATGGGGTCCAAGGTCGGAGGGAGAGAGGACACACAAACTGGAGCAATAAGATCCTAAGGATGCCTTCTATCATATGCTTGTCCATTCCCTCCCCCTGACATGGGGGTCTGTATACAACCCCTGTGCAGATTGTGGTGCCATTTTCAGTCTCTAAGGTGACCCACAGTGCCTCCTCTCCTCCCTGTTTACTCTTTTGTCCAGTTGCTTTTATCCCTTCCCTTACACAGAGAGCTACTCCTCCCCTTGTCTTCCCTCCCTGTTTCTCCTGTAGGTTGTGTACCCTGGTATGTTAACATCCCAGTCATAGTTCTCTGTGTAACATGTTTCTGTGACTGCTACGATATCCAGGCATCCCTCTTCCATCAAGGCCACCAGTTCAGGGAGCTTGTTGCCCAGACTACGGGCATTGGTACTCATTACCCTTCATTTCTTGATGGCCTTACCCCTTTTTGCCCCATTCCTGTCCACTTTGGTTCTCAAAAACAGTAGCAGAAAAGATCAGAGCCAAAAGGCTGGCCTTCAGGAAATATAAGGGAACACAGTGGGGTGAAGACAGGTTGGCATACCAAACTTCCCTAAGGGAAGCAGGAAGGCAGTAAGGCAGGCAAAAGCCCAAACTGAGGAAATACTAGCACAAGCAGTAAACGAAGGTGACAAGACTTTCTATAGATAATATTAGTGAAAGGAAAAAGTCCAGAGGGGGTATTGCTAAGGTCAAAGGAGATAAGGGGGCATGTGAGGAGGAGGATCATGTAAAAACATGTATCCTAAATAGATACTTCTGCTCAGTATTTACTGAAAAGAAGGTAGGGCAGGGCCTACAGCTCAGCACCATGGACAAGGGGAGAGGGATGTGTGCACTAGACCCTTCACAAAAGAAAGGGTCCTACAAGAGCTCGATAAGCTCAGGGTGTACAAGGCAATGGGACCTGATGGCATACATCCCAGGGTACTAAAGGAGCTAAGGGTGGAACTAGCAGAGCCATTATCAGAACTGTTTACTGAGTCTGTGAGCAAAGGAGAGGTCCCAGAAGACTGGAAAAGGGTCCATGTGATCCCGCTCCACAACAGAGTTAGTAGGGAGGAGGCAGGGAACTACAAACCAGTCAGTCTTACCTCAGTAGATGGCAAGATTATGGAGGCATTCCTTAAGGAAAGGACACTGCAGCACCTGGTATCCATAGGAGCGCAGGATCCAAGACAGCATGGGTTTACAAAAGGAAGGTCCTGTCAAACTAATCTCATACATTTCTTTGACTGGGTAACCAGAGTGGTGGACCAAGGGGGAGCAGTTGATGTCGCTTACCTTGACTTCAGCAAAGCTTTCGATACTGTTCCACATAGAAAATTGATTAATAAGCTGGGTAGGCTCGGGTGGGTCAGAGGTTGGTCAACTGGGTGGCAAACTGGTTGATGGGCAGAAAACAGAGAGTGATGGTAAATGGTATACAGTCAGAAGAGATGCAAGTCACAAGTGGAGTACCTCAGGGATCAGTCGAGGGGCCAGTCCTCTTCAATATCTTCATCAGTGACATTGTAGGTGGACTGGAGGGTAAGGTTTGTCTTTTTGCAGATGACACCAAGATCTCAACACAGTAGATGGTCGAGATGGGGTGGGCAGAATGAGAAGAGGTCTGGATAAACTAGCAAAATATTCAGAAGAGTGGCAACTGGGGTTTAATGCAAAGAAGCACAAGATCATGCACATAGGGAAAAGAAACCCTGAAGCCACCTAGAGGCTGGGAGGGGAGTTGCTGGCAGTCACAAGGGAAGAAAGAGACTTGGGCATCATCATCACCAATGATCTGAAATCATCTAAGCAGACCACTAAAGCAGTAGGTAAGGCTAGAGGGATGTTGGGGTGTATTAGTAGGGGTATCACAAGTCGGAAGAGGGAGGTAATAATCCCTCTTTACAAGACACTGGTTAAGCCCCATCTGGAGCACTGTGTGCAGTACTGGAGGCCACACCTTCACAAGGACAAATTGAGGCAGTCCAGAGAAGGCAACCAAAATGGTGCAGTGACGGCATCAGAAAACATATGAGGACAGATTAATGTGGCTCAGTATGTATACCCTAGAGCAAAGGAGGAAGAGAGGTGATATGATCGAAACCTTCAAACACCTTAAGGGCATTAACAAGGTGAAAGAGTCTAATATGTTTCAATATAAGAAAAATAGCAGGACAAGAGGACACAGCATTAGATTAGAGGGAGGCCAATTAAGGGGTAATGTGAGGAAATTCTTTTTCACAGAAAGGGTGGTGGATGCATGGAACGGCCTACCTCAGGAAATGGTGGATATGAATACAGTGCAGGGCTTCAAACAGACATGGGACAGGCATAAGAGAACAATACAGATGAGTATGAATAGATAGGCCATTGACAGAGCAAAGGCTGATGTCACATATATAAGGTAGGAAAAGAAATGGGCAGACTGGATGGGCCCTGTGGTCTTCATCTGCTGTCAACTTCTATGTATCTATGTAACTTTATGTATCTTATGCTCTGTATACACATATTAAACTGGATGATTGCATGGTGCAAATGGGACTTTGTATCTGCTTTAGATAGGGATTTGAATTCTTCTTCTTCTTCCTTTAACTTGAGTTGTTTTTCTAAGTCTTCTAACTGTTATTCTCTCTCTCTCTTGCTGCCGCCTGGAGGCATAGCATATTATCTGGCCTCTAATGGTGGCTTTAAAAGTTTCCACTAGAGTGGCCACACTGGTGACCCCATTGTCATTGAGTTGGAAGAAGGTGGAGGCTTCTCGCATGAGTCATTAAATAAACTGTTGATCCAGTACAAGTAGTGGATCCAAGCAACAGAAAGGGGACCATGGGTAAGATGGGCCTGACACCATGTCGATTTACACCAGGGTGTGATCAGAAGTAATGAGAGGGTTGACAGTGAATGAGGTGACCTTCTCTAAGGCCACTGCAGATGCCAGCCACATATCAGTTTCTCTATGAGCCATGAGCTGCCAGGAAGCATGTCTAACCCCAGGATCAAGGGTGGTGTCAGCACCAGACTTCAATGAGACCCAGATTCCATGCCACAGAACAACAGCCTGTGCAACTTCGGGATGGGGCTCAGTGATGCCTAGGCTTCTGCCCATGGCTGAGCCCAGAGTGAGGTTAAAATCTCACCTGAGGAGCAGTTGGGAGTTTCATGTATTGAAGTGTAAGCGTTTGTCAGCTAGAGAATGAAAGAATACTGGAGAGTCCCTGCTAGGAGTATATATATTACCTATAACTAAGGGTGCTGCTGGTGTGTCAGAAATGCACAGTACCCACCTGCTATCATTGTCCAAGTTTGTTGCAGACAGTATAAATTTCCAGTTCAGGGCCTTTTGTATTAAAATGGAGACACTCTTTTTTTCCTGATGGCTTAACTATGAATTTTGATGCCTTCCCACTCCGCATGCAACCTGAGTACTTCAGCATGGAGCAGCTTTTTCTTTTGTAGTAGTGCCACTTGAGTACATAACCATTTGAGGAGGTTGAGTACCTCTTTGCACTTCATTGGGGAGTTCAGACCTCAGATATTCCAGGTATGTAAGCACAGATCAGCTATATTTAAGAACAGAAGTTAGCCTGCCATGTTCTCAACTGCCATTAGAGGAGCAAACAGGTACAAAGATTTAACTGAGGGGGATGAGACTGTAAGTGAATTAATATCCATCTTCACACATGAGAGACCTCAGCTTGTGGGGAGTTGCAAATATAGCATAGTAATAACTGAGACATGGGTAAGAACAACATAAATAGAACCATATTGTGTGATGCAGTGGACATAGGTACAGATCAAAACTATTTACGAAACTGTAATCAATAGACATAACCACTGCAGAGAAAACATGAAGAAATAACATTCATATCAAAAACAAATTGAAGTGATCAAATACTTCAGTGAGAATGCAAGAGATCCTTGCCCCTGAAGAAGCCCAAATTTGGGTGAAACATTGGGCACATCAGGGGATTGCTGTCTTCAAAGAAATAAAACTACATTTTTATGAAAATTATAGTGTGGCTGGCTTGCTGAAAACTCTATGGTCCATGATAGCAGTGATGGCATGAGCACCCCAGGGGCTACCTTTGGAAGAAGTTCCCTGTAGAGGAGCACTGTCATTGTGTTGTGAGGCTACTGTACCACATATAACTGCCTAGCTGGGGTGATGCATACAGCTTCCTGGCCAGGGCTGTAAAGGAATCTAATGTATCACCTGCTTGTCAAAGTGACCTGTCCCCACCTCCAGACCCACTGATGGTCTCCCTTTTTAGAGTGGGAGCCAGCCAAGGGGGGACTGCAAAAAAAGGGGGTCAAGTCAACATTCACAGCATGCCACAACAGATTCAACAGTACAGAAATCAAATTGAACGATCCACGAGACACAGTGCAGCTGGACAGAGACAAGATAAGAGCAGCTAGCTGTTTTGCACTGGGAGCAAAACATTTCGGTTTACTCTATGCAGAAGGAAGGGATCATGCTGATACCTGGGACGGAATATGTTTCTTTTTAGAAAGGAGGGAATCTAGTTACTGGTCCCTTGCTTAAGGGATTTGGGGTGGTAAGAATGAATGTTTGTGCCAAGAAAATAAATGTTCGACATGGCTGAGTCAAGTGTACCATCTCCATGTGTAAGTCTACTGTAAAAGTAATTTCTGAAGTCAATGATCCCATGGATACAAGCTGAATTAGTTGGCTTTGACATGGTTTAGCTATGTGACTCAATTTCAACCCATATGGGTCCAACATCTTCTGAAGAAAACTCTGAGATTTGCCTTTGAACATAGGAATCATGTAGTATTTCCCTTATTTTTTATGCCATCCACAGTACATGTAAAAGTCATCAATTTGTTGCACATTTTTCTTGGCTAAAGGGCTGCAAAAAAGGCTTGCGTAAAAAATTCCAAGCTTTAAATTGTATAGACAATCAAAAGCTAAAGCTGTAATAAGCTTTTGCTGCAGTTTAGACCTTGCACTGATCACTAGTTAGTAAAATATGGACCAGCTCTACCACCTATCAGCTAAATGTACTGCCAAATATTCAGGCATTCCCTAGAATGGTGGTCCTGCATCTCTTAGTTTGCTGTCCACTACTTTTCCAAACTGGATCTGCTCTGAGTTCCACTAAATCCACATGGCCAGTTGAATCAGAAAACATAATTATAACCATTTTACTATGCATAGCACAAAGGATGTTTATTCACCTGGTAAAGGTGATTGTATTAGTTTCTATCCATGGCACTCCAGTCCTTACAGCATGGTTGCAGCCCACCTGATACACTACTTGATGCACATGTGACCCAGGGTGAAATTTCATAGGTATATCCAGGTCCCAGGAACACTATTCTCCAGTTAGATACTTCCAGAGCTTAAGAGATAGTTAGCCATAGCAACCCCTAGCAAAGAACCACATGAAGAACAGAATACCCATAGACATTAAGCTAAATTATGCTGGTTTATTACCCTTTCGCTACAACTCTAATCTCGGTTGCATAGTGCAATTAACTAAACATGAAAATGTCAATGTCTTTGACTCCTGTACCCATAAATGGTAGGCTCAGAAGGAAACTTTAAAGTCTTTTTAGAGTGAAACAACCCTTGTGTCCATAATAGGCAAATTCCCCAGTCAGCGCTCAAGATAAGGGTGGGCCGTGGAGTGCCATGGATGTAAAGTAACACAATCACCTTTACCAGGTAAGCAAACACCCATTGTGTTGTGTTTATATCCATGGTACTCCAGTCCTTACATCATGAGTTTTGTAAGCAGCAGTGTATGCCCTTCAGGGAGGGTCAGAGTGATCAGTACGGGAACCTGTGGGATAAGCTGCTGACAGTATCTTTGCTCCAAATGAAGCTCTTTGCCTGTATAGTGTCTCAAGTCTATAATATCTTGCAAAGGTATGGATGGAAGTCCATGTTGCTGCTCAACAAATGTCCTCTGTGGAAACTGGCTCTCTCGGCCCAGGATGTGGCCACAGCACTGGTTGAGTGAGCTTTTATGCCTTCCGGGAGACTGAGTCTTTTACTCTTGTAAGCCTCCTGAATAGTCCTCTTTAACCATCCTGCTATTGTTGATTTCGATGCCACCATACCCTGATTATGTCATTGGGTGACAACAAACAGCCTTTAGATTTTCTATATTGCTTGTGCTCTTGAAATGTAAGTGGCCAGCGTGCATTTTATGTCTAGCCAATGCAGGAATCTGGTCTCCCCTTTCAATGCATTCTTGTAAAGTGTGGGTAATTCAATAGTTTTATCAATGTGGATATTGGATACAATCTTGGGATTAAAATTTGGCACTGTTTTCTGGGGTGAATACAGTCTAAGGCTCCTTACAGGAGAGAGACTCCAGCTTGCTGATCCTTTGAGCTGAACATATTGCCACCAGAAAACAAGCCTTGAGGCCTGTCCGGTATAGTTGTGTCTCTTGAATGGACTCAAATGGGGAAGCAGTGAGAGAGTCAAGTACCAAGAAGAGATCTTTTTCGAGGGTGGATGGCTTCTGCCACTTTTAGGAATCTGAAAGCATTGGGGTGTGAACCCAGTAGGGATTTCCCAGTGGCACTGGGTCCAGTAAGCGCTGACAAGAATAGTGTCAGCATGGTGCACGTGGTAAAAAAATACTCCCTTTTTTTTTGCTCTGCCCCCCCTGCACCCCCGTCTATAGGATTCTCACTCCACGGGGGAGCAGATCACGGGGAAAGTTAAAATTAGTGGGGCCGTGGAATACTG